>CAKJTW010000003.1:8482500-9772500 GCA_917880005.1 Nanger dama | reverse complement strand
TAAAGTATATGTTTCAATGCTATTCTCTCAATTTGTCCCACTCTCCTTTCCCCTGATGTGTTCACAAGTCCATTTTCTATGTCTGCATCTCTATTCCTGCCCGCAGATAGGTTTATCAGTACCATTTTTCTAGATTCCATATATATGCATTAATCTATGGTATTTGTTTTCTCTTTCTGACTTTCTTTACTCAGTATAACAGGCTCTAGGTTCATCACCCTCACTAGAATTGACTCAAATTCATTTCTTTTTATGGCTGAGTAATATTCCATTGTATATATGTGCCACCGCTTCTTTATCCATTCATCCGTCAATGGGCATCTAGGTTGCTTCTGTATCCTGGCTATTGTAAATAGTGCCACACACAAAAAAATCACTCAGGTACATGTATCTTTCTGAATTATGGTTTGCTCAGGGTATATGTCCACTAGTGGGATTGCTGGGTCATATCGTAGTTTTATTCCTAGGTTTTTTAAGCATTCTCCATACTGTTCATCATAGTGGCTGTATCAATTTAGATTCCCACCAACAGTGCAAGAGGGCTCCCTTTTCTCCACATCCTCTCCAGCATTTATTGTTCATAGATTTTTTGATGATGGCCATTCTGACCTGTGTGAAGTGATATCTCACTGTAGACTTGATTGACATTTCTCTAATAATGAGCAATATTGAACATCTTTTCATGTGTTTATTTGGCCATCGTATGTATCCTTTGGAGAAACAATTCTTAAGTCTGTGTCTTGGCCATTAGTGGTCAGTCCTGCACAGTGAAGGACCTTTGCTGAACACACCATGTCTGATCCTTGTCTCCAGGATTCTCTGGGTTCTCTGAGCATCTATATGTAGACCTCTAGGGTATCAGAAACTCCTTCAGGCTCATCTGCTTGGATTCTTTTGTTTGATTTCTCTTATTCGATTTTGTGAGCTGATGTTAGGTGCTCAACCTCTCATGTTATACCCAGGGGGTAGCTACAACCTCTGATTGTTTTTGGTCTATCAAAACTCACACAGATACTTTATTTACTGCTTTTACCCAACAGGCAACTTTCCCCAACCACTGCATACCCCATGACCTAATCTATTAATAACAAGGGGAAAAGGAATAGCTTTCTTAGATAAGAGAAATACACTTACACACACGCACGCACAGACCCAAGTCTACGATCTAAATATTACTTTTATCTGCTAACGGCTGTTAAGGGAATGTAAATACTTTTCCCCCTCAAAGTTTAGCTTTAAAGACTATTATCTTGATTCTCAACTAACATTTTGTTTTAAAAACATGAAAGACTCTTCTTCTTTGTATTTATGTGTGAACAGTTTTAATTATATTTTCATCTGTCATTGATTCTACCCCTTAAAGTAGCAAAGTAGCCCCAAAATGACTAAAGACAAAGTCTTTTGCATGAAAATGCCAAGAGAAAGATAATATATTTCACAAAATAGTCCTTTCAGTATAATTGTTTATTTCCAAATCTCCTTGAGTTGCCTCCGTCAATGCTTTTTCATGCTCTTCTTATTCACCAGTGAAGCTTCCACACTGTTCTTTTAATCTACCCATCATCCATGCATGTTTTAAAATCTGAATTCAATATCATTGCTTCTAAGAAGACTTTTCCTCTGTTTACCATGTATGTTGTATTCCTTTTTATTCCTAAAGTGTCAAACCCCTGATGCCTTGTGGTTTTAAAGTTATTTTCTTTAGAGTGCTCAGTTTATAAGAATGTGCTTGGCAAACTACCTAGAGAGAAAACTTAGGTTTTGCCTTTTCATTTCAACCTCTCTAACTTTATTTGATATCTATTGGTAAAGCTATTTTATTTGCAAAAGTAAATTAGTTCAAGAATAAAAAATATTTTGAAATTTCTGAACCATTTATTATTAATTTTATAATTAACAATAAGTATCCATAAAATGATTAAGTAATTTTAGGTCTCACATATTCACTTAAGTCATATGTGCCTATGACTTATGTTAATTATATGTTAATTATATTATGTCTTCTGTTAATTATATATTCTCTGAAAGCAGTGTATATGTTTTATTCTTTTATGTTTCCCCTACACCTTCTAATTTGTACCCATACAAGTGATAACCAGCTGTGGTTTTGATTGACATTGCTATGATCAAATTCTATAGTAATTCAGGAAACACTGCTATTCATCCAGAGTCTTATTGATTAGATTGGACTCCATCTAGGCCCACAAGGATGAATAAGGTTTGAAAAGATAACTAGGAAGAGGAGAAAAATTTATGAAGTGTGACAGCCTGAAAAAAGTTTCAGAGTTTGGAAAAGAAAAATCAATGGTCTCAGCTTTTGCATTTTATAACATGTATCTGGGTAGGCTTCCTCCTAGAATCTTAGTATAAGTGAATCTTCTCTTGAGAATAGAGTGCTATACAATAAGCAGGTTAAAAGACAAGCCATGTGTCATTATAAAACCCTCTTGAGTATTTGCTGTTAAGGACCAAACATGTTTTGTTCAAAATTTTCATGAATGAACGAACTAATGTTCCTCAAATTAGCAAAGCCACCTTTTCATTGTATAAAAAATGATAATGCATATTTTTACTAGTGTTAACCACCCAGAGTGATAACTTAAAAATGATGTAGCAGTTTGTAACAGACAGAATTTTTGAAAATGGAGTTCAATCTCTTATTTAAATAGGTACTAGTAGCTGAGGTCCAGAGATGGGGATTGAGGTCTCCAGGGTCACATGGCTGGCACACAACAGAACAGGGGCTCAACTTGGGACTTTTGACCCTTCAAACCTCCACTCATACCCCTCTGAAGGAGATCTGCCTTTCCAACAGAGACAAATTACTGAATAAAATGAGAGGTTTCAACAGTTTGAAATGTATGATGCTCTCAATACACTACAACAATGCCTCTGTCCTCAGGAAATTAAAAAACAATTTTGAGAAATGAAATGGGTCAAATGAGCTGTCACTGAATCTAAAGGCTGTGGATCAGCCAGTAAATCAGTCATTGCTTCCCGGGCTTGAGATTTTCAGCCCCTCAGGGTGGGAGGTAAACCACCAAATAAATTTAAAAGGATCTCTACTGAGTGTTTCTTGTGAAACTCTGAAGACATTTATATTACACACTCCACACCCTTAATTCACGGTGTAAAAACAGAAAGGCAGTCAGAAGCCTCATTTTTAAAGAGGGTTGTTTTCTATGATATTTTAAAAATATCATAAAGCGTTTTAGAAGGAGAGGAGTAATTGTCTCAGCTGAATTGAAAGGCTCAGATATTTTTATAACAAACATTAAAATTTCCTTGTTCTGTCTCTTCTTAGTGATGATTGACTGCCGTTCCTTTCTTTCCTCTCATGATTTCAGCGAAGAAAATCAGCCAACAAGATATAAGAGCTTCATTTTAACTTGCTTTCATATGCAATTTTAATGACAATTTTACGTACATTACTCAACCAACCCCCAAAACACTCAGAGGTCAAATTAGTATTTAAACAGACATTCTAAATGGAAATGAGTGCCCAGTCATTAATTTATGAATGGTTTGATAGAACAGCAACTCTCCAAATCTTCCCAGAGTATTAGGAGCCTGAAAAATCAACAGCAAGCATTGATTTCTTTGCCTACTTGATTTTAGCAATTGCATTTCAATTGCCTGAAAAGTCAGGGAAAAAAGGTGTTTTGTGCTGTTTTCAGTCTCATCTGCACGGATCAATGCAATTTGCTCATGTCTGTGGATGTTATTTTGGCTTTAGTTGACCACATCTACAATTCAGTTGCAAGTCCCTGAAAAGATTATCTTGGGTCTTCGCTGAGCCTAGTTAAGTGCTATAAACCTTGGATTCAAAACCCTGAATTTCAAGTAGGTAATGGATAGTGATGACGAGATTGCTATTGACTCTCTGTTATCTGATTTTCAGAGTTACTTTGTATAATATCTAAATAAATGAGCATTTCCCAATTACCTACTGATGTACTGAATATATCTCATCTCATGATGATGAATCCTAGTGCAATAAAGTATTCATTGTCAGAGGCATTTGGTAGGTGCAGATATGACCCATTAAACACATCTACATCCTATTCCCCCAGAACTGTATGTTATTTTATTAATACGTGGTAAGTAGAACTAACATTGCAGATGGAACTATAGTTAGTAATCAGATAACTTTAAGTATGGGGATTATTCTGAATTATCTAGGTAATCATGTGGATCTTTTAAAGACAAACAGAGGAGTCAGAGTCAGTGATGCCATGTGAGAAAGACTTGACCAGGCGGTATTGGCTTTGTAAAAACAAGAAGGGACCACAAGCTGAGGAATGTGGGCAGCCTAGAAATGGAAAGGACCAGAGAACAGATTCTATTCTAGATCTTCCAGAAGAAAGGCAGTTTGCCAACACCTTGATTTTAGCCCATTGAGACCATGTTTAGACTTCTGACCTCTACAACTATAGAATAGTAAATGTTTGTTATTTTGAGCTAATAAGTGTGTGATAATTTGTTACAGCAACAAGAGGAATGCAGGATATTTGGACTCCACTCACCTAGACTGATGTAAGTACTGTGTATGTGTGTGTGTGTACACACACACGAGAGGGAGAGAGAGAACAATCTTTAAGGTGCCTTTTCATTTATCTTTTCACCTGTGAATAATATTTTACAAGTCACCCACAGTGTATTTCATTATGTGTTGTTGTTGCTCTGTCACTCAGTCGTGTCTGACTCCTTGTGACCCCATGAACTGCAACATGCCAGGCTTCCCTGTCCATCACCAACTTCCGGAGCTTGCTCAAACTCATGTCCATTAAGTCGGTGATGCCATCCAAGCATCTCATCCTCTGTCATCCCCTTCTCCTGCTGCCTTCAGTCTTTCTCAGCATCAGGGTCCTTTCCAATGAGTTGGCTCTTTACACCAGGTGGTCAAAGTGTTGGAGCTTCAGCTTTAGCATCAGTCCTTCTAATGTATATTCAGGGTTGATTTCCTTTAGGATTGACTGGTTTGATCTCCTTGCAGTCCAAGGGACTCTCAAGAGTCTTTTCCAACAACACAGTTCAAAAGCATCAATTCTTATATTTCATTATAGTGTATTTATCTATTCCTCTGTTCATGGAGACAGATGTTTTCCATAGTCTGCTATTACAATCAGCCTATAATAACCTCATTTACTTGCTTTTTTAACATGTATTTTACTTGCCTTTTTTACATGTATTTTGCTTTTATTTTTATGTGAGTACTTTCTTTGGGCATAAACGTAGACATAAAATTATGCAGATGTATGAACTTTCCATTTTCAAATAAAATCAAATACATAATGTTAAAATTGCTATTCAAAGGGGCTAGATCAGTTTACACAACCACCATAGTATAAAAGTTTGAATGTATCCACATTCTTGCTACAACTAGTCCTGGGTTTTTTGTTTGTTTTTGAATTTTTATGGGGGTACCTTTGATTTACAATCTTGTGTTAGTTATAACCATTGTGAAATGCTGCCTCACTGTAGTTTTGATTTGCATTTCTCTAATAATTAGTGATGCTGAACATCTTTCATGTGCCTCTTGGCCATCTGTATGTCTTCTTTGGAAAAAGTCTAGAGACAAACCCAAGCACTTATGGTCACTTGTTGTTGTTGTTTTTTTTGTCCCTAAGTCTTATCCCAGTCCATCTTAGTTCACTGATTCCTAGAATGTCTATGTTCACTCTTGTCATCTCCTGTTTGACCACTTCCAATTTGCCTTGATTCATGGACCTAACATTCCAGGTTTCTATGCAAGGAGCTTCCCTGGGGGCTCAGACAGTAAAGCGTCTGCCTATAATGCGGGAGACCTGGATTCGATTCCTGAGTCGGGAAGACCCCCTGGAGAAGGAAATGGCAATCTACTCCAGCACTCTTGCCTGGAAAACCCCATGGACGGAGGAGCCTGATAGGCTACAGTCCATGGGGTCGCAAAGAGTCGGACACGACTGAGTGACTTCACTTTCACTTTCACGTGCAATATTGCTATTTACAGCATTGAATCTTGCTTATATTACCAGTCCCAGTGTTGTTTTTGCTTTGGCTCCATCCCTTATTTCATCTGGAGTTATTTCTCCACTGATCTCTAGGAGCATATTGTGCACCTACTGACCTGGGGAGTTCCTCTTTCAGTGTCCTATCATACTGTTTATAGTGCCTTTTCATACTGTTTATAGGGTTCTCAAGGCAAGAATATTGAAGTGGTTTGTCATTCCCTTCTCCAGTGGACCACATCTGTCAGAATGTTCATCAGTGAACTAAGATAGACTGGAATGGGTGAATTTAAATCACATGACCATAATATCTATGACTGTGGGCAGGAATCCCTTAGAAGAAATGGAGTAGCCATCATAGTCAACAAAAGAGTCCAAAATGGAGTAAATGGATGCAATCTCAAAAACGACAGAATGATCTCTGTTCATTTCCAAGGCAAACCATTCAATATCACGATAATCCAAGTCTATGCCCTGACCAATAACGCTGAAGAAGCTGAAGTTGAACAGTTCTACAAAGACCTACAAGACCTTCTAGAACTAACACCTCCCAAAAGATGTTCTTTTCATTATAGGGGACTGGAATGGAAAAGTAGGAAGTCAAAAAACACCTTGAGTAACAGGCAAATTTGGCCTGTTGGCCAGAATAAAGCACGGCAAAGGCTAGTAGAGTTCTGCCAAGAGAACGCACTGGTCATAGCAAACACCCTCTTTCAACAACTCAATAGAAGACTCTACACATGATGGTCACTAGATGGTCAACACCGAAATCAGATTGATTATATTCTTTGCAGCCAAAGATGGAGAAGCTCTATACAGTCAGCAAAAACAAGACTGGGAGCTGACTGTGACTCAGATCATGAACTCCTTATTGCCAAAGTCAGACTGAAATTGAAGAAAGTGGAAAAAACCACTAGACCATTCAGGTATGACCTAAATAAAATCCCTTATAATTATACAATGGAAGTGAGAAATAGACTTAAAGGACTAGATTTGATAGACAGAGTGCCTGATGAACTATGGATGGAGCTTCATGACATTGTACAGGAGACAGGAATCAAGAACATCCCCCAAAAAGAAATGCAAAAAAGCAAAATGGCTGTCTGAGGAAGGCTTAAAAATAGCTGTGAAAAGAAGAGAGGCGAAAAGCAAAGGAGAAAAGGAAAGATATACCTATTTGAATGCAGAGTTCCAAAGAATAGCTAGGAGAGATAAGAAAGCCTTCCTTAGTGATCAATGCAAAGAAATAGAGGAAAAGAACAGAATGGGAAAGACTAGAGATCTCTTCAAGAAAATTAGAGATACCAAGGGAACATTTCATGCAAAGATGGGCTCGATAAAGGACAGAAATGGTATGGACCTAACAGAAGCAGAAGATATTAAGAAGAGGTGGCAAGAATACATGGAAGAACTGTACAAAAAAGATCGTCACGACCCAGATAATCATGATGATGTGATCACTCATCTAGAGCCAGACATCTTGGAATGTGAAGTCAAGTGGGCATTAGAAAGCATCACTATGAACAAAGCTAGTGGAGGTGATGGAATTCCAGTTGAGCTGTTTCAAATCCTGGAAGATGATGCTGTTAAAGTGCTGCACTAAATATGCCAGCAAATTTGGAAAACTCAGCAGTGGCCACTAGAGTGGAAAAGGTCAGTTTTCATTCCAATCCCAAAGAAAGGCAATGCCAAAGAATGCTCAAACTACTGCACAATTGCACTCATCTCACACGCTAGTAAAGTAATGCTCAAAATTCTCCAAGCCAGGCTTCAGCAATACATGAACTATTAACTTCCTGATGTTCAAGGTGGATTTAGGAAAGGCAGAGTAACCAGAGATCAAATTGCCAACATCCGCTGGATCATGGAAAAAGCAAGAGAGTTCCAGAAAAACATCTACTTCTGCTTTATTGACTATGCCAAAGCCTTTGGATGTGTGGATCACAATAAACTGGAAAAGTGAAAGAGATGGGAATACCAGACCACCTGACCTGCCTTTTGAGAAGCCTGTATGCAGGTCAGGAAGCAACAGTTAGAACTAGAGATGGAACAACAGACTGGTTCCAAATAGGAAAAGGGGTACATCAAGGCTGTATATTGTCACCCTGCTTATTTAACTTCTATGCAGAGTACATCATGAAAACCCTGGGCTGGAAGAAGCACAAGCTGGAATCAAGATTGCCAGGAGAAATATCAATCACCTCAGATATGCAGATGACACCACCCTTATGGCAGAAAGTGAAGAGGAACTAAAAATCCTCTTGATGAAAGTGAAAGAGAAGAGTGAAAAAGTAGGCTTAAAGTTCAACATGCAGAATTAATATCATGGCATCTGGTCCCATCACTTCATGGGAAATAGATGGGCAAACAGTGGAAATAGTGGCTGACTTTATTTTTGGGGGCTCCAAAATCACTGCACATGGTGACTGCAGCCATGAATTTAAATAAAACTTACTCCTTGGAAGGTATGACCAAGAAGACAGCATATTAAAAAGCAGAGATGTTAGTTTGTCAATAAAGGTCTGTCTAGTCAAGGCTATGGTTTTTCCAGTGGTCATGTATGGATATGAGAGTTGAACTGTGAAGAATGCTGAGCACTGAAGAATTGATGCTTTTGAACTCTGGTGTTGGAGAAGACTCTTGAGAGTCCCTTGGACTACAAGGAGATCCAACCACTCCATCCTAATGGAGATCAGTCCTGGGTGTTCATTAGAAGGACTGATGTTGAAGCTGAAACTCCAATACTTTGGCCACCTGATGTGAAGAGCTGACTCATTTTAAGAGACCCAGATGCTGGGAAAGATTGAGGGCAGGAGGAGAAGGGGACGACAGAGGATGAGATCGCTGGATGGCATCACCAACTAATGGACATGGGTTTGGGTGGACTCTGGCAGTTGGTGATGGACAGGGAGGCCTGGTATGCTGCAGTTCATTGGGTTGCAAAGAGTCAGACATGACTGAGCAACTAAACTGAACTGAACTGAACTGAAGTCTTATCCCATCCTTTGCAACCTCCTGGACTGTAGCCAGCCAAGCTCTTCCGTCCTTGGGATTTCCCAGGCAAGAAAACTGGAGTGGGTTACCATATCCTTCTTTAGGGGATCTTTTGGACCCAGGGGTTGAACTCACATCTCCTGCACTGGCAGGAAGATTCTTTTCCACTGAGCCACTTGGAAAACCCTAAGACAAGGAGTCATATTCAATAGAGAAAAGTGGTGGCGGGAAAACAGTTACGTGTTCAGTTCCAGTTCAGTCGCTTAGTCGTGTTCGACTCTGCGTCTAAGCACGGGCAGCTAAGACTAAGGTCAGGGGCAGAAGCCAGGAGGACCCCATGCCCAAAGGGCGGCTGCCAACAAGAGCTACCTCCGCTTCCGAGGTCAGGCGTGGCCGGGAGGAGCCACCCCACGTCGAAGGAGCAGTGGCTGCACGGGCACAGGAGGGCCTAGAGGAGCTATCCAACATTGAAGATCAGGAAGGGCGGTGGTGAGGAGACACCCTTCGTCCAGTTACATGTAAAAGACTGAAAGAATACTCCCTAATACAATACACAAAAATAAACTAAAAATGGATTAAACATCTAAATGTAAGGCCAGATACTATAAAACTCTTGCAGGAAAATATAGGCAGAACAGTCTCTTATATAAATCTTAGCAGGATCTTTTTATCCATCTCCTAGAGAAATGGAAAATAAAAATAAGCAAGGGACCCAGTTAAATTGAAAAGCTTCTACATGGCGGAAGAAACTATAAACAAGAAAACAACCCAATCAAAAAATGGGTAGAAGATCTAAGTTTATACATCTCTCTAAAGTAGTCATAGAGTTGGAACTGAATTGATGAATTGACCTTATGGGTATCATCAATTATAACAGTTGTGTGCAAATGAACTTGGCCTTCCCTGGTGGCTCAGATGGTAAAGAATCCACCTGCAATGTGGGAGAACTGGGATTGATCCCTGGGTTGGGAAGATCCCCTGGAGGAGGGCATGGCAACCTATTCCAGTATTCTTGCCTGGAGAATCCCCATGAACAGAGGAGCCCAGCAGGCTACAGTCCATGAGGTCACAAAGAGTCAGCTATGACTAAGTGACTAAGCACAAATGAACTTATTTACAAAACAGAAATAGAGTCATAGATGTAGGGAAAAAAAAAAAAAAAAAACGTTACCAAGGGGAAAGTGGGGGAGGGATAAACTGGGACATTAGGACTGACATATACATAGTACTATATATAAAATAGGAAACTAGTGAGAACCTACTGTATAGTGCAGGGAACTCTCATCAGTCCTCTGTACGGACCTATATCAGAAAAGACTCTAAAAGCGTGCATATGTATAACTGATTCACTTTGCTGTAAGAAAAAAGTAACACAATACTGTAAAGCAACTGTTCTCCAATAAAGATTCAATAGAATTAAAACAAAGTTATAGCAGTTGACATTAAGTCTATAAAAAAATCAGCCAGCTTCTGATAGATGGTGATATTTTTAAAGGCTTCACTTAGAACTCTAACTGCTAAGTCACTTCAGTCGTGTCCAACTCTCTGCGACCCCATAGACGGCAGCCCACCAGGCTCCCCTGTCCCTGGGATCCTCCAGGCAAGAACACTGGAGTGGGGTGCCAATTCCTTCTCTAATGCATGAAAGTGAAAAGTGAAAGTGAAGTTGCCCAGTTGTGTCTGACTCTTAGAGACACCATGGACTGCAGCCGACCAGACTCCTCTGTCCATGGGATCCTCCAGGCAAGAGTACTGGAGTGGGGTGTCATTGCCTTCTCTTAGAACACTAACAGTGGCTTCTTATTGCCCCCAGAATGAGATATGACATTGCTAACACAATGTGAGTCCTTGGCCTACCTGTTTTCCCCCGGCTCACATCTCCCCACAGTCTGTTTTCTTTCTGGTTCCAGTTATGCCAAATGACTTTTACCTTTGAACATACAGTGTTGACTTTTGACTTTAAAATTGTCTTCATTTCTATTTTCCATCTGGTGATTCACCACTTTCAGCTCTCCTGGCTAATCCCTTTTTCTAGTCTAAAACTTGTATGAGAATACGTTTTCACCAAGAAAACCTTAACAACTTTGCTTTGGGTTCCATGCCCTTCTTTTGGTTCTCATCAGAATGCATTATTATGCCAAAATGCTGTTTAAAAAATAGATAATATAGGCAAATGAGTCAAAGTACAAAAGTACAAAAAGATTTTTAAAACATGAATTTCACCCATAAATGCCTCTTAATTGCTTAGTTTTGTTTTGCCTTGAACATAACAATTATTACATTCTTATTTAACCTAGAAAAATTTTATGTCTCTATACAAGCCAATATAACACACACACACACAAATAAATATATTTTCTTCTCTTCATTTATTTCTGAACACTGGCTGAGAAATTTTTTTCTCTGGATAGGGAACATGATGACGTGGAGATTATGAATAAGAGGTGGCTGATTATGGGAAGATTGCAGAGAAAGCAACTCAAACAGCAAGTCTGAAGACCTTGATGCGGTAGTAGGAGAACTGGCATCTTCCAGAATGCAGAGTCAGTGAAGGAAGGGTAAGAAAAGAAAGATCAGGTTATTAATAGGTTTCTGTTTTCATTAATAGAAATATTAATGTGTGGTGCAAAGCATTGGACTTTGTTCTGTAATCTACTTTTAAAAATTTTAATAAAATAATGATATTTTTTCATTAGTTCTATGAAAATCATTTGTGATTTTTCATTGTATTCATAGCTTTCTCTGTTTGTTTTACTCTGTGTTCCATTTTCTTCATTTTCCGGTATATCTATATGTGTAACTCTGATATTTAGAAAGCATTGCATTCCTTAAAAATAAAGCTTCATAACAAACACTTCTTAAAAAAATCAATCTCTGTTATAAAAGAGATGATTAATTAACATATTTCCACTTCCTTTCCTCTCTTCTCTGTCCCTTATATCCTTCAATTTTAGTCAATTTAAAAGTCTTTTTGATTATTATCATTGTAGAGTTAAATCTCTTATATTCTATAATTTAATCTGTCAGCTTTAAGTGATATCCTTTGACTCCAAGCTATTAACTATCCAGTGCTATCCCTTGTCCAGTTGCTATGGTTTTCCCCTAGTCAGTTTTGGAGGCTGAACTTCGTCCTCTAATAATTTCCCCAGAAAGACTCATGGGAACAACTTTTACTCAGCTCTCATTTATTTAACACCATTTACCTGTAGCTTTTATAGCTAAATAATCAGTTGACTTAATATAATTCCCTTGGCTTATGTTTTCTAATTTAAGTTAATTTTATATGGTGATCAACAATCTTATGAATTTGAATGATCCTGTAGATTTCCCCAACATCCATGTTTTAGTCTGTTTCTCTGACTGCTGAAGGGATTCTGTGCGTTGAATTTCATTTGTATCTTACTATCCACTATTATGGGTCAGTTTCTCCAGCAACAGTATGCATTTTCACCATGGAATTCAAACTCATTTTTATTTTAGGGAAAATTTATTGACTTATGATTCTATATTTCTTCCTGGTAAGTTGTTTCCTTTCTTGGAGACCCCGGTCTTGTGAATTTCCCTTGTCTGATTCTCTATCATTTGCTTGCTGATTTGTTTTTATTCTTTCTTCCATTTCTTTTTGTAAATTTGATTTATTTTTATCCTCTCTGCCATTATATTTTCTTCAGTGTTTTTTTTTTTTTTTCACTCTTGTGTGCCTTTTATTTTCATTGTTATGACTGTGTTGGTTTTGCTTTTTGTCTACTTTTTTTTTTTTTTTTTTGAGACCTGTCAGCTTTGATTTCATCCCTTCCACTTTTTATACATTTATTTCCTGGGGACTCTGATTTCTGCTTTATGATATTATTCTAGAGAGGCAAAAGTCATCCAGCTTTTCAAATTCATAAAATATTTACTCATACTTTTCAACAGATGCACGGATTTGTTGTCTATAAATTTGATGCTTTTTGGGTTTTGCATAATTTTAGGTTTAACGGTAGCTGAAAATGCCGTAAATGTTTTTGACATGTGCTACTGCTAAAACTTCTTTTTCTTTTGTTAATGCAGTTGATTTTTAAGGGTTTGTTTTCTTTCTAGACTTATCTTTTGGCAGTATCCTGCTAACACTTGACCTCATCAATTTAACTTCCTTGTCCTAATTAATAAGCACTGTCTTCTGTATTGAAGGTATTTATGAATATAATATCTAAAAGCTAAAGAAAGGGTTCTGTGACAATTCACTAGAGCCCTCTCTTAGGCTGTCATCTATCAAAAACTCCATGTCCACTTACTTTTAATTGTTCCACATGTTACTAAGCTTTTATTCTCCTCAGTCTCTTCAATTCTTCTGAAAGTACTTCAGTCTTTATTTTGGCAGTTTATTTTGCCAGTAACGCACTTAGCTTTTTCAGTAGAAAAGCCTTTCACTAGGTTATAGTTGACTACGGTCAACCTTGATTCTGAATCTTCTGGTGAGTTTTAGAGGCCACAGATGTATATATCTCTGAACTAACTCTTATTTTTATCACATAACAAAAAAATGACAAAGCTAGCATCGTCATTGTGGTATGATTACTACTATTATGAATACTTGGTGGTCATTGATTGCCATCTGTCTTGCAACTGTACAGACCATCTTATACCAAGTACTTTATTTAATCTTCATAGTAACCTCAGTGGGGCTTATAGTAGAAAGCCCCTTCATACATAGTTCCTACTCAGTATAGTAAAACGATGACTCTCTTTTATACATAGGAAATCTGACACGCAGAAAGTTGGAGTAGCACAATCAAAGTTACACGGCCAGTAATGAATGGAGCTAGGACTTACACCAAGGATGTCTGACACTGGAACACACTTCTAAAACCACTACTCCACAATACCTTCCTCTATTCGTTTTGTAATCTTAGTCTGTCGTTTAATGTCTCTATAGCTTTGCTCCTCACTTATTAAATAAGGAGACTGAAATAGGTAATCTGAAGGATAGCTTTTATTTCTAGTATTTTGTGATTCTGGGATAGGTTTTCATTTTTTTTTCTGTATTCCTTATAGAACACATATATGTTTCTTTTTCATGAAGAGTAGCCAGAAATCCACTTCCAACATCACTCCTGGAATGACGCTGGCTTTCTCATTTCTCAAGGGATTACAGCTGAGTTGCTGTTGAGAAGCTACCATATGAATATGAACTCTAAAAAGGGAAACTTTCTTCCTAAGCGAACTAACATTGTAAGCACATTGCTTGAAATACATGCCCTTGGGACCTCCTTAACTAAGAGGGAGTCTACCTCTATGGACAATCCACTTACCTTCTATTAGTTTTCCTTCAATTTTTCACCCTCCTATGTGCTAAATATTGCAAATCCCAGGTGGTGCCAGTGGTAAAGAAACCAGCTGCCAGTGCAGGGGATGCCAAGGATGCAGGTTCGATCCCTGGTTCAGAAACATCCCCTGAAGGAGGACATTAAGCCACTCCAGTATCCTTGCCTGGAGAATCCTATGGACAGAGCAGCCTAGCAGGCTACAGCCCATGAGGTCGCAAAGAGTCAGACACGGCTGAAGTGAGGTAGCACACATGTGCTAAATTTGGGGGGCGGGGAATGGCGAGTTCCTACAGCTGCTCAGTCCTGTTCAGTTCAGTTCAGTCGCTCAGTCGTGTCTGACTCTTTGCGACCCCATGAATCACAGCAAGCCAGGCCTTCCTGTCCATCACCAACTGCTATGCATCATACAGCTGCTAGTTATAAGAAAAACAAGTTCAAGGCCATTTTGCAATCCCAATCAGTCCTCCGAATACAGCTAGCTCGGAGAGTCACAAGTGACAGGTAGTCTTAAATTAATCCTATTTGGCCTGATTCTCTGTCGGCATAGATTCTGTGCCTCCCACTTGCTGTGCAGCAGTCCCGCTCTGGCTGCCGACGCCGACGCCTCCTTGGTGTGTCATTGTCAGATCCACTTCAAATCAAGCATGCAAAGCGCTTGGGCTCACTTCACCTCGCTCCTTTCCCCCACAGAGCAACTCAGAAAGTGATTTCTGTGCAGGAAAAGCCTTTGAATCATCTTGCACCTTTTGAGCTCTGTACTTGGTGAAAACTTGTCAGTGGGCCAGATTATGATCCAAACCAAATCTCAGCTCGATGTTTAATATTTTAAATTCCTGGATGGTCTTCTCTCTGCTGTGATAGTCTGTCTCTTTTCTTTCTGTCTTTAGATGAGAAAGTCTCTTTAGAAAAGTGATACTCAGGAGGCCCACTTTATCCACCAGGGAACATGTTCCAAGACCTCCAGAGTGGATGCTGGACACCATGAACAGTACCGAACTCTATGTACAATGCATTTTTGCCTATACATACATACCTGTGGTAAAGTTGAAATTTATAAATTAGGCACAAGAAGAGAGTACCTGAATGGCCAGCATTGGTGCTCTTTTACTTTGGAGCCATTATTAGGTAAAATTAGGTTCCTTTCAATACAAGTGCTGCAGTACTGTTGATGGTCAACCAACTAGCAAGCAGGATGTTCCAGAGAAGGCAATGGCACCCCACTCCAGTACTTTTGCCTGGATAATCCCATGGGTGGAGAAGCCTGATAGGCTATAGTCCGTGCGGTCGCTAAGAGTTGCTGAGTGACTTCACTTTCACTTTTCACTTTCATGCATTGGAGAAGGAAATGGCAACCCACTCCAGTGTTCTTGCCTGGAGAATCCCAGGGACAGTGGAGCCTAATAGGCTGCCGTCTATGGGGTCGCACAGAGTCAGACACGACTGAAGCGACTTAGCAGCAGCAGCAGCAGCAAGCAGGATGTTCTGGACGAAGGGGTGATTCATGTCCTCAGCAGGACAGAGTGGGATGGAAGGAGATTTCATCACTGATACTCAGAATGGCACACAATGTAAAACTTATGAATTATTTCTATGAAATTTTCTGTCTGATATTTTTGGACCATGGTTGGCCCCAGGTAACTGAAACCAGTGAAAGCAAAACCGCATATAAGTGGGGACAATTGTACTAACATTTCCAGATTAGACATTGTAGTTCTGGGAGAAGATGGTAGCCTCCCTGTTTGTCCTGTTTGTATGTGACCTGGAGACTCTTTCTAGATACCCTGAGGTACCTGGAGCTTTCGATTCTTTTTTTTTTTTTTACACACAGTGGCTGGAGAATAAGAAAGAGCAGAGCAGATTCCGATTCTTTTACTTTTTTCCTTTATTCATTACCACTCTTTTTACCTTTATCTTAAATCTTCTAAGAAAACCTGGAAACACTCTTAGTGTTCATAGTCGTATAATCAGTACCTCATTGCAGAGGAAAGCTTATTTTCTGAACCTTTGTATCATCCCTGAACTCATGCATTGAAACCCTAGTCCCTGATGTGATGGTATTAGAAGTGGGGTTTTTGGGAGGTGACCAGGACATATGGGTGGAGCCCTTTTGAGTGGAATTGATGTTCTTATAGAAAGAGACATGAGAAAAATGATCTCTCCTCTTCACCAGGTGAAAATACAGTAAGAAATCAGCCATCTTCAAAATAGGGAAGGGAACCTTCACCAGCACAGGACCTACCAGAACCTTGATCTTGGACATCCCTGACTTCAGATCAGTGAGAAATGAATGTTTGCTGTTGAAGTCACTCACTCTGTGGTAATTTGTTATAGCAGCCCAAGCTAAGGCATCCACTTAGCCAGAAATAACACCTGGATCCCAGTCCAGTCTCTGCTCCTGTGACCTTGAACAACTTACTAAACTACTTTAACTTTTAATCTTTTTCAAATACACTTTTCACTACAGTGATTTTGATGATTTAAAAATCTTTATCAACTTTAAATTGCTGTGATTGTACTCATTATAAAGAACTAGCCTCTTAATTTTAGTGACACAATAATCTAAAAGATGAAAACCTTCATTTCTAAGTAACTGCCTATCATTCAGGATTCTCTCCCACATGTAGCATTTCTGGATGTATAGCTAATTTTTCAACTTTGCTTTAGAGAACTCCCTGTGTAGAAAATAGAAAGAATAGAAAGTGGTTTTAGAAGTTTTAAACCTTAATTTTAAAACTGTATAATCTTTTACTGTCTTCTGTAGACAGATCTTTGATCAGAAGGTGTGAAGTGGGTTGTATCATTTGCAAGAACAATTCAAGAAGCTTTCACATAAAGATATTGTTCGATTATCCAAATAAAAGCTGCATATAAATTTTTTCTATTAAAAAGGCTCAAGGATGACATACCTGTCCTGCTGATAAAAAAAAATAACAACAACTAGTTTCATACAGTAAAACAACAGTGCACATACTTAGAAGTTGGAGGTGGGGATGGGAGAGAGAAGGAAATGGGGAAAACGAGAAAGAAAAAAAGATCAAAAGAATTCCCAATTGCTAAATTCCTTGAGCCGCTGTCACAGCATATCTGCAACTGATGGTGAGATTTAAATCCTTGGGCCTAACCCGTGCTGATTTGTAACCTACTTCTGCTGCTCCTGCATCTAGTGTATGATTGTCCCTTTTGTTACCAAGCCCATCACTTAAGCATCTTGTCCTCAGACTTGGGCAAGATGGATTCCTTTCCCAGACCTTGGGCTTTAGAGTGCCCTTCTAGCACCTCTGAGGCTGAGACTGGAGACGTATACGGCCAAGAGGATGTCCTCACTAATGATGGTACTGCCCCCTCCAGACCAGACTGAACGCGCTGTATCCCACCTGCACGCACGTGGTCCTGAGTCAATTTCCAGAACCTGTGCAAGCCTTCTCCTTGAGTCTTCCCACTTGAAAGTGGACCAAGCCACTAATTTACATACCCGAAGGATTTTTAAGAAGCTTGCTTTGAAAAAGGAGATATGCAGCAAGACCCTCCAGATGAAAATCTAAGCTGGGACAGACAAAAGGCTGGAGACAGCTCTCCCCGCATCACTACATTTTAGTAGGAAATTTTATGATGATTATTATTGTTTTGCCTGTGCTCTGCTACATGTGTGATCTTAGTTTCCCCACCAAGGACTGGACCTGTGCCTCCTGCAATGGGAGCACTGAGTCCTAACCACTGAACCACCAGGCCAGTCCCTCAGCTCGGCTCAGCTCAGCTCAGTTTAGTCGCTCAGTTGTGTCGGACTCTTTGTACCCCAGGGACTGCAGCATGCCAGGCCTCCCTAGTGTGTCCCCAAATAGTAAACTCAAACCTGACTTTTCTGGCTATATGAAGGTATATTTTTAAGGTCAGAGGATAGAACATATTTAATGGCTTGATATCTTTATAACATTTAAATATTTAGATATAAAACACATGAACCCCCATGTGTACTCTTGTCCTGAGCCGCACAGTGTTGGGTCTAGGCCTATCAAACTGCTGTTGTCACCAAGTGTCTACCTTTGCTTTATACTGTTGGCAAAAGACACATGTCTAGGTTTACCACTGCAAAGCTCAAAGTGTGTCAGTGTTAAGCACCCTGGGAAGAGGGCCTGGAGGTCTCCTTTGATTCCATGACTTGAAACAGGACAACTGATGGCTGGACTAGCTCAAGCCTTTTCGCAGCTGGGACTGGAGGAGTGGCCCTCCAAGGTCTCCAGGGTCAGCGTCCAGGGTCAGCAGCCACTTCCTTGCCTAGGGCCACTTTTCTGACTTATTTTTTGTTAACTACTATTTGCTCTTCTTACATGACAAGAAAAAATTAAATGTAGCTAATATTTATTAAGCACTAAAAGATCAGATGTTGTTCTAGGAAATTTATGTACTTTTTCCCTGCACGGCTTCAGTTCAGTTCAGTTGCTCAGTCATGTCTGACTCTTTGCAAGCCCATGGACTGCAGCATGCCAGGCTTCCCTGTCCATCATCAACTCCTGGAGTTTCCTCAAACTCATATACATTGAGTCAGTGATGCCACCCAACCATCTCATCCTCCATCATGCCCTTCTCCTCCTGCCTTCAGTCTTTCCCAACATCAGGGCCTTTTCCAATGAATCAGTTCTCCACATCAGGTGGCCGAAGTATTGGAGTTTCAGCTTTAGCATCAGTCCTTCCAATGAATATTCAGGACTAATTTTCTTTAGGATGGACTGGTTGTATCTCCTTGCTGTCCAAGGGGCTCTCAGGAGTCTTCTCCAACACCACAGTTCAAAAGCATCAATTCTTTAGCACTTAGCTTTCTTTATAGTCCAACTCTCACATCCATACATGACTCCTGGAAAAACCATAGCTTTGATAAGATGGACCTTTGTTGACAAAGTAATGTCTCTGCTTTTTAATACGCTGTCTAGGTTGCATGGCTTAAACCTTACAAAAAGCCAAGTTTATCTTTATTGGGCAGAGGAGGAAGCTGAAGCTTGGAAAAGTTAAGAAGAAACTGGCTCAGGAACCCAAGGTTCTTGGCTGCCAACATTACGTGCGATGCCACAAAAGGCCTTTTCTGCCTGAAACTCTCCCTCTGCTCTTCTTCCTCTCAGGAAAATCCCAGAAATCCTGCTCACACTTCTGCTGAAATCTCAAACCAGCTTTGTATTGGCTCCAATCCTGATACTCTGGCGGGAATTCCACCAGGGCTGCTTTTGACTCAGGATAAATGGTGGAAAGAGTTTAAGTTTTGGTACGAAAATAAGAGCTGATGTCAGCTGCTGAAGCTTCTAGACAGTGACATTACTAAAGTTCATGACTATGCCTGGATTTCAGCTGGGAGCATCGGCAGGAGCTGGGCCCTAGCAACGCCGCCTCAAGTTCACCCATCTAGATTATGAGGTTCAGTCTAACACCCCACAGGGAGACTGAAGTACTCATGAGGGAACAGTGCAGCAGAGAAAGCACTGGTGACCTGTACCAAATGAGAGCAAGAGAGGGGACATCCGGGAAGACGCCTGGCACTCACAGGGAGTGCTACACCCGCCCACTAATCAGAGGGCAGCCTTTATGGGCGTGGATTCAGTTAGGGCACGGCAGGTTACCTATCACTGAAAGGAGTTAGGGAGATCCGATACGGAAAAACTAATGTTTTCATCTGTGTAATGGAAATGGAAACCTGCTCTAGAATTCTTGCCTGTGAAATCCATGGACAGAGGAGCCTGACAGGCTATAATCCATGGGGTCACGAAAGGGTTGGAGAAGACTTAGTGACTAAACAATGAACAAGCAATATATACATTTATTCAGTTTAATTAAATAATATTTTATTGAGCGCCTACTGGCTATAAAGAACTGGCCACTGTTTTCTAGTCCACCACTGCCTCTGATAAAGGAGGAAGCAAGAGAAGGAAATGGCAACCCACTCCAGGGTTCTTGCCTGGAGAATTCCCAGGGACAGGGCAGGGGTGGGAGGGCTGGTGGGCTGCCGTCTATGGGGTGGCACAGAGTGGGACACGACTGCAGCAACTTAGCAGCAAGGTACACAGGTAGCTGTAATAAATTCTCTCAGGGGGAAATGCTAATAATAAGCTATGATAGGAGTGCAAATTGCAGTGAAATAAAAAGGAAGAGATAGACTAACTTTAGTAGCAGTGGCAAAGGTTTCTATCAATTTTTAAAACTCTGCTGCTGCTGCTAAGTCGCTTCAGTCGTGTCCGACTCTGTGCGACCCCACAGATGGCAGCCCACCAGGCTCCCCGTCCCTGGGATTCTCCAGGCAAGAACAGTGGAGTGGGTTGCCACGTCCTTCTTCAATACATGAAAGTGAAAAGTGAAAGTGTAGTCGCTCGGTCATGTCAGACAGGTAATTTTAACCATGAGTTGATGGTTTTCTAGCTTAAGAAAATAGTCATTTCCTTAACATTATAAACATAACTATGAATCTTATTAATCTTTTAAATTATGTTTCCTACTTGATAAAACAGATTTCCCCAAAGTGGAATATATGAATAACTATTGTATTTAATATGAATATGGGCTTTTTGATCAGAGAACAGATTTTAAGATAAATTAGTAGAAATATAAAGTGATGCATGGAAAATCCTGTGCTTTATTTATTTATTTTTTTCCTGGAACATCAACTACCCAAAGTTTCAACAGTAAGCTGGTTAAAAAACAATTTATTGAGAAATGATATGGTGACTGTCATTCGCAAGCTCCTAACATCTATCAGGTAAAGTGATTAAACCTGCATCCATCATTCAGCATAATTAATCAGGAAGACACCACAGCCCATGTCTATGTGCTGATTAATCTGTAGTTCAGGTAAATACATCTCAGGCTTCAAGTTCATATGAGAAATACATCCATCAGTGCCGCCACAGGAACTGGTGTGGCCTATCGCAAGTATAAAATGGGTAGATATTGTTTATAAGAGAGTGGAAAGAGTATTTTTTTTCCCACCTGGAAGCAAGAAAATAGAGAGATCTTCAAAGACTGATGAACAAAAAACAAAGATTCAGAAAAATAGATTTCTGTGTGTGTGTGCATGTGCGTGTGCATGTGTGTGTGTGTGTGAGAGAGAGAGAGAGAGAGAGAGAGAGAGAGAGAGAGAGAGAGAGAGTGTTTTCCCCTGGGAAATTTTCTACTTATGAAATAGATCTCTGAGTTTAAAAAGACTTAAATTTAAGAGTTTAATTATTTATCATTCAGTAAGTACTTTATTGGGCACCTAACATGCTCTAGGGGCTTCCATGGTGTCTCAGTGGTAAAGAATCTGCCTGCTGTGCAGGAGACAGGGATCAATCTCTGGGTTGGGAAGACTCTAGAGAAGAAAATGACAACCCACTCCAGTATTCTTACCTGGGAAATCCCATGGGCAGAGGAGCCTGGCAGGCTGCTGTGCATGGGGTCACAAAAGTGTTAAATTCAATTTAACGGTTAAACAACAACATATGCTAGAGACATAGCAATCACCTGAAAAGTTCCTTTCTCCCAAAAAGCACTAGGTGTGTGGTTCAAAGGCCAACAATATTTAAAAAGGTATTGCTATCACCTAGGACTTCATCAGTACAAATCTGAGGTCTACTGTGTCACAAGAAAGCAGATCATTTTTATAGAGTTAGATAATACAGTGTTTTAAAAATGATAAGTCTTTCAGCTATCTGAAAGAACTGGAAATATTTCTTTAAAAAGCGAGTCTTACGTATGTAAACCCAAGATATGTTTTGATAACAGAAGAGAATTTAGTTATCAGTCAGTCAGTTCAGTCACTCAGTCATGTCCAACTCTTTGCAATCCCATGGACTGCAGCATGCCAGGCTTCCCTGTCCATCACCAACTCCTGGAGTTTACTTAACTCATGTCCATCAAGTCGGTGATGCCATCCAACCATCTCATCCTTTGTCGTCCCCTTTTCCTCCCACCTTCAATCTTTCCCAGCACCAGGATCTTTTCAGATGAGTCAGTTCTTTGCCTCAGGTGGCCAAAGTATTGGAGCTTCAGCTTTAACATCAGTCCCTCCAGTGAATATTCAAGACTCATTTCCTTTAGGATGGACTGGTTGGATCTCCTTGTAGTCCAAGGGACGCTCAAGAGTCTTCTTCAACATCACATCTCAAAAGCATCAAATTCTTTGGCACTCAGCTTTCTTTATAGTCCAACTCTCACATGCATACATGACTACTGGAAAAACCATAGCTTTGACTAGATGGACCTTTGTTGGCAAAGTAATGTCTCTCTTTAACTATGCTATATAGGTCGGTCATAACTTTTCTTCCAAGGAGCAAGCATATTTTAATTTCATGGCTTCAGTCACCATCTGCAATGATTTTTGAATCCCAAAACATAAAGTCAGCCACTTTTCCCCCATCTATTTGCCATGAAGTGATGGGACCAGATGCCATGATCTTAGTAATCTGAATATTGAGTTTTAAGCCAACTTTTTCACTCTCCTCTTTCACTTTCATCAAGAGGCTCTTTAGTTCTTCACTCTCTGCCATAAGGGTGGTGGCATCTGCATATCTGAGGTTATTGATATTTCTCCTGGTAATCTTGATTCCAGTTTGTGCTTCTTCCAGCCCAGCATTTCTCATGATGTACTCTGCATACAAGTTAAATAAGCAGGATGACAACATACAGCCTTGACATACTCCTTTTTGTATTAGGAACCTGTCTGTTGTTCCATGTCCAGTTCTAACTGTTGCTTCCTGACCTTCATACAAATTTCTCAAGAGGCAGGTCAGGTGGTCTGGTATTCCCATCTCTTTCATTTCTTTATTTTTTATTTTTTTAATTTATTTATTTACTTTAAATTACAATACTGTATTTGTTTTGCCATACATTGACACGAATCAGCCATAGGTGAACACAATCTCCCAATGCCGAAGCCCCCTCCCACCTCCCACCCCACATCCTCTACTTGACTCATCCTGTGCATCAGCCCCATGCATCCTGCATCCTACATTGAACATAGATTGGCGCTTCGTTTTTTACACGAAAATATACGTTTCATTGCCATTCTCCCAAACCATCCCACCCTTTCCCTCTCCCTCAGAGTCCAAAAGTCCACTCTATACCTCTGTGTCTCTTGGTTGTCTCACATACAGGGTCATCATTACTGTCTTCTAAATTCCATATATATGTGTCAGTATACTGTATTGGTGTTTTTCTTTCTGGCTTACTTCACTCTGTATAATTGGTTCCAATTTCATCCATCTCATTAGAACTGAGTCAAATTTATTCTTTTTAAGGGCTGAGTAGTATTCCATAGTGTATATGTACCACAGCTTTCTTATCCGTTCATCTGCTGATGGACATCTAGGTTGCTTCCATGTCCTGGCTATTATAAACAGCGCTGCAATGAACATTGGGGTACATGTGTCTCTTTCAATTCTGGTTTCCTCGGTGTGTATGCCCAGCAGTGGGATTGCTGGGTCATAAGGCAGTTCTATTTGCAATTTTTAAGGAATCTCCACACTGTTTTCCATAATGGCTGTACTAGTTTGCATTCCCACCAGCAGTGTAAGAGGGTTCCCTTTTCTCCACATCCTCTCCAGCATTTATTGCTTGTAGACTTTTGGATCGCAGCTATTCTGACCGGTGTGAAATGGTACCTCATTGTGGTCTTGATTTGCAATTCTCTGATAATGAGTGATGTTGAGCATCTTTTCATGTGTTTGTTAGCCATCCATATGTCTTCTTTGGAGAAATGCATATTTAGTTCTTTGGCCCATTTTTTTATTGGATCATTTATTTTTCTGGAGTCGAGCTGTATAAGTTGCTTATATATCTTTGAGATGAGTTGTTTGTCAGTTGTTTCATTTGCTATTGTTTTCTCCCATTCAGAAGGCTGTCTTTTCACCTTGCTTGTAGTTTCCTTTGTTGTGCAGAAGCTTTTAATTTTAATTAGATCCCATTTGTTTATCTTTGCTTTTATTTCCAGTATACTGGGAGTTGGATCATAGAGGATCCTGCTGTGATTTATGTCGGAGAGTGTTTTGCCTATGTTCTCCTCTAGGAGTTTTATAGTTTCTGGTCTTACATTTAGATCTTTAATCCATTTTGAGTTTATTTTTGTGTATGGTGTTAGAAAGGGGTCTAGTTTCATTCTTTTACAAGTGGTTGACCAGTTTTCCCAGCACCACCTGTTAAAGAGACTGTCTTTACTCCATTGCATATTCTTGCCTCCTTTGTCGAAGATAAGGTGTCCATAGGTGTGTGGGTTAATCTCAGGGCTTTCGATTTTGTTCCATTGATCTATATTTCTGTCTTTGTGCCAGTACCATACTGTCTTAATGACTGTGGCTTTGTAGTAGAGCCTGAAGTCAGGCAAGTTGATTCCTCCAGTTCCATTCTTCTTTCTCAAGATTGCTTTGGCTATTCGAGGCTTTTTGTATTTCCATACAAATCTTGAGATTATTTGATCTAGTTCTGTGAAAAATACTGCTGGTAGCTTGATGGGAATTGCATTGAATCTGTAGATTGCTTTAGGTAGAATACTCATTTTCACTATATTGACTCTTCCGACCCATGAGCATGGTATATTTCTCCATCTATTAGTGTCCTCTTTGATTTCTTTCATCAGTGTTTTATAGTTTTCGATATATAGGTCTTTAGTTTCTTTAGGTAGGAATATTCCTAAGTATTTTATTCTTTACGTTGCAATGGTGAATAGAATTGCTTCCTTGACTTCTTTTTCTACTTTCTCGTTATTAGTGTATAGGAATGCAAGGGATTTTTGAGTATTGATTTTATATCCTGCAACTTTACTATATTCACTGATTAGCTCTAGTAGTTTTCTGGTCGAGTCTTTAGGATTTTCTATGTAGAGGATCATGTCATCTGCAAACAGTGAGAGTTTTACTTCTTCTTTTCCAATTTGGATTCCTTGTATTTCTTTTTCTGCTCTGATTGCTGTGGCCAAAACTTCCAGTACGATGTTGAAGAGTAGTGGTGAAAGTGGACACCCTTGTCTTGTTCCTGACTTTAGGGGAAATGGTTTCAATTTTTCGCCATTGAGGATAATGTGAGCTGTGGGTTTGTCATATATAGCTTTTATTATGTTGAGGTATGTTCCTTCTATTCCTGCTTTCTGGAGAGTTTTTATCATAAATGGATGCTGAATTTTGTCAAAGGCTTTTTCTGCATCTATTGAGATAATCATATGATTTTTATTTCTCAGTTTGTTAATGTGATGAATTACATTGATTGACTTGTGGATATTGAAGAATCCTTGCATCCCTGGGATAAAGCCCACTTGGTCATGGTGTATGATCTTTTTAATGTGTGCTGGATTCTGATTGCTAGGATTTTGTTGAGGATTTTTGCGTCTATGTTCATCAGTGATATTGGCCTGTAGCTTTCTTTTTTTGTGATGTCTTTGTCAGGTTTTGGTATTAGGGTGATGGTGGCCTCATAGAATGAGTTTGGAAGTTTACCTTCCTCTGCAATTTTCTGGAATAGCTTCAGTAAGATAGGTGTTAGCTCTTCTCGGAATTTTTGGTAGAATTCAGCTGTGAAGCCGTCTGGACCTGGGCTTTTGTTTGCTGGAAGATTTCTGATTACAGTTTCAATTTCCGTACTTGTGATGGGTCTGTTAAGATTTTCTGTTTCTTCCTGGTTCAGTTTTGGAAAATTGTACTTTCCTAAGAATTTGTCCATTTCTTCCAAGTTGTCCATTTTATTGGCATATAATTGCTGATAGTAGTCTCTTATGATTCTTTGTATTTCTGTGTTGTCTGTCGTGATCTCTCCATTTTCATTTCTAATTTTGTTGATTTGATTTTTTTTCTCTTTGTTTCTTGATGAGTCTGGCTAATGGTTTGTCAATTTTATTTATCCTTTCAAAGAACCAGCTTTTTGCTTTGTTGATTTTTGTTATGGTCTCTTTTGTTTCTTTTGCATTTATTTCTGCCCTAATTTTTAGGATTTCTTTCCTTCTACTAACTCTGGGGTTCTCTATTTCTTCCTTTTCTAGTTGCTTTAGGTGTAGAGTTAGGTTATTTATTTGATTTTTTTCTTGTTTCTTGAGGTATGCCTGTATTGCTATGAACTTTCCTCTTAGGACTGCTTTTAAAGTGTCCCAAAGGTTCTGTGTTGTTGTGTTTTCATTTTCATTCGTTTCGATGCATAATTTGATTTCTTTTTGATTTCTTCTGTGATTTGTTGATTATTCAGTAGGGTATTGTTCAGCCTCCAAATGATGGAGTTTTTAATAGTTTTTATCCTATAATTGAGATCTAACCTTAGTGCATTATGGTCAGAGAAGATACTTGGGATAATTTCCATTTTTTTGAATTTATCAAGGTTAGATTTATGACCCAGAATGTGATCTATCCTGGAAAAGGTTCCGTGTGCACTTGAGTAAAAGGTGAAATTCATTGTTTTGGGGTGAAATGTCCTGTAGATTTCAATTAGGTCTAACCGGTCAATGGTATCGTTTAACGTTTGCGTTTCATTGTTAATTTTCTGCTTAGTTGATCTGTCCATAGGTGTGAGTGGGGTATTAAAGTCTCCCACTATTATTGTGTTATTATTAATTTCCCCTTTCATGCTTGTTAGCAATTGTCTTACATATTGCGGTGCTCCTATGTTGGGTGCATATATATTTATAATTGTTATATCTTCTTCTTGGATTGATCCTTTAATCATTATGTAGTGGCCTTCTTTGTCCCTTTTCACAGCCTTTGTTTTAAAGTCTATTTTATCGGATATGAGTATTGCTACTCCTGCTTTCTTTTGGTCTTTATTTGCATGGAATATCTTTTTCCAGCCCTTCACTTTTAGTCTGTATGTGTCCGTTGTTTTGAGGTGGGTCTCTTGTAGGCAGCATATATAGGGATCTTGTTTTTGTATCCATTCAGCCAGTCTTTGCCTTTTGGTTGGGGCATTCAACCTATTTACATTTAAGGTAATTATTGATAAGTATGCTCCTGTTGCCATTTACTTTATTGTTTTGGTTTCGGGTTTATACGTCCTTTTTGTGTTTCCTTTCTAAAGTCTATCCTTTAGTATTTGTTGGAGAGCTGGTTTGTTGGTGCTGAATTCTCTCAGCTTTTGCTTGTCTGTAAAGCTTTTGATTTCTCCTTCATATTTGAATGAGATCCTTGCTGGGTACAGTAGTCTTGGCTGAAGGTTATTATCGTTCATCACTTTAAGTATGTCTTGCCATTCCCTCCTGGCCTGAAGAGTTTCTGTTGAAAGATCTGCAGTTATTCTTATGGGGATCCCCTTGTGTGTTATTTGTTGTTTTTCCCTTGCTGCTTTTAGTAATTGTTCTTTGTGTTTGGTCTTTGTTAGTTTGATTAAAATATGTCTTGGGGTGTTTCTGCCTTGGGTTTATCCTGTTTGGGACTCTCTGGGTTTCTTGGACTTGGGTGATTATTTCCTTCCCCATTTTAGGGAAGTTTTCGACTATTATCTCCTCAAGTATTTTCTCATGGTCTTTCTTTTTGTCTTCTTCTTCTGGGACTCCTATAATTCGAATGTTGGAGCGTTTCATATTGTCTTGGAGGTCTCTGAGGTTGTCCTCATTTCTTTTAATTCGCCTTTCTTTTTCCCTCGCTGATTCATTTATTTCTACCATTCTATCTTCTATTTCACTAATCCTATCCTCTGCCTCCGATATTCTACTATTTGTAGCCTCCAGAGCATTTCTGATCTCATTTATTGCATTATTCATTATATGTTGACTCTTTTTTATTTCTTCTAGGTCCTTGTTAAACCTTTCTTGCATCTTCTCAATCCTTGACCCCAGGCTATTTATCTGTGATTCCATTTTGATTTCAAGATTTTGGATCATTTTCACTATCAGTATTCGGAATTCTTTCTCAGGTAGATTCCCTATCTCTTCCTCTTTTGTTTGGTTTGGTGGGCATGTCTCCTGTTCCTTTACCTGCTGGGTATTCCTCTGTCTCTTCATCCTGGTTATATTGCTGCGTTTGGGGTGGCTTTTCCATATTCTGGGAATTTGTGGAGTTCTCTTTATTATAGAGTTTCCTCTCTGTGTTTGGGGTTATTTTTTTTGTTTGTTTTCAACATGAATTTAATATATTTTTGACAGAAATTTACCTTTGGATACCATAAAAATGTCGACTAAGATTTTCTGCAAAGACAATATCTGAATTTTGAATTGTAGGCTCCATTGATGGTCCAGAACACATGAGAACACCACCAACGTATTCAAAAGCACAATGAGCTATGCAGCCATACTGAATAGTATAGCCAACAAGTCGAAAGGTTTTTCCCAGAACACCACGAAGCATAGTTCTATGTAGACTCTGCTACCATTGGCCATAGGTCTTTACAACAATACACTGAATTTTTACAGTATTTATAGGGCTTCCAGAAAAAAAATCTAAAGCATGTCTCAAAGCAAATATAGGTGATCCATATTACCAGGGTTCCTACTCACAAGGAATTTCCATCAGGATTCTTTCCAGTTAGGGGGTAAAGATTTGCTCAAGCCCCAAAGAACCCAGGAAGACTCTCGCTGAGGACTCAGGTGGCTCTTTCCCACCTCTCCCATCTCTTTCAGAATTTTCCACAGCTTGTTGTGATCCACACAGTCAAAGGGATTTGGTGTAGTCAATAAAGCAGAAGTAGATGTTTTTCTGGAACTCTCTTGCTTTTTCAATGATCCAATGGATATTGGCAATTTGATCTCTGGTTCCTCTGCTTTTTCTAAGTCCAGATTGACCATCTGGAAGTTCATGGTTCATGTATTGCCGAAGCCTGGCTTGGAGAATTTTGAGCATTACTTTACTAGCATGTGAGATGAGTGCACTTGTGTGGTAGTTTGACCATTCTTTTTCATTGCCTTTCTTTGGGATTAGAATGAAAACTGACCTTTTCCAGTCCTGTGGCCACTGCTGAATTTTCCAAATTTGCTGGCATATTGAGTGCAACACTTTCACGGCATCAGTTTTAATATAGTGATGCTTCCTAAGGCCCACTTGACTTCACATTCCAGGATGTCTGGCTCTAGGCACGTGTCACACCATCATGATTATCTGGGTTGTGAAGATTTTTTTTTGTACAGTTTCTCTGTGTTTCCTTGCCACCTTTTCTTAGTATTTTCCTGCTTCTGTTAGATGCATACCATTTCTGCCTTTTTTCCCCCATCTTTGCATGAAATGTTCCCTTGGTATCTACAATGTTCTTTGAAGAGATCTCTAGTGTTTCCCATTCTATTGTTTTCCTCTATTTCTTTGCATTGATCACTGAGGAAGGCTTTCTTATCTCTCCTAGCTATTCTTTGTAACTCTGCTTTCAAATGGGTATATCTTTCCTTTTCTCCTTTGCCTTTCACTTCTCTTCTATTCAGAGCTATTTGTAAGGCCTCCTCAGACAACCATTTTGCCTTTCTTTTTCTTGGGAATGGTCTGAATCCCTGCCTCCTGTACAGTGTCAGGAACCTCCATCCATAGTTCCTCAGGGACTCTGTCTAACAGATCTAATCCCTTGAATCTATTTGTCACTTCCACTGTACAATCATAAGGGATTTGATTTAGGTCACACATGAATGGTCTAATGGTTACCTGGTTCAATTCAACCATTCACAAATGAGCAAAGTTCAGAGAGGAGTTACTCAGGTCCACCCAGCTGGTAATTATCAACATCCAAATGCAAATAAGCAGTCCACTTACACAGCTTTCTACTTTCACTCTACAATGCTCACTTTAGAAACAATGTTTTTAAAAAGTATATGCTGAAATGACTTGATGTGTCTTTTTGATGTACATTATTTTTAGTACTTAATTTCCTTTTCCTTTTCATCATGAGAAACGCTGGACTAGAAGAAACACAAGCTGGAATCAAGATTGCCGGGAGAAATATCAATAACCTCAGATATGCAAACGACACCACCCTTATGGCAGAAAGTGAAGAGGAGCTAAAAAGCCTCTTGATGAAAGTGAAAGAGGAGACTGAAAAAGTTGGTTTAAAGCTCAACATTCAGAAAACGAAGATCATGGCATCCGGTCCCATCACTTCATGGGAAATAGATGGGGAAACAGTGGAAACAGTGTCAGACTTTATTTTTGGGGGGCTCTAAAATCACTGCAGATGGTGACTGCAGCCATGAAATTAAAAGACGCTTACTCCTTGGAAGGAGGGTTATGTCCAACCTAGATAGCATATTCAAAAGCAGAGACATTACTTTGCCAACAAAGGTCCGTCTATTCAAGGCTATGGTTTTTCCAGTGGTCATGTATGGATATGAGAGTTGGACTGTGAAGAAGGCTGAGCACCAAAGAATTGATGCTTTTGAGATGTGATGTTGGAGAAGACTTTTGAGAGTCCCTTGGACCGTAAGGAGATCCAACCAGTCCATTCTGAAGGGGATCAGCCCTGGAATTTCTTTGGAAGGAATGATGCTAAAGCTGAAACTCCAGTACTTTGGCCACCTCATGCGAAGAGTTGACTCATTGGAATATACTCTGATGCTGGGAGGGATTGGGGCAGGAGGAGAAAGGGACGACCAAGGATGAGGTGGCTAGATGGCATCACGGACTCTATGGACGTGAGTCTGAGTGAACTCCGGGAAATAGTGATGGACAGGGAGGCCTGGCATGCTGCGATTCATGGGGTCGCAAAGAGTTGGACACAACTGAGCGACTGAACTGAACTGAATTTCCTTTTATATTATGATTGTTTTAGCAGTTCAAGTGATTCAGAGGTATGATCCTTCCATGTTATTTCCACAAGCATAGAAACATACAAATACATAGTCACACACAAGTATATGGTTTGCCTAAGAAGTGATTATGCTTTGTGTATTGTTTAGCTTGTAAGAGTTTCCTTAAAGATCCCATTTCTGATTCTTTTCCTTATGGCCCCACTTTAATCATAGGTGGGGCCTTAGAGACCTTGCCTACAAAGTAGGTCTTGGTTTCCCTTTGTAGACATTAAGATCCAGCTACCCTGTCAATTTTATGTGAGTAGAAAGAAGCTTCTTTCTCTTGGCTACTGTTACAACTACTGGCTGATGATTTTGGGTGAATTCTTCAATCTCAGTCTTAGTATCCTCAGAAAATGGGCTAGTAGAGGAAAGAAGAGATTAGTGGGAGAAAGAAGACAGATGAGTGGGCAGATGTGTTTCTGACACACAATGGATTTTCTCTCAGCAACTTGTTATATGTGTTACATATACATAATCACCATTTGAATACACTTTTAGGCAATGTATGTTGGTGGAGAAAACAGAAAAGAGGCTTTCACCACCCCCACCCAGAATGTAAAAGCACCAAGTGCCTTAAACTGAAAAATGAGAAAGGGCTTTGTCTAGAACTTAAAGTCAGGTGTTTCAAACTTTTTCTCACCAATTACAGTTTTACGGTTCTACAATCCAGCTAGCAGCTAGTAAGATAGAAAAGGAGTTGATATTCTAGATGAGTTGAAAGGAATCGTACTGTTTGCGATCCTCCCCATTATGGAAAATTAATCTGTGATTTTAATTGCCTAAGTGTTTTAGAAAGTCTGACTACTTTAAATAAAGGCTTTTGCTGACTGAAGGATGTTTGCGATGAAATTAGTTTTCATTTTAAATTTTGCCTTCCTAAGCCTGATAAAGTCACTTCCACAGTTATCCACTTTTTGAATCAGTTTCTCTGGATAACGACGTAAATTAAGCTGCAAAGCCTTAACTCTTGAAAAATTACAAAATCTATAAAATGCATTTTAAAAGAGCATAATGGAAAGAAAACTACATACAACAAAAAAGAGCCCTTAATGTTTATTTTCCTCTTGAAATATTATTTGTGTTTTAAAGAATCTTAATCCAATATATATGTATATTCCCCCATACCTTTTCTGATATGTGTCTCAGTCGAATAAACAAGTACCTCACTTTACCATAGTACCAACTCTCCAAACTTCTTATAAGCTAACACTGTACTGTCTGGGCTAATAAAATTATTTTTCTAGTTCACATATTTTTCAACAACTCAACATTTTAGTAAATGTTCTTGAGGAAAAAAATAGAGGTCTCCAAAATTATTAACAACTATAACCTAACATTCAGTGAAGCCTTTAGAAGGAAACCCATATCAATCTTTTATTTGATTAGCATTTCATTATTTACAAGCACTTTTTTACAAAATAATTTTAAATCACATGCATGTATTACATAATTTTTGTCAAATAGTGGAGAAGAGTATACATGCTATATTATATTCTTGGTAAATTCACGTATTATTTCTAGTAGCTTCTTCATACCTTTTTGGGTTTTTTGGCTATGCCACAGGAAGTATGGAATCTTAGTTCCCTGACCAGAGAATGAACCCAGGCAGTGAAAGTGCCAAGTCCTAACAACTGGACTGGCAGGGAACTTCAATCTTTGTAGATTTATTAGGACAGTCTATATAGACAGTAATACCGTCTGCAAGTAAATTCAGATTTATTTTTTATTATCTCAAAATTATTGATTTTTATTAATTTAATATATTTTTAATTGAATTATAGTTTACAATATTGTATTAGTTGCAGATATACAGTGTAATGATTCAGTATTTTTAAAGACTATATTGCATTAAAATTATTATAAGATAACAGCTACAATTGTGTGTGCTGTACAATATATCCTTGTTTTTTATCTGTTTTATCCATGGTAGTTTGTATCTCGTAATCCCATTCCCCATCTTGCCCCTTCCTCTTATCTTTTCCCCACTGATAACTGCTAGTTTTTTTCTGTATCTGTGAATCTGTTTCCGATTTACTATATACACTGATTTATTTTACTTTTTAGATTCCACATGTAAGTGATATCCTATAGTATTTTTCTTTCTCTGACATTTCACTAAGTTTAATAATCTCTAGGTCTATCTACATTGCTACAAATGGTAAGTTTCGTTCTCTTTTTTTATGACTGAGTAATATGTATACCACATCTTGTTTATCCATTCATTTGTTGATGGACATGTGGGTTGCCTTCATATCCAGTCTATTATAAGTAGGGCTGCTGTGAACTTTGGGGTGCATATATCTTTTCAAGTTAGTGTTGTTATTTTTCCAGATATATACACAGGAATAGAACTGCTGGATCACATGGTAGTTCTATTTTTAGTTTTATGAGGAACCTCAGTAGTGTTTTTTAAATCGTTGTACTAATTTATATTCCCGCCAACAGTTTGCAAGGATTCTCTTTTCTCCTATAGCTGCCAGCATTGTTGTTTGCAGACATTTTGATGACAGCCATTCTGACAGTTATGAGGTGATATTCCATTGTTACTTTGATTTGCATTTCTCTAATAATTACCCATGTTAAGCATCTTTTCTTGTGTCTGTTAACCATGTGTATGTATTCTTTGGGAAAATCTTCATTCGGATCTTCTGCCCATGTATTTACTGGGCTGCTTTTTTGGATACTGAGTTACATAAATTGTTTATGTATTTTGGATATTAACTACTTGCTTATCGTATCATTTGCAAACATTTTCTATAATTTCGAAGGTTGACTTTTCATTTTGGTAATGGTTTCCTTTGCTGTACGAAAGCTTTTAAGTTTAATTAGGTCCCATATTTTAATTTTTGCTTTTATTTCTTTAGTCTTAAAAGATAAAGCCAAAATATATTGCTTTGGTTTGTGTCAAAAAAATTTCTGCCTGTTTTCTTCTAGGGTTTTATGGTTTCAGCTCTTACAATTGGGTCTTTAATACACTTTGAGTATATTTTTTTATATAGTGTGAGAAAATTTTCTAATTTCACTTTTATATGTAGCTGTCCAGTTTACCTACTACCACTTGTTGAAGTGTTGAAGAGACTTTCTTTTCTCCATCATATTTTTTCCACTCCAAAACTACTAAAACTAATAAGTGAATTGAATAAAGTAGCAAGATATACAATTAGCGTACAGAAATCTGTTTCTTTTCTGGTAGGTAGATAGTGATTTAGTCGCAAGTCATGTCCGACTTTTTGTGACCCCATAGACTATACAGTCCATGGACTTCTCCAGGCCAGAATACTGGAGTGGGTAGCCTTTCCCTTCTACAGGGGATCTTCCCAACCCAGGAATCAAGCCCAAGTCTCCTGCATTGCAGGTGAATTCTTTCCTAACTGATGGTTAATTATTAGTATATAGGTTTTTCCCTGGTATCTCAGTTGGCAAAGAATCTACCTGCAGTGCAGGAGACCAAAGTTCGATCCCTGGGTCAGAAAGATCCCCTGGAGAAGGAAATGGCAACCCACTCCAGTATTCTGGCCTGGAAAATCCTATGGACGGAGGAGCCTGGTGGGCTATCGTCCATGGGGTCACAAGAGTCAGACATGACTTAGCGACTGAATCACCACCTACCAGAAAAGAAACAGATTTCTGTGTGTTAATTGTGTCTTGATACTTTATTGAATTCATTTATTAGTTCTAATAGTTTTGGGGTAGAAACAATATAGAATATCATGTCATCTACAAATAATGACAGTTTTATATCTTTCTTTCCAATTTGATACATTTTATTTCTTATGTTTATCTGATTTCTATGACTAAGACTTCCAATACTGTGTTATACAGAAGTGCTCTCAGCACTTCTGTATATCATCTTTGTCTTGTTCCTGAATTTAAAGGAAATATTTCAGGTTTTCACCACTGAGTATGACATTAGCTGTGGGTTTTTCATGAAGGGTCTTTATTATGTTGAAATATGCTCACTTCTTACCCACTTCAATGAGTTTTACCATGAATGAATGTTTAATTTTAGGAAATGCTTTTCCTGCATCTATTGCAATGATCATATAATTTGTATCCTTCCTTTTGTTAAAAGAGTATGTCACGTTGATTTTCAAATTTTGAGCCATCATTATGTCAATGGACTAGATCTAATCTGATCATGGTGTATTATCTTTTTACGTATTTGGGTTAAGTTTGCTAATATTTTGTTAAGAATTTTTGCATCTATATTTATCAAATATTTTAGCTGTTTTTTCTCTTTTTTGTTGTGTCTCTCTGGTTTTGATATCAGGGTAATAACTGACCTTGTAAGATGAATTTGGGAGTGTTTCATCCTCTTCATTTCTTTGGAATAGCTTCAAAAGGATAGATAATATCACTTCTTTACATGTTTCATGGAATTCTCCTGTGAAGCTGTTTGGTCCTGGCCTTTTGTTTTGCTGGGAGTTTTTGTTTTAACTACTAATTAAATTTCCCTGCTAGTAATTGGTCTGTTCAAATTGCCTGTTTCTTACTGATTCAGTCTTTGTCTTTCAGTCTATTCCATAATGTGTATTTAAGTTCCAGCCAACAAAGTCAGAAGATAGAATTGAGATTCTTATATCTTTGTCTTTCTTTTCTGGGATACCCTCTCTGTGACTAGTGGCCATAGACTTCCATATTCAGTTTTCTATTTTCCCCATGCCAGAAAGATCACAGTTTTCCACTATTCCAATTTCTATATATTTTAGTGACTGTATATTTAATGACTAAGACTAATGATAAAAGCTGTGAAAATAGAAATTCATTTCTTAGAACTTAGAATCCCCTACTCTAGTTTTAAACTCTCTACCAGAACATGTCTTCTCTTTAATCTCCAGTTTGTGTGAAATCCAGAATTTGTAGATGCCATCTTCAAGTTGTTCTATAGTAGAGTTTCATTCAGCCACTACTGGATGCAGAAAAGTCTTTTGTGCTTGCTTTTTATATATTTGTTGCTATTTCCCTCAATTTTGAACTCTTATGTTTAGTGATTAGTTTATTTAGTGTACCTGTGTCTAACAGCCTCATTGCCACTTCAGTCTATTACCTCTAATTCAATGTGAACTTAGAAACTAAATCTCCTGACATAGTAGAATTTGGTCCAAATGAAGAGTAGGTGATCTCAGGAACATTCTTTTATCTATAAAGACTATGACATTAATTATATAAATTTTGTTCAACAAAGTTTGACTGCTTTCAATTTTATTTAATCACTTCCAGGTTTTTATTTTTGCTGTATCTTTTCAAATTAGGAACTCTTAAGCTCTTATTTATGAAATCTGACAAAGCCAAATGTTTTTCTTATGCATGTTCTGACTCTCATGGATACTTACAAACATGCTTTTTAAAATCTGAGCCAATTTTTAACTTTCAACTGCTTGAGAGAAATATATGCAACCCCTCATAGGTTTATCATTATTAATTATAAAACAATATAATGATTTAAGCATATTGGTTAGGCTCATTATGTAGGATGAAAACTAAAATTCATTCCTAACTATTGATAAGCAAGGGTGAGTTTTTGATTTAGAGTATGTTGCTGATCTTGCAACATTATTTTTAATAAAATAAAGCATTTGCTATTTTATTGTTTTAAAGCCCTCCCTAGGATGCCCTTGTAAATGAAAGGCTTAATAGGTTTTATTGCTGTGAATTATTTTTACCAATACTTGAATTACATAATATATTCTAGAAGTGCTGAGTCTATTCTTTGAATCAGTACAAGCTCACATAGCTTACTGAAACTTTGCTCCATTTTCCAGTTTTTCTCTTGATATTTGATTCCAAAACATTCTATACTTTTCCCACATTGAGCTAAACTTGAAGCTTATAGATTGACCAATACACTATGAACTTTTGAACTTTGCCATCTGATCCTAAGAAATACATGTTCCTTTTGCTCTGATGCATAAAAATACATTATTTGGAAAGTGCTTTTACTTCAGTTTTATCTAAAAAACTAATCTATATGAATGGATGAGGTTGATATCTCCATTCAACCAACCATATCTTTATATTTTTCAGGCCAGTTATTTTCTATTTTGCCTGATCAGACTAAATTTGAAAAGTAAAGAAGCAGAATCTTCATTTCTCCCTTTGGATTCTCATTAGTTATTAAGATATGATTCAAATAAGATTTTCTTTGCTGGTCCTTAAAGACCAAGCAGAGGAAACGTATTTGGAATAGAAAATAAGTGCAAGCAATTTTTATTAGCTTAGAGAGAGCACCTTTTACACATTAAAATGTAAACATTATTATCAAAGAAATAACTAATGGAGCAAGAAGAAATTACTTGTGGCTGAAATAAGTGAAAACTATCCATTAACTCTCAAATGGATTAGAAATATGGTAGAAAAATTGCTTGAGGGTTATCCGAAAGGATCTAAGTAATAGGAGTAAATATGTTAATTTAAGGAAAAGGTAGAATATCAAGAAGTCTACAAACAACAGTCTCCAATGGGAAATGATAGGAATCTTAAGGAAAAGATTTCAAGAAGCATGTTGTCATCCAGCTACCAGACAAAACGCTCTAAGAGATCTGATCATTTTATGTAATATTTCTGTGTCCTGAGTCATTATAATAATTAGAACATGCTACAGTGAGGATTGCAGATATGCATGCAAGGAACAGTGTGTCTACCTTTAACTAGGGCACTGGTTCATGGCTTCAACCTATTTGAGTTTTGGCAAAATTGTTAAATGACCATAAATTACAGTTACTAGCAACTAATGCTAAAAATCAAACTTGTGACTTTTGAAACAATACCTGCTGGTCAAATGAAGATGTCTAAGTCATCCACTATTTTTTTGGGCAGGGGGTGGTAGTGTATGGTTGTTCTCATCAGTCATTAAGCAAAATCAAAATATACTTTAGATAGAGAACTTGACAGTTGTATGAGACAATAGAAAAAGGAAAGGAACTGAAGGATAGAGTGAATATAAAATCATTTGGAGGGTTGACTGGTATCTAGCCATCAGAATGGGACGATGCAATGACTCTCTGTTCAATCCAGGAAGGCTGGGGAAATGTTGGCCCGCACAAAACCATGAATTAGTCTTTTCTGTGTGGAGTTGGCAGAGAGTAAAAAGCTGATTGAACTGCAACTTATGGTGGCAAGACTCCTAGAACCTTGGTAGATAACAGTCTCATCTGATTGCAGCCCAAACCACCAAAGAGCTATTGACAGAAAATAAACAGAGGGGAAGATTGGAAATGGCAACCCACTCCAGTGTTCTTGCCTGGAGAATCCCAGGGATGGAGGAGCCTTGTAGGCTGCCGTCTGTGGGGTCGCACAGAGTCGGACACGACTGAAGCGAATTAGCAGCAGTAGCAGCAGCAGGAAGATTCTTCAGAGAGATGTTCTAACTGCTTTCAGGATTCTGAGTAGCCTTTGTGTGAGGGAAAGGAGGGAATCACTTACTCTGAAGAGGATATATTTGATGTATAAGACTAATCTAGACACATGCCATGGGATTCTGGTTAGGAAACTGTACACAAGCAGGTTTCTCATATGGGTAAAGTGAAAAGTGAAAGTGAAGTCGCTCAGTTGTGTCCAACTCTTTGCGACCCGTGGACTGTAGCCCACCAAGCTCCTCTGTCCATTGGATTCTCCAGGCAAGAATACTAGAGTGGGTTGCCATTTCCTTCTCCAGGGGATCTTCCCGACCAGGGATCTAACCCAGGTCTCCCACATTGCAGGCAGACACTTTAACCTCTGCACCACCAGGGAAGCCAGATTTTATGGATGTGTGAAATAGGCATTTTAATGTTTTATTGTAACAGCAGGTGTATAGCGCCAATACTTTTGCCATCTGATGCAGAGAGCTAACTCATTGGGAAAGACCCTGATGCTGGGAAAGACTGAAGGCTAAAGGAGAAGGGAGCAGCAGAGGATGAGATGGTTGGATGGCCTCACAAACTCAATGGACATGAGTTTGATTAAACTCCAGGAGATAGTGAAAGACAGGGAAGCCTGCCATGCTGCGGTCCCCAGGACGGCAGGAGCTGGGATGACTTAGCAACTGAGCAACAGCATGTGTGTAAGTATATTTTAGGTAAAATTCGTAATATTCATGGAGATAGCTCCCCCCCCCCCATACTTTAAGAGTTCTATGTTTCTGGAAAAGGGAGTAGACTACACACAAGTAGCCCATAAATGAGTTTACTTGGAGAGATTCTTGGAAGATTGTATGAACTGTAACACTATCTGCATCCCTATTTTGGATTGGAAAGGCAAGTGTGATATTCTGAGACTTGAGTGCAGTTAAAAAATAGATTGGAAAGAAAAGGAGGAATGAGTTTAGGATTAGCAGAAGATTATGGACTTTGGCCACCTCATGCGAAGAGTTGACTCATTGGAAAAGACTTTGATGCTGGGAGGGATTGGGGGCAGAAGGAAAAGGGGACGACATAAGATGAGATGATGGCTGGATGGCGTCACTGACTCAATGGACATGAATCTGAGTGAACTCCGGGAGTTGGTGATGAACAGGGAGGCTTGGCATGCTGCAATTCATGGGGTCACAAAGAGTTGGACACGACTGAGCGACTGAACTGAACTGAACTGATGGTTGAGGTTAGCCAACCCATAGCAGGGCACATGTACAATATTCAGAGAGCAAGACGGGCATAATGGTGATTTTAAATGGGTACCAGCTTTCTGAGTCGTCTCAGTGGAATACTGGAAGGTGGGCAGCATGTAGATATGGGAAGCAGAACCTATAAAATCAAAGCTGAAGGTAACTATGTGAGTGAGTTATTCTACATATGATTGGTTCTTAGGAATCTCGACCAGGGTACAAACAATTATGTTATCTCCAACTATCTAGAGGAACTTCGATTTAGAGGCAAAACAAAAGACTAGGAGTCACAGTGCCTTGGGTTGGAGGATGCTTCTGCCTTAAATAACACCAAGGAAAATGTCATGTGGAGATGACAGGAAAATGGACAAAGCCAAAGATTCAGCTGTGCAGAACTTTAGACAAAAATGAAAGTGGGTGGCAGGAGAATTTAGACCTTGACAAAAAGAAGTTTAAGTTCTCTTTTCTCTGCTTACACATGTACATGTCAAAGCAGTTGTGGTCTTTCATTGCAAAATACCATTGATCTCTGATGCAAATATAATCTTGCTACACCCAAATTATCTTTCCCTAATCATAATTCATTTACATAATTCACTACCACTGTTTACTCTTTTTTTTTTTCTCTACATACACTTTTGCCATTGCAATTGGGTGGTTTGTGTATTAAAGATGCCAGCTGCTTTATGTAGAGGCAGAGAGAGAAGGTCTCCTTGGAGAAGCTCTTATTTGTCCTAGAAAGGTCAAGTAGTGCTTACTTGTGTGTAGAGTGAGTAAGCATTTAATCCCCTAAAAATGTTTTGTTAGAACCCCATATGCTTTATTTGTTGCTTTGTTCCTTCTTAGCTTTGTTTTTTAAATTTATAATATGTTTTATTGTTTTTTCCCTTTATTTATTGATCAGATTATAAATGGCAGCATGTCACTCAAACCCCTAAGGCTTTGATTATTGAATACTTAATATACTATAAAAGGAAATTGTGTCTATATGTTTATTAGTTTTTGAGAATAAAATGTTAGCACAAAGTTTAAAACTTCTGCAGTTAAAATTTCTCTTTCCTAAGCAAATTCAACTTATTAAGAGTCATACCTCAATGGATACATTTTTATGTCTACCTGGTTCTAAGAATGACCCCCAGTGCTCTTCCATCTGTATAACCTCTTCCCTTTTGAGTAGGGCTGAAACCTGTGCAAATGATGAGATATTAAGATTATTTTACAGTGTACAGCAGAAGCGAGGTATCTGGATGGACCTAATCTATTTATATAAGCTCTTTAAAATAGAAACAGTTTGTTTCCAGCTGGTAATAGAAAAGGAAAGCTACACCATAGCCTGCTTGTGGATACAAGGGGCTATGTGACAAGAAATTCGGGGCCTCTAGAAATTCAGGGCCCCCTGCTTATAACCAGCAAAGCAATGCCACCTATCATTTTTATAAATGTAAGGAAATGAATTCTGACATCAACCTAAATGAACCTGAAAGCAGAAGCATACCCAGATCCTGAGAGTGGGAGCTCAGCCTAATTGACAAGTTGACTGTGGATTGTGAGAACACAGGCAAAGAATTTGGTCAGAACTTTTTATACTTCTGATCTGTAAAAGGTACAGGACAACAAATGGGCATTGTTTTAAATCATTAACTTTTTAACAAATAGTGGCACAAAAATAGAGAACTAATAGAGCCTACTACACGCTTTTTGTGAAGTGTGGAAAACACAAGACGGATAGAACACTGTCACATCTTTTGAGATGTTTAGAACATAGTAAAAAGACAGATGCACAAACACCAAAGATAATTATGATGCAATGCTTGAAATGATAGAAGCTGTTTAGAAAATGCTATAAGAATACAGATATATGGTGGAGAATTCTGCGTAGGGAAATTAGGAGAAACCTTTCAGAGACTGATTGTTGGCATCTATAATGAAAAAAGCAAAATGTAACAGGGACAAATCATATTGCCACACAAGAGACAGATTCTTAATGCATGAACATTCACAGCCTTACAAAACTGATTGAAGGCACAGAGAAGGTCAGTTTCAATTTTGTAAGAAATTAACTGGTATAAGTGTAAGTGTACCTTAGTGTTTAAGAAATAATTCTCTCTCAACATATTCATTTTATCACATTACAAAGATACTCCTGCAAGCATGTTCCGGCTAAGCAATGCCATTCATCAGTGAGTAGCTTAATTGAGTAAGTCTATGATATATGTAATAGCTTCACTATGCTCAGGAAAGTAACTTTTAAAACTTGCAAACCACACTATCACATAACATTAGATTCAGCTGAGAGATACTTCAACCCCGAAGAAGAGTGGTCTTAATAAGTTCCACAATAATTTCTCTGTCGTGTAAAAGTCTTTAGGTTGGCAGTTGGGTGGGAGTGGCTATGGTGACTTCATGGTGTCAGGAATTCTGTGACTGAAGCATCTATGACTTGTATTCCCCAGATAATCTCATAATCTATTTGTCAGGACTCCATGATATATACTATATTCCATTCACTGGGAAGAAGTAAGGATGATTATGCTTTCACATCCCAGTAATGTTATTACCTAGAAGTTGCAACATATCACTTCCACTTCTAAATTAATGATTAGGCCTTATTCATGTAATTATATGAATAGTAGCAAGGAAAGCTAGATAGACAATGTAGCTCTATTTCAGATGGCTAAATGCACTATTAACCTGCTACTGTTCATTATAAAAGTTATGCTGCACCTTGTATAAGTATCAACTAAAACTATGCATCTATTTAAGTTTTCGATTTAAGTATACTTTAAGAAAGGCTGAGCCAATTTTAACATACTGGTGGTGTTCTAAGAGGCCGTTGTAACACCTTTTCCCAACTTCTTAACTTTAGGATAACAGGTCATTTAACAATGAAATTGGAAGAAATGTATGGAGAAACGCATTTATGCATAGACTAAATCATAGTTATTCATCTTTAAGGAGAGAACATAATATATACTTTTTTCAAGGATATAGCATTATTTCTTAAACTTTAAGAACTGAAAAGTTAGGAAAAAAGTTTATAGTCTTACAGTGCATTACTCACATAATGATTAGAGTGCATGTTATGGGAAGACTGTGGACAGAAATGTTAAAAATTTACACAGCTTACAAATAAAATTGAATTTAGCAAGTCTGATTTGGCTGCAGATAGCAAGGAAAATTTCAAGGGAGCTTGAGTGAGCATAATATATAAGCAGGAACTTCCTTTTTTTCAGGTAACTATTCCTTAATTAGAGCTTAATGAGTGTAGATTGTGTCTCAATAAATGGAGACCTGGATGAGTACTGGTCAAGTCTTCCTCAGAAAAAAAAGGTGGGGGGAGTTGGAAGTAAAATGTTACCCCATAATAATCTTGAAAAAGAACCACCTCAGAACCATAACAGATGTGAAAACCAGCAGATTGTCTCTGAAGAGACCAAAATAGGTTTGGAGCTCCTCAAAACATTCCATCCTCAGAGAATTGTTACTAGTTAATCTATTTGGCAGCTTTTCAGTTTTTTTTTTTTTTTGTAGAGTCTGTCTGTCTTTGACTCTACTCAGAGTTTACTGAATGAAGAAAGCCCTATCCCCAGGACCTTTGTTAAGAAATATGTTACTGGCAATTGTTTAACACTGCACCTGACAGGAATGGCTATAGCAATCGAGGCAAATAAGAAACTGGCCAAAAGTGTTCAGCGGAAAATATGCAGTATTGAAACGTCAGGCAATGAAGCCTCAGAATACATGAAGGGGAAATAGACAGCTCGGTGAAAATAGTCATAGACTTCAGTACTGTTTTTCCAACAGTAAATGGAACAGCCAGACAGAAGACCAACAAGGAGATAAAAGTTGTGAGAACAATACAGGCCATCTAGATCTAACAAATGTGGAGAATATGTCATCCAACAACAATAACCGAAAACACAATTCTGTTCAGGTACACACGAGGCATTCACTAGCGTAGGCCATATATCATGCCACAAAACAAGTCAAAATAAATTTAAAAATTAGTTGCAAATCATATAAAATATGTTCTTTAACTCTAACAAATTAAATTTAGAAGTTAAAGTCAGAAATAAATTGGGAACATTCACAAATATGTGGAAATTAAACAACACTTTCATAAATATCCTAAATGTTAAATGGGTCAAAGAAGAAGTGGAAAAAGTAAATGAAAAATGCTTTGAGACACAGGAAAATGATAATACAAGGTACTAAAACTTATGCAAAGCAGCTGAATAGTTCTCAGAGGAAAATTTATAGCAATAAATGATTGTATTAAAAAGAAAGTCCTCAAATCAATAGCATAACCATAGGAAATATAAATAAGAGAAAGCTAAAGCCAAAGTAAAAAGAATGAAGGAAATAATAAAGACATCCTGAATATTCATTGGAAGGACTGATGCTATAGCTGAAGCTCCAATACTTTGGCCACCTGATGTGAGAAGCCAACTCATTGGAAAAGGCCCTGACGTTAGGAAAGATTGAAGGCAAAAGAAGAAGGGGGCAGCAGAAGATGAGATAGTTAGATAGCATCACAAACACAATGGACATGAATCTGAGCAAACTCTGGGAGATGGTGAAAGACAGAGGAACCTGGTGTGCTGCAGTTCATGGGAGTCACAAAGAATCAGATAAGATTAAGTGACTGAACAGTAGAAAGAGTGGTAAATGAAAGAGTTCACTCAGATTCGCGTCCATCAAGTCGGTGATGCCATCCAGCCATCTCATCCTCTGTTGTCCCCTTCTCCTCCTGCCCCCAATCCCTCCCAGCATCAAAGTCTTTTCCAATGAGTCAACTCTTCGCATGAGGTGGCCAAAGTACTGGAGTTTCAGCTTTAGCATCATTCCTTCCAAAGAAATCCAAGGGTTGATCTCCTTCAGAATGGACTGGTTGGATCTCCTTGCAGTCCAAGGGACTCTCAAGAGTCTTCTCCAGCACCACAGTTCAAAAGCATCAATTCTTCAGCACTCAGCCTTCTTCACAGTCCAACTCTCACATCCATAATGACCACAGGAAAAACCATAGTCTTGACTAGACGGACCTTAGTCAGCAGAGTAATGTCTCTGCTTTTGAATATGCTATCTAGGTTGGTCATAGCTTTTCTTCCAAGGAGTAAGTGTCTTTTAATTTCATGGCTGCAGTCACCATCTGCAGTGACTTTGGAGACCCCCAAAATAAAGTCTGACACTGTTTCCACTGTTTCCACCGTTTCTCCATCTATTTCCCATGGAGTGAAAAACGTCAACTAAACCCAAATTTGCTTCTTTGAAAAGATCAACAAAACTGATAATCTTTTGGACTGACCAAGGAAAAATTACAGAAAACTCAAATTACTAAAACTGTGAATTAAAGAGAGGAATTAGGAATTTGTCACTACTGAATCATGTAAACACGATTATAAGTGGACACTACAGACAACTGGATGCCAGTGTATTAGGTAATTTAGAGGAAAGGGGCCAATTCCTAATCAAATATAGACTGCTAAAATTCAGGAAGAAATAGAAAATCAGAATAGGCTCAAAACAAATTCTAAAAAAATTAGTACATTGAAACTCTTCTAGAAAAAAAGTCTTGAATTCACTGAAGATTTCTGCCAAATATTTAAATATTAAGCAATGCCAGTTCTTCACAGACTCTTCGGGAAAATAGCAAAGTGAATAATTATTCTGATATCAAAACCAAAGACATTATAGAAAAAGCTAAAGGAAATATCCTTTATAAATATCAACACAAAATCCTTAATAAAATGGTTGTAAACTGAATGCAGCAACATAACCAAAGATTATATAAAATGAACAAGTGAAATTTTTCTAAAATGCAATTGTTTAGCATGAAAATCAATGTAATATACTATATTAATTGAAAAAAAACATAAACCATATAATAATCTCAATACATGTAGAAAAACAATTTGATAAAATCAAACCCTGTTTCATGAAAAATGCACACATACAAATGAAAACAAAAACACTCAGTGAGCTTGGAATAGAAAAGAATTTCTGGGAAAACTCACAGCTAACATAATACTTGGAGAAGGAAATGGCAACCCACTCCAGTATTCTTGTCTGGAGAATACTTAATGGAGAATCCAGTATTTGCCAGGAGAATAACATAATACTTAATGGTGAAAGACTGTTTTTCCTTGAAGAAAAGAATTCCTATTTTCATCACTTCTATTTAACACTGCGCTGGATATTCTAGTGGGGGCATCTAGACAGGAAAAAGTCATACAGATTAGAAATGAAGAGTTAAAACTTCCCCCATTTTCAGATAACAATTAGGTGAGACTAAGAAAGAAAAGGCTTCTAGACTGGCAATGAAGTAAAGCTGCCTCTATTTTTAGATGATAATTTTGTATGCAGGAAATTCTAAAGAGTCCATGAAAAGTGACTAGAATTAATAAACAATTTCAACAATGCTTCAGGATACAATTCAATATACAAAAGTTTATTGCATTTCTATATAGTAGCCATGAAAATTCTGAAAATAAAATTAAGAATACAATTTTATTTACAGTAGCATGCAATAGAACAGTACTCTTGCCTGGAAAATCCCATGGATAGAGGAGACTGGTAGGCTGCGGTCCATGGGGTCGCGAAGAGTCAGACACGACTGAGTGACTTCCCTTTCACTTTTCACTTTCATGCATTGGAGAAGGAAATGGCAACCCACTCCAGTGTTCTTGCCTGGAGAATCCCAGGGACAGGGGAGCCTGGTGGGCTGCCGTCTATGGGGTCACACAGAGTCGGACACAACTGAAGTGACTTAGCAGCAGCAGCAATAGAACAAAGTGTTAATACATTAAATAATAGACTGTAAAGCTTTTACACAAAAATATGCAAAGCATTGTTGAATTAAATTTAAAAAGAAGTAAACAAATGAAAAAAAAATCCCATGTTCCTAGATTAGAAGATAGTATCCTTAGGATGATATTCCTCAAAATGATCTTAAGATTCAATGCATCCTCTTTTTTCCCCCAGAAACTGGGAAGCTGAGCTTAGATTTCATATAGAAATGCAAAGGACATAAATAAGTTTAGTGGGTAAAAGAACAATATTTCATAAATATAGTCAAATATATCTTGGAAAATTTTTCTTTACCCTGGCCCTTCTCCAACTTGAGGAGCCTTTATGATTGAGATTATTGCTCAGAAAAGAATAAGTATAAAATAGGCATGCTTTCCCTCCCTTCTCTACTGAATACAAACCATGAGTTTGGCTTGGGGAGGGGCAACCAAAGTATCTGGTGTAAAACAGAACAGACATATTTTAAATTAGGACACAGGGACTGCTGGAGTGGTTTCAAAACTTCTGCCCCATGAGTTCTTCCTAAGATGAACTGACATGCCCTTTTCAACATGGGAGAATTGAGCATAGTATTTTGATTTTTAAAATGTCTGCTCATGCTCTGCAGTTCCTCTTAGCAGCCCAGTGGGAGAAACACAGGCTGCTGCCTCTGAATTTAACCAACAGAAATGAATAATGCTTATTCTGAGAAACGACTTGCACTCTGTCAGATGCTCTCCAGTCTTCGCTCTGTGGCACAGCGAGATAGCGTGCAGTGCCACTGTGTACAGGGTTGGCAGCTGGAAAAGAAATCCTGGCAAGCCAGTTCTGGCAGAGCACCAGAATCCAGCAAGGAGAGACAGAGGTGAAGGCGCACAGTTCTGGAGAAACATTGGGAAAGCAAGCACTCTAATAGACACTGAGTGTTACTGTTCATTACAAGCCAGTTTCTCATGGAAGCATCTACTTTCATCCCTGTCCTCCTGGTTTTTAAAGCCAGATCTGGCTTAGATATGGATAAGAGAACCTTCTGTCATTAAGAGAGTGGGCTTAAAGGAATACAACCCAGGCTTGGTTTTCTAGTTCTGGAACTTGCAGACACCAGGTAGCATAGCTAAGATCTCATACCTATTATGATTCAGTTTCATCCGCTACACATGTGCTAAGTCACATCAGTGTCTGACTGTTTGCAACCCTATGAAGGTAGCCCATCAGATTCCTCCTCTGTCCATGGGATTCTCCAGGCAAGAATGCTGGAGTGGGTTGCCATGGCCTCTTCCAAGGGATTTGCCCAATCCAGGGATTGAACCCACATCTTCTGTGGCTCCTGCATTGCTGGCAGAATCTTTACCACTGAGCCACTAGGAAAGACCCTCATTGATTACAGGATGCTAAAAACAATAGTTTTCTTCATAGAGTTGATGTACACGTTCAATTATATAAAACATAATGTGCTATTACTATGAGGAAAGTAACATTAATTAGGTTATGCTACTCACCAGATAGCAAATAAATGGTCTATCTTAAAACAAGGTCTACAGATTCTCAGCTTGTTGAATTTTACTTGAGGCTACAGAGGAGCGAGAAAAGCAAGTTTGAACACTGACCATCATAGCTTCTGAAGGAAAGTAGAACTTTCACAAATCCTGTAGGATAAGTAGAGGAACACCAGGGAAGTCCCTTTTCTCATCAACCCAATAAAGGCAAGAATCGTCAATCTTTTACCCTGTGGTCTGTTGGGATGCACATAGTACAGCTGGACAAAGCCATCCTGGAGAGGACTCACTCTCTGCTTGTTCCAAAGGAAGGTATAAACTGAGCCACTGGGGGACAAATGAAGCCATCAGGCACAACTGTGATGGCTTTTTAATGAGATTGTTTTTACCAGGCCAGCAGGTAATTTCAGTGCTGAGTCAAACCCAAGGGAGGAATGGTGAGAGATCAAGGGAGGAGGAAAAGAGAGAGGCAGAGAAGGAGCTCAGAGTTGGCAGCTGGCCGGCAGGCTACAGAGAAGGAGCTAAATTATGCATCTTATTTAGTACATTTATTAAAAGAACATTTCTAGGCAAACATCCCAAAACAAATGTGACTATCAGTTAAGCGCCCTGCAGTCCTGAGCAGATTTAGTGCATGACAATTTTCTCATAATGGCTTTGTGGTGTTTGCTGAGCTTCATCTCTTCATAGCATTTTATGAATTGTCATTCCAAGGGGAGTTTAAATAGGCTGACTTTGCCCTTCATTTGTGGTTGTTCAGCAAAGTCAAAAATGGATAAATGTGGAGTGAAGATGACATGGAATGGAAAGAACAGGTTATTCAAATATTTAAGTTTTTGGTTGGTATTTACCAACAAGTCAGAGACCTACTCTTCCCTATGATTAATTTTTATTTATTAATCATCATTGTCCATATTTCAACACTTTTTTTGGTATGGGGATTTGAAATCTAGGTCCTGGGAGTACCAAGAAGTAGAGTTTTAAGAGGAGGAGAGGAACATATAAAAGGTGAGGGTGGGCCTGTAGGGACAGAAGTATCAAATGGTGTGAAAGCCGCTCAGTCGTGTCCGACTCTTTGTGACCCGATGGACTATACAGTCCACGGAATTCTCCAGGCCAGAATACTGGAGTGGGGAACCTTTCCCTTCTCCAGGGGACCTTCCCAACCAAGGGACTGAACCCAGGTCTCCCTCATTGCAGGTGGACTCTTTACCAGTTGAGCCACCAGGGAAGCCCAGGAATACTGCAGTGGGTAGCCTTTCCCTTCTCCAGCGGATCTTCCTGACAGGAATTGAACTGGGGCCTCTGCCATTGCTGGAAGATTCTTTACCAACTGAGCTATCAAGTAGTGCAGGACTTAAAGGGTGTGTGATTATTCTACTTGAAAGTGATGGGAAGAACAAGAGCAGTTTTCAGAAAGGAAGTGATGATGAAGGTATCCCCAGTAGAGAAACCGAGTGGGCAAGGCGTTGATTACCCTGGTGGTTTGAATAAAGGGAAGCAGCTCCAAATGATTGGAGCATATAGGTAAGGAGAAGGGAGTAAAGATGTGTAGGAGGGGACTAGAGGCTGGATTGCTGTATTTGACATTTTAAGGAATTTGACATTTTCAGGAAAATAGAACACTATTGAAATAGCTCAAAGCAGTAAACATACAAACTTTGAGACACAGAAAATAATCATTTTGGAAGCAATGTAAATGATGAGTTGAAATGTGAGACTAAGTAGAGATACAAAAATCAGGTCCAGTTCTAAATTCAAGGTTGGGGGAAGGAAATGGCAACCCACTCCAGTTATTCTTGCCTAGAAAACCCGATGGACAGAGGAGCCTGGTGGGCTACAGTCCATAGGGTCGCACAGGGTCAGATACGACTGAGTGACTTCACTTTGCTTTACTATATCCAAAGTAAGAGATGATATAGACTGAGTGAAAGTGGCAGCACTGTGGCTAGAGAGAGAGAAATGTAATAGATTGAAAGGCAATACGACCTATAGCATTTGATGATATATTGAATTTGAGCTGTATGGTATTGAGTTTGAGTTGTGTAGGGGATCTAAGGTGAGTTTCAAGTCTCCAGGTTGGGTGGCTGGGTAATTTTGTCATGTTAAAAGGATTGTAAACTTCCAAACTGGTGAAAGACAGTACTGCATACTGATTCAATATATATGCCAAAAAAAAAAAAAAAAGTGGAAGGAAGTACTACAGATATCAACAATGACATCCCGTAAGTGATATAATTATAGATCATATTATATGTTTCATTAGATTATATAACATTGGCCAAATTTAAAGAAGTGAACATGAATTATTTTTAGAACAGGAAAAAATGCTCCTTTAATAATTATAAATGGGATAAATGAAACACTTATAAAATAATTTTCCTTTGAGCTTGACTTTGATAACATAGTCTTCTAGAAAGCAACTCTATTAATCTCTTGAAATATGTGGATTCCAGTTTGGATACTGCCATGATTCCTTTTTATTTCTACTTTTCTAACACTTCTATTATACTTCTCAGACTCTATTTACCTGAAAAGCAAACACAATGGTAATGGAAAACCCTTAAGTTTGCTATATTTAAGAAGCACACGGTTAGGAAAAAAAAGACCCTGAAGTAGAGAGAGAATTCTGCTATTGTTATGGTTTATTTATACCTGTTGGATGTGTGGCTTGGAACCAATGACATCTCTTTGGAGCTTCTTGAGTCATCCTCTACTGAGGATTTCAGAAATGCTTTAAGAATAAGAAAGAAAGAAAAGAAAGTGAAATTGCTTAGTTGTGTCTGACTCTTTGCACCCCCATGGACTGTAGCCTACCAGGCTCCTCTGTCTATAGGATTTTCCAGGCAAAATAGTGGAGTGGGTTGCCATTTCCTTTTCCGGGAGAGCTTCCCAACCCAGGGATTGACCCCAGGTCTCCCACATTGTAGGCAGACCCTTTACCATCTCAGCCACCAGGGAAGTCCTTAGGAATAAGGGATACAGCTGAAAGTCTATTATATTCACATGGTTTGTTGGATAGTATCTGTATTTGTTAATTTTAATCTCTGTGCTGTGTATATTTATACACACAGCCTGACTGCCATTTGCCAGCTCTGATGTCCTCCAATATTTCATAGAGTGACAGTTATTAATATTTTACATGTGATTTGTCAATGGATCCCCGTAAATGCTTTTAAATGTCAGAGCGTTTGTCCATTTTCTTTAGGATTTGAGTTGAATTTTTGTCTTCCAAAGTCCTGAGAATTAATAAGGACCCTTAACACTGGAGGCTAAAGAACAATTTCGTGTTGCCTGAAGGTACCTACAAGAAGGAAGGGAAAAAACTCAAGAACTGACCTTAATCTGTTCTCATTTCAAAGCGGCCATTGACTTTTATTTTCCACTAGTTGTTTGTGAACCTATGTGAGAGTCATGTGAGAGTCTTGGCTTTTGATTAAAAATTAACCTTATGTTTTTTATTTATCCTTTATCCTTAGTCTGGCTTTCATCTGTAAATAAAGTAACTCATTCTCTAGAGACTGCTTCAAATCTGAGTTACTAAAACCTTGAAGTAGGACTGAACATTTGGATCACATAGTTGTGTTCCCTCTGGATGCGTCCATCTTGTTCAGTTTTGATGCCGGTTTCCTTTGGCTATGAGAAGCCCGAGCCTCCCTGTTCTTTTCCACTCCTGGAAGGAAAGCAGCAGCAACAGCGTTGGACTTCAGTTCTCACTAGAGAGCTAGAGGTTTCGGGTTTGAGCTGTCCGTTATAAAGTGGCCCTTCCTTCTCTCCTTTCCCTCATGGCTTGGTGGCTTTTTCGCCTTGGCTCAATGCCTGTTGTAATGTTGGGATTCCAGAGTTCTCCCAGGGCTCGGAGAGTATAGAATAAGATCATATTCTAGTGGCAGGTAGGCAGATGAAACTACCTTCTTACACATTTTGTAGGAAGGATTAGAAGTAAAGATGCACTTTGAGAATGCATTTTACACCCAGGGGAATCATAAGGACAAACCATAGCTGGCAATAGATGACCTCAGGATGAACCATCCATCTCTGAAGAAGACATTTCAGTGTGATAAGGACAGCAGCTAAGAGAGCAATTGAACTTTTGAAACAGTGAATAGAATGCACCTGGGCTCTATAGCCCATGTTCTTATTTTATTATTCCCGCCCCCCCCCCCAGGTAAGATCTAAGCACAGAACACAAATTTTGTTTTATTTCGAAAGAGTAGACTTAAGCCAAAAGAATTTTTTTCACTTGTGCGAGCAAGTGAGCAGAGCGACGGACAGTGAAATGGTAGCCCTCTACATCATACTCAAACAGTGCATCCCAGTCACATCTGAGAGATTCATGAGGTTCTATTTGCCTATAGTTGGGGTGAACTAATATTCAGATTGATGGCAGTGTAGATCAAGAAGATAAGTGCTTCAGCATCAGTGAGAAATTGCCTGTGTGGTGAAATGAAACACAATTTAGGTTTGGAAAGCTTGGCTATGAATTTCGTCCCTGCCACTTTCTGCCTGTGTGCTCCTAGCCGAGTCACTTAGACTGAGTTGACACAGAGATAAAATAGGGACAATGTCTTCATGAGGTTTAAATAAAGTGTTTAAAATATGTTTAAATTGAAAATAAAATTTCATACCTTAGGACTTAAGATGTGATATAGTTAAATGACTTTAATCATCATGAATTTTGTCATCTCTATGGTTATGATGTCATAAAGAAACACATTTGATCTTAATAAATCAAACTCAATAAATTCTGATTTTCCATCTTCAGCCAATCTGAGGCCGTATTGCTTCTATTTTCTTAAGTTGTGACTTGCTATTGATATTTTAACAGAGTTTTGAATTAAATTGCTTCAGAAAATTCTTCAGTCATCTAGTCTATGACTAGTGATCTGTACAGATTATGATCCTTAAATTTTCTTTGCTGTGACTGGAACAGAACATCTCCTGACCTCACCACCCATGCCATGGAAACCACTGCTGGTTTGAAGCGGTCTCATTCTTTGTACAGTATCACCTAAATGCACTTTTCTTAAAACTTTTCCAGACAGACGCTGTGTTAGTTAAGATGTGGAAATAGTAAATGTTCAACTCTTGTCCACAGTGTGGGGGATACAGTTGCATAAAGATGAAAGTTCAAACCTTTTCTCGCTTGCTTGGCTGAATTCCATTGCACCAGGAAAGGGAAAGGGTAGAACCCAGTTGTGTCTTTGGTTGGAGAAAATAGCTGGTTAAATGGAAAGTATATGTATTATGTAATAACATATCAACATATATTAAGAATTGCTGAATTTGCAGAGCAAAATTTAAAATCTGCACCCTGGAGGACGGTGGGTATCCCTCGACTCGGCCGTAATTTTTATAGCATTATTTCCACTTTTGGAGATTTACTAGGACAATCTCTTTGTCTTCATATTTTCTTCTCCCCCAAGCTGCACATCTCACACATTCTTGTACCCCCAACTGGCTGTTGTAAGCCTTCACCTGGCCACAACATTCCTGTGAATAACTCCCCAGAGTGCTCTTAAGAGAGTGCTTGTGTGTAACAAATGGCGTGTGATTCTACTGAACAGTTTTAAGAGATTGTGGACCATGATGTGCGTAAACTTTCATCAGTCTTATCCATGCATGATTTTAGTGGCAATTGAGAAAAGTGAAGACGTTTCCTCTTTGTCTCAGAAAATACGACGGGATAAAACACAAAATTTCAGGACCAGGGAAAGAAAATGATGCTGAATTTCTTTTATAGTTTACACATGGTACAACTCTACTCATAAAACTGTATCTAGAATCTAATAGCTTCTATGGCTTTGGACCTTAATTATGCAAATTACTCAGCTTCTTTAAAGTGGCTTCTCAAACTTCTACAAGTCTGTTTTCATTTCTTATGGGCAGACCATTTCTTTTATGTTTTCTCAGTGAAACGTACCTTCATCATTTTGGTTTGGCAGGCAGGCAGGATCTTCGCAGGAAACGGATGGATATACCTCAAAATTGGTATTTTGGTAAATGTTTACTAAAGGGGCTATTTACAAAGATATGGACAGAGTATAAGGAAGCGATATAGGATGGGGCAGTACTCAGAGAGTACCAGGGCAATGCACACAGTCTCCCTGAAGGGGTCATTACAAGCCTAGGGAGAGAGATATTGAAAGAGATAGCGTTTGAGAGAGAGAGAGAGAAGGTATCACTCTATGCAAAGCAGAGAAGGCCAGCTGAAGTAGACACAGAAAAGAGCCACGGTAATGGATGTCCTGAATTTGCTCTCCTAACTGTTTGCCCTCCAGCCCATACAGGTGCTACCCCTGTAGGACCAACCAGAAGTCAGTGATAAGTGAGGCTGCTGATGCTGCTCCCAGAAATCAGCCTCCCACCTCCTAGGACAGAGCAGGATGGAAGGAGGCAGAGAGTGGGGATGCAGGGGCAAATGGAAGATACTCACTACATTGGGTGAGTGTGTTTTGATCTCCGTAACCACTGCCGACACAGCCAGGAGCACGGGTAGTGTCTTGATTACTAGACTGAGGGGGTCGCTAATTGTGATCTCATTAGACACCCACCATAGCTTCAGAAGCTGATGTTTGGCCTGAGTAAGCTATTCTTGAGAGAAAAAAAAAGAGGGAGGAGTGTTGACTAGAGCCCTTCAGTCAACCTGCAGTGAGTGTTTCACACCCGTGTCCTGGCTAATTCTTAAACATCCTTCCCTGCCCAGACCCATTCTCAGCAAAGTTCTGCCCTGCTCCGTCTGTGTCCTGGAAAGCTCCCTCTACTGATTCCATCTCAGGATTCCCTGCCTGTTAGCTTCTGGTTGAGGTTTGTGAAACTCTGGTTGTGCATATAGGCTATGTTTGTGGGTTTTTCCTACAAACTAGTAGAATTTAAGAGGTTAGAGATTGTGTTTCTCCTTTTATCTTTCACAAAGCCCAGCAGAGTAAGACTCTCTCTCTATATATATGAAAACAGTGAAAAAGTGCTAAATAATTGATTGGCTAGAGGTTCATAAATCCATCTGAGCTTGCATCCCAAAGCAAATTTCAAGGTCAATTATGAATGGTGCTGCAGGGAGAGATTTATTTTCCACTGTTATTCACTCATTCAACAAATATCAATTGGCAGTCCCACCCAGTCTGTGCCATTTATTTCCAGCTCTCGGAACTGCAGAAGGAGCAGAGGAGGATGCTGGCAGCACTCGCCATGAAGGCGCTGAGGAAATGACACGGCTGTGGGAGCCCGGGCTTCGGAGCCCGGCAGATGTGGGCCCTGATGCAAGACCTGATTGATTGCGTGTGATGCTGGCAAACTCACATGACTTTCTAAACCTCAATATGTTTCTCTGTGAAAATAGAGATATTAATATTTGATGACTTTTGGTGAATATTAAATGAAAGAAGTCAGTTAATTCTGGGGTGCTGGGCACATAGTGGGAAGTCAATAAGTCGTAACTGCTCTGATTGTTATAGTGAACTGCCCAGGGTGATTAAAGGGTATTCATGATGCCGATAGAGTAGCGCTGGCCTCAGAGGCGCATGATTCCAAGGGTTCAAGAAACCATTTGGAAGAGGGCTTATACCAAGGAAAAGACGCACCATAGAATCTGTATTTTTTAATTTGTTTTTTATTGGAGCATAATTGCTTTATAATGTTCTGTTAGTTTCTGCTGTAAAACAAAGTGGATCAGCTATATATGCGCATATCCCCCCTCCCTCTTGGACGGCCCTCCCACCCCCATCCCACCCCTCTAGGTCGTCTCAGAGCACCAAGCTGAGCTCCATGTGCCATACAGCATTTCCTATGAGCTATCTATTTCATACATGGTGGTGTATACATGTCAGTCCCACTCTCCTAATTCATCTCACCCTGCAGCAATTCCACAGCTGGGCATATACTCTGAGAAACCATAATTCAAAAAGCATATGTACCCCAGTGTTCATTGCAGCACTATTTACAATAGCCAAGACATAGAAGTAACCTGAATGTCCTTCGACGAATGAATGACTAAAGAAGACGTGGTACATATATACAATTGAATATTGCTCAGCCACAAAAGGAACAAAATTGGGTCATTTGGATGTGGATGGACCCAGAGGCTGTCATACAGAGTGAAGTAAGTCAGAAAGAGAAAAACAAATATCATGTATCAACAAATATATATGGAATCTAGAAAGATGGTTACAAATAGCATAAAGGTACCTCAAAATTTTTTAAAAAGTAACTATCATATGATCCAGAAATCCCACTTCTGGGTGTATATCCAAAGAAAATAAAAACAGTGTCTTAAAGAGATATCTGCATTCCTCTGTAGATTGACTCATCCACAATAGACAAGACATGGAAACCATCTATGTCCATCCACAGCCGAGGGGGCCCAGCTGCTTCACGTACGACTCACGATTCCACATTACATCTCCAGCCCAGATTAACTCTTGAGCCCCATACTCACATATCCAACTGTTTTTGCCAGGTAAGTGTTTCTTACTGGAGTATAGCATGCTCAACTAATACAGGCATAAAAACCTCTGACCGCCTTATATTTCCACTCTCCTTCACACACAAAGATGCTTTTGAGTCTTTACTCTTATGCTCCACAGTAAGTTGCAATCAGAGTAACTCCATTCACCGTACCTTTCAAGTATGGCAGTCTTTTGTCTAACTTTTGAAAATTTGCTCAGGCCTCTATTTGGCTCCTCCAACAGTCACCATAATGTCACTCAAATGATCTTCTAAGTTGATGGTGGTGGTTTAGTCACTAAGTCGTGTCTGACTCTTGCTATCCCAGAGACTATAGGCTGCCAGACTCCTCTGTCCATGGGATTCTCCAGGCAAGAGTACTGGAGTGGGTTGCCATTTCCTTCTCCAGGGGTTCTTCCTGACCCAGGGATTGAACTTGAATAAGTTAATAGGATTATGTAATTTTCCAGTTCGAAAGCCACTCTTGATTCTTCCTCCTCAGTTGCCTACAGAATTACATTCCAATTTCTTACATGGGGATATAAGGACCTTGGCATGCTGTTCTCTCTAAAATGTTTTTTCATCTAGAGAAATGCCCAATTGCTCTCCAGTAGACTGACTAATTGACAAATATTGATGAAAACTTGCTAAACTGCCTCAGAAATGATAGTTTTATCTCTTTTCTATTCTTCTATGCATTTCTTTATAACATCACTTTAAAATTTCTTGAAGCACAATTTCCTGGTTTTTCAGGGTGACCTGTTTGAGCCAGCACAGAGCCTGGTGCACTAATCACTCAAGATGGAGTTGAGTGCTGAATGGGTGAATGAATGGGAAATAGTGAAATGTAGGGATTGGTAGTAATTTGCTACTCCTCTGCCAGATTTATGGGGTGATGGGCTTGGTATGTGATACTCAAAGGCATTGGTTTCCCCTGATAGAAAATGTGGATGTGGGGGAAGTTTTATAAGCAAACAACACTTTCCTTTGCAGTAGCAAGAGATGGAGAATGCAATGGCATTTATTAGGGAGGCAGCCTGGTGTAGTGAATTTATATGTCAGGGGAAAAGAGTGCCCACTCAGGCAGTCAATGATGGTTTAGTCAATAACCCCAGAACTTGGGGTCGATTCCCACTGAGATTCTCAATTCCCTTTGACTGGTGGATTGCTCTTCATCTTCATTATATTTCTGATTTAGTTAAAAGGTTAAAAACTATTAATCTAGTAATCACCTTTCTATGCTTTCTATTTATAACAACAAACTAAAGCAGTTGATCTGAACTATAACTTATCATCTCTTTGTGATTTTCTGGTTTGTTTTCCAAAGACAATATGTTATTAAAAGGAAATGCATTCCTGTGTAGACACAGGCATTCTAGGCTAACTAGGTTTTCGTGGATACATGACAAATGATTGTAAACAGAGGCAGTTCCCACTGCTGTCCCCTTGACCCATGAAGGCCAAGAAATGTATTGTTCGTTTAAATAAGATTCATTTTGCTGTCATATTAGTTATGCTTGAAAGTTTTATATCCAGCAGAGATTTTCAGGGACATGCTGTTCCTGGGACAGTGAACATGCTAATGCAGACAGATATTGAAATGTAGAACAAATTTTAACCAGCACAGGAAATTGAGTGCAAAGACGGGGAGAACAGAGGATCAGAGAAAGAGGGGACAAGAGAGAGAGAAAATGAGGACGCGTGAGAGGGAGGGAGTGGGGAAGGCAGAGAGCACTATTCTGATTTTTTTAAAATAGTTTTTAGGAAGTTAATCCTTACGGCAGATTGCATTATTTTTTATTTTCACCAGATATGCATTTCTGTTCCATGAAAAGATTACACATCCACACCCAAGAACTCTGAAATGTCTGAGATTTTACCCTGCTTACAGATGAACAATTTAGCCTGCCGCAGTCTTATGGATACTGGAAGAAGGCACTAGATTCCTGGGTTGGAGACAGAGGGCTTAATTATTCACAGCACACCAGGGAGCATGGGCGTCTTGTTGTTGGCAGTCTTGCTTCCTACCAGCTCCAGGTTCCATAGAAGGAATGAAGAAGTGGTCCAAGATGGATGGCACACACACAGTGGGTTCATATCCCAGATGAGGAACGCTAAGCTTAGTGACTGCGAGGAGATCCAGCCAGTCCATTGTGAAGGAGATCAGCCCTGGGATTTCTTTGGAAGGAATGATGCTAAAGCTGAAACTCCAGTACTTCAGTCACCTCATGTGAAGAGGTGACTCATTGGAAAAGACTCTGATGCTGGGAGGGATTGGGGGCAGGAGGAAAAGGGGACGACAGAGGATGAGATGGCGGGATGGCATCACGGACTCAATGGACGTGAGTCCGAGTGAACTCCGGGAGTTGGTGATGGACAGGGAAGCCTGGCGTGCTGCGATTCATGGGGTCGCAAAGATTTGGACACGACTGAGCGACTGAACTGAACTGAAGCTTAGTGAGCCCTCAATTTGATAAAGGACTGCAAGCAAATCTGCCTAATTTTAGCCCTGGAGGGAATTATCTTTACTATCCGGGATGGCAAACAAACCTGCCCCCTACCCTGGAGGGAGACACTCAAAAACTGTTCATCATATCCATGTCCTTTAAAAAAAGAGTCCTTACCTCTACGGAGTCTTCAAAATTGCTTTTTCCAAAGCGTAAAGCTTCAAAATTGTAAAGCCTGGCTTAAGCAAGAAAGTTATAATGCACGCTAGTTAAAGACAACAGTAAGGCGTATGGTGCGATGCCTTTCAGTTTACCAAATGCTTTCCTATGCATTATTGTCCTCAATCATGGACAAGGTCAATGATAATGAAGCTGAATTTATTCCAAGTTTGTAGGTAATGATCCATGTTGGTAGGAAAGGGGTCTATAATTATTATGACTATATATATATATTAAGTGTGGTGCTAACAATGGAGGTTGTGGGAGTTGTAATAAATTGTGTGTGTTTGTTAGTGTTCCTCAACAGGTCATTGTAAAAGAAATGCTATAAATTATCCATAAACCTTCACTGTTGACTTTCTGTCTTGGTTCTTAATCAACATTATTAAAAGAGCATCAGAATTGGGTTAAGATTGTGGATGTAACTTAGAAATTAAAAATAAAGGTGCTGGATTTTAAAAGATAAGTATAAAATATCAGAAATGGAAAACTGGATTAAAATATGCCAGCATCCTATCTCCATGATTAAATTTCAGAGAAAACTGAAAAATGGCCTGTCGCTAGGCAGGCCATGGTTACCCTGAGATTTTCCTTTCCCTTTGTCTGCACTAGAATCAAAATCGATGATGAATCAAAAATGCATAGACTGATAATTTTGGAAGGGGCCTATAGACTCCTACAAGCTGGTGAATCACAGACGTTAGTGCATGCCCCTGGAATCAACTATGAATCATTGGAATCAATACAAATATTGAACCTAGGACCTCACTTAAAACAGTCTTCTCTGAACTGGTCTGATCAGAATGCCTACATCTAAGAAATTAGATCCTTGGGTAGTGAGGTCCAGCTGTTCAGTCGTTGTTCATTACTATCCTTTTCCATTAGTTGGAGAAGGAAATGGCAACCCACTCCAGTACTCTTGCCTAGAAAGTCCCATGGACGGAAGAACCTGGTGTCCATGGAGTTGCAAAGAGTCGGACAAACTGAACAACTCCACTTTCAGTTTTCCATCAGTACTACCTTCATCTCAACTTTTGTTGCCCTTGCATCTCTGTTACTGGACAAATACTTGTTAAATTAGTGATGGTGTATCTTTTAATTTGACATGGTTTTCAATGCTGATAATCATTTTATTTCTGTCCAATGTTTGATTAATATTTATTTTAAAATAAAAAATAAAACACAAAACCCATAAGTGACAAAGGCTTTATCCATTTGGCAAATGAGAAGATTGCTGTAAGGAGGTGTGAGTGATCTTTTTCTTTTTTTCTGAGCATAGTAAAAGATCTATTGCTTGACTTAAGAAATAGTATGTTCATAAAGGCACAAGTCATGAGCCCTTTGTATAACGTAGACATATCGCAACTATTAGGTATCAAGAGGCATAACAGAAGGGAAATGGAAGGGAGAGGAAGTGGGGAGGTTGTGTATTGTAATAGTTAAATAAGCAGAGATTAGAGCTAGACTTCTGGGTTCAAATCTAATGTCTGTCATGCCTGACCTTCAGTTGTATGACCTCAGTATGTTTAAGAATCTCTCTAAACCATATTTCTCTTCTCCATAAGATGATGGTAATATTTTACTTTAGGGTTATTGTCAGTATTAAATGAAAGTGAAAGTGAAAGTCGCTCAGTCATGTCCGACTCTTTGTGACCCCATAGACTATACAGTCCATGGAATTCTCCAGGCCAGAATACTGGAGTGGGGAGTTTTTTCCTTCTCCAGGGGATCTTCCCAACCCAGGGATCGAACCCAGGTCTCCCTCATTGCAGGTGGATTCTTTACCAGCTGAGCCACCAGGGAAGCCCAAGAATACTGGGGTGGGTAGCCTATCCCTTCTCCAGCGGATCTTCCTGACCTAGGAATCAAACCAAGGTCTCCTGCACTGCAGGCAGATTCTTTACCAAGTGAACTATCAGGGAAGCTGTATTAAATGAAAGTCACATGTAAAAGGTTAACATCATCTGGCAATAGTAAGCACTCAGTAAATTTTACTTATTATCAATCTTTTCATCCTAATCACTCTCACTAATATATATTTTAGATTAAGTTTTACTAAGCTCAGAGATGAATGCTGTGTTTATTAATAGAACTGTAAGCTCTTATAAGAGCTTATAATTTTAACTAAAAATTAGGAAAAATGGGTATCATCTAGATGTATAGAGAAAATAATTGGGGAAACAAAGTTCATTGCCTTGAACAAATAGTTTCCTTTCTGCAGAGGTAGGTTCCAATATGCATACACTTGATTCTCTTGCCTAGGAATATCTTAAAGGTATGATGAACTATTAATATTTGGCAGTAGTTGTTCATAAATCCATACATTTAAATATCTGTCCATTTTAAAGCATATGTTAGTGTGCTCATTTGTGTATACAGACTCAGATTCTTTGAATTGGAAATTAGAATACATCTCTTTTGCATATGAGTATAATTACATTGTAGAATTTAAGAAAATGTTATATTCATAAGCTCTTATTAGATTAGCCTTGTGGCAACTTAAATTGATCTCTTTGCCCTTCTCTGTCATTGTGAGCCATTCCATTGACATTAATACACAAATTAAGAGGCATCAGTAGAATTGTAAACTGGTTTTACTGAGGTTATAAATCAGCTATGCCACTGTTCATAACACTTCTTTGTCATTAGAAGGATCTCACCTTTGTCTAGTACCTTACATGGCTGCCCAGGTAAAGTCTCTGCAGCTGTGTGGTCAGACACTGTCAGAAAGATACACGACTCAGCAAAAGAAACATCCTTTTCTTGTTACATGCTTATATAACAGCTATCTGTTAAAGAGGTTGTTAACAACCAAAACATTTTAGCCAACTGTCTGAACAGTAGCTTTCAGAACTATGTACATATTCCACCTAAATGTAGCCATAACAATAGTAAATGTTTATCAATAGGGCTTACTATGTGCTGAGGACTATAGTAGATTCTTTACAAGGATTACTTCATTTATTTTTTTGGCAATGTATGAACTAGACAGTGATAATATCCCCATTTTACAAGTAAGGATATTAATGCACAGGGAGATTAAGCAATTTGCCCAAGATCATTTGCCTAATAAAAGACTGTCAGAATTTGAACTCAAGTCATTCGTCCTCCAGCCCTCTTTCTTAAATATTAACTCAATACCGCATTTTTGTTCATATTAACTGTGTACAAGTGATAAGACTCTTTGCAACCATGTGGACTATAGCCTACCAGACTCCTCTGTCCATGGGATTCTTCTGGTAAGAACACTGAGTGGAGACTTACATTACTATATGTAAACTAGATAGCTAGTGAGAATTTGCTGTATGACTCAGGGAACTCAAACTAGGGCTCTGTAACAGCCTAGAGGGGTGGAATGGGGAGCAAGGTGGGAGGGAGGTTCTAGAGGGAGGGAGACACATGCACACCTGTGGCTGATTCATGTTGATGTCTGGCAGAAACCAACATAATTCTGTAAAGCAATTATCCTTCAATTAAAAAAACAATGCTAGAGTGTGGTGACATGCCCTTCTCCGGGGGAATCTTCCCCACCCAGGGATATAACCTGCGTCTCCTGAGTCTCTTGCATTGCAAGAGGATTCTTCACTTAGCCGCCATGGAACCTTCCCTAGTTGCTCAGATGGTAAAGAATCTGCCTACAGTACAGGAGACACAGGTTCGATCCCTAGGAGAAGATCCCCTGAAGTAGGTAGATCCCCTTGAGTAGGTATGGCAACCCACTCCAGTATTTTTGCTGCCTGGAGAATTCTACAGTCAGAGGAGCCTGGTTGGCTATGGTGAATGCATCACAGACTTGGACATGACTGAGCAACAAACACAGTTGATGAGATGTGAATAGTTTTTGATACTCCATCTTTGTTTCACTTAGGATGAAAGGTTGGTCAACAGTTTCTTACAGCATTACGCTTGTCAGGATAGGCTAAGTTGTGCAGTGGTAACAAATACATTTCTAAATCTCAGTGGCTTATGGGAAAAATGGTTTCTTTCTCAGCTACGTTGAAGGTCAGGTGTTCTCCTCAAATTATGGCTCAGTGTCTGAGCCACTTCTCTTCTACAACCGTACCAAGTAGAAGGACTTTGCTTCCAGAGAGGGACAGCTTGAAGGACTCATACCAACTCCTACGTGCCCTTTCTGCTCCTATTCCCATTAATTAAACAGAACCACAGTATGAATCCAACTCTAAGAAGACTGGCAAATATAGCTTCCCTTTGTGAAGAGAAAGAGGAGACACTATGGTAAATACATTGTATGTTTCTCCATAAGCACCAGACCACAGCTCTTTCCTACTGCTTTATTCCATCTTCTTCAAGCCCACCCCAATGCACAGAAGGAAACCTTAGAAAATGTGAGATTTCTGAAGGTACTATTTAATGAAATTTTTGAAACCAATACTTTTATTGAATTATGCTGAGACTGTATATGAATATGCCACTTTGCACACATAAATAGTAGAATGTCAAAGATTCTCAGTAATACCATTTATATTAGAAATTTCTGAGTAGATATTATATACCAAGATGAGAAATCATGTAATTAATTACAGTCTTGGTTAGGAAAGGAGTGGGCTGGCTCTAATTAAGGTTGACTTCTGAATAACAGGTGTGAACTATACGAGTCCACTTACGTGTGGATGAAAAAAACCAAAACAATGTGTTGTCATAATACACAATCCACTGGTTGTTTGATTCCATGGATGGAGGGCCAACTACGAAGCTATACTTGAATTTTTCACTCACAGTGGGTCAGAGCCCCAGACCCCACACTTTTCAATGGTCAACTGTACTAATTTCTTCTTAGTTACCTAAATGTGTGTACATGAATGTGTGTATATGTGTGTGACCTCATTGCACTGGTACAGCTAATTGAAGTTGGCAAGTCTACTTTTTTTTATTTATCCAAAACAGTTTCCCTTTATTAAGGTAGCTGAGGTTAATTAGAGTGCGGAGGGATATAGCTGCTTTGAGGAAACTTTCTCTTTAACCATGGTTCATCCCCATCTGCACTCTAAATGAGGTAGAATTTGCCATTAATTTTCTTCCTGTATCGCCAGTATATCCTGCTTGTTCTCCTCTCTGAGCACTGCATGCTTTCTGTAGGAATGATAGATACACGGAAGCACACAACAAGAGATGTATGTTTAAGTATGGATGACAGTGCTTGATTCATGGATTTAGGGTTCTTCAATTTATCTTTGATAGTTAACATTATGAGTGAGCTCAAGAGAAGCACATGCATGGAACGCAACAGGTTCAGGGTGAAGGGAAGACTGGCCTTGATTTCCATCGGAAATGAAGCAGTTGAAATGAAGAAGTAGAGTGCATAAAAATGACAGTGTGAAGGAAGAATAATATATGAATGTAACAGAATGACAAAAGCGAGACAGCTGTTTAAATAAAAGGAAAAATCTATATCTGCTTTGAGGAAAAGCAATCTTAGAAATTAGTAAGACTGTTTTTCCCTCCACAGCTACACTAAACTATTGAGATATATTTCCGTGAATTCTGTTTTCTTTGAGAATCTGTCTTGGAAAAAAAAGTAACAATTTAAAGAGTCTTTCCTTGCTTGAAATTCATCTTGTTGCTTTTCATTATAACTTTTATTTTCCCATGTTGCACCAGAAATGCAGACACTTGAATGTATCGCCTCTGACTAGTAGAGCTAATTTTTCAATTTACATAAATAAATAACCTGCCAAAACTAATTACTTCTCTTCAAAATCTAAATACATTATTTCTCCTCTTTTTCCAGTCTGTCTTGTTTTAATTATTTTCACATCAGTTGTCACTTTAGAAGCTGGTTCAGACTAAAAAGGGATAATCGGATGTGTCTTACTGTTTTAATTTGGCTAATTAAGATTGCTGCTTTTGTCTGGGTGTTTGGAGGCATACATTTACAGCCTATTCATAGTTTTGGGTGTTGAGAGGAAATACAATCAAGGAAAAATTAAAATAGTTATATATATTTATTTATGTTTATATATTAAGTGACCATTATTGCTCCTCTCCTTGCTTCTTGAACTGTGGTCTGCAATGTCCTAAATACATTTCAGGCAAGTCAAAGAAAGCTGGCCCAATATTCTTTGTTCGTATAGCTCATTATTTGAAAATAAAGAAGCTTCAAATGTTGCACATGAGATTTCTACATCCTCTTTATGCTTTGAATCAAGAAAATTGTGAACACAGCACATGATTGCTCTTAGAAAGCAGATGGTTAGCTGACTAACCACACAATTCACTGGGTGTAATTGCCTGGTTATGAGAAAAATTATACAGCAACACCTGGAAAGAGCATAGGAAGAAAGAGCATGGGGGAAAAGAGAGTTTTCTCTGTATCAACAATCTAGTTATTGCATTTGAAGTGCTAAAGACTGTTCTTCAGAGCAGTGCTTGCTTGGATTTATATAGCATACTATCTTCCAGATTGATGGTCGGGTTTTTTTTTCTTCTTCTTCTTTTCATACTCTGTCTCATTTACCTTGACTTCATGGTTGTATAAAAGGAACTGACCATCTTAGAATTCTTATTACCACTGGGCAACTAAAATAGAGTGAATGCATTGCTGATCCCAGCTTATGCTGTTAATTAGATCTTGTGTCCTATCTGAAAACTAAGCTATTTCTTGAATTTTTTCAATAATCTAAGAGGCAGATGTTCTGCTTCTAGTAGTGAAGATGTACACACACACACACACACACACACACACACATACAAACAAATGGAGATGAGAGAAAGAGATTTTTGTCCTATATAAGTGCAATGAAGATTAAATTCAGTGGAGGGTACGCACTATTTTTGAATAAAGAAGAAGTTTAGGAAAAGGAAGTTATATTTAGACTGATTTCCTGAAATGATACAAGTCTGTTGTTTAGGTGAAATCTCTTAACTTATAAGAGTAGTTGCTACAGGAGTCTACCATAATGACAAATTTACATGTCCACCTGACATTCAGTTTATGAGAGTATTTTAATGAGTTTTCAGTCATAGTGGCTTATTTTATGATATTGTATTTATAAAATACAGTCCACGGGGTCACAACTACTGAAGCAACTTAGCATGCACACACTTAAAGCTCAGAAGAGCTAAGTGACTTGGCAACACTGACATGGAGCAACAGACTGGTTCCAAGTATAGAAAGGAGCACGTCAAGGCTGTGCATTGTCACCCTACTTATTTAACTTATATCCAAAGTACATCATTAGAAATGCTGGGATGGATTAACTGAAAGCTGGAATCAAGATTGCCGGGAGAAATATCAATAACCTCAGATATGCAGATGACACCACCCTTATGGCTGAAAACAAGAAGGAACTAAAGAGTCTCTTGATGAAAGTGAAGAAGGAGAGTGAAGAAGTTGGCTTAAAATTCAACATTCAAAAAAAATAAGATCATGGCATCTTGTCCCATCACTTCATGGCAAATAGATGGGGAAACAACAGAAACAGTGAGAGATTTTATTTTTGGGCTCCAAAATCACTGCAGATGGTGACTGCAGCCATGAAATTAAAAATGCTTGCTCCTTGGAAGAAAAGTTATGACCAGCCTAGACAGCATATTCAAAAGCAGAGACATTACTTTGTCAACAAAGGTCCGTCTAGTCAAAGCTATGGTTTATCCAGTAGTCATGTATGGATGAGAGTTGGACTATAGAAAAGCTGCATGCTGAAGAATTGATGCTTTTGAACTGTGGTGTTGGAAAAGACTCTTGAGAGTCCCTTGGACTGCAAGGAGATCCAACTAGTCAATCCTAAAGGAAATCAGTCCTGGATATTCATTGGAAGGACTGATGCTGTAGCTGAGGCTCCAATACTTTGGCCACATGATTTGAAGAGCCGAGCTCCTTAGAAAAGGCCCTGATACAGGGAAAGATTGAAGGCAGGAGAAGGGGACAACAGAGGATGAGATGGTTGGATGGCATCAGTGACTCAATGGACATGAGTTTCAGCAAGCTCCAGGAAATGGTGAAGCCTGATGTGCTGCAGTCCATGGGGTCACAAAGAGTGAGACATGACTGAGCGTCTGAACTAATGGACTGACTCTTTGTCTCTTCATAGTCTATGGCTTTGAGATGGAAGAGGTCAGGGCATAAACTTTGAAAGAATGTCATGGCTACTGAGGGCATGACATAAACTAGTTAGAACCAACGAGCTCCAGAATGGTCAGCAGGTTGGCTTTCAGTAGACTGATCCTCAGTATAAGCTCATCTTAACACATCAGCACGCTAAATGGCATACCCACAGGCAGCATGACAATTCCGTGGCCAACTACACAGTTCAAAAAGTTAACTCAGTGGCTCAGTTTCTGGAAATTCCAGCCTTTTACCCAAAATAGTTGGAATAATCCTCTCACTCATTAGCCTATGAAATTACCCACCCCTATACAAACTGGAGGAGGAGAAGGAGAAAGACAGAGGACAAGTTGGTTGTATGGCATCACTGACTCGATGGATATGAGTTTGAGCAGGCTCTGGGAGATGGTGATGGACAGGGAGGCCTGTTGTGCTGCAGTCCATGGGGTTGCAAAGAGTCAGACACAACAGAGCGACTGCACAACAATACCAACATAAAAACGTACAACCCCATACTCTGGGCCTCTTGCTTTCCGAGACGGCCCACATTCTGTCTATGAGGTCTTCCCTGTGTCTGCGAAATGTGATTCTCCCTGAATAAACCTTGCACTTTGCTGCCGCTTTCCCTTCAATTCCTTCCAATGTGAGGCCAAGACCCACACACAGCTGCCGTCCCAGGAGCTCGCCTGAGGCCCAGGGCGCGGCCTTTGTCTCGGCTCCCCTTTCTTTCCTACAGCAGCTTCAAGCTGCACAGTTGGTTGGACTGTGCATCTTAGTGTTTCAGATTTTTTTTTTTAAGGTAAAATCTTGCATCTCATACAATATAAAATGAATACAAGTTGAAGATTTGATTTAATTGTTTCAATGAGGGATCACGCAGATGTTCAGAAAGTCAATGATGCACACATTTACATGAAATAAAGCAAAGGTAAAATAAATTTACAAATAGAAAACAGCTTTTTTTCACAAGTTGAAAAAGGGACTTCAATTGAACTTCTCACAGACAGAATTTATTTGCATCTCTATAGACAACATTACTTTGCATTGTTACTCCTTGTCTACACTTTATAGAGTTGTAAAACAGCTCAAAGGCATTGGAAAGCTACAATCAGATAGCCAAGAATGATGTGCCCTAAACAAGTCATAGTTTTCTTAACACTGGATGAACTTGAATATAGACACCTGAGGCTGTCCATATGCAAATAGTAGAGATGAGATTACTAGTACACAAAATAATCCGATAGAGACTTCAGCCAAAGCAATTTCTCTAAGGAGTACTTCTGCAGGAGAACAAAACACAGACACAAACTGCTGGAGAGGAAGGAAGTTTTCATTATAGACAATTTAAGATGAGTAGAAAAACTGTAAGAGAAAGATAAATGTCAAAATGCTATTTGCATGATAAATATCATCAAAGCCTACATGATACCTGATTGCAACCATGGGCTTTTGAGGATGTCATTCAAGAGTGAAGAAAATTGTTTACAATTGGAAACTTTACTTTTGAAATGTTTTGGTACACTGTTGCTTGTTGGAAGATCATTAGGTGGAAAGATCATTAGAGAAAGTCTGGCAAATGAGAGAAAAAAGGGGGTCATTTATGAGGCAGAATATAGGGTCATATGTTACTCCTGATGTCTTTCTTTTGAAATAGGACATCAATAGATGGCAATCTAGCAGCACTTACAACATGATGGTAGGAAATACAAGACAGGGACTTCTGTGCCATCTTTTCTGAATATCTCGCATGAGGCAGAAAAAGGCAAAGCTTGGTATCTTTGTACTTGTCTACAGGCAGCTTTTATGCAAAGATGCAGTTTCAAAGAGGGTCAGGATAAGGACAGCTCTGAATCCCACATAGATCAAATTGGATTCTTCGGACGTGTCACTCCTCATCCAGGATTGTTCTGGCTCTCACTTGTGGGCCTAGAATCAGTTTTCTAGAGAAGTGAGGCAGAGTTCTGGGCTTAGTGCTCCTCTTATTTGGGAGAGAATGAACATCTTTCTTTTAAGGATATAAATGTAAAAGTAAGAGGTAGACACATGGAATTAACATGCTCTATTGCTAAAAAAAGTCTATTAGTAATTGTACTTAAAGCAATTGCTAATAAATTTGTTTGTTAAAAGGCTTGATAAACAGTCGGATCATCTTAAGCTCATTCTAAGAAGCAATATATATTTTCTATTTAATTTAGGGCTTATAAGATGAAGTAATTTTTAATGCCAAAGCATGGCAAATTGGCTTTATTTATGAGCTATTACTTTCTGATTACACTAATGTGATAAGCAGTAGAAAAGAAATCTTTCTGTTTCAAGGGCCTACCAAGTCTCTTTTTTTCACCTGGTTCAGGCAAGAAGTTTGCAGGAAGGGGAGACGGCTTCTAGGGCCCAAAAGTGGGCTCTCGCATAACACTCAGAAATGGCCTGTCCAAGAAAGCAAATGGAATTCCTCGGCGGTTCAGTTGGTAACGAATCTTCCTGCAATGCAGGAAACCTGGCTTTGATCTCTGGGTCGAGAAGATACCTTGGAGAAGGAAATGGCAACCCACTCCAGCATTCTTGCCTGGAAAATCCCATGGACAGAGAGCCTGGCAGGTTACAGTCCTTAGGATCTCAAGAGTCAGACACGGTTTAGCAACTAAACCATCACCGAAGAGAGAACACGTGCTGACAAAGCAAGAGATTTTATTGGGAAGGGGGTGCCCGGGTGGAGAGCAGCAGGGTAGGGGAACCCAGGAGAACTGCTCTGCCACTTGGTTCATGGTCTCAGGTTTTACGATAATTGGGATTAGCATCCGAGTTGTCCTTGGCCAATAGTTCTGACTCAGGATCTTTCCTGGTGGTGCACACATTGCTTAGCCAAGCTGGATGCCAGCAAGAAGGATTCTGGGAGGGGGTAGGACATGTGGTGTCTCCTTCTGACCTTTCCAGAATTCTTCTGGTTGGTGGTGTTCTGTGTTCCTTATCAGGACCTTCTGTCATAAAACAACTCACGCAAATGGTTACTCTGGGTGCCTGGCCAGGGTGGGCGGTTTCAGTCAGTGTGTTTCCCCTCACAGAAGAGGGGTGACTTTTGATCATATTATTCCACCTCAGTCCTCCTCTGGAGTTATCTTCAGGGGAGCCTCTAGAAATTGAAATCATCTGTATTAGTGTGCTTCCAGAACAGTCTCTTCTTCTCTGGGGAGTGTGGCAAATGAAAAAAAAAAAAAAATCTGTTCATATGCACTTAAAAGATGTAAATATTTTAGCAGTTCTCTATTTGCAAACATCACCTTAGTTAAAAAGTGGAAGCTTTTATACCATTTCATTTCTATGTATGGTTTTCAGTGAAAACGGCATTATTTTTTAATTACTTCCATTTCCAGATTGCTTCTTGCCTTCACTGACTCCCACTTTAATGTCTCCCTCAGCATATAAACATCTCACAGACACACCTCATCCACTCCACTCTACTTCTACAGTCTGCGTTTGCCCTGCCACAGTCAGAGAGTGGGGTAAACTGAGGAAGGAATGTGAGAGCAGAAAATTCTAGATGTGCTACTAAGAGGTATGGGAAGGCCAAGTTGGCTTATCTGGGCAGTTTCCAATAGAAGCTGTTGGCAGTATATCTTGTCTTGGATTTTTTATATTAAATACGGTTTTTTATTTATTTATTTTTTTAACCTTTTGCTGGCTAGGCAAGTCACCTTGAGTCACATCTGAAATCAGCTTTGCTTACTTCTGCCTTTTTTAAAATGGATTGTTTTTTTTTACTTGTCACATTTGAAAATGTATTTTTATTGTTCAGAGCTTTTAGACTATGAGCAAAAAGTGTAAAATGAAGTTGTAGCTGTTTTGGAGGTATTCAATCTTTAGGATTTCATACTGGCTTTTTAGAAATCTGGCTATTGACTAGCCTTTCTGGATAAAATATTCACCTAAACTCACAAAACACAGTTCTCACACTATAACCATAGCTACTGATGCTTGAGAATACTTCTTAAGGCTTCATAAAATCTCTAATAATGTCAAATATTCTTCAAGGTTCTTATTATCTTGGTTTGTGCAGTAACAAATACTTTGGATGCTAATATCAGTCTTGGTAAGTAAGTGTTCATAGTCTTACAGGCATTCCCTTTACAATTTAAGGCTTTGGTGTTTTTTACTTAAAAGACATTTTAACTTCTCTTCATGCAATCAGCTTTAGATACAATGCCGTTTTTGAAAATAGTAACCTTACTGAAGTGTTTAAGAATATATTACTGTAAAGAGAATGGGAGATGGAACTGTAAGCATTATATATCTCCCTCTTATGAATGCACAGTAGCAAGGCAATACCATTTGGATTCAGAAAGACATGGGGAAGAATTCTTGGCTTTATGACTTCTATTGATTAAAATGACTTGAACTTAGTTTAGCCTTAGGTGTGCAGCAATTGAATTTTTCATATGACTTCATTTTTTGAAATGTTTCCTTCTGCCTAAAATGAGAAGCATCGTGTAGTTTTCCATGTTCTTAGGGTTTTGAGAGGTAAACTGTTAGTTCAAAACCTAAGATAGTACTGTGTCTGCTAAGCTGCTTCAGTCGTGTCCGACTCTTGGCTACGCTATGGACGGTAGCCCGCCAGACTCCTCTGTCCATGGGACTCTGCAGGCAAGAATATTGGAGTGGGCTGCCGTTTCCTTCTCTGGGAAGGAAATCTTCCCGACCCGGTATCAAACCAGTCTCTTATGTCTCTTGTCTTGCAGGCAGGTTCTTTATCACTGGCGCCACCTGGGAAGCCCACCTAAGACAGCATTTATACTCAGTAAAAGACAAGGGCCACATGAAGACGTGGAAGTGGTGTGGCAGTGGCTGGGGGTGGGCTCAAGGCCTCCTGGCGTGCAGTGGGAGCTCTCCAGGTTTCTAATGCAATCAGATTTAGCTTATTCTATTGCTTCTGCAGAAATGTTACAGGATGGCATTACCGTGTATGGTTGTCATCATTTTTAGTTTTTGAATTTTATGCTGCTTCTTACCTAAATATTACATTAGAATCTGTCCTATCGAAAAATCTAATGAGTGCATTCACGCCAAAAATAGTGAATCCAATTGTTGCTCAGAGACTGACTGACTGAAAATGTAAAGATTCTAAAATATCCAGGTTTCTTTTTCCAGTGATCCTGATGGTATAAAGAAGTGAGCTGGAAAGAGTTGTCTGAGCTGAAGCTCAAAATTTATCCAAGTTAAAAATAAATTTTTAATGGCTGGAGATACTTGGTTTAAGCACGGGGAAGAGTCTGAAGAGAGACGTTTTCTTGTCTCGGAGGTCTGTTCAGATACTGCTGCCTCTTCAGTAGCCACTCCCCTTCATCGCTGCTCCCAGCGTCTCAGTTTTGGATGAGCTGGAAATGGGCCCAGGCGCAGTCATTCGCTGAGGCTTGGTCTTCCCCCGCTTTCCCAGCAGATGCGTCTGGAGGTGGATGTGTGACACTGTTTTCTCTGAGATGTAATTCAGTCTCTGCTAGACAGGTTATAGGCAAAGCTTTTGCTTTCCTGGTAGAAGGATTAGAGATGGCTGCCACCACCACTGCCCCTTTCTCCCTGAACAGTGATGTGATTTGTCTGGAGCCGAGGCAGCAGGGTTTCAGCTTCCTCTGTAAGTACAGCCTGTGGAGGAGTCCCTTGTGGCTCTGCTGGTGAAGAACCTGCCTGCAAGGCAGGTGGCAATACGGTGGGTTGGGAAGATTCCCCAGGGAAGGGACAGGCTGCCCACTCCAGTACTCTGGCCTAGAGAATTCCATGGACTATATAGGGACTCAAAGAGCCAGACAAGACTGAGTGACTCTCACTGATCACTGATGGAGGATAAAGGAGTACAGGGAATGTGTCTTAGTCTGACAGGACATCACAAAACTCCTGAAACAATACCAACAACTGCCTACTCAGTGGCAGAAACTACTACCAGAAATCTGACTGTTTTAAAAAGCCTTTGTTAATTGAGTGTTCTGTGCACATAACATAGACTCTAATGCTTTTCTTATTTTTAAGTTGAAATAAAATAAATCTCATAAAGATACCTTGTAAGTTGATAAAAATTCATCAAGTGTATTTATACCCAGAAACTCATTCTAGGTCCTCACAGTAAACCTCAGAAGTAGGTTATTTCTGTCAGTTTTTAGGATATTTCTCAAAATTCTAAAAGCTACTGATTGCAGGGGTGAACTGAAACTGCTGGAGGGGGTCGCGGAGAGGATGTGACCGCCCACCAAGAAGAAGAGCCAGGCACTCAGAGCCTTCGCACCCCTCCCCATCTTGGAATGTGCTCTCTGCCCACTGTTCCCACAGTAGGAGATGCTTCCAAGGTTGCATCCTTGAGAGAGCACTCTATTGCTGAGACTATCTGCACCAGATAGGTGACTGAACTCTGTTAAGTCCTCTCTGTGAGGCCTTAAGATTCTGGCAGGTGTATATGAATATCCGATCCTCCTGGGACTACCTCGACAAGCCTCTTGTAAGTGCCTTTGCTCATTGAACCTGCCACCTACCAGTGTGGCATGGTTTCCTCTTCCTTCAATCTTCTCTTGTCCTCTGTGTATGGGGGCCAGTTTTGAATTTCACCTGGGGAAGTCCTCAGCTTACAAACTAACAGAAATCTGGATTTTCTTATGCCGAGACTAGTGCTCTTTCTCTAATGCTTTATCGAGCGCCATAATGTGCTCTTACCATTCCTAGGATGTCATGGTGACATAGAGAAAACAATCTTACATCTAACTCTCTCCTGCTTGTTATCCATATATTTATATTTTTCTTTAAATATATGGGGAATGAAAAGTTCTATCCAGCTTTATGAATGCCTTTCTATGTGATATGTTAAAGAAAATAGTATTCCATTTTGTTAGCTTATAAGTAATGTTCTTAGGAATGTTTCTGTCTTGCACATTATAAGTTCAAGGAATATAAGGAAAAAAAATGCAGCTTAGCAATCTCCCCAAAATTGGGAACCTTGGGGCTTTTTTTTTTCTTCAAAAGATCTGCACCAAAGTAAGCAGTACAGGCCCCGTGACCAAAATAATGTATTTATAATCACTGACGACTTGATGCTTTCAAATTGTGGTGCTGGAGAAGACTCTTGTAAGTTCCTTGGACAGCAAGGAGATCAACTAGTCAGTCCTAAAGAAAATCAACCCTAAATATTCATTGGAAGAACTGGTGCTGAAGCTCTGATACTTTGGTCCCTGATGGGAAGATCTGACTCACTGGAAAAGACCCTGATGCTGGGAAAGATTGAGGGCAAGAAGAGAAGGAGGTGACAGAGGATGAGATGGTTGGACAGTATCAATGACTCAGTGGACATGAATTTGAGCAGGCTGTGGGAGATGGTGAAGGACAGGGAAGCCTGGCATGGCTGCAGTTCATGGGGCTGCAGAGCTGGACATGACTGAGCCATTGAACAACAAATAAGATAGAGCTGCTAAGCTGCTGCTGAGTCATTTCAGTCATGTCTGACTCTGTGCGACCCCAGAGACGGCAGCCCACCAGGCTCCCCCATCCTTGGGATTCTCCAGGCAAGAACACTGGAGTGGGTTGCCATTCCCTTCTCCAATGCATCAAAGTAAAAAGTGAAAGTGAAGTCACTCGGTCATGTCTGACTCTTAGCAACCCCGTGGACTGCAGCCCACCAGGTTCCTCCATTCACAGGATTTTCCAGGCAAGAGCACCGGAGTGAGGTACCATTGCCTTCTCCAATAAGATAGAGAAAAAGGCCTATTTATCAAGAACAAAGCTTTGAGGAATTACACCCCAGAAACTCTGTACTCATTCAGAGTAAACCCATTTAAAATTGGAAACAACTTAAATCCAAAGGAAATTTTAAATCAATTCTAATACATTAAAGTTTAATGACACATTGATGGCCATTTACTATGTGCAAGGCAGAATGAGAGGGTACGGTACTAACTAAGGTAGAAATGGTCATTATGAAATTTACAGTTGATGAATTTTGTATTATTAGGTCTATGATATCTGTCATCATAGAGTTTTATCTTATTCAGTGCATATATAATTGGGTTATTATCCTCTATTATCCCTTTTATAATTTTAAATATTCTTCTTCATCCACTTTTCTCTACATGGAAGTCTGCTTTGCTTAGTGTTAATATAGCCACTCCAGCTTTCTTATGCTTGCTGCTCTCATGAGGTATCTCTTTTATTTTCAAAAAATTTTTTATACTTAAAGTGCATTTCATATAGAGATTTCATACAGCTGGTCTTGATTTTTACCAATATAATTATAAAATTATTATAATATAATGTAAATGAGTTCTGACTTTTAATTGGCATGTTATTATACTTAAAATTAATGTAATTACTGATGTTTTAAATATAGTAACTTTCACTCACTTGCTCAGTCTCTACAGTCATGTCCGACTCTTTGCGACTCAATGGACTGTAGCCTGAGGCCTTCTCTGTCCATGGGGATTCTCCAGGCAAGAATATTGGAGTGGGTTGCCATGCCCTCTTCCAGGGGATCTTCCCCACACAGTGACTGAACCCGTGTTTCCTGCATTGCAGGCGAACTCTTTACCTCTGAGCCACCAGGGAAGTCCATAATATCTTTCTATTTGTTCTCAAATATATTTTTTTAATATATTTTGACCACCTGTTGCCACCTCCAGACTTTGCTGGAGTTGTTAGGCAATTTTAATTGCCTTGCTTTTTGTCTGTGTGGTTCTACATGGCAATGACCTATTACTTTATTAATGATAGCTCTAGGGCAGAGGTTCTCAGTCATTAATGATTCTGCCCCCAGATGGGATATTTGTCAGTATTTGATGACATTTCTGGTTGTTATAAATTAGTGTGTATGGGGAAAGGTTGCTTTTAGCATCTGGTTGGTAGAAGCCAGGGATGATACTAAGAAAGCAACAATACATTGGCGAGATCTCTGAAACAAACAAGCTGTTGTTGTTCAGTTGCTAAGTCAAGTCTGACTATTTGTGATTTCATGGAATGCAGTGAGGCAGGCTCGCCTCTGGTCCAATATCTTCCAGAGTTTGCTCAAATTCATGTCCATTGAGCCAGTAATGCTATCTAACCATTGCCTTCAATTTTTCCAAGCATCAGGGTCTTTTCCAGTGAGTTGGCTCTTTGTATCAGGTGGTCAAGTATTGAGTGTTTCTAATGAAAATTTAGAGTTGATTTTGTTCAAGATTGACTGGCTGGATCTCTTTGCTGTACAAGGGACTTTATGGTCCAACTCTAACATCTGTACATGACTACTGGAAAAACATAGATTTTGACTAGACAGACCTTTGTCAGCAAAGTGATGTCCCTGTTTTTCAATATGCTGTCTATGTTTGTTGTAGCTTTCCTTCCAAGGAGCAAGTTTTTTTGTTGTTTTTTTGTTTTGTTTTGTTTTAATTTCATGACTTCAGTCTCTGCCCTTAGTGATTCTGGAGCCTAAGAAAATAAAATCTCTCACTGCTTGCCTGATGACATTTCTAGTTGTTATAAATTAGTTTGGGAGGATTGCTATTAGTGTCTCATTGGTAGAAGCCAGGGATGATGCTAAGAAGCCAGCAATACACTGGAGAAACCTCTGAAACAAAGAAACATCTCACCCAAAATGCCAGTTGGATCAAAGCTGAGAAACCCTTCTAACAATACATATTCTGAAAGTATTAACGTCAATTTAGGGTCAATATTGCACTACTTTACACTTCAAACTTCAAAACTAGCCCATTACATTTCCTATATAATGTGTCTTTTTGTCTGACTGCTTTTAAATTTGCTCTTTATCTTTAGTTTTTAGCAGTTTGATAGAGTTTGTTTGAAGTATTCATATCTATGTACTTATTTTCTAAAAGTTAATGTATGAAGACTTATTAGGCAAGGTCCTCTCTCTGTTACAGTTTTGTGAAATTCCCTTTGTATTTTAAACAGTTCAGTTGCTTTTCTTTCTGTGTGTGTGTTTTTTTTGCTATGCATAAAGGTTACACAGATATTTTTTCTGCACGAAGCTTTTACAATGAAGTGTTTCTTCTTTGTCTTCTTTAAATGCTTTTATTTTCACTCTACTTTGATATTAATATAATTTTAAAATTAAATTTGTGTGTGTGTGTTCTCAGTCATATTCCACACTTTGCAACCCCATGGACTGTCACACACCAGGTTCCTCTGTACATGGAATTTTGCAGGCAAGTATACGGGAGTGGGTTGCCACTTCCTACTCCAGGGGATCATCTCAGCCCAGGGATTGAACCTATGTCTCCTGTATCTCCTGCATTGCAAGCTGATTCTTTACTACTGTACCATCAGGGTGCCCTCATCGATTTACAGAGGCCTTTAGTTTTAAAAATCTTTCTGATAACTCCCATTTCTGATCTTAATGATTTTTTAAAGTTTTTTCACTAAATACAGTCTGCACCATATTTGATTGAAGGTTTTACTATATGATTAGCACTATTTCATTCTTTAATATTGATTAAGAATATATATATGCTGCTGCTAAGTCACTTCAGTCGTGTCCAACTGTGTGCGACCCTATAGATGGCAGCCCACCAGGCTCCCCTGTCCCTGGGATTCTCCAGGCAAGAACACTGGAGTGGGTTGCCATTTCCTTCTCCAATGCATGAAAGTGAAAAGTGAAAGTGAAGTCGCTCATATACATGATCATTTGTTTTAGGTTTGGTGTTATTAATAAAAGCTTACTTTTATTTCTCTACTTCCTGACATGTGCATTGTTAGAATTAAAAAATTTCAAAGGATCCTAAAAAGATCATCTCAGGCAGTATCTGTATTCAGTTCAGTTCAGTTTAGCAGCTCAGTCATGTCCGACTCTTTGCGACCCCATGAATTGCAGCACTCCAGGCCTCTGTATCCATCACTGACTCCTGGATTTCACTCAGACTCACGTCCAGCGAGTAGGTGATGCCATCCAGCTATCTCACCCTCTCTCATTCCCTTCTCCTCCTGCCCCCAGTTCCTCTCAGCATCAAGGTCTTTTCCAATGATCTATTTTATGAAGTTATTTTTTAATTAAATAAGGAAATAAGCCCTGCATATTCATTGGAAGGACTGACACTGAACTTGAAGCTCCAATACTTTGGTCACCTGATGTGAGGCTCCTACTCTGAAAAACAGCCTGATGCTAGAAAAGACTGAGGGCAGAAGGAGAAGGAGGCAACAGAAGATAAGATGGTTGGATAGCATGATCAACACAATGGGACATGAGTTTGAACAAACTCCAGGAGAGAGTGAAAGATAGGGAAGCCTGGGATGCTGTAATCCTTGGGGCCACAGAGAGTTGGACACGGCTTAGTGACTGAACAAGAACAAGAAGTTAATACCATGAGCCAAACTTACCGGTAATTACTTCTTACTAATAACAGTTTAGTCTTCCTTTCACCTCTTCTTCCTCTATTTCTTCATTATTATCATTAATAAAATTATGGTTTTAAAAAACGTTTCTGTGTAAAAACACATCTCCAAAGTGACTTCTCATGATCCTAATGTTGCCCCATGGCTGTGGCTCTCATAGGGAAGTGCTGCCACATCTTAGGAGTGCACCGTTTCCTCTGGTTTATAATCCATCTTTCCTACTGAGACCATTAAGCATTTGGCAAACGAAATAGCTTCTCTAGGTCATAGAAGAGGTTAAATGTTGGCATAAAGCATCCAGCTCTCTAATGTTCCTTCTCTCACGAAGTGGAACCAACACTGTACAGCATTAATGACTTTGGAGCCAGGAGGAAAAGGACTTTTGGACTCTGAGGGAGAGGGAAAGGGTGGGATAGTTTGGGAGAATGGCAATGAAACATGTATATTTTCCTGTAAGAAACGAAGCGCCAATCTATGTTCAATGTAGGATGCAGGATGCATGGGGCTGATGCACAGGATGATTCAAGTAGAGGATGTGGGGTGGGAGGTGGGAGGGGGCTTCAGCATTGGGAGACTGTGTTCACCTATGGCTGATTCGTGTCAATGTCTGGCAAAACAAATACAGTATTGTAATTTTTTAAAAAAATAAATAAATAAATAAATTTAAAAAAAAAAAAGAAATTTGCAGGATACCCTAAAAAAAAAAAAAAATTTCTCATTGTACAGTGACTGGACTAAGATCCGCATCAGCTATTTGATTTGTTTTACCTGATGTAGTCACTCATGATGAAGTTTAGATAAATGTTAGTCCTTTTTCTCCAGAAGTTTATCAAAGAGAACATATTTAACAGGTAAGGAGTTGCTTATAGAAATACACAGGACAATTTTCTAGAAAAATATAAATTGCAAAAAAATTGAATCAGTAAGAAGTTTAAAGCCCAAGAAGACTACTTTTTGCACTCCCTCAAAAATTTAAATTGTAGATAAGCTATTTCTATTTTATGTAAATTGTTCCGGAGCAAATAAAAAATGCAAAACTACTCACGTACTTTTATATTGGTAATATAATTCTGTGTCTCAGTTTGAATTCTCTAAAAGTAAGAGCCTAAGCCAAAACCTATGTGATGGTACTTTTTGAGGCTATAATCCCTGAGAAACAAAGAATAAAGAATAAAGGAAGAAGTGGGAGAGAGATAAATTCAAGGTGGCATGCTACTAAGCTTGCCACATATTAGTAAAATCCCAAAACAATACTATTGTGTGCTTGATTACACTGCATGTTCCTAGACTGGTTGAGTGAAGCTACTGTGTCTGGGAGTGGGCCTTCACGGGGAGGAAGGGCAACTCATGTATCTTCCCAGTCTTCCCCAAGTCCTGTCTCCCGTTGGTTAAAGTCCTTTCTGTTTTAGCAGTAAGTCATCCGTACATGTGCAATTTGGGGGAGTTACTGGGCTTCTCAGAGCTTCTGAGATTGTGGCCAGGTCAGATTTGAGTGCTAGAGGTGGTTCAGCTTCTACCAAGGTAGGGAAGATGAAGGCATAGCCAAACACAGCATTTGCTTTTAGAAGAAAGGAGGCAGCTGATGTGCTAGGGGATGAGAAAACTGCCACGGAAGACAGGGTTGTATAATGTTGGACGATTTTGGCATTTATGGTCATAAAGCCATGGGACAGGCACTTGAAATGCTGTTTTTACAAGAGAACATTGATGTAAAAATGTTTTATGAAGTATAAGCAAAATGACTCCAGTAGCAGAGTAAATTATATCATGATTAGGTCATATGAGGGTTTAAATGTCTGTATATTCTTTGATACTTCTTCCACTGAGGAACTGGGCTTTATGTCTCCTTTCTGAAATTAAATCATAGAGTGGGGAGGGAGTTTGTGATTGTTTTAGTAAACACAGATTGGCAAAAGTAAAGTTGTGTTACTTTCAGGGCTAAGTAATAAAAGGCACACAGCCCCTACTTCTCTTGGGATACTTTTTCTGTGGAAAGCCAGTTGCTATGGCAGAAATCCCAACAGCTCTAAGACTGTTGTGGTGCAGAGACCACACGTAGAGAATATCCCAACTAAGGGCAGCCTTTCTGTCATCCCGCTAGACACGGAGCAACACCATTTTGGAGCCTCATGACCAGCACAGCTGCCAGCTGAGTGCCACTCAGCTGATGCCGCAAGGAGCACAGAATTGCCCAGCCACTCCCTGCCCAGATTTTCAGCCACAGAATTTGTGATCATAATAAAATGCTTGTTTGGTTTTTTTCCACTATGCTTGCTGGTTTTTTTCCACTATTGTTTCTTGTTCAGCAGTCATAATGGGAATAGATGGGTTTATCTCAGGAAAGAAAGATTAGTGTAATGGTAACAGATTAAATGAGAAAATCTATATCATTCATTGGTGGATGCTGAGAAAGTATTTGATGAAAACAATAAGTAGCACCAATTTTAAAAATGCAAGTGAGCTAGTAACAGCTGCTGCTGCTGCTGCTAAGTCACTTCAGTCGTGTCCAACTCTGTGCAGTCCCGCAGACTGCAGCCCACCAGGCTCCATCAGCCTTGGGATTCTCCAGACAAGAACACTGGAGTGGGTTGCCATTTCCTAAGGGATATTTAAAATGTGACAGAATAACCAGTATAATTATAACAAATGTCAGTATTTCATATTTATGATGTAACTAGGATTCTTCCTTACCATGATCTGAGTATTTGAAGCCCAAGAAGATGATATTAGAACGTGGAGTCTTCAGAGGTGATTTTGTCATGACAATGGAGTCCTCATGAATGCAGTTAGTGGCCTTTTAAAAGAAGCTCCAGAGCACTAATTCATCCTTTCCCCTCTGGAAAGATATAGTGAGATGTCTGAGACCTGAACAGGGTCCTCATCGGACTACACTGGCGCCCTGACCTGGACGTCCAGCCTCTAGAACTGTGATAAATAAATATCTGATGTTTAAAAGCCACCCAGTCGATGGTACTTTGCTATGGCAGCATGAGAAGAAAGAAGCTCTCAATTAATAATAATTTAAAAATATAAATAAATAGTTGAAAAGAATCAGTAAAAAAATAAAGCAAGTCATTTTCAGAAAACCAAATGCAAATTATCAATGAACATTTGAAAAGTTTGAAACCTCATTACTAATTATGGAAATGCAACTCCAATGATATGCCAGTGTTTTACCCATCAAACTTGAACATTTTAAATTAGGGATGATAATCAGTGCTCATAAGAACTTGGGTGGACAGATACTCTTATTCTCATCTGGCATAAATGTAAACAGCTGCTTTTATATCAGAAAGTGATTTGAGAAACATTTTTAAGAAGAAAATGAAAATAGCCTTTGACATAGCAGCTCTACTTCTAGCAACTTGCCCTGAAAAGAAAAAAAAAGTGCGTATGTTTGTGTGTTTATACATATAAAGGAACATTAATAGCAAGCACATTTTGTATAATGGCAAAGTGCTACAAAAATCTTAGTAATTGTGTTTGTCCAGAGAGAAATAGCTAAATGATTTAAGTCACTGCAGAATTCTATACAAAGTTTTAAGACAGAGAGAGATATGAAGGGTATTTAACACATAGTGTCAAATAAAATGAAAGTAGATCTATGCGTAAGTTCATTAAAAACCATCCCAAATATGGACACACCTTGGAGACATTGCAAGTTGGTTCCAGACCACTGTCATAAAGTTGATGTCACAATAAAGTGAGTCACATGAATTTTCTGTTTTCCCAGGGTATATAAAATTGTTTGTACTATATTACAGCCTATTGAGTGTGCAATAGTATTATGTCAAAAAAATCATGTATATATCTTAATTAAAAAATACTTTATTGCTAAAAAATGCCAATTATCATCTTAATCTTTAGTGAACCATGGTAGTAACAACAAAGAACACCGATCACAGATCACCATAACAAGTAAAATAATAATGAAATACCAAAATGTGATACAGAGACATGAAGCAACCAAGCTGTTGGAAAAATTGTGCCAAAACACAATTTTAACTCAATGCAGGGCTGCCACACACTTGCAGTTTGTAAAAACACAATATCAGCACAGTGAATAAAGCAAAGTTCAGTAAAGCCAGGTATGCCTACATTTGCATATATTTCATAGTCATAATTTTGCAGGCAATTTCTGAAAAGAAACACCCAAATTCTTCTTTTTCTTTTCATTTGTATTGGAGTATAGCTGATGTACAATATTGTGTTAGTTACTACTGCTGTACAGCAAAGTGAATCAGTTATACATATATCCATCCCCTCTTTTATTTTTTTAAATAGGCCAGTATGGAGTATTGAGTAAAGTTCCCTGTGCTATACAGTAGGGCCTCTTTAATTATCTATTTTATAGCAGTGTGTATATGTCAAAATAATTTAGAGTCTTATCCATGTTTACTTTTGGGGAGGATGATAGATTGGAAGTTTTAGAAATACGTGGAAAGAAATGTTTTAAAGACTTTTATTTGAATTTTTGTTTAATGTATATACATAGAAATACTTATTTCGTAGTTAAAAATTTAGCAAGCCAACAAACCAAACACACACGAAACAAACCTGCATAACTGTGAGATGCAAACACCTAGACTGTTAGCTCCAGTGACAGTCCAGAATCCAGGCCTCTGGCTTTTCCCCTTCCAGTTGCTTACTGCTCCCAGATTCTAACTGGTATAAAAGTGTTTCCTCCTCCTTTGGCTCTTGTGGAATGAAGACTGAGCACACTGATATTATGATACCAACATAGCTTCTCAGACAAAAACATGGGCAAGTACTTTCAAGTTTGTAGAGGACAAGAACATTTGCTTTTTTCCTGCTTTTTTCCTTGCCCTTTTCCTGCTTTTTTTCCTGCTTTTTTCCTTGCTTTCCCTTGCTGCTCATGGGCCTTTTAAATAAAACAAAACATTTTTTGCTTGTTCTGATTTTATGTCGGAGAGTGTCCTTTCGTGTCTCGTTTTTGTGCTGCTTTCGTCTACTTTCTCAGTCCCCTCTGGCCCTGCCAAATACTCGACAATGAGTGTTTTAACTAAGACCACGTCAAAAACAGCCCTCTGTTTGAGGATCTCAGCCATCACTCTCAGGTTGCCTTTCAAAGCATTAACTTGCCTGCTTTAATTTCTTTGTATGATATTATTAAAAATCTGATTTTCCTGTTGAAACCGTGTTTCTGTTTTGCTGATTCTGTTCTCTTAGGGCCCAGATTAACAAAACGGATGCTGTCGTCCCTTCGGTGTGTTTTCCTCTTCACACCCCCATCTTCCCTCATCGTGTGTGTTCCTTTTATTAACACATCCAGTTTCTCACCTGAGAGCTCAGATACACTCTGCAAGTCAAGAGTCTGGATATTTCACTCACCAGAAGGCATTCATCATTGGTTATCTCATCTATCAATTCAGCACCTGCTAAGGCCTGGAACCATACTTGGTATTCTATTTTAAGTGATCCATTCACAAATTCCCTCCATTATTTCAACACCACCTACTTACTTCCTCCCTCCCAACTAAGCATCCATCTGTAGTCTTATTATCCTGTTTCCTATTGGACACATGCTGCTATAGACTATGCACCCTGCCAAGTTTAATTATTGTGCTCCAAGTTTCTCTTCTTGTTAATGATGCTTCAGTGATTTTACCAGTATTCCATCTCCTTTCAACAATATGAGTGGCCTCCTCTTTCTTCCTGCAGTTCTGCTTCTCTGAGATCCTCCCCACACTGTTTTCAGGATGAGTGATGATAGTAAAAAATGAGGTCAGGTAAAATGTTACCCTTTCCACTACACATCTCTTCTTGCGCATCTTTGTATTTATAGATATACTAAGGTCTTAGTCTTGATGACTTTTCAGTAGCCTTGGAATCCATAAAAGAATTGAAATGGTTTCTCTCATAACCTTTGAATAAGTAAAATTAACACTGCATAAATACTAATGGACATCTTTATTACTGCTGATGAGACACAAAGCAAAAAGAACATAGACACACTTTATGACAATTTTTCATGCTGGAAAGTTCCATAATGCTCAACTCCTTATGAATCTGTTTACCATGGAACATACACATTCAAATAAAATTTTTAAAAAGTCACCTCCCTGTGATAGGCATAATAACGCCACTCCCCTAAATGAAAGTGAAAGTGGCTCAGTCGTGTCCGACTCTTTGTGACTCCATGGACTGAATTCTCTAGGCCAGAATACTGGAGTGGGTAACCTTTCCCTTCTCTAGGGGATCTTCCCAACCCAGGGATCAAACCCAGGTCTCCCCACATTGCAGGTAGATTCTTTACCAGCTGAGCCACCAGGGAAGCCCAAGAATACTGGAGAGTGGATAGCTTATCCCTTCTCCAGGGGATCTTCCTGACCCAGAAATCAAACCAGGGTCTCCTGCACTGCAGGCGGATTCTTTACCAACGGAGCTATGAGGAAAACCCCTATGTCCTCACTCTAAATAAGGGACCTGTGAATATTGTATCTTACATACAAAAGGGACCTTGCAGGTGTGATTAAAGTTCAGGATCTTAAGGTGGGAAGACTATTTCATATTATTTAGCTTAGGCCTGTGTAATCACAAGACTCTATATGTGGAAGAAGGAGGCAGGGGAGCCAGTTTCTTAGTCCTTTGATATGGGGATGAGGACACTGCCATTGTTGTATTTTGAAGATGGAGGAAGGAGCGTGAGCCAAGGAATGCGAGCCTCAGAAACTAGAAAAGGCAAGGGAATGATTCCTCTCCCAGAGCCTCGGAAGGACCACACCCTGGCCAACACAGATTAAAGCCCATTTGGACTTCTGACATCCAGGACTGGAAGATAATAAATCTGTGTTGTTCTAAGCTACTAATACAGGGTGATTTGTTTCAGCAGCAACAGGAAACATGCTGCCCAAAGAGGCAGTTTCAAGAAGTGATTTAATGGAGTAGTAGAAACATCCAGCTAAGAACCTACAGAGTAAAATAGACTCAAATTACTTCTCACTTGCCCCTTCCCAAATGAGGTTCATTTTTATTTCAACAACCTAAATGTCCAGCTTCCATTTTTCCCCTTAGGCTGAACTTCCTTTAATATCTTCAGCAATTCACCACCTCTGCCCACAGCTGCGACAATGACCTCAGTCCTATGATACAGAAAAATCCCTAACCTTACTTTCTCCTTCAGTCAAGTGGAGTCTGCACCTTGGGGGCCTTTCCCTTTATTGGAGCAATAAATTCTTGCATTGAGATGAAAACTTGTTTTTACAACCAGCTCCTTTTTAATGATAGCAAAACCTACCACAAGGCCAGTTGAGGCCTGACTTGCCAGAAGTACAACGTCGGCAATTTCAAGTAAAACCCATTCCACCAAATATATTGATTTCTGTGGAAACAAATATTTCCATTAAAACACAAGGATACTCAGGAAATAAAGCATTTAACACTCCTTATGTAATTTTGTTTTTCCAACTTAGCAGTTTTATAGTGTTCTCAAGTCCTTTTGGACTGAGCCTCTATTCCAATATCCTGTATCATTGTTTGTTAAGCTATTTTAGTTGCTTCATGGCATACTAAGTAAAAATTATGCTATTAACCTTCCTTCTCCCCATTACTATTTTTTTAAACAATGAAATAAAACTGCTTGCTGCTGTGATTTTCTGTATTTTAGCCTGTATTAATTTATTGCATGCTACTGGGATAGGTGTATTTCATTCCAAACTAGATCTGAATGAAAGAAATAGCTCTCTTCCTCATTTCATTCAAAACTATTAATTCAGTCATTCACTTGAAAAAGTTAATTGGAAATTAATTGGCTAAACCTTTGGTGTATATTGACATGATAGGATTTATAGTGATTAAAATTTCAAAGAAAGTGCAATGTCTACGAGTCCTGCCTTCAAAGTGCTTACTTGCACCTTTTACATGTATTAGTTAACTAATATTCTACAGTATAATGATCATACACACAAAATTCATGGTGGAAATTTCCTGCTGGTCCAGTGGTGAGGACTCTGCTCTAACTGCCGAGGGCCTGGGTTCAATCCCTGGTCAGGTAACTAAGATCCCACAAGCCACACAGCCAAAAATAAACAAAGCAAAAACAAAAGACTGAAAAAAAATTATGGTAAATACATTAACAATGACATGTTTTCCTCATCTCACTGGCCTGCTAATCTTTCTTCTCATTAAAATAGATGATATGTTCCCCAAAGTTCAGGTTTTGAGGTCTTTTCCTTCCCATGCAGCCAAGGTTGATGTGACGTGGTATATACTTTAGAGCTGAGTCTTTCTTCAAGTTACAGATAATTGAAACCCTAATGCTTCTGGCCCCAAATAATTTCCCAAGTTAGTCTGATTTTCATGGCTTTGCCGTCCCTCTCACACAACTGTATGTTGTTGCTTCTGAAGTGTGACCCCGTGGTTGTCTTTTAGAGACTCAACATCAACCTTTGACAATCAAATAAATATGTATTTCTTATCTTAGCATTTAAGATGCTGCACAACCAATTTTTAGTCAACTCTGAAAGGATTTTGAGGTTTGGTTCTTTATGCAAACTTGACACCCCAGGGCAACGAAGCTACACACGTTGCCTTTGTTTGCTTGTCTTCCAAGCACCATGTGTCTCTTGCTGCCTTTACTCAATGGTCCTCTTTTTCTCATCTCTCCTTACCAGTAAATCACAATGTCTGCTGGCTTTCCTTTCCCTTTGCCCTTCTATGAAATATTTGGAAGTCTCTCTTTCCTCAGAGCCTTTTTCTTTTAACAGTCTTAACACAATCACATCAACTTGGATTTTATTCATTTATTCACTGAATATGTTCACATGTAATCAATATTTATAAAAGAACTCTTTATGCGCATGGGGCTACTTCAGCAAACAAGGAATTCCTGCTCTCCTGTAGCTTATATTCTTATAGAAGAGAAAGATAATCAGCAACAAAATATATATTAGGTGGTGATAGGTAATAATAAGAAAAACAAAGAAAAAGAAGGAGGCCGAAGGGTGGAGGCAATGCTGAGTTGTTTTGAATAAAGTAATTTGGTCTGGAGATGCTTCTCTCATAACTGACATTTTATGTGAGGCCCCAGTCAATGGAGCAATGAGCCACACAGCTGACTGGGGGAGGCTGCGGGCACCACAAAGCTTGAAGTGTGAGCACTGGAACAGCAACATGGTCACTGTAAAGACATGGAGTTTATTCTAACTGAAAGGTGATGGCATTGGAGAGCTGGGCCGACAGAAGTGATACCAGATGACCTAAAGTCTGAAGGAGCCTCTGGGCTGCTTTGTCCAGATTATAAGCTGGGAGCAGGAATGGAAGCAGAGAAATCCACTGGGAAGCTGGACAATAACCCAGGTCTCTGAAGGAAGCAGCATCAGTAAAGAGAGATTCAAGGATTCTGGCTTCAGTAAAGAGAGCTGGCTGTGCTGGAGAGATGATGAACAGCGGGCAAAACCTGAGGTTAAGATGTCGTTCTGCAGTGAGGATGATGTGTGGATTTGGCTGTTTGAATATTTTTAGTATTTGTTTGCCTGTTCATTCAGCCATTATTCAGTGAAAAAATACTTATTTATTTTAAAGAAAGATAATATTATAGCTTTGGTAGATATCCACGTTTGTACTTGCACATTACATATAAGTGCTGAGATGGATTTTTCTTGAAGGCAATGAAATGAAGTACCAGGGTCCTCTTCTCCTCAAACATGGCTCTGTAAATGCTTTCGAGAAGAAGGGAAAGCCAAGCAGTAATTTGAAAGCATTTCTGATCTATTGCCTACATGGATCTCAGAAAGAAAGTGGCTTTAGTAATTAATTTCTTTTTTCTATCTAAATATTTGTGTCTCTAAGTTATCAATTTTCACTTGTAATTTTGTATTCTTTCCTTAAAAGGCTCCACATATTATATAGTAAGTTATACAGATAAATGTGTGGTGTATTTAAGCAGTTACATAAATCATGTAATTTTCTGTATGTGTACCATGTTTATACTATGGTATAAATGTGACATGCCCATATTGAGAAATATATATAGTTCTATGCATTTCAATCATAAACACCACAGTTTATCCATTCTTTTCTTTTTGGAAAATTAGCTTTTTAAAAAACTTTTGCTGTTCAAAAAAATGGATATGATGATAGACATCTTGTACCCTTTGCTTGAGGTTATCTAGCAATATCATTGAATTTTCAAATATAAGACCACTCAATGTGCCTGAACTGATTTACACTCTGTTTGGCAGGTTGAGAACATTTCTTGTTTTAACATAATTTCTTTGACTGCTAATTGTGGTGAGCCGAAAATGGACCCCCTCCCCAGATGTTCATGCCCTAATCACCAAAACCTGTGAATATGTTGTGTAGCGAAGGGGAATCAGGGTCGCAGATGAAATTACTGTAGTTATCAGCTGACACTGAGAACAGGTGATTAGCTGAGATTACCCAGGGGGATCCAATTTAATCACAAGCTTTCTTAAAAGCAGGAGGAGGCAGAAGAGACACAGAGAGGTGGCTGTGTCAGGAAGTTCAGCTCGTGCACTCCTGGCTTTGAAGATGAGAGGAGCCCAGCCAAGGGAGCAAATGGCCTGTAAAAGCTTGAAAAGGTTAGGAGGGGCTCTGAGAGGGGAGGGACCCTGCAGCTACCTTGACCCAGTGAGATCTTTGTTGGACTTCCTTCTACTGGACTTTAAAGTAAGAAATTTGCATTATTTTAAGCCACTACATTTATAGTAACTTTTTAAAGTCATAGAAAACTAGCGTGCTAATAAACGTCAACCTCTTTTCACATATTTGTTTCTCCTTCAGGTTTCTCATTGTGTGAGTGTACTGTCCTTCTCCAATTCTTCATCTCTCTGTCAGTGTGTTTGTCTCTTTAACATTAATATGCAGCAGATTTAGAAACATTTAAGATAAACTGTTTTTCAGTTAGTTCAGCCGCTCAGTCATGTCTGACTCTTTGAGACCCCATGAACCACAGTATGCCAAGCCTCCCTGTCCATCATCAACTCCTGGAGTCCACTGAAACCCACGTCCATCGAGTCGCTGATGCCATTCAACCACCTCATCCTCTATCATCCCCTTCTGCTCCTGCCCTCAATCTTTCCCAGCATCAGAGTCTTTTCAAATGAGTCAGCTCTCCGCATCAGGTGGCCAAAGTATTGAAGTTTCAGCTTCAGCATCAGTCCTTCCAATGAACACCCAGGACTGATCTCATTTAGAATGGACTAATTGGATCTCCTTGCAGTCCAAGGGACTCTCAAGAGTCTTCCCTAGCACCACAGTTCAAAAGCATCAATTCTTAGGTGCTCAGTTTTCTTCACAGTCCAACTCTCACATCCATACATGACTCCTGGAAAAACCATAGCTTTGACGAGATGGACCTTTGTTGGCAAAGTAATGTCTCTGCTTTTCAATATACTATCTAGGCTGGTCATAACTTTCCTTCCAAGGAGTAAACATCTTTTAATTTCATGGCTGCAGTCACCATGTGCAGTGATTTTGGAGCCCAGAAAAATAAAGCCAGCCACTGTTTCCCCATCTATTTGTCATGAAGTGATGGGACCAGATGCCATGATCTTAGTTTTGTGAATGTTTCAGTTATGTGAACTGCATTTTAACGTGATTTTCAATTTGTTTTTTTCCTGCACAAAAAGACTGTTTTGAAGTATTTTGGGGTTGTAAACTGATAATTTTATAAAATTAAAAGCTAAAGAGCTGCGTTCCTTTTGGGCTTTGCTGCTACTGCTGCTAAGTAGCTTCAGTCGTGTACGACTCTGTGTGACCCCATAGACAACAACCCAGGTGGCTCCCCTGTCCCTGGGATTCTCCAGGCAAGAGTGCTGGAGTGGGTTGCCATTTCCTTTTCCAATGTATGAAAGTGAAAGTGAAGTCTCTCAGTCGTGTCCAACTCTTAGCGACCCCATGGACTGCAACCGACCAGGCTCCTCCGTCCATGGGATTTTCCAGGCAAGAGTGCTGGAGTGGGGTGCCATTGCCTTCTCCATTTTGGGCTTTAATGTTAGTGTAAAAATTTCATCAATACATTTAAGTCTAGTCACTCTTAACAATCACTTATAGAGGTTTGAATAATGCTTATAGTCCTATTTACAACTTCGTTAAGCTCCTTCAGACATTTGGAAGTGCATTTGTAAAGTAAACATATTTAATATAATTTTAAGTACTTTATTAAGCAGCTATTCAAATTAAGAAACAAAACATTTCTAAGTGTTAAAATAACTCTTAGGCCCTGATGGAAATAAATATAGCCAGTGCTTTCATCTTCATTTATAATACCAATATCTGATAAAAGAAACCATGAGTTCTTAAAGTAATGGCTGATTCTAGGTCCAGACATGACATATACAAAATGAACCTGGAGACTGTTAGTGCCACAGAGTAAGGCCATGATTATTAGAACATGCACATGTGTGCCCAAGCCAATGGGCAGATCACAGGATCTGACTGAAAGAGCTTTCAGTGCTTAAAGCTGGAACAATTTGTGCAACAGAATACAGAATCATGGGATTATAACCCAAGGCATTAAAATAAATATCCATGATTCCATACTGAACCAAATGATCAAATACCAATGGAAGTTGGGAGAAAAGACCCTACTGTGCAGAAAATTCCCATAATTTAACATTTTCCCCATCATGGAGGTGGAACATAATTCCTCATTTTTTAAAATGTGGGCTGCACATAGTAACCTCCTTTCAACAAGTGCCATTTGGAAAAGGGGTCTGGGTGGGCAGAGTGGTGGAGAGAAAGTGCCTGTGGAGAGACTGGCTTTGCATTGCAGAAACTTAACAACACTCTCAGCCAAGAGACCAAGGTTAACATCAGCAGTGACAAATTATTTTTATAGTGTGATGGAATGAGAATGATAGTAGACTTTGTGGTCTTTTTCCCCAAACCCACACTCTTGGTCTAATCATGAGAAAAACATCAGATAAATCCCAATTGAGAGACACTTTACCAAATACCTGATCAGGACTACTCAAAACTGCCATCAAAAATAATAAAAACCTGAGAAATGTACACAGTCTAGAGTTGCTTAATGAGACATGACTACATATAATCCATGAGTGGAATCCTGGAACATAAAAAGATGTTGGGTTCAAACTAGTGAAATATGAATAAATTATGAGATTTATTAATAATGTATTAGTATTGGGTCATTGGTTATGACAAATGTACAAAGTTAATGTAAGAGGTTAATAATAGGGGAAATGATGTGGGCCACATGGGAATTCTCTGTAATACGTAACTTTTTGTAGATCTAAAACTTCTTTAAAAACCCTCCAATGTATACAGCAGATGTTTCTATAGCAGATAATACGGTAGACCTAAAATTCTCCTAAAAGTGTACTTGGATGATCAATTTAATATTCTAAATTTAAGTCAACTATGCATTAAGTAGCATTAAGTTCCAGGTCCTGGAGACACAGCAAATGTATCAACTGCTCACTCAGTTGTGTCCAGCTCTGCAACTCCATAGACTGTAGCTGTTTAGGGTCCAATCTCCACAGGATTTTGCCAGCAAGAATACTGAAGTAGATGAATCAGTTCAGTTCAGTCATTCAGTCATGTCCAACTCTTTGCGAAACCATGGACTACAGCACGCCAGGCCTCCCTGTCCATCAGCAACTCCCAGAGTTTACTCAAACTCATGTCCATTGAGTTGGTGATCCAATCATCTCATCCTCTATTGTTCTCTTCTGCTCCTACCTTCATTCTTCCACAGCATAAAGGTCTTTCCAAGTGAGTCAGTTCTTTCTTTGCATCAGGTGGCCAAAGTATTGGAGTTTCAGGTTTAGAACCAGTCTTTCCAATGAATATTCAGGACTGATCTCCTTTAGGATGGACTGGTTGGATCTCCTTGCAGTCCAAGGTACTCTCAAGAGTCTCCTCCAACACCACAGTTCAAAAACATCAATTCTTCAATGCTCAGCTTTCTTTATAGTCCAACTCTCACATCTATACATGACTACTGGAAAAACCATAGCTTTGACTAAATGAGCCTTTGTTGGCAAAATAATGTCTCTGCTTTTTAATATGCTGTCTTAGTCATAACTTTTTTCCAAGGAGTAAGCATCTTCTAATTTCATGGCTGCAGTCACCATCTGCAGTGATTTTGGAGCCCCCAAAATAAAGTCTCTCACTATTTCCATTGTTTCACCATCTATTTGCCATGAAGTGATGGGACTAGATGCTATGATCTTAATTTTCTGAATGTTGAGTTTTAAGTCAACTTTTTCACTCTCACTTTCATCAAGAGGCTCTTTAGTTCCTCTTTTGCTTTCTGCCATAAGGATGGCATTATTTGCATATCTGAGGTTATTGATATTTCTCCCAGCAATCTTGATTCCAGATTGTACTCCTTCCAGCCCAGTGTTTCTCATGATGTACTCTGGATATAAGTTAAATAAGCAGGGTAACAGTATACAGCCTTGACGTACTCCTTTTCCAATTTGGAACCAGTCTGTTGTTCTATGTCCAGTTCTAACTGTTGCTTCCTGACCTCCATACAGATTTCCGAAGCAGCAGATCAGGTGGTCTGGTATTCCCATTTCTTTAAGAGTTTTCCATGGTTTGTTGTGATCCACACAGTCAAAGGCTTTGACATAGTCAATAAAGCAGAAGTAGATGTTTTTTCTGGAACTCTCTTACTTTTTCGATGATCCGACACATGTTGGCAATTTGATCTCAGATTTCTATGCCTTTTTTTCCTTCTAAATCCAGCTTGAACATCTGGAGGTTCATGTATTGTTGAAGCCTGGCTTGGAGAATTTTGAACATTACTTTAGTAGAGTGTGAGATGAGTGCAATTATGTGGTAGTTTGAGCATTCTTTGGCATTGTGTTTTTGGCGATTGGAATGAAAACTGACCTTTACCAGCCATGTGGCCACTGCTGAGCATTCCAAATTTGCTGGCATATTGAGTGCATCACTTTCACAGCATCATATTTTAGGATTTGAAATAGCTCTACTGAATTTCCATCACCTCCACTAGCTTTGTTCATAGTGATGCTTCTTAAAGCATCACTTGACTTCACATTCCAGGATGTCTAGCTCTAGATGAGTGATCACAAAATCATTATTATCTGGGCCATGAAGATCTTTTTTGTATAGTTCTGTGTATTCTTGTGACCTCTTCTTAATGTCTTCTGCTTCTGCTTCAAACAACTCAATTACCTAAGAAATCCTATTTATATGTAGGATATGCTCTAAAAGATTTTTGCTTAGTGATTGTTTAAGAAATAAAGCATGCCTAAAGGAAGATGAAAAGGAAGATGATAATGATTGTTCTGAGTCTGTGTTCTTAACACTGCTATTTTATTTGTGTGAAATTTATTTTAAGACTATTTTAGTATTAACAGTGTGACACATGTTTGTGTATGCAAGTTAACTCTAATTTACACCCTTGAGGACTTGATGTTCACAGTATCTTATTCAAGAATCCACACTTCAGAGGTGGTTAAACAGCGTATTATATGAAACACCCCAAGCCGAAATCAACGCCTTAGAAGGTGGCAACTTAGCCCTGGTATGAGAATGTACATGAGAGGGGTTGTTTATTATTAGCATCAGGAGTGTTAGAAATAACTTTTATCAGTGAAATAAAGGTGTTAAACACGGGGAGTTGCTTAGGAAGAGTGTATATTCCTCATGGTAATTGCATGAGGGAGGTGTAAGAATTTAGCAAACTTGACAGTGGAGTATCAGTGTGAATTTTGGGTCCTATGACCATTTATTTAATGGAGAACTTTGTCACCTTGGCTGACTAAAGACTGAGTCTTTCACCAGAGTCTTACTGAGTCTGCTTTCTGAGAGTTTTTTCTGAGGCCAATAGGAGAGTTCAGTTACTGAAAATATTGTCTTACTCCCATTTATTCTTACTTCCTAACATGCGCTTATGTGGGACACAGAGGAATTTAGTTTTAGACATGCTTTGCTTTAACATACTAGTTGCTTAAGTTGTGGGAGGGTGGGCTCTTTTTGTACTCATTAGAAGCCTCTTCTAGAGTAGATGTTGAAAGAAATTTTGCTCTACTTAATCTTTTTAAAAGGTAAATCATGATTTTTAGATTTTAAAATGAAAACCTGTTAAAGATTTTATTTAATGAGGGGACCAAGATGATGTTAAAACTAGTTCAAAGGAAAATTCTAAGAATGGATACATAAATATGAAATATTGAAAAGAATATGCAAATAGAGGTAGGCTGGGAGCCCCCCAAATTTCCCTCAGACTCAGTGACTTGGTAGAAGGTACACAGGACCCTACTCCATACTTTTGGATTATTACAGTGAAAGGACATATTTTAAAATTGGCAAAGATAAAAGGAAAAAGTCCAGGAGAAACCAGGTGTCAACTTCCAGGTGAGTCTTCCCAGTGAAGTCCCAGAGGGATGTGTTTAACGCTTCCAGTAACGGGTGAGGTGAAGCATACCCGACTGTTGGTATCCATGGATTTTTTTTAATGGGAAGTCAGTCATGTAAACGTTTACTGTCCATGTAACTGATCTCAGTGACTCAGACTCTAGCCCACCACCTAGAGCAACAACATAAAAAGGCTTTCACCATAAATTGCATCATTCGGATAAAGTTACCTAGTACAGAGTGGACCAAAGCATTTTTAAAAAGTACACAAAACATTTTTATCAGGAAGAATATTCTAAGGGCCCAGAGGTTATCTCCCTGGAACTGACCGAGAGCCAGTCTTTGTGAACATGAAGGATTTGGGCACCTCAGTCCTGCTGAGTAAGCCGGTTTCAACTCAAGTGTCAAAACCATCTTTTCAATGGGAGCAGGGAAAAGTTGTTCTTCTACCATACTGGATTCATACTCAATAACTTTTCAGTGATACCAGTTATCTACAGCTCAGAGATGTAAAATAGCCCCCACAGAATCAGATGACATTGAAAAACTATGTTAGAGACAAAGTATGTTAGAGGTGGTGCACAGCTTTCTCGGGAAGCACAACTTCTCTTCAATATCTAAATGCAAATTGGTTTTGTTCAATGAACCACTCTTGGTAGGCCTCATGCTGTTACTTTTATGTATTAACTCATACCTTTGCATTCAGGGTTAGTGGACTAGAGCACTATTCTGATGATGAAGAGACAATATTTCAGAGAAGTCTGTGTTCTTGTTCACATAAGAAAGTGAAACCATAATTCAAAAGTCAGTGCTTGTTCCGTATGAATAAACTCTGGACCAGTCACAGACATTTAGGGAAATAGATGCTAATATCTTTCAAAATAGGGGAAAAAAAAGTATTCAATATTGACTCTTAAGTCTTTCCTAGTCGGCTAGACTACAGCTTGAGTAAGCTCAATTCTTTCTTCACTAAACACATTCAGATAACCTCAGGGATCCTACCCAAATCCTCTCTGCTTGGTGTCTGGACACACAGGTGTAGCTTGTTACCGCGGTCCAGTGAAGGCAAACCTGAGCTGCTCACTGGGCATTGTTCACACTAGCTGAATGTTCCTTACTGTAATGATCATCCCTTGGTGAGTTCATGCCAAATATTTTGGAACTTAATGTTCACAAAATTACAGATTTCAAGCCATATGATTTTCTCTTCTTTGAGAAGCATTTCAGAGTGTTGAGTGCCAATTATATCTCTAGCTTCCTGTTTCTCCAGGGTTGGCAGCTCTTCTCCTAAACTATCTCTGAAAACAGCTTTCAATGCACTCTTTAAATTAGTAGTAAATTAGGAGGTTATTTTTCTAGCTGGGCTTTGCTTGTATATTTTAAGTTATGTCTTCTCATAGGCTTCACTGAGAAAGGTATTGGAGAAAAATTATGTCTTATATTTGCCTAAAAAGATAGTTTGCTCATGGTGTTTGAGGAAGATAAATGGATAGATTGTGTAATTTCCAAGGCCATAGGAGATACTATGAACGTTATAGGAACAATGGCCTCGCTTGCTAATGTGCAAGGAAAACTCCTCATAGTTTTAGGCAGACATCCTTGAAACGCAGTGAATCTGTATGGAACTTTCACTTTTAGAAATATGACAAGTCATTTTGTCCTTTGAAAAGATGGAGGGTGGGCTCTGGGCTTTTGAAAGATAGATGGATAATTATAGATATAAAAGCATGATACATTTGAGTAGGGGGCAAGGGGTTAGTTATAAAGAATAGTTTGATATAGTCTCATTAATGTACTAATATATGTGCATAGAAAAGATCCAGAAGCCTATACATTGCAGAGTTAATAGTTTTTCTGTGTCTGTTGGGATAATGAATGGCTGTAATTTTTTTTCCCTTTGCTCAATAATAAAGATTTCTAAATGTTCTATGATGAACATATCTTATTTCTTTTTAATAAGAAAATGAAAAAAATATCTGAGTCTAAATGAGGTGCAGGGAGAATAATTGAATATGTGTTATATCACCTCCCACGGTGGCAAATGTCTTCAGCTATAGAAAGAAAACAATGAGGTGGGTGGAATTGGGTTATATCTGGTATTTCATCCAGTTGCCCTAAAATCAAATTCTCACTTTGCTCTGTCACTGAGATCTTTCTATAGTTAAAAATAAAAAGGCAGGAAATACAGTATTGGAAGTCTTAAACCCTGATGTATGGTGTTACTTTTTTACTCCAAATCAGGCTCAAAAGAGGAACAAAAGGGATTTAATCCGGAACTACTGGAGCAACTTCTATGGACTATTCAGTCTGTATTGAGAGGGGAGGTAAATTAATTCGTGCAGAATTTCTCAACTTTGGCACTGATGACATTTTAGGCCAGACAGTTCTGTTTTGAGGAGGGTTATGTGCATTACAGAATGCATCAGCAGCCTCTGCCTGCTAGTGACAGCAGCAATGCTCAACCAAGTTGCATCAGCCAAAGTGTCCAGAGACTTCCAAGTATTCCTTAGGACAGTATTATCCTTCGTGAGAACCAAAACCTTCATGAACACTTGCCTGTAATTTCTGTATATTCAGGATTATTTTTGGCTGCATATGAAAGATTAAGCCCCAGATATTGCTTATTTAAGAAGATAGACCATTTCTCCTTTGCCAGGGTCCAGCCCCGGTGGATCCAGTGTAATTCGAAGGTGGGGATGGAATAGGCATCCTGGAGAAAACTTAATTACAGATATATAGAGATTAGAAGCAGATAGTGTAGTAGGAAAATTAGTGGAGAAAAAGAGGCTGAATAACTCGTTTAAGTAGAATACTAAGCACCACCTACATAGGCCACAGGCGTCTTTCTGTTCTCCTAAAGGAGAGGAGGCTCTGAGGCCTCTCCGGTCTGATCTTAGAAGCCCAGGCAGAGTTAGTAGGCTTGGTGAGTACCCCCATACCAGATGGGAATTCAGCCAGGAAAACAGGGAGCAAGAAAGAAATGACATGGGGGAATCAGTCTTTCCAGAAACTGATCCCCTTTCTTTATTTTTCAGGTTTGTTTTTATACCTTTTGTTATACATAGGGATGAATACAGAGTCACGCGGGGGTCAGCAGACCTGACCCTTGTCACAATCAGGTGCTTCATATAAAATTATACAAAGTTTTTACATCATCTTCTGACCATGAGGTCTGCTGACATTTTATGGCGCTTTCTGATACCGGTCAGTTAACCAGAAAACTTATTTTTCCAGGGGTGATTTTTTCTTAAATCAGGTGCCACCCTCCAAATAAAGTTGCATTCCTATAGTGTGAGGGTGTACTGAGTTACAATCAAGAAAGGAATTTACTTAACCCAAGGTTAACATGATTAATCTTAAAGGTTAATAGTTATTTCTCCTATATGCTTATATTCATTATAAGGGCAGAGAATATGGAGATGTAGCAGCAAACATCAGCCGAACAAGTGAAAACCTTTCACCAATGTTCCTCTTAAGATCTACTTAGTTTTAAGATAGTGATAAAGTTACATTTTCACATAGCAAGGACACAGTGATTTATAACAAAGTACAGTGATCTATAACAAAAGAGAAAATTTATTAACTCAAAAAGTATAGTATTGCTAACATCAAAAACTACTATATTTCCTTTTCTATATTCCAAATACATTGATTAATATATTCCCAGGTGCCTAAGGATATGGAGGCCTGGCAGCAATCAAATGAGAAAAGCCCTATGCTAATACTCCAAACTCTCTGTGCTGTTTATGGTTGAGAGGTTGTCACACAAGCTAGTCTGTCAGCAGAGAGGTTTGACCTGAGACACCCTTGTCCCACCCAGGGCAGGGAATTAGCAGTAATTATTGACAGGACAAATGAAAAAAACCCTTCAACAATATAATTCCTCATCAACCCACTAATACTATACTAATAATCTTCTAACTTCTCAAAAGAGTCTGTATTTAGAAAGTTTTAAAGCCTCTCGTGTGTGTCTCTCACAGTTGGGGGTTGTAAACAATAACATGCGGCCGACGAAGCTGATCAGGCAGGCCAGAGAACCTTCAGAGTTCGTAAGTTGAAACACTCTTGTCACGCCCAGGAATTTTTATTAACAGGAGCTGCAAGTTAACTCCTTCTCCGAGAGAAATGGTTATGGGGGAGAGCCCCCATAAAGTACTCTGGTTTTGGGGGTAGATTCTCAGGAACAGGGGTTTCCTGAGGCTTGATCATGCCTTTGTGTATGCCAACCTTCTTTCCTCATGGCCTTTGCCACGGGCAGAGTTCCTCACGCTGGCCCCCGGCACTCCTTCCTTATATAAGTAGAATCTGAAGGTGGACAGTTCAGAGTTAGCATGGCCTTTCCATTGTTATCAGGAACCCAGAGTTCTTCAGACTTAACTCCCGCATTTCTTACCTTGCCTTCCTTTCTGAAAGTTACCTCATAATTTGAATTTCTTGTGTTGACCAGATGTCAACACAAGTAAATTTCCAGGCAAAGATCAAGAGGTAAGGCAAAGAAGTCTGAGAAGCCTGTCTTCCCTTCTCTTTCAAGAGACCTCATGGAAGTCCTACACTCTTTCACTTTCATCTCATTGACCAGAAATGCCCAGAACTTGCCACACAGCTCCACTTAGCTGAATAGAAGACATAAATGTAGTCTGGGGGCTAAGCACACCTCCAGATTTCTGGATGGGGTTCAGTTAGAAAAAGGGTAAATGGATGTCAGGGTTACATTCTCTTAGCATTCTGCATAATATACAAGTCTACCCTCTGAGAGAAAGCTTTGATTCCAAATAAAATATTACCAAATTGATATAGAATATCTATTATAAAATTGTCTTAAATAATGAAAATCTAATTGAACTAAGAGACTCCAGAAATGCTTCTTTGTTTTATTTCAATATTTGAAAAACCACCCTAAAGGATGGTTGCTCTGCCTGGACAAGTGCGGTGTGGATATCATTATATCTGTCTTCAACATTTGGCTTCCTTACAAAAGGCTTACCTCTAGCCTCTGCTATTTTATGAGAGCACAGCCCAAAACACAGGATTCTGTGCTGGGAGTTCATTTAAGTCATTTTGAGGGAATAGCAGTGAGAAAGTGAAACAAGGAAGAAAGGGAAGACAATGCAAGGATGATTTTGATTGAAGTGATTGTTGCCATGGGTGATAGGAGATCCTGCAGAATCTGACACCAGCAGAGTCTGAGGAAAGGCACTTCAAAACTGCCCACCTGGAAAACAAACATTTATCTTATGTTTCCACTGTCACTGGGTCAACAGTGTCTCCAAAGGAATTGACTCACTTACACTCACGTATGTGGAGCAGGTACTTGGCAAAGTTTCCCAACTCTTGAAGTCAGAGTGGGAGTTATATCTTGTGGGTGTAGAATCTCAACATCTAGAAAGCCTGTATAAAGCTGATTGAAGGCTTTATAAGACTGGTCTGTGGGCAGTGGCTGGATGCAAGGGAGTAGGAGGCATTTAACCTTTCTACCTTCACAGTTCAGGAAAACAGAAGGAATTCATGAAAGCACATTTTGTTGATTACCACTGCCCTGGAGATAAGTTATGAAGTTCTGTTCTGGTCAGTTGCTCAATCATGTCTGACTCTTTGCAACCCCATGGACCGCAGCACACCAGGCTTCCCTGTCCATCACCAACTCCCAGAGTTTGCTCAAACTCATGTCCATTGACTCAGTGATGCCATCCAAGCATCTCATCCTCTGTCATCCCCTTCTCCTCCTGCCTTCAATCTTTCCCTGCATCAGAGTCTTTTCACATGAGTCAGCTCTTCGCATCAGGTGGCCAAAGTATTGGAGTTTCAGCTTCAGCATCAGTCCTTCCAATGACTAGTCAGGGTTGATTTCCTTTAGGATTGACTGGATTGATCTTGCTGTCCAAGGGACTCTCAAGTATCTTCTCTAACACCACAGTTCAAAAGCATGGATTCTTTGGCACTATAAATTATTAATTTGGAAATAGTGATTATGACAGATATATATGTATGCACATATACAGTGTGAAAGTCACTCAGTTATGTCAGACTCTGAGGCCCCAGGGATTATACAGTTCATGGAATTCTCTAGGCCAGAATACTGGAGTGCTTAGCCTTTCCCTTCTCTAGGGGACCTTCCCAACCCAGGGGCCAAGCCCAGGTGTTCTGTATATATATATGCATATGTAATTTCTCATTTTAGTATGAAAGAGTCTAGCTGTACTAATGTATTTTTCCAAGTCTATAAGCCAGGAGAATAGGAGCCATTGTTTTTAACGTTGTACCATGTTGTACATTTCTTCATTTGATTTCACTGCTGATGTATTACACTACTTTGCTCTACTGTAGTATTCATTTGACAGTTACTCGATTATCTCATCAATAGATCTGACTCACGATGACTGAGGGAGGGTTTTAGACTATATTGTATTGAAGTGACATAAAAATTTTCAAGGAAGACTGCCATATTTGATGTTGAAATTTGTGTGTTGGTTGGGAAGCTGGCAGAACCTTGAATGAACTGGTGGTAGGAATAAATGGTGAAGACCATCATTCAGGAAGTAAATATCTTTTAACATTATGAAAGGCATACTCCTCATCAGTGAATCTTTGAAGAAAGTTATTTGTGGGATACACAGTAAATAGAAGTAATTATTACCAGAAATATATCCAACTTCAGAATATCTAAGAAAATGTTGCCAATGCATGTTATTGGAAATGCATTTATATATAAACTTAATAACATTGTTATAGAGCTGAATCATTTAAGCTCCTGTTTGTAGGCAGGAAGGTAAGATTTTAATCTGCCTTAACCTTATGTCAGAAAGTGAAGAAGAACTAAAGAGCCTCTTGATGAAAGTGAAAGAGGAGAGTAAAAAAGTTGACTTAAAGTTCAACATTCAGAAAACAAAGATCATGGCATCTGGTCCCATCACTTCCTGGCAAATAGATGGGGAAACAGTGGAAACAACATCAGACTTTATCTTTTGGGGCTCCAAAATCACTGCAGATGGTGACTGCAGCCATGAAATTAAAAGAAGCTTACTCCTTGGAAGGAAAGTTATGACAAACCTAGATAGCATATTAAAAAACAGAGATGTTACTTTGTCAACAAAGGTCCGTCTAGTCAAGGTCATGGTTTTTCCAGTAGTCATGTTGGGATATAAGAGTTGGACTACACAGAAAGCTGAGGACTGAAGAATTGATACTTTTGAACTGTGGTGCTGGAGAAGACTCTTGAGAGTTCCTTGGACTGCAAGGAGATCCAACCAGATCATCCTAAAGGAGATCAGTCCTGCATGTTTATTGGAAGGACTGATGTTGAACCTGAAACTCCAATACTTTGGCCACCTGATGCAAAGAGCTGACTCATTTGAAAAACCCTGATGCTGGGAAAGATTGAGGGCAGGAGGAGAAGGGGATGACAGAGGATGAGTTGGTGGATGGCATCACTGACTCAACAGACATGAGTTTGGGTGGACACTGGGAGTTGGTGATGGACAGGGAGGCCTGGCATGCTGTGGTTCATGGGGTCACAAAGTGTTGGACGTGACTGAATGACTGAACTAAACTAACCTTAAGGCTCCCACTGGATTGAAGAAAAGTACAAACTTCTGATCTTGCCACTTACAGATATTGCATGATATAAGTTTTGCTTAAATTCCAATTAACCAAGTTTTGGGTAATTTGGGTTCTCATAACTAAAGATATCATGGCAATTAGAGTGAGTTTGGCTCAGTGTTATTGCTTCTGGTCCAAAAGTAAACATAAGTTCTAACTGAACAGGATTTGTTTTTAGTTGAAAGTTTTTCAGTTCCTATTAAGCTCCCTTCCTCAAATTTTATAGCATAAAAACACAATTCTCTAGATGCTTAGAAATGGTTGCTTAGTTCTCTGTAGAAGCTTCTGGCTTTTAAGGAATAAACAGTTTGATTTGAGCTAAAGGAGAGAGCAGGCACAGAAACACAGCTGAGACATCAATTCAAAGAGCATGAGTAAATGAACAGAAGAGAAATCACATTTGCTGGAATTCTCACAGTAAATAAATGAGGTGACAGGAGAGGGTTGCTTAAAGTGGGCCGAAGAGAACCAGTAGCCGAGCACTTTGCTTTCAATTTATCAAGTATTGAATCTGTAAACCTGAATCTAGTTTCTGTTTACCAGGTCCCTAAACAAGGTTTGCCTGCACTTTGCCAACAATCACCTTCCAGCCTTCTGAAACTGCTTCATTAGCATTTTTGAGAAAAATCTATGCAGTAGCAATGAAGAATGTTAATCTAATCTAGACCATTGGCCTGTGTGCAAGAGTGGTGGCTGGTTAATTCTTCCTGTGTGATCATCAGAGTTATTTCTTCATATCAGCCAGCCCCTCAGCCATGGAAGACATAAACGGTGCCCCTTGGCCTGCCCTTTGGTCCCAGGAAAGAAGGAATTTATGGCTGAGTCTTTCACACTCATAATAAGAAAATCCCTAAACTCTTAGAGGTCTCATTTTCCCTTCAATCAGCTGACTTCTTCATGTCAGGTAGGGCGAAGGAGGATAATGTTGGAACTCAGTATCTACAACTTGAGGGGCCACAGAAAAGCTTTAACTGGACCTCAATTTATCTCTTTGAAGAAAATTCAGATACAATGGGATCCTTGGTTTCTACTGTGAACTGGATTATTGTCGAGAAATATCCATTCTTTTCTCTGACCTCTGCGGAAAGAGTATGTTTGCCTCCCCACTTGATGCTGGCCTTGGCTGTAACTTTATTTTGATGGGATCTTAGAAAATAGGAGTCGAATTGAGGCTTGGAATATGCCTGTAAGTTTGGGCTTGTCTCCTTGTGTCCCTGCCTCTCTCCATGAAAAATGTCTTGGCTGGCCTTTCATCCAAGGGGGCTTGCAAGAGGTTTTATGGACCTGACCTGAACTGAACCCAGGTCCTGGAATCGAGTTCATACTAAATCAGCAAAAAGCTATCCCACTCACAAAGGCAAAGTCCATGAATGCTGGTATGTAAGCCACGGCTACTCTGATATTCTTTAGCATATTTTAGCGACCAGTTTAACTGGATTGTATTTACAGCCCTGAAGCAAAGGAGAGAGTTCTCCTTTCCTCTCCAAGTATTTGTTTACATGGCTGACAACAGTGCTGAGAGATTTGCATGGTTCTTGGCGATGCTAGTGGTAAAGAACCCTCCTCCTAAGGCGTAACAGACTCAGATTTGATCCCTGGGTTGGAGAGATCCCTGCAGGAGGGCATAGCAACCCACTCCAGTATTCTTGCCTGGGGAATCCTAGAGGACAGAGGAGCCTGGCAGGCTACAGTTCTTGAGGTCACAAAGAGTCGAACACGACTGAAGCAACGTAGCACACAAGAGTTAAAAGAATTATTTATTTTGATGAGGTGTTAAAAGAACAAGGCAGGTAAGATGTGAGGGCATGTTTGGAAAGGACTGTACAGTGGGGTTAAACTAGAGTCTGCAGCGCGATTCTGAGATGGCTGGGCCCTGGCAGTGTTCGTTCCTCCTGGTGGTGAGAATGTTAGTGTTACGGATGCTAGATTAGACTCAGCAGCCTGGTGTCTCTAAATGTCTATGACTGTCTCTTTCTGAAGCACAGGGGGCTTCCCCAGTGGCTCTGCAGTTAAGATTCTGCCTTTAAGGCAGGAGATGCAGGTTTGATCTCTGGGTCAGGAAGATCCCCTGGAGGAAGGCACGGCAACCCACTCCAGTATTCTTGCCTGGAAAATCCCATGAAAAGAGGAGCCTGGTGGGCTGCAGTCCATCAGGTCACAGAGAGCCAGACACGGCTGAAGCCGCTGAGCATGCACATCCTGAAAGCACCAGTTGCCTGTGTGAACTCTTCCTGATGATAACATAGCTGCTGCTTTCCAAAAGGTCTGCATCCTTTAGCGCAAATTTCCTCTTAGATCTGATAGAATCTTAATGTTCAGGAGCAGTGCCACCACTCACTGTGCCACTGCCTTTCCCCCATCCCCAAAGGGAACTGAGGGGTCAGAGGTAACTCCTATGCAGTGTGCAGCTCTTGTTCCTACTCTGTGTGGCCACTTAGGTTCGCTAAACTCATGTTCAGTTCAGTGACTCAGTCGTATCAGACTCTGCAACCCCATGGGCTGCATCACGCCAGGCCTCCCTGTCCATCACTAACTACCGGAGTTTACTCAAACTCCTGTGCATTGAGTCAGTGATGCCATCCAACCAGCTCATCCTCTGTTGTCCCCTTCTCCTCCTGCGTTTGATCTTTTCCAGCATCAGGGTCTTTTCCAATGAGTCAGTTCTTCACATCAGGTGGCCAAAATATTGGAGTTTTGGCTTCAACATCAGTCCTTCCAATGAATAGTCAGGACTGATTTCCCTTAGGATGGGCTGAATGGATCTCCTTGCAGTCCAAGGGACTCTCAAGAGTCTCTTCCACACCACAGTTCAAAAGCATAAATTCTTCAGTGTTCAGCTTTCTTTATAGTCCAACTTTCACATCCATACATGACTACTGGAAAAAACTGTAGCTTTGACTAGATAGACCTTTGTTGGCAAAGTAATGTCTCTACTTTTAATATGCTGTCTAGTTGGTCATAACTTTTGTGCCTTAATTTCATGGCTGCAGTCACAATCTGCAGTGATTTTGGAGCCCAAGAAACTTATATGCTCTTGGCTAATTACATCACCAGTTTTAATGGAAGTAGTTATATGGACTCTTCTAACCAATCTAGTGACTGAAAGGACTTTACATTCCACTTAGCTCAGACCAGTTTCTTTCTGACTCTGGGTCCCTGAGCAAATGTTCCTTAGAGCATTTTCTTTTAGAAAATGTTTAATTGTTTTTGTTTTTTTTTTTAATGCCACTTTGAGAGAGAATTCTTCCCTCAGTCTCTCGCAAGTATTAACAACTATGGAGTGGAGTGACTTTCTCAAAGACTTGGGAGCCATCCCTTTGAAATGATTAAGAAGGATGGTGTTCTACCTCCCAGTCTCTGCTGGAGGGTAGGAGTCTAACTTAGGTGCCAACTAGCTGACAGGCAGATGCCTAATCATATTGATAACTTCCCACCATTGTCCCTCAGTGGTTTTCCGCTAACTCACCTCAGCATCTAAAACTCTTGTGTCTTTTGGTTCAGCCAAGCTGAAGGTTGATCTTAACCCCCTATTGCAATATCTTGTTTTGGCTGTGCTAGGTCTTTGTGGCTGTGTGGGCTACTCTCTAATTGTGGTACATGGGCTTCTCATCGTGGTGGCTTCTCTCGTTGTTGAGCACAAACTCTAGGGCATGAAGGCTTCAGTACTTGAGGTCTCAGTAATTGTGGTTGCCAGGCTGTAGTACACAGGCTCAATAGCTGTGGCACAGGAGTTTAGGGTGCTCTGTGGTATGTGGGATCTTGCTGGACCGAGGATTGAACCCATGTCTCCTGCACTGGCAGGTGGATTCTTTACCCCTGAGCCCCTAGGGAATCCCTACTGCAATAGTCTTCACACTTACTGCAATAGTCTTCACACTTACTGCAATAGTCTTGAGTAAAGTTTTTTTGGTCTGTGTAATTAGCCCAGCAAAATTTCTCTTTGATACCAGTCAGTCTTAAATACTGCAGCATACTACAATTAATTTCTGAGCTACCATGAGACAGAGGGTAAATGAGAAGCAGAGAGCTAGTTGTTGCTGTTTAGTTGTTCAGCCATGTCCTGTGCTTTGCAACCCCATGGACTGCAGCATATTCCTGTTCTTCACTATCTCTTGAGCTTACTCAAACTCACGTCCATTGAGTCAATGATGCCACCCAACCATCTCATCCTCTGTCACCCCTTTCTACTCCTGACCTCAATCTTTCCCAGAATCAGGGCCTTTTACAATGAAGTGGCTCTTTGAATTAGGTGGCCACATTACTGGAGCTTCAGCTTTAGCATCAGTCCTTCCAATGAGTATTCAGGATTGATTTCTTTTAGGATTGATTGGTTTGATCTCCTGTTGTCCAAGGGACACTCAAAGAGTCTTCTCCAACACCACAATTTGAAAGAATCAATTCTTTAGTGCTCAGCCTTCTTTATGTTCCAACTTTCACATTCGTACATGACTACTGGGAAAACCATAGACTTAACTATATGAACTTTTGTTGGCAAAGTGACATCTCTGCTTTTTAATATGCTATCTAGGTTAGTCATAGCTTTTCTTCCAAGGAGCAAGTGTCTTTTAATTTCATGGTTACAGTCACTGTCCACAGTGATTTTGCAGCCCAAGGGAAAAAAACTCTCACTGTTTCCACTGTTTCACCATCTATTTGCAATGGAATGATGGAACCAGATGCCATGATCTTCATTTTTTTTGAATGTTGAGTTTTAAGCCAGCTTTTTCACTCTCCTCTTTTACCTTCATCAAGAGGCTCTTTAGTTCCTCTTCACTTTCTGCTATTAGGGTGGTGTCATCTGCATACCTGTGGTTATTGATATTTCTCCTAGCAATCTTGAGTCCAGCATGAGCTTCTTCCAGCCTGGCATTTCACATGATATACTCTGCATAGAAGTTAAATAAAGAGGGTGACAATATACAGCCTTGATATATTCCTTTCTCAATTTTGAACCAATTCATTGTTCCATGTCCTGTTCTAACTGTCACTTCTTGATCTGCAAAGAGGCTTCTCAGGAAGCAGGTAAGGTGGTCTAGCATTCCCATCTCTTTAAGAGTTTTCTATAGTTTGTTGTGATCCACACAGTTCGCTAAGCCTTTAGCATAGTCAATGAAGCAGAATTAGATGTTTCTCTAGAATTCCCTTGTTTTTCCTATGATGCAGCAGATGTTGACAATTTGATCTCTGGTTCTTCTGCTTTATCTAAATATAGCTTGTACATCTAGAAGTTCTGGTTTACATACTTACAACATACTGTTGAAGCCTGCTGCTGCTAAGTTGCTTCAGTCGTGTCTGACTCTGTGTGACCCCATGGACGGCAGCCCACCAGGCTCCCCCGTACCTGGGATTCTCCAGGCAAGAACACTGGAGTGGGTTGCCATTTCCTTCTCCAATGCATGAAAATGAAAAGTGAAAGTGAAGTCGCTCAGTCGTGTCCGACTCTTAGTGACCCCATGGACTGCAGCCCAGCAGGCTCCTCCGTCCATGGGATTTTCCAGGCAAGAGCACTGGAGTGGGGTGCCATTGCCTTCTCTGCTGTTGAAGCCTAGTTTGAAGGAATTTGAGTATTACCTTGCTAGCGTGTGAAATGAGTGCAATTGTGTGGTAGTTTGAACATTCCTTTGGGATTGCCCTTCTCTGGGATCAGAATGAAAACTGACCTTTCCTAGTCCTGTGGCCACTGCTGAGTTTTCCAAATTTGCCAGCATAGTGAGTGCAGCACTTTCACAACATGATCTTTTAGAATTTAAAATAGCTCAACTTATCTGGAATTCCATTCCCTCCACTAGCTTTGTTCATAGTGATGCTTCCTAAGGCCCACTTGACTTCACATTCCAGAATGTCTGGCTCTAGGTGAGTGATCACACCATCATGGTCGCCTGGGTCATTTAGACCTTGTTTAGTATAGCTCTTCTGTGTATATAGCTCTTCTGTGTATTAGGTGTATTCAGTAGGACTCAGAGAGTAGATAGTTACTAGACCTATTAATGGATGAGATTAGATGGAAAGAACAATAGTGCACTTGGTCCTGAGCTAATAGGATGTTTCCCAAACCCTAGGACTTCTTGAATTCTTGTTGGAGAGCATTGAGGCATTTGTGTGTAAGGGGGACTAGAAGAGTGTTATTCAAGCAGATGAGGATTCAGAATTTGATAGAAATCTGAATACTCAGAGATTTTCATTTATCGAGAAGGTGAGTCTGAGACATACAAGTCACAACACATTGCTTCCTTCTTTATATAATCAACACATACGTTGAACAGCTTCCATAGCAGTGACTTCTGTAATTATAATGCCATTAAATGGAAGGTTTAACTGACAGAAAATCTTGAAGAATATTAGCTTAAATGAGAGAAGCTGACTTTTTTGTTCATATTTACAAAACCTAGAAGTAAATAGTCCATGGCCGGTATGATGATTCTGTTCCATATTGTTCAGAAACCAGTCTCCCAAAGTTATCACTGTGTCATCTTCAGGATTTAGTTCATGGTTCAAGATCATGTTATCCATATCCAAGCACACTGGTAAAAGAAAGGAACAAAGAAATTGAGACATCTGCTTTTTAATGAATGCTCTCAGATCTTAATGCATGAAAATTTCACTTATATTCCATTGTCTGGAATCTTATCATAGCTATAAGGGAAGCTAACGTATACTCTGTAGTCTTTAAGTCTCCACTCTTAAATCTCCATTCTAAGTTCTCTGCTCTAAGTCTCTAAGTCTCCATTCTATACATACACACGCTCACACATATATTAATATAAATAATTTTAGCAAAAAGTTTGTAATACAACAGAAGAAAACAGATACTGGTGGGACACGTTGGAGTCTTTTACACAGTTCATCCCACTGGCCCCCTAAATAGTGATACAAGCCCTTCTTCCTACTCAAGGAGCTGCTCATCACCTTCCCGAAAGAAACCTACACCTTAATCATGTGTGTGTGTGTGTGTGTGACTCAGTTGGGTCTGACTCTTTGTGACCCCATGGGCTGTGGCCTGCCATCAAATTCTCCAGACAAGAACACTGGAGTGGGTTGCCATTTCCTACTCTAGGGGATCTTCTCAACCCAGGGATGAAACCCAAGACTCTTGCGTTTCCTGCATTGGCCGACGGATTCTTTACCCCGGGTCACTCAACTTAATCATACCACTCACATCTCTCTCAAAGTCTAGGTCTCTAATTTATAATCCCTTTGAGATTGTTTAGATGTGGCTCTTATTGCTCTGGATTTGCATCCCACACTCACCATTCCAATGGTGGAAGTGAAATAAAATTACAAACTCAGGTTCCATTTAGAAAAGAGGATAAAAAGTTATACATAGCTGTCACCAGATCATTAGGCGACAGTAACAGTGTTCACTTTTATGGAAATTGGATTTATAGGCCTGACTAGAAGACTCCCTCCTACTTTCTAGCAGGCCCTGTTTTTTTGGAATGAGTCATTATACATCATCCTCCCTGACTCTAAGTAGGGTGGGCATTAGACATTTGGTTTCTTAGATCTACACAGATTCAAATCCCAGTTCTTGCTAGTGAAGGTTAGAGGGCCCAGGGATGGTGCTGGGAATGGAACATTATAGATTTTTATAAGGCCACACTTGCAGTTTGCTTGAAAAAAAAGCAGTTAGTAGGCTTTCAGTTTGTTTTATGTTAACCATAACCAGAACATCCCTGTACATAGTTTTTAAACTAAGTTACTCTGATCTTAGATTTATTAGTATTTGAGCTTCACCCATTCCCCAGCACCTTCATGTAATGGCTCCTGCAGATATCTGTATCGATTAGCATAAGACAATCCAAAAATCTCAGAAGCTGAGAAAAGTGAAGGTTTGGCAGGAAACTCATCTTAGTGGTCACTCAGGGACCTAGGCTGGCAGAGTTGCTTTTTGACACATGCTGCGAGGGTCGTTAAAGAAGGAAGGAAATATTCTGAACCGGCTTTAATGATTATGTCAGAAAAATGTGCATTCCACTCACCATTTCACTGGCCAAAGTAACCAGGCCACCACCCAATCTTCAGAAGGAATGGAGAAGTATAAGCCTACTAGGTACACCTAAGGTGAACAGTGTTAATGACTGTTACACCTTATGCCATAATGGGTTCCATTATTGGTAAGGCAATTTCTTTAATCTGATCTTTATAACTTAGATGGCTTCTGTTGTATTCTTAATGGAGAATTCTTAAATCTCAGCGCCACAGTTTTGTCTTCTGTTCAGAGTATTTCTTTAAGGCATTCTGCTTAAACGATCTCAGCTTCAGGTAACAAAGAAGTTAACCTTTTTAATGCCACCAGAAGCCAAATTAACAAACTCAATGAACTCAAATTTTAGGCCAAAGCAGTGGAATGGAGGCAGGAGTGAGTAAGAAAATAGCAGTGTATCCTGGTGTGTTGTAAGGCAAGCTTTCACATGACATATTGTTTATACACTATTGGACAAAATTTTATCACAGGAAGGAAATCAAAAGTCTTTCCCCTAGCTGTGTGCATACGTATGTGCTAAGTCACTTAAGTCAAGTCTTGGTTCTTTGCAACCCTGTGAGCTATAGCCCTCCGGGCTCCTCTGTCCATGGGATTCTCCAGGCAAAAATACTGGAGTGGGTTGCCATGCCCTCCTCCGGGGATCTTCCCAACCCAGGGATCAAACCTGTGTCTTTTATGTCTCCTGCACTGGCAGATGGATTCTTTACTATTAGCACCAGCTGTGTGACTAAGTCTTCTACGACTAAGGAAAATTGCAGTTTGTACCACAGATGCTTTAATATTGCTCAGAGATGATATTTACCATGATTGTACACATAAGGAGACTAAAATTCAGATATATACAATTAATTCGCTTATGGGTACATGGCTACTGGAAAATTAAGGATGTAACCCAAGTCCTCCTGAACCGCAATGCAGTCCATCCAACTACTTAACACTATTGTATTCAAGTGCAGCCCTCACTAAAAGTTGAGTACGTGAGATCCCCTTTGTACACTGTGAAGTCGCTCAGTCATGTCCGACTCTTCGAGACCCCATGGACTATATCCTACCAGGCTCCTCTGTCCATGGAATTTTCCAGGCAAGAGTACTGGAGTGGGTTGCCATTTCCTTCTCCAGGGGATCTTCCGGATGCAGGGATCTAACCCGGGTCTCCTGCACTGCAGCTGTTTCTCCTGCTATGGTCTGAAGGTGTACATTGCCCCCAGGTTTGTATGTTGAAAGCCTAACTTCCAAAGCTGATGGTCTGAGCAGCTGCGGCCTTTGAGAGGTGTTGAAGTCTAAGGGTGGATCCCTCATAAATAAGAGATTAGAGCCTTATTAAAGAGGATGTGGAGAGGTCCCTAGCCCCCTCCTGTCATGGGAGAGCATCATGAGAATTCTGCTACATAGAAGAGCAGACCATGTCGGAACCATCCTCCTGGATTTCCCAGTCCCCAGAACCATATGAAATGTATATTGATAAGTTACTCTGTAGTATTTTGTTGTAGCAACCTGAACAGACTTAAGACATCTCTGTGATGATGTTATAGATCAGTAGCGTGACTAGAAACCTAAAAGCAATTATCTTCTCTCTTTTCTGAAAACATGATTTCTTTTTGTGGCTCTTTAACTGGCATTGACTGCAGTTCCACTTCCACTTCATTTCAGTACAGGGGGTCTTTTAGGTCATCATCCTCTACTTAGTTCAGCTTTCTACAGGCTTTAAGATGAAGAGTTTTATTTTCTATCATGATCGCATGCAGTTCAGATTCCTAGCATTGGTTTCAAGGTCTGGCTGCAATCCTTTAAAATGTCCACATGGTTGGACTCCTTGGCTAACTATAGCTTCCAGAATGAATCTGATATGGGCCTTGTGTTTCCAGAAGGTTTTTTGATTACTGAGTGTTTTCATTGTTGATCTGTAATAAGTATATACTTGATTAAAGAGAATGGGTTAGTCCTTGCCTAAAGTTCCAATTAGCCTCTTATATTTTAAAGGGGAGGTCAAATGTCAGGACCGAGGAAGGGTGGCTGAGATGGCTGGCTTTTATTGTACCTCTTGAATGGTTTATGATGTCTATTTAAAATTTAATTTTTAAAGTCGAATCTAAATTGTCAGTCTAGATCATTCATCCAACTTCCCAGAATGCCAATTTCTAGCTCACTCATTCTTCTTTGAATTTCAAGATTTCACTCAAGTGTCAGAGTGCTCAAAAAATTTAAATCTTAAAAAAAATCTCATAACCCCATCATTGGGCACTAATGTTTTATTTGGGAGCCCTTCAATTTAATACTTTGTGTTCTTGTTTTATCCCTCTCTGAGTTTCTTAAAAGTTAACTAAAGCTAGCCTGACAGATTCTACATCCCATTTTATTTTATTTATTTATTTTTTTAAGTCACAGCTCTGCAGCATTTTCATTGTTCTCATAAAAATCTTTGCTTGTAGAGATGGAAAAGGCTTTTTTCAGTGAGCCATCCAGCCCATTTTTCTCTGCATGCTTTTTCAGGGTGGTTTCAGATGTGAAAGGATTTGAATACCTACAAAGACCTTGTGAGGGAATTATTTTAAAGCTATTTGTATCCCTTGAGTTTTTCATGAGAATGGATAAAGAATATGCTAACATGAAGAAATTCAAGAACTCCCCTCTTTCAGAAGTACGAGAGAAAGCGCTGTGCTTTTCAGGGTGGCTGTTTAAATAATGGCTTTGCTGTCTGAGGGGGAAAGAGGTCTGAGTCAAGAGGCAAAAGCTCACTGTTATGATCAGGGATGAATTAATATAATATAGCCTTTGTAGTCATGGCTCCTCAGCAAGAGCTTCCAACTGGACAGGGGAAGTTGGGAGACCACGGTCACAGCTGGGGCCACAATCAGCAGGTTAGGATGAATCACTGATCTCAAAGCTTCCTCCAGATTATCTCCAGGCAGTTTTCACCAGTGTGACATTCTGTCGGTTTATAGAGAAGGGGCACACGTCAATATTTGCATATTATCACCCTCTCTCTGCCATTTTATGGAAGCAGGGGCCTCAGGGAAAGTGAGTCATTCATCTCTACACAAAGCCTGTGAATCCCATTCTAATTGGCTCACTCTAGAGAGCAAAGGGACCCAAGAAATCTGTGGAGGCGTTCCCAAGGCAGTGAGAGTGTTGCAGAAGCACAGGGCCGAAGTAGTCAAGTTTCTCCAAGTGGTCTGGAGGGCATTTCCCAGACCCTTTGTGTATTATCCCTTTTTGATAGTTTCTTGGAGCTCCTTGATGAGGTTTCACTTCGCCCTTTGGAGTCCTATTCCTCCTTACCCCAGAAGGAAACACACATCCCACAAGGAAGCGTACATATGCACACACAATGCACGGAAAATGCATAGTCTTTATTTCCGGGCATGACCTCCAATTCTGTTTGCATCATCTGGGTTGGGCTAATCGAGAAGGAGGCCTGAAATCCAGGCTTCCCTAATTTCTTTTTTTTTAAATTTAAATTTATTTAATTGGAGGCTAATTACTTTACAATATTTTATTGGTTCTGCCACACATCAACATGAATCCGCCTTGGACGTACACGTGTTTCCCATCCTGAACCCTCCTCCCACCTCCCTCCCCATGCCATCCCTCCATTAATTTCTTAGTGTTACATGTTCCCTCAGCCTCTCACCCAAGCTCCCACTTTCACACGTGTATGAGGCAGTCCTTTGAAACTGGCTGAGAAGCAATGGAACATCTTTGCAAGATGTAGTTCCTGTTTTACCACATTTTACCACATTTAGCTGGCTATGCTTTTCTTGCTGTTCAGTCCCTTTTGAATGTTAATGTTTAGTCTAGAAACTCCCAACCATACTTTTATCCTTTGTATCTTGACTTTCTGAAGGTCATTTTTAAGAATCATGATAAAATGAGTGAACAACTGAACTGCCTAAGATCATGGTCCCTGAGAAAGGAAACCCTTGTAGCTGAAATTAGTTGTAATGCACTGAATCCACATTTCTGCTCCATAATAATGGGCAAGTGATGTGTTAAGTTAATCTATTCTTGTCTCTAACCTTTAAAGGGACACAACCCATGCTAAATTGTATGCTATTATTGTAAATAAAACAATGCACTTGTAATCTGTAAAATACTGCACACACATCTGTGACAAGTGACATGTTAAACTGTCGTATTATCACCTTTATAGTCTTCACCACAACTTGCTCATTCATTCATCCTTTCTTTCCCATTCATTCATTTATTTATCCACTTATTATCTGTTTTGTCTCCCTCCTCTAGGATTGTAAACTCCACCATAATAGGGACTTTATCTCGTCTGTTCTCTACTGTATTCTCAGAAGCTAGAACACATCCTGGCACACTGGATGCTCGAAACATCTAGTGAACGTGTGAAGGGACCAATGGCACTCCTTTCTGTGAATAGTGTAACTGTGTAAGAGGAATTGCTCACTATGAAGAATTCCTGAATTCCTTTCCAGAGGCTGCTCCCTTGTCTTTCGTTGCTGTTAGGTTTGAAATCTGAGCCCGAGAAGACTGTCTTCTTATAAGAACTCATGCTCATAGAGACTGCTGGTACAGGCACCCCGGTCCTCCTAGCTCATTTCTATCACAGTTCAAAGCCAAGCTTTTAAATGTATCACTATTTTGTGCATCTTGAATTATATATGGAGAAATCCATATGATACTGAAAACCTGAAAGATTCTGTAGAGTCATTTCGGTGGAGATATTAGAATATTGTGGTCCCTGGGAAAACTAACGTCTGCTTTGGCAACCCCCGAATCTCATCAGGTTTATGCAAGAAAAGAATGAAGGGAAAAATATATAGACAGCCTAGTGTTTAGTATCCACAAAGAAAGATGTTTGTGTCTTACTAGAAGAAATGGCAGTGTTGAATATTCATGAGGGAGATCCATTTTACACCCCCTGCAGGCACAAAATATTTGTATAAATATGAAATCTGTGCATAATTATGTGAAAACAGACGTTCCCCAGAGGTTAAATATGCTAACATAGTAAGGAAGGTCTTCTCCTTCTGTAGATTTTACTAAACAAATTCAAGTCACTGGAAGGATGTGAACACTGTAAGAGCCGAATACTTTAGGGTGGGCCAAAGGAGCAAAACTAGAAATAGCAAGACTGTACTAAGTAAGGCAGGCGCTAAGGAACATCTTTAACTATGCTGTATTTCACTCCATAGCAGTGCTTCTAGAAATGCCTTTAACCTAAAATTCACAGTCTAATGAAATCTATTACGTCGAAATTACCTTTCCTGTGACATGATTAAAGCCTTATTCCTTGAGATGCTGAATGTGACTTGACTCACTCGCAGTCCATCTTAAAATTGGATTGAATGCAGAAAGGCAAAAATAATGTGTATCTGGCTGTCTGCTGCGCCAGTGGCTGGTGTGTGACCTTGCACAGTAAATTCAATAGCTTAGTATTTTTATTTTTCTTTAAAAAAAAGACCACTTCATATTCTCTTAAGTTGTATTTACTTTAATTGGAGGATAATTACTTTATAATATTGTGCTGACTTTTGCTGTGCATTAGCATGGATCAGCCACAAGTATCCACGTGTTCCCCATCCCCGTCCCCACTCCACGACCCTCAGAGCACGTGTGACAGAGCACTGGCCCTGGGAGCCTAGCTTCGTGCAGCAAACTCGCCCTGACTATCTATTCTACATGTGGTAGTGTACATGTTTCAGTGCTCTTCGCCCAAACCACAAGAGTGGCTCTAAATATTAAGTTGATTGTTGCTTTTAGGTTAACTGTGTTCTCTTTTTAAGAAGAAAGAAAATTGCTAAATTCTGGTTGTTATTTTCCCCCGACCCTATATAGTAGAATGCACAATGCCTTTCAGACTTCCCTATAAATAGTGCAATAAAAAGTTTGCTTTGGGTGATGAATATGCAAACTTTTAAATGCAAAGAACCAACTTACTGGTGCCTTCCCTGTCATTCCGTTCTCTGAACTTAAAGTGTAATCCAATGTGCGCCTGACTGTATGAGCAACATGTGTGCAATGTGTCGTAGTGCTGAACTGAGTAGATAGGTAATGAGAAAATCAAAGGGAGAAAGCTCTCCTAAAACAACAAATATATCTTCTTTGCTGATTAGAGGAGTTTCCTATCTGATTTGGCCACCTACCTCTATAAAGGGTTGACCTGTACTTTTGACACATAAGTTCTGATATAATCAGTAAACTAAAATCACATTTTTAGGTTCAATCAGTTCAGTTGTTCCATTGTGTCTCAATCTTTGTGACCCCATGGACTGCAGCATGCCAAACTTCCCTGTCCATCACCAACTACTGGAGTTGCTCAAACTCAAATCAATTGAGTCACTGATGCCATCCAACCATCTCATCCTCTGTCATCCCCTTCTCCTCCTGCCTTCAATCTTTCCCAGCATCAGGGTCTTTTCAAGTGAGTCAGTTCTTCTAATCAGGTAGCCAAATTATCCGACCTTCAGCTTTAGCATTAGTCCTTCCAGTGAATATTCAGGACTGACTTCCTTTAGGATTGACTGGTGTGATCTCCTTGCAGTCCAAGGGACTCTCAAGAGTCTTCTCCGACACTACAGTTCAAAAGCATCAGCCTCAGTGCTCAGCTTTCTTTATAATCCAACTTTCACATCCAATCATGACTCCTGGAAAAACCATAGCTTTGACTAGATGGACCTTTGTTGGCAAGGTAATGTCTGCTTTTAATATGCTGTCTAGATTGCTCATACTTTTCCTTCCAAGGAGTAAGCATCTTTTAATTTCGTGGCTGCAGTCACCATCTGCTGTGATTTTGGAGCCCCAAAAATAGTCTGTCACTGGTTTTAGTTTCCTCATCTATTTGCCATGAAGTGATGGGACCAGATGCCATGATCTTAGTTTTTGAACATTGAGTTTTAAGCCAGCTTTTCACACTCCTCTTTTACTTTCATCAAGAGGCTCTTTAGTTCTTCTTTATTTTCTGTCATAAGGGTGGTATCATCTGCATATCTGAGGTTATTGATGTTTCTCCTGGAAATTTTGATTCCAGCTTGTGCTTCAACCAGCCCAGCATTTTGCATAATGTTCTCTGCATATAAGTTAAATAAGCAGGGTGACAATGTATAGCCTTGATGTACTCCTTTCACAATTTGGAACCAGTCCATTGTTCCATGTCTAGTTCTAATTGTTGCTTTCTGACCTGCATACAGATTTCTCAGGAGGCAGGTAAGGTGGTATGATATTCCCATCTCTTTAAGAGTTTTCCACAATTCACTGTGATCCATATAGGCAAAGGCTTTAGCATATTCAATGAAGCGGAAGTATATTTTTAGGTTGGGAATTAATAACTCATTTAGGTTATCTCAATCTTTTTAGGAGGAAGAGGGTCAGCCATAAGCTGGCAGAGTCTTTCTGCAATCTTTTCACTTGTTGCCAAGCTTCAGTAATGTGTCTTCCTTACCACCCTCTATACTTGGCCATATTGACACTTTCTGGGTAAAAAGACAGCTGGCCATTCTCACTTGGGACAAATTCTTTGTATAGCAGGATTTTCCATGTCCTCCCATGTTCCTAAGTTGTTTAGGATCCAATGTAAGCATATATTTGAACCTATTTCTTTGAACTCTTTGCTACTCTTATTTTTAAAACCTGAAACTGTTGATATTCCCCCAACTTTTGCCTTTTGAAGGCTCTAAGAGTTGAATATATTTGGTGCCACTTTGGTGTTTAGACCATGTATATATGAGATATAAAATGAAATGTGTCACATTATAAAAAGACCAGATTTTTTTTTTAGATCAGAAACATCACTGATATAGTGGTGCTGGGATATAGGCTTCCCTTCCAAAGACTGTTCGGACTGTTGCTGTTGTTGTTCAGTAGCCTAGTCATGCCAGCTCTTTGCCACCCCATGGACTGTAGCGTGCCAGGCCTCCCATTAGAGTGGTGTTGCATATCTGAGGTTGTTGAGGTTTCTCCCACTTGTCTTGATTCCAGCTTATAACTTAGCCAGCCTAGCATTTCTCATGATGTGCTCAGCGTATAGGTTAAACAAACAGGATGACAACAGACAACACTGTCAGACTCTTTTCTCAATCTTGAACCAATCAATTGTTCCATACAGTGTTCAGAGTGTTGCTCTTGACCCACATACAGGTTTCTAAAAAGACACGTAGGGTGGTCAGGTATTTCATCTCTTTAAGAGCTTTCCACCGTTTGTTTCTGCACAGTCAAAGGCTTTAGCATAGTTGATGAAACAGAGGTAGATGTTTTTCCAGAATTCCCTTGCTTTCTCTATGATCCAGTGAATGTTGAGAATTTTGCCTCTGGTTCCTCTGCCTTTTCTAAACCCAGTCTGAATGTCTGGAAATTCTTGGTTCACGGAATGCTGATTTTAAGCATGACCTTCCTAGAATGGGAGATGGGTGCTGTCGTCTAATGCTCTGAACATTCTTTAGTACTGCCTTTCTTGGGAACTGGGATGAGGATTGACTTTTCCAGTCCTGTGGCCACTGCTGGGTCTTCCAGATTTGCTGTCATATTGAGTGCAACACTTTGATAGCACCATCTTTTAAGGTTTTGAATGGCTCTACTGAAATTCCACAGCATCCACTAGCTTTATTGACAGCAGTGTTTCCTAAGGCCCACTTGACTTCACTCTCCAGAATGGCTGGTTCTTGGTGACTGACCACGTTGTTGTGGTTGTCTGGTTCATTAAGATCTTTTTTTACAGTCCTTCTGTGAATTCTTTCCATCTCTTCTCAATCTCTTCTGTTCCTACTAGGTATCTACCATTTCTGTCCTTTATTATGACCAGCTTTGGGCAAAATGTCCCTTGATATTTCCAATTTTCCTAAAGAGACCTCTGGTCTTTCCCCTTCTGTTGTTTTCTTCTTTTTCCACTGTTCATTGAAAAGGCCTTCTTGTCTTTCCTTGCTATTCTTTAGAACCCTGCGTTTAATTCTGTGTACCTTTTCCTTTTTCCCTTGCTTTTCATTTCTTTCTTCAGCTATTTGTAAAGCCTCCTCAAATAACCACTTTGCCTTCTTGCTTTTCTTTTCCTTTGGGATGGTTTTGTTCGCTGCTTTCTGTTCAATATTATAGACCTCCGGCCATAGATCTTCAGGCACATGTTTACTGGATCTAATCCCTTGAATCTATTCATCACCTCCACGGCATATTTATAGGGGGTTTGATTTTAAGTCGTACTTGGCTGGTCTAGCCATTTCCCTTGCTTTCTTTAGTTTAAGCCTGAATTTTGCCAAAAATATCTGATGATCTGAGCCACAGTCAGCTCCAGGTCTTGTTTTTGCTGACAATATAAAATATCTCCGTCTTCGGCTACAAATAATATAATCAAATTGATTTACGTATTTACCACTTAGTGATGTCCATGCGTAAAGTCATCTCTTGTGTTGTTGAAAAAGGTGTTTGATATGACCAGTGCGTTCTCTTGGCAGAATTCGGTTAGCCTTTGCCCTGCTTCATTCTGTACTGCAAAGCCAAACTTGCCTGTTACTCCAGGTATCACTTGACTTTTGCATTCCAATCCCCAGTAATGAATAGAACACCTTTTTTTGGTGTTTTGAGTACACTACCCTATAAAATACTGGCCTTCTCATTATTCCAAGGCACTGTGAGTATGCAAAAAGTTTATCATTTTACTATCTACCTTATAAATTTCTGCCAATCCCTTATTTTCCCAAGGCACAACTGAACTCCAACAAGTGGCCTTTGGAAACCTTTTTGGATATGGATCATTGTCTAATATTCCTTAGTTCACCCTTTCCTTTCTTACATCAAAACTCAGCCACATTCGACCCAGTTTTCTAAACCTTCTGCATCTTCTCTCTGTGGCGCTGTATCTACCTTTGCCTGACTGGGTCACAGCTACGTTTAATGCTCTTCATCTCTTTCCTAAACATCACAGTCTGCTTGTTTTTCTCTGAGTTTTCTTTCTCCCCCGTATCTTCCCTCTTAAAATTCCTTTCTGTTTCCCTTTGGGTTAGATGCAAATATTGATTGAAGAATAGTAACTGATTCTTCTTGCTATGATTTTACACAGCTATTCTGATCTTACCTCCTAAATAGCTCCTAAAGTGATTCTTTTCTCACGAACTGCATTGCCACCTTAGGACTTTAGTCCCTTGCAATCTCTTAACTGGTTATCATGTTCATTAGTGAACTTCTAGTGTCTTATTTTCTCAGATGCATTCTTCACACTGCAACCTAGACTGTTTTCCCTGAAAAAGAAATTTAGTGCTGTTGTTACTTGATTTAAAATTATTTGAAAGATATTCATCTCTCTATCTAAACTGCAATACTTATGAGAGTGAAAGGACTACTCTTAGTATTGAACACTAGCTGGTGGGTGTAAATCATGATTGTGCCAAGCAAACACATGTTCATCCTACTTCTGTGGGATCTGTCAGAACAAAGAAACAAAACAACAGTTCAGGGTGCTTAATGGAGCACAGGAAGCCCTCCATAATCTGGCCCCTTCTGGTCTCCCCCATTATAATCTGTGTATATCCCAAATCTGTTATTCTGCATCCCAGTGACTCTGTGCTTTTTAATGCTAATTTTCCAGCTGAAATGTTCTTTCCCTTTTTCTGCAACCATCCTTTCGCTGACTTACCCGGGAAGCCTTTAAAAACCTTTGTCCTCTCCAAGATGCCTTTCTATTGTGCTCCAATAATAAACATCACGTACACGTCTGTCCTAGCTCATGCCATGTTTTAATTATTCCATTGGAACAAGGGCTTCTTTAAGGCAATGAAATGTCATCTTTGCATTATGTTTCAGGATGCACAGGATGAATAGCCGCTAAGTTAACATTTGGTTATAAAAAGGAAGCGAAGCAGCAAAATCAAAGGTCATCCTATAAGTAGATAAAAGGGTTTGACTTTTAACTACCAAAATTTTTTTTGAAAATCATATTCACCAGCCACTCTAGGACCCTCCCATTTGTAACACCAGTGCTAGAGGATTACGTGCTTTAAAAATTTGTACTGTAAATCCCCCAAGGTTTTTCCTATTCTTTAATTCATTTCTTCATCTACTTTTTCCCTTTGTTTTCACATTTTATTCTATCCATCCATAGTCATTTTCTCTGTTTCTTTGTAACTTCTCTCTGATGGCAATTTACTTCCAACTTTCCCCTGGGATACTAGGTATGAAAAGGGTGATTAAACAACCTCAGTCCAAACTTGTTCTTACAAGCATTTAATAATTCTAACATTTTCATACTCTATAGAAGTAATTTACAAATAACACTTTTAAGTGCACAATTTGTTTTGGTAAATGTGTATACCATATAACTGAAATGGCAATAAAGATGCAAATAAATGTAACATTTACATTGTCCTGGAAAGTTTTCTTGTGCGCCTTTGTAGTTACTCCATATACCTCTGTCTCAGGCAGACAGAAGATTAATTATCTGATCTTTACTTCTGTAGATTCAGTTCAGTTCAGTCACTCAGTTGTGTCCAACTCTTTGTGACCCCATGAATCACAGCACACCAGGCCTCTCTGTCCATCACCAACTCCCAGAGTTCACTCAGACTCATATCCATCGAGTCGGTGATGCCATCCAGCCATCTCATCCTCTGTCGTCCCCTTCTTCTCCTGCCCCCAACCCCTCTCAGCATCAGGGTCTTTTCCAATGAGTCAGCTCTTCGCATGAGGTGGCCAAAGTACTGGAGTTTCAGCTTTAGCATCATTCCTTCCAAAGAACACCCAGGACTGATCTCCTTCAGAATGGACTGGTTGGATCTCCTTGCAGTTCAAGGGACTCTCAAGAGTCTTCTCCAACACTACAGTTGAAAAGCATCAATTCTTCGGCGCTCAGCCTTCTTCACAGTCCAACTCTCACATCCATACATGACTACTGGAAAAATTTTTGTAGATTACTTCTATAAATTCCACAATTTTATATAAAAACATACAGTCTGTGTACTTTTTGTGTTCAGTTTCTTTTTCTCAGTGTAATTTTCTTGAATGATTCATGCTGTTTACGTGGCTCTGCTTTTATTTTAGTTGTTGGCTGTATAGCACTCTAGTGTAAGGATAAACTAAATTTTGCTGTATTCCCTTGTTGATGGGCAGCAAGCAACAATTTTATTTGCTTTGAGTTCTTCATTATTAATGGATAAAGCTGTTGTAATCATTCAGGTACAATAATTTAAGTAAATATCTCTTTTCTTTTCCTTGAATAAATACTTAGGAGTGAGATTGCTAAGATGGAAGATACATGTTTAATATCATAGGACTATCCCAAAATGTTTTTTAAAGTAGTCATGACATTTTATATTTCCAGTGTTATAGTTGTTCCACATCCTCATCTACTTTTGATATGATAGGTCTTTCAAATTTTAGCCATTCTAGTTGTTCTAATGGGTATGAGGTAGTACCTTAGTATGTTGGGTTGGTTTTTTTTTTTTTTTTAAATTCTGACAACTGTGGTTTTTTTTTTTTTGTTTATTTAATGTTTTATTGAAGCATAATTGCTTTATGGAATTTTGCTGTTTTCTGTCATACCTCAACATGAATCAGTCATAGGTATATACATATCCCCTCCCTCTTAGTATTTCCTGATGGCTATGCTGTTGAGCAGGCTTTCATGTGGCTATAAGCCAATTATACATCTTTTTATGAAATGTTATCCAAGTCTTTGCTCATTTTTTTGTTTTGCTTTCGAAAGATTGAAAAAAATTGTCTATTTTTAAATCAACATACAAATGCTTTACAATGTTGTATTAGTTTCTGCTAACTAACAGTTTTGTGTTAGCCTCTACTAACAGCTTTTTTTCCTGCTAACTATAACAATTTTTGCTTATTTTAGATCATTGCATTTCCATATAAAGTTTAGAGTTACCTTAAAATTCTTATAAAATCCTGCTGAAATTATGATTGGAATGGAATTAACTTTATAGGTCAATTTGGGGGAAATGAATAGCTTAGCAGGAGTGAGTGTTTGAGTCAATAAACATGACAAAAACTCTTCCTTTATTTAGGTCTTATTTCATTTTTTCTCAACTATGTTTGTACAGAGATCTTACATATACTTTATCCTTATTTCAATTTTTAAAAATACTGTTTTAAATAGTGTTTTTATTTCCTTCTCCAGTTACTAATTGCTAATACATAAAGAAATGCTATTCTTTTGTTTTACATTAGCCATTAGTATCTTATGGCCTTGATACATAAATTCACCTCATAATCTTACTACGCTTTTTGGTAGACTCCTTACAATTTTATATATATTTGCAGACACATACATAGAAACAAACAGATTTTTTTCAATATATGTGCTTTTGCATATGCCTTTTACTTATTTTTCTTCCCTTAATGTACTTGCTAGTACCTCTAATAACACTATTGAAAATACATGGTGGATGTATGAGTTCTTGCCTCATTCCTAGTACAGTAGTTTTTCACCATTGTCCATGAGACCAGCTCTAATTTTTGCTTCAACCTGATATCTGTATCAGGTTGAAAAAAATTGTATTCTATTCCTAATTTTCTGAGGTTTTGTTATGAATGGGTGTTGACTTTTAATCAGTTTTCACTGTTAATCATTTATGTTTGCTTTCTTTGTGTAAAGTCTATATGATCTTAGAATAGGAAATATATATACTATTTAGTATAATATATATATTATATTATATAGTAAAAACAGATCATTTATTATAAATAGGAAAAGGGACATTACCAAACTCAATATTCCTGTTGATTCTCAATCTCAAAAGGAATAAGAAGCAGATTTTAGGGTTATTAAAATCTTAATCAAATGAGATTCAAATGCAGAGGTAATAGACAAAGTATTCTTTTTGACTAAATTGCAGTTGGGATTATTTTTAAAGCACTATTTCATCCATGCTTTTGAAGTGAATTTGCCTTTATAACAGGAAGTCTGTGTTTTGTCATAACAGTAGAAGAATGTCTTTGACTTATTCCCAAATGTCCATTTTTATTTTGTGGGTTTATTAGGCAGTTCAGACACATCTCATATGTCAAAAAATAAATGTATATAACTTCTTATTACATACTTGTAGTATCATCCTAAATAACCTCTTAGAATTATGATTTCTAGTATTTCCTGACTGTCTTAAAATACAAATGACATTTGTAAACTTCAAAGTGAGTCACTATTAGAGTAGTATGTATGGCTTTATTCTGGAATAAGAAGGGTAATATTTTTCATACTTATTCAATAAAAATGCATTCATGTTCACAATGTGCTGTGTGTTGGGGACACAGATCACATATAAAACCCTTGTCCTTGTGGTGGTCAGTCTAATGCTAGTAAGTGTCTGATAAGCAAGCCAATTGGCAATCACATACTATTAAATAATAGGATATGTATGGAGGAGACAAAGTGCCAAGAAGAAGAATCTAGTCACAATTTTCCTGGAGGACCTGAGGCATCTGCTAACTCCTAAAGGATGAGTGTAACCTCTTCAAGAAAATCCTGGAGGGGATGTATTACTGGAAATGAAGAACAGCATCTGGGGGAACTTGTCAAGGAGTGGGGCAGACTTGGTTCATTTAGGAAACCGCAGATGTTTTACTACGGTTCCACGGTGGAGCATATTTGGAAGGAATGGTGAAAGTTGAGAATTAAGAGGATCTGAACCAGAAGTGGCCATGATGAGAGAATTTAGACTTCATCCTAATGGTGGAGAAAAATTGGACATAGTGCGCAGGAGAGTGAGCATGTTTAATTTCTGGAAATAACGCTGGCAGCAGTGGTGGCGGTAAGAAGGACATACTAAAAACAGGGTGGAAGTAGGCTTGGGAGACTGAAGTCTCTGCGGGGACTGAGCTGGTGAATGATGAGGGCTTACACTGGAGCAGCTTCCGAGAGTATGGTCAAGGGAAGGACAAGAGATGAAGGTAGAATCATTGTGATGAGACACTTGGCCTTTTCTGCCTATTATGGGAGAAATTTTTTGACTATAAATTTAGCTGGATTGACCTGCCCTTTGTTTTTCTAAAGGAATTCTTCAGGTTTTTGCAAATCTAGAAGTGAGAATGGCAAGTTCTATACTGTGGAATAAATTTTCCCACTAGATAATTAAATTGTATGTTACAAAACTATAATTAGAAAAATGATTTAAATTCCTTATGACAATGGTATTGGTAACAGTAGCTTGCTCCAGGGACAAAAATAGAATTTTTATATGAATTTTTTTTTCTTCTCTGACATTATTTCAAAAATTTAGTTATCTTCTCAGGGATATTATAATAATTTAAAGGTAATTCTCAAACTCTTTCTGAAACTATTCAAATCTCAGACTTGATGCTTAAATAGTATTTTAAAAATAGCTTTTAACCATGATTGCAATGTGTTTTGTGAAGTGTATTTTGTACCTACACATGACTTCTCTCTTTTGCACATAAACTCATACACCAAAAGTTTGCACATGAGTTTGTGGGTAGGAAATTTGAGTATACTGGGGATTTTATTAGATGATTTTGAATTATGGTGAGAAGAAAAAGAAAAGAAAGCATAAATGTGACTTCAGAAATTCTTCCATCACTTTTTAAATTAGGCCTAGCTGTCTGCTTCTAATTGTGATCAGTTTTAAGCTTATGCCTATCTAATTCATTCCAGAATTTGGAATTTGTGGAACTTAGTCTTATTTATTATTTTCTCATATTGCAACATAAATCCTGACATTTATAAATTTGGTTTTCTCATATAGATACCAGTACATCATTTGACAATAATGTCACTCTTCAGTTCAGTTGCTCAGTTGTATCTGACTCTTTGTGACCCCCTGAACTGCAGCATGCCAGGCTTCCCTGTCCATCACCAACTCCTGGAGCTTTCTCAAACTCATGTCCATCGAGTTGGTAATGCCATCAACCATCTTATTCTTTGTCTCCCCTTCTCCTCCTGCCTTCAATCTTTCCCAGCATCAGGGTCTTTTCCAGTGAGTCAGTTCTTCACATCAGGTGGCCAAAAGTAATGGAGTTTCAGCTTCAGCATCAGTCCTTCCAATGAATATTCAGGACTAATATCCTTTAAGGATGGACTGGTTGGATCTCCTTGCAGTCCAAGAACTCTCAAGATTCTTTTCCAGCACCACAGTTCAAAAGCATGAATTTTTAGCACTCAGCTTTCTATATGATCCAACTCTCACATCTATACATGACTACTGGAAAAACTATAGCTTTGACTATACAGATCTTTGCTGCAAAGTAATGTCACTGTTAGTCTCATTTAAGTGAGGTTCTCTTATTAAAGTTGCATTTCTTGTCAACCATTAAGAGTGTGGTGAATGGAATGCATAGATCTCTGGGAGTGTGTGTGAGTCTGGTTATTTGCTCAGTCATGTCCGACTCTTTGTGACCTTATGGACTGTAGCCTTCCAGGTTCCTCTGTCCCTGGGGATTCTCCAGACAAGAATACTGGATTGGGTTGCAATGCTCTTCTCCAGGACTCTAACAGATTTTCTTCAAATACCTTCAGTTCAGTTCAGTTCAGTTCAGTCACTTAGTTCAGTTCAGTTCAGTCGCTTAGTCGTGTCTGACTTTGCGAGCCCATGAATCGCAGCACGCCAGGCCTCCGTGTCCATCACCAACTCCCAGAGTTCACTCAGACTCACGTCCATCAAGTCAGTGATGCCATCCAGCCATCTCATCCTCTGTCATCCCCTTCTCCTCCTGCCCCCAATCCCTCCCAGCATCAGAGTCTTTTCCAGTGAGTCAATTCTTCGCATGAGGTGGCCAAAATACTGGAGTTTCAGCTTTAGCATCATTCCTTCCAAAGAAATCCGAGGGCTGATCTCCTTCAGAATGGACTGGTTGGATCCCCTTGTAGTCCAAGGGACTCTCAAGAGTCTTCTCCAACACCACAGTTCAAAAGCATCAATTCTTCGGTGCTCAGCTTTCTTCACAGTCCAACTCTCACATCCATACATGACCACTGGACTAGATGGACCTTTGTTGGCAAAGTAAAATACCTTACATTTCCTTATAATCCATGCATTGGAGAACTGTTATTTGCCCTTTCTGGGACTTCATTTCTACATCTTTTAGTGGGTATAACCTTATCTGTTTTGCACGTTATTAGAAAAATGAAGTAAAATGTTTTGTATGAAGTTCATATTACACTAACAATGTAACGTACATGCTTAATTATCTTTTCTTTTGTGTTCCCTACAGTCAGGACTTCTGCTACTAAGCTTGTCCTCTAAGACTAGGATGGTAGTTCTAGCTGGGAAGGTACTACTTCCTGAGGCACATTGGGTGTCTGTGGGTGTGCTGTGCTTAGTTACAAGGTTTGGAGAGCACTGTTGGCTTTAGTGGGCTTCCCAGGTGGCACTAGTGGTAAAGAGTCCACCAGCCAGTGCAAGAGACATGAGAGTTGTGGGTTCAATCCTCGGACTGGAAAGATCCCAGAGGAGGGTATGGCAACCCACTCCAATACTCCTGTCTGCAGAATCCCATGGACAGAGGAACCTAGCAGGCTACAGTGTACAGAGTTGCAAAGTGTCAGACACGACTGAAACGGCTTTGTATGCATGCATTGGCCTTAGTAGTTAGGCAACAAATATATCTGAATACCTGCAAAGGAGTATTTTGCAAGACCTACTTATACAGACTAATCACCCAGTTCTAGTCTACATACAAATATGCATGAAAACAAAGCCATGGTGTGGTTTTAAACTGAATTTTTCAAGCATATCTTTGTGCATGCTTAAGGATATAGTGCATAGTTTTCACTTCTTAGGATAAAACTGTCTGACGACTTCTCCACTTTGAAAAGTAGCATTAATGACTATTCTGCCCTGGAGGTTACATAAACACGCATCTGTATTGATCTGCTTTTATAGCTTTAATATTCAATTTGGTTTGTATATAGATCTATCTACTTCATTATTTATTCTTAGAAAGTTGTGCCAGGATCATTAGTATATTGGAAAGATACTTTTAAATCAATTCCATGACTTAAAAGGCATATAAGGAATAATTTACAATAAAAATACCTTTGTAAGTCATTATGTATAGATTGTATTTCAGGATTTTGAATGGGTGATAATGGTAGATTATTACTAATTTGGTGTGATGCCTTGAGATCCCTTGGCCCAGGCCATTTACTTTATTCTATCTGGTCTTTAGCGATGAACCGGGTCCAACGGCTTCTCTTGAATACTCATAAGCTGTGTGTCAGTGATAAGCTGGTGAATATTGCCTGCTCTTGCCAGTTGGTTTCTATTATACTCTTGAGCTCAAGAAGAGTGACCTGCCAGGCTACTCCTCTGATTGCTGCCGACCTAGTGGTACTGACCCCAACATCTGTGAATCTGAACAACCTAGTGAATAAAGTCTTATAAAAGAATTACATTTCAAGCCTCAAGCTGTCTCATTACTCCACTCTTGCCTTTTATCTACCTGCATTTCTGCTGTGGCTTCCTCTGAAAGTAGGAATTTAATCTGTTCACTTTTACACAACTGCCCTGTAAGTTAAAATAACTTGCATTAAGCCATTTCAAGTCTCCTTAATTTCCTATGAGAATAAGTATGACTTTTTCAATTTTGACGAGTAATATGAGACACAGCTTACAGCCAGTAAATTCTAGAGCAATATTCCTACCTCCTTTGATTTATATTTTAGCTTTTTAATAATACACTGTAGCAACCTGTGTGACATTTTCATTACTGTCTACATGCTTGGGGTTAAAGATGAAGCTTCAAAGCTACATAATGCCTTTGAAAAAAAGAATGTATATGTTTTGATTCTCGATTTTAGGTTCATTTTCCAAAAATATTATTCATTTCAGTAGGCTTTGAATGATCGTTCTTTCTCCTCCAAACAATAAGAATGTACATGTAAATAAAATTATTGTGTTTGTTACAAGATGCTTCTCAGTAACCCAGAGCAAAATTGAATTATTAGGGGGATTTTGCAGCAATTTTACCAACTCAGTTTCTGAGTAGAATTATTTTCACATGACCTTTCTGTTGAGGTGAGTATATATATATATTTTAACCTTCAAAGAATGTGTCTTCTGTTTGGAGATGGTGATCACCTACTATGTTCACCTACTATGCTTTGGGAAAATTGTCAGTTTTGCAGAGTATATTAAAAAAAAATGCTTTCCATTTCTTCTAGGTTCTTTGTGAAGTCGTGTTGTTTCAATTAAGCTCCCCTGCATTCTAATTCTAATTCCTACATCGCAGGATTGTGAATTCCTAGAGGGAAAGAACCAGGTTTTATTTCTGTAACATAGTTTGGAAACATCAGAGCAAGCTTTTTTGTCCAACTCAGTGCTTTGCACAATTAATTCCTAACCATAGTTCTCATTTTCCATGTCTGTCCTTCCAGAAGTAAGTCGGTAGAACAGTATTGTCTATTGCCTTACTTGGAGAAAGGCTTCCCAGGCGACTCAGTAGTAAAGAATCCACCCATCAGCGCAGGCACCGCAGGAGACTTGAGTTCGATCCCTGGGCTGGGAAGATCCCCTGGAGGAGGAAGTGGCAAGCCACTCAAGTATTCTTGCTGGGATAGTCCCATGCATAGAGGAGCCTGGAGAGCTAGACACAGCTGAGAACCTGGGGATGCACCCACTTGGATCAGTGGGAGATAGTAAATGAGACTCAAGTCTATCATGTTCAAGAGCTTGAGTCTTGTGTAAAGAGAAATACTTAAGAGTAGGATATAAATGTCTAGGATAGAGTGTATATAACGTAAGAGCTATAGGAACTCAAACACAAGACAGGAAATGTCACTACAAATCTAAAAATTCTCTGGGAAAGGTAAAGAATACTCAGTTCCCTTAAATTGCTATTTGTGTCTAATTTCACTTTGCATCCATAGTTTTTGTGGATATAGGGGATAATCTGCACATAGTTTTGACTTTTTCTTGCCTACTTTATAGCTCATTGATGTATTCAGCATCACAACAGTTCTCCAGGGGCATCATTTATGTCAAGGGAAAAGTGCTATAAACGGTGTGATTGTGATCACTGATTGGCAGTAAAGAATCTGAAATTATTGTTTTATGCTGCTGAGAAGTGTCACCTGATAACTTGGGTCTGATGTTGATATTCTTGGGATGTTCCCTCACACAGGCAGGTTTTCCCACCTTGTTCTATACTCTTTTGGTACTACTCACATGACAAAGTTTCCAGGAATCTGAAAAGAGGCCCTGGGACAGGGGCTTCAGGTATAAATCAGACAGTGTATGTCTGGATGAGAATTTTATATGCATGTAAAAGTCTTTCCCCTTTCTTAAAAGCTTAGGGTGTGTGTGTGTGTGTGTGTGTGTGTGTGTGTGTGTGTGTGTGTATGATTAGTTTAACTAGATTGAATGAATAGCTTTTCTCAGTCTAGTTAGGATTTGTGGAATTTTCCTGAACCCCTGTAATTAGAAAATTAGTCCATATATTTTGTCTTATGAATTAAGCCTCAGAAGCTCGACACCGTTTCCCCTTCTAAACCCTTCAGTAGCAGTTGTCCCTTTGCACTGCTGTTGTTCCGTCACTAAGTTGTGGCTGAGTCTCTGTGGCCCATGGACTGCAGCATATCAGGCTTTCGTGTCCTTCACTATCTCCTGGAGTTTGCTCAAACTCATGTCCATTGAGTCAGTGGTGCTCTCCAACCACCTCATCCTCTGTTGTCCCCTTCTCCTCCTGCCCTCAATCTTTCCCAGCATCAGGGTCCTTTCCAAGATATAAACAGTCAGATCTTCATATCAGGTGACCAAAGTATCAGAGCTTCAGCATCAGTCCTTCCAGTGAATGTTCAGGGTTGAGTTTCTTTAGGATTGGCTGGTTTGGTCTCCTTGCTGTCCAAGGGATTCTCAAGAGTCTTCTGTGTTTTTAGGATAATTGCCCCAATCAAAAGCACTTTGGGCAGTATCTTTTGTATAATCATCTTATGCTGACTGAAAAGCAATTGTTTCCTCTCAAATATAATGATTTTATTAAAATCTCAGCCATCAAAATGATGTTTAAATATCCCCCTGAGTAACAGTTTACATGCAGTTTTTTTTTTTTTTAGTTGTATGTTTTAACTTTTCTTTTTAATTTTTACTTCACTTTTCTTTACAATACTGTATTGGTTTTGCCATACATTGACATGAATCCACCACGGGTGTACATGAGTTCCTAATCCTGAAGCCCCCCCATATCATCTCTCTGGATCATCCCCATGCACCAGCCCCACGCATCCTGTATTAAACATAGAATTCTAAACAAAAGTTGGATCTTCTCATCCAGGTATGAGTTAACTTTGTTTCCTGACTGAGGACGTAGTAGAAAGAGCCAGGCAGAACAGCCTTCAAATCCTAAGGCTATCTTTTCAGTTTTATGTCTTGGGTGAGTTGGTAAATTGTGCTGAGCCTCAGTTTCCCCATCTGAGAAAAGCTGGCAATAATAACTTCCTTGGAGAGTTGCTCATGTTGAGAAGTGGTGAAATGTAAAGAACCTCAAGTACTTCCAGTCCTGTTCAAACTCACTAAGAGTAGCTCTTAGGATCAAACCAGGAAAACACAATAAAGGGTTTCATGACTCTGGGATCCCCAAAGGTCAACATTATGATAACTGGGGATACAATCACTCCTCGGTATCTGGGAGGATTCACTCCAAGGCAGCCACAGACAACAAAATCCATGAATGCTAAAATCTGTTATGTAAAATGGCACAGTCCAGTGGGCCCTCCCTCTCTGCAGGTTCTGTATCCACAGATATTGAGGACAGATTGTAATTAAAAGAAATTTACAGGGATTGGGGAAAAGGTAAGAGGTTAAACATTTGGAAGAGCAGGAATGATGTTTTCTTTAGCAACTATGAGAAATGCTCATGCATTTGATACTGAGTATGCTGGGACATGGAACAACTGACTGGTTCCAAACTGGGAAAGGAGTATGTCAAGGCTATATATTGTCACCCTTCTTATTTAACTTCTATGTAGAGTACCATCATGTGAAATACCGGGCTAGATGAAGCACAAGCTGAAATCAAGATTGCCGGGAGAAGTATCAATAACCTCAGATGTGCAGATGACACCACCCTTATGGCAGAAAACAAAGAAGAACTAAAGAGCCTCTTGATGAAAGTAAAAGAGGAGAGTGAAAACTTGGCTTAAAACTCAACATTCAAAAAACAAAAATCATGGCATCTGGTCCCATCACTTTGTGGCAAATAGGTAGGGAAACAATGGAAACGGTGAGACTTTATTTTGGGGGCATCAAAATCACTGGATATGGTGACTGCAGCCATGAAACTAAAATACATTTGCTCCTTGGAAGAGAAGCTATGACCAAACTAGACAGCATATTAAAAAGCAGAGACATTGCTTTGCCCACAAAGTTCATCTAGTCAAAGCTATTGGTTTTCCAATAGTCATGTACAGATGTGAGAGTTGGACTATAAAGAAAGCTGAGCACCAAAGAATTGATGCTTTTGAACTGTGGTTTGGAGAAGACTCTTGAGAATCCCTTGGACAGCAAGGAAATCCAATCAGTCCATACTAAAGGAAATCAGTCCTGAATATTCATTGGAAGGACTGATGCTGAATCTGAAACTCTAATACTTTAGCCACCTGATGCAGAGAACTGACTCATTTGAAAATACCCTGATGTTGAGAAAGACTGAGGTCAGGAGCAGAAAGGAACGACAGAAGATGAGATGGCTGGATGGCATCACCATCTCGATGGACATGAGTTTGAGCAAGTTCTGGGAGTTGGTGATGGACAGGGAAGCCTGATGTGCTGCACTCCATGGGGTCACAAAGAGTTGGACACATCTGAACGACTGAACTGAACTGATGCTGGTAGCTTGATTATTGTCTTTCTGTATTCCTTAAAGAGTAGGAAGAAGGGGCCATATGTTGTGGTCCCTGACATAAACTGATCATTGACAGATGCAAGAGATTAAAGAACTATATCTGGATTCTTCATTTTACTGGGTTCCTGTGTCAAGGTTTACCTATGGAATTCTTTTCAAGAGCTGGGAACCCTATTGATGATCATTAGAATTTCAGAGTAGGAATGGTTTTCTTGAGTGAAAGAGTAACATGAAAGATTGGATGTTCAGTTTTTCCACATGAGTTATAAATATCCATGGAATTTTATATTTAATAGAGTACCTTGCAGCCCTTTCCTTCCTTAATAGCTAATAAGGTATCCCTGGCTGTACATCCCTTTTTCAGATTCCAGAGGTTTCCCATTCTCTTTCCTATATTTCAAAATCCATTTCTTGTCCAAGACACCTAAAGTAACCTCTTTACTGAATTTAGACTTCCATCAGAGCAGGAGATTGTAGGAGCTTCAGCCCCAGCCTTTTAAAACTTGAGACAGTTTTGCAAGAGGCCTGGCTACCTGTTTAGAACATTGATGTGCTAGTGTGTAAAGATGTATAAATGTGTGTGTGTGTGCGCGTGTGTGCGAGTGATGGGTTTGGAGAAAACAGAAGAATTATAGGTAGAATAGACTCAAATTAATACCTCAGATGGTTGTGCTATAATTGGATTGAATAGCTTTAATTTTTTAAATTCAGCTTGCCCCAGTCTTGTTGAGTTCCAAGTGAAACATTGAGATGGATTAAAAATTGTATCAGAATGAGATCATGATTCATTTTGCTGTCATTGATGCAGATATCAGTGGACCATGTGATCCCTCTTTGTCAGAGATTAGTTTTTAGTGAAAGAGGCCTGGTACTGTTTAGACTTTTATTATAAAGAGGGGACATAAATCTAGACTCTAGAATCCTTAAGCAAAGGAAGGACCCACCATTAGCAAAAATCATGTGTGGTATTTTGAAGGCATTAAATAGCAGGTATAAAGAACCTTACTTACGATAACAATCATATGTTATCCAATAAAAGCACTCAGAGACAGCAGGTTATACCCATACAGGTGGTATGGGTTTTGTACACTAGCTAAAAGTTTAGGTTTCTATGATTTCATAAGCCAAACCACAGGGAACAGTATCAATAGAAGGGCCTCTTAGCGTTTGGACCATTCCGTGGCTACTGTATTCCTTACTTACCAGAGTCCTCTTGTATTCCATTTTCATGTTCATTTTAAAACATACTGTGATTTTTGTTCATGTGGATTCAACTACCTGATTTCCAAAGAACAGCTTATGGACTGTGAACATAAAGCATGACTGCAGAGTGGAATAAGCATGGGTTAAATCATGAAAGAAGCTGATTTGGTCCCAGTAGGATTATTTATTTGGACTCACAGTTGAGAGTGTTATAAATAGAATGTTTCTAACTGAGAGAAAATAAGGTTGAGCTGATTGGAATAAATGTTTGGCCACCAAAGTACATGGAAATTGACAGGATGTATTCTTTGCCATATCCTTGGTTTATTTCAGAAACCACAGGCTATATGTTTCTAACCTACCACCTTAGATCAGGTAAAGTTTCTTATCCAATGTCTTGAATATTATCAATGTCTTATAGAGCAATATCATAGTCAGTTAAAAGCAAGAGTACTAGAAAAGCCACATGGATACAGCTGTGTTGTGTGATCAGTTGGCTGCAGAAAGCTGAAAAAGGTATTCAAAATGTTACCATTTCCAGACAGTATGTTCTTAGGTCATTAATTTAACTCAACTCAGCTTCCACATGGCTTACAAGCAGTACAGACCAATCATTCCAGATGTTCACACTTGCATGCAGGCTGAAAGTAATATGACATCCAGAACTGATTTCTTAAGAATGTTTGCCTCTGTGGGGTCCTTCCTCAGTCACCAGTTCAGGAAAAGCAGGCCATTCTAAAGTCAGTCTTCTCTCTTTTCTGATTCTGTGGAATGAACCAGAAGTCAAAAGATGGGACCTTGGTAAGTAGTAAATTAAACACCCACATTAATGTCAAACAGAACCTAAAAACTAGACTATTACCACGTCTGTATTTGAGCTCTCATTCTCTTGCCTCCAAATCTGTTTTTTTTATTCCTGCTTGCTAACGTGCTCTTACTGTGAAATGGCACACACATCAGAAACCCAAACAAAAATGAGTAGCTCAATGGTCCCAGAATAAAGCCAGGATATGATAGTCACCCAAGTCAAGAAAGTATGATTTAATACTCTAGAAGGCTATCTTCTCATGGCCCCTTTTGCAATCTCTTCTTTGTCTTCCCCCTCCAAAAATAACAATTACATGTCATTAACTGTAACTGCTTTCTTCTTTTGCTTATCATTTAACCATCTAAAAACACATCCCTAGATACTAAAACTTGATATTATTTGTTTTTGAACTTGGCTGAAATGGAACCACTTTATATGTGTGGTATTGTCACTGACTCATTTTGTTCATTTAGTTTGTGAAATTAATCTGTGTTTCACTAGATACATCTCATTTTCATTGATCCGGCATTCCACCATGTGTCTCTCTCACAACTAAGTATCTTTTATTAATAGACCTCTAAATAATCTTCTCCAGCTTGGAGCCCATATGTGAGCTCTCCATAGACACAGAACCAATGATGTGTTTGTAGTCATGTGTGTATACATACACATATGTACATATACATGTATGTGCACCTGTATATATGTGTGTATGTATGCATATAAGATTTTAAAGACTTATCCCCTGTGACTGTCTCATAAGTCCAAAGTCTTCTGGGAAGACCAGAGAAAACTTGACCTTGCAGACTTGAGTCTTAATGTGGTCTGGAGGTAGAAATGCTTCCTTTTTGAGGATCTCACTATTTTCTCTTAAGACCTCCAATTGGCTAGATGAGGATTACCCATGTTATGGAGGATAATCTGCTTTACTCGGTCTGTTGATTTAAATGTTAGTCACATCCGAAATACTGTCACAGTAACGTCTAGACTGGTGTTTGACCAAAGATTATATACTAACCAAACTGACATGCAGAATTAACCATCACAAGACTATAGGTAAAATGCTGGTATGCGAATCATTGCATGTGTTTTGATGAACATAGTTACCTGTTTTTGCATGAAAAATATGTAGGAATAAAACTTTCTCAAAGTTTAATCCCAGTTTCCATTCAGCACTTTATAAGAGATTTTAGTGTTCTCTATTCTCTTAACTGCGTACACTCCTTGGCTATTTTTATATTAGCTGTTGTCTCTGATTTGTTTTTAAGCCTTTTGGATACAAATTCTATATTAGTCTTTGTGTTGCAAGTAAGTTTTCTACCACACTTTGCACTCTAAGGTTCTTAATGGTACTTTTTGATGAATAAAACTTAATTTCAACATAGTCAAAGGTATCTATCTGTTCTTCTGTGCTTAATGTCTTTTTGTGATGAAGGAGAATTCATGATGTTGGTTATTATATAGATAATGTATCATGAAGCATATTATATATTAAATATTACATACATACTTAACATCTTCTAGGAAATATAATTTTTTTACTTTTACATTTAAATTTGCATCTACTTTCAAATGACCTTTCTTTTTGTATTATGTGAAATACATCAATTTCCGTCTTTCCCTATATGGATGTCCATTTATTCCAGAACCACTATTCTGGAATGTTGAAGCTGGATGTTTAAACTGAAACTCCAGTACTTTGGCCACCTAATGCAAAGAGCTAACTCATTGGAAAGACCCTGATGCTGGGAAAGATTGAGGGCAGGCGGAGAAGGGGACTACAGAGGATAAGATGGTTGGATGGCATCACCAACTCAATGGACATGCATTTGGGTGGACTCCAGGAACTGATGATGGACAGGGAGGCCTGGTGTACTGTGGTTCATGGGGTCACAAAGAGTTGGACACGACTGAGCGACTGAACTGAACTGAACCAGAACCATTATTATGCCATATTATTCTTAAAGCAAATATCCATATATGCATTATTAGTCTGCATTGAATTTTCATCCCATTGGTCTATTTCTCTGGCCTTGCACCAATATCATGCTATTACTACACTTTGTAATACATCCATCCTTGACTTTTGTTTAAGATGTAAAATAGGAGTTTCATTTTTCCCATGTGGCTAACCATCTCTGCTGTAACTATTTGTTGAATGGTCTAAAATTTCTACAATAATCTGAAATAACAGTTCTGTAATTCAAGTGTGATATAGTATGAATCTATTTGTATATTCCACATTCCACTTCATTGGTCAGTGTTTTTATTGTTCAGAGTGTGGAAATTACTGCAATTTAATAAGAATATAGATTTGATGTCTAATACAGCAAGACTCTGTATACTAATTCAATAGTGTTTGTTCTTAGGTTTTGTATGTCCAGATACATTTTCATATAAGTTGTTGTGTAGCCCCTAAAAAGAAAATCTTGTTAAAATTTTGTTTATAATAACATTGACTCTGTAGGTAACTTGGAGAGGCTTGACATCTTTCCAGTGTTGTTTTATACTAATTAACATGGTATACTATTTATTTGTTTAGGTTTCTTTTATATTCCTTCGATGCTGGAGTATGTTACTGTCTTTATCTAGTCATGCATTTTCAAAGTGAATTTCTCCATCAATATCATATATTGTATTAGATGTATTCCTAAGCATCTTGTAAAATCTTGTTTCTTTTGTTTTACCTTTGTGAAGTGCTGATCTTATTTCTTTGTTGCTAATATACAAAAATGCAACTGATTTGGGGTATTAATGTGATATCATTATCTTATTAATCTCTTTCTTAATTCATAGTTTTATGCGGAATCTTTATCATCTAGAGTAGTGTTTTTTCCTTTCTGAAAGAAAGTGAAAGTGAAAGTTGCTCAGTCATGTTCGACTCTTTGTGACCCCATGGACTATACAGTCATGGAATTCTCTAGGCCATAATAATGGAGTGGGTAGCTGTCCCATTCTCCAGGGGATCGTCCAACCCAGGGATCAAACTCAGGTCTCCTGCATTTCAGGTGGATTCTTTACCAGCTGATCCACAATGGAAGCCCTATAATGTTCCATTTATAGTTATTATGAAATATTGGCTATACCCATATATTGACTACATATTGTAAAATATATTATCGTAGCTTACTTATTTTACACATAATAGTTTATACCTCTTAATGCCTTATCCCATCTTGCCCCGCCCCACTTTCCTCTCCACAGGTAACCACTAATTTGTTCTCTATATCTGTTAGCTTGTTTCTATTTTTATATTCAGTAGTTTTATCCATTTAGAGTCCACACATAAATGATATTTCAAATGTTGAATTTTAGATACTTTTGTAAATGCCATAAAAGTGATTTTTTCTCATCCACTCTGACATTTACTATCTTATATTGGCCACTCTTGCCCATTTATATTTATTGATATTAGACTTTCAAATTTAGTTGGTTTTTCTTTTATGTGCTATATTTCTACTCTTCAAAGGCCATATAAAGAGAGAAAATAAACTTAGGTCACACACCAACACTTTTATGTGTATGAGAAACAGTGGAAACAGTGTCAGATTTTATTTTTTGGGCTCCAAAATCAAATGGTGACTGCAGCCATGAAATTAAAAGATGCTTACTCCTTGGAAGAAAAGAATTGACCAACCTAGATAGCATATTGAAAACCAGAGACATTACTTTGCCAACAAAGGTCCGTCAGGTCAAAGCTATGATTTTTCCAATAGTCATGTATGGATGTGAGAGTTTCACAATAAAGAAAGCTGAGTGCAGAAGAACTGATGCTTTTGAACTGTGGTGTTGGAGAAGACTCTTGAGAGTCCCTTGGACTACAAGGAGATCCAACCAGTCCATTCTAAAGGAGATCAGTCCTGGGTGTTCTTTGGAAGGAATGATGCTGAAGCTGAAACTCCAGTACTTTGGCCACCTCATGTGAAAAGTTGACTCATTGGAAAAGACTCTGATGCTGGGAGGGATTGGGGGCAGGAAAAGAAGGGGACGACAGAGGATGAGATGGCTGGATGGCATCACTGACTCAATGGACGTGAGTCTGAGTGACCTCTGGGAGTTGGCGATGGACAAGGAGGCCCGGCGTGCTGCGATTTGTGGGGTAGCAAAGAGGTGGAGATGACTGAGCGACTGAACTGAACTGAACTGATACGACTCAGTGGTAAAGAATCTGCCTGCCAATGCAGGAGACATGGGTTCGATCCCTGGGTCAAGAAGATCCCCTGGAGGAGAAATGACAACCCGCTCCAGTATTCTTACCTGGGAAATCCTGTGGAAAACTTTAGCTGAGCAGGCTACAGCCCATGGCTCACAAAGAGCTGGACATGACTGATCTCACATGCATGTCTTGTCACCTTACTCGCTAAGTAGAAGTTGCTAAAGAATGGACAGAAGACTGAAATCACCTTCTTAGTACTTGACCCTCTCTTTCACTGTGCCCTTTAGAGCTGGATTTTGCATATGTTTATTATTAACACATATTCATTAACTTTAATTTGAACATTTAATCTTACTTCTTACAGCCTCCTTCCTTTCAAGACTAACTAGATTTTTGTTCTTTTTCTTGCTTCACTCATTGAAATCAGCATAGATTTAGTTATCTCAGTCACATTGCTGCTACCAATCACCCGAGCCATCTGTCTACAGTTTTCACACTCTTCCTGCTGATGTTGGGCCTTTGCTCATCTCACAAGGCTTTTGTTTATCTCTTGAAGACTTTGGTTTTGCTTTGGATCTTTTACTTCCTTCCTTCCTCATCTATTCTTCCTCTATGTCTTTACTTTCAAAACTATTTCTGTTTTAAAAGAAGCATGTCCTTTATATAGAAATCATGAAAGATATTTTTAAAACTTGAAATAAAAGTAATCACCTCAAGATCTCAAATTATTGATTGGGCAAGGTGAATTATTGGTTAAAAGTTTTTGTATCTATCATAGATAGACAGATTGATCGATAGTGGCTCTAGAACCTGCCTAGCAATGCAGGTAGATGTAAGAGATGCAAGTTCGATCCATGGTCAGGAATTTTTGCTGGAGAAGGGCATGGCAACCCACTCCAGTATTCTTGCCTGGAGAATCCCAAGGAAGAGGAACCTAGCAGGCTGCAGTCAGTGGGGTGGCAAAGAGTCAGACACAACTGAAGCGACTTACACGCATGCATATATATATATATATATTATACATATACATATACATATGTATATGTCTGCATGTATTTATATATAAAGTTTGTCATAGGTCAGTTCAGTTCAGTTCAGTCGCTCAGTTGTGTCCAGTTCAGTTCAGTTCAGTCGCTCAGTTGTGTCTGACTCTTTGCGACCCCATGAATCGCAGCACGCCAGGCCTCCCTGTCCATCACCAACTCCCAGAGTTCACTCAGACTCACGTCCATCGAGTCAGTGATGCCACCCAGCCATCTCGTCCTTTGTGGTCCCCTTCTCCTCCTGCCCCCAATCCCTCCCAGCATCAGAGTCTTTTCCAATGAGTCAACTCTTCGCATGAGGTGGCCAAAGTACTGGAGTTTCAGCTTTAGCATCATTCCTTCCAAAGAACTCCCAGGGTTGATCTCCTTCAGAATGGACTGGTTGGATCTCCTTGCAGTCCAAGGGACTCTCAAGAGTCTTCTCCAGCACCACAGTTCAAAAGCATCAATTCTTCGGCACTCAGCCTTCTTCACAGTCCAACTCTCACATCCATACATGACCACAGGAAAAACCATAGCCTTGACTAGACAAACCTTAGTCAGCAAAGTAATGTCTCTGCTTTTGAATATGCCATCTAGGCTGGTCATACCTTTTCTTCTTTTAATTTCATGGCTGCAGTCACCATCTGCAGTGATTTTGGAGCCCCCCAAAATAAGGTCAGACACTGTTTCCACTGCTTCCCCATCTATTTCCCATGGAGTGATGGGACCGGATGCCATGATCTTCGTTTTCTGAATGTTGAGCTTTAAGCCAACATTTTCACTCTCCTCGTTCACTTTCATCAAGAGGCTTTTTTGCCAGGGTCCAGCCCTGGTGGATCCAGGGTAATCTGAAGGTGGGACGGAATAGGTGTCCTGGAAAAAAAAACAAACAAACAAACTTAATTACAGATATAGAGAGATTAGAAGTGGATAGTGTAGTAGGAAAATTAGTGGAGAAAAAGAGGCTGAATAACTGGTTTAAATAGAATACTAATCACCACCTACGTAGGCCACAGGCGTCTTTCTATTCTCCCGAAGGAGTGGAGGCACTGAGGTCTCCCCAGTCCGATTTCATAAGCTCAGACTGAGTTAGTAGGCTTGGTGTGTACCCCCATACCAGATGGAAATTTAGCCAGAAAAACGGTGAGTGAGAAAGAAACGACACAGGGTAATCAGTCTTTCCAGAAACTGATCCCCTTTCTTTATTTTTCTGATTGTCTTATATACCTTTTGTTACATATAGGGATGAATACAGAGTCATGCGGGGGTCAGCAGTCCTGACCTTTATCAAAATCAGGTGCTTTACATTAAAAAAAAAAGGTCTTAGGGGTTTTACATCATCTTCAAGCCATTTCTGCCTGCTGACATTTACAACCTTTTCTTTCTGATAACCAAAAACTTATTTTTTCCAAGTGTCTTTTTTCTTAAACCAGGCACCACCCTCCAAATAAAGTTGCATTCCTATAGGATGAGGGTGTAGTGAGTTACAATCAAGAAAGGAATTTATTTAACCCAAGGTTAACATGATTAATCTTAAAGGTTAATACTAATTTCTCCTATATGCTTAAAGCTTAATACTTATTTCTCCTATATGCTAGTTATATTCATTATAAGGGCAGGGAATATGGAGATTTAGCAGAAAACATCAGCCCAACAAATGAAAATCCTTTCACCAATGTTCCTCTTAAGATCTACTTAGTCTTAAGATAGTAATAAAGTTACATTTTCACATAGCAAGGACACAGTGATTTATAACAAAGTACAGTGATCTATAACAAAAGAGAAAATTCATTAACTCAAAAAGTCTAATATTGCTAACATCAAAAACTACTATATTTCCTTTTCTATATTCCAAATACATTGATTAATATATTCCCAGGTGCCTAAGGACATGGAGGCCTGGCAGCAATCAAATGAGAAAAGCCCTATGCTAATACTCCAAACTCTCTGTGCTGTTTATGGTTGAGAGGTTGTCACACAAACTAGTCTGTCAGCAAAGAGGTTTGACCTGAGATGCCCTTGTCACACCCAGGGCAGGGAATTAGCAGTAATTATTGACAGGACAAATGAAAAAAACCCTTCACCAATATAATTCCTAATCAACCCACTAATACTATACTAATAATCTTCTAACTTCTCAAAAGAGTCTGTATTTAGAAAGTTTTAAAGCATCCCATGCCTCTCACAGTTGGGAAGGTTGTAAACAATCACATGCAGCCAGACAAACCTGATCAGGCAGGCCAGGGAACCTTCAGATTTTGTAAGTTGAAACACTCTTGTCACGCCCAGGAATTTTTATTAACAGGAGCTGCAAGTTAACTCTTTCTCCCGAGAGAAATGGTTATGGGGGAGAGCTCCCTGTAAAATACTCTGGTTTGGGGGTAGGTGCTCGGGAACAGGGGATTTCCTGAGGCTTGGTCATGCCTTTGCGTATGCCAAGTGTCCTTCCTCATGACCTTTGCCATGAGCGGAGTTCCTCATGCTGGCCCCCAGCACTTTTTAACTCCTCTTCACGTTCTGCCATAAGGGTGGTGTCATCTGCATATCTGAGGTTATTGATATTTCTCCTGGCAATCTTGATTCCAGCTTGTGTTTCTTCCAGCCCAGCCTTTTTCATGATGTACTCTGCATATAAGTTTAATAAGCAGGGTGATAATATACAGCCTTGACATACTCCTTTCCTATTCATAGGTCAGGAGCCATGTAAATAAATGTAAGACCTATTCCAAAGGTTATACTCTATGGAAATGTCTGCCTCCAAGTTAGCATCAGCATTTATGGGTTGGTTCGTGAGAACTAGGGATATAGACAAGCAAATTAACAAATAATGGATGAACAAAATATTATTTATACCTTGAAATTCTTCTGGGATGTTCACACATTTGTCTCTGTAAATCATGAAGCTTTGAGACCTTTGCCCTCTGTTTCAGAGTTGGGCTCCACCACCTCATATATTCTTATGTTCAAAAGAACTCATCTAGAATGATGCTGATTTTAGTTATGAAATAGATGAACTCAATATATTACAATTTTTTGATCAGAGAATAAAATTATGCTGAACGTCTAGAGAACTTACTGTGTGCTAGGTACTGTTCTAAGTATAATGTGTATAGTAATTTTTTAAACTTCATCACCACACCAAAAGATGTATATGTGTTTGTTAGCTGCTCAGTATTGTCCAACTTTTTGAGACCCCATGGACTGTAGCCTGCCAGGCTCCTCTGTCCATGAGGATTTTTCAGGCAAGTATACTGGAGTGGGTTGCCATGCACTCCTCCTGGAGATCTTCCCAACCTAGGGATTGAACCAAGGTTTCCCACATTGCAGTGAGAGTCTTTACTGTCTGAGCCACCAGTGAAGCCCAAGAATGCTGGAGTGGGTAGCATATCCCTTCTCCAGGGGATCTTCCCAACCCAGGAATTAATTAAATTAACATGTATAAAACTAATGCTGTCTTTTATATAATTAAAGTGACTTACAAGTGATAACTTGCATTATTAATAATCAACCATTTTCTTGAGTTAGAACAACTAAGCTCTCACTGAAAGTTATGTAGAGACATGTATAAACTAATAATTACTACAGAAAAGTCACTGTGCTATAGAACATATAACACAGAAACTTGAATGAGGTCAGAGAGGCGAATGAAGTCAGGGAGGCAAATGAGAGCTCAAAGATGTGACATTCAAAATAAGAATGGTGGATGGGTGGATGACAATATATCCAAGTGGAAGGAATGAAATTAGCAAAGATCCTAGGCGCAAAGAAGCATGGCTTCTTCAGAGAATGAATAGAAGCCGAGTCTGGGTTGAATTTAAGAGAGAAGCAGAACTAATAAAAAAATAGTTCCTGAGAGTTAATCTGTATTGTTCAGGGTCATGTAGATTATATTATAAATGTGGTCTTTCTTCTCATGGCACGGTATGTCCATGAAGCAGGTAGGTAACTCAGTTCACCATGGATATTCAGTCCTGCGGTTTCTGTTACTAGCCCCCAGCCGTGTTTGGCCAAATCCCACAAAACAAATCACCACATTTTCTCTTAATGGCTTCCGGTTTCTTCCTTTTGTTTGTTCTTCCTATTACAGACTAAATTGTGCCACCCCCCAAAAAATTTTGTTTTGGTTGAAGCCCTAACTCCCACTGTCTTAGAATGTGATTGTATCTAAAGATAGGACTTAAGAGATAGTTGGTATAATTTTAACTTAATCACTAAGGCCCACCTTAATTATTATCTGGGGCTTCTGGGTAGCTCAAACAGTAAAGAATCTGCTTTCAATGCAGGAGGCCTGGGTTTGAGCCCTGGGTCAGGAAGATGCCCTGGAGAAGGCAATGGCAACCAACTCCTGTATTCTTGTCTGGATATTCCATGGACAGAGGAGCCTGGTGGACTACAGTCCATGGAGTCAAAGAGTTGGTCACCACTGAGCAACTAGCACTAACTAATGATTATCTGACTATTATGGTAGGATGATATCAGGACATACAAAAAAACAACAGGAATACAAGTGCACAGAGGGGATGCATGTGAGGACATGGTGAGAAGACATCCACTGGCAAACCAAGGAGAGAGGCCTCAAGAGGAACCGGACCTGTCCACACTTGATCTTGGACTTCTAGCCTCCAGAAGCATGAGAAAGCAAATCTCTGTTAAATCACCCAGTCTGTGATATTTTGATATGGCAGCCCTAGCCAATCAATACTTTCCCCTCTCCTTTCTTGTTCTTTTAAAATTAAATCTACAGAGGAGAGAAAAGATGGCAGAGGAGTAGGACGGGGAGAACACTTTCTCCCTCACTACTTCATCTAAAGAACATTTCAACGCTGAGTAAATTCCACAAAGCAACTTCTGATTGCTGGCAGAGGACATCAGGCATCCAGCAAAGCAGATCATTGGCTTCAAAAACAGGTAGGAATAAATATAAAAGACTAAAATAGAGACAAAGGAGGTGGGGAGGGAGCCCCGTCCTGGGAAGGGAATCCCATCCCAGGAAGAGACTCTTAAAAGAGAGGTTTCCAAACATCAGGAAACATTCTCACAGCCGTGTCTGGGGCGAGCCCTGGAAGAACAGAGGGCAACATAACTGGAAGGAAAAATAAATAAATAAATAAAACCAACAGGTTACGAGTTCAACAGTAAAACCCTCAGTGGATAAGCAGCGCAAACGCCTGCATCTGACAGCAGCAAGTGGGGGTTGGGCAGGGAGCAGCGCGAGGCGCCAGCAACAGTGCTTTCTAAGAATTGGGCCATGGGAGACGTAGGCTGCAGGGCTTTTCTCGAGAATTGGGTCGTAACGTGGCCAGAATCAGGTCCACGCGTGGCCAGAACGAACTATCTTGGACTTGCAAACCAGACTGTGAGATAGCTAACACGTGAAACGCTCGAACATAAGACACCGACAGGCCCGCACACAGAACAAAGGACGGATCAGAAATAGCCTGCTGCAGACCATCCCCCTCCGGTGACAGGCAGCCAGAGCCTTAAGTGCTGGAAGGGGGCAATCGCAGCTCAAGAGAGACATTACCTACCAAATTGCAAGCAGGTTTCTTTGCTAATTAAGACTTCTGGGGGGCTCTGGACAGTCATCATCTGCCTGAGAAAGAGCCCCAGCAGTACTCCCAGAAAACTGAGCAGCACGGAAAGGCCAGAAGTCGCAGCTATTGTGCACGCCAAACTCCCTAGCTACTCGGACCTGGGAAGGGCACAAAGCACAGGCTCAACCAAATCTGCACCTTGGAGGGCTTCCTGAGCGCCGAGCCTGAGTGGCTTAGACTGGGGAGGTGCATGAAGCCTAGGGAAGGCCTCAGACGGTTATCCATGAGCAGGGGCAAGCCCAGCGCAGAGTCTATCCCCACCCTCCCTGTGTCAAGACGGAATCAGACATGGAAGAGACCAGCAAACAGAGAAAGCCAAACAGAGGGAACTGCCTTGGTAGCGACCCCACACAGCCCACAAAGCCAGAGAAAGCACGAGATATACCTTTACTACTTTTATGATCAAATTTTTTTTTTGGGGGGTTGATGTGGAAGCGTGATTTTTTTTTTAAGAATTTTTTTTGAAAAAAATTTTTGTTTCTTCTTTTCTTTTTCTTCTTTTTCTAAACTTTCTTATATTTTTAAGTCCTCTATATCTCTATTTATTTTTTTATAACCTATTATTAATTTTCTAAAAAACCCCTATTTTTAAAGCAAACGCCATATAGTCTTTTTGGTGGTGGAAGTTGTTGTCTTTTAACAATTCTGGAGTCTTTTATTTTTTATTTTTTTTATTTTTTCTCCTTCTTTTCTTTAATATTTTATTTTTGAAAATCCAACATCTACTCCAGATTTTTAATCTTTGCATTTTGGTATCTGTTGCCAATTTTGTACATTTAAAAACCTAATTTCAGTACCCAATTATACATGAGTGCCAGATTACTGGCTTGACCACTCTCTCCTCCTTTGGACTCTCCTTTTTCTCCACCAGGTGGCCTCTGTCTCCTCCCTCCCCCTCCTCTTCTCTACCCAACTCTATGAATCTCTGTGTGTTCCAGAAGGTGGAGAACACTCAGGGAACTGGTTATTGGCCAGACCTGTATCCCTCCTTTTCATCTCCCTCTTTTATCCTCCTGGCCACCTCTGTCTACTTCCTCCCTCTGCTGTTCCATGTATAACTCTGTGACCACCTCTGAGAGGTCCAGACTTTGGAGTGCACACAAGAAAGTGGTTACGGGCTAGCTTGCTCTCTCCTCTTTTGATTCCACCTCATCCCATTCCACTCACCTCTAACTACCTCCTCCCTCTTCTCTCCTCCAAGTAACTCAGTGATCCTCTAGGGGCAACCCTTAAGGTGGAGAAACCTATCATCTTTAACCTAGATGTTTTAACATTAGTGCTGTATAGATGGAGAAATCATGAGGCTATTGTAAAAATAAATCTGAAAACCAGAATCAGGAGGCTTAAGTCCAAATCCTGAGATCATCAGAGAATTCCTGAATACAGGGAACATTATCCAATAGGAGCTCATCAAATGCCTTCATACCTACACTGAAACTGAGCATCACCCAAGGGCCAGCAAGTTCCAGAGCAAGGCATACCACGCAAATTCTCCAGCAACACAAGAACAAGCCTCTGAGCTTCGATATACAGGCAGCTTAAAATACTCCAAAACCATTGACATCTCATAACCCATTACTAGACACTTCACAGCACTCCAGAGAGAAGAAATACAGCTCCACCCACCAGAACTCCAACACAAGCCTTCCTAATCAAGAAACCTTGACAAGCCACTGATACAACCCCACACACAGTGAGGAAGCTCAGTAATAAAGAGAATTCAACAAATTCCCAGAATATAGAAAGGCCACCTCAAACACAGCAATATAACCAAGATGAAGAGACAGAGGAATACCCAGCAGGTAAAGGAACAGGAGACATGCCCACCAAACCAAACAAAGAGGAAGAGATAAGGAATCTACCTGAGAAAGAATTCCAAATATTGATAGTGAAAATGATCCAAAATCTTGAAATCAAAATGGAATCACAGATAAATAGCCTGGAGTTAAGGATTGAGAAGATGCAAGAAAGGTTTAACAAGGACCTAGAAGAAATAAAAAAGAGTCAACATTTAATGAATAATGCAATAAGTGAGATCAGAAACACTCTGGAGGCAACAAATAGTAGAATATCCAAGGCAGAAGATAGGATAAGTGAAATAGAAGATAAAATGGTAGAAATAAATGAATCAGCAAGGGGAAAAGAAAGACGAATTAAAAGAAATGAGGACAACCTCAGAGACCTCCAAGACAATATGAAACGTTCCAACATTCAAATTATAGGAGTCCCAGAAGAAGAAGACAAAAAGAAAGACCATGAGAAACTACTTGAGGAGATAATAGTTGAAAACTTCCTAAAACGGGGAAGGAAATAATCACCCAAGTCCAAGAAACCCAGAGAGTGCCAAACAGGATAAACCCAAGGCGAAACACCCCAAGACATATTTTAATCAAACTAACAAAGACCAAACACAAAGAACAAATATTAAAAGCAGCAAGGGAAAAACAACAAATAACACACAAGGGGATCCCCATAAGAATAACTGCAGATCTTTCAATAGAAACTCTTCAGGCCAGGAGGGAATGGCAAGACATACTTAAAGTGATGAAGGATAATAACCTTCAGCCAAGACTACTGTACCCAGCAAGGATCTCATTCAAATATGAAGGAGAAATCAAAAGCTTTACAGACAAGCAAAAGCTGAGAGAATTCAGCACCACCAAACCAGCTCTCCAACAAATGCTAAAAGATAGTTTTTAGACAGGAAACACAAAAAGGACGTATAAACCCGAAACCAAAACAATAAAGTAAATGGCAACAGGAGCATACTTATCAATAATTACCTTAAATGTAAATGGGTTGAATGCCCCAACCAAAAGGCAAAGACTGGCTGAATGGATACAAAAACAAGATCCCTATATATGCTGCTTACAAGAGACCCATCTCAAAACAATGGACACATACAGACTGAAAGTGAAGGGCTGGAAAAAGATATTCCATGCAAATAGAGACCAAAAGAAAGCAAGAGTAGCAATACTCATATCCGATAAAATAGACTTTAAAACAAAGGCTGTGAAGAGACAAAGAAGGCCACTACATAATGATTAAAGGATCAATCCAAGAAGAAGATATAACAATTATAAATATATATGCACCTAACACAGGAGCACTGCAATATGTAAGACAAATGCTAACAAGCATGAAAGGGGAAATTAATAATAACACAATAATAGTGGGAGACTTTAATACCCCACTCACAACTATGGACAGATGAACTAAACAGAAAATTAACAAAGAAACACAAACTTTAAATGATACAATAGACCAGTTAGACCTAATTGATATCTATAGGACATTTCACCACAAAACAATGAATTTCACCTTTTTCTCAAGTGCACACAGAACCTTTTCCAGGATAGATCACATCCTGGGTCATAAATCCAACCTTGATAAATTCAAAAAAATCAGAAATTATTCCAAGCATCTTCTCTGACCATAATGCACGAAGGTTAGATCTTAATTACAGGAGAAAAACTATTAAAAATTCAAACATTTGGAGACTGAACAACACCCTTCTGAATAATCAACAAATCACAGAAGAAATCAAAAAGAAATCAAAATATGCATCGAAACGAATGAAAATGAAAACACAACTACACAAAACCTGTGGGACACTATAAAAGCAGTGCTAAGAGGAAAGTTCATAGCAATACAGGCATACCTCAAGAAACAAGAAAAAGTCAAATAACCTAACTCTACACCTAAAGCAACTAGAAAAGGAAGAAATAGAGAACCCCAGAGTTAGTAGAAGGAAAGAAATCCTAAAAATTAGGGCAGAAATAAATGCAAAAGGAACAAAAGAGACCATAGCAAAAATCAACAAAGCAAAAAGCTGGTTCTTTGAAAGGATAAATAAAATTGACACACCATTAGCCAGACTCATCAAGAAACAGAGAGAAAAATCAAATCAATAAAATTAGAAATGAAAATGGAGAGATCACGACAGACAACATAGAAATACAAAGGATCATAGGAGACTACTATCAGCAATTATATGCCAATAAAATGCACAACTTGGAAGAAATGGACAAATTCTTAGAAAAGTACAACTTTCCAAAACTGAACCAGGAAGAAATAGAAAATCTTAACAGACCCATCACAAGCATGGAAATTGAAACTGTAATCAGAAATCTTCCAGCAAACAAAAGCCCAGGTCCAGACGGCTTCACAGCTGAATTCTACCAAAAATTTCAAGAAGAGCTAACACCTATCTTACTGAAACTATTCCAGAAAATTGCATTGGAAGGTAAACTTCCAAACTCATTCAATGAGGCCACCATCACCCTAATACCAAAACCTGACAAAAACACCACAAAAAAGAAAACTACAGGCTAGTATCACTGATGAACATAGATGCAAAAATCCTTAACAAAATCCTAGCAATCAGAATCCAGCAACACATTAAAAAGATCATACACCATGACCAAGTGGGCTTTATCCCAGGGATGCAAGCATTCTTCAATATCCGCAAATCAACCAATGTAATTCACCACATGAACAAATTGAAAAATAAAAATCATATGATTATCTCAATAGATGCAGAGAAGGCCTTTGACAAAATTCAACATCCATTTATGATAAAAACGCTCCAGAAAGCAGGAATAGAAGGAACGTACCTCAACATAATAAAAGCTATATATGACAAACCCACAGCAAACATTATCCTCAATGGTGAAAAATTGAAAGCATTTCCCCTAAAGTCAGGAACAAGACAAGGGTGTCCACTTTCACCGCTACTATTCAATATAGTTCTGGAAGTTTTGGCCACAGCAATCAGAGCAGAAAAAGAAATAAAAGGAATCCAAATTGGAAAAGAAGAAGTAAAACTCTCACTGTTTTAGATGACATGATCCTCTACATAGAAAATCCTAAAGACTCAACCAGAAAACTACTAGAGCTAACCAATGAATATAGTAAAGTTGCAGGATATAAAATCAACACTCAGAAATCCCTTGCATTCCTATACACTAATAATGAGAAAGTAGAAAAGAAGTTAAGGAAACAATTCCATTCACCATTGCAACGAAAAGAATAAAATACTTAGGAATATACCTACCTAAAGAAACTAAAGACCTATATATCAAAAACTATAAAACACTGATGAAAGAAATCAAAGAGGACACTAATAGATGGAGAAATATACCATGCTCATGGGTTGGAAGAGTCAATATAGTGAAAATGAGTATACTACCCAAAGCAATCTACAGATTCAATGCAATTCCTATCAAGCTACCAGCAGTATTTTTCACAGAACTAGATCAAATAATCTCAAGATTTGTACGGAAATACAAAAAACCTCGAATAGCCAAAGCAATCTTGAGAAAGAAGAATGGAACTGGAGGAATCAACTTGCCTGACTTCAGGCTCTACTACAAAGCCACAGTCATTAAGACAGTATGGTACTGGCACAAAGACAGAAAAATAGATCAATGGAACAAAATAGAAAGCCCTGAGATAAATCCACACCCCTATGGACACCTTATCTTCGACAAAGGAGGCAAGAATATACAATGGAATAAAGACAGTCTCTTTAACAGGTGGTGCTGGGAAAACTGGTCAACCACTTGTAAAGAATGAAACTAGATCTCTTTCTAACACCACACACAAAAATAAACTCAAAATGGATTAAAGATCTAAGTGTAAAATCAGAAACTATAAAACTCCTAGAGGAGAACATAGGCAAAACACTCTCCGACATAAATCACAGCAGGATCCTCTATGATCCACCTCCCAGTACACTGGAAATAAAAGCAAAAATAAACAAATGGGATCTAATTAAAATTAAAAGCTTCTGCACAACAAAGGAAACTATAAGCAAGGTGAAAAGACAGCCTTCTGAATGGGAGAAAACAAGAGCAAATGAAGCAACTGACAAACAACTAATCTCAAAGATATACAAGCAACTTATGCAGCTCAACTCCAGAAAAATACACGAACCAATCAAAAAATGGGCCAAAGAACTAAATAGACATTTCTCCAAAGAAGACATACGGATGACTAACAAACACATGAAAAGATGCTCAATATCACTCATCAGAGAAATGCAAATCAAGACCACAATGAGGTACCATTTCATACCAGTCAGAATGGCTGCGATCCAAAAGTCTACAAGCAATAAATGCTGGAGAGGATGTGGAGAAAAGGGAGCCCTCTTACACTGTTGGTGGGAATGCAAACTAGTACAGCCATTATGGAAAACAGTGTGGAGATTCCTTAAAAAATTGCAAATAGAACTGCCTTATGACCCAGCAATCCCACTGCTGGGCATACACACCGAGGAAACCAGAATTGAAAGAGACACATGTACCCCAATGTTCATTGCAGCATTGTTTATAATTGCCAGGACGTGGAAACAACCTAGATGTCCATCAGCAGATGAATGGATAAGAAAGCTGTGGTACATATACACAATGGAGTATTACTCAGCCCTTAAAAAGAATAAATTTGACTCAGTTCTAATGAGATGGATGAAACTGGAGCCGATTATACAGAGTGAAGTAAGCCAGAAAGAAAAACACCAATACAGTATATTGACACATATATATGGAATTTAGAAAGATATTAATGATGACCCTGTATGTGAGACAACAAAAGAGACACAGAGGTATAGAATGGACTTTTGGACTCTGAGGGAGAGGGAGAGGGTGGGATGATTTGGGAGAATGGCATTGAAATAGGTATACTGTCATATAAGAAATGAAGTGCCAGTCTCTATTCAATACAGGATACAGGATGCTTGGAGCTGGTGCACGGGTTGATCCAGGGAGATGATATGGGGTTGGAGGTGGGAGGGGGCTTCCACATTGGGAGATCGTGTACACTTGTGGCTGACTCATGTCAATGTATGGTAAAACAAATACAGTATTGTAACGTAGAATAAAGTATTAAAAAAATAAAATAAAATTATATCTACAGTCTTACCACTGGGGAATATCGTGACAAAGCATTTGATATAAGGAGTTGATGAGTTGTTATTTAAAGGTCCCTCTAATGTGCCATTCCCTGGAAGTTGTTGATAACATTTAAATTCAGTTAGCGGAACACTGAACGTGGGATCATGTTTGTGGCCTTCATTCAAGCTCTCCTATGGGAGCTGCGAGACTTAAGCCCTGACTAAGGGCTTCCATGGTGGCTCAGATGGTAAAGAATCTTCCTGCAATGTAGAAGACCCGGGTCTGATCCCTGAGTTGGGAAGATCCCCTGGAGAAGGGAATGGCTACCCACTCCAGTATTCTTGCTTGGAGAATTCATGCACAGAGGAGCCTGATGGACTATAGTCCATGGGGCTGCAAGAAGTCATACACAACTGAGAGACTAACACAGTAAGAGCTGTACAATCCAGAGTCCTGCAGTGGGGCCCTGGGATGGTTCTAATAATTGCTAACATGACTCTTTCAATAATTAATGATTCAGTTGTTTTAAATGTCTTAATACACAAAAGCTCACACGTGGTGTCAGATCTCCAAATTATAACACAAAATAGATGTTTTGCAGTAACTTACGTGGAATTAATTCCATCCTAGAGTTCTTGTAGAAATTAGAAGTCATTTAAAGACTGAGCTCTGATGGTTACGCGTCACTAGACTCCCTCTGTGGAGCCATTTCCTTGTAAATTTTTGTAATCCATTTATATTCTGTACACATGCGGTCTCTTGATGGCTTTGATGGTTCTTAATTGCACTTCTCATAGGCAATCCCAATGGTAGCTTCCTTTCAGCTAACAACTAGTAGTGATGTGCCATCAGGAACAAAAACAAACAGAAAAAAAAACCACAAAACCTGTTTGATTTGATTATTAATGATAAATGTCTTTCTAGCTTCTTCCAAGAAAACAAATACACATCACTTGATTAATAAACCTTTTCAGTAATGAAATATAATTTTACTTGGTCAAGTTTTTCTCCTAAATTTTTGGTTCTTATTTATGGATTCTTAATCTCAGGTGCCCGGAACTGACTTTATCATACTTTTCAGTTTCTGGAGTTCTACTATTGATATCCCAAAGAACTTGTGCTTTTAAGTGTTTTTGTTTTAATTATTCTCCACACTTGTCACTCCTGTCCCTCTTCAATTTTTGGAAATGTTCCAAAGTAATTAAAAAAAAATCTATTTCCCAGATTTATTGAGATGTAATTGACATGTCATTGTATACATTTAATATATACAATGTGGAGATTTTATATACGTATATATTGCAAAATGATTACCACTATAAAGTAGTTAACACACCCATCACCTCACATAGTTACAATTTCTTGTGTGTGTGATCAGGGTTTAATTTATTCTCTTGGCAACTCTCAAATGTGCATCACTGTATTATTGATAGCGGCCATGTTGTAGACTATAGCCCCAGACCGCACTCACTTAATAACTGGAAGTTTGTATCCTTCGACAGTCTTCACCAATTCTCTTCCAACCTCCCATCCTTGGAAGCTACTGGTTTATTCTGATTTTTGTTGTTGTTCTCCTAACTCACATATACTTCTTTTGCTTTTGTATAGTTGCTACGTCCTTTGGACTTCCCAGGTGGTGCTAGTGATAAAGAACCTACCTGCCAGTACAGGAGATGGGGGAGAGGTAGGTTCAGTCCCCGGTTGTGAAGATCCCCTGGAGGAGGGCACAACTGCCCACTCCAGTATTCTAGCCTGGAGAACCCCATGGGCAGAGGAGCCTGGCGAGCTATAGTCCATAGGCTTGCAAAGAGTTTGACACGACTGAAGTGACTTAGCATGCATGCATGCACTATGCGCTGTATTTTTTCCAAAAAGTCCTTAGTTTCTTAGGACAGTTTCTTTTTAAAAATGGATAAAATTATTTCTAAGCCCTCATTTGAAAACAAACAGAACAATCCTTAATTAGTCTTCCAATTAATCAAGCAATGCTACATATGTATGAATGCATATGTAATTTAACGTCAGTAGCTCAGAAATGCACTCTGTATGGAACACTGGGTCTGTAGAGCCCACTGGAGAATTCATTATGAAAAGGAAACATTTCTGATTAAGAGTGAAAATATGATTGCAAAAGGCAAAGGATGGCACAGGCCAATCCAAAGAACTAAAATATCCTCCTTTTTAAGCAGCTGAATGGATTTGGCCATGCCTGTGGTTCTAGTGCAGAGTAGACAAGATAAGCATTAGCTAATATTCAGCCTGTGACTTCACAGAAGATAGTAACAACAGGGCAGCAAAGCAACCTGAGGGTAGGGATCAGTGCCTGCAGAAAAAGGGGCCTTGGGGATAAGGCTAATAGAAATTAATCTTGGCTATTTCTACTATTCAGAAGATGCAAGGAAATGGAAAGCTAATCACTGAAGTAATATACCTCAAATCTTTTCCACTTGCCTAGAAAAAGAAAGCAATGGTCAACGATTCAAGTGAGGTGACTTGCTTCTGTTAATTAAAATTGTGCTGTGTATTTTCATCAACTCTGTTCAATAATGAAATGAACATTATATTATGCATTTTTTCTGTCACTTAAAGATATTAATTTTATGGTAAGAGTATTACCCTGATTTCAAATATTCCAAGAAAAGCTGGAGACAGTGATGAGAAAGGGACCAATTCCAAGAAATCTTTCATTACAGGGGTTACCTGGAGAAATTAGTGTCCACATGCTTGATTTTCTTATAGACAATGTGGTGAATTTGTTGGGGTCCAGTGTGTTTCACTGGAGTAGGAGTCAGCAAACTGCAGTGTGTGGGTTAAACTTGGCCTGCTGCCTATTTTCATAAATTAAGTTTTATTGGAATACAGCAACATTCATTTGTTTACATACAATCTACAACTGCTTTTGTGATATAACTGCAGGGGCTGAGTAGTTGTGAAAGAGACCATTTGGCTCTCAGAGCCTAAAAATATTATCTGGCTGTTTACAATCTGACAACCTTTTCACTGGATAATGGCAAACAGGTCAAGTTTCAGAGGTGAGTATAAACCGATGTGAAGATAATTGGATGGAGATGAAATTGGAAGGAGGTTACACTAAGCTTTTAGCACCATACTGGGAGGGAGTATTTAAAAACCAGAGCAAATAAAAGTAGACTGACAATTATCTTGTCAGGAGGATGAAAAGAAAAATCAAACATAGATCTTTACATTAGATGTAAGCTGAAGACAAGGAGCAAAGTTGAATCCTGTAGCTTTCATGCATGGCTTAGTAGCTATTAGGTATATCTAATCTAGTCTTCATAATTCAGTTATTGAAATGACAAGACCTGAATCAGTCTATAGGTACTTCGTTCCTGAGTACAAGTACATAATCTTTGGGGCTAGGAATAGAGGCATAAGGTTAATGTACAGATCAGTTCCTTTGCTAGAAGAAAGCTACAGAGCACCAGGAAGAGCCCTTAACATTCAGTCTGTTTGTATGTGACATGCCACTGCTTGTTTGTATAGCACATGCTCTGTAGGTGATTATTTGCAAAGTGAAAAATGACATAGTCCCTTGTTCCAGTGAAAGGGGGCATGCTCAGTTTGGGGTACCTGATCTATAGTCTTCTAGAAAGGTACCAGTATATTTTCACAGAAAAGGGATTTTTTTGTTTGTTTGCTTGCTTTTTAAAGCATCTGAAGATCTTTTTGAAGTCTTCCCAGTTTGTAATGTTTCTTTGATCAAAATCTCTAGGTCAGAACTGGAACTTGTTTCAAACACTGACTACTTTTCACTTTGAGGCCATGTTTGTGTGACTCCCAGGATGGGAAGTCTGGACACAAGCCTGAGGTAAGCATGTCAGTGACACACATTAGCTTCCCTCACGTGACTGGGACCACAAGTTTAACGAAGGATGCTGATAAGTAGTTCTACATTGATTTCAGTTTATGGTAAAACTTTTTAAAAAAACCTCTTCCTGAAAGTGAAATTGATAGACCCTTATTTGGACATCAGCTGTAAAGTTTAAAGTTATTCATTGATATTGTTTAATATTTTACAATGGCAGTTTAAGGAATCCAAGTGAATGTTACATGATTATAAGTGTTTATTCCATGTGAACTAACCTTGGAAAATGATTCCAAGATTAAAGGCAAAAACATTTCCTGAAAATGCCTCAAATCTAATTAGAAACCTCTGATTATTACTGGCAACCTGGAAGTTAAGGAAAACCTTGCTAAACCACAGGAAACTTCTTGTTGAAAAATTCACAATTATATATTATGTGATATTCTGAGGAAATTTCTCATTTGCATTTGAGCTTAAATTTAGTGCCACGTGGCAATTCTGTATGTTGAGTGAGTTTATAGCCTGTGAATTAGAAATGTGTATAGTGCTGTTATTTGAGTGAAGGGAGCACCACTTACACATTGTTGAAAATGTTTCAAAATACTTAGCACAACCGTAAATGTTTGGGTATGAAGAATACTAGACACACATGATCTAGGTAGATATCATGGAGTAAGGCAGATTTTTTTTTTTTTTTCCTGCCATGATTGCTGTGGTTCAATACCAGTACTCACCGAGGAAGCTGTGCTTGGCCATAAGAACTGGATTCACTCAGTTTAAACTAATAAAACCTACATCCCAGTGCCTCTCTAATTAGACTGATCACATCCATGGGAACAACCAGCATTATTCATGTTTAGCATCCTAGAGCAGCACACTACCAAGGATTAAACAGACGCTGGCAACATCTGGGATATAGGAACTGGAAGCAATGGTCTTATTGAATTTCAAGAGTGCTTTATTCCATTAAGCAATTCTTAATTTTCAAACAAAAGCGGTTCTTTATCCGGAAACAATGCTAGTATGTGGTTGTGGCCGAGGATCTCCTTTACTGCTCATAATATCCCATAATTTTCAGTAACAGGCAACAGTGTTAGCCATAACTGGACATCTGTGTTCATCTATACAGTAGTAACTCTTGTGGTCCTAGGCCACGTGAAGTTCCAGGGATTAGTAAAATAAACATATCTCAGTGAATCTACTTTCCCCCACTGGCCGCTCTGCCTTCTTAATGCCCGGCCCCCCGCCGCGGCCCTTGCCATAGCCATTGGACACGGAGGTGCAGTTGCTCTTGTAGACTGAAGAAGGAGGGCTGTTGAGGCGATTCTGGCGGTCAATCTGGTGGTCTTTCAGCTTTTGTGCGGAGGTTTGCTAGACTGGTCTTCTCGGGTGACGTAACTCGACATTCCATAGAGTGGTATAATTTCTTGCTCGCTGTATATTGTGGGAGGAAGATGATGCTGAGGAAAGAACTGAGGTGGTATATCTCCAGGTCCAGTAACAGGTGGGTAGTATGCTGTGTGTGAGTTATAGATAAAATGCGGGTGGTGAGTCAGGTAAGGGGGTAGATGATGAGTAGGAGACATGGCCGAGGGTAGCTTGGGGGGTAACATTCAGGAGATTGGGGTGTGACCACCACCCGGCGGACTCCAGTATTGTCTTCAATCACCTGTGAAATATACCCTGGAGGCACATGGATGGGAGGAATGGATCCATTGGGTGACATCATGGGAACTTCAGCAGGTCCTTGAATGCACTGCAGTGTTCCATCCTCCGCTCTTATTGTGAAAGTCTCACCTAGATTAACTTGAACGAGAATAACCTGCTGAGCCGCATCTCCATTCACCAAGTGAAGCATCATGGCAACCTCTCCGGTCGGCAATGGTGGCAGTTCCAGAGGGATCTGGTCGGTCATCATCATTGTGACGTACATTCATGGAGAATTTCCCTCACCTGGCTTCCTGTGGCTTCTCTATTCCCGAAAGAACGTCTTGCACCCTCTTTACTTCCAGCTCATACTCTTGCAAGTCTGCATCACTTGACTTTGGGCTGCTTCTTGCATTCTCACTATGTTAACTAACACATTCCCAGGTGCACAGTGGATAAGAGATATGGGAACTTAGCAACAAGCATTGGCCCAATAATGAAATTCTACACCAGCACTAGCACTACTTTAATAATCTTTTAACTCTTTCAAAGGCTCTATGTTTTAGGCTTTGCGTGATTCTCACAGTTGGGAGGCTGTAAATAATTGTATGCATAGCTGCAAGAGTTTGTATATATGTGCCAAGCAAGCTAGAATGCTAACAGAGGGGGTTTGATTTGTAATATTCCTCTCATGTCCAGGAGACTTATTAGCTATAGCCCTAAGTTGATTTTCTTCAGAGAAAGGTGGTCAGGGTTAGCCCCCTGTTAATGTCAGAGGAGTTGGTGAAAGTCATGAAACAGTAAAACAGATTTTGGTTTTGGGGTAGAATGCTCGAGAAAGCCTAGGGAGCCCCTTGAGCTCTGAAGCCTTGCTTAACAGTTCTCTTCCACATGACCCTGTCATGGTGGGATCTCCCGTGGCATCTCCCGGCACCCACTTTTGTTTCCTTATGGTTTCTTATAACGCCGCTTAGAAACCAAAGTTGCCAAGAAAGTTTTTGTAAAGCAAGTTGCCAGTGCTGTGGGAGGAACTTTCAACATCTCTATCAGTGACACATTATCGAGGTCTGTTAATAACTCATTCCTATATATATTTTAAAATAACCTACCTATATAGGAAAAGGCTGCAATAAAAGCTGTTCTGGAAGAAAAATACATTAAAACTTTTCAGAAGAAAAACTTTTAAGTTCATAATGAAATCTGTGATGATGGCTTGTAATTTGTTTTCTTTCAATAAGTGTACATATTGGCCTTCATGGTTTATGGTACCAGACAAGGGCTTGATTCACAGAGAAAGCTTTGTACTTTCTCAGGCAAAGATACTGAAATCCCCTCAGTCTGTTTTCCCATTTATAAATTTGGGATACTGTGAGCCTAAAATGAGACTATACATGCAACATGAACATGATGAGGAAGTTTTCAGAAGTAAGTGCTGGATGACTATAGGTGAAAATAGCCTTTCTAATTTTGAAATCCAGGGAAAATGTCTCAGAAATAGTGTTAAAAGCAGAAACCAGGAAGATACACTGAGAAGTCTTTCTTTTTCTTTTTTGGTCTTTTTAGGAATAGTACTAAAATGTATACAGATGATTCAGAGGATGAGGAGCACACATTCAAGAGAAGAGAGCCAGACATTGTGCCTGGAAGAGCTAGAAGTAGACAAAGCAAACTCAGAATTAACCAGTCTGTTGGAATAGCTGAAGCAAGACATATATTAGAAACTTGGTGACTCTGGGGTAAAAAAAAACTATCAGCAGTGTTAGAAACAGATACAGAAGAATGTTTTCTGTGATTCTGTTTCCATAACAAATTGTCTTTTTAACATTGCATTGTTCTATATTTCATTAGATTATATTTTTGAAAGTAAGCTTGCAAGTGGAGAAATACTGTCTACCTGCTCTGCCCTACTTCTCCTGTTTGTGTGAGTGACAGCGTGAAATAATTAGGGTGTTAACCACGCAAAGATTAAAACAATGATGCATCATTATATGCATGAACTCAAAATTCTCAGAGTCTTATCATCCTTTCCCAACTCCGGCTGCGTACCCACAGGGAGCATTTCATGCTTATGGTAGCACGTGTGAAGTGTAAATTACTGAGCTGAGTGAAAGGAAGCTCAAACTGACGCCTTCACTGTGTGTGATTTCACTCTGCTGTCCCCACGTGCGTGCCCTCCAATCCTCATCTTTTGTTGCTGTGACTCCTATTTTGTGAGATGTACAAGTGATTGCCGAACTTGGCATAAATTCAGTGAATCTAATCATTGGGAAAGACTCTCGGGCATCTCGTTCAATATTTCAGCTAAAGAAGAGGTTCCCAGTTTCTGAAGGATGCGAGAAAAGGGACTTATTTTATCCTTGCATGCTTGAGGTTTAAGACTATTTCAGTCCCTTCTATTTTGATTAAATCTGATTGTTGGATGTATGATTTAATACAAAGTCCAAATATATTTCTCTGCCCTTATTCTGTTTTCTGAAGAGACCCAGAAAAAGTATAATGTCCTTCCTATGCAGGCTTTAGTAAATTTAGGAAATCGCCTCTTGATTCTGTCTCTAAGTCTGCCCTTGTCCTAGCTATAAATATAAGTGATTCCTCCTAACTTTCTTCCAGCACAGGTTCTCAGTGCTTGCTTTTTGAGTGCGTAAATATGGCATGATTTAGATTCTCTGCCATCCTTTCCTTTCTTCTGGATTCCAGACAGTATTTTATTTTTATGTTTCTCTCCAAATACCATGCCCAGAGTAAAGCATTCTGCCCAGAGTAAGGCATTCTGCCCAGACTTTTTCTGAACACCTTTTAGAACAAAGTATCTATTTTCTTGTTACAGAACTTGTATTTTATTATGACCTAAGATTTCATTAAGTTTGACTAACACATACTGTTGCTACATATTAAAGTTAAACATAACAACTCATACATATATCCTTCTGTTACAATCTCCTCTTTAGTTGCATCTCTCTGACCCTATCTATGAGTAATTGTATGTTGTAGACAGTAGTTTTTTCTAATTTAATATTTGGGAAATTTTCTGAAATTGATTAAAACATTACAGATTCGTTCACTTTTGAGTGTAAAATCATTAAATGATGAATTCTATTACTGCTCTTCCCCTAAAGGCACCCTACAAAAAAACAGCACCTGGAAAATATCCTATTTACTGTCACTGAAAGGCCCCGTGGTGCCTTTCTTCAGAGAGGATTAATGTCATGTCTGATCAAAGGGGCTAGCTATTTAAGCTAGAAATAATACCCTTGAGTTAAAGAACATTTAGTCTAATTTGTCTGTCTCTTGTTAACCAGGAATTCATGGTCAGTGGGGATTAATAGTTCATCTTGTAATTTATTCTGCTTAATTCTTACCTGGTCTAACATCACCTGCTGTGCCGCACTTTAGAAACTTAGCAAAAGCTACTATACTAAGCAGGCCAGCTGTGATGTTTCCGGTGTTTAGAAGTTTAATACCTTTCTGCAACACATATCCACAGGTGTCTTGTGAATATTTATTGATCGGTGGTAAGGTGGTCACAGAGAGAAAGAGATTTTTGCCAGTGTATTACAGACTTGAATTAATGTTTAAATCCTGTCTTCCATCGTTAGGACTATAACCTGCCACGATGGTGCTTCTTAGTTAGTGACCTAATTTTTATGCGATCCTTTTAATTTTTTTTTCCTCCATGTGTTTGTTTGTTGCCTCACATAAATTTAAATGAGGTAAAGATAAAAGGACGGTGGATGGAACAATGGAAAAACATACCCAACAGTCTAGTATTTTTGAATGGTAGATAAACTGGATTTGGAATATAGCAGACAAGGGTACATGTGCTATTTCTGATAAGGTAAAATTTTACTACTAAAATTTCTCAACTTATTTTTTCTTTAATTTAATAGTTAAAAAATGATGCTCAACCTTCCCTTTACTCTTGTAATTTAGAAAGTCTGCCATGACCGAGACAATTAGGCAAGGCCTCATCAGAAAGGATACATTCAATAACAAATATATGAGTTTTTGAGGCAAGAGCTAGACATGGTTGAGTTGTTAATCAAAAAATTCTGCGTAGCATCTCCATATGAGAAGATCATGCTTTTCTCTACTCTCCTCTCATGCACCCTGTGTCTGTCGCCTTCCAAACTGGCCATGTTTCGTGTTTCTGTAAACTGAATGTGAGCAAAAGTACTGTGTGTCACTCTCAAGTAATAACCTTTCGAGCCTTTCTCCCTGAGTCTGCTTTTCTTTCTTCTGCCTCAAGACCAGTACGTTCTTACAAGCGGTGGTTTCTTCAACTCTGGTCCCGGAATAAAGCGGATGTGGAAGGAACCTCTCACTCTGTGTTAGATATACATAAGAAATAATGAAATCACTGTTCTTATAAACTGTGCATAATACAGGTGCTTCATCATGTATAAACAATCAGCTGTCAGTGTTCAGAGCTGTGTACTGGAACAAAAGCACATTGCCGCACATTAAATAATTGCCAACTGTGAGTTGTGTTAGCATTAGCATTTCCAAATAAGTATTTGGGGCCTGTATTAACAGAACAATAGTGATGGTTTATAAGATCTAACATGTGCTTTAATTGAAACAGTGAGCACAAAGGATATTCTTGGAAAATTAATAAGGATAATGTGATCAAATTACTATTTAAATAGTAAAACGACTAGAAGTGTAGTCCATGGTTACATTTTTAAAAATTTTATTTTAGTTGGAGGATAATTACCCTACAATAGCATGATGGTTGCCGCCATACATCGTCATGAATCGGCCATAGGAAACGTTCGTCTGGCCCCCTCCTCCTACACCACCCTTCCACTACCCTCTCTTGCATTTTTAATTTATAAGAAAATTATGTGTGGTGGGCTACATGAAGTAAGAAGATATTTCCACATCCTAATCCCTGGAAACTGTGAACTATTGCCTGATAAGGCAGAAAGAGTAAATCTTATGTTGAAAAATGGGATTAATTAAAGGACCTTAAAAGAGTTTATCCTGGATTATGAGTTTGAACACTAAATGCAAAAATATGTTTCCTTATATTAGAGTTTAAAACAGATACACAATAAATAAGATCCAGTGCAGTCCAGTCACTCAGTCGTGTTTGACTCTTTGGGACCCCATGGACTGCACGCCAGGCCTCCCTGTCCATCACCAACTCCTGGAGTTTACTCAAACTCATGTCCATGGAGTCAGTGATGCCATCCAGCCATCTCGTCCTCTGTTGTCCCCTTCTCCTCTTACCTTCAATCTTTCCCAGCATTAGGGTCTCTTCCAGTGAGTCAGTTCTTTGCATCAGGTGGCCAAAATATTGCAGTTTCAGCTTCAGCATCAGTCTTTCCAATGAAAATTCAGGACTGATTTCCTTTAGGATGGACTGGTTGGATCTCCTTGCTGTCCAAGGGACTCTGCAGAGTCTTCTCCAACACCACAGTTCAAAATGTAGAGATAAATGTGAAGATAAGGCAGGCGAGGCAGCCACAAGCCGAGGAATGCCTCATCACCAGAAGCTGGAGGAGTGAGAAAGCAGAATCCCTGCGGAATCTCTGAAGGGAGCATGCTCCTGCTGACAACCTGGTTTTGGACTTCTGGTCTCCTGACCTGAAAGACAATAAATTTTCATTGTTTTAAGATATGGAGTTTATGGTAACTCATGACAGCAGCTCTATGAAACTAATATACATAATAGATCAATAATCACTAACTAAACCAGAAATACCAGAAAACTAAACTTTATGTACACTCAAGAATACATGTCTGGAGAATCTAGTTCTAGTAAATCCACAGTGCAACTCGTGTTTGAATATCTATTTAGCAGTTGTCCTAACGGATGTAAATGCTATAAATATGAAGATGTTTGGGGGAGGGAATATCTGTAATAGGTAACACACACTTAAAGATGCTCAATGGTGCCTTCTGACTAGTAGCTTGTGGGTAAATATCACAAGTTCACGTCTGCAGTGACTTAGCACACTGTTTCTTAGTGTATCTCTTATTTCTTCATTTCATATTTTCCCATTGTTTTCATGAAAGTGTAGTTGGTTTACAATGTTGTTAGATTCAGATGTATGGCAAAGTGATTCAGTTACACATATACATATGTATTATTTTTCAGATTCTTTTCTTTTATAGGTTATTACAATATATTGAGACTATTTCCCCATGCTGTATAGTAGGTCCTTCTTGGTTATCTATTTTATAATATATATAGTGTATATATATATGTTAATCCCAAACTCCTAATTCATTTCCTGTCTTCTTTCCCCTTTGAAAACCATAAATTTGCTTACTATGTCTGTTAGTATATTTCTGTTTTATAAATAAGTTAATTTGTATCATTTAAGATTCCACATATAAAGCAATACGTGATATTTATCTTTCGTTGTCTGGCTTACTTCACTTAGTATGATAATCTGTAAGGCCATCCATGTTGCTGTAAATATCATATTTCATTCTTTTCTATGGTTGATTAATATTTCATTGTGTGTGTGTGTGTAAAACAACTCCTTTGCCTGTTGATGGACATTTAATTTGTTTGCATATCCTGGCTGTTCTAAATAGTGCTGCAGCAAATATTTGAGTGCCTGTATCTTTCCAATTTACAGTTTTCTTCAGATATAGGCCAGGAGTGCTATCTCTGGAATCAAGTGGTAACTCTATTTTTAGTTTTTTAAGGAACCTTCATACTGTTCTCCATAGTGGCTACACCAATTTACATGCCCAGCAATGGTGTGGAAGAGTTCCTTTCCACACCTTCTCCAGCATTTATTGTTTGTAGACTTTTTAATGATGGCCATTCTGACTTGTGTGAGGTGATACCTCATTATAGTTTTGATTTGCATTTCTTTAATAATTAGAAATGTTGAACGTTTTCTATGTCCGTTGGCACTTGTATGTCTTTGGTGAAATGTCTCTATAGACCTTTTGCCCATTTTTTATTTTTATTTTAAAACATTTATCTGTATGAGCTCTTTGTATATTTTGGAAATCAATCATTTGTTGGCAACACTGTTTGCAAATGTTTTCTATATATTATAGGTCACCTTTTCATTTTGTTTATGGTTTCCTTGCTGTGCAAAAACTTTTAAGTTTAATTATGTCTCATTTACTTATTTTTGTTTTTATTTTCATTACTTTAGGAGACACATCCAAAAACATATTGCTGCAATTTAATGTCAGAGTGTTCTGCCCAGGTTTTCCTTTAGAAGTTTTGTGATATCTGGTCTTACATTATGTTTAATCCATTTTGAGTTTATTTTTTTATCTGTTGTTAGAGAAGGTTCTAACTTCATTCTTTCACATGGAACTGTCCAGTTTCCCAGCACAACTTGTTGAAGATTGACTTGTCTTCACCGTGTATTCTTGCCTCCTTTGTCACAGATTAGGTGACCATAGGTGTGTGGTTAATCTCTGGATTTTCTGTCTTATTCTGTTGATCTCTATGCCCGCTTTTGTGCCAGTATGATATTTTTGGCCTGATTCCTCCACCTTCCTTTTTCTTTCTCAAGATTGCCTTAGCTATTCAAGATCTTCTGTGTTTCCTGCAACGTTTTCTTTTCCTTTGTATAGTTCTATGAAAAAGACCATTGGTAATTTGACAGGGATTGCATTGAATCTGAGATTGCCTTGGGTAGTATAGTTGTTTAGACAAATGGATTCTTCCAACCCGAGGACATGATATGTATTTCTGTTATTTTGTGTCATTTTCAATTTATTCCATCAGTGTCCTACAGCTTTTGGAGTGCAGGTCTTTTGCTTCCTTAGGCGTGTTTATTCTTAGGTTCACGTGTGTGTGTTTCTGCTCAGTTGCTCAGTCACATCCAAATCTTTGTAGTCCCATGAACTGTAGCCTGCCAGGCTCCACTGTCCATGGAATTTTCCAGGCAAGAATACTGGAGTGGTTGCATTTCCTGCTCCAGGGGTTCTTCCCAACTCAGGGATCGAATCTGCATCTCCGCATTGGCAGGAGGATTCTTTATCACTAGCACCACCTGAGAAGCTCTATGATATGCTGTGCTTAGTCACTCACTCATGCCCAACCCTTTGTGACCGCACGGACTATAGCCCGCCAGGCTTCTCCGTCCATGGGGATTCTCCAGGCAAGAATATTCGAGTGGGTTGCCATGCCCTCCTCCCTGGGAAGTCCTAGTTTCACATACTTAAAAAAAAACTTGCTAAAAATTTTATGAGAAATATCATCAGCAGCCCTCTCACTCTAAGAAAAGGATGACCAATAACTCCCACCAAACACCAGAGTTCTGTAATACACAGTGTAAATCCCTATAAACTGCATTTACTTGTTATTGAGATACAGTCTTAAAAACATCTAAAATCATAAACTGCTATCAACTTTGCTGTTTCAAATCATTGGTGAGAAAGGAACCATCTCATTTTTGTCTGGAAGATCCTAGCTATTTAGGTCACTTTGATATGGAAAAGCAGCTTTGATTTTCAGCCAGTCTAAGACAAAAGGCTTTTGGACACAAAATTCCACTTTCCCATAACTAGTAGTTTCCAAAGAAATGAGTCACTGAGTCCTGCTTCTCAGCCTAAGCTTAAATCTTTATATATAAGGGCTGCTTTGTTTTGTTTCAAACAAAACGTGCACCATTAAATTCTACTGGAACTCTCCCATTTTCAACACCCTGTTATGTCCTTAGGTCCTTTTTTTATCTGGTGGGATATTTTATGCTTTCTCTGCAGGTATCCTCTGTTTTGTTCAGCAAGTTGGCAATCTTAACTTTTTTCATCTTTCAATTGGTTCTTGTTGATCTTAGGCTGTTGGGATTTAGAAACAGTTTGGGACATGCTAGAAAATAAAGCATATGAGTTATGGAGAAGATATGATTACTGTAGAATAAAGTAGCCTGAAGAATCATGGGAAGGGAGTTTGAGCTGGCTACTAATGAGTATGTTGGATTTATGTAGGCAAAGACTGTAGAAGCAGCATTTGAGTCAGATCATCAGTGTGAATAAGGACAAAATTGTGGGGCATTCAGTTCTTTCACAAGTTCTACATACTCTACCTTCGAATTTCACTGCTCTCATCACATATTCAGATTCCACACTGACCCCAGCCCTGTTTGGATTAATGTGATAATCTTCTAACTTGGTTACCTACTTATCCTTGTTCCTATCTATTAAGCATAAACCACTCAGCAACTAGAATTACTGTTCAAAATGTAAAATGTCTTATTTCTCTCCTTTGAAAGATATGCATTGACTTTTGCTATGCTTAAAATCCAAAGTCCTTCCGTGTGTGTGTGTGTGTGTGTGTGTGTGTGTGTGTGTGTGTGTGTGTGGACATGATCTACCCAATTTCTAAGAACTCTTCCCCGGCTCTCTCTGATCTAGCCATGCAGACACTCTGTTTCTCCATCAGCCTGAGAGACTCTGTATTGTTTTTTCTGCCTGTAGGAGGCAGGAGGGAAGGAAAAGTCTGAGAGTAGAATTTGAAGAAGGGATCATCTGACCACATTTATGACTATCATTATACACATTAAAACATTTTCCCTGTTGGCTCAGATGGTAAAGAATCTGTCTGCAATAAGGGAGACCTGGGTTCAATCCCTGGGTTGGGAAGATCTCCTGGAGAAGGAAATGGCAGCCCACTACAGTATTCTTGCCTGGAGAATCCTGTGTACAGAGGAGCCTGGTGGGTTACAGTCTAAGGGGTTGCAAAGAGTCAGACACTGCTGAGCGAATAACACTTTCACTTTCATGATACACACATAACAAAAAGACAAGTTTACACATTTGATTGTAACATTTTTTTTTCACATATGGACATCAAAAATATCCAGCAAATTCATGCAAGATGTCTCTTTCATGTTTAAGAAAAAAGAATTGTTAAAACAGGAACCTCTCGGGTCAAGTCCCTTCGACTCTTGATAGTAATAATGATGCTGTTTTATGACCCGAGTTCCCATTACATTTCTCCTTTCCCACTTGCCTTTAAATTACCTCTATAGAGCAAAATCATCATCATTATTATCTGAAGTTAAAGTCTTTCTACGGCAATGTGAATATTGTATAATAACAGGATTGAGATAAACACACAATTATTTGTGCACAAGTGTGTTCCTTCTACAAATGATGGATTAGATTTTCCTGCCAAATTCATTGAAAACCCATAAATTTGCATATATTTTTACTGATGTGACCTAATTAAGAAGTGAGTTGAATGTTATTAAAATCTATGTTCCAGGACCTTATTCTATTAAAATACTCCTAGCAGGCTGCCTTACATGTCTCAGTGAAGGGTTTGTTTCTACAAGCAGATATATTGCAACTTTTGACTCTCAACTCTGTCTGTAAATTGACTTTCTTTACTTATTAGTAGCATGTCTTACTATCATAGGTAATGGTATTCCACCTCAACTACCACACCAGCTGTCTGCATAATTACTATATATTTGATGAACGGTCCTTTATAGGACTTTATGATAACTCCAAAAAGAATGAAGGAATGGAGCCAAAGCAAAAACAATACCCAGCTGTGCATGTGACTGGTGACAGAAGCAAGACCTGATGCTGTAAAGAGCAATATTGCATAGGAACCTGGAATGTCAGGTCCATGAATCAAGGCAAATTGGAAGTGGTCAAAAGGATGAACATTGACATTCTAGGAATCAGTGAACTAAAATGGACTGGAATGGGTGAATTTAACTCAGATGACCATTATATCTACTACTGCGGGCAGGAATCCCTCAGAAGAAATGGAGTAGCCATCATGGTCAATGAAAGAGTCTGAAATGCAGTACTTGGATGCAATCTCAAAAATGATAGAATGATCTCTGTTTGTTTCCAAGGCAAACCATTCAATAGCACAGTTATCCAAGTCTATAACCCAACCAGTAATGCTGAAGAAGCTGAAGTTGAATGGTTTTATGAAGACCTACAAGACCTTGTAGAACTAACACCCAAAAAGATGTCATTTTCACTATAGGGGACTGGAATGCAAAAGGAGGAAGTCAAGAAACACCTGGAGTAACAGGCAAATTTGGCCTTGGAATATGGAATGAAGCAGGGCAAAGACTAATAGAGTTTTGCCAAGAAAATGCACTGGTCATAGCAAACACTCTCTTCCAACAGCACAAGAGAAGACTCTACACATGGACATCACAAGATGGTCAACACAGAAATCAGATTGATTATATTCTATGCAGCCATAGATGGAGAAGCTCTATACAGTCAACAAAACAAGACCAGGAGCTGACCGTGGCTCAGATCAAGAACTCCTTATTGCCAAATTCAGACTGAAATTGAAGAAAGTAGGGAAAACTGCTAGACCATTCAGGTATGACCTAAATCAAATCCCTTATGATTATACAGTGGAAGTGAGAAATAGATTTAAGGGCCTAGATCTGATAGATAGAGTGCCTGATGAACTATGGAATGGGGTTCGTGACATTGTATGGGAGACAGGGATCAAGACGATCCCCATGGAAAAGAAATGCAAAAAAGCAAAATGGCTGTCTGGGGAGGCCTTACAAATAGCTGTGAAAAGAAGAGAGGCGAAAAGCCAAGGAGAAAAGGAAAGATATAAGCATCTGAATGCAGAGTTCCAAAGAATAGCAAGAAGAGATAAGAAAGCCTTCTTCAGTGATCAGTGCAAAGAAATAGAGGAAAAGAACAGAATGGGAAAGACTAGAGATCTCTTCAAGAAAATTGGAGATACCAAGGGAACTTTTCATGCAGAGATGGGCTCGATAAAGGACAGAAATGGTATGGACCTAACAGAAGCAGAAGATATTAAGAAGAGGTGGCAAGAATACATGGAAGAACTGTACAAAAAAGATCTTCATGACCCAGATAATCATGATGGTGTGATCACTCATCTAGAGCCAGACATCTTGGAATGTGAAGTCAAGTGGGCCTTAGAAAGCATCACTATGAACAAAGCTAGTGGAGGGGATGGAATTCCAGTTGAACTATTTCAAATCCTGAAAAATGATGCTGTGAAAGTGCTGCACTCAATATGCCAGCAAATTTGGAAAACTCAGCAGTGGCCACAGGACTGGAAAAGGTCAGTTTTCATTCCAATCCCAAAGAAAGACAATGCTAAAGAATGCTCAAACTACCGCACAGTTGCACTCATCTCACATTCTAGTAAAGTAATGCTCAAAATTCTCCAAGCCAGGCTTCAGCAATACATGAACTGTGAACTCCCTGATGTTCAAGCTGGTTTTAGAAAAGGCAGAGGAACCAGAGATAAAATTGCCAACATGCACTGGATCATGGAAAAAGCAAGAGAGTTCCAAAAACCATCTATTTCTGCTTTATTGACTATGCCAAAGCCTTTGACTCTGTGGATCACAATCAACTGTGGAAAATTCTGAGAGAGATGGGAATACCAGACCACCTAACCTGCCTCTTGAGAAATCTGTATGCAGGTCAGGAAGCAACAGTTAGAACTGGTCATGGAACAACAGACTGGTTCCAAATAGGAAAAGGAGTACGTCAAGGACAGGGAGGCCTGGTGTGCTGCAATTCATGGAGTCACAAACAGTCGGACATGACTGAGCAACTGAACTGAACTGAACTGATGGACTGAATATTTCTGTCTCTAAAATTCAAATGCTGAAGCGCTAACACAAAATGTGGTGGTACTTGTAGGTAGGATCTTTGGTACTCTAAACAGGTTGAGATGAAGTTTTGAGGGCAAGTCTCCCATGATATTAGTGTCCTTACAAGAACAGGAAGAGACATCAGAGTCTCTCACCACCTTGTGAAGATATAGCATGAAACTGACTTTCTGTAAGCCAAGAAGAGCCCTCAGTGGGAAAATAAATCAGCTGAAATCTTGATCTTGGCTCTCCTAGCCTGCCAGAACTATGATAAATTCCTATTGTTCAAGCCACTGAGTCTATGATATTTTGTTACAGTAGCCCACTCCAGTACTCTTGCCTGGAAAGTCCCATGGAAGGAAGAGCCTGGTGGGCTGCAGTCCATGGGGTCGCTAAGAGTCGGACACGACTGAGTGACTTCACTTTCACATTTCACTTTCATGCATTGGAGAAGGAAATGGCAACCCACTCCAGTGTTCTTGCCTGGAGAATCCCAGGAACGGGGAGCCTCATGGGCTGCTGTGTATGGGGTTGCACAGAGTCGGACACGACTGGAGTGACCTAGTAGCAGCAGCAGCCTGAACTAAGTCAGGGGATCATGGACCAGTGGATGTGACTAGGTGTATGGTATAAAAGTTTAAACATTCATCTTGAGTTTTAAAAATAATTTATTTATGTATTTATTTTGGGTTGTGCTCAGTCTTTGTTGCTGTGCGGGCCTTTGTCTAGTTGCGGAGAGTGGGGTCTACTCTCCGGTGCCCTTGTGCAGGCTTCCTATTGCAGTGGCTTCTCTTGCTCCAGCACATGCTCTGGGGAATATGGGCGTCGGTAGCTGCGGCACGGGGGCTCAGTAGCTGTATTTCAGATCCAACCAGTCCATTCTGAAGGAGATTAGCCCTAGGATTTCTTTGGAAGGAGTGATGCTAAAGCTGAAACTTCAGTACTTTGGTCACCTCATGCGAAGAGTTGACTCACTGGAAAAGACTCTGATGCTGGGAGGGATTGGGGGCAGGAGGAGAAGGGGACGACAGAAGATGAGATGGCTGGGTGGCATCTCTGACTTGATGAACGCGAATCTGAGTGAACTCCGGGAGTTGGTGATGGACAGGGGAGGCCTGGCGTGCTGTGATTCATGGGGTCGCAAAGAGTTGGACACGACTGAGCGGCTGAACGGAACTGAACCGAGAGCACAGGCTCAGTAGCTGCGGTCCTCGGGGCCCCAGAGCGCAGGCTCGGTAGTTGCGGTATGTGAGCTCTGTTCTGCAGCACATGGGATCCTCCCAAACCAGGGGTTGGAACCCACGTCTCCTGCATCAGCAGGTGCACTCTACCACTGAGCCACCAGGGAAGCCGTCTTGATTTTTTTTTTACAAGTATTCATTGTAGAACTTTACAGATTCCCATTCTCATGGACACCATTTTCATACAGTTAGACTTAGTATCATCAGGCTTGTCAATATTTATACTATTTGTAATTGCATTTCTAAATTTCTGGGGTTTATTCTAAAAGATGCTTGTTCATTTCTGTGTTTTACTATTGTAATCATAGAGATCATAAATGAGTCTATTAAAATTAAGCAAACTATAACCCTTCATGTTTGCTTTTATTTGGATATGAAGAATGAAAGATCATTATCTTACCATCATTATGGCAAAAATTTGCCAAAAAAAAAACCACAAAAAACAAAACCAAACCACTGGCTATAATGGAACACCTGATTATCTCCCCTCCCACACAGTGCTAGTAAATACTCTTGGATTTTTAAACTACTTGTTATGGTATAGGAAGTTGATTTCATTGTTTTCAAAAATTGTATACAGTTTGGATATAGTAAACAAATTTTTGTAGTTTCATTGCCATTATATTTATCATTATAAATACAGATTAAAGAAGAGCAAGCAACAGGAATAACACCAGTGCTATTTTTAGGGTAATGATATTTTCCCATATATAATCAACTCACATATACTCTACCCTGAGATTTGTCTAAAATAATTGGCAGTTGGACTATCATGTACAGCACTAAAAGAAAATGAAGTCATACTTATTCTCAGAATTTACTCAGAGTGCAGTTCTAGCACAAAACACGGTCATGACCAGCATGGAAAGACTCACAAATGCAAGCCCATTTAAAATTTGTGCTTAGAGGAGTCACAGATCTTGACCCTGAATTCCTTCTGTTTTCTGAAATAATGATTTCTCTGTAAGTACTTTCATCCTTTACCATATGTAACTGGACACTGTGACCAAATGAGAACATGGAATTTGCTTTAAATATGCTCTTCAATTAAAGAAAAAGAGACTCTTTGGTAGTGGTTTCTAAGATCTGTGAAGGAGTTCAAGGATTTTCCAATCATAGGTCTATGTGCTAACAAAAACAAAAAGCTTGCATTCAATTAAAATTCATTTTGTGGCATATAATTCCATGGATTTTGACAGATTCATAGATTTGCATATTCACCGGTTAAAGACAGAAAACCTTGGAATCCAAAGAAATGTCCTTCTGCCCTTTTGTAATCAACCCGATCCCACATGGCCAATTCCTGGCCATCACTAGTCTGCACTCTGTTCCTATAGTTTTGTCTTCTGGAATGTCATATAAATAAAATAATATACATTTTGCAGTCTTTCATTTAACAAAATGCATTTGGGATTCATACATATCATGTAGACCAATGATTTGTTCCTTTATTTCCTGAATAGCAGTCCATAGTATGACTGATTCCTGTCTACCTGTTCAGTTGAAGGACATAAAAGATTCCTTGCGGTTCATTATTTGTGCTGTAAATGTCTATGGGTTTTATCAGACATGTAGGAACACAAATTTTTGAATACTGGATCAACCTTGTGAATAAATCTCACTCAATTGTGACTTATTATCCTTTTTAGATATTGTTGGATTTGATATGCTAACACTTTGAGAAATTTTTGCACTGTTGTGCCTGGGGAGATGTTGATGAAAGAAAACTATAGTCTTAATATTTCTAGATAGCTCCCTGCTAGAGCTCTTCATGTCTTTGTGTGCATCCAAGTTTATGCTTGGTCCCATATTCCTTTTGCCTACAGAATTCCTTTTACCACTTTTGTGTTTTTTAAGGTTTAGGTCTGATGGCCACAAATGTGCTGTTTATCTGAAAAAGTTGTTTCTTCATTTAAATCATATATATATATATATATATATATATATATATAAAAGTTATAAATTTCTGGACTTAGTTTTATTTTTATTCTTCTTTCCTCACTGTGAAATGTCACCTTATTGCCTTTTGGCTTCCATGGTTTCTGTTGAAGGGTCTGTATCTTCACCCACTTTGTATGTAAAGTGTGTGAAAGAGTATGTATGTGCACGTGTTTTCTTTTTCCTTTCTGCCTTTAAGCGTTTTCAGCAGTTTGCCTATGGGATTACTAGGTGATTGCTTTCTTGGTATTTATCTTGCTTGGTGTTGCTTTAATCTGTTGTTTGTCATTAATTTTGGAAAATTCTCAACCATTAAATTCATAAATATTTAGTCTGCCTTCTTTTTCTCTTGCTTTGGGATTCAAATTGTATCCATGTTATGTTAGAACCTTTGATATTGTCCTACATCCTTTGAATGCCCTGTTTTTCCCCAGCAACCCCCTTTCCTTGTGTTTCAGTTTGGGAAATTTATATTGACCTATCCTCCAGTCTGCCAATACTTTTCTCAACTGTATCAAGATTACTGATGAAATCTTTGAATGCATTCTTTATCCATTACTGTGCTCCTGCCCTGCTCTCAGAATTTAATTTGATTCTTCCTTATAGTTTTTATATTTCTATTGAAAGTTCTCAGGTGGCTTACATATTTTCATTTTCTTGTTTAGAGAATTTATTTTGCAGTTATTTTCAATACTCTGTGATTTGTTTCAACATCTGTACTGTATTTGAATCCAACCATGTTGATTTCTTTGTCTATTGGCAGTGCATTTTTTCATGCTTTCTGATTAATTTTATTGTTGGTGTTGAAATTGGGTCATATTTTGTAGATGGATAGAGTAATGTAAAGTTAATCATTTTGTAATGTGTATGTATATCAAATCACTGTGTCATATATTTTAAATATATAATTATATATAATATCCTTCAGTAAATTTAGGGGGAAAAAAAAGAGTGGGGTAGATAGTTTCTTATTCTGAGAAACAAGCTTGCCTTTTCTACTACTTGACTTTTAGTTTCAAGATTTGGGCTGGTGGTAGTTTAGTTGTTAAAATGTATCCAACTCTTTTGACCCCACCATCTGTAGCCTGCCAGGCTCTTCTGTCCATGGGATTTATCTGCTCTAGAATCTTGCTGGGTTTAAGGCTGATTACTTTTGCCAACAAAGATCCATATATTCAAAGCTATGGTTTTTCCAGTAATTATATATGTAAGAGTTAGACTATAAAGAAAGCTGAGCGCGGAAGAATTGATGCTTTTGAACTGTGGTGTTGGAGAAGACTCTTAGAGTCCCTTGGACTGCAGTCCCTTGGACTGCAATGCTAAAGGAAATCAGTCCTGAATATTCATTGGAAGGACTGATGATGAAGCTGAAACTCCAATACTTTGGCCACCTGATGGGAAGAACTGACTCACTAGAAAAGACCCTGATACTGGGAAAGATTGAAGGTGGGAGGAGAAGGGGACGACAGAGGATGGGATGGTTGGATGGCATCACTGACTCAATGGACATGAGTTTGAGTAAACTCCAGGAGTTGGTGATGGACAGAAAAGCCTGGTGTGCTGCAGTCCATGGAGTTTAAAAAAGTTGGATGGACACAACTGAGCAACTGAACTGAACTGAATTGATTGTTATGAATAAGCTCAATACACCCTGGGCTTCAAATTCCTCTAGGATCATTTATGCTTATTATGGGAGCAGGTTTGTCAGAGGATTTTACCCAGTAGCTACTTCATCCTCTGCTTTAGGTCTTGTCTCTGTGCTTGACCTTAGAGAGGGTATGATCATATATTCTTACACGTCTTCCAGCATTATTTCAGTTTTACCTGATATTTACTAACCTGGTACTGGGGGCTTGTTGTGTAGTTGCTAAGTCATGTCTGACTCTTGTGATCCCATGGATTGTAGCCCTCCAGGCTCCTCTGGCAAGGTTTCCCAGGCAGGGATACAGGAGAGGCTGAGGTTTCCCTCTCCTGGGGATCTTCCTGGCCCAGGGATTGAACCCCAACATCTCCTGCTTTGTAGGCAGATTCTTTACTGCTGAGTCACTGGGGCCTGAGGTGAAGTATTTTCTGTTGTTTCAAGTAAGCTCTGCGACCTTACTTAGGTCTTTGGCATGCAGATTTCTCAGAGTTCCTGCCCCATTTCCAGATTCCTGGAGCAGTCAGCCTTCCTGGCCTCTTTCTATATTGTCAGTTCCCTTTCCTTCCCTGCAATATGTTTTCATTAGACCAAATTGTTAATGCCTTTCCTTCTGACTAAGGCTTTTATTCCACAGTGAAAATGAGGCAGAAGGGTCCAGGTTGGCGTTTCTTGCATCTCCTATAGAGCCTATTGTTTTCCTTACTCTAGTAAGGAAATGCTTTCTCAGTATCCTTGCCAAAGACTTTGTGAATGCCCACAAAATGCTGTCTAGAGGAAAAGCTTCAGAAGCAGGCACATTCCTTCTGTATCTGTGGGGCTCCCACCTATTTGTTAGCTGTTCTAGTTGAATTCTTTCCAGTGCCAGGAAATATTTGCCTCAGATAAGCAAATGTTTCATCCTGTCTCTTCTGGGCTAAATTTACGGTGTGTCTAGCTTGTTTTTGTTCTAAGTGTGGGAGTAACTACTGACATTTTGCTTTGTACATTTTTGTTTACTGAAATTTATTATACCTCTACCTATGAATGTTTTAATTTTATATTTCTGTGCAATGTATATGCAAATAGATACATATATCAATGCCATGTTCTTTTTTTCCCCCAGGCTACGCTAACTTAGAGAACTGGGTGACAGGAGGTATACCAATAAAAATAAGACCATATTCTGATATTAGATCTCAGAAGGAAACTGACCTCTCGTTACCTTGTGAGATCTCTCACAGTGGCCTGAAGGTGCACACCACTTTCTCTCCTACTCCTGGAGAGAAATTCCCTGTTGGGGTCATGAGTGACTCTGCCTCCCCACTGTGCTGAACTTCACTGTATATGGAGCAACACTACGTAACACGCTCTCATTTCCTCGCATTGTCTCCAGCAGCAGCATTTGTGTTTGATTTCCTCTTTTGATTCCTTCGATTCCTGGACCAGAAACCTGGGAAAAACAAAAGGACAGGATTAGGGACAGGACACATGGGGAGGAGAATAGAGATGAATACCGAGTTCATATGGGGGTTCATACCGAGTCTGAAAATGTACTTTATGCTATATTCACCTCTGCCCTTCACTGCCACTCTCTCCTCCACTGAAATCAAGCTGTTGGCCTTACTCTGTGTAATGGGTTATCTAATTTTTACATATTGATAAGGAAATGGAATTAATTGGAAGCAGGAGCTGGTATTGTGGGGATGGTTATTACTTCCTCCAAATGGTTTAGTCTTCAGGAGCAGTAATCAGCTTCATTATATTCTTGTCAACTCTTCATTCATTCCAAAACTTTTAAACTTTCTGTATGCTGACATTCTGCCAATTTCTGAGGCTAATGTGTTGAACATGTTTCTTAAACCTTAAAGAATTTAGACTTTATCATCACATCCTTCTGCAAATGAAATCCTAACAATTTCTCCCTATCTAATAAATCATCAGATTTTAACACTGCAGATTATTGTGTTCTTATATGTGCTAGGTCTCTTAGAATCATTATCATATTTCCTTTAATCCTCAAAACAGTCTTAGGAAGAAGATTAACATCTCTACCTTAGAGTTAAGGCAACTGAATACATAAATGATTATGTAAACCATCATGTAGCTACTGGAGATAGAGGGATCTTCAACAGTAAGTCATACAGGGCAGCTTGATCTTGATAATTGTATTCGTAGGAGTATAAAATTTGGTTCCTCTTCCCTTTAGTCTGAATTAGAAGTGGACGCCCCTATGTTTGGGCCTTTATTCCAGGAAGGGGAGAAATTTTCATGTACAAAAGTTGGCTTAAAATTCAACATTCAGAAAAGTAGGATCATGGCATCCGGTCCCATCACTTCATGGCAAAAAGATGGGGAAACAATGGAAACAGTGAGAGACTTTATATTTGAGGGCTCCAAAAGCACTGCATATGGTGATTGCAGCCATGAAATTAAAAGATGCTTGCTCCTTGGAAGAAAAGTTATGACCAACCTAGACAGCATATTAAAAAGCAGAGACATTACTTTGCCAACAAAGGTCCATCTATTCAAAGCAATGGTTTTTCCAATAGTCATATATGGACGTGAGAGTTGGACTTTAAAGAAAACTGAACACTGAAGTATTGATGCTTTTGAACTGTGGTGTTGGAGAAGACTCTTGAGAGTCCCTTGGACTGCAAGGAGATCCAACCAGTCCATCCTAAAGGAAATGAGTCCTTAATATTCATCAGAAGGACTGATGCTGAAGCTGAAACTCCAATAATTCAGCCACCTGATGTGAAGAACTAACTAATGGAAAAGACCCTGATGCTGGGCAAGTTTGAAGACAGGAAGAGGAGAAGGTGATGGCAGAGGATGAGATGGTTGGATGGCATCACCAACTCAATCGACAAGAGTTTGAGTAAGCTCTGGGAATTGGTGATGGAGAGGGAGGCCTGGTGAGCTGCAGACCATGTGGTCACAAAGAGTCAGACATGACTGAGAGATCGAACTGAACATCTTTATTTTACTAGTCATATCTATTTATGCATTTACATGCCTATGTTTTAATATATTAACTTAAATGTAACAGTAGACCCAATGAGTGTTCATTGGAAGGAGTGATGCTGAAGCTGAAACTCCAATACTTTGGGCACCTGATGTGAAGAGCTGACTCTTTTGAAAAGACCCTGATGCTCAGAAAGATTGAAGGCAGGAGGAGAAAGGGATGACAGAGGATGAGATGGTTGGATGGTGTCACCTACTCAATGGACATGAGTTTGGGTAAACTCTGGGAGCTAGTGATGGATAGTCAGGCCTGGCATGCTGCGGTTCAGGGGATCACAAAGAATAAGACAGAACTGAGCAACTGAGCTGAAGTAAACCTATTCTTGCAGCAGCAGTTAGACTGATATAATTAATATCAAGAAAATGACAGACATTACCAAACATGGTAAAATAGTCAAATATTCACAACCGACTGAAATGTCAACATATTTTGGAAGCTCTTTTGCCAAAACAAACTTGAAATTAGAGATACACTTGAGATAAGAATGTCACATAAAACAAGAACACATATTATGTATTTCCCTCTACTTGGCATTAACTAGTTATAATGGTGAAGAAAGACAGTGGTTCATTTTCTCATTTGGCAGGGATTTTAAAAATAATGCTTATTAGAATGGTTTTGAATGCCCATGTGCTTTTCCCTGTACCTCTTTGCAAAAAGGCAATTTTTTCATATTTGGGTCAGAATGCATATTTTTGGATATATTTGTATTATTGTCTTTTTATGTATAGACCTTTTGGGGAACAAGACTGTGTTTTATAACAACAGATTCAATCAGAGCTCAGTGAAATTACCTTAAAATTCCATATGTATCATGGTAGTTTTAAAAGCTCTTAAGTATCAGGTGTTAGGAATTCAACAGGGTCATCTATTACTCTGCGTGTGTTAGTCACTCAGTCTTATCCAACTCTTTGCGACCTCATGGACTGTAGCCTGCCAGACTCCTCTGCCCATGGAGTTCTCCAAGTAAGAATACTGGAGTGGGTACCCTTTCCCTTCTCCAGGGGCTCTTCCTGACCCAGGGATTGAACTCGGGTCTCTGGATCATAGGCAGATTCTTTACTATCTGAGCCACAAAGGATGCCCCTAGTGGATGTAGTATATGGTAGCAGAAAGAGTATGTATTTGGGGGTCAAATAAATTTGGTGTAACTTTCAGTGTTGCTTCTTCTCCATAGAATCATCCTTTGGCCTTTAACAAGTCAAATGATTTGCATATGATATATGTTACTGGAAAAAAAGTACTAATGTATTTATCAACAACAGGTACAATGAATGATATACAACCAAAACAATGGAACTAAATTTGTAAGCCAGAAGTAAGCATAAATGTGCATCCTCATTTGAAAAGTGGGAATGACAGTAGTTATTTTGCAGGGTGGTGGTCAAAATATTAACAATTATATTTATACCAAAAAGGCTAGAACCTGATTCTAAGCAGATACTCATACACAGATGATACTGTTTAATTTTAATTACTATAAAATTAGTCCCTGGATTCACTCTGTTTATAGTTTAATACAATCATTTTCAATTTGTTTTTAACCATAGCCCTCAGCAAGAAATCCTTTATACATTACTTTCCAGTATGTAACATAGTGAACGTGCACACACACAAACACACACATTCTTCTGTTAGAAGAATTTATTAGAGCAGTGTTATCTTAACTGTATATGATAAACTGTATTTTCCATCCTATCCTACCTTACTTTTACATTCTTTTCCTAATTTGTGATTCACTAATGGGGTGCAATTCATAGAAATACAACTGAATCTGTCTTAAAATGTCAGGGAGTGTTTTATAGAGAATATCCCCTCCCTGGGCAGAAATAAGGTTTCAAAGTAAATGATAATGGGAGGCAGGTAAGGGACTTCTATTTGGGGTGTAGAGTGCTTGGAACTTTATTTGGACATTTCTAAACTGTTTAGTGTATCTTGAACATTAAGTACATGTATATACTATAACTAGTGCTAAGGTAAAAGAGAGTCCCTTGGACTGCAAGGAGATCCAGCCAGTCCATCCTAAGGGAAATCAGTCCTGAATATTCATTGGAAGGACTGATGTTGAGCTGAAGTTCCTTAGGCCACCTGAGGCAAAGAGCTGACTCTTTTGAAAATACTGTGATGCTAGGAAAGATTGAGGGCAGAAGGGGACCACAGAGGATGAGACGGTTAGATGGCATCACTGACTCAATGGACGTGAGTTTGGGTAAACTCCAGGAGCTAGTGTTGGACAGAAAGGCCTAGCATGCTGCAGTCCATGCGGTCCAAAGGGTCGGACATGACTGAGTGAGTGAACTGAACAAGTAGGGTACTGAAATGGTCGTATTTGTATTTTAGAAGGTGGTAACAGAGAGGATGGCCATTCATAGTTTGAGAACAGAAGCTTTGAAGAGACACTTAGATAAAGCTGTGGAAAGATGATGAGGGCCGAGAAGAAGATCTGAATGGTAAGGATAGAGAGAATGGATTCAATAGTTAGGAAGTAGTTAAGGTTTGTTTGTTTTGTTTTGTTTGATGATTGGAAAGCAAGGATATTAAACTGCCCCTTCCCTTTTACTTGATATGGAGCTAGAGAGGGCTGACATCTTTCCCTGGGTACGAGGATGCAAGTCTAGGCAGGCCATCAAGATGGGAAACCAAGTAGATACATAGGAAGACGAGAAGAAAATCAGATGGTTATGTGATTATTTTTTCCATGTGTTTTTATAAAAATTGAATTTCTGAGTTTGATTGGTTAACAAAGGAATTCTTTATGGTTTTGACTGTAGTGAATCAACAGGTCTTTTGACAACAATCATGGGAATTATCTAACCTGAGGGAAATGGTTAAGTGTTGGACGTAAGAGAGTCTCCTCTGTACAAATATGCCAGACCATGTACTGTCCTGCGAATCATCTCCGCCTAGTTTTCTTAGTTTTTGTAATGACAGGAATCTTCTTCAAAGCATAAAGAATAGCAAGAGATTTTGGCATGTGGGCAGAAGTGTCTTGATTTTTATGACATCGAGCACTTTGCACATAAATATGTATGACTGGAAAAAAATATATTTGTCAGAGAAATAAGTTAGAAGCAGAAATGAAATGCATTCAGATGCATGGAGGTGAGAGTTTGTAAACCAAACCCAACGGATCGTCTTTCTCTTCTACCTTTTCTATTCAGCCTGGTTTATTTCTGCCATTCTCCTCTCTGTATATCATTCTTAAGTCTTCTGTCATTGGTTAGGACTTCTACCTGTCCTCTTTACTGTGTAATACATTAACTCCAAACATAGTAGCTTAAAACAGCCGTTTTATTTCGCTCATAGTTTTGAGGTATTTTATGTGGTTGCAATATGGTCTTCACTGAGTGGGAGATCCAAGCAGCAAGCCACTTAGAAAGCAACTGTAACACTCAACCAAAAACTTCTACTTATCAGCGATAAAGATACTACTTTGAACCTCACATTCCACAGCTTTTGTTTTATTTCTAATTGTGTCTGAAGCCGCATGGTGAAACTGCTATTTATCGTGTCAACAATAAGCTGTCATTGTCATAGCCTTTTAGTTAACCCTTCCTCAATGTCTCTTTGTTTGAAATTTCACTGATAAATTCTGGAGGGATTTTTAAAATAATTGAGTGAAGATATCTTCTTGCTGCTATAAACTCTTATTCAGAATGGGTGAAAACATTAACAAAGGAAATCTCCTCAGTCACTGCGTTGGTACCTTAGACGTCTATCATCAGAAGCAGGTAATTTAAATACATATGTGGAACCAGCACATTTGTTCATTATTTAACTATTATGCAAAGTAAATAATCCTAGCATTAATTAGGGACTTCCCATGTGGCTCAGTGGTAAAGAATCTGCATGCCAAGGCAGGAAACACAGGAAATGAGGGTTTGATCCCTGGGTCAGGAAGATTCCTCTGAAGTAGGAAAGGGCAGCCCACCCCAGTATTCTTGCCTGGAAAATCCACGGCCAGAGGAGTGAGATGGGATACAGTCCAAGGGGTGGCAGGGTCAGCACGACTTAAGCAGCTGGGCCTGAGCATAATAAATTAGAAGCTAAAGAGAGTTACAGGGAAAGGAGAGGGGTTCCACCTGACTTCTAGTTCTCTAGATGAAAATAACATGCATATTGGATGCATTTCACTTTCTTCCACTATGTCTTCCCTATGTCCTCATGACTTGCATGTCTGTTGCATAATGGGCAGAAATGACCTTCTAGGAGGAAGGAGTCTTTACAACATGGGGAAGTTTTTGAAGCAGGGTACATCTTTAGTGAACTTGGCCTTGAGGAATGTAAAGCTAAAGGATATTGGGTTATTCCATGTTAAAGACTTAACCAACGGAGAGGGGAAGTCTAATTATACAAAAACTCATACTGTTTTAATCATTAGGGTAAGAGGTAACGTGATTGGAAAGAAAACCCTCACAGGCTAGAAGATGAGTTGTTGTTGTTATTGTTTTTCTTATTTGAAGGGGCTTCCCTGGTGGCTCAGCTGGTAAAGAATCTGCCTGCAATGCAGGAGACCTCAGTTCAATTCCTGAATCAGGAAGATATTCTGGAAAAGGGTTAGGCTACCCACTCCAGTATTCTTGGGCTTCCCTGGTGGCTCAACTAGTAGAGAATCTGCCTGAAATATGGGAGACCCTGGTTTGATTCCTGGGTCAGGAAAATCCACTGGAGATTTTATTTTCTTTCTCTCTTTTTTTTATTTAAAGAGAAGCATCATAATGAGCTGTATGGAGTGGGAACAGTAATAGGTGATGTAAAGACATTGAAGGTTTTAATAGGCCTTATTTAAGCTGAAACTCCAGTTCTTTGGCCACCTCATGCGAAGAGTTGACTCATTAGAAAAGACACTGATGCTGGGAGGGATTGGGGGCAGGAGGAGAAGGGGACAACAGAGGATGAGATGGCTGGATGGCATCACTGACTTGATGGACGTGAATTTGGGTAAACTCCAGGAGTTGGTGATGGACAGGGAGGCCTGGCGTGCTGCAGTTCATGGGGTCACAGAGTCAGACACGACTGAATGACTGAACTGAACTGAACTGAAGCTCTATTTTAATCTCCTCCCCATTTTTTTTAAAGTGAGGATCACCGGTACAGATTTGTTTGGGGTTGTTCTCTTTTCTCCTTGGTTACTCTGAGGCAAGTTTATTGTTATTGTCACTTAGTCTGCCTCACTAAATGATTAGCAGAGGTGCTCTAAAAGAAAACAAATCTTTTGTGTTGTTCTTCTGAGGAATAGCAAGGAAATTGGAGGATGGGGAAATGGTGATCCCTCTGAAGCAGTATTGCAGAGGAGTTGGCTGATGTGAAGTAATAAACTCTAAGTGAAAAAGTAAATGGTGACAGATTGAAAGAGGGAAGGAGATAAATGAACCCCAGGAGGACCACCAGAAGAGAGAAACATGCTTGGCAATAGAAAAATGATGATCAGAGTATAACCAGAGAGAAAGCTCCATGGTTCTACTGGAGTGCTTACAAGAGAATTGTAAGAGATGCATGCTCCTTTTAGACAAGGATTATTCATTCTTATTTCCTTGCATTTGTTGCTCAGTTTTTCCTTCGGAAATGTGCTGCTACATTTGAAAGCAAAGTTTGGAATATCTTGTGTCTGAGATGACTTTATGGTTGGAGAAAACAGTCTAAGAATACTGTATTCTTATTGCCTACCTGTATTCTTTGGCTTCCCTGGTGGCTCAAAGGGTAGAAGAATCTGCCTGCAATGCAGGAGACCCGGGTTCAATCCTGGGTCAGGAAGAACCTGTATTCTTACTGACTACCTGTATCCTTATTGACTACCTGGTCTGATCACATGTCTATATGTGCCACTAAATGAGCTCTCTGAATATGGAAGCAATTCATAGACCCTATGTATTCTCTGTACCTCACATGATATCAGGCACAGCATAATAAATGTGTGTGCAATTTAAAATGGGCGCTGATTCCTGCCCAACACAAGGTATGCTCAACAATATAGTTTTGCTTTTCTTTTACATGGACAATGTATATCCTGGGGAAGAAAAAAAAAAGATTTTCTGTTCATCTGTACCTTCTTCAGCTTCAAAGAACTCGAAATATGTGTAACTTCCCCTGTACACTTAGCTCTACTTGAATCCCAAGCCAATCATGTTCCATTGAGAAAGGCAGAAGCTACATCCACACAGTCGAAGGCTTTAGCGTAGTCAGTGAAGCAGAAATAGATGTTTTTCTGGAATTCTCTTGTTTTTTTTTCTATGATCCGATGGATGTTGGCAATTTGGTCTCTGGTTCCATCGTTAGCAGGTAATTATAGTATCGTTTACTCGTTGCAAATTCTATTAACATGTTGGTGGTAAGCAGAGCATTGTTTGGGGCAGGATTTGAGTTAAGAGGTGGGGCAGCTGCTAGCTTGTTCCTTCAGTGACACTTGCAATATGCCTTCTTTATGGTGACCTCTAGTTTAAATTTGTGACTCACTTAAATGTCAAACAAGCTAAGTGGTGCATTTCATTAATGAAAAATTAATGAAAACCTTGGGCTGGCACATACTACTTGTTTACAATATATCTAATTCATTAGGAAGACATCCATCAAGTGAGGGCTTTGGCCTGGCTCTGGTTGCATTGTGAGCAGGCTGTGTTCTCTTTCTTCCAGTTAATGAAAGTACGAGGCTGGGAAAAATTCACATAAAATAGATTTAATGAGTCTTTCGGGGAAGTTTTACAGAATAGGGTACATGGGTCATAAATATCACATGTAAAATCTATTTGGCCCAAATTATTTAGGATTGAAGATGGCTATAACTCCATTTTGTAATTAGAAAAATGCCCAAGTGTTTAGATCAGGAACTTAAATCCAGGCCACAGGCCCACATTCTTTTTAGATCTTTGTCATTAACTAGGCTCAATACGGAGCAAGTCACTTTAGGATTTTAGAAAGCTAATTTATATCCCCTAAATTGAAGTGAAATTGTGGGCTATATCCATAGATACAGGCCGTAATCACTTATTTTCTAAAAAGTGTCTAAAAAGTGAATATCAGTACATATCTATTTTTGTATGTGAAAACTTCCCTGACCTTGATAATTTCACTGTAAAAGAGGGTGAAAAGTTTTGTGACAATTCATTTCAAAGGATTGCTTTATTTCTGTGTGAGTAGTGATTCTTTCAATATTCAAATAGCTGGCAATATCATTGCTTTCTTGTTTCTGTTCCTCTCATTGTCTTGCTCAAATCTTTCTTCATTTTCACTATTAGTTTTAAATGTTTATAGAACTTTGATTTGCAAGGAGTGATGCTAGGTACTGCGGGAAAGGGGTACTGGTACTAAAGATTCATTGGAAGGACTGATGCCGAAGCTCCAATGCTTTGACCAACTGATGTGAAGAACTGACTCACTGGAAAAGACCTTGATGCTGGGAAAGATTGAAGGTGCGGGGAGAAGGGACAACAGAGGATGAGATGGTTGGATGGCATCACTGACTCAATGGACATGAGTCTGAGCAAGCTCCGGGTGTTGGTTATGGACAGGGAAGCCTGGCATGCTGCAGTTCATGGGGTTGCAAAGAATCGGACATGACTGAGCCACTGAAGTGAACCAAACTGGGGGAAAGGTGAGCTATTGATCTGTGAACTACATAATAGGTACTTTATTCAACCATTTTTTTTTTTTTTTTTTAAGCACTTTCGAAAGAGCTTGATGCTTAGGTAGGACTCCGTTTGATAAATGCAATAGTGTGCTGGGGGCCAGCGTGAAGAACTCCGCCCATGGCAAAGGTCATGAGGAAGGAAGCTTGGCATACGTAAAGGCGTGATCAAGCCTCAGGAAACCCCCTGTTCCCGAGCAGCTACCCCAAAACCAGAGTCTGTTTTGTGTTCTCACCTACACCTTTGACTTTCCGGAGGGTCTCCCCCACAACCGTTTCTCTTGGAGAAGGAGTAAACGTGCAGCTCCCAGGCAATAAAAATTCCTGGGCGTGACAAGAGTGTTTCAACTTGCGGGACTCCTCTGAAGGTTCCCTGGCCTGCCTGTATAGGTTCCTCCAGCCACGTGCAATAGTTTACAATCCCCCAACTGTGAGAGGCATGAGATGTTTTAGACTTACTAAAGGCAAATTCTTTTGGGAAGTTAGAAATTATTATTATAGTGGGTTGGTTAGGAATTATATTGGTGAAGGGTTTTTTCATTTGTTGTGTCAATAATTGCTGCTAATTCCCTGCCCTGGGTGGGACAAGGGTGTCTCAGGTCAAACCTCTCTGCTGACAGACTAGCTTGTGTGACAACCTCTCAACCATAAACAGCACAGAGAGTTTGGAGTATTAGCATAGGGCTTTTCTCATTTGATTGCCGCCAGGCCTCCATATCCTTAGGCACCTGGGAATATATTAATCAATGTATTTGGAATATAGAAAAGGAAATATAGTAGTTTTTAAGGTTAGCAATATTAGACTTTTGAGTTAATGAACTTTCTCTTTTGTAATAGATCACTGTACTTTGTTATAAATCACTGTGTCCTTGCTATGTGAAAATGTAACTTTATCACTATCTTAAGACTAAGTAGATCTTAAGAGGAACATTGATGAAAGGATTTTTATTTGTTGGGCTGATGTTTTCTGCTAAATCTCCATATTCCCTGCCTTTATAATGAATATAACTAGCATATAGGAGAAATAAGAATTAACCTTTAAGATTAATCATGTTAACCTTGGGTTAAGTAAATTCCTTTCTTGATTGTAACTCACTACACCCTCACTCTATAGGAATGCAATTTTATTTGGAGAGTGGTGCCTGGTTTAAGAAAAAACACGCTTGGAAAAAATAAGTTTTTGGTTATCAGAAAGAAAGGGTTGTAAATGTCAGAAGGCAGAAATGGCTTGAAGATGATGTAAAACTCCCAAGACCTTTTTTTTTTTTATGTAAAGCACCTTATTTTGATAAAGGTCAGGACTGCTGACCCTCCGCGTGACTCTATTCATCCCTATATGTAACAAAAGGTATATAAGAAAACCTGAAAAATAAAGAAATGGGATCAGTTCCTGGAAAGACTGACTCCCCATGTCATTCTTTCTTGCTCCCTGTTTTTCTGGCTGAATTCCCATCTGGAGCATGGATGCTATTCCATGCAAACCAAGTTATTCAGCCTCTTTTTCTCCACTAATTTTCCTACTACACTATCCGTTTCTAATCTCTCTATATATCTGTAGTTAAATATGTATTTTTTCAAGGACGCCGACTCCATCCCCACGTTTGAATCACTCTGGATCCACCGGAGCTGGACCCCGGCAATAGTCCCTGTCCTGAAGAAATATTTTTGGTGGAGAGATGCAATATTCAACTACAAGAATAATTTTAGAGTTGATTACTGTGATGGTTAATTTTGTATGTCCACTTGACTGGCCTAAGAGAGGCTCACAGAGCTGTTCAATCATTATTTCTGGGTGTATCTGTGAGGGCATTTCTGGAGCAGAGTAGCATTTGATGAGGTAGATTCAGTGAAGAGAACCACCCTCACCAATCCTTTGGAGGCCCCAATACAACAAAAAGAAGGAAGGGCGAATTTCCTCTCTTCTTACGCTGGGATGCACATCTTTTCCTGCCCCTAGATATCAAAGCTCCTAGTTCTCTAGACATTGCAATCTGAGACTTTTGCCTAGGGGACTCCTGTTCTCAGGCCTTTAACCTTGGACTGAGATCTGCACCATCAGCTTCTCTGGTTCTCTGGCCTTCACACTTGGAGTGAATTATACCACTAACTTTTCTGGTTCTTCATTTTGCAGGTAGCAGGTTGTAGGAGTTCTCAACTATGATAACCATCTGAGCCAATTCCTATAATAAATCAAGCTCTGTGTGTGTGTGTGCATCTGTACACATTTGGATTGGTCTGGGTATGAATGCTGCACTTCTCAGGGAAACCCCAGATTGTATAGCACACCAGCTCTGTGAAATCTACATTTGAGGAGATGCAACCATCTCTTCTGGCCTGGGTTCTCGGAGAGAGTAGGATTTCAGTAGGTTCTTGGAGAGGAAGAATGCTTCATTATTATTCTTCATCTTTGTGGTACAAACTCCCGCCAGTGCTGGACCCACTATGCGCTGACAAATATCTAAGGAAGAAGATATGGGGAGGAAGAAGGGAGGTTAAACAGAAGAATGGGGAATTTAACCACACTCAGAAAGAACTCATCATCCTGCAGGCAAGGGTGACTGAGGAACTGAATTACAGTGGAGGAGAAGAGTGGAGGGGTGGGGACGTGCTTGGATCATGGAACGTCATCTCTGGAGCCAGACTTCCAGCATTTAATTTGGCCAGTATCACTGACCACTGACCACCTTCTTAACCCAGGGAAATGTATTCTGGATCACTCTGCCTACGTTTCCTCATTTTTTAATGGGAGATAATAAAAATGACTCACAGTGTGGCCAAGAAGATTAAATCTATATCATGAAGCACTAAGAAAAATATTTGCCACACATTAAGGGCTATATTCATGTTTATTCAACATGATTAAGGAGGCGATTGTGGAGACCTTAGGAACTCTGTGAGATAATGAAGTCATTCAAAATTTAGGGCAGAGATGAAAAGTGATGGAGGGATTATGGCAAGATACAGCTGGCAGCAAAATCTATATAGGGATGACTGCTGGACAGAAATTAAGAACAGAAAGGTGGTTGGTGAAGACCTTCAATAGTTCAGGAATGAATGAAGTGTTTGGAACTTAATGTCATGGTTGAAACAGTAATTACAATTCTGCTGAAAATTTGAAGGAGAGAATGTTTGAATAAAACGGGAAAAGAGACGACCCTGCATAAGGGGTAAGGTCTACAGTCATTAAAATATTGTATCTGTTTCCACTTTCTCTCCTCCCACTTGTTGCTTTTAATAATGGGTTTTGAACTCTGCACCATTGTGCATTTCAGAATCTCTGCTGCTGCTGCTAAGTTGCTTCTGCTACTGCTGCTAATTCGCTTCAGTTGTGTCCGACCCTGTGCGACCCCCATAGATGGCAGCCCACCAGGCTCCCCCGTCCCTGGGATTCTCCAGGCAAGAACACTGGAGTGGGTTGCCATTTCCTTCTCCAATGCGTGAAAGTGAAAAGAGAAAGTGAAGTCACTCAGTCGTGCCCGACTCTCAGCGACCCCATGGACTGCAGCCTGCCAGGCTCCTCCGTCCATGGGATTTCCCAGGCAAGAGTACTGGAGTGGGGTGCCATTGCCTTCTCCAAATCTCTGGGTAGTGCAAAAATACACTTAGCTGTATGCAGTGTTCTCAAATGTAGCTGCATGTGAGTCCATTGATGCCTGGCTTCTGGCACTAGAAATATTATTTCATTCACATTGGGTCTGACCTGGGCAGCGGGAGCTGTACAGTCTTCCTAGGCGATTCTTGTATGTTGAGTTCAAGAGGTGATGGAGTAACTTGCTTTGCATTCCTTTCCTTTGCTTTCCTCCACCATGTTCATACATGTCCCAAACACTATTTTTGTGTTGGTAAATTTATCAAACCACATGGTTTCCTAAGCCCCTCTTTACCCTACTGTTTACATTTCCGCTTAGATATTAGTGAAATGCTGACAGTTGTGATAATTGTTTCCTTTGTTATGAAGAGTTCATATAATTTATAATTGAAGCATAGTTGATTTACATTGTCAGTTTCAGGTATACAGCAAAGTGATTCTGTTTATATACATATGTGTTATATATATATATATATATATATATATATATGCATTTTTTTCAGATTCTTTTCCATTATACATTTTATTTTTACAAGATACTGAATATAGCTCCAAGTAGGTCCTTGTTGTTTGTCTTGTATACAGTTCAGTTCAATTCAGTTCAATTGCTCAGTCGTGTCTGACTCTTTGTGACCCCATGAATTGCAGCACACCAGGCCTCCCTGTCCATCACCAACTCCTGGAGTTTACCCAAACTCATGTCCATTGAGTCGATGATGCCATCTAGCCATCTCATCCTCTGTCATCCCCTTCTTCTCCTGCCCTCAATCCCTCCCAGCATCACAGTCTTTTCCAATGAGTCAACTCTTCATATGAGGTGGCCAAAGTATTGAGTTTCAGCTTTAGCATCATTCCTTCCAATGAATACCCAGGACTGATCGCCTTTAGGATGGACTGGTTGGATCTCCTTGCAGTCCAAGGGACTCTCAAGAGTCTTCTCCAACACCACAGTTCAAAAGAATCAATTTTTCAGTGCTCAGCTTTCTTCACAGTCCAACTCTCACATCCATACATGACCCCTGGAAAACGATAGCCTTGACTAGACAGACCTTTGTTGGCAAAGTAATGTCTCTGCTTTTCAATATGCTATCTAGGTTGGTCATAACTTTCCTTCCAAGGGGTAAGCGTCTTTTAGTTTCATGGCTGCAGTCACCATCTGCAGTGGTTTTGGAGCCCAAAATATAAAGTCTGCCACTGTTTCCACTGTTTCCCCATCTATTTCCCATGAAGTGATGGGACTGGATGTATACAGTAGTACGTGTCTATTAATCTCAAGCTCCTAATTTATCCTTTCCCCTGTCTTTTGGTAACCATAAGACTGTTTTCTATATCTATGAGTCTGTTTTGTAAATAAGTAAATTTGTATCATTTTTAGATTCTACATATGCATGATATCATATTTGCCTTTTTCTGTCTTACTTCATTTATATGATAATCTCTACTGTGCTGCTGTGTTAGTTGCTCAAATGTGTCCGACTCTTTGCAACCCCTGTGGACTATAGCCTGCCAGGCTCCTCTGTCCATGAAATTCTCTAAGCAAGAATACTGGAGTGGGTTGCCATCCCCTTCTCCAGGGGATCTTTCCAACCCAGGGATCGAACCCAGGTCTTCCACATTGCATAAGGATTCTTTACTATCTGAGCCATCAGAGAAGCCCTCCACTGTTGCACATGTCATAACTTCTTTTGTTGTTCTTTTCACCTAATGGAATATTACTCAGCACCACATCTTCTTTATTCACCAGTCAGTAAACATCCATTTAGAGTGCTTCCATGTCTTGGCTGTTGTAAACAGTACTGCTATGTACATTGTGATAAATGCATCTTTTCAAATTAGAGTTTTCACCTTCGCTAGATATATGCCCAGGAGTGGGATTGCTGGATCAAGTGGTAACTCTATTTTTAAACTTAAGGAACCTTTATACCATTATCCATAGTGACTGTACCAATTTACATTCCAACAAATTAAGTATGTTTTCAAGGGTTTATGTAAGTTTGATATGCCTTACATGGGATGTGTGTCCCTGGATTCTAGAGATGATGCACTTGAGTTAAACCATATCCATAGTAGCAGTATTCATGGAGAAGGAAATGGCAACCCACTCCAGTATTCTTGCCTGAAAAATCTGATTGACAGAGGAGCCCTACAGTCCAAAGGGTCACAAAGAGTCCGACATGAGTGAGTTAATAAGCCCACATGCACACAGAGTAGCAGTATGGATATCTGATACATATGGGGTATTTGCAATTGCTCAGTGGGTTTTAGGTGTCAACAAAGTCATCAGATCAGATTCTTAAACAAAAATACTTCCATATTAGAGTCAAAAGTTATTTTTTAACTCTATTTTTCCATCTGCTCCATTTCAGATCAGTGCTTGGATTATTGGTGTTAGGAGGAGGACTTTTCTAGGTGGGCATGTTGGCATAGTGGAGCATGGGCAAGAACGAAACCTTTACCAGGAGGCCAGAAAGCAATAGCTGAGATCTTCAAGCAACACCCAAGCATGTCTTACTTCCCCACCTAACAGAAGCCTGCACAGGGTAGATTTGAATTAGCTGAAAAGATTAACAGGTAGAGTCAGCTGCTCCTTCATATCGAATTTCAAATGTTTATAAAATGGAATATTTGGTCATTATCATAATTACCTGGAGCTACATATAAACTGCCTGCTGCCTCTTTAGAAGTGAATTATGTATACTTGTGCTTATGCTTAGGCACTCAGTCATGTCCAACTCTTTGCGACCTGTGGACTGTAGAACTCCAGGCTCCTCTCTCCATGGTATTCTCCAGGCAAGAATACTGGAGTGGGTAGCCATTCTCTTCTCCAGGGGATCTTCCCCAGCCAGTGATCGAAACTCGGCCTCCTGGATTGTAGGCAGATTCTTTAGCATCTGAGCCACTAGGGAAGCCCGAAATTTACATATACCTTTTTTGCTAAATAGATTGTAAGCACCCAAGAATGAACCTTATTTTTCTATTACTTCCTCTCATGCCTTGCAATGTGCCTGGTTAAAGAAGAGTTGATTATTTATATATTTATCTAACTTATACCACTTAGTCTATTAAAAATGTTAAATACATATAATCTTTATGTAAAAAGTGGTATAGGTCAGATAAACACATTACCTTTTAGCGAATTTGGATTTCACAAATGAGAAAGGTAGTATCGCCAGCATTGCTCCTGCCTGTCTTACTCTCCCAGCAGCCTGCCATGAGGCATGCAGTCTAGAGGAAGGATTCCAAAGTCATCTCCTTGCTGAGTTGAAATCAACTCACATCGCTGCTCAAGCAAAGGTCTTGGCTGTCAAAGCAGTATCAGTGCAAGCTAAGGACACTGGAATGGCAGCTGCCAACCTATACGCCGCCATCGCAGGAAGCTGGTAGTTGTCCGCAGAGCCATTGAAACAACAGAAGCTTGGAGTATCACCAGATGGAGAAATCTGTCACGCTCAGGCCTAGAGGGCAGGACGAAGTTTCTTGATATGCTTTAAGGGTGCCAGGTGCCACAGCTCCTCAAAAGAGAGCCCAAGGTCTGCCAATCATTATGATCATCATAATGCAAAAAGGTCAGATAGTCTTGTCTCTGCATATCAGAAATGCCAACCTTCTGTCAATGGTGAGGTCAAAAATCTGTACCAGATTAAAAGTATTTATGCTAGGAACTTTCACACTTCCAGAAGGTCAGAGTCTGTGCCAATCAAAATTCATGTCCAGAATGTAAGTTAACTTCTGCCTGAACTTAAATGAAATAGTTTCTTGGCTTTTATTCCCTCACTAAATAATCCAACTTCTGTGACTTTATCATCAAACTGTGGACAAAAACTCTCAGTGCTCTATGTAAACAAAGTACAGATGTGGGAACATTTGTCTAAACCAGTAATTCTCAAACTTAAGGGAAGGTACATCAGGTTCACGTGGAGGGCTTGTTAGAACATTGCAGGGCCCCATTCCCAGACTTCTGATTCACTGAGTCAGGGATGAGGTTTAAAATTTGCATTTCAAATAAATTCCCAGGTCAATAAAGGCTGCTGGTCTGGAGACCATTCACTGGAACCAGTGCTGTGGATGGTCATACAGAAAGTGGAAAACAAACAAACCCTTAATGTTAGAGTGAATAAACCCTTCACAGATATGTAAGTAGTGGATGTATCACAATTGTTGGCTTTTATTTCAACTTTTTTTTTCTTCTTAAAGTGTTTGGCCATTCTTATTGTCATTCTTTGATTAAAACAATATTACTATACATTATTTTTTATAACCAGATGGTTTCTAGTGTTAAGTAATGAAATTTCTAGATGGCTAGTCTATCTCTCTCACACACATATTCCCAGTACAAGAAAGGAAATGCTCTTTTTATTGACACTGGCTAATAACGAAGTGTAATAGTGATAACATTTTTTGGCCCAAGTGATAACAGCTTATGATGCACTCAGTAAATTATATAGGCAAGGGCCTTTCAAAATGCAGACTTTCTTATTTTCTTAACACCTGAACAGACCCTCTGCTGGAGTTTTTGCCCCTTTGATGCCTCCCCTGGCATGAATAAAGAGGCACCTCAAATGTAACAGTTACAGAAATGGCAGACTATTGTTTTCATCAAATTAGTCCTGTGCAGTGTCCCTATAGTCTTATTTTATAATATCTCCAACCACCTCTTTTTAATTCCTGGAAAATAAGTGTGATTCAAGACACTTCTATCTCACACAACTAATCCATCTGTTGGTTCTATGGTCGACTCAATGTCTAACATAAATCCAAACTCTATTCACTCCTGTCTCGTCCAACATCAGTAATAAATATCATCTTTCCCCATGACTACGACATGATCCACCTAAATCAATAATTGTAATTTTGTCTGTTAATCTATGTTTTCTTAATGTTTCCAATCCTGTTTTTATTACTAGCCAGATAGCATAATAAATGTATTTTTATCATAAATGCTTTAAGTAGATAAATACTATGAAACATGAAAGTCTTTTTTATTTTCCATCTCTGACTGTGCCTTTCTGCCCAGAGGTACTGTTGGATTCATGGTCTCTGAAGAACATATAGCTTCGGCACCAGGGACCAGGCTTGATCACTCAAGAGCTTTGGTGCAGCAGAGTTTTATTAAAGTAAAAGAGGACAGAGAGAGCTTCTGACATCAGAAGGGGGATGGCGAGTTCCTCGCTCACTAGTCTTAGCAAGGGAGTTATGTACATTTTTTTAGTTGGTTATCACAGGGAATCCAAAGAATGTATCAGGGTTGTAAAGGTCTTACCAGACTCACTCCCACAATATCCTTTTTTAGATGACAGGATTAGTCAGGTTCTCAAGAAGGAGAAACATGTCGTCAAGCAGGATACATTGTTGTTATATAATCATTGGTACAGAGTTTAAGCTAGTTGTCTTGTGTAATCATCAGCTCCTGAGCTTAAAGAAAAAAAAATGTTTTATGTGACTAAGACTAAGGAATGTAGGAAAAAAGTTTGTCTTTTCTCCTCGAGAATTCCAGACCCCTATTGCTTCTTCGAAAGCCCCAGACCCCCTCTCTCCTCCTCAGGGACCCCAGACTCCTTATCAACCTGTAATATGTGTTAGATTATATCAGGGCTTATATGTTAACATTTGTGTTCATCAGTCCATTGTTTTCTTCTGGTTTATCTGTCCTATTCTTAAGCTATTATTTATTAAAGTAATTAACTTACAATATTATATTAGTTCCAGGTATACAGCATAGTGATTCAGTATTTCATACAACACAAAATGATCACCATAAGTTGTTCACATCTTTCACTACACAGAGTTGCTACAATATTATTGATAATATTTCCTGTGCTCTGTATCCTTATGGCTTATTTTATAGCTGAAAGTTTATACCTCTTTTTCCTCTTCACCTGTTGACTCATTATGCCCTTCAGCCTCTCTGTTGTGTCACCTTCTAGTTTGTTCTCTGTTCCTACCTATGAATATGTTTGTTGTTTGCCCATCCCATGTCCATTGAGTTGGTGATGCCATCCAAACATCTCATCCTCTGTCGTCCCCTTCTCCTCCTGCTCTCAATCTTTCACAGCATCAGGATCTTTTCAAATGAGTCAGCTCTTTGCATCAGCAGGCCAAAGTACTGGCCTTTCAGCTTCAACATCAGTCCTTCCAGTGAACATCAGGACTGATCTCCTAGGATGGACTGGTTAGATCTCCTTGCAGTCCAAGGGGTTCTCAAGAGTCTTCTCCAACACTACAGTTCAAAAGCATCAATTCTTGGGCACTCAGCTTTCTTTATAGTCCAACTCTCACATCCATACATGACCACTGGAAAAACCATAGCCTTGAGTAGACGGACCTTTGTTGACAAAGTAATGTCTCTGCTTTTGAATATGCTGTCTAGGTTGGTCATAACTTTTCTTCCAAGAAGTAAGTGTCTTTTAATTTCATGTCTGCAATCACCATCTGCAGTGATTTTGGGGCCCAGAAAATAAAGTCAGCCACTGTTTCCACTGTTTCCCCATCTATTTGCCATGAAGTGATGGGACTGGATGCCATGATCTTAGTTCTCTGAATGTTGAGCGTTAAGCCAACTTTTTCATTCTCCACTTTCACTTTCATCAAGAGGCTTTTAGTTCCTCTTCACTTTCTGCCATAAGGGTGGTGCCATCTGCATATCTGAGGTTATTGATATTTCTCCCAGCAATCTTGATTCCAGCTAGTGCTTCTTCCAGGCAAGTGTTTCTCATGATGCACTCTGCATAGAAGGTAAATAAGCAGGGTGACAATATATAGCCTTGACGTACTCCTTTTCCTATTTGGAACCAGTCTGTTCTTCCATGTCCAGTTCTAACTGTTGCTTCCTGACCTGCATACAGATTTCTCAAGAGGCAGGTCAGGTGGTCTGGTATTCTCATCTCTTTCAGAATTTTCCACAGTTTATTGTGATCCAGTCAAAGGTTTTGGCATAGTCAATAAAGCAGAAATAGTTGTTTTTCTGGAACTCCCTTGCCTTTTTCATGATCCAGTGGATGTTGGCAATTTGATCTCTGGTTCCTCTGCCTTTTCTTAAACCAGCTTGAGCATCTGAAAGTTCATGGTTCACGTATTGCTGAAGCCTGACTTGGAGGATTTTGAGCATTACTTTACTAGTGTGTGAGATGAGTGTAATTGTGCGGTAGTTTGAGCATTCTTTGGCATTGCCTTTCTTTGGGATTGGAATGAAAACTGACCTTTTCCAGTTCTGTGGCCACTACTGAGTTTTCCAAATTTGCTGACATTTTGAGTGCAGCACTTTCACAGCATCATCTTTCAGGATTTGAAATAGCTCACCTAGAATTCCATCACTTCCATTAGCTTTGTTCATAGTGATGCTTCTTAAAGCCCACTGGACTTCACATTCCAGGATGTCTGGCTCTAGGTGAGTGATCACACCATCATGAGTATCTGGGTTGTGAAGATCTTTTTTGTATAGTTCTGTGTATTCTTGCCACCACTTCATAATATCTTCTGCTTCTGTTAGGTCTCTAACATTTCTGTCCTCTATTGATCTCATCTTTGTGTGAAATGTTCCCTTGGCATCTCTAGTTTTCTTGAAGAGATCTCTAGTCTTTCCCATTCTGTTGTTTTCCTCTATTTCTTTGCATTGGTTGCTGAGGAAGGCTTCTTTATCTCTCCTTGCTATTCTTGGTACTCTGCATTCAAATGAGTATATCTTTCCTTTTCTTCTTTGCTTTTCACTTCCCTTGTTTTCATAGCTATTTGTAAGGTGTCCTCAGACAGGCGTTTTGGTTTTGGCATTTCTTTTTCTTGGGGATGGTCTTGATTCCTGTCTCCTGTACAACATCATGAACCTCTGTCCATAGTTGTTCAGGCACTCTGTCTATCAGATCTAGTCCCTTCAATCTATTTCTCACTTCCACTGTATAATCATAAGGGATTTGATTTAGGTCATACCTGAATGGTCTAGTGGTTTTCTCCACTTTCCTCAATTTGTATCTGAATTTGGCAATAATGAGTTCATGATCTGAGCCACAGCCAGCTCCTGGTCTTGTTTTTGCTGACTGTATAGAGCTTCTCCATCTTTGGCTGCAAAGGATATAACCAGTCTGATTTCAGTATTGACCATCTGGTGATGTCTGTGTATAGAGTCTTCTCTTGTGTTGTTTGCTACGACCAGTTCATTCTCCTGGCAGAACTTTATTTTCCTTTGCCCTGCTTCATTCTGTACTCCAAGGCCAAATTTGTCTGTTACTCCAGATGTTTCTTGACTTTCTGCTTTTGCATGCAGTATATTATGAAGGTATTTGCATGAAGTATGGTATGAAGGTATTAGGTATAAAGATAATCAATTTAACAATGTGTTGTATACCTTGAGAGATGAGGTAAGAAATGTATAAATAATAGTCCTTAGTAAGAACTAGTGTTTTCCTATAGAGTGTTTGTAACACAGTCATATACAGAATAAAGTACTCCTTTAATCAATATTTCCCCCTTTACACACAGTATAATCTATTTTTTTCTGTGTAGTTTAGTCAGCACATAAGCTGGTATGCAGCTTAATTTAGTTTTAAAAATTTCATCTTTTAAATAAGGTAAATTTGATTTCTATAGAAACCATAGAAGGCTTGAGATTCCAATGTTCTATAATAAGTCTTGGTTCTTTATTTTCCCTCTTGCATCCTAATTTCATCTCATCCTTCCCTATACTGAGCATGACTTTGCCACTGATCCTCATCTTCTGAAATCTTCTCCATCCTTCGGTCAGGTTCAGTGTAAACGCTCTCTTCTTTCAGAAGATGCCTCTAATACACACAGAACAATAACGACATCTCCTTTCACTGTGATCTTAGATTCGGTTTTGCTCTTGTAACATTTTCCACTTTGGTTTAATAATCATGTATTGGGGTAATCACGTGTGTTAGGTACTGGGGTTACAAAGATGAAAAGAAAATGTTGTGCCTTCCCACAAATAGGTCAGAGTATGGGGAGAGAATGGGACATACTTTACAAACAAAATGTGATGGAAATGGAACTGTCCAGGGACTGATGGAGCAGAAAGAAGGGCTGAGTAAGACTGTATGGAGTTAGGGGCAACCTTCCCAGAGAAAATGATGCTTAAAGAGCAGAAGTGTGAAGTCATTTCAGACAGAAGCCATTGTAGCCAATAAGGCATTAAGGCATGAAATGGTGTGTTTGCAAAACTGTGAACAAGTTGGTGCTTTGGTTGAAAATAGAGCACATATGAGAGTAGGGAATGGGCAGCCAGAGGGGCGAATGTGAGACTGCACAGTTACGAATCAGACCAGACTGGCAGCACGTGAGTGTGTGAATGACAGAGCCAGGGAGCGGGGGACACACAGGCCTCTGCCATAGATGAGCCAGCTGTGTAAGGATAGTCCTGAGTGAGGCTGTGGCATCTGAGAGGGGAAGAGACACTCTGAGATGATGCTTTGGAGATAAACGCAGGAAGACTTGCTTTCTGACTTTAATAAAGAGAAGTAAAAGAATATGGGAGTTTTCGTTCTTACATACTATTTTCATACATTCTCACAAAACTCACATGAGAATGGGAATTTTCATTCTGACACAGTCATTTATAGGAGGAAAGATGAGTTTTACTGGTTACTCAAGTTTGGAGATATGGAAATTAATGTGATGGGAAAAAGACTGAGACCCCAGCTCAGATGGATGCCAGAATGGGAGTTTCAGGTCTTAATCCACAGGCATCTGTGTGTATTTATATATATACACATACACATAAAATAAAGTTGTTCTGCAAATGGTAACTGGAGTCTTGGATGAATGTGCTTAAGATTTCCCAGGGGACAATGTACAGTGAGAATATCTTAAGGCCAAAGATCTCGGTTAGTGTGAACATAAAAACATTTTTCCAGAAGATTTGCACTCTCTCCTTTATTCTGTCATAATTCTTCACTTGGATGAACCTTCCGTTTCTGTTGCCAGTTCCTGGACCCAGTCTCCCAGTGATGGCCTTCCAACCTACCTTAGTACTTATTACCACAGCGTAACATGCAATACATTCAAATGCAACTCGCAGAGGGTCATTAAATGAATTTCATGGGATATAACTAATATTTAACATATGAACAAGGAAAGGAAAGGGTACAGCAGGGTTAGATAGAACGGACTCAGCGGAGCAGAGGATATGATGAAGTAATGAAACTGCTGTTAATGGAGCTCTCTTGTCCGTCCATTTGCCAAGCAGGAGTGATCTCATCCCTTTCTGAATTCCTGAAGCACCTTCTTTACATCTCCCAAAAGGCGTTTATAAATTCTCTAATCTTCCCACTAGAAGAAAGTCCTTGAAAGTAAAAATCTTTTGTGTCTGATTCTCCATTGTGTCTTCAGCAACTAGAATAGCACTTAATACTAATCAGGCAAAAAGAAAAAAACAAAATCCCTACATATGTTGAATAAATAACTAATAAAGTAAAATGAACAAATTTTCCCCAAGTCATGTGTTAATAATGGTAGCAATCCACTTATTACCATGGGTGCATCCTAAAAATCTGATTGAAATGAATCCAGTCATTTATGTATCAGTATAATTCTCCTATCAAAAAAATCCACTATATTGATAAAGTAAGAGTCAAGCATTATTTTCTTTGCAGTCACTGAAGTATTTATTCATAATGATTGCATAATTTATCACAGATTAGCTGCGATCATCCTTGTTGAAATCTGAATGATAAAGAATAAATAACGTCTTTGCTTGATTAGAATATATTTTCTAGGATGAAATTACACTCCTCATTTGTGTTCAAATAATTTTCCTGTTTTTCTTTTCTTTTTGTAGAATACCAATTTCCCTGACTATAAACTGAATCTGCTTCCTATTTTTAAAATTTGAGAGCAGATGGCCTTGCTACATGAGCAATAACCTATAAAAAATGGTGTCTACATGACCATATGAACAGATTTTTGATGATATAATCAAATGAAATTTATATAAATTGAGCTGACACATGTATAACTATATGTCCAATTATTTTTCTGCATGGAAATTATATAGAAATGTCAACAGTACACATAAAATGTAACATTGCATCTATATAACCAAAACAAGTTTTTAAATGGCTTATTTTTTTCTTTTATTATTTCACCAATATCTACCTAAAGTCCCTGTCAAGGTCAAGAACATTTCCTTACCCTATGGGATACACATGCCCATGTGTACACACACGCACAAACACAAACTGTCTCTGAGTGATGCTTGACAGTAGGTCTGGGCAGAAACCCACTGAGAAGAGAATGAAAGTAAGTTTGGTTTCTGATTCAATGGCATGTAGCCATTCTCTGGCCAAAAGAAGTATCAAACAAAGCCATAAGCCTGTTCTACCCCATACTCTACTCCCTTCTACCTGAAGTGATTTAATTCAGTCTTATTCAACTTCGAAATAGGACCTACTGATCACAAAGGTGTCTCATGAAAACTCTTGAGAGGAACTTTGTTGTTAACGTAACCTTTTGAAAATCCTATACTCGGTGTTTACCCTTCTTAGAAGAGTAGGAACAAAACATTAGTGAATATTTACCTGTAAGTCCATGCAAATTATTTTTAAAAAAATTAACAACTTTTGTTCAGTGGTAACTAAACATTAAGGGAGAAATTCCTGAGATGTGAAACTATAAAAAATGTTTTTACTTAATTTCTCAGAAATGCCACATTTCATTCCTAACCAGGTTATAAAGTTTGCATTTTACAAGAAATCAAAATTTTACGAAATCTATAAAATGTCCTTTTAAAGTAGGAAATGGAATTTCTCCATGTAGCTTGCAAATGAAATTGTGATCCTATAATTATGAAGACACCGCTCTGTAAAGAATGTAAAGTGATGGATGTCCTTGTATCATCCTACTGGCGGGGCATATGAGAGTACATGGTATTTTCCCTTCATGAGAGTACTGCTGTTGAACAGAGTGCCAAATTTTTGAATATATTAGAAACACCGTTCACTTCAAGCAATTCACAAAGAAAAGGCTGAGTCTAAAGATAGAGCAGAACATATTGTTTCACAGAAGCAGAAACTAAAATGAAAAGTCTGTATCTAAGCTTTTATTTAGTCTGTTAATTTTAACCCTGGAATTATCTCTCTTATCTATTTTTCCAACTAATATATAGAATAAAAAGAAAGATACAGGCATCAATATAGAGTCTATGTTTAATTAATTTTCTCCCTGATGTCTGTTTTTTTACTCTTTTCTCATATTTTTCCTTGTGTCATGAATATAATGTATCAGTGAGAGATTTTTGCCATAAGAAATGCATGATAATTATACATGTTCTTAACTAGAGCTTAACTGGTTCTATAACACACAGTTTTCTCTTGAAGGAACTTAGCATGGAGTTGGAGTTTGTTATAATGAAATAGTTTAGAAAGGCGTCATCTAGTGAGGCCAATGTCTGGCTAGACAAGAAGTCATAGATTAGACATATCTTTTTAACATTATGACATACCAGGGACTGGATTTAAGTTTCTCCATCTCTGAAATGCTTTTTTAGAACTTCTGGAGTTTATTTATGCCCATGGAATTGATAACTAAATTCACAAAAGGCTGATGTGAATAAGCTAAATTGCCACCTTGGTAATTAGAACTGTAGACATAAATCAAACATTCTCTTCCTAAAAGGAAATGGTTGCTGGTTGCCAAAATTTCTTCAGATGTATACTTGATTCATTGCAGAGAAGGGAGATAATCTGAGAAGCAATTGTTAGACAGCTTGATGTACCCATCTCCTTTGTAAGGGTATACTTGCCGAATTGATACACATTTTGCTATCAGATCAAAATATCCTCTTCGAATCCATACTAAAGATGCATTAATGATCTTTAATTTATGGATTTTCATTTGCTAAGACCTCTTAGAAATGACAGAATCTTTCTTTAAACTGAGATCATAGAATCGATTAGGTTTTGGTGAAACTATATTCATATGTCAAGCCTGCTTCCAGAGTCCAAATTCTCATGAAATCAAATGAGCTTTGGCATTCCCAAATCTCCTCTACTTCCCCACTCATAATCATGTACAATGCCTTTTATAGTTTTTCCAGATATATCTGCTTGGATTTTACTTCTATAGTTTTTGATGTAACTGCTATGCCTATTACAATTTCTTCTACCACAATTTCTACCAGCTAACAAGTACTGCATGTAAACCAGGTGTCCGGCGTAATCTGATCTTCCAAACATCCCTAAATGGTAGGCATAATTATTATTATCATACCCATTTTATAGATGAGAAAATTAAGATTTAGCAAAATCTGAGGCCAAATAGAAAGTGATTGAGCTGAAATTTGAACTCAGAGGCGTCTGCCACAAATCTGGATTCTAATTCAGAGTGATTTACTCTTAAAATGGTGCTCTTCCACAGTCATAGATTTTGAAACACCACTATGCCAACTCTGAGATCTTTTTTCTTCCAGGAAGCTAGAAAAATGGATAGTATCTGATAGTTGCTTTGGGACTTAGATTTTTCTAGATAAAATATTACAGAGTAGGTCACTAATATAATTTATGGAGCTTTAAATCTACCAAGGTACAGTGATCCTGGTAAAATTTCTTGCCCTGTTAGACTTCTCATAAATATTCTAGGAGAATATTTATTGAGTATGGTAAGTATGGATGGAGTTTAGCAAAGCATAAAGCAGAACAGACAAAGTGCTTGTCCCAAAGAGCCTGTGATCTAATTTAGATGTACACAGAATACTACACTCCTATAAGATACTAGAGTTTGTTGATTGACTCATAACCTCACACTCATAGTGCCATAAATCTGATGGCTACACTCTAAACATCCATTGAGCAGCTGGATAGATCAACAAAAATGTGTTCTAGCCACAGTAACAGCAGCAGGTGGATTTTTTTGAAGTAATATGGGAAATGGCCTAGAAGGCAAGGGGAAAAAAATGTAAGATATGACCATCCACATTGCATTCTACACAACACAACAACCTGAATGGACAGCAGTAGAAAGTCACGGTCAAAAAGGAAAAAGAAAGTCACGGTCAAAGGAGACTCTGTTTCATTTTGGTCAATGAGACCGTTTCATTTCTATACCAAAGAGGGCCATTTTAAGAGCACTTTAAACATAGGTTCTATTAGTTACTCATTTTTACTCAATGTGCTAAAAGTAAGACTGTTCAAGCCAAGTAAGACAGAGGAATGGGTGGCAGTCATTAAGCTGAGTGACTCATAGGGTTGCTAGAGAAGATGGGGCATTGGAAGGAAATGTCACTAGACTGTGTGCTCCTTCAGCCATTGTTTACTCTGGATCCCTAACACACATACGCACACACGCACACACAGATTTTAAGTGCGAAAGGCCCATCAAGTCCTGTTGCTTGCTTGCTGCGATCGGGAGAGAGGGCAAACATATGTGCCTTAGCTTCTGGGCTTCCTCCTTTGGCTCAGGCTTCCCACTGAAGCCATGCGCTTTCTTCCTCTCTGCTCCTCCATTCAGTGTGTGCATGTCAGCTTCCAGCCCAGTGGGGAGTGGGCTTGGGTGGCCAGCAGCTCTGCTTGGCCAAGGTTAAATCAGGGAAAGCATCAGAAAGTCTGACTGAGGCTAGATATTTAATTTGTATCAGCTAGTCCAGCTTTATCAGTAATAAAATTGTTTTTCCATCCATTTGTCTGATTCTGTGTTTTGCTCTCAGCTGGATCAAAACTTCAAAGGAAAGTTAAGTGGTTTGTGATTAAACACCAATACTCATAACAAGTGTTTGTTGAAAAAATGGTCTAGGTAAATTATACATAAAGGGAAAAAAAAGGAAAAGTTGACTATGTTAAGTATGAGTTTGCTGATCTCTCAAATGTTTAATATTATCATTCATACATGAATTTTATGTGTATACGTGGCTCAGTGGGTAAAGGATCATCTGCAATGCAGGATACACAGACTTGGGTACAATCCCCGGGTCAGGAAGATCCCCTAAAGGAGAAGATGGCAACCTACTCTAGTATTCTTGTCTGGGAAATCCCATGGACAGAGGAGCCTGGTGGGCTACAGCCCAAAGGTTGCAAAGAGTTGGACATGACTGAGCTAAACACACCCATACAACATATAAATATATATATATATATATATATATAATCCATATATATATATATGAAGATATATATAAATCTTAGTTTTCTCTTAGATCTTAGACTATGAGTCTCTTGAAGTCAAAGTCTATACTTCATGATTATGGAAATTAGCACTTAATATTTTCAGGCATTTAGCAGATGTGATTAGATGTACAGTTTAGTATTGAATACTATATTTAATATTGAATAGACAAGTATTTTTGGTTCTAAACTATACATCTAATCATAGGTATAATTTACAGACAAATATTTAAAAGTTGGCCTTGTACATTGCATATTAAAATTTATTCTAGTAAGTGGGATCACAGTTTATCTTTTTGTTATGGAGGAATGCAGTAGATTCCTACCCCTATAATCTTTTAATTGAAAAAATTATTTTAAAATATCACTTAAATTCTTTAGAATTTGTTCTCAAATCATATATGGCAAGTGGGAAAGTATTCATTCCACTCATTTCCAAAATGGACTGTGCATGAGTGCGTGCTAAGTCGCTCCAGTCATATCTGACTCTTTGCAAATTAATGGACTGTGGCCCTCCAGGCTCCTCTGTCCATGAAATTCTTCAGGCAAGAGTACTGGTGTGGGCTGCCACGCCCTCTTCCAGGGGATTTTCCTCCAGGGGATCCCTCCAGGGGCTCGAACCCGCATCTTTTATGTCCTCCTGCATTGGCAGGAGAGTTCTCTCAACACTGAGCCACCTGGGAAGCCCCCAGTTGACTATGTTGTGTTGTTGAGGCTGTTCAGTCACCCAGTCGTACCAACTCTTTGCAACCCCGTGGACTGCAGCATGCCAGGCCTCCTGTCCTTCACCACCTCGTAAAGTTTGCTCAAGTTCACGTCCATTGCATCGGTGACTATAATTGACTATGTCTTAGAAAAAGCAGGGAGAGTCTCCAATATTTCAGATAGGACCATTCTCTTACTCCTGTCTCTGTCCCACAGAAAATACTCTGGGAGTTCTAATTAGATGATGCCATAATAAAAGACAGAGACTCTTTCTCTCCCTCATGTCCAGCATTCAGGTTAGGGCTACTTTATCTCAGAAGGGGAAAACCACGAATATTTCTCTTGCCGCAAGTCTCATGGTACACAGACACTGAGTGCCATGTGGGCAGTCCACCTTCCTCCACCAAGAACTAACTTGCATAAATGCTTAAATGGCAGGCTGAGAACACTGAGCCCTGATATCACCTTATCATCTTTTATCACCTTTATACCATAAAGGCTTTATGGGTAGAAGTTCCATCCCAGAAGGGCCAAGCCGAAAGAGTCAGGACCAACTCAAGAAGACCAGGACGTGCCCTCTGCCAGCACCCATTTGCAAAGCAGGCGTGTCATTCTGGGGGCCTGTGGACTGGCACTGCCTCCAAGTCTTGTGTGGGGCTGCCAAGGTCCTGCTTATGAGGGAGGAGGGTTCTTCAGCTCTAAGGAAATTGGCTTCATTTGGAACAGGGGCTGTGAAATTTCATGCTAATAGATGATAGAAAAGAATTTTAAAAATGGAGTTGTTGGTAGAGAATAATTAACAGAGTAGGTTTATAGCTCCATGATGCAATGTGCTGTGCTTAGTCACTCGGTGGTGTCTGACTCTTTGTGACCCCCATGGACTGTAGCCCACCAGGATCCTCTGGTCCATGGGATTCTCCAGGCAACAATACTGGAGTGGGTTGCCATTTCCTCCTACAGGGGATTTCTGCAACCCAGGGATTGAACCCAGGTCTCCTGCATTGCAGGTGGATTCTTTACCATCTGAGCCACCAGGGAAGCCCATGACACAATAGCAAAAAGTAAAATAGCAGAGCAATTGGAAGTTTAAAAAAGAAAATCATGGAAGCAGATACCAAGAGGAGTCCTTCTGAGATCACTGTGAACCCTGGGGGTTGGGAGTGCTATGCATAGACACAAGGCTATACTCAATCAGAAATATTCAGAGTAGGACATGGAACAGATGTGTAAATGTCCTCAAAGTCCCACAGCCATCAGCAGTGTGAAAGGCATATTGACACTAGAGTTAAAACACAGTATCTGTGCGATGATGAGGTGAACGATAATTTACTGTGACGCAGGGGAACCTCCTCTTTAAGCCAGGCTTAAAACTATGATCAGATGAAACCCTAGAAGCCTGGAAGACTCTGCAAGCCAGATAGTAAGCCCTCTCAGGAGTGATAAGAAAAGATATATACTACTTAGTCTCTGTCCACATGTGGGTCAAGAATGTGAATTCCTGGAACTGAGAGAGTAGCCTCCAAGCCACACGTATGTCTCAGTGGTAATGAGTAAAACTTGGATTGCTAAGAGATTTAGTACAATCTCTAACCAGTAAGTAGTTATAGTGATTCAAGGCTGAACCATAGGTAGCAGGCTAAAAGGTAAATAAAAGAGATCTTAGTAAGGACATCAGAAGCTGCACTTTACAGGAGATAGACTTCAGAGTTAGTTCAGCTAAGCCACTAATTGAACAACCACAGGAATAAATGACATCAGCTCTCCAGGTGTGGGAGACATCAGATCCAGAGTTGCTATGATATATTGTCTAAAATGTCTAGTTTTCAACAATATCATAAAGGAGGTAAAAGGATCTGTTAAAAGGGCAAAAAGAGGCAACTTGAAGGGGATCCCACTGGACAAATCTATAATACTTTGAATATCAAAATACTAATAGGTAAAAGTCATTGACTAAAATAGAATATATATCCACGCTCATATAACCAAAGTTTTCCATGAACATATTAAGTCAGTCTTTATGTTAAAATGCCAACTATTAAATGTGATAGAAACAGAAAAAAAAAAATCACCATTTGGCAATGGTAGTGGGTATTTTAGGTGAGAATCAAAGGATACCAAGACTGATTGGTGGAGTCAAATAGGAACAGGGTATTGACATAATCTAAGGCTATCTCCCTATAAAATTCCATTTGTTACAAACAGAAATAACATTTGCTTTAGGCTGCAGGGCATGGCTTGTGGGATCTTAGTTCCCCAACCAGGAATCAAACTGGTGTCGTCCCCTGCACTGGGAGCCCCTGGACCGCTCCCAGTGGGAAGCAGGAAGGGAAGGGAAGTCCCCAGGAAAAACACGTGTCTGTGTGTGGATTAGCCTGGCAGAAATGTCACCCACCATGCTTACAGGTATCATGTTACATCACCAGTGGTGGTGGTGAGTTGTCTTATCTCTTGGTCCCTTTTAATGAGCTGCATTGAGAGGAGCATGGCTGGGATGCTCTTGCTGAGGATGTCCCAACTGAGTCTGCCTAAGGAGAAAAAACAATGGACAGACCTGCCCTGGAGCTTCTTCTTTAGACTCTGAATCTGTCAAGGACACAGATATAATGGCAAGTCTGAGGAAGGGCTCTCTGTTGAAGAAAGGAGACGACTGTCTCAGAGTTGGGGGGTGGGTGGTGGTGGAAAGGAATGAATACCCAGACCATTGAGCATTTGGCTGACTTTAAAGGAGTCTGTGGACTGGATTCCATTGGAAGGACTGATGTTGAAGCTGAAGCTCCAATACTTTGGCCACCTGATGCGAAGACATTCATTCATTGGAAAAGACCCCGATGCTGGGAAAGATTGAAGGTGGGAGGAGAAGGGAACGACAGAGGAGGAGATGGTTGGATGGCATTGCTGACTCAGTGGACATGAGTTTGAGTAAATTCTGGGAGTTGGTGATGGACAGGGAGGCCTGGCGTGCTATAGTCCATGGGGTCGCAGAGTCAGACACGACTGAGCAACTGAACTGAACTGACCTGTGGACTGAATTATAGAAATGAAACAATATTGACTTCATTTGACTTCATATGTGGCAGTTCTGTATAATGTTTTTCTGACAGAATCTGGAATATTTTGTGTGAAGAGGCAAATATAATAAAATATTTCAAAATACAATTATTTGTGTAAATAATGAAAAAAATTTCTAAAGTTTGGTTTCTGTTTCTTGACTCAAATATGAAAAAGAGAAAGTGGTAGTCATTCAGTCATGTCTTGATTCTTTGTGACCTCATGGACTGCAGCCCGCCAGGCTCCTCTGTCCATGGGACTCTCCAGGCAAGAATACTGGAGTGGGTTGCCATTCCCGTCTCCAGGAATCTTCCTGAATCAGGGATCAAATCCTGGGTCTTCTACATCACAGGTGGATTGTCTACAGACTGAACCACCAGGGAAGCCCAAATATAAACACTTTAAATTAAATTTGGTTTCAGGAACAAGCAAAGGAATAAAACAGAGTGAAGTCTTTTTAGTTTGTTTTGGCTTCAAAGCATTATTTGCCTAAAAATTGAGGAAATCAGGGACTGGGACCGAGAAGCTTCTACTCCCAAACCTAACGTGATAAATCTTGTTGCATGCACTCAGTCATGTCAGACTCTTTGCAGCCCTTTGTAACCAGGCTCCTCTGTCCATGGAATCTTTCAGGATTGCCATTTCCTCCTCCAGGGGGTCCTCCTGACCCATGTCTCCTGTGGCTGCTGCGTTGCGGATGGATTCTCTAGCCTGCTGAGCCATTTGGGAATTGAGGACTTCTCAAATAGTGTTTAAAGGGATAAACAAAGCTCTTCATATGCGATTCAACATTGAAAACATTCTGTGAACAAAGTATTTCACAATCTAAGGAACAAATGATTTGTAAATACTTCCTGAATCTTGGTTTACATTTTTCCTTATTTTATTTCATATAATCAATTTCTTTTGAATTATTGCAAGTGATTATTTTTTTCTCAGGCTGGTGACCTTCGAGTTCAATATGTGGTGAGAGCTTCAATATGTTCTTGGCTCTGGTGAGTGATTATTTTTGGTTTTCATCTTTGTGTTTGAAGATTCTTTTATCACATGAATGTAGTCATGGGTGAATACAATGTTTTTAAGAAGAAACAAATGTTTATTTTTTTTAATATCGACTCAGTATTCGAATTGGCACATGCCTTAATGTTTAATTTGATACTGTTATTCCTTAGCACAGAACTAGCTTCTGTTGTGGCTTTGGAAGCCCTTCAGCATGAAAAATCAATATGATATGAAAAGGCTAATATGCTATAAATTATATTGTTATAACCGGGCCAGAAATGCTAGTCCATGGCTTCAGTTTCGGCTGTGAAAACAAGTCAGTCTGACACAGTACCAAAACCAGTGCCATGTTTATTTACAAAGTCATAAACCAAGAAAAATTGTGAATTGACTCAGTAGTGCTTGATTTTATTTTTAAAAGAGAAAAAAGGTCTTCATATACTTTTAACCCTCTCTTTAAAAATAAAACTCCCATCTTTTGGTCATGAATTTAAGGTGACCTAAAGTTCAACAGTGCTACGTTCTGTGAATGGTAAAATATTGTAGAGGAGCAGTCATTTAGATTTGGATACTTGCTCAGAACCTGTATCTTCATTTTAGCATATTTGATCATGAACAAGTCAAACTTAGTCTTCTTCCATATAATTCTCCCAAGGAAACTGTGGAAGAATTGAATAAGGACACCTTTATAAACACTGACCATGGTACCTTGTAACTGATAGCTATTCAAAAAGGTCCAGTTTTCTTTCCTATTTATTTTGAGGTAGTTCTCTTAAAATTTTGTTTCTTCTGGTTTCTCAAGGTAGTTTTTACATTGAAATTATGTAGGCTTTTATTAAAATTGCTCTTTGCTTCAGTAAATAGCTTGGTTTTGGATTTGCTCATCATTCCTAGTTTCATTAGGTCAATAAGACTAGTTTCTTTAATAGGATGAAAGGAAAAAGGAGACATGACAAATAAAAGCCATGAGAATTGTAGGTAATCAAACGAAGCTGAACTTTTTCCCTCTAAACATACCCTGTAGTTAAAAATCTATGTTTTGGAAAATATTGAGCAATGTGATGTCAGTCAGTGTTCTTAGAGTCCGTGTAAGTTTGCCTTGTCTTAAAGCAGACGCAAAAACTATTTTGGATGGCAATATCCTCAGAGCTGAGTGGTCTGTGCATGTCTATAAAAACGCTGTTGTGAAGTATCCTTTAGTCTAGGCTTTGTCAAGTTCTTAAGTCTGGACCTGATGAAGGCTTTCTTCCCATCCACTTCATCAGTCATTAGTTAAATATCTGCCAGAGGAATCAAGAGTAAGTCTAAAATCAGAGCTCATCAGAGTAAGTGCAGAAACAGATATGAATGTGGAGACAGACCCTTGGGAGACAGATGGGGAGGATCTACCTGGTTTTGCCCTCTCAGAGCCCTCCCAGATTTTGACTCTGTGTTCCCTGTAGGTCAAGCATCTATATCTTTCAGTGTGTTCAAAATCCAGACATCAAAGAACAACAAATGTACTTTTTAAAATAACTAAACTTTTGTTCAGAAATAAAAATCTCATACAATTTACTATAAAAAGTTATATTTAACAAAATCCTGTACAGTATACGGTATCACATTTCTACTCCTTTTCAGTAGGGAATTATTCACTTTCCTTTTCCAGTTTGACTGAAACATGAGTTTATCTATTCCATATATATCTTTTGTCCTGCTCTGCCCTCTGAGAGCTCCCTGAGCGCTTCTTAATCTAGGAAGAACTGACCTGCTAACTCAGCAGTTTGTTCTTTACGTGCCCATGTTCTTCCGCTTTCCCAGCCTGTTGAACTTTCATTACCTTGTACTTTGTATTCCTAAATCAAGCAAAAACTGACAGTTTCATAGCCCATCCTATTTCATTACTTACTGCCTATGAGAGCTTCATGAACTGATATTGTCCCACCTGATTTACAAGGTGCTAATGAGGCCAGGAAAGTTAATTGATCCACTCTACATCTTAAGTACATAAGTCAGTCTGCACTTCAACTCGGCAATCTGATCAAAAGCATAGGTTCATTTTACTATATTGTACGCTCAGTATAATTACATAAATAAGCCCCATTTATTGATGGCCTACTATTTGCTAGAATTTGTGCTCATTTTAGGGAAACATATAGAATATTATAATAAAAGTATAGTGTAATAAAATGCAGTCTAAAAATATATCAGATTAACTTGGAGAGAGATTTTCCAAAATTAATACAGTAGTTCTGAATGATTTTAAAAACTGGAGTGGACAGGAGGAGGCAACTATATACGTGGGAATACACAGGAATGGCTATAAATAAGTATGCAGTTGTCTTGTATTAATGATTCTTTGTGTTTCACACATGAAATTGTGGTTATTGTGTCCTTTGCATCAAGTTCTTGGTATATGCTCAATAAACAGTTGCTGAATTAATGATAATTGGTCAAAAGGTCAAATGTCAGTTAGACTTTGCAGAAAGGGTAGCAATTTTTAGCCAGATTCAAAAGAGCAGAAAGAAGTTTCCAAGCAGAGAGAGTAGAATATGTAACAACAGAGAACATCAGAAGGGCTTCACAGAGAGGAACTGCAGAGAGCAACTTCATCTGTTCAACAAACATTTATTCGGCGCTTCCTGTGTTCCAGGAACTCTTAAAGGCACCAGTAGTGAAGAATGCACAAATTTCAATGTCCAAAGTAAAATATTTATGGGGGAAATGGTGGGAGATTATGTCTAGGATGCAGGTGATGGCCGTGTGTCTGGATACTGGGCCAGTGAGTTTTGATGTTTATTGAGAACATGAAGCAAACTCTTAATTTGTCAAGAGTAAAATAAATTAGCACTAACGTTTATCAATTTCATCAAGTTTTACGATGTTGGCCAAAAAGTTTGTTAATAAGGTGGTATGGACAAAAACAAATGAAATTTTTGGCCAACCCAAAACTTTATGAGCTGTCTTTTGCCATGAGAAAAGTAAGTATATTCATCACTACAAATTTAAAGTGAAGAGCAAAATATTTAACATTTGAGAAATAATGCTGCTTGGGTGGGAGAGAGATATGCGTAGTGAGATTCAGACAAATGGGGGCTGGAAATCATCCTATTAAGAAATGGGGAGAGAGCTATAGCAGGTAATAGTTCCCAAGCAGGAATAGTTCCGGAGAGGTCCTGAGTTAGGATGGATTGGAAGTGATCTGATGACTGGCTGGCTGTTGCGGGAGAGTGTGGGAGTAAAGGAGAGGAAGGAGTCAGGTTTTCTTTTTGTGCTGCATTGGCAACATGAAGCAGAGACATCAGCTCAGGATGGGAGCGCTCACAGAAAAACAAATATGGGCTCGAGGGAGGGGGGAAAGCATGAGCCAGTTTTGGATTTGGTGGTTAGAGTTGCATTTAGTAGGCAGTTGGAAATACAGGTGTGGAGCTTCTGCAAAAGGCTGATGCTGAAAATGTGTAATTAGAAGTTATCATAATAGAAAATTTAGCTGGAGCCAGGAAGGCAGATGTGGCAACCCAGGGAGAAGGTGAAGAAGAAGAGCAATCAACAGGGTGGGGAGCCAGCAGTTCATGGGAGAGTGAAAAGAGACCGGGAAAGAGCAGACAAGGGGTAAGGGGCAGCCTCCCCAGGGCCTCTGCATAAGGCTTCTGATTACATTTGTTTACAAGCCTGGCAGAGCAATAATTCATGCTGATGAGCTGAGTTGCTTGCAGATCACAGATTCTGTTTTGCCCTTGACACTGGGAATTACAAGTCTCCCTGAAGATCTGAAAACAAAAAAGCAGTCTTTGTGGAATTTGAAAGCCAACTTATGAATAAAGCACTCAAGTGGGTCTAAATGGAGTCTGGGGACTTGCTTCAAATCTTTTCAAAGAGAAGACTATTTCTCTAGCTGCTTCTGAGCATCCACGTTCTTAAAAATCTTTGTTACAAAAATTAATCTTTGCGGATTAAAATAGTTTCAGTACTGGATCCTGGCCTAACCAGGAATGGTCTTCTTCAGTGTTTAGTTTTTATCTTTATTGTTTTCCTAGCTACCAATCTCTGTGAAAGAATGACATCAAATTTAATTTTAAATAGAAAATGCAGTCATAACTGCATTCACAACTGCAGTCACAACTTTCCATAGAAAGTTGAATAGAGAAATGATGAAAATGTAGATGTTTTTATATTTTCATGTTCAATCTTTCATTCACCGCTGATTTTTCTTAATTAATTTATTTTAATTGGAGGCTAATTAGTTTACAATATTGTGGTGGTTTTTGCCATACATCGACATGAACTGGCCACAGGTGTCCATGTGTCCCCCATCCTGAAGCCCCCCTCCCTCCTCTCTTCCCACCCCATCCCTCTGAGTTGTCCCAGAGCACCAGCTTTGAGTGCCCTGCTCCATGCATTGAACAACTTATAGAAGGAATCAGTAAATCTGTGGTTTGCCTCAAAATGAAATTTTTTTCTTAAGTTTGGAAAAATCCACGAATAGGTCTGTTGCTGCTCCTATCCATGAAAGAGCAATGCTGAAAGGGCAATATTTGAATACATATTTAATTTAAAGAAAGTGTTCAAATGATCACTGAGAATTCCAAGCTATGTACCTAGTCCACCAAACATAATTGTGTGAATATATATTTTTAAAAGAATTGAACAAGTGAAGATAACATAAAGTGTATGGTAGAAACAATTCAAACACATACAACATAGAGAATTTGCTAAGTATGGTAATATTAAATCATAGGCCTATCTTATTATCAGAAACCTTTACCTGAATATGATATAGAGTTACTTTCAGTTCAATATAGAAACTACTTTGGTGGTTCAGTAGTTTTAGTGAATACATTAAAAAATTATGTATGAATATTAGTTTACCAAGATAGAACTGTGAGCTTTTAAATTATTCAGTTTTTAGTTTATGAAAAAAAAGTCATACTTCTGATTTAGATTTAACAAAAGCTCAGTGTTTGGGGGACTTATGATTCACTATTTACATTCTCAGTTCTAATAAAAGCATATGGTGCAAATATTCCGAAAGGTGGGGGCTTCCTTATCTTAGTATTTCCAGCCTATTTCAAACAGCACATCTTTATTAGAATCTCCTTGTTATAGTGATTTTCATAAAGGATATGCATAATATACATCTATAAAATCATTAACCTCAAGGTAATTTTGGACCACCTGGCCTGGGACATTTTTAAAGAAGCCTCTTCTGTTCTTTTGCATAGAAGTTTTCATATCTTCAGCTTCCTTTGTTATGTTAATCATTGTGATGATTTTTGTGGTAGTTGAGTTGCTCACTCGCGACTCTTGGTGTTTTTGTAACTGGGATTTTGTGGTATCTGGAGTACAAATACTTACGTAGTGAAACATTTATGGTTAGAATTTGAAATTTCTATGACACTGAAATAGTGTGTGACAAACCATACTACAGATCACAAAAGGCAAGCGTTCAAATTATTTTAGATGCTCGTAAGTACGGCAATGTTTCAAAAATAATGACAACAAATTCATTGTTCTCGCAGGTGCTCAAAGCTCAGCAACACACAGAATGTCTCTGTCATTCTTCTCTGTGAAATAACAGTGATTTTTATAACTGTTCCAATCAATCGCTTGTCTATTAGTCGCACAAAAGTAAGGAGTACCACATTTTTAGACTAAAAGAGTCAGGAAAGATTTTTAAGGTATGGTATAATACATTAGTGGCGCTTTAAAATGATCTCCTAATAACATTCCTTTCCGAATTCTCTGGTCCTTACTGCAATCTAATATTTATTAATTTCACTACAGTCCATTTTAGTGTGTTTTGTCATCTAATTTTTGTTTTCATATATGCTACACCTTTTCCCTCAACCAAACTGTAAAATATTTGAAAGTAGGATAGTCATTCTTTTCCATCTTTCATAGCATTTACCCTAGTGTATCTATTTCTGCTTTATTGACTATGCCAAAGCTTTTGACAGTGTGGATCACAATAAAGTGTGGAAAATTCTGAAAGAGATGGGGATACCAGACCACCTGACCTGCCTCTTGAGAAACCTATATGCAGGTCAGGAGGCAACAGTTAGAACTGGACATGGAACAACAGACTGGTTCCAAATAGGAAAAGGAGTACGTCATGGCTGTATATTGTCACCCTGCTTATTTAACTTATATGCAGAGTACATCAGGAGAAATGCTGGACTGGAAGAAACACAAGCTGGAATCAAGATTGCCTGGAGAAATATCAATAACCTCAGATACGCAGATGACACCACTCTTATGGCAGAAAGTGAAGAGGAACTCAAAAGCCTCTTGATGAAAGTGAAAGAGGAGAGTGAAAAATTGGCTTGAAGCTCAACATTCAGAAAACCAAGATCATGGCATCTGGTCCCATCACTTCATGGGAAATAGATGGGGAAACAGTGGAAACAGTGTCAGACTTTATTTTTGGAGCTCCAAAGTCACTGCAGATGGTGACTGCAGCCATGAAATTAAAAGATGCTTACTCCTTGGAAGGAAAGTTATGACCACCTTAGACAGCATATTGAAAAGCAGAGACATTACTTTGCCAACAAAGGTCCATCTAGTCAAGGCTATGGTTTTTCCTGTGGTCATGCATGGATGTGAGAATTGGACTGTGAAGAAAGCTGAGTGCTGAAGAATTTATGCTTTTGAACTGTGGTGTTGGAGAAGACTCTTGAGAGTCCCTTGGACTGCAAGGAAATCCAACCAGTCTATTCTAAAGGAGATCAGTCCTGGGTATTAATTGTAAGGAATGATGCTGAAGCTGAAACTCCAGTACTTTGGCCACCTCATGCAAAGAGCTAACTCATTGAAAAAGACCCTGATGCTTGGAGGGATTGGTGGCAGGAGGAAGAGGGGATGACAGAGGATGAGATGGCTGGATGGCATCACCAGCTCGATGGACGTGAGTTTGAACTCCGGGAGATGGTGATGGACAGGGAGGCCTGGTGTGCTGAGATTCATGGGGTCGCAAAGAGTCGGACATGACTGAGCGACTGAACTGAACTGATGACCTATAAAATGCTTTATTGCTTAATGACTCCCTGAAAATATACTGGGCTTTGGGCTAAATGTTACCTTAGGGATTGTATACACATTATTCATGAAACACTTGAGTGTTTATTCAGCATGGCATTAAGGAATTGGGCTTCGGAGTTAACAGATCAGGACTCTGTCATCCTTAGTTGCATGACCTCAGGCAAGTTTCTGAAGGTTTCTGTGTTTCCATTTCACATGCTCTAAAAAGGAGTGTAGTTTACCAGTAGGAAGTTTCCATTAATTTTTTTCAAGCTTCAAACATTTTTTATTTTGTATTGGGGTATAGATGATTCATAACGTAGAAGTTTCAGGCGAATAGCCAAGGGACTCAGCTATACTTACACAGGCATCCATTCTCCCCTAAACTCCCCCTCCCATCAGGCTTGCACAAGACATTGAGTAGAGTCCCATGTGCTACACAATAGGTCCTTGTTGGTTATCCACTTGAATATAGCAGTGTGTGCATGAAGGAAGTTTCCGTTATTCAAAGAGTATATATGTAAGGTTCATAGAAGAAGGAATGTCTTTTCCATGATAAAATAAACATTGCTCTCTGGTAACCATGGAGCTGAAGAAGATGGTGATGTCAGGGACTGAGTATATACGAAGTTTTTCTTTGATGAAATTCACTGTCTAGAAGTAAGACCAAAATGGACACCAGAAATTGTGATGCTATGTCATAGGCTAAGGTACAAGAGTTATGCAGAATCAAGTGGAAGCTTGGGAGAAGCTTTCCTATGGTTACTTAGGGAAATCAGTAAATGCCTCCAGGTGAAAGTGTATTAAAGAGATTCTTTTAACAAATAGTACTTTGGCAGGTGGACAGACTATTACTCCTTGTACAGTTAGGTAAGATTATTCAATCAGAAAGAACTCTCAGTGCCAAGTATTCAGATTTAGGAGATCATGGGAATTTCTGAGATCCAAAAAATTCAGTATCACAGGAACATCGAGAAAGGGTGTCTCATGAAACTAGACTGAGATGATGATAGTGAAAATAACACAAACAGTAATGACAGGCGTAGTTATCTTTATTTTTTTCAGTGTTTTTATTGAAGTATAGTTGATTTACAATATTGTGCTAGTTTCAGGTATGGTGGTGGTGGTTTTGTTGCTAAGTCCTGTCCAACTCTTACGACCCCATGGGCTGTAGCTTGCTAGGCTCCTCTGTCCATGGGATTCTCCAGGCAAAAATACTGCAGTGGGTGTCTGTTTTCTTCTCCAGGGGATCCTCCTGATCCAGGAATCAAACTCCAGTCTCCTGCATTGTAGGCAGATTCTTTACCAACTTAGCTACGAGGGAAGCCTCGTGGCTTGTTTCAGGTATACAGCAAAGTAATTATTTTTTCAGACTATATTCCCTTACAGGTTGTTGCAAAATATTGAATATAATTTCCTGTGAAAAGTGAGTGTTAGTCGCTTAGTCGTGTCTGACTCTTTGTGAGCCCATGGACTGTAGCCGGGGAGGCTATTCTGTAGGTTCTTATTATCTATTTTTATATAGTAGTGTGTATATATCAATCCCAGTCTCCCAATTTATCCCTCCCCTGCCCTTTTCCCCTTTGGTAACCATAATTTGGTTTTATACATCTGTGACTCCATTTATGTTTTCTAAGTAGGTTCATTTGTATTTTATTTTTAGGTATTTTAGATACCACGTGTAAGTGATTTCAGATGGTGTTTGTCTTTCTGTGTCTGACTTACATCACTCAGTATGACAATACCTAGTTCCAGCCATATCACTGCAAGTGGCCTTATTTTTTTACTTTTTATGGCTGAGTGATATTACATTGTATATATGTACTACATCTCTTTATCCATTCATTCATCAATGAACATGTAGGTTGCTTCTATGTCTTGGCTGCTGTAAATACTGCCGCAATGAACAATGGGGTGCATGGATCTTTTAAAGTACAGTTTTCTCTGGTTATATGCCCAGGAATAGGATTGCCAGATCATATGACAGCTCTATTTTTTTTTTTTTTAGGGGACCTCCACACTGTTCTCCATGGTGGCTGTACCAATTTACATTCCTGACAATAGTGTAGGAGAGTTCCCTTTTCTTTACCCCCTTTCCAGCATTTATTGTTTGTAGATATTTTGATGGTGGTTGTTCTGACTGTTGTGAACTGATACCTCATTGTAGTTTTGATTTTACATTTCTCTAATAATTAGTGATGTTGAGCATGTTTTCATATCATTTTTGGCTATCTTTACATCTTCTTTGGAAAAATGTCTATTTAGATCTTCTGCCCGTATTGTGCGGAGAAGGCAATGGCAACCCATTCCAGTACCCTTGCCTGGAAAATCCCATGGACAGAGGAGCCTGGTAGGCTGCAGTCAATGGGGTTGCAAAGAGTCGGACATGACTGAGCGACTTCACTTTCACTTTTTACTTTAATGGATTGGAGAAGGAAATGGCAACCCACTCCAGTGTTCTTGCCTGGAGAATCTCAGGGACAGGGGAGCCTGGTGAGCTGCCGTCTATGGGGTCACGCAGAGTCTGACATGACTGAAGCGACTTAGCAGCAGCAGTAGCAGCTCATATTTTGATTGGCTTTTAGTGGTATTGAGCTGCACAAGCTGTTTGTATATTTTAGAGATTAATCCCTTGTCAGTAGCTTCTGTGTCCCCATTCTGTGGAGTTTTTTTAATTTTAATTATAAATAGGTGTTGAATTTCATCAAAAGTTTTTATGCATCTATTGAGATGATCATGTTGTTTTTATTCTTCAGTTTGTTAATGTGGTGTATCACATTGATTTTACACATATTGGGAAGTACTTGCATTCCCGAGATAAACTCCACCTGACTGTGGTTTATGATCCTTTTAATGTGTTGTTGAATTTGGTTTGCTAGTATTCTGTTGAGGATTTTGCCTCTATGTTCATCAGTGATACTGGTTTATGATTTTCTTTTTTGTGATATCTTTGTCTGGCTTTTGTATCAGGTTAATCACCACCTCATAGAATGAGCTTGAGAGTATTCCTTCCTCTGCCTGTTAAGCCACCTGGTCTGACTTTTGTTTGGAGATTATTCCTCACAGTTTCAATTTTAGTACTTTTGATTGGTCTGTTCATATTTTCTCTCTCTTTTTGGTTCAGCCTTGAAAGAATATACTTAAGAATTTGTCCATTTCTTTCAGACTGTCCATTTTATTGGTGTATATTTGCTTATAGGGCTTCCCTGATAGCTCAGTTGGTAAAGAATCTGCTAGCAATACAGGAGACCCTGGTTCGATTCCTGGGTTGGGAAGATCCACTGGAGAAGGGATAGGTTACCCACTCCAGTATTCGTGGGTTTCCCTCATGGCTTAGCTAGTAAAGAATTGACCTGAAATGCAGAGACCTGGGTTCAATCCCTGGGTTGGGAAGGTCCCCTGGAGAAGGGAACAGCTACCCACTCCAGTATTCTGGCCTTGAGAATTCCATGGACTGTAGTTGCTTATGATCCTCCCTATTTCTGTAGTGTCTATTATAACATCTCCTTTTTCATTTCAAATTTTACTGATTTAAGTCCACTCCTTTTTTCTTGATGAATCCTGTTAAAGGTCTATCAGTTTTAATTATCTTCTCAAGTATCAGCTTTTAGTTTCATTGATCTCTGCTATTAGTTTATTCATCTCTATTTCATTAATTTCTGCTCTGATCTTATGATTACTTTTCTTCTACTAACTTTAGATTTTGCTAATGCTTCTTTCTCCAGTTGCCTTGGGTATAAGGTTAGTTGTTTGAGATTTCTCTTGTTTGCTGAAGTAGGATTGTATTGCTATAAACTTTCCTCTTAGAACTGCACTTGCTGTATTCCATAGACTTTGGAATGATGTTGTCATTGTCATTTGTCTAGGTAATTTTTTAAAATTTCCTTTTGATTTTTTTCAGTGATCCATTCATTATTTAGTAACATATTGTTTAGTCTCCATATATTTGTGGGGTTTTTTAACAATATTTTTTCCTGTAATTGATTTCTAATCTCATAGCATTGTGGTTGGAGAAAGATGCTTGTTTTGATTTCAATTTTCTTCAATTTACTGAGCCATGATTTGTGACCCAAGATGTGATCTATCCTGGAGAATATTCCATGTACACTAGAGAAGAAAGTGTATTCTGCTGCTTACAGATGGAATGTCTTATAAATATCAACTAAGTCTATCTCTAATATGTAATTTACATAAGACACAAGAGAAATACCAATTCCTTCTAGAGAGCTAGCTTAACCAGTTACAAAAGGCTCATTTTGATACAATAGCACAGCCATTAGAGGCCATAGTTCTCTAGATCTTTTGGTGGCTCTCGTTAATCCAGGCAAGTCCCCACAAGACCCCATGCAGGGGGACAGCCACCTTGCAGTTTCCACTACAGCTTTCAGTATCACCCCTACAACTTTTGAGACCTGCAAGTTTGCTTGGTCATTGGGCTGACCCTGCCAATTTTGGGGGCTGCATCATCCCACAGGCCTGAAAGGTCACTGTTTGCCTAGCATCAAGACCAAAGAAAAAACCCGGAGTCTGCAACAGAGACATCAGTGGTTTAATGGATGGGAACCTGGGCATCTGAAGCAAGGTCCTGCAGGATCACCCCATCGTGTGTGACACATGGCAGGCAAGACATAGTGTTAGTCTTCAATCATTGCTTAGCTTAGTACCTAACAGTAGTAACTTAAGTACTATGTACTCATAACATATTTCATTCAGTCTTTTTTTTCTCTGAATATTGTTGTTTTTATTTTATTTTTTTAATTTAATTTAATTTTTATTTATTTTTAAATATTTTATTCTACATTACAATGCTGTATTTGTTTTGCCGTACATTGACATGAATCAGCCACCCAATAGGAAAGTTATTTGATCTCCATCTTACAGAAGGGAATACTACTTATTAAGACTGAGTGATGAGCTCAAATTCACACAACTTTGAATGGATAGACCCCTTTTTAAATGCAAACAGTTTGGTTGGGACAAGAAACAAGGATTGTTAGATAAAGTCTATGCTACTCATTGCTAGATGGAGCCTGATGTGCCATAGTCCGTGGAGTCACAAAGAGTCAGACATGAGACCATAAGAGGGTTCTGATGTGCTGACTCCTTGACCCTTTCCAACAAAACAGGCTTTTCAGTTTTTTTGGACATCTTATTGCTAACTTTAGAACTTACTCTGAAGTTTAAATGGAATAGGTTGCATACATTTCTGTATCAGAATTTCCAATCAGGGAATGGGAGCCACCCATTTGAACTGAGAAATATAAAAAATTAACTAGTTTTAATGTTGTTAACTAGCAACCTTAAGAGGGTAACATGAACAATGGCATATGTAGATAACAATTGTGGGAAGCAAATATGAATACCAAGAAAATTATGCTATATAGTTCTTAAATACAATTTTGTGAATATTCTGTTAAAAATATTCAGTTCCGTTCAGTTGCTCGTGAATCACAGCACGCCAGGCCTCCCTGTCCATCACCAACTCCCGGAGTTCACTCAGATTCACGTCCATCGAGTGGATGATGCCATCCAGCCATCTTATCCTGTCATCCCCTTCTCCTCCTGCCCCCAATCCCTCCCAGCATCAGGGTCTTTTCCAATGGGTCAATTCTTCGTATGAAGTAGCGAAAGTACTGGAGTTTCAGCTTTAGCATCATTCCTTCCAAAGAAATCCCAGGGCTGATCGCCCTCAGAATGGACTGGTTGGATCTCCTTGCAGTCCAAGGGACTCTCAAGAGTCTTCTCCAACACCACAGTCCAAAAGCATCAATTCTTTGGTGCTCAGCCTTCTTCACAGTCCAACTCTCACATCCATACATGACCACAGGAAAAACCATAGCCTTGACTAGATGGACCTCAGTCAGCAAAGTAATGTCTCTGTTTTTGAGTATGCTATCTAGGTTGGTCATAACTTTTCTCCCAAGGAGTAAGCATCTTTTAATTTCATGGCTGCAGTCACAATCTGCAGTGATTTTGGAGCCCCTCAAAATAAAGTCTGACACTGTTTCCACTGTTTCCCATCTATTTCCCATGAAATGATGGAACTGGATGCCATGATCTTCGTTTTCTGAATGTTGAGCTTTAAGCCAACTTTTTCACTTTCCTCTTTTACTTTCATCAAGAAGCTTTTTAGCTCCTCTTCACTTTCTGCCATAAGGGTGGTGTCATTTGCATATCTGAGGTTATTGATATTTCTCCTGGCAATCTTGATTCCAGGTTGTTTCTTCCAGTCCAGCATTAAAAATATTATGTAAGTATTAAAAATCATTATTTGGGATATTGAATTTAACTCTTTGTGTAGACTTTTATATTGGCATCACTTTATGTGTTTATGAATAAAATATAATTAATGAAATTAAAGATTCAGGGATATTAAAGGCAGAATGAAGTTTCCTTACTTTGTCATAGCAGAGAAACCTGAATACTAAATATGAAATGTGATTTAAAAAATATAATATATCAACCAAAACTTGTAATTTTCTTAATCAGTTTTCTATAATTTTATATACTGTCACAAATTAATATCTATTTTCCCCCAGAAATATTTATAAGTTGTCTGATGGTTCCTTCACTTTTTAACTTTTTTCTTTGAAAATTGAAATTAAACTTAATATTTTATAATAGCTTGAGAAATATAATCACAATGTTATGTGGTTTTTCTAATTTTAAATATTTCTATTGGCCTTTTTATATGGAAATGCATCTGGAAATATTTACAGCTATAAAAGTTTTAAAATGCTTATAAATTATTTTCATTGGCATGTTTTCTCCTTCTTTAAAGATCTTGCATTGTTTGTATAATTGGTATGATGAGTATGTATTATTTAATATGCAACATATTTATTTAAAAGATTTTATTTCCAAGGTGGATATTAGATACCAAAAAAAAAAAAGTAATCTGAGTCCTGTACTTGGAGGCTCCATTTGCTGGTGAGAGTGGACTTTTCCTGTTCTAGCAGCTCTGTTCATCCGAGGCCCAGAAGAAGGTCAACCTCTGGTACCTTCAGCAGGCCAGAGGCAGGGAGGCACAGACTTTACAATTTAATCTTTTACTCATTCTTCCTTTGACTTCACACCCTCAGGAAAAGCTGGCATTTTCGATGGTGTTGATTCCCGGTTCTTCCTCAGGGCTCAAGCCCTCAAGAAAATCTTGCCTTGCCGACAGTGCTGACTCCGATTCTTCCTCGGGGCTCTTTTCTCGGCCTGCATTCAGAGCCTTCCTCACTGCTCCTGAGTGATTTTTAACCCCCAGGCAGTGCCCAGGTCTCCAGTTCATCGCCATGTCCTGTCGAGGGCCACGATCTGTAAGGGGCTCTCGTCCAGTGCTAACATGGGGCTTTATGCCCATCTATCGCTGGCTGGTTGCTGTAGGGCCCCGTGACGTCACACAGGGTGCAGCTGCAGCTGGAAATGGTCCACGCAGACTTCAGGAGAAACGACGCCTTGTGTTACCATGTCTGTTCACAGCTCTCTTCTGATGGCATGCCTGCCTCAGCGTGGGAGAGAGATCAGACCGACTGTTCCCTGATACTCACCATAAGAAAGAAAAAGGTTTCCAGGACTTTTTGTGGGTTTTCTTTTCCTTCTTATTGTCAACCCACGTCTAGAAATGTCTGAATTTTACAGAGCCAGTGATGTGATGATTAAGCAGAGCCAGCATGGGCACTAAGAAGTATTTCTCTTTTCTGAGTCTCTGGGTCACAGGTCTACTCGGAAGTAATGCATTGCTTGCAAGGCACTAGGGCTTTGCAGGAGAATAAAAACATCTCCAATCAGGATCAAGTTTAATAAATCTGTTGCAATTAGAATTTTACTGCCTTGTTGAGGTTGCAAAATGGATCCACAACATGACTTCAAAGCCTTTCAGAGTAAAAGGAGGATGAACTCCCCTCACTAAACCACACCTGACTCCTCCCAGGATTCTAACCCCAGAATTCTATTGAAAGATAGAAATGCCCTTTTTCTTTTTTCCTTTAAATAAAATGTCTAGCTTAGATGAACTGACTTAGATAATAAAGCTACAGGTTTATAGTACTCGGACACAGGCTTGCCCCTAAGACCCCAATCCAGTAGGACAGACAATCAGAAAATTCAAACCCAGGGAGATAAGAACAACAATGAAAGAGAGTTCAAGACCATTGAGGAGAGCATCCTGCCAAAGACTGGGGGTCAGGGAGTCTTCCCAGGAGAGGTGACATCTCAGCGGAGCCGTAAAGCTTCTGTGGGAATGAGCCAGGTAAAAATCTAATGAAAGTCTCAGTGAGGAGATTATGTTTAAGCTTCTCAGAAGAATTGTCACAAATGAAAGTGCTGCCTCTTTTCCATTTGGAGCTTTTCTCCTCCCTGAGGCAATTATAGCAGCAAATTTTCCTGCATTAAAAAAAAAAAAAAGCATCAACAGAGGCTGGCTTGCGATTTTCCTGGACCCTCAGAAAACTGTCAGTCAAACCTACAGAGAGGAGCTCTCCAAGGCCAGGGGAGGACAGATAAACAGGCCTGGGCTGTCTCAAGATGCCTGTTTGTTCCCTGACCCCCCACCCCCACCTAAAAAGAGAGAGCTGCCAGCAAGGTCCCATATCAAAGAATGTTTCCTCAGGAGCCACAGAGATGCTGAGTGAAGCTGCTGGGTTATCAGTGCTGCGAATACACGGTGTCAGGCACGACATTTTCTTGCTGGCGGAGACAGAACACCCCTGAGGTAAAGACAGTGATCTTAGTTTTGTTTATTCAGTTGGGGGCGATGTCTTGCCAGGTTTTGATAAATGTGTTTGGAAAGTGAAAGGGATATGGTTACTGTGGGCCTTCTGCTTGTGGCAGTGTTGGTGCGTCCCTTCTGAATTTCAGAGTGGGTCCCAAGTGGTGCATATTTAAAACACAAGCCACCAGGTAATAATTACTGCAGCCAATGCCTATTAAGATATGCCTAGCAGTGCCCCTCAAACCTTCTTCCTTCATTAGCCAGGCGGGCGTGTATTTGTGTAGGATTTAAAAAAAAATACCTTGTTCCCTGTAATAGCTGCTTATTGATGTATGAAATTCCTTTAAGTGAGATAAACTTTCAATTCTGCAAGCTGCAGCTGAGGCTCAAAATGCAAATAACTCAATGGAGATAAAGCTTTTGATTTTAATTCTTTGCTGTGAGTGAATTTAATGAAATTTAATCTTCTAAGATCAAATTTTTAAAATGTGTATATGGACTGGAGGTATTTATGTGTTTGTGTGTATACCATATGAGAGAGAAAAAGGAGAAAGGAAGGAATTAGAGAGATTGAGAAAGACTGAGAGACAAACTGGTTGCCACAGTCGAAAAGAGAAATGGTAAAGAAGGGTCTACTGGGAGAAAAAAAAAACAGCCAAAACCAAGACCTAATTATGACTCTCAGGAGCCTCCCAGGCTTTTGGTTAGACAGGTGCCATCATGTCATTCTGCTTTTAAAAATTAGGTAACACTCAAAACATAACAAACCAACCGATATGTAAATATCCCACTTACCCTTTGGGTTTCTTGGAGTGAAAGGAAGATTTTGTGGGCAAATGAAACTGTTGGCTGTGCAAATACCCATCCTCTTCAGCACCGCTGTCTCACCAACCTGGTGGGGGATGAAAAGACCCTCACTTTTGGCAGTAGCCTTGATGGTAAATTGGAGTTTACAAACAGGGTGAGATGAGGAGCTAACAAGACAGCAATGAATGTCAGGAAGGTCCGTCGGGCTCACTTAAAAATGAAACTCCGGGGGAAAAAAGATGGCAGAGGAATAGGAAGGGGAGAACACTTTCTCCCTCTCTACCTCATCAAAAGAACATTTCAACGCAGAGTAAATTCCACAAAATAACTTCTGACTGCTGGCAGAGGACATCAGGCATCCAGCAAAGCTGATCATTGGCTTCAAAACCAGCAATCCAGAGAGAGGAAATCCAGCTCCACCCACCAGAACTCCAACACAAGCCTCCCTAATCAAGAAACTTTGACAAGCCACTGATATAACCCCAAACACAGAGAGGAAGCTCTATAAGAAAGAGAATTCCACAAATTCCCAGAATATACAAAAGCCACCCCAAACGCAGCAATATAACCAAGATGAAGAGACAGAGGAATACCCAGCAGGTAAAGGAACAGGAGACATGCCCACCAAACCAAACAAAAGAGGAAGAGATAGGGAATCTACCTGAGAAAGAATTCCGAATACTGATAGTGAAAATGATCCAAAATCTTGAAATCAAAATGGAATCACAGATAAATAGCCTGGGGTCAAGGATTTAGAAGATGCAAGAAAGGATTAACAAGGACCTAGAAGAAATAAAAAGAGTCAACATATAATGAATAATGCAATAAATGAGATCAGAAACACTCTGGAGGCTACAAATAGTAGACTATCCAAGGCAGAAGATAGGATTAGTGAAATAGAAGATAAAATGGTAGAAATAAATGAATCAGCAAGGGGAAAAGAAAGACAAATTAAAAGAAATGAGGACAACCTCAGAGACCTCCAAGACAATATGAAACGCTCCAACATTCGAATTATAGGAGTCCCAGAAGAAGAAGACAAAAAGAAAGACCATGAGAAACTACTTGAGGAGATAATAGTTGAAAACTTCCCTAAAATGGGGAAGGAAATAATCACCCAAGTCCAAGAAACCCAGAGAGTGCCAAACAGGATAAACCCAAGGCGAAACACCCCAAGACATATTTTAATCAAACTAACAAAGACCAAACACAAAGAACAAATATTAAAAGCAGCAAGGGAAAAACAACAAATAACACACAAGGGGATCCCCATAAGAATAACTGCAGATCTTTCAATAGAAACTCTTCAGGCCAGGAGGGAATGGCAAGACATACTTAAAGTGATGAACGACAATAACCTTCAGCCAAGACTACTGTACCCAGCAAGGATCTCATTCAAATATGAAGGAGAAATCAAAAGCTTTACAGACAAGCAAAAGCTGAGAGAATTCAGCACCACCAAACCAGCTCTCCAACAAATACTAAAGGATAGACTTTAGAAAAGAAACACAAAAAGGACGTATAAACCCGAACCCAAAACAATAAAGTAAATGGCAACAGGAGCATACTTATCAATAATTACCTTAAATGTAAATGGGTTGAATGCCCCAACCAAAAGGCAAAGACTGGCTGAATGGATACAAAAACAAGATCCCTATATATGCTGCCTACAAGAGACCCACCTCAAAACAACGGACACATACAGACTAAAAGTGAAGGGCTGGAAAAAGAGATTCCATGCAAATAAAGACCAAAAGAAAGCAGGAGTAGCAATACTCATATCCGATAAAATAGACTTTAAAACAAAGGCTGTGAAAAGGGACAAAGAAGGCCACTACATAATGATTAAAGGATCAATCCAAGAAGAAGATATAACAATTATATATGCACCCAACATAGGAGCACCACAATATGTAAGACAATTGCTAACAAGCATGAAAGGGGAAATTAATAATAACACAATAATAGTGGGAGACTTTAATACCCCACTCACACCTATGGACAGATCAACTAAGCAGAAAATTAACAAAGAAACGCAAACTTTAAACGATACAATAGACCAGTTAGACCTAATTGATATCTATAGGACATTTCACCCCAAAACAATGAATTTCACCTTTTACTCAAGTGCACACGGAACCTTTTCCAGGATAGATCACATTCTGGGTCATAAATCCAACCTTAATAAATTCAAAAAAATCGAAATTATTCCAAGCATCTTCTCTGACCATAATGCACTAAGGTTAGATCTCAATTATAGGAGAAAAACTATTAAAAATTCCAACATTTGGAGGCTGAACAACACCCTTCTGAATAATCAACAAATCACAGAAGAAATCAAAAAAGAAATCAAAATATGCATCGAAATGAATGAAAATGAAAACACAACAACACAGAACCTTTGGGACACTTTAAAAGCAGTCCTAAGAGGAAAGTTCATAGCAATACAGGCATACCTCAAGAAACAAGAAAAAAGTCAAATAAATAACCTAACTTTACACCTAAAGCAACTAGAGAAGGAAGAAATAGAGAACCCCAGAGTAAGTAGAAGGAAAGAAATCCTAAAAATTAGGGCAGAAATAAATGCAAAAGAAACAAAAGAGACCATAGCAAAAATCAACAAAGCCAAAAGCTGGTTCTTTGAAAGGATAAATAAAATTGACAAACCATTAGCCAGACTCATCAAGAAACAAAGAGAAAAAAATCAAATCAACAAAATTAGAAATGAAAATGGAGCGATCACGACAGACAACTCAGAAATACAAAGAATCATAAGAGACTACTATCAGCAATTATATGCCAATAAAATGGACAACTTGGAAGAAATGGACAAATTCTTACAAAAGTACAACTTTCCAAAACTGAACCAGGAAGAGATAGAAAATCTTAACAGACCCATCACAAGCATGGAAATTGAAAGTGTAATCAGAAATCTTCCAGCAAACAAAAGCCCAGGTCCAGACAGCTTCACAGCTGAATTCTACCAAAAATTTCGAGAAGTGCTAACACCTATCTTACTGAAACTATTCCAGAAAATTGCAGAGGAAGGTAAACTTCCAAACTCATTCTATGAGGCCACCATCACCCTAATACCAAAACCTGACAAAGACACCACAAAAAAAGAAAACTACAGGCCAATATCACTGATGAACATAGATGCAAAAATCCTCAACAAAATCCTAGCAATCAGAATCCAGCAACACATTAAAAAGATCATACACCATGACCAAGTGGGCTTTATCCCAGGGATGCAAGCATTCTTCAATATCCGCAAGTCAATCAATGTAATTCATCACATTAACAAACTGAGAAATAAAAATCATATGATTATCTCAATAGATGCAGAAAAAGCCTTTGACAAATTTCAACATCCATTTATGATAAAAACTCTCCAGAAAGCAGGAATAGAAGGAACATACCTTAACATAATAAAAGCTATATATGACAAGCCCACAGCTAACATTATCCTCAATGGTGAAAAATTGAAACCATTTCCCCTAAAGTCAGGAAGAAGACAAGGGTGTCCACTTTCACCACTACTCTTCAACACCGTACTGGAAGTTTTGGCCACAGCAATCAGAGCAGAAAAAGAAATAAAAGGAATCCAAATTGGAAAAGAAGAAGTAAAACTCTCACTGTTTGCAGATGACATGATCCTCTACATAGAAAATCCTAAAGACTCGACCAGAAAACTACTAGAGCTAATCAATGAATATAGTAAAGTTGCAGGATATAAAATCAACACTCAGAAATCCCTTGCATTCCTATACACTAATAATGAGAAAGTAGAAAAAGAAGTTAAGGAAACAATTCCATTCACCATTGCAACGAAAAGAATAAAATACTTAGGAATATTCCTACCTAAAGAAACTAAAGACCTATATATCGAAAACTATAAAACACTGATGAAAGAAATCAAAGAGGACACTAATAGATGGAGAAATATACCATGCTCATGGGTTGGAAGAGTCAATATAGTGAAAATGAGTATACTACCTAAAGCAATCTACAGATTCAATGTAATTCCCATCAAGCTACCAGCAGTATTTTTCACAGAACTAGATCAAATAATCTCAAGATTTGTATGGAAATACAAAAAACCTCGAATAGCCAAAGCAATCTTGAGAAAGAAGAATGGAACTGGAGGAATCAACTTGCCTGACTTCAGGCTCTACTACAAAGCCACAGTCATTAAGACAGTATGGTACTGGCACAAAGACAGAAATATAGATCAATGGAACAAAATAGAAACCCCTGAGATAAACCCACACACCTATGGACACCTTATCTTCGACAAAGGAGGCAAGAATATACAATGGAGTAAAGACAGTCTCTTTAACAGGTGGTGCTGGGAAAACTGGTCAACCACTTGTAAAAGAATGAAACTAGACCTGTTTCTAACACCGTACACAAAAATAAACTCAAAATGGATTAAAGATCTAAATGTAAGACCAGAAACTAAAAAACTCCTAGAGGAGAACATAGGCAAAACACTCTCCGACATAAATCACAGCAGGATCCTCTATGATCCACTCCCAGTATACTGGAAATAAAAGCAAAAATAAACAAATGGGACCTAATTAAAATTAAAAGCTTCTGCACAACAAAGGAAACTATAAGCAAGGTGAAAAGACAGCCTTCTGAATGGGAGAAAACAATAGCAAATGAAACAATTGACAAACAACTAATCTCAAGGATATATAAGCAACTTATGCAGCTCAACTCCAGAAAAATAAACGATCCAATGAAAAAATGGGCCAAAGAACTAAATAGGCATTTCACCAAAGAAGACATACGGATGGCTAACAAACACATGAAAAGATGTTCAACATCACTCATTATCAGAGAAATGCAAATCAAGACCACAATGAGGTACCATTTCACACCAGTCAGAATGGCTGCGATCCAAAAGTCTACAAGCAATAAATGCTGGAGAGGATGTGGAGAAAAGGGAACCCTCTTACACTGTTGGTGGGAATGCAAACTAGTACAGCCATTATGGAAAACAGTGTGGAGATTCCTTAAAAAGTTGCAAATAGAACTGCCTTATGACCCAGCAATCCCAATGCTGGGCATACACACTGAGGAAACCAGAATTGAAAGAGACACATGTACCCCAATGTTCATTGCAGCACTGTTTATAATAGCCAGGACATGGAAGCAACCTAGATGTTCATCAGCAGATGAATGGATAAGAAAGCTGTGGTACATATACACAATGGAGTACTACTCAGCCCTTAAAAAGAATAAATTTGACTCAGTTCTAATGAGATGGATGAAATTGGAACCGATTATACAGAGTGAAGTAAGCCAGAAAGAAAAATACCAATATAGTATACTGACACATATATATGGAATTTAGAAGATAGTAATGATGACCCTATATGTGAGACAACAAAAGAGACACAGAGGTATAGAACGGACTTTTGGACTCTGAGGGAGAGGGGAAAGGTTGGATGGTTTGGGAGAATGGCACTGAAACATGTATACTTTCTTGTAAGAAACGAAGCACCAATCTATGTTCAATGCAGGATGCAGGATGCATGGGGCTGGAGCACAGGATGATTCAGGTAGAGGATGTGGGGTGGGAGGTGGGAGGGGGCTTTGGCATTGGGAGATTGTGTTCACCTGTGGCTGTTTCATGTCAATGTATGGCAAAACAAATACAGTATTGTAATTAAAAAAATAAATAAATTAAAAAAATAAATAAAAAAGTAAAAAAAAAAAAAAGAAACTCCCCTGAAGCCAGTCCTGCGAGGCACCTTTTCTGACATCAATCAGTGTGTGGGCTGCTGAAAGGGTGAGGAATCATGGAAGTTGTGCTGATGCTAGGCTCAGGCCACCGGAAAGTTAAATCTAGGTGCTGCCACTTATTATTTGTGTGACTGTGAACAGATAAAGAAACTGAGGTTTAAGTTAAACAGAGGTAACATTCTCTAGATCATACGATTTGTTATGATGTTGTGTGGAGCACAGCGCAGGAAGAGATGAATCTATTATTATATTGATATCAACATCAGACAAAACTCATTAGAAAATGTCCCAGCAATGCTTCTGCTGTGTGCTACCGGGTAGAAGCAGAACAAAAGTACTAACTGATGATCTTGTCTGAAAAATGAGTACTGAAGCCCTACTCTCCTGGGAAGTAGCAGAATGGAGGCTGTAAAACCTTGTACTCTGAGTCAGAAGGGCTGGTTCAAGTCCTGATACCACCACCCTAAATTACCTACATTTTTCATGCCCTTGCTTTTTCTTACACAGAAATGTTGACTAATGGTACTGACCTCATAGAATTATTGTGAAGATTAAATGAAGTGATACTTGTACCTGGCACAGAATAAGCACAGTTATTAACACCGCTTCTCTCTGTGTCCTATTGCTTGTTAGGAGTAAACTGCAAAAAAAAAATTAAAAGATAAAGTGTCCAGTGACAACATAACCAGGAAGATCTGTGTTCATGGATGGTTGTTTACAATCTGTAGTTTTCAGTTTCCTTATCTGTAAGATGGGTGTAATACCTTCGGGATGTGGGATGTGAAAGATCTTGTCAGGAAGCAAAGAAGTGAGATCAGGAATGGAAGGGAAGGCAGTGGAGGATTATCAACAAGGACCGCTGTGCTGTGCTCCATCGCGACCGACTCTTTGCGACCCCGTGGACTGTAGCCCACCGGGCTCCTCTGTCCATGGAATTCTCTAGGCAAGAACACTGGAGTGGGTAGCCTATCCCTTCTCCAAGGGATCTTCCCAACCTGGGAATTTAACCGGGGTCTCCTGCATTGCGGGCGGATTCTTTACCCTCTGAGCTACCAGGGACCACTAGGGGAAGCTAAAGCTTCATCCTGCCAGGGGAGTTATGGGGCTCTGTGTAAAACAGACACAAGAGATGGGTAAGGGAGCCGGGAGATGTGGACTGAAGCTCCCGGGAGCCTTTGTTTTGAGGGCTGTTCCTGGAGTTATTATTAAGAATTCTTGCTATAGCCTATCAAGTAGGTAGCTGGGCAGGGTCCAGAGGCCTCAGAAAGCCCTCGGGCAGGGAGAGGTGGGTGAGGACTGGGCGGAGCACCGTGCACTGAGGCTGCAGAGAGGGGCTGCGGGCAGGCAGCCTCTGCCACGGGGAGGACCCAGTCCTCTTCCCCTAGACGGCTCATGTGATGACGACTCTTATCATGCATCTACTCATCTGTTTGCAGACTCATTACACATACTTGTCCAGTTTTAGAGGACATGCTGTTTGTAAGCTTCTGGTTCTTTATGTCTAGTAAAATCATGTCTATTTCCCTCACATGGGAGGAAGTGAAAAACAGAAATTTCAGGGAGTCCATTTCAGGGTGCTGAGTTAAAGCAGTGGATTCCAGTGTGATGAGCAAACTATGGCTCCAGAAAAACACAAAAACAGTGGGATTCAACTTCTTTCCTAATCAGTTTATAAAATAATTAGACACACCTGGTGTACTTTTCTTGGGAGTTGCTCAGTGCAGTCTTTGTATTTACTTGTTTACATATAGTACAGGTATTTTTATAGTATTATAGGGTTTCTTGATTGATGGTTAGGAAGATAGACCACAGGAAAGGATGTCTTGCTTTTAATGCTTAAATTTGTAGAATATTATATCTAATACAATCTAACTGACAAACACGAAGCTTCAGCAAAGACTGGGAATAAATGTAAATGTGCTAATTTTCTTTATTTTTTTATACTAGGAGATCAGCAGCTACATTTCAACAGATTGAATTGTGTGAAAACTGTATGTAAACACTATACCAAACCAAAAGCAGTGACCCTATAAATTTAACGTTTTTACATTTGACTTTTCATTTTAGAACAGTGAATAGTTAAGAAGTGGCCCGTGAACTAAATCTTTTCTGCTACCTTTTTTTGTGTGTGCAGATAAATTCTTACTGAAACACATTTACAGCCATTAAAAAAAAAAATACTGTCAATGATGCTACAGTGTCAATGACATAGTTGTGCTAGAGATTGGATGTGGCTTGCAAAAATGAATATAATTACTATCTGGTCCTTTACTGACTTCTGTTGAGGAGGAATATTTTAGGAAATACTATACTGACCATGAAATAGAGCCTCATGTCCCTCCTTTTAGCACTCTACTCTCAATACTTCTGGTCCCCAAATGTTTGGGACTTCCCCTCTCATCTCCAACAATTCTCCAACACAACTTCATGTCCTACAATTTAACTCAATTCTAATACTGTCCATGCTAAATAACTTCAGTCATGTCTGACTCTGTGCGACCCTATGGACTACAACTTGCCAGGCTCCTCTGTCCATGGGCTTCTCCAGGCGAGAGTACTGGAGTAGGTTGCCATACCCTCCTCCAGGGGATCTTCTCAATCCAGGCATCGAACCCTAGTCTCTTATGTCTCCTGCACTGGCAGGCCATTTCTTTACCTCTAGGGGCTTCCCTGATAGCTCAGCTGGTAAAGAATCCACTTGCAATGCAGGTGACCTCGGTTGGATCCCTGGGTTGGGAAGATCCCCTGGAGAAGGGAAAGGCTACCCACTCCAGTATTCTGGCCTGGAGAATTCCATGGCCTGTATAGTGCATGGGGTTGCAAAGAGTCGGACACTACTGGGCACCTTTCACTTTCACTTTCTTTATCTCTAGATTCACCTGTGAATCCCCCAATTCTGACACTACCTATCTGGATATAGGGCATCCTCAGTGGCTCAGTAATTAAGAAAGTGAAAAAGTTAGTCACTCAGTCCTGTCAGACTCTTTGTGACCCCATGGATTTTAGCCCACCAGGCTCCTCTGTCCATGGAATTCTCCAGGCAAGGATTCTGAAGTGGGCTGCCATTTCTTTCTCCAGCAGATCTTCCCAACCCAGGGATCAAATCCAGGTCATCCGCATTGCAGGCAGTCTCTTTACAAACTGAGCTGCCAGGGAAGCTTTAGCGATAAAGGATCTGGCTGTAATGCAAAATACACAGGAGAGGCGGGTTCAGTCCCTGGGTCAGGAAGATCCCCTGGAGGAGGAAGAATGGCAGTTCACTCCTATATTCTTGTCTGGGAAAACCCATGGAGAGAGGAACCTAGTTGGCTACATCCATAGGGTCTCAGGAGTTGGACACGACTGCACACACCTGAAAACAGCATCAGATCCCACAGATTAAAGCCCAAGTTCTGTAAGAATTCTTTCCTACTACTTCTGATGACAATCAAAAGTACAGATTGTCACCTGGGTTTCTGACCAGCTACAAATTAGTTACTGACCCCTTCAGTTCACCTATAGAATAAGTCCTGACTCCTTCAGTTCAGTTCAGTTGTTCAGTCATGGACTGCAGCATGCCAGGCCTTCCTGTCTATCACCAACTCCCAGAGTCTACTCAAACTCATGTCCATTGAGTTGGTGATGCCATCCAACCATCTCATCTTCTGTCATCCCCTTCTCCTCCTGCTTTCAATCTTTCCCAGCATCAGGGTCTTTTCAGATGAGTCAGTTCTTCCCAATGGGTGGCCAAAGTATTAGAGTTTCAGTTTCAGCATCAGTCCTTCTTATCAATATTCAGGACTGATTTCCTTTAGGATGGACTGGTTGGATCTCCTTGTAGTCCAAGGGACTCTCAAGAGTCTTCTCCAACAACACAGTTAAAAAACATCATCTTTTTGGTGCTCAGCTTTTTTATAGTCCAACGCTCACATCTATACGGAACTACTGGAAAAATCGTAGCTTTGACTAGATGGACCTTTGTTGGCAAAGTAATGTCTCTGCTTTTTAATATGCTGTTTAGGTTGACATAACTTATCTTCCCAAGAGCAAGCTTCTTTTAATTTCATGGCTGCATATTGAGTGCAGCACTTTCACAGCACCATCTTTTATGATTTGAAATAGCTCAACTGGAATTCTATCACGTCCACTAGCTTTGTTCGTAGTGATGCTTCCTAAGGCCCGCTTGACTTCGCATTCCAGGATGTCTGGCTCTGGGTGAGTGACCACATCATGGTGGTTTTCTGGGTTGTGAAGATGTTTTCTGTATAGTTCTGTGTAGTTCTCTTAATATCTTCATATTGTTGGGTCCATACCATTTCCATCTATTGTGCTCATCTTTGCATGAAAATTTCCCTTGGTATTTCTAATTTTCCTGAAGAGATCTCTAGTCTTTCCCATACTATTATTTTCCTCTATTTCTTTGCATTGATCAGTAAGGAAGGCTTTCTTATCTCTCCTTGCTATTCTTTGGAACTCTGCATTCAAGTGGGTATATCTTTCCTTTTCTCCTTTGCATTTAGCTTCTCTCCTTATCTAAGCTATTTGTAAGGCCTCCTCAGACAACAATTTTACCTTTTTGCATTTTATTTTTCTTGGGGATGGTCTTGAACACTGCCTCATGTACAATGTGACAAACCTCCGTCCATGGTTCATCAGGTACTCTGTCTGTCAGATCTAATCCTTGAAACCCCAGGAACAGGACTCCTTGGGTCTGATAAATTGTTAGAACACACAGAACTCAGGAAAATGGTTTGCTTACTGAAAGACCAGGCTACAGCCCAGGCACAGTCGGATGAGATGTGCAGGACAAGGTGTGTGGGAGGGCTGCAGAGTCTCCATGTGCTCTCCCTGGTCCTTCCTCCCGGCACTTCCACTTGTTCTCCATCCTGGAATGCTGGCATAGGGGAGTGAAGGGTTACCAACCTCTGAACCCCACAGTTCAGGGATTTCTATGTAGGCTTTGTTATATAGGCATGGTTGATTGCATCATTGCTTTCATAGTTAAGCCCTCAAATTTTTGGGCAAATATATAATCAGCACCTATGCTCTGTGCAGAGGTCTGAAAGTGGGGCTAGAAATTCCAACTGTCTAATCACGTGCTTGGTTAACCTGGCATCCAGCTCCCATCCCAGGAATATCAAGGAGCTTTCCAAGCATTACCTCATTAACATAAAATCAGAGAAGGATGAAAGGAAGATGTTATAAATAACTAAAGATATTCCTTTCTTTTTTTAGTCTCTGGATCTCTCAGGAGGCAGGGACAAAAAATATGACAAAAGGTGTCTCTATAGCTCTTATCAATATGCTAGGATATTCCAGGGGCTCAGGAGCTAGTGCCGCGGGTGAGGAGACAGACCAGATATACATTATTCAGTTCAGTTCAGCACTCAGTAGTGTCTGACTCTTTGCGACCCCATGAATCGCAGCATGCCAGGCCTCCCTGTCCATCACCAACTCCCAGAGTTCACTCAGACTCATGTCCATCAAGTCAGTGATGCCATCCAGCCATCTCATCCTCTGTCGTCCCCTTCTCCTCCTGCCCCCAATCCCTCTCAGCATCAGAGTCTTTTCCAAGGAGTCAAAACTTCTCATGAGGTGGCCAAAGTACTGGAGTTTCAATTTCAGCATCATTCCTTCCAAAGAAATCCCAGGGCTGATCTCCTTCAGAATGGACTGGTTGGATCTCCTTGTAGTCCAAGGGACTCTCAAGAGTCTGCTCCAACACCACAGTTCAAAAACTTCAATTCTTCGGTGCTCAGCTTTCTTCACAGTCCAGCTCTCACATCCATATATGACCACTGGAAAAACCATAGCCTTGACTAGACAGACCTTTGTTGGCAAAGTAATGTCTCTGCTTTTGATGCTATCTAGGTTGGTCATAACTTTTCTTCCAAGCAGTAAACATCTTTTAATTTCATGGCTGCAATCACCATCTGCAGTGATTTTGGAACCCCCTAAAAATAGTCTGATACTGTTTCCACTGTTTCTCCATCTATTTCCCATGAAGTGATGGGACCAGATGCCATGATCTTCGTTTTCTGAATGTTGAGTTTTAAGCCAACCTTTTCACTCTCCACTTTCACTTTCATCAAGAGTCTTTTTCATTCCTCTTCACTTTCTGCCATAAGGGTGGTGTCATCTGCATATCTGAGGTTATTGATATTTCTCCCAGCAATCTTGGTTCCAGCTTGTGCTTCTTCCAGCACAGCGTTTCTCATGATGTACTCTGCATATAAGTTAAACAAGCAGGGTGACAATACACAGCTTGATGTACTCCTTTTCATATTTGTAACTAATCTGTTATTCCATGTCCTGTTCTAACTGTTGCTTCCTGACCTGCATCTAGGTTTCTCAAGAGGCAGGTCAGGTAGTCTGGTATTCCCATCTCTTTCAGAATTTTCCACAGTTGATTGTGATCCACACAGTCAAAGGCTTTGGTATAGTCAATAAAGCAAAAATAGATGTTTTTATGGAATTCTCCTCCCTTTTCCATGATCCAGCACATGTTGGCAATTTTATCTCTGGTTCCTCTGCCTTTTCTAAAACCAGCTTGAACATCTGGAAGTTCATGGTTCATGTATTGCTGAAGCCTGGCTTGGAGAATTTTGAGCATTACTTTACTAGAGTGTGAGATGAGTGCAATTGTGCGGTAGTTTGAGCATTCTTTGGCATTGCCTTTCTTTGGGATTGGAATGAAAACTGACTTTTTCCAGTTTTGTGGCCACTGCTAAATTTTCCAAATTTGCCGACATATTGAGTGCAGCACTTTCACAGCATCATCTTTCAGGATTTGAAACAGTTCAACTGGAATTTTATCACCTTCACTAGCTTTGTTTGTAGTGATGCCCTCTAAGGCCCACTTGACTTCACATTCCAGGATGTCTGGCTCTAGGTGAGTGATCACACCGTTGTGATTATCTGGGTCATGAAGATCTGTTTTTTGTATAGTTCTTCTGTGTATTCTTGCCACCTCTTCTTCATATCTTCTGCTTCTGTTAGGTCCATACCATTTCTGTCCTTTATCGAGCCCATCTTTGCATGAAAAGTTCCCTTGGTATCTCTAATTTTCTTGAAGAGATCTCTAGTCTTTCCCATTCTGTTGTTTTCCTCTATTTCTTTCCATTGATATCTGAGGAAGGCTTTCTTATCTCTCCTTGCTATTCTTTGGAACTCTGCATTCAGATGCTTATGTCTTTCCTTTTCTCCTTGGCTTTTCACCTCTCTTCTTTTCATAGCTATTTGTAAGGCCTCCCCAGACAGCCATTTTGCTTTTTGCATTTCTTTTCCATGGGGATGGTCTTGATCCCTGTCTCCCATACAATGTCACGAACCTTATTCCATAGTTCATCAGGCACTCTGTCTATCAGATCTAGGCCCTTAAATCTATTTCTCACTTCCACTGTATAATCATAAGGGATTTGATTTAGGTCATACCTGAATGGTCTAGCGGTTTTCCCTACTTTCTTCAGTTTAAGTCTGAATTTGGTAATAAGGAGTTCATGATCTGAGCCACAGTCAGCTACTGATCTTGTTTTTGTTGACTGTATAAAGCTTCTCCATCTTTGGCTGCAAAGAATATATAATCAGTCTGATTGCAGTGTTGACCATCTGGTGATGTCTATGTGTAGAGTCTTCTCTTGTGTTGTTGGAAGAGAGTGTTTGCTATGACCAGTGCATTTTCTTGGCAAAACTCTATTAGTCTTTGCCCTGCTACACTCTGCATTCCAAGGCCAAATTTGCCTGTTACTCCAGGTGTTTCTTGATGTCCTCCTTTTGCATTCCAGTCCCCTATAGTGAAAAGAACATCTTTTTGGGTGTTAGGTCTAAAAGGTCTTGTAGGTCTTCATAAAACTGTTCAACTTCAGCTTCTTTAGCGTTACTGGTTGGAGCATAGACTTGGATTACTGTGATATTGAATGGTTTGCCTTGGAAACGAACAGAGATCATTTTGTCATTTTTGAGATTGCATCCAAGTAGTGCATTTCGGACTCCTCTGTTGACCATCATGGCTACTCCATTTCTTCTGAGGGATTCCTGCCCGCAGTAGTATATATAATGGTCATCTGAGTTAAAGTCACCCAATCCAGTCCATTTTAGTTTGCTGATTCCTAGAATGTCGATGTTCACTCTTGCCATCTCCTATGCATTCCAGTTTCCTATGCAATATTGCTCTTTAGAGCATCAGACCTTGCTTCTATCACCAGTCACATCCACAACTGGGTATTTTTTTTTGCTTTGGCTCCATCCCTTCATTCTTTCTGGAGTTATTTCTCCACTGATTTCCAGTAGCGTATTGGGCACCTACTGACCTGGGGAGTTCCTTTTCAGTATCCTATAATTTTGCCTTTTCATACTGTTCATGGGGTTCTCAAGGCAAGAATACTGAAGTGGTTTGCCATTCCCTTCTCCAATGGACCACATTGTGTCAGACCTCTCTACCATACCCGCCCATCTTGGGTGGCCCCACAGGGCATGGCTTAGTTTCTTTGAGTTAGACAAGGCTGTGGTCCTAGTGTGATTAGATTGACTAATTTTCTGTGATTATGGTTTCAGTGTGTCTGCCCTCTTGCAACATCTACCATCTTACCTGGGTTTCTCTTACCTTGGACGTGAGGTATCTCTTCACAGCTATTCCAGCAAAGCACAGCCACTGCTCCTTACCTTGGATGAGGGGTATTTCCTCACCGCCACCCCTCCTGACCTTGAATGTGGAATAGCTCCTCTAGGCCCTCTGGCACTTGTGCAGCCACTGCTCCTTGGACGTGGGGTTGCTCCTCCCGGCCACCACCTCTGGCCTCAGGCATGGGGCAGCTCCTCCCAGCCACCACCCCTGGCCCCTTTATATTATATATAAATGTAATTTATATATATTATTATAAATCATAATACAACAATGACATATGTAGGGTTTTGAAACTGGCAATCTAGTTTCACTTTATCTATATTTTTATTTTGTTATGATTAATAATAGGAGCTTCCCCGGTGGCTCAGAGGGTAAAGAATCTGCTTACAACTCAGGAGATCCTGGTTGGATCCTTTGGGTTGGAAGACCCCCTGGAGAAAGGAATGGCTCCCCACTCCAGTATACATGCTTTCAATGTAAATAGAAATATGAAACTCTAAAAGATACACTGGAGTTATACATTAGGCTGCCTATATTAAGGAAAATGTATGGATGATTTTTGGGAAATCATATTGAATTTGGGCCCTCTATACCAAGGGTCTTTTTGTTTTTCTGAAAGTAACAGCTTATATGAAGTTGGTGGCCAAACTACCTTAAGTATTATTGGGACAGAAAAACTCTCCTCACAGTTGATCATATGCTTACTTCCTTTCTCTTTCCCAGTGAGTTTGAAGATAGTTTTTCTAGTGTCAGGAAGTAAAATGTAGAGCTTCCCTGATTTCACATCTTGATTATGAATTCTGTCTCGTCCAGGAAGGATCAAACCTAATCTTTTCAAAGAGCTTGTTGGATTCTGTCCATAAAATAATGTTGCCTGGCTTGTTTTTTTTTTTAAGGAAATATGGAAAACCTCTTTCAGTTGATTTCTGTATGTGTGTGCTTAGTCACTCAGGATTGTCCGACTCTTACAACCTCATGGACTGTAGCCCACTAGGCTCCTCTGTCTATGGGATTCTCCAGGCAATACTACTGAAGTGGGTTACCATTTCCTTCTCCAGGGGATCTTCCTGACCCTGGAATCAAACCTGGGTCTCCTGCATTGTAGGCAGATTCTTTACTGACTGAACTATGAAGGAAGCCTTGATTTTTGTAGTCACTCCTTTAAACTTAGATAAACTTGAGACAGTATGTGAATTTATTAGTTTTGAACACCACAGCACATAGTTAAAAGTTGCCAGGTTTATTTTTTTCATTAAGCTAAATAAACATGTACACTTCTTTTCCAAACTCTTTCTTTTATTCAGTCATACTTACACATAGATTTGGTCTCCTGCATTGCAGGCAGATTCTTTACTGTCTGAGCCAGGAGGGAAGCCCTCTCTAGTAGCACAGAGGTACAAAGTCCACCTGCTAATGCAGGAGACGCAAGAGTCTCCAGTTTGATCCCTGGGTCGATCCCCTGGAGTAGGAAATGGCAGCCCTCTCCAGTATTTCTGCCTGGAGAATCCCATGGACAAAAGAGCCTGGCAGGCTATAGTCCATACAGCTGCAAAGAGCCAGACATGACTGAACGCGCGCACGCACGCACGTGCACGCGCGCACACACACACACACACACAATGCCTATATAACAAGTACCTGTGTAATACTGAAGGGTAGTAGAATATGCAACCCCCAAATATGACAATTTAACATAAGGATTATTTTGAACTAAAGGTACTTGTAAAAGAGTGGATGCAAAAAGAACACTCTGTTTTTCCTATATAAGGAGAAGAAACTTTCTAGTCACCAGAGACAGAGTCGAAGCTGAGAAAATCTGTACACACAGACCTTGTTAGAATAACTTAGCTTCTGTGAGCCTCCCTCCCCACCCATTATACTTTTCCTCAGTTGCCTCTTGGCTCATCCTACTAGATAAGCATAGGGCTTTTCCTTTGGTTATACATTTACCTCTGTGCACTCCCATGTACACATAAAAATCTGTATGCTGTTCTCCTCCTAATCTCTTACCTCAATTTAATTCTCAGACCCTAAGAGAGTAAAGGGACATTGTTGCTTCTCCTAGTGTTCTGTATTCTCCTTGACTGAAAAATGAAATTGTTGATTAATGGAACTAGATTAAAAATGAAAACTTGGACTTAATACATATCCCTTAATTTTCAAAAACACTAAAGCACAGCATGAAATTAAAAGACACTTACTCCTTGGAAGAAAAGTTATGACCAACCTAGATAGCATATTCAAAAGCAGAGACATTACTTTGTCAACAAAGGTCTGTCTAGTAAAGGCTATGGTTTTTCCAGTGGTCATGTATGGATGGGAGAGTTGGACTGTGAAGGAAAGCTGAGCACTGAAGAATTGATGCTTTTGAACTGTGGTGTTGGAGAAGACTCTTAAGAGTCCCTTGGACTGCAAGGAGATCCACCCAGTCCATTCTGAAGGAGATCAGCCCTGGGTGTTCATTGGAAGGAATGATGTTGAAGCCGAAACTCCAATACTTTGGCTTCCTGATGCAAAGAGCTGACTCATTTGAAAAGACCCTCATGCTGGGAAAGATTGAGGGTAGGAGGAAAAGGGGACAGCAGAGGATGACATGGTTGAATGGCATCACCGACTCAACGGACATGAGTTTGGGTAGAATCTGGGGGTTGCTGATGGACAGGGAGGCCTAGAGTGCTGTGGTTCATGGGATCGCAAAGGGTCGGACAGGACTGAGCGACTGAACTGAACTGAAAGCACTTTGTATTTTTGTAAGAATTTAGACTTACACTTGAGAGTTCTTTTTATAATCATCAAAATTACATAAAAATTATTTTAAGATGAACAACACCTTTAACCTTTAAAATATTAAAGCTACAATTTCCCAAAAGTACTTCATGTAAGAAATGAGACATAGAAATTGATGAGTGGTTTCCTACTACAGACACTGTTACATATGTATATTTAAGTTATAGGGCTTTCTAGGTCTCACAGTGGTAAAAAATCTGCCTGCCAATGCATGAGATGAAAAACATGAGGGTTTGATCCCTGGGTTGGGAAAGTCCCCTGGAGGAGGGGCAAGGAAACCCACTCCACTATTCTTTTCCTGAAAAATTCTATGGATAGAGGAGTGGGATGCAGTCCATGGGGTCACAAAGAATCAAACACGACTTAGCAACTGAGTGCACAGATACACTTACACACTCACATTTAAATTATGCTAAAAGACTGATTCAAAAGGACAAAGACAGTCAGTATAAGATCTTCTACTATAGAGCTCTAGTCAAGCATGTGGCCATATCATGATAATATACCCTTGCTGCTGCTGCTGCTAAGTCGCTTCAGTCGTGTCTGACTCTGTGCGACCCCATAGACGGCAGCCCACCAGACTCCCCTGTCCCTGGGATTCTCCAGGCAAGAACACTGGAGTGGGTTGCCATTTCCTTCTCCAATGCATGAAAGTGAAAAGTGAAAGTGAAGTCGCTCAGTCATGTCTGACTCTTAGCGACCCCATGGACTACAGCCCACCAGGCTCCTCCGTCCATGGGATTCTCTAGGCGAGAGTACTGGAGTGGGGGTGCCATTGCCTTCTCCTAATATACCCTTAAAGAGAGTAATATTAAGAAAATGAAAGTCTACAGTGTCTCCTGGTAGCATTTTCCACTTCCTTAATGGTGGCAAGGCAATTGGTAGATGATGCAAATGTTACATCTGTGCTCATGTTACTGCACTTGGAGGGTCACAGATACTTAACTACACAGGATGGAGCAGAAGAGGGTCTGTTAGCAAACTAACCAGCTGTAAAATAATGAACATTAGAAATGGTGTAAAAATATAACTGCAAATGGTCAGATAATTTATATCTTTATTTCCGTTTTTCCTTATAAGGTAAAATTTACATTAAGAAACAGCATAAAATGCAGTAATTTTAAGTGTTAATTTCCTTGAGTGTTTAAATATGGATACACATGTTTGGGGCTTCCTGGATGTCTCCAATGGTAAAGAATCTGCCTGCCAAGCAGAAGACATGGGTTCGATCCCTGGGTTGGGAAGATCCCCTGGAGAAAGAAATGGCAACCTACTCCAGTATTTTTACCCAGAAAATCCATGGGCTGGGATAGAACCTGCCAGGCTACAGTCCCTGGGGTCATAAAAGAATTGTGTACAACTTGGTGACTAAGCAACCACAACATAGATCTAGATACACAGACATACTTTTCCCCACCAGTCTATGATGCAGTCTTCTCTTCTAGTCAAATTTATTAAATTTGATCAAATAAAAATTCAGAAACTGGAGCCTCTTTAGCAGTATTGTGTTTATAAAAGGAATAAAAAGAACTCAAATCATGGCATGAGGATAAGTGCTCTGTTCAGTTAAGTCAGTTCAGTCGCTCAGTTGTGTCTGACTATTTGTGACCCCATGCACTGCAACATTCCAGGCCTCCCTGTCCATCACCAACTCCCAGAGCCTACTCAAATTCATGTCCATTGAATCAGTGATGCCAACCAATCATTTCATCTGTCATCCCCTTCTCCTCCTGCCTTCAGTCATTCCCAGCATCAGGGTCTTTTGAATGGTTCAGTTCTCCACATCAGGTGGCCAAAGTATTAGAGTTTCAGCTTCAACATCAGTCCTTCCAATGAATATTCAGGACTGATTTCCTTTAGGATGGACTGGTTAGATCTCCTTGCAGCCCAAGGGACTCTCAAGAGTCTTCTCCAACACCACAGTTGAAAAGCATCAATTCTTCTGTGCTCAGTTTTCTTTACAGTCCAACTCTCACATCCATATATGACTACTGGAAAAACCAAGGCTTTTAAAGTGCTCAGAGCAGTTATTAGACACTAATGTTTTTGTTTTCCCACACTTACTTTAGTTTTTATAGATCATTTTCACTCATATGAGCTTATACTACTGGTAGAATTTTGAGTAAGTGAGGTGAGATAGCCAGGTTCCAGCCAAGTGATATTAAGCTTCAAATATTATGCTTCTAGACTTCCCTGGTGGCTCAGATGGTAAATCATCTGCCTACAATGTAGGAGACCCAGGTTTGATCCCTGGCTCGGGATGATCCCCTGGAGAAGGAAATGGCAACCCACTCTGGTACTCTTGCCTGAAAATCCCATGGACAGAGGAGCCTGGTAGGCTACAGTCCATGTGGTTGAAAGAGCCAGACACAAATGAGCGACTTCACTATCTTCCTTTCTTTTGTATCATGCAACTGAGAATTTGTTCACTTTATTTGTCTAGTATATTTTTCAGCTCATGGAACACAGCATTCTCCTAAAAGTCTCTAAATTTAAAGCAAGTTTAAGAAATTAAGTATAAGGTTTTATTAATCAGTGTTCTAAAGATTTAGAAGTGTTTCTGGAATGAATTAATCTTCATTGACTGCCTTACTGCATCCTTAAACTTTGAAGTCAGATAGTGAGCACTTTCAGTAAATACATGTGTGCATATATACATGTTGTTCTCATCCAGTTGTGGCCGACTCTTTGGGACCCCATGATGACAGCACACCAGGTTTTCCTGTCCTTCACTATCCCCCGAGTTTGCTCAGACTCATGTACATTAGGTCAGTGACATATATTTAAACTCAATTTCCCCCAATCTTAAATTAAGACCAGTAGAAAGCAATGGAGCAGTGAGAACAGTGGAAGCAGAGGAAATAAGGAAATGGCTGGGAATTCAAGTTCATTCTCCGCATTTTAGAATGTGCAGTTTGGTTGCCTTCTTTAGAGTGGCATTTAGCCAGGTCCCTACCTTCATGACTGGGACAGGACACGGTGGCCACAAATACCTGAGCTCTGGGAAAGCAGAACCGGCCAGATAACATGTGGTATCCTGTGAAAGATGAAAAGGAGGGATTCCTCATTGACAACTACAAACCGTTTCAAAATCACGATGGTAGAGCATGAAATCAAGTGTGACATTCTATAAGGGTGGACTCTGAGAAGCACTCCCCTGTGAAGGCCCCAGGGCTGAGAATGGCTCTTTCATCCCTTATCTGTTTTCTCCTAAATTGATTTTCTGCTTAGGAATGGGGAGGGAATGAGATTTAACTGGTCTTTAACTCTGTATCAGAAGCTTCCTTGCATCTTACTTAACTTTTACTGTAACTCTGTTGGGCAAATGTTGTTATCACACTTTACGTACATGAACCACAGTCAGAATATTAACAGTCAGAACCACAGTGAGAATATTTAGGATTTTGTCAAGATCCAGAGCCTTTCTCCCCATGGATCTCTGGTTTCTTCCACCACACCTCCCAGCATCTGCCAAACTGTCTTTCATTTACCATCCATACGTCTTTTAGGGCACCTGTTGTCCTACTGGGGTACAGTGTGAGGTTTAAAGAACACTGTAAAGTTGTTTCTATGAAGAAAGCTGAGCTCTGAAGAACTGATGTTTTTGAACTGTGGTGTTGGAGAGACTCTTGAGAGTCCCTTGGAGAGCAAGGACATCCAATCATAAAGGAAAACAGTCTTGAATATTCACTGGAAGGACTGATGCTGAAGCTGAAACTCCAATACCTTGGCGACCTGGTGTGAAGAGCTGACTTATTTGAAAAGACTTGATGCTGGGAAAGATTGAAGGCAGGAGGAATGGGGACAAGGGAGGATGAGATGGTTGGATGGCATCACCGACTCAATGGACATGAGTTTGGGTCAGCTCCAGGAGTTGGTGATGGATAGGGAGGCCTGGCATGCTGCAGTCTATGGGGTCACAGAATCAGACACAACTGAGCAACTGAATTGAACTGAAATTCCCCTGGATGGGTGCACAGTTCTGAGAAGCACAATCCCCTTTGCCTGGCAAAAATATAAAGCTATTCTTTTCTACTTTACCCAAAACTTTGTCTTTGAGATTCAGTTCAGCACCAGTGCACAGAAACTGAGTTTTTTGGCATCAAAATGAGCAAGAAAAAGTTTCCATTTTCCTGGCTCTATATTCAAACAGACTGAAACAGGAAATAAGTAAATGTCTAAGGTGATTTTATATAGTGATATTTCCATGAAGATAGTCAAGGCTATGGTTTTTCCTGTGGTCATGTATGGATGTGAGAGTTGGACTGTGAAGAAGGCTGAGCACTGAAGAATTGATGCTTTTGAACTGTGATGTTGGAGAAGACTCTTGAGAGTCCCTTGGACTGCAAGGAGATCCAACCAGTCCATTCTGAAGGAGATCAGTTCTGGGTGTTCTTTGGAAGGATTGATGCTAAAGCTGAAACTCCAGTACTTTGGCCACCTCATGAGAAGAGTTGACACACTGGAAAAGACTCTGATGCTGGGAGGGATTGGGGGCAGGAGGAGAAGGGGACAACCGAGGATAAGACGGCTGGATGGCACCACGGACTCGATGGACCTGAGTCTGAGTGAACTCCGGGAGATGGTGATGGACAGGGAAGCCTGGTGTGCTGCGATTCATGGTGTCGCAAAGAGTTGGACATGACTGAGCGACTGAACTGAACGAACTTAGTATCATCAGTGATGCACCAGAGAGGGCTCCTACCAGCAGCTAATTACTACATTTTCAGAAATTTTCTAAGGAGTTTGACATCACATCGACAGCTTGAAACTGGCCATGGTGGGATTATTTATATCACGGCAACCTGCAGCAGGTACAAATCAGACTTGCCCCACAGAGAGCTGGCTGTCCATCATTTTGCCAGAGCACCACGGGACTGTAAGCATCAGGAAGGAGGTCTCCTTCGTCCCTCAGCACCACGAGTACTTATTATAGCAGGAAGTAGCGTGGACCATGGAGAAGGCAGTGGCACCCCACTCCAGTACTCCTGCCTGGAAAACCCCATGGATGGAGGAGCCTGGTGGACTGCAGTCCATGGGGGTCGCTGAGGGTCAGACACGACTGAGCGACTTCACTTTCACTTTTCACTTTCATGCACTGGAGAAGGAAATGGCACCCCACTCCAGTGTTCTTGCCTGGAGAATCCCAGGGACAGGGGAGTCTGGTGAGCTGCCGTCTATGAAGCGACTTAGCAGCAGCAGCAGTGCACAATAGCCATAACGAAGGAGTGATTACTTCCTGGTGTCAGAGTTCAGCTTGCACAGAGAAGTTTGGGGACTGGGCTGATACTTTCTGCTTCGCAGGAAGCTACTGATTTCTTCAAGAGCTCTCAAGCTAAGGCAGGCCCCTAAGGTTCCTCCAGAGTAACTGGCCCTTCAGGGCTGGCCTCTGGCCCCTCTCCCAGGCTGTTGCCTGCGGCTTCACGCTTGGAGGCTTGTCTGGCATCTGGGGGAACAGAGTCGGCAGATGAGGTGCTAAAGGCAGGGCAGAAGCCCCTGAGGTGAGGCGCGACCTTGCTGATGCTGTTTCCTCAGAACTGTTCTCTCTCATTTTCCTGCTCCAGGTGTATATTGTACCCTAGTTTGGTGAGGTTGAAAATGAGTATATTACCCAAAGCAATCTACAGATTCAATGCTATCCTTATCAAGTTACCAGCAGCATTTTTCACAGAACTAGAACAAACAATCTCAAGATTTGTATGGAAATACAAAAAAAACTCGAATAGCAAAAGCAATCTTGAGAAAGAAGAATGGAACTGGAGGAATCAACTTGCCTGACTTCAGGCTCTACTACAAAGCCACAGTCATTAAGACAGTATGGTATTGGCACAAAGACAGAAATACAGATCAACGGAATAAAATAGAAAGCACTGAGATAAATCCACACACCTATGGACACCTTATCTTCGACAAAGGAGGCAAGAATATACAATGGAGTAAAGACAGTCTCTTTAACAGGTGGTGCTGGGAAAACTGGTCAACCACTTGTAAAAGAATGAAACTAGATCACTTTCTAACACCACACACAAAAATAAACTCAAAATGGATTAAAGATCTAAATGTAAGACCAGAAACTATAAAACTCCTAGAGGAGAACATAGGCAAAACACTCTCCGACATAAATCACAGCAGGATCCTCTATGATCCACCTCCCAATATACTGGAAATAAAAGCAAAAATAAACAAATGGGCTCTAATTAAAATTAAAAGCTTCTGCACAACAAAGGAAACTATAAGCAAGGTGAAAAGACAGCCTTCTGAATGGAAGAAAACAATAGCAAATGAAGCAACTGACAAACCACTAATCTCAAAGATATACAAGCAACTTATGCAGCTCAACTCCAGAAAAATAAACGAACCAATCAAAAAATGGGCCAAAGAACTAAATAGGCATTTCACCAAAGAAGACATACGGATGGCTAACAAACACATGAAAAAATGCTTAACATCACTCATTATCAGAGAAATGCAAATCAAGACCACAATGAGGTACCATTTCACACCAGTCTGAATGGCTGCGATCCAAAAGTCTACAAGCAATAAATGCTGGAGAGGATGTGGAGAAAAGGGAACTCTCTTACACTGTTGGTGGGAATGCAAACTAGTACAGCCATTATGGAAAACAGTGTGGAGATTCCTTTAAAAATTGCAAATAGAACTGCCTTATGACCCAGCAATCCCACTGCTGGGCATACACACCGAGGAAACCAGAATTGAAAGAGACACATGTACCCCAATGTTCATTGCAGCATTGTTTATAATTGCCAGGACATGGAAACAACCTAGATATCCATCAGCAGATGAATGGATAAGAAAGCTGTGGTACATATACAGAATGGAGTACTACTCAGCCCTTAAAAAGAATAAATTTGACTCAGTTCTAATGAGGTGGATGAAACTGGAGTCGTGTAGAGTGAAGTAAGCCAGAAAGAAAAACACCAATACAGTATACTGACATATATATATGGAATTTAGAAAGAAGGTAATGATGACCCTATATGTGAGACAACAAAAGAGACACAGAAGTATAGAATGGACTTTTGGCCTCTGAGGGAGAGGGAAAGGGTGGGATGATTTGGGAGAATGGCACTGAAACATGTATACTATCATATAAGAAATGAAGTGCCAGTCTATGTTCAACACAGGATACAGGATGCTTGGGGCTATTGTGTGGGATGATACGGGGAGATGGTGTGGGGTGGGAGGTGGGAGACGGCTTTGCAATTGGGAGATTGTGTACACCTGTGGCTGCTTCATGTCAATGTATGGCAAAACCAATACAGTATTGTAAAGTAGAATAAAGTATTAAAAAAAAGAAAAAGAAAAAATAATCCAATTACGAGAAAGTTAAAAAAACAAAACAAAACAAAACAAAACTTGCTAGCTTCTCTTATTTTTTAAGGAATTTTACCTATAGTCACATTTTAATCCCACCCTCAAATTTCTGCCATAAGTGATATCTTTTATCCTGTGGTCCCTCATCCTATTTGCAATAATAATTCTAATGTTGAATATAAGGTCTCTTAATACATTGGGTAGGCCAAAAATTTCACTGGGGTTTTTCTGTAAGTAAAATTTTTGGTCAATCCAGTATTTCCCCAGTCTAATAACTGACTTGTGTTTTCATTGCTTTTCTTTCCTCTTCAAATTTAGATTGTTTTGGAGTTCAGGGAAACAGATGATGTTCCCAGTATTGGCACTTTTTAAAGACATGGCTTTGGGGAAATCATTGAATCCTGCTGCCTATGAAATGGGTGTCAGCATTTCTTTCCCATAGACCTGTTGAGAGGACTGTGTAAATAAATGAGAACATGTGAGATGTTTAATACTTCCTAAGGAACAGAATGCATACAGGGAAACAGGAATGTCATTTCTGACATTCACGCAAGGCCCCCTTTTCCTCGTAGCTCCGTTTTACTTAGATTACTAATCCGTCTTGCTAACTCTTCTGATTGTTCCTATAGTAAGACATTTGCTGCTCTTATATTAGGTGAGATTTCTGTTCTGCTACTTAGTGCTGCTTTGCATGGTGATCTTTCTGAGTCTATGATCTTATTACAGAATTGCACTGAAATTATTATATATTAATGAAACATAAGTCAGCCTTGAAATAGTCATCTCCTTAAGAGTGGGAGATTATATGTTCCTAATATCTCTCTTTGTGTCTCTTCGGCATCCTACGCTCACCCCTCTTCTCTCTGAACCCAACCTGCTTTTAAACAGATCTTTCTCAAGCTCGCACAGACGAAGCTGAGTGTGATCTGTGTTTCCCTGCTGCATTAGCTTCTGATGCCATCTGCTTCATCGCCTCAGCAGGAGGAACATGGAATGGACTCTTTTGACATGGTGCCAGTTGCATTAAAGAGGGAGGGAAAACAAAATAAAACACCAAAGAACAAAATGAAATGAGCAGCACCTGGGGACAGAGGTGAGCACACACACCATTTCTTGTTTGTTGACAAGTTTAAATGGAAATCTCAAGCTGTTTTGCTGAGTAAATATCTGTGCGTTGTATTCCAGAGTTAACCTGGCCTATTTGGTTCCTCTTGACACTTCTTACTTTGTAACTTCTCTGCATCTTCTTTCCCCAAGTTTTCCTAAGCATGAAAAATTAATGGCTTCAGCAGCCATGGGATGAAGTAGCTGGCTCCAGCCCCAGTTCACTTGGTTACAAGGATCCAACTGCACCAGCCTGCTAAGGGCCACCTCCCTCGTGGCAACCTCTCCCTTCTTTTCGATTAGGTGGTCAAACAGTGAAACTTTTGTCCTTCTCCTATAAGGTTCTGTCTTCCCCTATTTGAGGAATTTATTAGGGTGAGTGGCCATCCCTCTTGGACAGAGGCTTCTCTGGATTTAGCTCTGCACAAAGCCAGTGACACCCCTCCGTCCTGGGTGCACTGAGATGCTTGGGCATCCTACTTCTGATTTATTAACTGATGGACATGAAATGCATTTCCCATGACACTGTGCCGGGTTCAGTCTTTTCAGTGAACTCAATCCTGGGTCCATCTCAGGTGGAAAAACCATAGCCCATTAGCCAGATTCAGTCAGGGGTCTGTTTTTGTGCAGCCTATGACTTTAGAATACGTTTTTACATTATTAAAGAGTTGTTAAAGGTGAATGTGTGACAGAGACCGTATGTGTCTACAAAGCCAAAAATTTTATTCTCTGGCCCTTCACAGAAAATCTTTGTTGAGCCACAGATTAAATTCTTATTTCTTTGTTATATAACAATAGGATTTGAGATGCTCAGAGTCCATTTTGCCAATGAGATACAAGGAGAATATAACGATCTTTGATCAAAGTAGGTTCTAAAAGTGATTCTATCATTTTTAATATTTTATTATTCAGTACAAAAGGGAAAGCAGTATATATGGAGCAAAACTGACAAATAATTTTGTTAAAAAGAAAAAAAAGTTGCTTTTAATTATAGTTAACAATAGTGAACAAAATACAGTGTATATGTGGCTAATAATTTTCTAGTATATCTAGATTGTATCTCCATCTCTATCTGCAATAAATGATTAGTTTAAATAAGTAAATCTTTCCTGATCCAGGGATAACATGTATCCTAAATTGGCCTAGTAGACCAAAGGAAAGGACTTACATTTCATCCATATGAACAAAAGGTTTTGTATCTGTAATGTGGTTACTGTTCTTATTGTTCAGTTGCTAAGTGGTGTCTGACTCTGCAACCTCATGGACAGCAGCATGCCAGACTTCCCTGTTCTTTACCATCTCCCGGAGTTTGCTCAAACTCACGTCCATTGAGTTGGTGATGCTATTCCAACTATCTCATTCTCTGTCATGCCCTTCTCCTCCTTCCCTCAGTCTTTCCCAGCATCAGGGTCTTTTCCAGTGAGTTTTCTATTCACATCAGATGACCAAGTATTGGAGCTTTAGCATCAGTCTTTGCAATGAATACTCAGGGTTGATTTCCTTTAGTATTAACTGGTTTGATCTCCTTGCTGTCCAAAGGATTCTCAAGAGCTTTCTTATGAGCAAGTTTCAAAATTTGATATACTGGAGAAAAATCCTTCAACCTATGTCACAGGCTATCCTCTTTCCTTTCTTCCTCTCAAATCACCACACTACATTGTACACCTGAAACTAATATAATGAATCAACTATATTTTGATAAAAAATATGAAGTCAATTATCATAGTCATGAACAGATTCATCATATATTCATGTGCAAGCCCGAGTTTTGTGTCAATCAATAGGCTTGAAAAAGCCCTAGGAATTGTTTAATGAAGTTACCTAGAGATCGCCCAAATATGATTATATAATAAGTTAGTGCTCTGGTCCACTGGTTGCAGTTCTAGAGACCTTTCAGGATTTTCCCAGTTAGTAACCTTCATCACTGTTGGGCCTGGCCTTCACTGAACTAGCTGGTGTATGAACTAGCTGGTATAAGTTAAGAGAAATCAAGTTCATTAATTTGAATGATTATATTAAATTCCTTAGCAAATCTGAGGATATTCAGTTACTTTGGGAAAATTTTTGAGTATGGCTTGAAATTTAGCTTTAGTCCAGGGAATACAAAAATCCAGAAATACTCAATCAGATAATTTTAAAGGGGCAGATTCTGACAAGTCCAGATGAGAAGAGAGTGGGATGAGTTGCAGAGAAAATGAGGTCAGTGAGAGAATTAGCACAGGGGATGAGAGGGCATGAAGGAGGGGGTGGCATAGCAGCGGAGGAGGAAACTGGCGCAGAGACTGAGGCTGGCCAAAGAAGAGCCTGAGGCTCCAGGGGCCACTTTTCATTTGTTTGTTTATTTGCCTCAGTAATGGCTCAGATGGTAAAGATCCTCCTGCAATGCGAGACCTGGGTTCGACCCCTGGATTGGGAAGATCCCCTGGAGGAGGATCACTCCAGTGTTCTTGCCTGGAGAATCCCCATGAACAGAGGAACCTGGCAGGCTGCAGTCCATGGGGTCACAAAAGCGTCAGACACAACTGAGCAACTAAGCACAGCATGGCACACACACAATTCCAATCTTATGTCATACAGAAGTAATTTTGGGCTTCTGGTAACGTTCAGAAGCCTCTTAATACCAAACAAAATGGAAATTTTTGAGCTTCAGTTTTTGAGTAGTTCAATTCAGTCTTAAGAAATTAAGTGTAAGAATTTCAAAAGTTCCCCTAATGGTCATTGATAATTCTAAATGGCCCCTGGTCTGGTCAGTCCATTTAGTTAGAGGCACACATGAGGAAGTGCTATAGTTTAAAAAATTACTGTTGATGTCTCTGTAAGGGGGCTCTCAAAATATTTGTATAACTGGAATCCCATTTCTCGGAGATATTTTTCTTGAGTAAAAGAACAATTTTCAAACAGTTTAAACACCTTACAGCTCAAAACAACTCAGTTCAAACAGCTTGCGGGCTAATCTCAGGCAATTCTAAGGAAACAAGTTAGTCCAGAGGAACCTGGCCGAAGACTTATCAGCCAGTTTCCAGAGAATAATGCCTATTCCAGAGGAAGAGACCAAAGGCTGAAAAACTGGCAGTTTCTGTTAGGCAGTTTTTGTTTTGGATGGAATGGGTTGAAGGTGTTATCGACTGGCTTAGGTTGAAATAGTCTGATCTTAAAGTCAGACTGGTGTGCCAAACAAGTGCTCAGAGAAACAGGCCTTTATCAAAGAGACAAAACCTTTAAAATGGTTCTTGAATAAAGGCTAGAGCGCATTAAATGCAGAGAGGGCATGATCTTACATTTAAGAGGAGGACATACCTTCAGACTCCAAGGTTAGGAAGAAGGCAGTGAGTGACGATGGAATCAACTGTGGTCATGTACCTGGGTGGTCACTAGCCCTGAAGCCTTCAGGATCTCCTCCAGTCCCCACATTCAGGCCATCAAAATATTGGCCTGAAATAAATATACTGCCAGAAAGTTTCTCCAGCAAAAATGAGTTCATTTAACATCAGCTGTGCTGTGCTTAGTCACTCAGTTGTGTCCGATTCTTTGCGACTCCATGGACTGTAGCCTGCCAGGCTCCATGTCCATGGGGATTCTTCAGGCAAGAATACTGAAGTGGGTTGGCATTCCATTCTCCAGGGGACATTCTCAACATAGAGATCAGACCTAGGTCAAACGCACATTGCAAGCAGATTGTTTACCATCTGAGCCACCGTGAGAATTACAATTCAAGGTGTGTGGCAGTGGCAGATTTTATATTTTTAGGCTCCAGAATCACTGTGGATGCTGACTGCAGCCATGAAATTAAGATATTTGCTCCTTGGAAAAAAAGCCATGACAATCCTAGAGAGCATATTAAAAAGCAGAGGCATCTCTTTGTTGACAAAGGTCCATCTTGTGAAAGCTATGGTTTTTTCCAGTAGTCATGTATGGATGTGAGAGTTGGACCACAAAGAAGTTTGAGTGCCAGAGAACTGATGCTTTGAACTGTGGTGCTAGAGAAGATTCTTGAAAGTCCCTTGGACAGAAGGAGATCAAACCAGTCCATCCGAAAGGAAACCAACCCTGAGTATTCATTGAAAGGACTGATGCTGAAGCTGAAAGTCAATACTTTGACTACCTTATGTGAAGAGCTGACCCACTAGAAAAGACCCTGATGCTGGGAAAAGATTGAAGGCAGGAGGAGAAGGGGGCAACAGAAGATGAGGTGTTGAATGGCATCACTGACTCAATGGACATGTATTTGAACAAACTCCAGGAGATGGTGAAGGACAAGGAAGCTGGCATGCTGTAGTCCGTGGGGTCTCAGAGAATCAGACAGAACTTAGGGACTTAACAACAACCACGATGAGCCATATACAAGTCCCCACATGGCAAGGGAAGGAAAACTGTTTAATATTAAAAGATAGGAAAAAGGAGTTGGTGAGGGTTATAGTAAACAATGTTCATAGCTCTTCGTTGACTGAATTGTTTCTGGGGGTGGGGAGAAACAGAGGAATCTTGCTCTCATTTCCTATTGTCACAGAGTAGGAGAGATTCCCCTTCTGGTCTCATTTCTGTTTACTAATTTTTTTTTTTTTTTTTTTTACAGTTTATTCTGAGACTAATGCCATTCCTATGCTAACGTGAATGGTCTTAAAGAACAGACTTTTGAAGGCTGACTTTGCTTATTGCTCTTTGAAATAGAGATAGCTTATCTCCATTTCCTTTAGAATGCTCTTTGCTGACCCAGGGGGCCTTGTTCTTGACAATAGTCATTAGCCAGGCTGCTCATGGGAGAAAGAGATTTCCTTTACTAATTCTTTGTATTGTCTAGCTGAAACTTAGAATTGGAAATGGTGTAAGGACCTGGTTTAATACAGAGGTTGTTAACCAGTGGTCAGATGATTTCTAGAGAACTCATAAATGGGCTTTAAGGAATGCTTTGAAAATCTATGCACTGAATATACATTTGAGGGGAAGAGCATCCAAGCTTTGGCATTCTCACATGGAGCCTTGCTGAAGAGTAACAGAAAATGAGTCTAACTGTCCATTGTACAGATGGATAGAGTGAGGCACCAGTGGTTATGGGGCTGATCATGATCACCTAACTAATTAGAAATCCTGTGTGAGGACCGGAATGAAAGACATCACACAGTTCTTGTCACATAAGGGAAATGTGTGAGGGAAGGAGGGAGGGGATGGCGTTCTCAGACACAATCTTTCTGCAACTTAATGAGTCTCTATATAGGATACACTTTCCAGAAATGTGATTGATGTTTGCATGTGGCTTGGGAAACCTCTTTGTTTTTGCATATGCCCAACGCTGATATGTGACAGAGCTGGGCCCCTTATTGTGGTGAATATATTAACAGATGATGTCATAGCTTTAAACATTTAAACTTAAAAAATTTAAAATTTAACTTAAAAATTAACTATCATTTAAAGTGCCATCTGTAGATACGCTAAAACCTATGCCAGCCTCATTAGCAACAGAAATATGGTAATTGCTTTTGGCATATGAATGTGGAAAACTTCTCTGGAGTAAAATAACTCCAAGATGAGCATTTCTGAGCCTTTTTTCCTTTCAAATGGATAGTGTTGTGTTCTTTGTGTTTCAAGTCTCTCTTAATTTTTTTGTTTTCATTTTTTAACAAAAGAATATTCTCTCTTTCATTGCCACCGTCATCACCTACCCATTGCCTCAAGTCTAGAGCTGAATTTCTCAATTGGGCACCGTTAACACTGTGAAAAGATAATTCTTCATTTGGGAGACTACTCCATACATCATAGGATGTTTAATAGGAGAAGGGGATGGCAGAGGATGAGATGGCTGGATGGCATCACTGACTCGATGGACGTGAGTCTGAGTGAACTCCGGGAATTGGTGATGGACAGGGAAGCCTGGCGTGCTGTGGTTCATGGGATCGCAAAGAGTTGGACACGACTGAGCGACTGAACTGAACTGAATTGAACACACTAGATGCTAGAACCCTTACCTCCTACAGCCATGATACCAAAAATATCCTTAGACAGTGTCCCTGGATGAGAACACAGGTGTGTGCATGCATGCTAAGTTGCTTCAGACTTGTCTGACCCTTTGAGACCCCCTGGACTGTAGCCCACCAGGCTCCTTTGTCCATGGGATTCTCCAGGCAAGAATACTGGAGTGAGTTGCCATTCCCTTCTCCAGGGGATCTTCTCAATCCAGGGATCGAGCCTGCATCTCTTGTGTCCTCTGCATCGGCAGGTGAGATCTTTACCACTAGCACTACACCTATAGAGCATTTATTCTGTAGACTGAAATTTCATGAGCATAATAAAACACATGATTAATGCTTCTGGGAAAATGGCTTTCTGAAATTAACAGAAAAAAAAAAGTTAGTCCTCATGCTTAGTTCATTGAAACACCCACTGCACATAGCAGGCTGTTCCAAGCAATCACACTTAATGTTTATTTGATATATACATGTGCCATGTTTCCTATTTGAAGGGCCAGTAATTTCAGTTTATTAACTTTTTAACTTGTTTTACTGTAAGTATTCAACTTTTTCATGGTTCACATTTTCCCCACTACTTTTACAACTAAAACTCCTTTCACACAGCAAAAATAAGTTCTTTAAAGATGAGCAGAAGAAGCCTGATTGTGACGTACTACACAACCGCCCAGGGTAAGACTTCACTGAAGTAGGGGCTAACTTGTGGTTGGATTGGTGCCCTCAGCTATTAGAATGGCCACCCATGGGTAACACTCTTATTTGTGCCTGGGTGAGGTCCCTGGCCTTTGCGATGGTTCATTTCTATATGCCAGGTTGCTAGGAAACAAGAAGGGAGGGATCCCTAGGAGGATAAAATATGTCTTTTGTTACACTGATAGGCAGTTTCGGAAAAGAACCTCCATTGTACCGACCATTCCCTTTTAAACGTATATTTCCCTTTTAAACGTATATTGAAATGTATATTTAGCTTTCAGACACGTGGCCATGAAATGCAGTTTTCAAAAGTGGAGGATTGCTTTTATTTTGTTTACATCAATTACACAAATTACTCAGCAAATATAATTTTTTTTTCTTTTCTTTTCCGCAGTATCCCTTTTTGTGCTGGCCAGGCCAGGGTGATGTTTCAGATATCCTTCTGAACGCAGCCTTGCTATTCTGATCCTTAATCTGATGGTGATTTCCCCAGCAGCAGTCCTCAGCTGTTTGGCTATGACTTCCCCCCACCCCAGTCTTTGGGAAGCAGTTTCATCTTTCTTCGTGTCACCTTGTTTGAGGAGCAATGAAATCCAATTATCCTTTACAATGATTTGTGAAGTAGCAAATGGAGTTGACATCTGTCCAGTGAATTCTGAAGACAGACCATTTTTATTTTCCCCCTATGAAGCTAAAGTGATCACAGATTTTGTCCTTTGGCCTTCCTTTGGTCCCTTGTTAAAGCCTTGTGATAGTCTAAGCAAGGTTGACTTTAAAAATGAAAGAACAACAACAGGGGATAAGACAAAAATGCCTTTTCATTATACAGTGGGAGGAGCCGGGTTTGGTCCTAAGAATTTAACTGAGAAGTTAGGATAACTAAGCAACATAAGTAAACTATGAACATTTATTATTTGACTGTTGAACTCCTATAAGGTGCCAGGTTTTTTTCTAAGAATGGAGGATAGGGATGCAAATAATACAATTGCTGTATTCTCGTGGGAGCAGGAGGAGAAGGCAATGGCACCCCACTCCAGTACTCTTGCCTAGAAAATCCCATGGACGGAGGAGCCTGGTAGGTTGCAGTCCATGGGGTCGCTAAGAGTCAGACACGACTGAGTGACTTCACTTTCACTTTTTACTTTCACGCACTGGAGCAGGAAATGGCAACCCACTCCAGTGTTCTTGCCTGGAGAATCCCCGGGACAGGGGAGCCTGGTGGGCTGCCGTCCATGGGGTCACACAGAGTTGGACATGACTGAAGCGACTTAGCAGCCGCAGCAGGCTGGGAGCAGGTAGACATTACGTAAGTAATCGATGTATGTGCACGCAGGCTAACTAGGTAGCTTCAGGTGTGTCTGACATTTTGCAACACTATGGACTGTAGCCCACCAAGCTCTTCTTTCCATGGGATTCTCCAGGCAAGAATACTGAAGTGGGTTGCATGCCCTCCTCCAGGGGATCTTTTGACCGGGGGTTGAACACACATTCTATAAGCAAGGTAATTACTAATAGTAAAAACTGCTGTGAAGTGAGTAGGGAAAACTACCATGAAACAGAGGGAAGCAAGTGCTGCTTCTCCAGGGGGATCATGAAACAATATTTACACTGAATTCTGAACTGAAAGAAGAAAACCGTCCAAGTGCCAGATGCAGATAAAGGGGACCAGAATACAGCACTCTAAAATTTGCCACTTTGACGTAAAGATCATTTTACAGCTAAAGACAATTGAGAAAGAGTAGACAAGAGAGCTCTCCGCCCTTTCCCTTTCTGCCTAAAAGGTAACATAAATTTCCTTGTGGCAGGTGATATAACTTTTCACTTATACATGGAAGAGGAGAAAGATTCTTAATCATTGGAGAGGATACAGCCTTATCAATGGAGTCAGCACGAGTAATCTCTGGATAACATACTTTATTAAATAACCCTAACCTACCATATATTCCCTAGTGACTTTTTTTACAATTTATCTCTTCTAGAAGGTCAGATTTTCCTTTTCCTTTGTGTCTTCACTTCTTCACAGTCTTACTCTTTATTAAAGTAATGTATAAGTCTCTGATTCTAACTACTTAGCCTTCTCCTCTGTGTATCCTATGCGCACATAAATTTAAAACTATAAATTTGTGTTTTTTTCTTTTGTTAATCTATTGTTTGTTAGTTTAATTCACAATTCCCAGACACAGAACTTAAGAGGGTAGAGGAACAGTTTTTCCCTCTTATACAGCCAGAGAATATTTCCAAGAAGAGAGTGGGTTGCCATTTCATTCTCCAGGGAACTTTCTCAACCCAGGGATCAAACCCAGATCTGCTGCATTGCAGGCAGACTTTTACCATCTGAGCCTCCAGGGAAGCTGTGACTAACACTCCCAGACACAAACTTAAGAGGGTAGAGGAACAGTTTCCCTCTCATACAGCCAGTGAATATTTTCAAGAAGAGAAAAATAGTAAGTAAAACATATCTGAATCAAGAGCTACCTTGATATGTTTAAAAGGGGGAAAAAAAGTGCAGTAATGGAGGGAAAGTTCCAATAAAGGTCCATATAGTCAAAGCTATGGCTTTTCCAGTAGTCATGTATGGATGTGAGAGTTAAACTAGAAAAAAAGCTGAGTGCTGAAGAATTGATGCTTTTGAACTGTGGTGTTGGAAAAGACTCTTGAGAGTTCCTTGGACTGCAAGAAAATCAAGCTAATCAATCCTAAAGGAACTCAGTCCTGAATATTCATTGGAAGGACTGATGATGAAGCTGAAATTCCAATATTTTGGCCACCTGATGTGAAGAACTGACTCATTTGAAAAGACCCTGATCCTGGGAAAGATTGAAGGCAGGAGGAGAAGGGGACAACAGAGGATGAGATGGTTGGATGGCATCACTGATTCGATGGACATGAGTTTGAGCAAGCTCCTGGAGTTGGTGATGGACAGGGAGGCCTGGTGTGCTGTAGTCTGTGGTCTCAGACAGGACTGAGTGACTGAACTGAACTAAACAGCAGGAAGGGGCCAGATGATGACTTTATCTAATCCATAGAAAGACCCTTTTGTATGTATACATGTATGTTTGTATTTATCTAAGAGTGAGAAGAAACTATTGGGGAAGCTAAATAGAAGAATAACAAATTTTATTTTTTAAAACATTACACTGGTTATTCTGAGAATGGTTGACAGGAGATGAAGAATGGGAAGAGGTGAAGCCATTTGAGAAAATGACCACAGTGTCAGGTTTCTCAGTCTCTTTAAAATGCCTCATGAAAACAGAAACACTAGATAAGAGACAGAACAGAAACATGTGACAATGATTGTGGTGGTGGTAAAGAACCTTCCTGCCCATGCAGGAGGCATCAGAGACCCAGGTTCAATCCCTGGGCTGGGAAGATCTCCTGGAAAAGGGCATGGCAACCCACTCCAGTATTCTTGCCTAGAGAATCCCATGGACAGAGGAACCAGGCGCGCTCTGTAGTCCACAGGGTTGCATAGAGTCAGACATGACTAACTTACGCACATGGAAAACAAAATCAGATGGGAAGGTACCCCACTGCCACCAAGTGCTTCCAAATATGAGGGAAGCAAAGACAGTCTGCGTGCATACTAGAGGGGTGTGTTTATGGAAGAGAGGGAAGGAAAGCAGGGAGGCAGGCCGATTGGAGACCAGGAGTTTGGAAGAAGGGGTTTCCACCCCTGGATGAGTGAGAGCCTGCAGTAAGGAGGACTGAGGCGGCTAGAACAGTCTAGTCTCTCTTGATTGGTTTGCTGGGTTTCTTCCTAGGATTGAGGAGGTTTCTTCTACACTGAGGACACAGCTCTTGGAGTGGAGCTGATCTCAAGCAAAATGGGGACAACGGAGACGAAGGCAGAAGGTCCTTTAGAAACAAAGTCAGGACACCGCATTCAACAGTCAACATATTTTTCAACACTATACTCTTAACCCTGGAGAAGGGAACGGCAACCCACTCTAGCATTCTTGCCTGGAGAATCCCGTGGACAGAGGAGAGCCTGGTGGGCTGCAGTCTATGGGGTCACAAAGAGTCGGACATGACTGAGCGACTTTCACTTGTACACTTAAAGCGCAACAGGAAGTCTTGTGATGCTTGAAAAACTTTCATGATTCTTGCCTCTTTGTTAAAAGTTCTGAAAAACTAATTTCAAATAAAAAATGCTCACAGTGATAAAACCTCATTGTTGCTTAGAGGGTAAGTGATTATGGATAAAATGTAGGTGGTAATGATGATATATGTGAGTTTAAAAATATAGTGATTAAAGGAGTCTACAGACTAAATGCTTCTTTAGATAAATTCCATTTAATACATTAAGAGAAACAATGGATTTCTTGATTTATTCACTTTAGTTCCTAGGAAGCTGTAACTAGGAGAAGCTGCCTTACTGAGGTGAGTACTTTGTAAGCGCTGGGTATCTTTGTGGACTGTTTTATTTACCTATAAATGCTGTTTTCGGCTTACACAGTATTTGCATTCACCTTTTCATTCAGTTTCAGCAATTTCTTAGCCAATGAAGTACTCATCATAGGAATCCTTGCAATGTGAGCTGAGGGAAGCAATGTCTGACTGCTTTAATATTCATTGTCTTAGACTTGAATTTTTGTCAAAGCTGAAGTGTTAAGACTTAGATATGGATCCCTAAACTAAATGATCATCATTTGAATTTCTTCTCAGATGATCTTTGTCCCATTTGACCTAATATGCACTGGCCAGCTGTGGTCTTTTACACACAGACTAACCTTTTTATACAAATTTTTGTTCAGTGGCTCAGTTGTGTCCAACTCTTTGTGATCCCATGGACTGCAACATACCACGTTTCCCTGTCCATCACCAACTCCTGGAGCTGTTCAAACTCAAGTCCATCGAGTCAGTGATGCCATCTAACCATCTGGTTCTCTGTTGTCCCCTTCTCCTCCCATCTTCAATTTTCCCCAGCATCAGGGTCTTTCCCAGTGAGTCAGTTCTTCACATCAGGAGACCAAAGTATTGGAGCTTCAGCTTCAGCCTCAGTCCTTCAAATGAATATTCAGGACTGATTTTCTTTAGGATGGACTGGTTTGATCTCCTTGCTGTAAATGTTTGTTACAAAGCCCATAACGTGGGCTACCACACAGAAAGTACTTCCTAAGCTGTTGAGGAAAAAAGTGGAATGGGCAAATTCAAGAGAGAAAATAATTAGGAAGGTATTTAAAGAAATGTTAGATGCTCTCAACAATACTTTCTCTGTGAGTTTTCTGGGCTTCCCTGGCGGCTCACATGGTGAAGAATTTGCCTGCAATGTGAACTGATCTTAGGGAGCCCTGAGTTCATTTGCTGGATGGGGATGATCCTCTGGAGATGGAAATGGCAACCAATCCAGTATTGCTGCCTGGAGAATTCCATGGACAGAGAGACTGGTGGGCTACAGTCCGTGATGTCACAAAGTTTTCTACTTATGTAGACAAATAGCTGGTGCCATTTCTGTACCTCACACGGAAGCTCCCAGGTGTCTTCATTGGAGCCCCCACCATGGCTGCCAAAGGACCAAGGGAGCTGTCTGCCCCGGGAAGCCAAGGGCTGCAAGGTCTGGGTACCAACGCTAGGAGGCTGCTCGCTCTGCTGGAAGCAGCTGTCATTTCCACACTGGGGACAGACCTTCCTCAGCCTAGCGCCTGTTAGGCTGGGCTCTGACACAGCAGGCGCTCTCATCCCATAGCTGGGCCCTGCCACTCTTTGTCCCGCTCTGACACAGCAGGCGCTCTCATCCCATAGCTGGGCCCTGCCACTCTTCGTCCCGCTTCGATCACTTGTCTTCGTCTCATTCCCTGTTCTGGCACCTTTTCTGAAGATTCACTGCAAACAGAAAATCCCTGAGTTTTAAACTTTCCATCCATTTGTCATGTCATGGAGAGCACCATGCTTCCCTTTTGAGTCAGGAAACATGCTCATTCCAACTCTGAAATCTGATCAACATGGATGAAAGGGGAAGTCTGTTAATACCGTGTTGTGCTGACCACAGGTGGGAATCCAAAGAGCATGTTGTTAATATTATCAAAGACGAAGCTCGTAATCATGCCGGAGATATATAAGCGAACAACGATTTTATTCTGTCCTCAGAAAGCTCATTTTGTGGGGGAGAATTCATATCAGTAGACAATAATAAAATAAAAGGAAAAAGTACGTCAAGTAAGATAATAGTTTTCTATGGAAACAGACTGGAAGGGAGAGGAGCTCTGCTTGCTAGAGGTAAGAAAAGCTTCAATAAAGACTCCTCTTTTAAGCCATGTCCAGCTATAAATGTGAGTCCACTGGAAGGAAGAAGGGGGCAGGGTATCCTGGGCATGAGCAAAGAAAGCAGATGGGTCTTCAGTCTGAAATGTGATCCAGCTTCTACTATTCCTTTTGTATATTTCAAGTCTTTACTACAGTCCCCAAACTGCTGTATTTTTCTCTTTAATCCGTTGTTAAATATTCCCATTTCAACTAGCCAAAGACAGCAAGTGCACTGCTCGATGTCCCTGACGTAACATTTTCTGGAGACAGCTTGAGCGCAAAAGACAATAGGGTCCTCTGTGCTTCTCTACGTTGCTCCCGACTGAAGCTTCCCAGGAAAACAGCCAGATGGAGACAAGAAAGGCTACCCTCCCTAAGTTTCTTTCAGCCCAAGGTTCCACCCATTGTGAATTATTCTAAGGTTTCAATAGGCACCATGTTTCCACAATATTTTGCACTCTCTCTGCCTGCTGCTGTGAGCATTTTCTCATCACCATTTAGCTTAGTTTATTTCTGCTGATTAGCAGAAATTCAAAATGTCATTTTGGAGTTCATTCCTTTAGGTAGCCTTCCCTGAATTTTCAAACCTAGCAGACCATTGCATGTTAGGTGTATCTGCTTGTACATCCATTAAACCTCATATTTCTCCTATAAAATAACTCTGCATTATAATTTCCTGTTCAGTTGTCTCTACTTACCACCTGATGGCAGATTCCTTCAGAGTAAAGACCGCCCTCTATCATTAAATTCCCGACATCTACCTTAAAGCCATGCAAGATCACTCTTGACTAAATATGTGTTAAATAAATTAATGGAATTGTGTAAAATAATACTGGGCCTTCCTGGTGGCTCAGTGGTAAAGAATCTGCCTGCCAGGGCAGGAGGTGCAGGAGAGGTGGGTTGCGATCTCGGGGTTGAAAAGATACTCTCGAGAAGGAAGTGGCCACTCCAGCATTCTTGCCTGGAAGTCCCATGGACAGAGGAGCCTGGAAAGCTCCAGGTAGAGTCCATGGAGTTACAAAAAAGTTAGATGCAACCTAGTGAATAAACAATAGCAACAAAATAATATTGCCAATAATATCTTTGATTTATTCATTTGTTATTTTCAGATACTTTAATATATATTACCTCAATTTAATTTCAATATAATAATTTCTGAGAGCTATTATTATCCATATTTTTGAGACAAAGTAACAGACTTGGAGAGGAAAATTGCCAGAGATTTCACTCCTTAAAATGGGGTCACTTTGGAGCCTCTAGAAAGGATTTATTTTTCCCTAATATGCTTCAGTTTATAAATCATTTAACCTAATAACACTGCACTGCTACATTCTGTAAGAGCTCTATCAAATCCATCTTTTTTCCCTGGAAATAGAAAAATGCTTTGCTAAGAATCAGTAAACAGGCATCTCAAGTGGTTCCACCTTGAAAGGTAGACATCAGAAGCTTTGAGAAACATTTAACCTTGACATTCTTCTATCCTAATTGACAAGCCTGATGTTGGTAACTTGCTGAGATAAGAGGGATTTTCCATGTATAATATGCAGGTCATTGGTTTTAAGTTGGGCCCGTTATAATCTATTGGAGTCCTGACAGTTCTAGGTGATATAAAGAAGAAAGATTGGTTTTATTAGGCGATTTCCCCATCTTCGGCGGTGCTACTTTAATAGATAATAATGGTTAACAACTTGATGACATTTCCCTGATTTTATTTTAGCATTTGGAAGGTGATGAATTCTAGGACTAACTAATGTTAGAATGAGCTCATCACTCAGAACAGTGAGCCTGGGAGTTGCAAAAGTCCATTTTCCCTAAGCTTTAGCCTCATGGCTTTAGCTTTGTTCTTCTCCAAGTACAACCTGACATTTGTGTCCTATTGGTTGAAAGCTCTTGGAAGCAATTAAGAGTACACTTGGATACCCATCCAAATATTCTAACTTAATATAGTTCAACAGAAACAGAAGGCTGAAGTGGTTTGCCAAGTTTGGAAGAAAGTTTTTGATGCCAGTTCATACTTAGAGCCAGGCTTCTGAGTAAGCAGCTTGGTGGCCTCCTCTGCTGGTTAAATTTCAGGGGCATACGTAAGTTACCTTGCCCTCGGGAGCTCCTCTAGTTTCTTTCCAAATCCCAGAGCTGAAAGATGGGAAGAAAGCTTCATGTCATGATTAGAGATGAGACTGCAAGCAGGCACAGCAATACTCACACCTTGGCTTATGTTTATGTTTCGACATACGTAATTATGACAGACCTTCCTCTTTGGCCTTTGATAGGGTTAAGAGTGAAGGAACATCAGAGCCCTGGCCAGCTGAAAGCAGAGAGGGGAAAGCTGGTGCCCTGAGGACAAAATGGCTATTTGATACTTTTTCAAAGAGCTCCCCCTGTCTACTCCCGTTCATCTCTGTTCTTCTTCCCTTCCTTTGATCACGGAATCACCTCTCCCCAAACTCTCTCTGCAGTTTTTATATTAGGGCTTGTCCCTCATTTATAAGGGCCGATAAGGTAGGAAGAGGGCTTCCCTGGCAGCTCAGGTGATAAAGAATCTGCCTGCAATGCAGAAGACCCTGGTTTGATTCCTGGGTTGGGAAGATCCCCTGGAGAAGGGATGGGCTATCCCATTCCACTATTCTTGGGCTTCCCTGGTGGCTCAGCTGGTAAAGAATCTGCCTGCAATGAGAGACCTGGGTTCAATCCCTGGTTGGGAAGATCCCTTGGAGGAGGGCATGCCAACACATTCCAGTATTCCTGCCTGCAGAATCCCCATGGAGAGAGGTGCCTTGCAGGCTGCAGTCCATGGGGTCACAAAAGAGTCAGACACAACAGAGTGACTAAGCACAGCACAGCAAAGTTGGAAGAATTCTAAGAATAACCCCTAGAGACCCTTCCCTTTGAGTATAGATGAAACTTGTGAATATGATGACATATTATCTGTGATTATCCTATGATTATATTACCACAGGTGGTGCAGTGGTAAAGAATCCCTCTGCCAATGCAGGAGAGATGCAAGAGACCTGGGTTCGATCCCTGGGTCAGGAAGATCCCTGAGGAAAGAAATGGCAACCCACTCCAGTATTCTTGCCTGGAAAATTCCATGGACAGAGGACCCTGGTGGGCTATAATTGAGGGAGTTGCAAAGAGTTGGGCATGACTGGGCACTCACAGACACATATTACCACATACAGTAAGTCCTTGAACCTAAATTAATCATGCGAATGCTTCAAAGCAGAATTTTCTCCAACTTGTGGCAGACAGAAGGAGAAATCAGCGATTCAAGTACAAGAGAGATATAATGTATTGCTGTGGCTTTTGAAGGTGATGAGGGCACATGATAAGGAATTCTAGTGGCCTTTGGAAGCAGAGAGTGGCTGAAGGTGTTCCTCCAGAAAGGAAATGGGAGTCTCCTTCCTGTAACCACAAGCAACTAGATTCTTCCGACAGCTGAACAAAACTGTAAGAAGATTCTTCCCAAATCCTACAGCTAAGAGCCCAGTCCAGTCAACACCTTGATTTCAGCCTGTGAGACTCTAATCCGAGAACCCATTTGAACTGACCTGGACTGCTGACCCACAGAAATCTGAGGTAATAAATGGAAATCATTTTAAGCTGCCAAGTCTGTGGTAGTTGATTACACAACAATAGAACACTAACATAAATGACAATTTCTTCCTCATCCATGGAAATATTTTCCAATTTGTACTGCAATTCACAAATACAAATTTTCAGCTGTTAAAAACATATTGTCTATAATTTTGTGTTAATGAAGTTTTACTGTGTTCTGTTCAGTTTTGATTATGAATTCTCTGTACAGGTAAAGCGCCTGCCTACAGTGTGGGAGACCCGGGTTCAGTCCCTGGGTTGGGAGGATCCCCTGGAGAAGGAAATGGCACCCCACTCCAGTACTCTTGTCTGGAAAATCCCATGGATGGAGGAGCCTGGTGGACTACAGTCCATGGGGTCGCAAAGAGATGGACACGACTGAGCGACTTCACTTTCTCTTTTCTTCTCTGTACTTCAATTATTTTTCCCCTCAAAGAGCCCTGCCATAGGTACCTTTGTCCCAGTAGAGTTAGTAAGCATTGAAGAGTGTGGTGATGCTGAAATTATTATGTGTGTTTCATCATAACCATTATTATCACTTGGAGGGTCTGGATTTTTTTTTCAACTATAAAGAGTTGAGGGGCTTTCTTAAAGATATACAAGATCCACTGGGTGAAAAAGAGAACTACCCCATAATAGCACACTGATATTTTTGTGAAGGATTAGGTGGGAGGGGACTTTTAAACCTCAATTAATTTTTGTCATCTATATCATTTTCTGGTAAACAGCAAGTTATCGAACTTTATTTTTCAGAGATGAAAATGAATCCGGGAAGGTAAAATAACCTGTACAAAACTATACCATTGTTATGGGAGTGGAATCAATTTTAAGGGTCAGAGCTCCTTCAGTATTATGCTTTTCTATCCCTGGTCTTTTTCAGGCCTCCCAGATTATAAACTCAGTGTATCGCAGTCTCAATTCTTCTAGGGCAAAGAGGATTCGCCAGAACTGATGCACCTAAGAACTGCTTATGAAAGCCATCGGTGGCAGTATCACTCGTTATCTTTCCAAAGTCAGTGAGTTCTGGATTCTTTCAAAAGGATCCTGTCTGTGCCTTTGGAAGCAGAGAAATCACACCCATCACCCACCCACCCCTCACCTTGAAGAGTCACCAAAAACTCCTAACATACATGCATCTAGGTAAAAACACATTTAAAGGCCACAGGATAAATCAGTAATGTTAGGTTTCTAATAACAGGAAAAAATGTGTAGAAAAAGTTTAAGATAAGAGTGAATAAAATCACTGATTGATGATCAAAGTATAATAAGGTGTTTCCTTGCATCTTCCTAGTCAAGGAATTAAAAGTTAAGACTATGTGTTACAGTACTTGAACCTCATTGTACACCAGTAGCACTTGGAGGGCTTGTTAAACTACAGCTTACGAGACCACACACCTAGAGCTCCTGGTTCAATAGACTTGGGCAAGACCAAGAACTGGTAGCTGTAACCATCTCTGAGGTGATGCTGTGTGCTGCTGCTGCTGCGGATCTGAAAATCACACTTTGAGAAGCACTGGGGTACTGAAACTGCTCGGCTATAGGCGGCAGTCCATGGGGCCACTGAGGGTCGGGCACGACGGCGAGACTTCACTTTCCCTTTTCACTTTCATGCACTGGAGAAGGAAATGGCAACCCACTCCAGTGTTCTTGCCTGGAGAATCCCAGGGACGGGGGAGCCTGGTGAGAGGCCACCTATGGGGTTGCACAGAGTCGGACACGACTGAAGCGACTCAGCAGCAGCAGTGTGACGACAGGAGGATTTAGGGCCTTTCATAGCATCGTGAGAAGTAAGGTGGTAAATAAAAACATCCCTAGGAAAAGGGCAATGGTTTATTTATTTTCCAAAAATTTACTGAGGATTTTATGTGGCTCTTTCTGCCATCATGGATAAAGTTAATAAATCATTTCCCAATCAGAGAAAGAGAAACACAACACAATATAATGTTTTCACTCTCAATATAGACGTGGAGCACACTGTATGGTGCTACCCAAAATATCCAAAAGAATGGCTCATGAGTTGATTAACTTGCAAAAAACCAGCCTCTACATAGAGAAATACATGTTTAGATGGTATGCTAGGCACAATTCATTATTTTATCTGACATTTATACACATATGTGTGCATGCAACCTTAAATGCTACTAACCTTTGATTACTCTAGATTTTATCTCTGCTTACTTACTCAGGCTTACTTACTTAGCTCAAAGATCCCTTTAGTCCTTGTTCCATTATCAAATTTTGTCTATTATCAAAAAATTGAAGTACTGGATTACTTCCAACAGTGGAGCTGCATACTATAATCCTCCAATCTGAGAAAATGATCCTTTCTTTTGGCTAACTTTTCAAAAACCTCTGTAGCGGCGACTCTTGTCTCTCTTCTGCTCTACAGCAACTTCTTAAAAATCTATACCTATTTGCCAGTTTCCCTTTTGAACTTTTGCTAGATTGAAAGCCTCTACTCCACCTAAATTGTTCTTATCAGTCAGTGACTTCTCTTGTATTATATCAGCTCATAGCCATGAGTACTTGTCACAGTATATCCCTGTCTTCTGTAATCTACTCCGAATGTAGATCTACCTTGAAACACTTCCTTTCCTTGGCTCCTGGGCCATCATAATATCCTAACTATAATAATTTCATACCTCACTGGTTACTTCCTCTAAGTTTTTTTGCAAATTCTACTTCATCTTTATGCCTTTAAAAATATGAGCTATATATTTTGGGAAAAGTTAGAAAATTTTTGTATATAAATTATGTTTATAGTTGCATGAAATTTTACAAATGTATACACTGTGTTTCCTTCACCTTGGGAATTTTCTGTAGACTACTGAAGTAACTATTCTCCTGACTCCCATAATCATAAATAGCTTTGACTGTTTTTGACCTTCTCGTAAATAGAAAATATAGTATATAATCTGACCTCTTTTGCTTGGCATATGCTTTTTGAGTGCTATCTTTAGGTTTATCCATATTGGAGCATGTAAGAGTAGCTCATTCTTATTGTTTAGTATTACATTGCATGCTATTTCTTCTTTGTATATGGATGGACATTTGAGTCGCTTCTGGCATTTGGCTCTGATGAATGTAGCAACTCTGAGCATTCTTGGGGAAGCCTTTGTCTGGGCATCTGTTCTTATTTCCATTGGCTAAATATGTAGGAAGGGGTTTGCTGGATTGTTGAGTAGCGATATATTTAATTTTGTATGAAGTTGACAGTTTTCCAAAATTGAAGTAACATTTAGACTCCTATGAAAGTGAAAGGGAGTAAAGTCGCTCAGTTGTGTCTGACTCTTTGCCACCCCATGGGCTATTCAGTCCATGGAATTCTCCAGGCCAGAATACTGGAGTGGTAGCCGTTCCCTTCTCCAGGGGATCTTCCCAATCCAGGGATTGAACCCAGGTATCCCATATCACAGGAAGATTCTTTACCAGTTAAGCCACAGGAAAGCCCAAGATCCCCATGTGCAAGTACAAAGGTTAACATTTCTTATTTGAATTAAGTTTTACTTACTGAAGAATAGGTATTATGGTAAAGAATCCACCTGCAATGCAGGAGACCCCAGTTTGATTCCTGGGTTGGGAAGATCCTCTGGAGAAGGAGAGGCTACCCACTCCAGTATTCTTGGGTTTCCCTTGCGGCTCAGCTGGTAAAGAATACATCATCAATGTGGGAGACCTGGGTTTGATCCTTGGGTTTGGAAGATCCTTTGGAGAAGGGAAAGGCTACCCACTCCAGTATTCTGGCCTGGAAAATTCCATGGACTGTATAGCCCATGGGGTCGCAAAGAGTCGGACACGACTGAGCGACTTTCACTCCCACTTTCACAGGTATTTTACAATGTTGTTAGCTTCTGCTGTGTAGCAAAATGAGTCAGTTATATGTATACATATATCCACACTGGTTTTTTTTTTTTTTTTTTTAGATTTCCTTCCAATTTACGTCACCACAGAGCACTGAGTAAAGTTCCCTGTTCTCAAGAGTTGGTTCTTGTTAGTTATCTATTTTATATTAATACACATATATCTACATCAATCTCAACCTCCCAATTCTTCCCTCTTTCCCTTCCCCACCTTGGTAACTGTAAATTTGTTCCCCGCATCTATGATTCTGTTTCTGCTTTGCAAATAAGTTCATCTTTACCATTTTTCTAGGTTCTACATGCAAGCAGTATTATACATTATTTATTTCTGACTTACTTCCCTCTTTATGACAATCTCTAGGTCCATCCATGTCCCTGCACATGGCAGTATTTTGTTCCCTTTTTAGTGGCTGGGTAATATTCTGCTGTATATATGTATCACATCTTCTTTATCCATTTATCTGTTGATGGACATTTAGTTTGCTTCCATGTCCTAATTAGTTTCAATGGTTGCAATGAACATTGGGGTGCATATATCTTTTTCAAGTTTGGGTTTCTTGGGATTAATACTCAGCAACAGGATTGCTAGATGATATGGAAATTTTATTTTTAGTTTTTAAGGACGCTCCATACTCTTCTGCATAGTGGAGTACCAATTTACATTCCCACCAACTGTATAGTAGCGTTCCCTTTTCTCCTCACCCTCCTAGAATTCATCTGTAGATTTTTCAATGATGGTCATTATGACCAGTGTGTGGTGATATCTCATTGTAGTTTTGATTTGCATTTCTCTATTTGTTAGTGACACTGAGGATCTTTTCATATATCTGGTCAACGTTATGTCTTTGGAGAAATGTCTTGCTTTCTTCGTCATCGATGAGGTAGCAGGAGAAGAAATGGCCAAGAGAGGACGATATGGTTGGGTGGCACCACCAACTCAATGGACAAGAGTTTGAGCAAACTCCATGAGATGGTGAAGGACAGGGAAAGGTCTCATGCCTCAGTCCGTGGAGTCACAGAGTCGGACACAACTGAGCGACTAAGCACAGCACAGCACAAACTATTTATATTTGATGTAATTACTAATTTGGCTAGCTTTTTAAGGGTACCGTCTTGCTGCTTGTTTATATGTCCCATCTGTTTATTCCTTTGTTTCTCCTTTTCTGTATATGTTTGAATTAATTGAGTAGTTTTTAGTATTCAGCTTTGTCTCTCTGTTGTTCTTTAGCTATGTCTTTGTTTTATTTTCGTCTTTGTGATTGCTCTAGGAAATAGAATAGGCATCCTTAACCCATCTTGGTTTACTTTTAAACAATAAAACTTTAGAAATGAGAAAAGAGCCTTACAACAGTATAATTGCATTTAACCCTAGTTTTGTCCCTTTCACTTTTGTTATTCTACATTTTATTTTTACCTGTATAAATTTTACCTATATAAATATATTTTCACCTATTATTTTTTTTCACTTCTAAATTTTGGAGAGGTCTAGGAATGAACCCTTGGTCTCTCTTTTCAGTCTATACACATTTTCTTATTGGTCTGATGAGGACTCATGGCTTTAAATATGCTGAGGACCCCCGAGTTATATATGTATACCTAACATCTCCTGTGAATTTCAAACTCTTGAATTGAAGCTAATACTTGACATATTAGTTTTGATTGCTAATAGGAGTCCACATTTCCTCCTTAAAGTATTGTTTTAATCTCTGACATAAATGACAGCAACGTCTTTTTCAAACCATCTCTCTGAATAATGGAAAAGAAAAAGTGAAAATAAACAAATGGGTACCTACTTAAATTCAAAAGCTTTTGCACAACAGAGGAAACAATAAACAAAACAAAAGGCAACCCAAGATTGGGAGAAAATATTTACAAATGATATGATTAGTAAATATTTACAAATGATATGATTAGTCTCTGAAATTTACAAATAGCTTAAGACACTTAATAGCATCAAAACAAGCAATGCGCTCAATAAATGGGCAGAAGACCTGCATAGACATTTCTCTAAAGAGGGTATATAGATGGTCAACAGGCACATGAAAAGATGTTCAACATTGCTAGTTACTAGAAAATGCAAATCAAGACTACAGTGAGATGTCCACACAAGTCAGAAAGGCTGTCATCAAAATATGCACAAACAAGAAAATGCTGGAGAGGGTGTGGAGAGAAGGGAACTTTCCCATGCTCTGTTGGTGGGAATGTAAATTGGTATAGCCACTATGGAGAACAGTATGGAGGTTCCTGAAAAAAAATGAAAAGAGCTACAATATGACCCTGAAATCCCAGTCCTGGGCATATATCCAAAAGAAAAATGGCCTGACAAAAATCCATGCACGCCAATGTTCATTGCAGCACTGTTTACAACAGTCAAGACATGGAAACAATCTAAATTCCCATTGACAGATGAATGGATAAAGAAAATGTGGTACATATATACAAAGGAATATTGCTCAGCCATTAAAAAGAATGAAATAGGGCCATTTGCAGCAACATGGATAAACCTAGACAGTGTCATACTGAATGAAGTCAGACAGAAAAGGAGAAATATCCTTTATATGTGGAATCTAAAAAGAAGCAATACAAACAAACTTAATTACAAAACAGAAAGAGACTCATACACTTAGAGAATGAACTCACGGATGCTGGGGGAAGTAATAGTTAAGGACTTTGGGAAAGCCATGCACACACTTCTACATTTGAAATGGATAACCAACAAGAATCTATTGTATGGCACACAGGACTCTGCTCAATGTTGCGCACTAGCCTGGATCAGGGTGGTGGTTTGGGGGAGAATGGATATATGTATATGAATGGCAGAGTCCCTTCACTGTTCACCTGAAACTGCTGCAGCATTGTTAATCAGCTATACCCCAATACAAAATGGTTTTTGTGTTTTAAAAAAATTAAATTAAAAAGTATTGTTCTTGCAATATTCCCCATTTCATTTAACTATAACTTCATTCTTACCATTGCTCAGAACCGAACCCTGCTGTCCTTTCCTCTCATGTCTCTATCTGCTCCTTCAATATATCTGATCTCTTTGATCCTCCACGTGTGTCTAGAATCTGCTCATCACTCCCACAACTACTCCTCTGACTCATGTCACTTCCAAAAATAAAATAGCCATTGCTTGTGTTGTAATCACCTTGATCATAAGAAAGTTAGTTATTCTCAAATGTCCTCATCCTTGCTTTGTCTGCCAACACACTTTTCAAGAACTTTCCTTCGCCAGTGAAGCTTGTGCTATTACCATCCTACGGGAAGAACCCTTGTTGCCTCAGGGCTACAACAAGCGTTTTCTCACTTCTGGTCACTCACTGGTTTACACTTGAGTCTCAGGTGGCAGGCTGGGATAGACACATAATAGGTGCTAGATAGGGCTTCTCTTGGCCTCTTGTAAAATGACACCCATGTGCATGCTTTGAATTCTCTAGTACCCTCTCATTTTTGCCCCAGTGTTGTTTCAAGTCATTTTATTGACTTGAATGAGTTTCCATCAGTGCTGCTTAGCTCTGTCCTACCATTAACCTAGTATAGTATACAGTCCCTGATTCTCCCCAATCTTGAGCTAAACATATTACTTTTTTGCTTCCATTTTTGTCCTAGAGGCTGAAAGGAACTGGGAATGTCCCTCTCTCTCTTCCCAAATCTCTATTCACCTTCTAGCTGCCTGCAACCACCCTAAACCCTCCACAATCTCCATACTCCTTGTTACTTCTGAGCTCCTCAAATAAAATTTTCAACTTAAGCCTGACCAGCTATAGCTCAACTATTCAGATACACAGAAAACAATGAAGTATATCTGAGTAATTTTTTCACCTGCCTATTTAGCATCATCTAGATGGAGGAACTTGGTAGGCTGCACTCCATGGGGTTGCTAAGAGTCACACATGACTGAGCGACTTCACTGTATGCATTGGAGAAGAAAATGGCAACCCACTCCAGTGTTCTTGCCTGGAGAATCCCAGGGACAGGGGAGCCTGGTGGGCTGCCGTCTCTGGGGTCACACAGAGTCAGACACGACTGAAGAGACTTAGCAGCAGTAGCAGATACTCAGCTATTTCAAGCCCCGCCCCCCATCCCTTCCCCAGTCTGATTATGTTCCTTAGATGAGATCTAAAAAGAAGACAGACAACTGAGAAATGGAATATTTCTTGCCATATCTGTAAACAAAGGATGTCAGGGGCATCAGTGACTGCAGCCCCCAAACTTAGCCAGTGAACCCTGAGGAAACTCAGGAAGGAAAGAATACCTGCCATCTAGCAGGTATTAAGCTGTAGCCACTCCCTACAGTGAGCCCTGAAGAAACTAGGGTGTTTCTTCTTTGCTGCAAAACTTCTTTATAAACTGTCTCCCCCCTCCTGCCTCAGGGTTACTTGAGGTGCTGACTCCTTGGCTTGAAGTCCTCAATTTTCTATTAAATAAAACCTAACTTTCAACTTTTAGATTGCACATAGTTTTTATTTTTTTTTTTTCAGTTGATACAACATTGATTTGATATTAGATATTCTGCTAGACACTTAAAAAGAAAAGCACTATAACTTTGCTATTCTTTTTAGTGAAATAGACTCCTTTTACCAATTAGTATTTACATGTTTCTTTATACTTAGATTGAGAAGGAAATGGCAACCCACTCCAGTGTTCTTGCCTGGAGAATCTCATGGAGGGAGGAGCCTGGTAGGCTACAGTCCATGGGGTCACAATGAGTCAGATACGACTGAGCGACTTCACTTCACTTCACTTTATACTCAGATAGGACTTCCCTGGTGGCTCAGACGATAAAGCATCTGTCTACAATGCAGGGGACCCAGGTTCAATCCCTGGGTTGGGAAGATCCCCTGGAGAAGAAAATGACAATCCACTCCTGTACTATTGCCTGGAAAATCCCATGGACAGAGGAGCCTAGTAGACTAAAGTCCATGGGGTTGCAAAGAGTCGGACACAACTGAGCAACTTCACTTTATACCTGACAAAGAATTTTCACATTTTTTTTCCAGAAAATGATGGGTGACATAGATAAGGCAATGATTATATGATTACCCATTTTTATAGATAAGGAGTCTGAATCTCATGGTGGTGAAGAAGCTCTGCCAATGTCACTCAGCTAATAAGTCCAGAGCTGAGACATAAATTATATTTGTCAAACCTGGGAAGTGTTGTGTGACAGGGCTAAACTCGATCCTTTTGCAGAGGAGAGACAACAGCATCCGCGGGAGTTGAATTCAGGGGCCTGGATGACTGCACAACACTTCCACTGTTCCCTTTATCATCTGTTGGCTGCTTTGGCTGCTCATTGCTGTGGTTTGGATGGGGTTTCTATGGCAATGTTTATTCCGTCTCATGCATTACATTTTGTGGGAGTCATTTACTTGGGCTTTGGGGTTCAGCAGAACATACATAAGTTACACACCTTTACTCCCTGTGGCCACTGGAGAAAACTTCAGCATGAGGAAGGCCCTTCAGTTCCCAGAAGTTTCACCCCTAGACATAATGACTGTATTTGGAGCCTGATCAAGGGCTATTTCCCTTGTTACCTAACAGGGGAACCATTTATCTTCCAGGCAGACATGAAGCCTCTGACAATATTCTTTTATGATGTTATCTTGAGTGAGATAATTTGATCTGATAAATGCAAATGCATAAGATTGACAGTTACTACAATTTCTCCCTTTTAAAAGGATTTGAATTTTTAAAGGGAATTGAGTTTAGGTGAATAATGTCAGATTCCTGAGTCCTTTAACAGGAACAGTAACCTTGAAACGTTCTGAATCCTGAATTCCAGGAACTAGTCTCTATCCCTCATTTAAAGTCTCCCAGAACCTCATGCGTGTCTATATGACACTCAGGCCCTACCATCAAGTCAGTGAATAGATACAGTAGAATAAGAAAAACTACAGATGTGCTATTGTTTAGAGTAAAAAATAACCATGTGATCAGTTGTAGGTTTCACTGTGACTTAACTAGATAGAACTAATGCAAAAGTTTACCTCAGATCGGGACTTGAGATTGGGACTAATAAATAGAGTTTTGCCAAGAGAATGTACTGGTCATAGCAAACACCCTCTTCCAACAACACAAGAGAAGAGTCTACACATGGACATCACCAGATGGTCAACACCAAAATCACATTGATTATATTCTTTGCAGCCAAAGATGGAGAAGCTCTATACAATCAGCAAAAACAAGACCGGGAGCTGACTGTGGCTCAGATCATGAACTCCTTATTGCCAAATTCAGACTTAAATTGAAGAAAGTAGGGAAAACCACTAGGCCATAGAGGTATAACCTAACTCAAATCCCTTATGATTATATAGTGGAAGTGAGAAACAGATTTAAGGGACTAGATTTGATGGAGTGCCTGATGAACTAGGGATGGAGGTTTATGACATTGTACAGGAGGCAGTGATCAAGATCATAACCAAGAAAAAGAAATGCAAAAAAGCAAAATGGCTGTCTCAGGAGGCCTTACAAATAGCTGTGAAAAGAAGAGAAGTGAAAAGCAAAGGAGAAAAGGAAAGATATACCCATTTGAATGCAGAGATCCAAAGAGTAGCAAGGAGATAAAAGAAAGGATTCCTCAGTGATCAGTGCAAAGAAATAGAGGAAAACAATAGAAAAGGAAAGACTAGAGATCTCTTCAAGAAAATTAGACATACCAAGGGACCATTTCAGGCAAAGATGGGCACAATAAAGGACAGAAATTGCATGGACCTAACAGAAGCAGAAGCTATTAAGAGGTGGCAAGAATTCACAGAACTATATAATAAAGATCTTCATGACCCAGATAATCACAATGGTGTGATCACTCACCTAGAGGCATGCATCCTGGAATGTGAAGTCAAGTGGGTCTTAGGAAGCATCACTACAAACAAAGCTAGTGGAGGTGATGGAATTCCAGTTGGGCTATTTCAAATCCTAAACGATGATGCTGGGAAAGTGATGCACTCAATTTGCCAGCAAATTTGGAAAACTCAGCAGTGCCCAGAGGACTGGAAAAAGGTCAGCTTTCATTCCAGTCCCAAAGTAAGGCAATGCCAAAGAATGCTCAAACTACAGCACAATTACACTTATCTCACATGCTAGTAAAGTAATTCTCAAAATTCTCCAAGCCAGGCTTCAACAATATGTGAACTCCAAACATCCAGATGTTTAAGCTGGATTTAGAAAAGGCAGAGGAACCAGAGATCAAATTGCCAGCATCCGCTGGATCATAAAAAGAGCAAGAGAGTTCCAGAAAAACATCTACTTCTGCTTTATTGACTATGCCAAAGCCTTTGTGTGGATTACAACAAAATGTGGAAAATTCTTCAAGAGATAGGAATACCAGACCACCTGACTTGCCTCTTGAGAAATCTATATGCAGGTCAGGAAGCAACAGTTAGAACTAGACAGGAAACAACAGACTGGTTCCAAAGTGGGAAAGGAGTATGTAAAGGCTGTATATTGTCACCCTGCTTATTTAACTTTTGTGTAGAGTACATCATGAGAAACTCTGGGCTGGATGAAGCACAAGCTGGAATCAAGATTGTCGGGAGAAATATTAATAACCTCAGATATGCAGATGGCATCATTCTTACAGCAGAAAGCTAAGAAGAACTAAAGAACCTCTTGATGAAACTGAAAGAGGAGAGTGAAAAAGTTGGCTTATAGCTCAACATTCAGAAAATGGTCATCGCATCTGGTCCCATCACTTCATGGGAAATAGAAGGGGAGACAGTGGAAACAGTGACAGACTTTATTTTCTTGGGCTCCAAAATCACTGCAGATGGTGACTGCAGCCATGAAATTAAGACCCTGTCTACTTGGAAGAAAAGTTATGACCAACATAGACAGTATATTAAAGAGCAGAGACATTACTTTGCCAACCAAGGTCCATCTAGTCAAAGCTATGGTTTTTCCAGGAGTCATGTATGGTGCTAGAGTTGGACTATAAAGAAAGCTGAGTGCCAAAAAATGGTGCTTTTGAACTGTAGTGTTGGAGAAGACCCTTGAGAGTCCCTTGCACTGCAAGGAGATCCAACCAGTCTATCCTAAAGGAAATCAGTCCTGAATATTGATTGGAAGGATTGATGCTGAAGCAGAAACTCCAGTACTTTGGTCACTTGATGTGAATAACTGACTCATCTGAAAAGACTCTGATGCTGGGAAAGATTGAAGGCAGGAGGAGAAGGGGATGACAGAGAATGAGATGTTTGGATGGCATCATCGACTCAATGAACATGAGTTTTAGTAAACTCCAGGAGTTGGTGATGGACAGGAAAGCCTGGCATGCTGCAGTCCATGATGGCAAAGAGTCAGTCATGACTGAGCAACCAAACTCAACTGGGACTTGAACTCATGTGCTTGGACTCAAACCACCCTAAACCTAGTTTGGGAATTGAACCCTGCCAAGACCCACAGTACCTGGTTTCAGGACCTAATGAAGCTCAGGTTCTTGATGCCTCATTGTAGAAATAATTCAGTGAGAGACATAGTGTTAGGTAAGAAGTGGATTTATTCAGATTCAGAGAGAATCCACAGACACAGTGTGTGTGAGCTATTGCAGAAGGTGAGTGCCATGCAAAATGTGGCATGGTTAATTTTTATAGGCTGGGTAATTTCATATGCTAATGAGCATGAGAATTATTCCAACTATTTTTGGGAAGGGACGGAGATTTCCAGGACTTGGGCCACTGCCTACTCCTTGGTCTTTTGACAGTGCCTTTCAGCTGTCATGGCACCTCTGGGTGTGCCATTTCACTTGCTGTTTGATGATCAAGGTCTGGTCTTGTCTGCCATCTTGGTCCCATTTGATTCTAATCAGTTTATGTGGTTCATGTTGTGTCCTTGGGCCATTTCATTCTTTGAAAAGTTGTGCCCTGCCCGTTTCCCTCCTGTTACACTGATATTATGAAGAAAGATAATTTTACCATATGTTTCCACATCTTGAGCATTAGATGCCCAATGCCCAAGAGACATAATGAAAAGGTCCTAGCGCGGAGATGGGATGGAGAATTGCTAATGGAATAGAAATATTCATTATTTTGCCTCTGCACTTTTCCCAGTATTTGGCAAAGTAAGTGTTCAATGTATTTACTGAAATAATTTCTCCATGTTTTCAATGACTAAAAAGTAAACCCGTATTAAAAATTATCATATGATAGTTTGTTATTTGATGACAAGAAGGGGACTTTATTTTATTTTGTCCTCTCATTATGTAGGTGAGAGAGCTGAGGCCTGGAGACATTACATGATTTGTCCAGTCACAAAGTCTGAGACTGAGCTAGGGTTAGAATTGAAGTGTTCAGGCTGGTAGTCTATGTGACTGTAAGCCCCTGAAGTAGATAGTCAACACTTTATTAAATAATCAGTAACAAGGTATTAGCATGCAATTTCTATGGAGATATCTTCTTAGGTCTTAGAACTGAAAGTCAAAGATTGTACTGTTATATCAACAAGAGACAAAATCTCCATTTCTGGGTTTATTACTAATCCTAAACTGTTTTATAGTTTTTTTTTTTTTTTTAGGTGTTATTACTTGATATTTGAAAAAACAAAGAATTTAATTCATGGTTCCCATTTTCCCCTTCCCACTCAATTAAAATTGTTTTATTATTTAACTTTTGTTTTTAGAGGATTCCTCTATTTTTCCCAATAAATAAACACAATTAAGTGCTATTTTATTTCCTTAAGGAAAGACATCAAAAATAAAGTCCTACTTGTTGGAAGTGAGAATAGAGTGTAATTAGCCATTCTTTGGAGAGTGACTTGGGAGAAGAAAAAGGATGGGTATTGTGAGTCAGAGTTAAAAGCATTAGTGAAGAAAAATGTTCCATTTCCCCCTTCATACTAATGGCATAAATGTGTTTGTGATTGTGGTGATGGCCATTTCTCACGAGGCTAATAGCTGTGATGTGTCTTCAAAATGATTCACTTCCATTCCTATCCACATGCCAAATTACTCCTCCTAAATGTAAGTCTTAGATACTTCAATTTCCTGAATGTGTAAATGTAGTCATTCTATCTGGTATAAAAGTAGGGAAAGTCAATATAACCTGCCAGTAAGCTATAATCTTCTAATGTTTTAGAAATAGAAACCTTCTTCATGTTTTTAAATAAAATGCCCATCCACCCCCATCACAACACCCAAAGGGGTTCGAAAATGTGACAAGTCATGGAATCAGCTATTAGAGGAAGACCTACTTCTGGCTGATGTATTGAGCCAACTTGTGTTCCGAATCAAGAACGACATGGCTACAAATGTTAGTGCATAAATTAGCCCTGAATGTAGGCGGAAGCACTTTCTTACAAGCTGACAGAGTATCACCCCAAAATATCTCTGATAGTTTATACATAAAGAAGTCTGCTTTTCTGATCCAATACCGGTGATCAGGCACAAGAGAAAGAATGGGCACTTTGGAATCTCTCATTCCAAATTGGGGTTAAAATCCAGGTTTGCTGTTTTTGTGTGATCTATCACAAGTCAATTAACTCCTGTGAACTTCAGTTTTTCTCATCTGAGATCTTAGAAGTTGCTTAAAATCAGTTAGCTTACAGTACAGTTGTGAAAAAAAAAAAGATAATTTTTGTAAATATTGGTTGTTATCCAGCACTGTTTCCTCCAACATCCTGGTCAGGTTGAGGCTTGCTTCTCACAGAAGCCAGGTTCCACTTTGGTAAGGTTTGGTATGAAGTTTAAGGGTTATTTCAAAAATAGCACTCCCATAACTGTTATTTGCCAAGTAACTATTTTATGCTGTGAAATAAGTAATATTTCTAATGTATATTTATCTTTCAAAACCCTATTGTATAGTATCACTATTTTATAGTAAAGAAGGTATAAGGCTGAGTGGGTTCAGCTTGTCCCAGAGTTTGACTCATTGTCAATTACTAAATAATCACAAACTTATTCTACAGATATTTTTGGAGCCAGATAATATATTCTACATTGAGCACTCTGGTGAAGAAAATGGAAATGTCAGAGCAGTGACGTCCCTGCCGAGGCAGAGATTATACAAAAGTGAGCAAATTGTGATCAAGCCAATGGAAGAAACACAGCGGGCTGCTATGGAAGTGGGTCACAGATGTGCAGGCATGGAGGGGAAAAAAGGCAGAAGCTGGACTGGGCCCAGGCACTCTCTCCATTGTGCGTTCCCCCAGGAAGGAGCTAAGAACAAAGGTTCAGGCAGGGAAGATCTGCAGAGACTCCCCTTCATGAGAACCACCACTAAGGAAAGGAGCTTCCTGAGAATATTGAAGTTTCCTGCTGCTGCTGCTGCTAAGTCGCTTCCTGAACTTCATGCAAATATAGAAGGAAAGAGTCAGGTAGAAATACATTCAAAGGAATAAGTACCTTTGTCTAGTCAGAGGTCAGAATGACCCAGGGCTGCCCCCAAAGCACCTGGCTGAAAAGGGAAAGAAGAAGAGGTTCCAGACCCATACTGGGCCCCTCACTGGCTGGGATTCATTGACAGATATTCTCAACCTCTGCGCCTCCAGACTTTTCAGTTCAGTTCAGTTCATTCGCTCAGTCATGTCCGACTCTGCGACTCTGTGGACTGCGGCATGCCAGGCCTCTCTCTCCATCATCAGCTCCCAGGTCTTGCTCAAACTCATGTCCATTGAGTCAGTGATGCCATCCATCTCATCCTCAGTCATCCCCTTCTCCTGCTGCCTTCAATCTTTGCCAGCATCAGGGTCTTTTCAAATAAGTCAGTTCTTCGGGTCAGGTGACCAAAGTATTGAAGTTTCAGCTTCAGCATCCTTTCCAGTGAATATTCAGGACTGATTTCCTTTAGGATGGACTTGTTGGATCTCAGGCATAGGCAAAATGTCTTTCCTATATTATGTGAAAGATGCAGTCATCACAGGGACGCTCAGTCATAGATTCACTGTTCCTTTGGCACCACTAAATTCCAAAATTCAACTCAGAATCAATGGTGCTCATTTTCAGAGAGCATGGATTATATCTATTTCCACACAAAGCACTTTTCACAAAACATACAGGAGTTTGCCAGTTGGCTCTACACATTCTAATTTCGGTACCTGCCCTCTGTTCTTGGACCTTGTCATTTATCTTTTGTCTGCATTGCTGATCTTAAGAAAAAGTCATTTTCCATTTTGCAGACAAACTGATCTGCCAGCAGATGCTATGCTCCTGCACTAAACGGAGCAGTTTGTTTCACAGCCAGAGCTAACATCCTCTCCCAGCTCAGCCAGCAGTGGAGAAAGACAGACACTGTCATGGGCACTTCAGAGAGCCACGTGTTACCGGAAGCATCTCTCAGATTCTCAGATACATTTTGGGCTTACATGTCAGTCTCTTGCTGGGAAATATTTAGAGTGAATCTCCTTAATTTATTAGAGAATAATAGGCAGAGGAACATTGGATTCTTAAACAGGAGCTTGGGATGACATATAAATCAGTTCGGTTCAGTCACTCAGTTGTGTCCAAGTCTTTGCAGCCCCATGGACTGCAGCACACCAGGCTTCCATGTCCGTCACCAACTCCTGGACCTTGCTGAAACTCATGTCCATTGAGTCGGTGATGTCATCCAACCATCTCATCCTTGGTCATCTCCTTCTCTTCCTGCCTTCAATCCTTCCCAGCATCAGGGTCTTTTCAAATGAGTCAGCTCTTCGCATCATGTGGCCAAAGTATTGGAGTTTCAGCTTCAACATCAGTTTTTCCAATGAATACTCAGGACTGATTTCCTTTAGGATGGACTGGTTTGAACTCCTTGCAGTCCAAGGGACTCTGAAGAGTCTTCTCCAATGCCACAGCTCAAAAACATCAGTTCTTTGGTGCTCAGCTTTCTTTATGGTCCAACTCTCACATCCATATGTGACTATTGGAAAAACCATAGCTTTGACTAGATGGACCTTTGTTGGCCAAGTAATGTCTCTGCTTTTTAATATGCTGTTCAGGTTGACCCTGGAGAAGGAAATGGCAACCCACTCCAGTATTTTTCTCTGGAAAATTCCATGGACAGAAGAACCTCACAGGCCATAGTCTGTGGGACTGCAAAGAGTCAGACATGACTGAATGACTAACACTAGGTTGATCATAGCTTTTCTTCCAAGGAGAAAGTGTTTTTTAATTTCATGGCTGCAGTCAACATCTGCAGTGATTTTAGAGTAGCTCCCAAATAAAATTTCTCACTGTTTCCATTGTTTCCTCATCTATTTGCCATGAAGTGATGGGACTGGATGCCATTATCCTCATTTTTTGAATGTTGAATTTTAAGCCAGCTTCTTCACTCTCTTTCACTTTTCATCAAGAGGCTCCTCAGTCTCTCTTTCCTTTCTGCCATAAGGAGTTTATTGATATTTCTCCTGAAAATCTTGATTCCAGCTAGTGCTTCATCCAGCCCAGCATATCTCATGATGTGCTCTGCATATAAGTTAAATAAACAGGGTGACAAAATACAGCCTTGATGTACTCTGTTCCCAGTTTGGAACCAGTCCATTGTTTCACGTCCGGTTCTAACTGTTGCTTCTGACCTGCATACAGATTTCTCAGGAGGCAGGTCAGGAGGTCTAATATTCCCATTTCTTTAAGGATTTTCCACAGTTTGTTTTGATCCACACAGTCAAACACTTTGGTATGGTCAATAAAGCAGACGTAGATATTTTTCTGGAACACTTTTGCTTTTTCAATGATCCAGTGGATGTTGCCAATTTAATCTCTGGTTCTTCTGCCTTGCCTAAACCCAGCTTGAACATCTGGAAGTTTCAGTTCATGTACTGTTGAAGCCTGACTTGGAGAATTTTGAGCGTTACTTTGCTGGCATGTGAGATAAGTGCAATTGTGAAGTAGTTTGAACATTCTTTGGCATTGCCTTTCTTTGGGATTGCAAGGAAAGCTGACATTTTCCAGTCCTGTGGCCATTGCTGAGTTTTACAAATTTGCTGGTGCATTGAGTGCAGCACTTTCATAGCACCATCTTTTAGGACCTGAAATAGCCCAACTGGAATGCCATCACCTCCACTAGCTTTGTTCATAGTGACACTTCCTAAGGACCGCTTGACTTCACATTCCAGGGTGTCTGGCTCTAGGTGAGTGATCACACTACTGTAGTTATAGGGTCATTGAAATCTTTTTTGTGTAGTTATTCTGTGTATTCTTGCCACCTCTTCTTAATATCTTCTGCTACTGTTAGGTCTATACCATTTCTGTCCTTTATTGTGCCCATTTTTGCATGAAATGGTCCCTCGATATCTCTAATTTTCTTGAGGAGATCTCTGGTCTTTCCCATTTTGTTATTTCCTCTATTTCTTTGCCTTGATCACTGAGGAAGGCTTTCTTATCTCTCCTTGATATTCTTTGGAACTCTGCATTCAGATGGATATAACTTTCTGAAGATATACGGTTCTATGATGACCTACAAGATCTTCTAGAACTAACACTGAAAATGATATCCTTTTCATAACGAGGGACTGGAATGCAAAAGTAGGAGGTGAAGAGAGATCTGGAGTAACAGGCAAGTTTGGCCTTGGAGGACAAAATGGAGCAGGGCAAAGGCTAATGGTGTTTTGCCAAGAGAACGCACTGGTTGTAGCAAACACCCTCTTCAAACAACACAAGAGACGACTCTACACATGGACATCACCATATGGTCAATACCAAAATCAGATTGATTATATTCTTTTCAGCCAAAGATGGAGAAGCTCTATACAGTCAGCAAAAACAAGACCAGGAGCTGACTGTGGCTCAGGTCCTGAACACTTTATTGCAAAATTCAGAGCTAAATTGAAGGAAGTAGAGAAAACCACTAAACCATTCAGGCATGACCTAAATCAAATCCCTTACAATTACACAGTGGAAATAACAAATAGATTCAAGGGATTAGATCTGACAGATAGAGTGCCTGAAGAACTATGGATGGAGGTGTGTTGCACTGAACAGGAGGCAGTGATCAAGACCATCCCCAAGACAAATAAACGCAAAATGGCAAAATGGTTGTCTGAGGAGGCCTTACAAATAGCTGAGAAAAGAAGAAATATAAACAAAACAATGTTTGATTAGCCAGAAGAAAAACTTCACACACACGAGGTTTCTGAAGCACTTGATACTAATTTCAGGACACAGAGAGCTGGTTCTCCCACAGAGGAGCTGTGACTCTGGCCAAATTACCTCATAGTAAGTAACCTCATTCTTCCTACTTCTTTTGTGAGTGAAGCAAAATAGTGCATGTAAAATTGTTAGCACAGTGACATGTCAATAGTGATTACTCAATAATTTGCCCACACTGTCCTTAATGTTAATTATAATGGCTACTGTCATTAAAGTGTCACGTGACCGGTAAAACAATGGCTTGAGATCATATGTCATTTTTGGGTTACCCATATGGAAAGTTTTTTGAGTATGTGTTTAATTATCTAAATAGAGCAGCAGAAATGATCTGGGAAAGGCCTATTTACTGTGCTGTCAGGTGTCATTGACCCCTCAGTCTCCCTCCCAAAGTCAGTGTTTAGCCCCAATTAGTGACTTTAGATTTGTAAATAAAATACAGAAGTCAAGAGCTGACAATAGACATCTTGCGAATCCTGCATACACAGAATGGTTGTGATCCCACCTCACTCCCCCATCCTCAGCAGAGTGGAAATGGGGACCTCTTGATCTCTCAGTTTCTATTTCAGAAATAACGATTTCCGCCTGCCTCCAGGATTTAGATGTTCACTGAAAATGACACTTTTAACGGCAAGATTGAAAATGACAATGAAGCAGCAGTTTTGCAGATAAATATATTTTTCATTGAATAACCTAAGAATGGGATCAGTTTCTCTACCAAAAAATAACTTACCTTCCTCAGGAATAAAAACAAAATGTCTGCAAAAATGGTTAACTCGTTAGTGCGTAACTGGCATATGAAAGGCAACAAGGTGTTAGCTGGTAAATAGACGCTTTCACATGGTGGTAAGTCCCCAAAACTGCTATTCTTGTGTCTAAATTTTAGGGCTAAGAGCACATGAGAATTGTGAGAGGGGCTTCCCTGGTGGCCCAGTGGTAAAGAATCTGCCTGCCAATGCAGGAGATCTGAGTTCAACCCTCTGATCGGGACGGTCCCCTGGAGAAGGAAGTGGCAGACCCCTCTAGAATTCTTGCCTGGCAATCCCATGGACAGAGAAGACTGGGGGAAGGTTGCAAGAGTCTGACACGACTGAGCAACTGAACAACATGGGTCAGTAGAGAAGGTGGCAGGCTGGGAAGCCCTACAAAGAAACCAAATGAATGTGTGTGGGGTATATATAATGCATATATGAAAGTGAAAATGTTAGTGTCTCAGTCATGCCTCTGTTTATTCTTCACAAAGCTAACCTATCACTCCCTGACACCGTGCAGACTGCATCCTGTACCTGGTGCTTACATTCCCGGTGTGATAGCCCACCCCTGTAGCTTTTTGCATTTCAGAAAGGTCACAGGACAGTAAACCAGGGATGTGCAGGCTCAGCTGTGCTCCACCGTGTCTGTCTCTTTGAAACCACATAGATTATAGCCCACCAGGCTCCTCTGTCCAGGGCCCTTTCCAGGAAAGAATACTGGAGTAGATTGCCATTCCCTTCTCCAGGGGATCTTCCCCACCCAGGGATCAAACCCACAAGGGAAAGGACCCAATGACTGCAAGGCCAGCTCTGATTGTTTTGAAACAATGCAAGAAGACGAATGCAAGGTTCTTACTACTTTGTTCCTTACCACATACCCCAGACTATGAGCTCCATCTATATGATCCTCGCAGATACCCCATGGAAGGGGGCGCAGCTCTTGAGGTGCTAGCCTTCTGCGCTCTGCCCTTTTCTGGCAGATGACTAAAGCCATCTTTCTATTTCCTCCAAACTCTGTCCCTGTATATCTATTCAGCATCAGTGGACAGTGAGTCAAGATTTTGGCGGTAACATTGTCACCTCAGAAAAACTTAAAGGCTGGCTCTCTGACAAATAGCAAATTCCTTTTCTAGAACTAGGATTCTGAGATGATATCCATCTATATTTGAGTGTGAGTCTCATTCTTTTACAATAATAAGTTCGGTTGTGCATTGATTTGAAGAAAAAGTGGAATATTATGAAAGACTGGTCTTTGAAACAGTGAGAACAACTCTCTTAAGTTTGCTCAATATTAGAGTTGCACCAAGTGAAAGAAAATGTAATTCTGAATCAAAGGAACATCCCTGTGAAAGGCAGCAAAGGCAAGCCATGTATTTAGAAATGAATTACCTTATTTAGAGTCACAAAATACGTTCTACATAGGTTTCCAAACTAACGTTTGAGAGGGAAAACCATCATTTGAAATATAGTGCCTCTAAAACACAATTTAAAAAACATATCTCAACTTAAAAATATATTTATTAAGTTTAATTAAACTGATTTATGTTTAAAATCCACAAGTAAAAATGCCAAACATACATATACTCACTCACATACATAATTATCTGAGATAGAAAAAAATATATGTATGGAGAAAAAATCATTAGAGTGTGCAAACTGACAGAATTCTTCCCCTGAGTAAAGTGAAAATACATCTCTATTTGAACACCTTTCAGGCTCTGAAGGTCCCGTCTCCAGCATCTGTGGCGCAGTCATGAGCGGGGTGATGGCAGCGCTTTTTGCATCCCATGAATAATTATCCCTGTTCTGAGTGCTTGCCAGCATGACGCATCTTCATTTCATTAAGGGAAAGAAGGACAGGCTGGAATTGGCAATGGCAGAATTCATTTATCACATTTTAATGGAGAAGCAGCTCAGGAAGGGCGGGCCTAATGAGATATTTCTAAAGAAATTAGGGAGTTTCTATTAGAGAGCCATCTCCCCTCCATCCGCGGCAGTGATGGACCGCAGGGAGAGTTCCCACCTTTTCCTCTGCTTTGCTTTAGCTCTTCTCCGAGGCACATGATTATTTTGGATGATCTGTCTTTCAAATGTTTGAATAATTACAAAGTTATACCAGTTTTTAACATGGAGAAAAAAAGGGACCTGGTTCGATTTTCTGGATTTAATTTGTGGAGAGACATACCTGTAGACCCAAGCTTGTCCTAACACTAACGTTGCTAAAACTGCTCATGACCCACATCAGCAAAATACAAAGTTCTCTCTCACTTTGTTTTGTTTTTCTTCCTTGCCATTATAGCAATCTTAGTTTGGAGTATATGCAACTAAAATTATTCTGACAGCTCCTTCCAAAATTTCTGACAATGACCAAAAATCAAAAGCAGAAAACAAAATCTTCCATTGATTTTGATTCAGTTAATTTCCCAAGGCACAGTGTACATAGTACTTGGATCAGGTGGGATCCTAACCCTTAATTCTGTATTTCTCCCTATTATTGCTCCAATGTGAAGACATTCTCAAGCGCATCATGTAAATGTGAATGAGGAATGATTGTGTGCCTAATTCTCCGCTATTGCTTTTCTATTAAGAAAGAAGTTTTATGCTGAGATCCTTATGCAGAAATTTACATAAAATTGGTGATAAAGAGCAGAAAGTTAATCCAGAATCCTTTCACAAAAATTTAGAAAATATGGTTATAGTCTCTGCTAAAAAGCAACAGGCCAGACCTATGGTGGTTTATTATCCAACAGACATTTAATGAGCTTCTCCTTTAGGCCAGAGACTATGCTAGACAATGGGAAGATATTAGTGAGTAGACAATCTGCTTCTAAAAACTGACATTCTTATGAAGAACATACCCAAAGGACAAATAAAAATAACTAGTGTGTTGGCTTATTCATGTTATAGACTTCATTGGGTTGCTTATCTATATATTAGATATGGGAGTGCTTTAAAAATAGAGCACTTACATTGGTACAAAATATTGTTAGTTGGGTCAATATTGAATCAAAAGTTTGATATCAGTACACTTCTTAGGACATGAACCTGAGAAGAAATATTGAGAAGGTATATGAATTTAGGGGTGTACCTCAAAGTCAAAAGTGTCTACTTCAACACTAGGAGTAGTTTCAAAGGCAAAAAAAAAGAGAGAGAGAGAGAAAGAGAGACTATTTAACATTTAGGGAAGAAATCATAAATAAGGTCCCAGGGCAGGAAATCAGAGACAGACACACTGGCAAGAAAGAGCAGTGATCTTGTCACAAATCTGTTGGATAAATTCAAATAAAAAGTGAACAACACAGCTAAGAAACAGAAGGTTATAATAAGCAAAGCTGGGAATGTGTGGGGTATGAACTAAATGTTTGGCTTTCTGCTTTATCAGATTTCCATCTGTTGTCCAAACTTTGGGGATTCTCAATAAACCCTGTTATCTTGACATCTTTTTCCTACAAAATTATGCATTTTTCTTGAGTCACCGTAGCGTCTTCTGGGGCTGTCCAGAGTGGTAGTTCCCAGCCACAGTGCTGCAGGGCTCCATCGCTTCAGTCGTGTCTGACTTTTGCGACCCTATGGACTATGGCCCAGCAGGCTGTTCTGTCCATTGGAATTTTCAGACAAGAATACTGGAGTGGATTGCCATTTCCTTATCCAGAGGATCTTTCCAACCCAGGGATCGAACCTGTGTCTCTTACAAGTCCCCTGCACTGGCAGGCAGGCTCTTTACCCCTAGTGCCACCTGGGAAGTCCCTGTTCCCAGCCACAGGCAACTTTAAAAATTTTTATACACAAATAAGAAGAGTGTATCTTAGTCACACTAATGCCATTTCCATTGTTCAATTGCCACAAGCAGTTAGAAGCTGCATGGTGGACCAGGCAATTATAGGCAGTTTCTATCATTACATAAAGCTCTTTCAGACTGTCCTGTTCTAAAGGACTGAAAGATAGATAGTGTCTTCCGCACAGTGGGGCTTAGCAGACCTGTTAAATCGGTATTGAATAAATGTAATGCATGCTGCTCAAACAGCATCTCCTCAGAGATAAGTCTAGAGCAAGACCTCTGCAGCACACTCCTTTTGTGTGCTATTCTTCTGTATATTATTTATAGTGTCATTAGTAATTACATCATTCATATGTAATATCTCCTCCTCCAAATAACTGTGTAAACTGTGATGATAAAGTCTGTCTTCTTCTTGTACGCTTTCTTACCTGTTAATATTATGAGCTGAAGGCTGTGTTGTTTCAATGAATACATTTAAAAGGTGTATCGAAAGGGATGGTGTGTTCTTATAAAATCAGGTATTGCTGCATACATTTTGTGTGCAGCTAATTATGTGTCACAGAAACACCTAGGCCAGACCGAGGACCAGCAGGGCACAGAGGTATGTCCTCTGCCAGGCTCTACCCCTGTCTGTTGAGCAAGAATAAGGTCTTGATGCACTGAGCTCCTCAGCAGAGGAGTCAGGTCTGGCATCCTGAACTACCATGAAGAATGAGTAGCCACTGAGTGGAAGCAGAATATACATTTTGGAGATGCTTATCTTTGGGAGACAAGTTAGAGGCAAAGATGCATGCTCCCTGTTCCATGCAGGGGCCACTGGTGCCAGGGAAGTGCCATCATGCATAATGACTAATTCTTCAGGAAAGTGCTGTGTCCCAACCCACTTCGAGTAACAGTTTGCAGTACACTTGCTAGGGTCCTGTTGAGTTCCAACGTGCTATGACACGTGCTCACAGGGAGGGAGGCATTGAGGTCCTGGCTGGGGAGGGTCATTGCTGCTGGCTTCTGGAGTACTGCTTTGAAAAAGGTGTCAATGTTCCTGTCTGGCAGGCTGAACAAAAGGAAAGAATTGGGTGAAAGAGCCTGACAGAAGAAGAAGTGGCAGTAGGTGGGGAAATGGGTCCTGTGCTGGCGGAGGGGAAATCTCCTGGGAATTCTTTCAGTTCAGTTCAGTTCAGGCACTCAGTCATTAGAAATGCGGATTCTCATGACTCATGGGTTTGGGCCAGTGATGTGTGTTTGAATAAGTCCCCAGGTGACTCTGGGGGGCACTAAAGTTTGAGGACCACTTTGTCAGAGGATGGTGAAATGCCACCCCAAGCCCTGCCCCCACAGGGGGATGGATGGGATGGAGGCTGGGTCTGCTCCGCTTGCTCTCACGCCATGCTGCAGGACACACTGCTTAGTGTATGCTGGAGGACACATCATTTCCTGGCATTACCTCCAACTGCCCAGATCCTCGTGTCTTTGCAAGACTGAGCCTGGAGAGGAAGTGCTTCAGGTGATGATGTTTTCCCAGCACACAGTTTGCCAGGGCTCAAGTCGGTGCCAGGAGCATTGGGTCAGGATTTATCCAGAAGCTGGTACATTCAGGACTGAGGTACACTACCTTTCCTGTCTCCACAATAACCCTCTCCTTTGAGACAGAACAGCTTTCTCTATTTCTAGTCTTTCAGTTCAGTAGCTCAGTCGTGTCCAGCTCTCTGTGATGCCATGGGCCACAGCATGCCATCACCTGTCCATCATCAGCTCCTGGCGTTTACTTAAACTCATGTCCATCGAGTTGGTGATGCCACCCAGCCATCTCATCCCCTGTCATCCCCTTCTCCTCCCACCTTCAATATTTCCCAGCATCAGGGTCTTTTCAAATGAGTGAGTCAGTTCTTCTCATCAGGTGGTGAAAGTATTGGAATTTCAGCTTCAGCATCAGTCCTTCCAATGAATATTCAGGGCTGATTTCCTTTAGGATGGACTGGTTGGATCTCCCTGTGGTCCAAGGGACTCTCAAGAGTCTTCTCCAACACCACAGTGCAAAAGTATGGGTTCTTTAGGACTCAACTTTCTTTATAGTCCAACTATCACTCTCTCAACTCTCTTAACCCACCCAAATATCTTGCAATACTGTCACCTCTGTTTCTGAATATCTCTTCAGCTACTTTCAGACATTTCAAAATGGCATTTTGTCCCTGTCAATCCTATCTAGTTAATAACCTAGTCCTTCCAGTCCAGGAAGAAGATGAAAAAAAAAAAAAAAGAAATCCAAACAAATCTGTCTTTAACTTACTCTTGTGTGTAGAGTAATTTTCTTATAGGAGAAAAAACAAACAAACAAAAAAAACCACACCCCACAAAACTAAAATAGTTGAACTCAATAGAATCAGTCTCTTAATCCATCTTATTTTGGTTTGGGGTGCTTGAAGATCCGGCTATCACTTCCTCATGACTTTATCCAGAAAATAAAATTTTAGAGCTTGCTGAGGTCATACATCTCAGTCATTAAGTTAATCCATTCTAACCTAAAGTCCTGATCCCAACAATTTATCCCCTATTTTCACAGTCAGTACTTAGTGAGAAAGGAAACAGCTGGCTAGCATCTTATATGTGATTTCCCAAGGTACTGACTTATTTTTGGCAACAGAGTTTTTTTTTTTTTTTTTTTTAATCATTGGCTGTGGGAGAGACTATAGGGATGGGCAATATAGAAATTGACACCAGATCATTTTTCTGGGACATTTCAATCAGTCCCCAGCAGTCAAATAATTATAATCTTTTGATGATAAGAATCAAATGGAAAGGTGATCATGACAATATTCTCAGAGCGAGTTCCATCTGGACACAAGTGATCCCTTTTCAGAAAAACAAGTATGATACCTCCATTGAGAGCACCTTCCACATCAAGGCAATTTCATTCCAACTAACACAAAACATGACATCAAAATGTGCCAATTTTGAAAGTGTGATAGCCTCTTACTATAATGCAGGGAACGGGATGCAGTAGTTCAGTTTCTGTTTTTATATGCCTATGATGTCATAGCTGTATATGGATCTAATCCAAGACTCTGTTTTGAAAGCCATTGTAGGGTATAAGAAGGAGTCACTGTTTCAAAGCTCCTTGAAATGGGACCCTTGTAACAGGATCTCTTAAATATAAATTTTCTTCTTTGTCACTGTATTAGTGTTCAAAGAGGATTAATGTTTAAAAGATGACCCTGGACTTTATGAGATCTATTAGCATCAAAGATTAAACTACCCTGATTAAACTGTATCTGTGAAGGAAGAAAGAGGGGATTAGCTAAGTTTTAAGAGGTTTGCAAAAAAAGACAGGAGAAAAATCAAAGTGAGACAGTAGGATAGAAAATTACTAAGTAAAAGATTAGAAAATAGGATGGTCACAGAGAATCAATATATTACCCCATAGCTGTCTTGACAATTGCAAAAGGAAAAATATAGCAGAGACATATGGCAGTGGCACCTTAATGTCATCAAAGTTAATATTTCTGAAAAACAGGAAAAACCTCACAGTGCATGCCCTCCCGGTGTGATGCAATCTTGAAGGTCACAGCATCTCCTATAAATTATTTTTTTACCAAAAATGTTTAGCCTAAATCTCATCAAGCCTGAAGATCTAAACTTTACTGTGTAAGATATATGGGGCATAGAAGAACAAGTTAAATGACACAGTGAAGTAATAATCAGGCAAATCCAGAAGGTGGGCCAATCTGTAGGAAAATTAGCCTGATCTTTTCAAGGAATCAGTATCACCACATGCTGTAGTAAGCTGAAAATGGTGCACCAAGATGTCCAGAAATTAAGATTAATTAAGAAACCTGAGTCCTCAGAACATGTGAATGTTACCTTATATGGCAAAAACCACTTTGCATATGTGATTAAGAATTTGAGATGGGAAGACGATCCTGGTTTATCTGAGTGGGCTGTAAATGTGTCACAAGTGCCCTGTAGTAGCAATGCAGAGGGATTTTCATTACAGTAAGGAAAAGTTGGTGTGCTCCAGAGGAACCTCAGAGGGATGTGCCGGGATCCAAGGAAAGCTGGCAGCTTCCAGCGCAAAAGATGTGAGGGATGGGCTATCTCATGCTCTCTCTAAGGAGCCACCTGACTTTAGTCCCGAGGGCTCATTTTGGACTTCCGATCTCTAGAAATGTAAGAGAATAAAACTTTAAGCCCCTGAGTTAGTGTTAATTTGTACACTGGCAACTGGAAATGCACATACGAGGGGAAGAACAATAAAGACACAGGTGCATCTCTGGTTTAAAAGATTAAAGAGCTGCGAGCAGTTCCTGAATCCTGACTGGAATCCAAGTTTATCAAAAGCAGCTATCAAATGCAACTTTGAAATATTTGTGTATAGACTAGATATCAGATAATTATATTAAAGTCCTTGCCATTAATTCCCCTATTTCCCTATCTTAAGAGATGCATTCTGAAATATTTTGGAACAAAGCCTTATGATTTCTATATCTTACATGTAAACACAGACGCACACACACACAAATGTAACAGAGAAAGAAAACTTAAAAGAAAAATAACATAATGTTACTAACTGTTGAAACCAAGTGATGGTATGTGGATTCATTATACATCTTTTGTTTTTAGGGTATGTTTGAAGCGTATTCTTAATTTTAGTTCAGTTCAGTTCAGTTCAGTCACTCAGTCGTGTCCGACTTTTTGCGACCCCATGAACTGCAACACGCCAGGCTTCCCTGCCCATCACCAACTCCCGGAGTTTACCCAAACTCATGTCCATCGAGTCGGTGATGCCATCCAGCCATCTCATCCTCTGTCGTCCCCTTCTCCTCCTGCCCCTAATCCCTCCCAGCAGCAGAGTCTTTCCAATGAGTCAACTCTTCGCCTGAGGTGGCCGAAGTATGCATCAGTCCTTCCAATTAACACCCAGGACTGATCTCCTTTAGGATGGACTGGTTGGATCTCCTTGCAGTCCAAGGGACTCTCAAGGGTCTTCTCCAACACCAAAGTTCAAAAGCATCAATTCTTCAGGGCTCAGCTTTCTTCACAGTCCAGCTCTCACATTCATATATGACTGGCTGCAACGGACCATGCAAAAGCCTGGCTGAGAGGAGCTACCCCACGCCTGAGGTCAGGGCGGCGGCTGAGAGGAGCTATTCCAAGTCCAAGGAGCGGTGGCTGCGCGGGTGCAGGAGGGCTGAGAGGAGCTACTGCACATTCAAGGTCAAGAGGGGCGGCCGTGAGGAGATACCCCTCATCCAAGGTAAGGAGCAGCGGCTGCACTTTGCTGGAGCAGCCTTGAAGAGTTATCCCACGTTCAAGGTAAGATAAATCCAAGTAAGACGGTAGGTATTGCGAGAGGGCATCAGAGGGCAGACACACTGAAACTATAATCACAGAAAACTAGTCAATATGATCACACGGACCACAGCCTTGTCTAACTCAATTCTTACTTTTGAAAACCTTTAAATTTTTAAGAATTTACTGTGTCGTTTTATTAATCAGTTTAAAATATTCATTAAGCAGAATGTCATTGTATTAGTTAGGGTATCAATAGCTGAAGAAAATGAAATTTGATTTCTCAGTCATGCAGAAGTGCAAAGTAGACTTCGGGTCTGAAAGATATCCTGGGAAGCTCACTTGAATGTGGTGACACAGGGTTCCTTGGCAACCTCCACCTTATATTCTCACCATGCTCCAAGATCTCTTACTGCTGGAGGCAGGGGACAGGACAGGAAAATCAAGGACTGCTCAGGAAGCTGTCCATGCCTGGCACATCCCTTCAACCCATACTCTGTTAGCTGTAACTTAGTTCTATCTCCAACCACACCTAGCTGCACAGGATTTCAACTCTGGGATACAACTCAGGGAAAAGCTGTTGTTAAGATCTAGCACTGCCCATATCCCCACTATTTTTTTTTTTTTAACATAACAATGTAGTCGCATGATTTCCTCCAAGGGGACATGTTACAAAAATTTAAACTGCCCACTTCACTTTATTGGCCACAAATCTAAAGTAAAATCATAAAGAAACCATTAAAATGATCTTCCTAAAAATTCTTAATGATTTATCCCTAATTTATTTCCCAAGAATCAAAACATTATTGAATAAGATTAATGTTATTGAATCATTTTATCAGCACCTGTGCAGCATACACATACATACTCAAACTTGGCCAACAAAACAAAAATGCATTTTGGAATAGTACTAAACTTTGTTTTGTTTTTTCTGAAATCATGTAAGTGCCACCACATTTGACTGCTGATCTGGAGAATAGCTGATAAGTTTACTCTGTTCTCCTGTGAGAACAGTTCTCTCTGTTCACTATGTTCCTCTTAGTCATGTATTCTTCCTCACATCTATTCTGAATCGTAACTTCAGGCTTTGATCCATTCTTCTTTCTTTCAAATGTTTGTTAAGAGTCTGCGGTTGAGCACTGCGGTAGGAGCTTTGTGAGATTAGGGATGATTTCATGCCTTTTTTTTTTTTTTTTTATGTTGCAGGGCATATGGGCTCCAAGAGTAAAGAGAAAAACATGGAATACTATCTTAAGGCACTCATATAGATACAAATTGTGAATGAAAATAAGGATTGCCAGTTCAGTGGGAATGGACTGAGGTCAGGAAACTTGCTAGAGGCAGTGATGCTGAAGGTTTTTTTTGTTTTTAAGGAATATGATATAGTCTAGGCTTATCAATAAAGTCATTGGGGGCAAAATTTTACCTGGCATGAATTGTCTTCTATAGAGATGTGCTAGTAATCCCTTCTTCTGGGAGATTTTTCTACTTATCATTTTTTTTTGGGGGGTAATTTTCTGAGCACTATCTGTAAGTATTTAGCAGGATTGTTTCACAGTGAGGAAAATGAAGACACAAAGAGGTTGAGAAAGTTGCCCAAGGGTAGGCAGCTGCTAAATATCAGAGATAAATGTTGTATCAAATATTTTTTCCAGACACTCTGTCCTTTTTACCATACACAGAGGCGTCTCTAGTGATATACAAGTTTATTATGTGGATAAAAACAGTGGAATATAGGCTCATTTGTTTAATAAATGACAGGAAATAAAACAGTTGTAACTTTACATGAATTGATTTATACTATCTTACAATTTATCTTGCAAACATAATCCGTCATTGTAAGCTGCTTTGCTTTAGCATTCCAACTTTGCAAAGTTACAGGAATGGACTAATAAATGGAACAGAACATTATGAGAACATGGGAAGGTGATCCAATTTATAGTATTAAAAGAAAATTTTGGTCCACCCAACATGTCTTATCCTTAATAAAGGTGAAGCATACAGGGTAAACATTTTAAAAAAACTCTCCAACCTAAGACCTAGCAATATGTCTGAAGATATCATAAATGTTCACAGACACACACACACACGTTACTCTTAATGCTTCTTGTGATCCTGCTCTCCAAAATGTGCATAATCCATTAAACATCCATCATGTGGAGGGTCAGATTTCATACCTTATCAGAGCTCTACCAGGAGTCCAACCACCACTGCTTGCTTATGAATGGTATTTATAAATAAAAATATTTCTTTAATAATGAGGATTTCTATTTTAATGAGTTTTAAGGAAACAGCTTTGTCTCCACTATTTTATAAATTCTAGCTTTGTTATAGAAACTTGTCCTAAAGGGTGGCATGTCCAGATGAGGGTAATGAACCATAGTTGACAATGTTCATTCTTCACATGAGTTGCTGTCACGTGTACTAAAGACCATAAAGGATTGGCTTGGCTAAAACCCAGTCATTTTGCTCCATGAAACCTCTTTCCCATGGTTTGTCTTTTTCTACATCATTTATGATCTTTGTAATTTATTCTTTAGATTTAGCTAAAATATAGATGTACTACAGATGTCAGCATAAGCTATGTGCAAAGGTCTACTGATTGCAGAAAAGAATTGGGTATGATTGGCCAATTTCCAACCAAGAATAATGAAGCAGGAACTTTTAAACCCCAGATATCCAGTCTATGAGAGTGATAAAGTGAATCACAATTATTTTGATAAAGAGAGCTTTCAAAAGTATTAAAGTCAAGGATGGCAATTTCAGTAAACAACTAATAAAAAAACACAATATACATAAGAACTGAGCTCCTTTTAAGTAATTTAACTTTTATTATTTGTCAATATACTGTAATAAACAACAGTTTTTTTTTATGAGCTCAATTCTTCCATGGAATTTTTTTTTCTATCTAGGCATTATTCATCTAAAAGCATGGAAACTTCTAGAAGATTCCTAAAACCAATTCTTTGCTTTATTGGCTTGTGAGATTATTGGCTTGTGAGAGAAAGTGTCAGTGAAGATGTAATGTGGATAAAATGACTAACCTTAGATGCAATATAAACGATCACAAGTACAAAACTGATGAAACAGTCATTATCAACCTTTTGCATGAAAAATGCATAAATAATCAAATGAGAAAGTACAGAGCCCAGAGAAACAACTATCAAGTGTCCAAACAAATAGTCAAGGTACATACCAGATATTTCCATAAAATCCCTTTAAGGAACATGCCACACCATTTACAGCTATTTATTGATAACTAGTGGTGAAACAAGATATCATTCCTCTCTCATGCTTTATCTGAACTTTTCATTTTAAAACAAGTTTATGTTTTGCTGATTTTTTTCTTGAATCATTCCCATCCGCAAGTAACTGATCCCATGCAAAGGCACAGAAAATCCCCTGTCATTTGTGTTCAGGCTACATTTATCTCAGTTCGAAACAAATTGTCTCTACTATGTTTTGTGCTGGAGGAAGTTTCTTTTCTCTACAGCTGATTAGTATCTCTTTCTTATTTATTTTTCAAGGGTTATACTTCCCCCAAACTTTTGAAGTTATACTTGTTAGAGACTGGACTGGCAATATATTATTCTAGGACTCAAGGTAAATTTTCTTTCTTTCTTTCTTTTCTTTTTAACCATCCTAGCTGTAGGGAGCAGCTAGAGATTCAATAGACAAAACCTGTGTAAGGCTATGAAAAGCACAAAAGTGATCATTTCACAGTAAACATTCAGTTCAGTTCAGTTCAGTCGCTCAGTCATGTCCGACTCTCTGCGACCCCATGAATCGTAGCATGCCAGGCCTCCCTGTTCATCACCATCTCTCAGAGTTCACTCAGACTCACGTCCATCGAGTCCGTGATGCCATGCAGCCATCTCATCCTCTGTCGTCCCCTTCTCCTCCTGCCCCCAATCCCTCCCAGCATCAAAGTCTTTCCAGTGAGTCAACTTTTCACATGAGGTGGCCAAAGTACTGGAGTTTCAGCTTCAGCATCATTCCTTCCAAAGAAATCCCAGGGTTGATCTCTTTCAGAATGGACTGGCTGGATCTCCTTGCAGTCCAAGGGACTCTCAAGAGTCTTCTCCAACACCACAGTTCAAAAGCATCAATTCTTCAGCGCTCAGCCTTCTTCACAGTCCAACTCTCACATCCATACATGACCACTGGAAAAACCATAGCCTTGACTAGACGGACCTTGGTTGGGCATAACTTTTCTTCCAAGGAGTAAGTGTCTTCAAATTTCATGGCTGCAGTCACCATCTGCAGTGATTTTGGAGCCTCCCAAAATAAAGTCTGACACTGTTTCCACTGTCTCCCCATCTATTTCCCATGAAGTGATGAGACTGGATGCCATGATCTTCGATTTCTGAATGTTGAGCTTTAAGCCAACTTTTTCCTCTCCACTTTCACTTTCATCAAGAGGCTTTTTAGCTCCTCTTCACTTTCTGCCCTAAGGGTGGTGTCATCTGCATATCTGAGGTTATTGATATTTCTCCTGGCAATCTTCATTCCAACTTGTGTTTCTTCCAGTCCAGCGTTTCTCATGATGTACTCTGCATATAAGTTAAATAAGCAGGGTGACAATATACAGCTTTGACATACTGCTTTTCCTATTTGGAATCAGTCTGTTGTTCCATGTCAAGTTCTAACTGTTGCTTCCTGACCTGCATACAGATTTCTTAAGACATTGGGTTGACCAAAAGTTCATTTGGGTTTTTCCTCTGATGTTACAGAAAAACCTGAACGAATCTCTTGGCCAACACAACAGTTCCTTATTTGTGGCAGTCTTGGCTGAAATATCAATGCAGAGACATCCTTGTGTTCAGCACTTTGCCTGAATAAACATATAAGGCATTTGGTCAGTATTAGGAAATAGTGATACTTGAAAGTAAGTTTTGCAGGGAAAGGAAATGCCTTTTTCCTTAAACATACTTATTTGATCTCTTGTCGATATTTTACATCATCTACTACAAATATGTATTTGAAACATGTAGACAAAAATATGAAGGTGACGTGTACCCTTTATCTCTATATATTAAACACTTTTATTGTTCCATGTGAAGTTGTGGAAAAAACCTTTCCCTAGAGCCAGAAAAAAAAAAGTCTGCAAAAGAGAATATATATGTGTTTTAAAGATTAGCCTGAACAGAAAACCATGCATATACCTAGTTATTCAGTAGCAGAAGGGATAAATTTTGTGTTATGGTCTCAAAAATGAAATACTATACAGTAATGAAAATAAATGGTAAAACTATATCCTACATTATAGATGGACCCTTACAAATATAATGTTGAACAGAAGGAGATAGATCCAAAAGAAGATATATGTCTAATTCCATTATAAAGAACAATAACCAAACTATGCTTCTATAGGTTAGGATAGTAGTTACTCTTGAGTGGCTTATATAATTTAAAGGGGGAAGAAAGAAAGAAGAAAGAAAGTAGGGACAAGCACTAGACCATTCAGGAACGACCTGAATCAAATCCCTTATGATTATACAGTGGAAATGACAAGTAGATTCAAGGGATTAGATCTGATAGACAGAGTGCCTAAGAAATATGGATGGAGGTTCTTGACACTGTGCAGGAGGCAGTGATCAAAACCATCCCCAAGAAAAAGAAATGCAAAAAGGCAAAATGGTGGTTTGAGGAGGCCGCACACAGCTATGAAGAGAAGAGAAGTAAAAGGCAAAAGAGAAAAGGAAAGATATACCCATTTGAATGCAGTGTTCCAAAGAATAGCAAGGAGAGATAAGAAAGCCTTCCTCCATGATCAATGCAAAGAAATAGAGGAAAACAACAGAATGGGAAAGACTAGAGATCTCTTCAAAAAAATTAGAGATACTGAGGGAACATTTCATGTAAAGATGGGCACAATAAACTTCCAGAATTCAAGCTGGATTTAGAAAAGGCAGAGGAACCAAGATCAAATTGCCAACATCCACTGGTTCATCGAGAGAGCAAGAGAATTCCAGAAAAACATCTATTTCTGCTTTATTGATGATTCCAAAGCCTTTGACTGTATGGATCACAACAAACTACGGAAAATTCTTCAAGAGATGGGAATAGCAGACCATCTAACCTGCCTCCTGAAAAATCTTCATGCAGGTCAAGAAGCAACAGTTAGAACTGGACATGAAATGATAGACTGGTTCCAAATTGGGAAGGGAGTACGTCAAGGCTGTATTTTGTCAACCTGCTTATTTAACTTACATGCAGGGTACATCACACGAAATGCCGGGCTGGATGAAGCACAAGCTGGAATAAAGATTGCTGGGAGAAATATCAATAACCTCAGATATGCAGATGACACCACATTTATGGCAGAAAGCAAAAAAGAACTAAGGAGCTTCTTGATGAAAGTGAAAGAGGAGAGTGAAAAAGTTGGCTTAAAACTCAACATTCAGAAAACTAACATCATGGCATCTTGTCCCATCACTTCATGGCAAATACATGGAGAAACAATGAAAACAGTGACAGACTTTATATTTTTGGTCTCCCAAACCACAGTAAATGGTAACTGCAGCCATGAAATTAAAAGACACTTGCTTCTTAAAAGAAAAGCTATGACTAACCTAGACAGTATATTAAAAGCAGAGACATTACTTTGCCAACAAAGGTCTGTGTAATCAAAGCTATGGTTTTTCAGTAGTCAAGTATGGATGTGAGAGTTGGACAGTAAAGAAGGCTGAACGTCAAAGAATTGATGCCTTTGAACTGTGGTGTTGGAGAAGACTCTTGAGAGTTCCTTGGGCTGCAAGGAGATCTAACCAGTCCATCCTAAAGGAGATCAGTCCTGAATATTCTTGGAAGGACTGATGCTGAAGCTGAAACTCCAATACTTTGGCCACCTGCTACAAAGAACTGACTTATTGGAAAAGACTCTGATGCTGCAAACTGTTGAAGGCAGGAGGAAAAGCGGATGACAGAGGATGAGACTTTTGGATGGCATCGCCGACTAGATGGACGTGAGTTTTAGTAAGCTCTGGTAGCTGTTAATGGACAGGGAAGCCCAGCATGCTGCAGACCACGGGGTCACAGAGTCGACACGACTGAGTGACTGAACTGAACTGCAGTGTGGTTTGTTAATGCTCTGTTTTCTAATATTGTTGTGGCTCTTGAGATGTGTCCAATGTGTGAAAGTGTGCTAGCTTTTACATCCATGTGTTATATATATATATTTTCTATATGTTAGATTTAAAATGGACACAAATGCTTGGCTTACATCTCCCACAGAAGAGACATCTATTTTCACTCATCTTCAATGCAGGTTAGTCTTAGTGGTGTATTAAATCAACAGAAGGCGGAATATGTGATATTCTGAGACATTTAAGAATGAGTCACAGAAAACCTACTGATATTACCTAGGCCTGTTGAAAACAATTTTCTGGAGTCCTGGGCCATCTCAAATGTATCTGATTACCCTGAGGCTGCCATGCTGTAGGGGAATCCAAGTCACATTTGTGGTTGACTGTTTCCTAGTCATCACTGGTAAGGCAAACACATGTGAGCAAAGCTGTTTGAGATCCTCTAGACGAGACCATCTGTCTGCTGATTATCACTGAATGACTGAGCTGACATCACATGATACATTAAAAAAAAAAAATCAGCTGATTCCCAAGCAATACCCTATCCCTCAAAATCATGATACATTATAAAATAGCAGTTAGTTTAACCCAAGTTTTAAAGTAGGAGATGGTTTGGTACAGAAGTAGATAACTAAAACATATACTGTTGTTTAGTCCGTAAGTTGTATCTGACTCTTTTGTGACCCCAGGGATTGTAGCTTTCAGGATCCTCTGTCCATGGAATTTTCCAGGCAAGAAAACTGGAGTGGGTTGCCATTTCCTTCCCCCAAAACATATACATTATTGTCCTTTTAATGTAAAGGCTTTTATCTCAAGAAAATAATTTACGATCTTTTGAAAATGTGAATGCCCCCTTGACTGACAGATTTCTGCCAGTTACATGCTGTTCACAAAGCTTTCCACTGAAAGTGCATATAATTTACTGAAATTACTTTGAGATTGGGGCTTAGGTCTAGAGGCTTTTTCCCCCCACAACATCACATTGCTGCTAGTTACAGAAATGAAAGTTATCTAAACTTTTTTGCAATAATTTTGCAATAATTATAACAAAAGCCAAAATTCAATACATATCCATTTACCTATGGCGAATTTCACCACTAATCATTAAAAGTTACATTTTAACTATGAAGTGTTTATGCCATCATTTCAAGACCACAGACTTTGGATGATTTGATTTTCCTGTTTGATATAGTGATTCTTTTGTTACCTTATAAAGATTAGTCATCAGGCTATTTGGTCAAAATTATTCTATCAGTTTGAAAATGTTGATACACCAGCCCTTTTTGTTTCCTAAATTTTCATTTGAAAAAAGTAGCAAACCTTAGAATTCTTTTTTTTTAAATATAGAAATAGCACTAGATTTTTTTTCCTATTTGTATATAAAATGAATATTTCTGTCTTATCAGGTAGGTGAACAATGATCTGAACAAATTATATTTTGAAAGTGAGTAGTTAAGAATAGAAAAATCTCAAATTTAGCATGTTATTAATAGGAAAAATAAAGGATAAGTAGACTTATTTTAAGCTTTCCATGAAAGTAATAATTAAGTATAAATGGCTTTGAAGTTTTATACCAACAATTTTATGGACTCACAGATAGAACAGAAAGTGACCGTAAGGGAAATATTGCCTTCTGGCCATTACCCTGCTCTTTGGTCTACATGTCCTGTAGTTTCAGGAGAGCTGGAACTGGTACCTCTTGCAACATTGCAACAGAATGAAACTCCAGATGCTCACAGATGGTAAGCCTACAAACTTAATTAAAACTCATGCTTTATTATCCCAAAATAGGAAAATTGAGAAAGCTTTGCCCAAAGAAAATGTTTCTGTTTTCCCTGTTTCATCTCCGACCACTGAGAAAAGTTTAGGGGTCGTGGAAATGAAAAACAACAACAAAAACAAAGAAAGCTTCTTGTTGCCAGGCAAGGGAGCAAATCAGACTACTGGCCAGCAACCTAAATATTGCTTCAGACTCAAGTTCAGCAGTTATGAATTGTGTGCCATGTACCTAGCACTGTATTATTCACTGAATCAGGGTTAATGAGACTATTATAAAAAGGAATTAAAGGACAAGCATCTATCACCAAATATGTATAGAGGACATGTATTTCAGACACATGTTTGATTATAAATTTTTCTTGCAACTGTTAAAGGCACAATCTTACTTTCTCTTGAGAGATACTAAAATGAGATTTACTGACCATCCTATGTCTATTTACATGCACTCCAGACTCTAGAGGGCTTCCCTGGTGGCTCAGATTGTAAAGAATCCAGTTGCAATGCAGGAGACGTGGGTTTGCTCCCTGGATCAGGAAGACGCCTGGAGAAGGGAATGGCTACCCACTCCAGAATGTTTGCCTGGAGATTTCCAGGGACAGAGGAGCCTGGAGGGATACCATCCACGGGGTCTCAGAATCAGACAGGACTGAGACATTAACACTTAGACTCCTATAAAGCTTCTTTTTCCTTTATCTTGCAAACTGATATTATGTTTTTATAGACTCGTATCTAGGCAAATGACACTGAAACTTAAAGACTGTTTGTTAGTGAAATGCAGTTGTTTCTCTGGATGCTCACTGTGGACTTGATTGTCCTCTAGCTCGAAGAGTCGAAATAAAGAAAGAATGGTCTCTCAGGGGTCCACTTCTTTGAAGGGTCTTATAGTCTGCTAGATTTTCTTTGCGGGCTTCCCAGGTGGCTCAGTGCTAACTGTTTGAAAATGCAAGAGATGTGGGTCCAATCCCTGGGTCAGGAAGATCCCCTAGAGGAGGAAATGGGAACCTCTTCTATTTTTCTTGCCTGGGAAATCCCATGAACAGAGGAGTCTCACAGGCTACAGTTCCTGGGATCACAAAGAGTTGTACATGACTTACTAACTAAACAAGAGATCTTTCTTTAGTTAGCATGGAAGAAGTGTGTCAATTTAAGCACTATTACCCCAACTGAAAATATATACTATACTCACCCTATTAGTTACATTAACTTTCTTTATAGAAATACTAAAATGTCTAAATTGTTTTCTTTTTTGCTGTTAAGGTACATATCATGTACTTGCTATAATTTTTTTTTCCTAAAAACTAACATCCATATTTGTAGGCATCAGGAAGAGCAGAATTCAGACTACCTTATGCCAATTATTCAACATGTCAATAAATAAAAGTTATTTATCTGAATAGCCAGGTTCTATATTATCAAGTTATTTTAATATATTTAAATATATTGATATTTTAGAGATTAATTTTGAAGACAGTCATGTATTTAAACCATCTTATCTGCTCTGATCATTACTTTTGGTCCATCTTTGACAACTTTTCCTGCTTTTTTATGGTCAACTGTGATTTTTAAAATCTAGGTTATTGAATTTTCTAAGCAAGAAATTTATTTTAGTGGTTTGTTTGTTCATTTATATGTTTTATTTTGTTTCAGCTAGAGAATCTAGTTTCTGAAATGATCATCTTCACTTTCCCAATATTTTTATCTTTAATTTTCTTGCCTTACTATGTGATTGACACTTCAGGAAAAATAGTAAATCGTGATGCCTCTAAATACATTTTTGTCCTTCCCTTATTGCAATGAAAATGAACATACTGCTTCAACAATGGAAAATACTCATTGGTAGACATACAGTTATCAGCAAAGAGTGCTTGATGATCACAGATAGACTTTTAAGAGACTACATATGGTACATTTATTTATAAGAACCTGAAGTTGAAGATAAAATGTCCGAAGATAAAATCAATTTTTAAAATTGTGGCATATGGATTTGATTTAAAATTACACGTCAGTAAAATTAAAAACAAACTACGGATACATGCAACTGTATAAATGAACCTCAAAAAATCACACCAAGAAAACATACACAAAGACAGGTAGTTTATGATTACATTTATATGAAGTTTCAGAATAGATGACATTAATTGTTGGAGACAAAAATTAGAATAGTGGTTCCAGATGGGGTGGAGGATACTATTTGAAACTGAAAGGGGTCTCCTGGGGCCTTCTGTGATGCCACAAATATTCAACAGCTTAACTTTTCATCTGGGGGTAGTTACACAAGTGCATAATCATATAATATGTATCTAGCTGTGTAATTACAACTTATGCATTTTATTATATGTATTTTTTAATCAAAAAATGAGTAAACAATGAGAACAGCAGAAGAGCAATACAGAAATACTTTTTCTTTTAGCTAAGATGGAGTAGCATGTGGAAGATTAGAGATTTCACTTAAAAAAATATACAAGATTGAATATGTAAAATTAGGAAAACAAATAGTTTGAGGCCATCAGTGAAGCTTCCAAGATGAGAATGTGTGGATTAAGACCTGTACATTCTATTAGCCTCTTTCTGCTACTGGCATTTGCAATTTATGGAACTCAAGAGGTGGAGAAATCCAGGCAAAAGGCCATGGCTAAGAGGAAGAAAAATCAGCAGAACTTGGAGGGATGACATAAGTCTGAGTAAATCAAAAGATAAATTCAGCGCAATCAAGCAGCGAGGATTTAAAGGGCTAAGAACATGATGAGTCAATCTTAAAGCGGTTCATAGTTTGCTCTTTATGGCATTTGCAAGGCAGGGGACTAGGGAGCTAAGCATAAGGCCACCAAAAGTGTAGCAAGCTATCAGTAATCTTACAGAGCTTATTACTCAACCAAACTTGGGTTCACTTACTCAACTTGCAGCAAAGCTGATCTGCTGATACCTATTTGTAAAGGAAAGAACAGCATTTATTGTGTGGCAAGGAAAATGGGGAGCTCATGCTTAAAAGATGGAAACTCCTGATAACTTTTAGGTAAGGGTATTTAAAGACAGAGTGAAGGAGAGGATTGTGGAGTTTGTGATCAGTTCATGCTCAGTTTTCTGATTGGTTGATGGTGAAGTAACAGGGTGATATTTCAGGAATCTCAGCTGACAACCTTTTGGTTCCAACTGGTCTATGTCTATGTGCTGGCGGTCAGCATGTAGTTAACTTTTACCTGATGGGTGTTAGCACATATAAAACAACTCAAGAATGTGGCTCAGTATATTATTGATAGCCCTAGAGGAGGAACTAAAGGTCCTTGACTTTGTTTTATGACCGAACTATTATTATTTTGTCCAACTGGATGGTTTTCCTTTGTTTCTACATTTTCTAATTTCTCCGATTGAATTTGATCTTTGGAACTAAGAGAAGGCTGAGGAGGCTAGAGTTTTCTCAGAGACAAGAGGCAGAGGATACAGGAGGGTCCATCCTTGGGAAGGTACTGCTAGGTCTATTTGGTTCCTAAAGAGCCCAAAAAGAAAAATCAAAAATGAATATACAGTCAAATAAGAAAAGCCCTAGTTATCAACAGGGACATTCAGATGGGATCCCTGGAAAGCTCCTTCTTAGTAGTGTAAGAATGCAAGATGCTAGTAAAACTAAGCCTCTATATCAGTCCCATCACTGGTTGAGTATCATCCCCTCCAAGCTATCCATCAGAGGAGAGAATGGACCTTCTCAGGATAAAGAATACATCATCCAAAATCTTCACAATATTATAGAACAATGGTTGACATTAAACACACACACACACACACACACACACACACACACACACACACACACACACACACCTAATAGATCAAGATAAACAACCAAAAAGGAAAAAAAATATTTAGAGAAACTGACTCACAGTAGACCCATGATGATGATGGAAATTACTGGACCCAGATGCTAAAATAACTTTGATTAGTAAGTTGAATAAAATAGTTTATAAGGTGCATTACAGAGTCTCAGAAAATACAATAAAATTCTAAAATGTAAAATGGAATAATTAATGTGTCAGTAATGGTTCATCAGTTGTAGTAAGTGTACCATCCAAAGGTGGGATATTAGCAATAAGGGAAACTGGATGTGGGGTATATGGGAATTCTCTATACTATTTTTGTAACTTTTCTGTAAATCTAAAACTCTAAAATTGAAAATGCATTTAAAAATGGAATAATTGAAATTGTTAGCTCTGATGTATTAATAAGTTAAGAACAAATCTTATAGAGAAAAAGAAAGGAGTTATCAAAGAATGATAAGTCAGCAGCAAATATCTGAATTGAAGAATAAAGAGCAAATGAATAGAAAAATCCATAAAAGTATATAACTATAGAAAAAAAAGTTTTAAAAATTATTTAACTTTGTTAATTGAGGCCCTAGTGATAGAGGAGAAAGAGAAAGGGGTAGGGATAGGGTAGCGATAATGGACAATGGATAATGGGATAATGGTAGGGATAATGACAAGAATTCTCCAAAACTGAACATCAAACCACAGATCCAAACACTCTACAAGACAGTCAGGATATATATAATAGAACCTGGCACACTGATGTATCACTCTTGAAACACAAGGAGAAAATCTCAAAAGCATCTTAAATCAATAAAACTGATAGTGACTTCTCAACAAAAATGAAGATTCAGTTCAGTTCAGTTGCTCAGTCATGTCCGACTCTTTGCGACCTCATGAATTACAGCACGCCAGGTCTCCCTGTCTATCACCAACTCCTGGAGTTCACTCAGACTCACGTCCATCAAGTCAGTGATGCCATCCAGCCATCTCATCCTCTGTCATCCCCTTCTCCTCCTGCCCCCAATCCCTCCCAGAATCAGAGTCTTTTCCAATGAGTCAACTCTTCGTATGAGGTGGCCAAAGTACTGGAGTTTCAGCCTTAGCATCATTCCCTCCAAAGAAATCCCAGGGCTGATCTCCTTCAGAATGGACTCATTGGATCTCCCTGCAGATCCAATGAAGATTAGAGGATAATAAATTAACACCTTTAAGTGGCTAAATAATAAAACCAGACCTCCTAAAATGCTACATTCAGGTGAAAGTAAAAGACATTTCCAAACAAATACAGTGAGAAATCTTCATTGGCATATTTCCACCAAAAGGGTAGATGGCATTCTTTAGGCAGAAGGAAAATTGGACTAAATGGAAGAAATGGAAATGAAGAACACTAGGAAAAACTTAATATGTGAATAATGATGATATAAAATAGTTAAATGAATATTCATGGTATAAAGTAATAGTATAACGCAGGGCTTAAATATAAATACATAGTTACTGTATATATATATACATAAACATACATATATATATACATACACACACACACACACACACATTTATATAATTTAGTTCAGTTCAGTTGCTCAGTTGTGTCCAACTCTTTGCGACCCATGGACTGTAGCCCACCAGGCTTCCCTGTCCATCGCTAGCTCCTGGAGCTTGCTCAGACTCATGTCCATAGAGTCAGTGATGCCATCCAACCATCTCACATCCTAATGACGGTGATAATACAAAAGTTGGGATTGGTAATGGAGATAAAAGGAGTTAGTCTTCTAAGATCCATGTCTTGTCCATGGAGTGGAAAGAAACTAATTTGAAGTATACTGAAATAATATCTATCTACTGAATATATAATGCATATATGTTTTTCATTTATCTTTTGTGTATACACACACATAGAAATTTTCTGTCTCTTTCTCTCATCGATGTTTTTCTCTTTAAGATTTGGCTTATTCAGATATGCTATCTAATTTAGAGTAGATTGTTGATACAACAATTTGAATATTTATGAAAAATCCTGCTCTGTTTACAGCAGGGATCCCTTATCAATAAACATTTATCAGGAAACATATTTTCCTATTGCTACCGATGCTGTATCTGTTCTATGACCTAAATAAAGATTTTAAACCTGTGTTGATAATCTGGCACCTTCCAAATGCATTACATTCACTTGAAAGAACAAGAATAAACTAATAAAAAGTGACATAAAAAAGTGACAACTCGGAGTTTAACTAGAGCCCAAACAACTTTATGGCAACTGGTGTTTAGTTCCCCAACCTAAGAAACAAATTTCCATACATATTTAGATATTCTTGCTAACTGGCATGTTGAAGGTTGCAGTGGGGTTCTGACCCTGTGAAAATCTGTGAGGACAAATAAAACAAAAGTAATAGGATAGCGGTGACGGGGCAAAGGAACATCCCAATTCCAGGAGGAAAGAATGATAAATTATCTGACTGGATGGTTCTAGGGGGCCCAATTCTTAGAGTTACCCTATTCCCCTCTAGCACAGAGCTCTCATTGACTTACGGAGAAACTCTGAACTTGAAGAGAAAATTGGAATCAGGAGAATTGAGAGCATTCTTATGCCCTTTCTTTGCAATAATTTTAAAGGACATATGTCTTTCAAATAATTCTGTTGGATTTGATTTCAGGCAATAAGAGGTCAGTAAATATATTTATGATAGAAGGAAGAGATAGAAATATTAAGGGGAAAACCCCAAGTCACAGCAATAAACTCCTCTCACAGAACATAAAAAGGAATATCTTCAGAGGAGCTTAAATCAGCAACCTTTGGAAATGTGTAAAGTTTCAGTTCACATAGTTTGTTTTCTCTCTCTTTTTAAAAATTCTAACATGAAACAATCTTTGACAGCTTGTCAGAAATCATTTATTAGTTTACCAAGTTCTACTTATAATTCAGTTCAATTGAAGGAAAGGTTTAGAGAGGAATATTTATCTGGTGGCTTTGGCCTCTCCTGTACTTAGGGTGACTCATGACCTGTGAGAATCGATGAATCTTTATTAAATACATTCACAGCTTGCTTCTTCCAATGCCTCTCTGAGCCCCTTATGCATACTTGGACTCTGGAACTGATGAAGCATACTTTCACTGCATGCTGAGTTCCTTAAGGGCAAAGATTACTTCTTCACTCAGCTCTGTATCTCTAGCATCTAGCAGAGTACTGGCTCCAAGTGGAAATCAATCAAAGTTTCCTAAATAAATAAATGATTAAGAGAAAACTTAAGTTGAAGGTGGAATGTGATATGTTGTCTCATTTCTTCTAATCTGTGAAGCACTATCTGGTTTTTGACAAAGAGGGTCATAAACTTGTTTGTTGGAAGATAAGATCAAGAAGATTGAGAGAGGGAGTGATACATAAGAGACAGTGTTGCCTCTGCTAAGTCGCTTCAGTCGTGTCCGACTCTGTGCGACCCCATAGATGGCAGCCCACCAGGCTCCCCCGTCCCTGGGATTCTCCAGGCAAGAGTACTGGAGTGGGTTGCCATTTCTTTCTCCAGTGCATGAAAGTGAAAAGTGAAAGTGAAGTCACTCAGTCGTGCCCGACTCTTAGCGACACCGTGGACTGCAGCCTATAAGGCTCCTCCGTCCATGGGATTTTCCAGGCAAGAGTACTGGAGTGGGGTGCCACTGCCTTCTCCGAAGAGACTGTGTTAGGAGATAATAAAGGTTTAGAGGTCAGCATCCATTAACTCAGACATTTATTCCTGATTATATGGAGTACCAGATATTCGGAATTGCAAATTAACGTAGTGACAGACATTTACACAGCAGGAATAGAGTGTTGAGGAAGGCATTCATTATAAAACATACCTTCAAGAGGAGGAAGATAAAGCATTTACCTGCTCTTGTCGGTATATAAACAGACCAGGGAAGCAGATGCTGATAAATGCTATGGAGAAGATGAAAGGTAGTAAAGAGTGATGGAGGCATCAGAGCCTAATGCAGTCTGGGGAATGCTCTCCGAAATACACTACTCCAGCCACTAGATGAGGGTACACAAGTAATAGGAGGGATTAGAAATCAGAGCCCAGGCAAACGTGAGCGGTGATGGTGGCTTAGATTAGTATTGAAGCGATAGAGAAATCGAATAATCAGATTCAGGATATAATTTAGAGACAGAGTTATTTTTTTTTTAAATTAATGTTTGAGATATGGAATTGGAAAATCAAAGAGGAATCTAGAGTGATTCTTAATTTGTTAATCTAAACAACTGGGTGTGTAGTAATGCATTTGACTGACATTGAAAAAAGCATGGGGAGTCAGGAGCAACTTTTAGAGGGTTAGGAATCTATAGTTACACGTTCACCAAGTTAGGTTTGAAAAATATATTAGAGATCCACTTGGAAATGTTGATTTGGCAATTGGGTATTTAGAGGGAGAGTCCAGCAGCAGAGAAATAAAATAAATTCTGTATATAGAGAATATTGGAGAAGGAAATGACAACCCAACTCCAGTACTCTGGCCTGAAAAATCCCATGGATAAAGGAGCCTAAAGGGCTACAGTCCATGGGGTTGCAAAGAGCCAGACACGACTGAGTGACTAAACAATAAAGGATATACATATAGGGATTATGAGAATGAGATTAATAAATAAAACAGTGTTTGAACATGCTGGAATTTATCTCTTCTTAATCACCACAGATAGAGTACATGTAGACAAGAAGAAAGGAGGGCCAAGAGTCCAACATTTACATATAAAGGAAAATCAAGTAAAGGGGGCTTAGGAGACACTAGTGAGGCAGATGTACAACCAGATGCATGATGGCTTTGAATAAAATAAAATAAGTAAATATCTAAAGTTTGAATTACCGTGAACTTCAGAGTTTGATATTTTCCCCTAGAATTCCTCCTTCTCAATTTCAGTAACACTGCCATCCCCACACAGTCTGTGCTGGGAGCACCACCACTTAATCAAAAGCCACATTTCCTGGTCTTCCTTCTACCTAAGAAGCCATGGAACTAAACCCTGGTCAGCGAAATGTGACCAGCATGACGCGGCACTGCACGCAGTAGCTGGGTCGGATTCTCCAGGAAGCCCTTGCTCTTTGCTCTCACTTGCTGGACAGTGGAGACAGCAGGTGTGGCTGCCTTGAACGCAGACATGGAATGGTCCTGTTGAGGAGGGCTGCACCATAGAACTGGCTGAGGACTGCCAACTTAGGGACGGCTATATAGAAGAAAAATAAATTTTTGCCTCATTTAAGCCTCTGTAGTTCAAGATGTCTTTGTTACAGCATTTCATCCGTACGCTAATTTAATAGATAAGGTTGCTGGTGTCAATATCTTGTAGGGCTTATTGTTCTTGGAGGCCTTACCTGGAAGGCTTCCCAGGTGGCGCTAGTGGTCAAGGACTTGCCTGCCAGTGTAGGAGCGTAAGAGACGTGGGTCCAAGCTCTGGGACACAACAGTGAACAAAACAGATGAAGAGCCTCAGCCCTCACTGAACTCACATTGCAAGCAGGGGTTTCTTTCTGAGGTTAACTCTTTTAGCCTCTTCTTAATCTTTTCATTTTTCCTTTTGTTGGATCCTGCTTCTTACTGACAACAAAGAGGTCCAAGCTGCCTTTTCCTATTCCTTAGAGATATGAATTAAGTAAAATCTACTCTGTGGAAAAAACCTTTCTTGAATTCCATTAAGCAAGTTAAACCCTCCAACCTCTGAGATTAACAATTCTTTCCACTAAGAGCACAACTTTTTAATTAATTTTCACAGTATACTTGTATTCTGTCTTTTCATACATACATGTATAAACTGATAGATTTTTCCATAAACATAACGTTAGTAACATTATGACCAACCTAGACAGCATATTAAAAAGCAGAGACGTTACTTTGCCAACAAAGGTCTGTCTTGTCAAGGCTATGGTTTTTCCAGTAGTCATGTATGGATGTGAGAGTTGGACTATTAAGAAAGCTGAGTGCCGAAAAATTGATGCTTTTGAGCTGTGGTGGTGGAGAAGACTCTTCAGAGTCCCTTGGACTGCAAGGAGATCTAACCAGTCCATCCTAAAGGAGATCAGTCCTGAATATTCTTTGGAAGGACTGATGCTGAAGGTGAAACTCCAATACTTTGGCCACCTGATGTGAAGAACTGACTCATTTGAAAGAACTGATGCTGGGAAAGATTGCAGGCGGTTGGAGATGGGGATGACAGAGGATGAGATGCTTGGATGGCATTACTGACTCAATGGACATGAGTTTGAGTAAACTCCAGGAGTTGGTAAGGGTCAGGGAGGCCTGGTGTGCTGCAGCCCATTGGGTTGGAAAGAGTCGGACATGACTGAGCAACTGAACTGAACTTAACTGAGTGTTAGTAACTCAGCTGTGTCCAACTCTTTGTGAGTCCATGGACTATAGCCCTCCAGGTTCCTCTGTTCTTGGAATTCTCTAGGCAAGAATACTAGAGTGGGTAGCCATTCCCTTCTCCAGGGGAATCTTTCCAACCCAGGGATTGATCTCCTCTATTGCAGGCAGATTCTTTACCAGCTGAGCCACCAGGGAACCTCCATATACTCACGGCAGTGATGTATTTTTATATTCCATGTGCATGTGTAACATGTTTGAAATACACTGGCTGAATATGTGATCCAAATACTATCATTCAGGTTGGTGATGGACAGGGAAACCTGGCATGCTGCAGTTCATGATGTTGCAAAGTGTTGGACACAACTGAGTGACTGAATAGACTATCATTCCACCTTTCATAATTTATGATTAATTTGTTGGTTTATTCAGTTATTCCATCTGCTATGATATGTCTTAGGTCTGGTATACAAGGATTTTTGCATTCAGAGGGAAGGTAGAGAAGGAAAGACAAGAAAGAAAACTTGAACTGAAACTCTCATTGTTTAGATCTTTCATCAGTTAGAACTGGACATAGGACAAGTGAAGAACTGGACATGGGACAACTGATCAGTTCTGAACTGGGAAAGGAATGCAACAAGGCTGTATATTGTTGCCCTGCTTATTTCACTTATATGCAGAGTGCATCATGTGAAATGCCAGGGTGAATGAATCATGAGCTGGAATCTTGATTGCTGGGAGAAATATCAACAACCTCAGATATGCAGATGATACCACTCTACTGGCAGAAAATAAAGAGGAACTCAAGAGCCTCTTGATGAGGGTGAAAGAGGAGAGTGAAAAGATGTCTTAAAACTTACCATTCAAAAATAAGAGATTATGACATCTGGTTTTATCACTTCATGGCAAACAGAAGGGGAAAAAGTGGAAGCAGTGACAGATTTTATTTTCTTTGGCTCCAAAATCACTGTGCATGATGACTATAGCAATGAAGTTAAAAGATATGTGCTCCTTTGAAGGAAATCTATGACAAATCTAGACAGTGTATTAAAAAGCAGAGACATCACTTTGTCAACTAAGGTGTGTCTAGTCAAAACTATGATTTTTCTAGTAGTCATGTATGAAAGTGAAAGTATGTGTTAGTTGCTCAGTCATGTCTGACTCTTTGCAACCCCACAGACTGCAAGCTGCCAGGCTCTTCTGTCCATGGAATTCTCTAGGCAAGAATAATGGAGGAGTTGCCATTTTTTTCTCCAGGGGATCTTCCAAACTCAGGGATTGAACCTGGGTCTCCTGTATTGCAGCCCGATTCCTTACTGTCCGAGCTACCAGGATATTCTGTGGCTCCAGGGTATCCACCAGGTTATATGAATGTGAGAAATGGACCATAAAGGAGGCTGAGCGCTGAAGAATTGATGCTTTCAGATTGTGGTGGTGGAGAAGACTCTTGAGAGTCCCTTGGGCAGCAAGGAGATCAAACCAGTCAATCCAAAAGGAAATCAACTTTGAATATTCATTGGAATGAGTGACGTTGAAACTCTAACACTTGGGCCACCTGATGCAAAGAGCTAACTCACTGCAAAAGACCCTGATGTTGGGAAAGACTGAGGGCAGGAGGAAAAGGGGCAACAGAGGATGAGAGGGAAGGAGGAAAAGGGGCAACAGAGGATGAGATGGTTGTATGGCATCACTGACTCAATGGACATGAGTCTGAATCAACTCTGAGTGATAGTGAAGGACAGAGGAGCCTGGTGTGCTGCAGTCCATTGGGTCAGGGTAAATCAGACATGACTTAGTGACTACAAAAAAAAAATTTTTTTTTTAATGACATACAGAGAATACTGACACTGCTGGATTTCAACCTGCCAACAACAGAGACTGATTTTGAGCCACCAGTATAACCCTGTTGCTTGAGAAGATAAACTGGGCAGCCAATGGCAAGTTGATTATGTAAGCATATTCCAGAAGCAGGCAGTCTCAGGCAGCACCATATCCAAGGGCTTATGATGTGTTTGATCTGCTGTCATGCAATCCCATAAAACACATCATACTAAACAATTGACTTCACAGCATATACAGTTCAAAAAGGACCTGCAACTGTGGTATCAGCCAGCGATATTGCATACTACACTCCCAGGAAGCTGTCTATCAAACAGAGCTTTGGAACAAAGTTATGAAGAAAGAGCTAAGACTCTAGATTGGAGGGATACTTTTCAGAGTTAGGACAGCATCCTCCAGGACACGATATATACCTTGAATCAGTAAGTTTTATCTGCTACCTTTTCCCCAGTAGGAAGTCTACCTGGGTTCAGGATGCTCAAATGTTCCCACTCACCATCGCTTCCAGTGGCCCACTTTGGGAATACATGCTTCTCGTTCCCACAACTCTGGATGGAGTAGGCTTAGACGTCCTGGTCCCCAGTGGGGAATACACGCCAGGAGGCATGTCAGGAGTATCACTGCATTGTAACCCTGACTTCTAGCAAGGCACTTCGGGTGCCTTGTGTTCAAAGACTTCCATGGAAGAAGGGACATTGTCATCTTGGGTTACTCATCATTGATCCTCAGAAAGTTGGTAGATGCGCAATGAAGATAGGGATATATTGAGTATCCAAGCCACCCACTTGGCTTTTTATTCAGTTTAGTTGCTCAGTCATGTCTGACTCTTTGCAACCCCATGGAGTGCAGCATCCCAGACTTCCCTGTCCATCACCAACTCCCAGAGTTTTCCCAAACTTGTGTCCATCGTTTGGTGATGCCATCCAGCCATCTCATCCTCTGTTGTCCCGTTCTCCTCCTGCTTTTTATTACTTTACCCAATTGTCATGGTGAGTGGTCATAGTAATCACAGCCTGTTATGGGCTGGAACTGTGTCCCTCCCATATGTTGAAACTCTGGCCCCCATGTGACGTTCAGACAGAGACTCTGAGGAAGTGGTAAAATGATGGATGGAATTCTATTCTGACTGGACTGGTACACTTCTAGCCGAGGAAGAGACACCATAGATCTCGCTCTTTCTCTCTACACGTGCACAGAGAAAAGGCCAGAAAAAAATCACAGACAGAAGGCTGTCATCAGCAAGACAAGAAAAGAGGCCTCATGAGAAACGAGTTCTGATGGAATCTTGATCTTAGACTTGCCTGCCTCCAGAACTGTGAGGGAAATAAATGTTTGTCGTTTAAACCGCTCACTCTGTGGTATTCTATCATGGCATCCTAGGAAGACTACTATATAACCTTAGAGGGCATGGTAACTGGGAATTCAGAGAGAGGGAGGGAGGGAGGGGTGGGAAGGAGGGGAGGGAGGGGGGAGGGAGGGAAGGTGGGGGGAGGGGAGAGAGAGGGAGGAGGGTGGGCGGGGGGGGGGAGGGAGGGAGGGAGGGAGGGAGGGGGGAGGGGGGGAGGGAGGGAAGGTGGGGGAGGGGGAGGGAGAGATAGAGGGGGAGGGAGGGGGAGGGAGGGAGGGGGGGGGGGGGGAGGGGGAGAGAGAGGGAGGGAGGGTGGGGGGGGGGAGGGGGAGAGAGAGGGAGGGAGGGAGGGTGGGAGGGAGGGGGAGGGGAGGGAGGGAGGGTGGGGGGAGGGGAGGGAGGAGAGAGAGGGAGGGAGGGAGGGTGGGGGGGAGGGAAGGTGGGGGGGAGGGGGGGGGGGGGGGGGAGAGGGGAGGGAGGGAGGGTGGGGGGGGGGGGAGAGAGGGAGGGAGGGGGGAGGGAGGGAGGAGGGAGGGAGGGGGGGGGGGGAGGGAGGGGGAGGGAGGGGGTGGGGGGGAGAGAGGAGGGAGGGAGGGGGGGTGGGGGGAGGGGGGAGAGGGAGGGAGGGGGGGGGGAGGGAGGGGGAGGGAGGGAGGGTGGGGGGAGGGGAGGGAGGGGAGGGGGGAGGGGGGGGGAGGGTGGGGGGGGGGGAGAGAGGGAGGGAGGGAGGGTGGGGGGGGGAGGGAGGGTGGGAGGGGGGGAGTGGGGGAGAGAGAAATGTCACCAGCAAAGCCAGCGCAGCAGGCAGAATTGCCCCTAAGCGCAGATCCGGCTCCCGCATCAGATCGGCTGTTACCCCGGGTGCTGTCGCTTGTTTCGATCACCTTTCTCCTCTAAGTGTCCTCTGGTCAGAGAAGAGCACCAGAGGACGCGAGTGGAGAAGTGGGTTTGAGCAGCACACGAAGTGGCGTGCAGCCAACACGGAGAGGCACCTCTCAGATCTCGCGTCCCCAGCTGCTGGGCCTGTGCTCAGCCAGCTCTCTTCAGCTGTCTGTCTGTTAGAGGTGGCCCCAGCCGCAGAGAGACCACCAGCGGCAAGGCCGCCCGCTGCGGGCAGAAGCCCATATTTCATATCTGTTGGAGGCAGCACTGGAAAGACCTAGCCACTCTGGTCCAGCACAGGACGCCGCTGCAGGGCCACTTCAGGTCCTGAGCGTGCCGCGGGGCTGGCTGAGGTCCTCGGTCTCGGCAAAGCCTCCGCTGCTCCAGGCCGGCCTGCTTCCCCTCCTCCCTCCGTAGGGATGATTTCAAGGTCACTTCCTAATAAGCTTTCTGAGCAATAAACTGTCTGGGAGTCTGCTTCCCAGACAACCTAAACTATGACATGCTATGCATGACATCAGTGATACAAATTGTCATTTTGTCCAGACATTTTGAAATGATTGTTTGAGATTCCATGAGTAACGTTTCATATAAAATAAGCAGATTAAGCATTTTTCTTAAAAATCAGAGCAAGGACATCTTTATATTTTTATTTTAAGGTTAGTATTAGAATTTATAATGTAGTAATAAATATATGATCTAATAAATAGATTATCATAATTATATAGATATATAGAAGAAGTGAAGAGGAACTGAAGAACCTCTTGATGAAAGTGAAAGAGGAGAGTGAAAAAGCTGACTTAAAACTCAACATTCAAAAAACAAAGACCATGGCATCTGGTCCCATCACTTCAGGGCAAATAGATGGAGAAATAACAGAAACAATGAGAGACTTTATTTTCTTGGGCTCCAAAATCACTTAAGACGGTGACTGCCACGAAATTAAGACACTCCTTGGAAGGAAAGTTATGACCAACCTAGACAGCATGTTAAAAAGTAGAAACATTACTTTACCAACAAAGTCTAGCCAAAAGCTATGGTTTTTCCAGTAGTCACGTGTGGATGTGAGAGTTGGGCCATAAAGCCAAACACTGAAGAATTGATGCTTTTGAACTGTGGTGCTGGAGAAGACTCTTGAGAGTCCCTTGGACTGCAAGGAGGTCCAACCAGTCTATCCTAAAGGAAATCAGTCCTGAATATTCATTGGAAGGACTGATGCTGAAGCTGAAACTCCAATACTTTGGCCGCCTGATGGAAAGAACTGATTCACTGGGAAAATAAAAAAATAATGATGCTGGGAAAGACTGAAGGCAGGAGCAGAAGGGGATGACAGAGGATGAGATGGTTGGATGGCATCACCGACTCAAGGGACATGAGCTTAGACAAGCTCTGGGAGTTGGTGACGGACAGGGAGGTCTGGTCTACAGCAGTGCATGGGGTCACAAAGAGTGGGACACAACTGAGTAACTGAACAGAATAATTATATTAGATAGGTTATCATTTACATCTAATGACAAGATGATGCCTCAGACTGTTAGATAAAAATAGAAATTCATTCAAGTGGAAAACTATTAAAAACAAGTTCATTTTGTCAAAAAATTTAACTTTAAAGTTTTAAGCATTATAATATGAAATGTATTAAGACACAATGTACTTGTGTCTTAATAATTGTATTAAAACAGCCCATAAAGTGGTAACTGCAAAATGTATTTGTGACATGGCAGTTTTTCACATATGAGTTATGTCAATTTTCTAAGAACAGAGAATTCCCTTGATTACTATTGTTAGGAAGTTTGAAGGGTGGATGGCTAAACTCCACCCCAGGCATCCCCAGGAGAACTGACAAATATGCTACGAGATAACCACAGAGACTTTTCAACTCCTGCACATGCCTATAGGTACACAGTGCATACAAAATAACTGCAGGGGCTTCTCCAAGTAACCTTAGGCATTCAGGAGTCCAGTAAGGGCTAGTGAATATTCTGCATCTAATTATAACAGACTGGATTACGGACGTAAACAACACAGCCTGCTGTTATATAACTTACAGTTATCAGTTGGCCTTCTGCAAATGCCCCATTTCCATTCTATGTCATTGATTGGTGGTGGGTACAAACCCTACACGCACACCATAACCAAAATGAGGAAAGGGAATTATGAAAATGGGAAGCCAAGCGGGACTGGAACAAAAGATGAGGTAGGCTCTTTTGGGGTCAGTCTACTTCTATGTCTTGGGAGTGTCTGTCTAATAAAAAAATCTGTCTGCTTAAGCTGAGCTGAGCTGATCTGTAACTTGTTATTCCACATCCTTTGGTCTATTGTTCCAAATATCTGTTGTGACTTATGAAGTATTTGACAAAGTTTTCTGTGTAGAAAGAATCCATGCAAACAAAACAAGGCATATACCACAGCTTTTCAGTGCTTCAGTGTGTGAATAAAACTCTCTTAGGACTTGCTATATGTATTATTTGCTTTTTATTTTTCACCATAACTAAGACATTTTATTCTCAACAAGTCTGAACTTGCTTCACTGGATTATGTAGACTCAGTGGGTTCTGAACTCATTTCTTTGGTTTCATATTTGGAGTAGTGGTGGTGTTAAAAAAAAAGTCAAGATGTCAATAATCTAAATACAGACAGAAATAATAGACTTAGAATATTTGAGCTCTCAGGGCACTAAGATTGCACCTATCCTGGTATTGCACAAGCCAAATACCTCTAACTCTCGATGGATGACAGTAACCAGGTATTGGGAAACAAAGTGTGGGCAGACACATAGCAAGCCAAGGAGAGTCTATTCTATCTAAAAACAATGAAATTCAATTTTAAAAAAACAGACTAATACTTCCAAAAGTCTTAGTCAGTGTGGTTTCACTGATGACCCATACTAGTCCATCCAGACTCTTTTTTTTTTAAACTGATGAGATTTTGAAAAAAAAAAAAAAAAAAAAGCTGATTCCTGAGTATAGTGATAGCAGAGGCTGTAAAATTAAAAATAAATCTTTTCATAGGAATTTTAAGGGAATGGTCTGGAGATGGAATTAAAGTCTCCTGACACCCAAATTGGAGTTGTTTCTCTCAGAGGTTAGTATCTTTGAGTTTGAACAACATTTGCTCTCTTCAATTGGATATTCCCAAATTCCCTTCAAGATTCAACAATTATTTCCAAATGCAGATTTGATGTATTAGATTATATTATAGTTGCTACGGTCTCAGCCTCTTAGAAATATGAGAAATGAGATATTCTTTCCTGGGGTATCCAGATTGTAAGGCAAATTATGATACATAATGTCAAAAGAAATTCTGTTTATATACTTCCATTGGTGAAAAATAATTTCTGTTTGAGCAATTCTCTTAATTTTCCCATGTGGTGCTATTTTTAGTCTCTAAGTCAGGCATGTCGATGTACAAAGGGGAAAGAAAGCAATTTACAGCTCTGCAAAGAAATACAGCCTCTTCCACCTCATTTGTGTTTCATCTTGATTATCAACACATTTGTCATCGCCCTGTAATTTATTCATTATTTTTACCAGAGGAATATGAAGGGGAAAAAGAAGATAAGTGCACTTGTCAAAATGTGAAACAGATGCTCCAACAATGATTGGAGACAATTAATGTTCTCAGGAAGAAGCAACAGGCTAGGTTTGTGCTTTAGCTTCAGATTTTTACAGCAAACAGACTTGGGGAAAATGCAAATGTGAAATAAAGGTTTCTATTTCACAAGCAAGGAAAACAGTATTCTCTGACTACATTGTTGTGCATTTCGGTTATGATCTGAAAGTTTAGATCTTTTCAGCAAAATCGTTAAGAACAATGGGAGCAAAATGCAAATGAGCAGCTCTGAAGAGTGATTCAATGACTCTTCGAAATCGCCAAATTGGAAATGTCCTGCGACTGAAAAGGCTGCGGGATGGTGGACTGACAAGCAGAATGAAGATAAATGCTTGTGTCTGATCACACTTTAATTCCAACTGGACACAGCAGAGTAAGAGTGCCTGCACTCACCCTTGCAATCTTTCCCTTTGCTCTTTCTTTTATTGGAGACGTTTCAGTTCTACCATCTTTTGGACTCTGACACTAATTTCCTCCTTGTCTAGCAACCTACTCCTATAATCTTACTCTAGACCAATAAAATCAATAAAACGCCATTCCCTGATCAGTACCTTCTACCCTTATAACTCACTTATCCTTTCTGCTCACTCCAGTGCCTCCATTTTAGCAAATTTCGAATCATGTGGAATTCACTAAATATTCACTGGAAGGACTGATGCTGAAGCTGAAACTCCAATACTTTGGCCACCTGCTGCGAAGAACTGACTCAGTTGAAAAGATCATGAGACCTGTTGTATACCAATAAAATTATTCATATATGCAGTTAATAAATAATTGTGACTATTAAAAAAAAAGATCATGATGCTGGGAAAGATCGAAGGTGAGAGGAGAAGGGGACGACAGAGGATGAGATGGCTGGATGGCATCACCAACTCAATGGACATGAGTTTGAGTAAGCTCCGGGAGTTGGTGATGGACAGGGAAGCCTGGCATGCTTCAGTCCAAAGGGTTGCAAAGAGCTGGACACAACTGAGCGACTGAACTGAACTGAAAAATATCTGATTATCTTCTTCTTTAAGATTTCTGACTATTATAAACAGTGCTGCAATGAACATTGGGGTACATGTGTCTCTTTCAATTCTGGTTTCCTCAGTGTGTATGCCCAGCAGTGGGATTGCTGGGTCATAAGGCAGTTCTATTTGCAATTTTTTAAGGAATCTCCACACTGTTTTCCATAGTGGCTGTACTAGTTTGCATTCCCACCAGCAGTGTAAGAGTGTTCCCTTTTCTCCACATCCTCTCCAGCATTTATTGCTTGTAGACTTTTGGATCGCAGCCATTCTGACTGGTGTGAACTGCTACCTCATTGTGGTCTTGATTTGCATTTCTCTGATAATAAGTGATGTTGAGCATCTTTTCATGTGTTTGTTAGTCATCCGTATGTCTTCTTTGGAGAAATGCCTATTTAGTTCTTTGGCCCATTTTTTTAATTGGTTCGTTTATTTTTCTGGAGTTGAGCTGCATAAGTTTCTTGTATATCTTTGAGATTAGTTGTTTGTCAGTTGTTTCATTTGCTATTGTTTTCTCCCATTCAGAAGGCTGTCTTTTCACCTTGCTTATAGTTTCCTTTGTTGTGTAGAAACTTTTAATTTTAATTAGATCCCATTTGTTTATTTTTGCTTTTATTTCCAGTATATTGGGAGGTGGATCATAGAGGAGCCTGCTGTGATTCATGTCGGAGAGTGTTTTGCCTATGTTTTCCTCTAGGAGTTTTATAGTTTCTGGTATTACATTTAGATCTTTAATCCATTTTGAGTTTATTTTTGTGTATGGTGTTAGAAAGAGATCTAGTTTCATTCTTTTACAAGTGGTTGACCAGGACATGGAAACAACCTAGATGTCCATCAGCACAGCAGATGAATGGATAAGAAAGCTGTGGTACATATACACAATGGAGTACTACTCAGCCCTTAAAAAGAATAAATTTGACTCAGTTCTAATGAGATGGATGAAATTGGAGCCGATTATACAGAGTGAGAAGTAAGCCAGAAAGAAAAACACCAATATAGTATACTGACACATATATATGGAATTTAGAAGGATAGTAATGAAGACCCTCTATGTGAGACAACAAAAGAGACTCAGAGGTATAGAATGGACTTTTGGACTCTGAGGGAGAGGGAGAGGGTGGGATGATTTGGGAGAACGGCATTGAAACATGTATACTATCTTGTAAGAATGAAGCACCGGTCTATGTTCAATACAGGATGCAGGACACATGGGGGCGGGTGCACGGGATGATTCAGGGAGAGGATGTGGGGTGGGAGGTGGGAGGGGGCTTTGGCATTGGGAGATCGTGGACAGGTGTGGCTGATTCATGTCAATGTATGGCAAAACAAATACAGTATTGTGGGGTGGGAGGTGGGAGGGGGCTTCGGCATTGGGAGATTGTGTTCACCTATGGCTGATTCGTGTCAATGTATGGCAAAACAAATACAGTATTGCAATTAAAAAAATAAATAAATTAAAAAAAATAGGCCTCTAGAAATGATCTGCCTGTATGTGAGACAACAAAAGAGACACAGAGGTATAGAACGGACTTTTGGCCTCTGAGGGAGAGGGAGAGGGTGGGATGATTTGGGAGAATGACACTGAAACATGTATACTATCATGTAAGAAATGAAGCACCAGTCTATGTTCAATACAGGATATAGGATGCTCGGGGCTGTTGTACGGGGTGATCCGAGGAGACTGTGTGGGGTGGGAGGTGGGAGAGGGCTTCGGCATTGGGAGATCGTGGACACATGTGGCTGATTCATGTCAATATATGGCAAAACCAATACAGTATTGTAAAGTAGAATAAAGTATTTAAAAAAAAAAAGAAAAAAAAAGATTTCTGGGATGATCATATCACCCCAGAATCAAGACTGTCCTCTCTTCAAGTTATGACCATAATTACCAATGTGCCCTCAACACTGAAACCAATCTAATGTGTTAGGATATGCTGTGTGGAAAATACATGCAATGTCTTAACAGAAGGTTACTTCTCATTGACGTAACACTCCTAGGTGAATCTTATGGTTAGCTCACAAGACCTAAATAGATCATGTTGTTTAGTTGTTAAACCATGTCCAACTCTTTGCAACCCTATGAACTGTAGTATGCCAGGCTTCTCTGTTCTTCATCATCTCCCAGAGCTTGCTCAAACTCATGTCCATCCAAGTTGATGATGGCATCCAGAGGATGCTATCTCATCCTCTGTCGCCCCCTTCTCCTCTTGCCCTCAGTCTTTCTCAGCATCAGGGTCTTTTTCCATATAAGTCATAAGACCTCCAACTCAGAGGAGTCCTAACTGGTGATCATGGGACACGGACTTCTTCCATCTTCTGGATTTGTCTAGTTATTGCTGGTGTCCAGCTGGCACAGAGAAAAGAGAGGGCAGAGAGAGTTCTCCTCTGCTTCTGGGAAATCTTTTGTGAGGGCAGCACATGACCCTTCTGTTTACAGGCTGCTAGAGAGCTCGTTTGATAGCCACATCTGAAAACTGCAGTCCAATTCTCTGACCAGGAAGAAGAGGACAAACGAAAGAGTATCTTGATGAACAGCTGACAGTCTCCACCACATATTTTACTCTGATTTCCTGAGATTGTATTTTTATACTCTTAGAGAAAACTGTTACTTCTCTCTCTTCAAACCTCAAACTTCCCAAAATGAACTGGCTTCACTGAGAAGGCAGATATGATCAGATGAGGGATGTACCTGATGAGATACAGCAGATGAGATGTATATAGTCAGATGTGAGTGGCCGTCTACTTTCCACCTTCTGAGCTGCCCTTGAACTCAGGTACATTTTTTCCCTTCTCTCATAACAGAGTAAACATCCCTGTGAGATCTAAAGACAAAAACCTCTTTTTTGTTCCCTAGGCACAATTTCCTCTATATTTCACACGCATTTCACCTCTGCCATTATCTTTTTTCTAGCCTCTATCATCACTTTCTTCTGTTGGGCTAATACTGAACATGCCTATCACCTAACATCACTTACATTTATACAAGTAAGCAAAAAAAAAAAAAAAAAATAGTCTTTACCCCACATCTCTTTCCATTTATTGCATCATTTCTCTACTACCCTTAACAGAATATTGGTAAAACATTTAAATACATTATTATTTCTACACTTGTACCTCCCATCTGGATAACGCTTTAATGGGGATTTCATTCAAATCATTTCAATAAAACAATGTATATCAAAGTTTCCAGTGATCTACATCTGGCTCATGTCCATGCCATGACAGTGTCCTTGGCCTGTCTCCATCTAGCAAAACAAGTTTAAGATGGTTCAAAGTAAGGAATACATCTATTTACTTTCTAAATTAATTGAGCATCTGAGTAGTATTTTCCCAAGATTAATCTAAATATATTTTACTCACTTATATTCTGATATTAGGTAAACTTAATGATTTCCCAAAGGACAACCAGTGTTTCTTTGGTAAAAATGGTATATCTCACACCACTATAATAATATTTTTCAGACAAGGAAACTTCCATTTTGTTTCCAAGTGCCTCTTAGAGTCATTATAGGCACAAAACCAGATGACTTGGTGGCTTCAATGAGAACATCATTCAAGTTCATGGGGAGGCAGCACTCTTTAACTCAGTTTCATAAATGAACATGCATATGTACTCATCCCTGACCTAGATGCTTCAGATCATAAAAACAACCAAGCCCAAGAAAACTTACCTGAAGGAGAAAGTAAACATATATTCATCCTACAAAAACTGAGAAAGTGCTTCTTGTGAGACCGGTTCCATGTAAATCACCACAGACTGTGTTTCCTAAATGCAGCTAAAAGTATCTGCTCTTCCTACATGGTCTTCACATATATTGAGACTCTTTCTCTATCCCCTTGAAATCTGGTGGTTCCTAGCAGCTCTTTAACCAACAGAACATTGATGCTTTGCAAATTCTGGTTGTAGCTCTGTTAGAAGCTCAAGGCAAATGAAGCAAACGTGGAGGCTCTTTGATAGAGAGTCTCCAGTGAGATTCCAGCTGATGTCCAGGATCAGTGGTCACTGAGATGAATGCGTTGTCTTGAATGTTCACCCTTCAGATGATTCCAACCCTAGCATTTGAGTGGCCTGAAGGAAAGTCCACATGAGAAAATGTACAGATGAACAGTCAACTCACAGCATCATGAGGAAAAATAAGAGTGTGCTGATTTAGCCATTAGAATTTTGGATGTTTTGCTGTGCAGGAATATATAACTAAAGGCTAGGCCTGAGCAACAAAGATTATTTAGGTATATTTTCTACAATTGGGAACCCACAATCTAATTTAGGACATTAAGGAATCCATCTCATCCCTTCACATGGCATCACTGACTCAATGGACACGTGTTTGAGAAAACTCCAGGAGATAGTGAAGGACAGGGAAGGCTGGCGTCTTCACTTCATGGGGTTGCAAAGAGTCAGACATGACTAGGAGCTGAACAATATGGAGTGCATTAAAATGTGAATATAACAAAGTAATGGTGAATACAATACGAGAGGTATGATTCTGTGTGAATAGAACAGGAAAGAATTGGTTAGAAAGTGCCATTTGAGATAGAATTTGAAATGGGTGTAGACATTTTCTAATTGCTATTTGATAAGGCAGAAACTGTTAAGGAATTCTATCAAGATTAGACAGCTTGAGAAAAGAAATCTATAGCGGTAGCAAAAAGCTGAATAATATTAGCTCATATTAATAAAATTGCTGCTAAGGTTTGGTAATGTCATATAAGTTGCTGTTGTTTAGTTGTTAAGTTGTGTCTGACTTTTGTGACCCCCATGGACTCTAGCCCTCTAGGTTTCTCTGTCCTTGGGACTTCCCAGACAAGACTACTAGAGTGGGTTACCATTTCCTTTTCCAGGGGGTCTTCCCAATCCAGGGACTGAACTCCCATCTCCTGCATTGGCAAGCAGATTCTCACCACTGAGCCACCTGCGAAGCCCATATAAGTTGTTTTGTATCTTTATCAAACAATCCAGCAAGAAAGGAATTACATCCAGGTTTAAATGCAGTACTAGAAACCTATATTCTTTCCAGGGTGCTACCATGCTTCAAAGAAGAATAGGAAGAAAAGTGGGAAGAATCATTTAAGTACTAAGTTGAAGCAGTCATGAGAGAGAAATTTGAAGGCCATACAAGAGCTTCTCTTCAATCACAGAAGCAAAATGGACCCACTAAAGATTTTTCAGTAGAGACAATCATGTTTTCATTGCTACTCAAAATAGTTACATGATTTCCTTTAACATCATTACTATTTTCTGATTTGATTGTGTAAACTTTTAATACATATACAGTCTTTGGTTTCTTATTTGAGTAACGGAACTATATTTCTTAGTAATAATTTAGCTTTTTTCAGAAGTTAGGGTAAGAGACTCTTTAAACTTATTAAATTAGAGAACTAATACAACATGGACTTGAGTTAGTACAATGTGATGTCTCTTCTAAATATTAATTTTATTAACTAATGTAAACATTTAAACACTTAACCATTGCTAAATTTGGGGGTGGAATGCAAAAGTAGGAAGTCAAGAGATACCTGGAGTAATGGGCAAGTTTGGCCTCCGAGCACAAAATGAATCTGAGCAAAGGTTAACTGAATCCTGCCAAGTGAAAGCACTGGCCAAAGCAAACACCCCTTTCAACTATACAAGAGACAGCTTCACACATAGACGTCACCAAGTGGCCAATACTGAAATTAAATTGATTGCATTCTTTGTAGCCAGAGATGGAGAACTTCTTCACAGTCAGCAAAAACAAGACCTGGAGCTGACTGTGGCTCAGATCATCTGTTACTCATAGCAAAGTTCAGGCTAAACTAAAGAAAGTGGGGGAAACCAATAGGCCAGCCAGGTATGACTTAAATCAAATCCCTTATGAATATGCAGTGGAGGTGATGAATAGATTCAAGGGATTAGATCTAGTAAACAGAGTGCCTGGAGAACTACTGATGGAGGCCAGTAATATTGTACAGGAGACAGCAAACAAAACCATCCCAAAGGGGGGAGGGGACAAACAAGAATGGAAAGTGGTTATCTGAGGAGGCTTTCATCAACTACGTTAAAGCCCTTGACTGTGTGTCTCATAACAAACAAACTGTGGCAAGCTCTTAAAGAGATGGGAACACCAGACCACCTTACCTGTCTCCTGAGAAACCTGTATGCGGGTCAAGAAGCAACAATTAGAACCCTGTATGGAACAACTGATTGGTTCAGGACTGAGAAAGGAGTACGACAGGGCTGTCTGCTGTCACTCTGTTTATTTAACTTATATGCTAAGCAGATCATGAGAAATGCTGGGCTGGATGAGTTACAAGCTGGAATCAAGATAGGTGGAAGAAACATCAAAAATTCTCAGATATGTGGATGATACCACTCTAATGGCAGAAAGTGAAGAGGAACCAAAGAGCCTCTTGATGAGGGTGAAGGAAGAGAGTGAAAGAACCGGCTTAAAACTAAATATTAAAATCTAAGATCATGGCATCCAGCCTCATTACTTCATGGCCCATAGAAGGGAAAATGTGGAAGTAGTGACAGATTTCCTCATCTTGGGCTCTAAAATCACTGCATATGGTTGTTGCAGCCATGCAATCAGAAGATGATTGATTCTTGGCAGGAAAGTTATGACAAACATAGACAGTGTTTTGAAAAGCAGAGACATTACTCTGACAACACAAGTCTTTTATAGTCAAGACTGTGGTTTTCACGGTAGTCAAGTATGGTTGTGTGAGCTAGACTGTAAAGAAGGCAGAATGCTGAAGAATGGATGCCTTCAAACTGTGGCCCCTGGAGAAGACTCTTGAGAGTCCCTTGGACTACAAAGAGACCAAACCAGTCAATCTTCAGTTCAGTTCAGTTCAGTTCAGCTGCTCAGTCATGTCCGATTCTCTGTGACCCCATGAATTGCAGCGCGCCAGGCCTCCCTGTCCAACACCAACTCCCAGAGTTCACCCAGACTCGCATCCATCGAGTCAGTGATGCCATCCAGCCATCTCATCCTCTGTCGTCCCCTTCTCCTCCTGCCCCCAATCCCTCCCAGCATCAAAGTCTTTTCCAATGAGTCAACTCTTCGCATGAGGTGGCCAAAGTACTGGAGTTTCAGTTTTAGCATCATTCCTTCCAAAGAAATCCCAGGGTTGATCTCCTTCAGAATGGACTGCTTGGATCTCCTTGCAGTCCAAGGGACTCTCAAGAGTTTTCTCCAACACCACAGTTCAAAAGCATCAATTCTTCAGCACTCAGCCTTCTTCACAGTCCAACTCTCACATCCATACATGACCCCTGGAAAAACCATAGCCTTGACTAGATGGACCTTAGTCGGCAAAGTAATGTCTCTGCTTTTGAATATGGTATCTAGGTTGGTCATAACTTTTCTTCCAAGGAGTAAGCATCAATCTTAAAGGATATCAATCCTGAATACTCATTGCAAGGACTGATATGGAAAATGAAGCTCTGCGATTTTGGCCACCTGAAGTGAATAGCCAACTCATTCATTGGAAAAGTCCCTGATGCTGGAAAGGATTGAGGGGCCGAAGAAGAAGAGGGCATCAGAGGATAGCATGGTTGGATGGCATCACCGATGCAATGGGCATGAATTTGAAAAAATTTCGGGAGGCGGTGAGGGGCAGGGAGGCCTGGCCTGCTGCAGTCTATGGTGTTGCAAGGAGTTGAACATGACTGAGTGACTGAACAACAGCAAATTTGGGGGTATAGGTAATTGAAACATTTTCTGGGCAACAGACTTAAATCTTTATATACCATTTTGGTTGATTTTAGAACATTAACAGAGATAAGAATTTCTATTCTTTTCATTTTGGAGGGGTGGTGGTGGTTTAGTCACTAAGTCATGTCTGACTCTTGCCACCCCATGGGCACCCATGGGATTCTCCAGGCAAGAATACTGGAGTGGGTTGCCATTTCCTTCTCCAAGTTTAGGGGTAGGAACATTTAAGTCAAAATTGTGACTGTTCACACAAATTAGCAATAATAATTATGGAGAAAACAATTAACTAGGACATAAAATTACAGTCCAGGTAATGCGACTTTTACCTGAGTGTCTTGCTATGCTAAGCTCACTTATTTTTAAAAACTTCTCATAATGAAGTCATTTATTTGTCTCTCCCTGAATAAATAACAGTGTTAGGAACATGCTGCTGCTGTTGCAGCTAAGCCGCTTCAGTCGTGTCCGACTCTGTGTGACCCCACAGACGGCAGCCCACCAGGCTCCCCCGTCCCTGGGATTCTCCAAGCAAGAACACTGGAGTGGCTTGCCATTTCCTTCTCAATGCATGAAAGTGAAAAGTGAAAGTGAATTCGCTCAATCGTGTCTGACTCAAGTGACCCCATGGACTGTAGGCTACCAGGCTCCTCCATCCATGGGGTTTTCCAGGCAAAAGTACTGGAGTGGGGTGCCATTGCCTTCTCCGGTTAGGAACATGAGCAGGTCTTTATTTGATTTTCAGAATGAACTTCTAGAGGCCTGAGAGAAGATTGAGCTACAATTATTTAAAATTATTTAAAATTACAAATATATAAGGTGAAAAAAACCTTTAGTAAATCTAGATTGGTTCGAGGTCAAATCTTGGAAGTAAATTCAGGTGTTTATTTAAAATGTTTCCACATATAATCTTTTTTCTTTTTGCTCTCTAATTCTTTAGTGCAGTAGTTTAATTTTATGGGATTCTAGTTACATTTTTCTTTTGTTAAGAAATGTTATATTATTTGCTATAAAATTAAATCATGACTATAATAGAAAACATGGAAAAATACAAAACAGTATAAAAAACAAAGAATCATATATATTTATAATTTCCTGCACCCAACACAGGAGCACCGCAATATGTAAGACAAATGCTAACAAGCATGAAAGGGAAATTGACAACAACACAATAAGAGTGGGCGACTTTAGTACCCCACTCACACCTACAGACAGATCAACTAACAGAAAATTAACAAAGAAATGCAAACTCTAAATGATACAATAGACCAGTTAGACCTAACTGATATCTATAGGACATTTCACCCCAAAACAATGAATTTCACCTTTTCCTCAAGTGCTCATGGAAACTTCTCCAGGATAGATCACATCCTGGGCCATAAATCTAACCCTGATAAATTCAAAAAAATCAAAATCATTCCAAGCATCTTTTCTGACCATAATACATTAAGATTAGATCTCAATTACAGGAGAAAAAACTATTAAAAATTCCAACATATGGAGGCTGAACAACGCGCTTCTGAATAACCAACAGATCACAGAAGAAATCAAAAAAGAAATCAAAATATGTACAGAAATGGATGAAAATGAACACACAACAACCCAAAACCTGTGGGACACTATAAAAGCAGTGCTAAGAGGAAAGTTCATAACAATACAGGCATACCTCAAGAAACAAGAAAAAGTCAAATAAATAACCTAACTCTACACCTAAAGCAACTAGAAAAGGAAGAAATGGAGAACCCCAGAGTTAGTAGAAGGAAAGAAATCTTAAACATTAGGGCAGAAATAAATGCAAAAGAAACAAAAGAGATCATAGCAAAAATCAACAAAGCCAAAAGCTGGTTTTTGAAAAGATAAATAAAACTGACACACCATTAGCCAGACTCATCAAGAAACAAAGAGAGAAAAATCAAATCAATAAAAACAGAAATGAAAATGGAGAGATCACAAAAGACAACACAGAAATACAAAGGATCATAAGAGACTACTATCAGCAATTATATGCCAATAAAATGGACAACGTGGAAGAAATGGACAAATTCTTAGAAAAGTACAACTTTCCAAAACTGAACCAGGAAGAAATAGAAAATCTTAACAGACCCATCACAAGCACGGAAATTGAAACTGTAATCAGAAATCTTCCAGCAAACAAAAGCCCAGGTCCAGATGGCTTCACAGCTGAATTCTACCAAAAATTTTGAGAAGAACTAACACCTATCCTCCTCAAACTCTTCCAGAAAATTGCAGAGGATGGAAAACTTCCAAAGTCATTCTATGAGGCCACCATCACCCTAATACCAAAGCCTGACAAAGATGCCACAAAAAAAGAAAACTACAGGCCAGTATCACTGATGAACATAGATGCAAAAATCCTCAACAAAATTCTAGCAATCTGAATCCAACAGCACATTAAAAAGATCATACATCATGACCAAGTGGGCTTTATCCCAGGGATGCAAGCATTCTTCAATATCCGAAAATCAATCAATGTAATTCACATTAACAAATTGAAAAATAACAGCCATATGATTATCTCAATAGATGTAGAGAAGGCCTTTGACAAAATTCAACATCCATTTATGATAAAAACTCTCCAGAAAGCAGGAATAGAAGGAACATACCTCAACATAATAAAAGCTATATATGACAAACCCACAGCAAACATTATCCTCAATGGTGAAAAAATTGAAAGCTTTTCTCCTAAAGTCAGGAACAAGACAAGGGTGTCCACTTTCACCACTACTATTCAACATAGTTCTGGAAGTTTTGGCCACAGCAATCAGAGCAGAAAAAGAAATAAAAGGAATCCAAATTGGAAAAGAAGAAGTAAAACTCTCACTGTTTGCAGATGACATGATCCTCTACATAGAAAACCCTAAAGACTCCACCAGAAAATTACTAGAGCTAACCAATGAATATAGTAAAGTTGCAGGATATAAAATCAACACACAGAAATCCCTTGCATTCCTATACACTAATAATGAGAAAGTAGAAAAAGAAATTAAGGAAACAATTCCATTCACCATTGCAATGAAAAGAATAAAATACTTAGGAATTTATCTACCTAAAGAAACTAAAGACCTATATATGGAAAACTATAAAACACTGATGAAAGAAATCAATGAGGACACTAATAGATGGAGAAATATACCATGTTTGCGGATCAGAAGAATCAATATAGTGAAAATGATTATATTATCCAAAGCAATCTACAGATTCAGTGCAATCCCTATCAAGCTACCAGCGGTATTTTTCACAGAACTAGAACAAATAATTTCAAGATTTGTATGGAAATACAAAAAAAACCTTGAATAGCGAAAGCAATTTGAGAAAGAAGAATGGAACTGAAGGAATCAACTTGCCTGACTTCAGGCTCTACTACAAAGCCACAATCATCAAGACAGTGTGGTACTGGCACAAAGACAGAAATACAGATTAGTGGAACAAAATAGAAAGCCCAGAGATAAATCCACACACATATGGACACCTTATCTTTGTCAAAGGAGGCAAGAATATACAATGGAGTAAAGACAATCTCGTTAACAAGTGGTGCTGTGAAAACTGGTCAACCACTTGTAAAAGAATGAAACTAGATCACTTTCTAACACCACATATAAAAGTAAACTCAAAATGGATTAAAGATCTAAACGTAAGACCAGAAACTATAAGACTCCTAGAGGAGAACATAGGCAAAACACTCTCTGACATAAATCACAGCAGGATCCTCTATGATCCACCTCCCAGTATAGTGGAAATAAAAGCAAAAATAAACAAGTGGGATCTAATTAAAATTAAAAGCTTCTGCACAACAAAGGAAACTACAAGCAAGGTGAAAAGACAGCCTTCTGAATGGGAGAAAACAATAGCAAACGAAGCAACTGACAAACAACGAATCTCAAAAATATACAAGCAATTTATTAAGCTCAATTCCAGAAAAATAAATGACCCAATCAAAAAATGGGCCAAAGAACTAAATAGGCATTTCTCCAAAGAAGACATACGGATGACTAACAAACACATGAAAAGATGCTCAACGTCACTCATTATTAGAGAAATGCAAATCAAGACCACAATGAGGTACCACTTCACACCAGTCAGAATGGCTGCGATTCAAAAGTCTACAAGCAATAAATGCTGGAGAGGATGTGGAGAAAAGGGAACCCTCTTACACTGCTGGTGGGAATGCAAACTAGTACAGCCACTATGGAGACCAGTATGGAGATTCCTTAAAAAATTGCAAATAGAACTGCCTTATGACCCAGCAATCCCACTGCTGGGCATACACACCGAGGAAATCAGGAATTGAAAGAGACACGTGTACCCCAATGTTCATTGCAGCACTATTTATAATAGCCAGGACATGGAAACAACCTAGATGTCCATCAGCAGATGAATGAATAAGAAAGCTGTGGTACATATACACAATGGAGTACTACTCAGCCATTAAAAGAATACATTTGAATCACTTCTAACGAGGTGGATGAAACTGGAGCGGATTATACAGAGTAAAGTAAGCCAGAAAGAAAAACACCAATACAGTATACTAACACATATATATGGAATTTAGAAAGAATGTAATGATGACCTTGTATGTAAGACAGCAAAAGATACACAGATGTGTTGAGTGGACTTTCAGACTCTGAGGGAGAGGGAGAGAGTGGGATGATTCGGGAGAATGGCATTGAAACATGTATACTATCATGTAAGAAATGAATCACCAGTCTATGTTCAATGCAGGATGTGGGATGCTTGGGGCTGGTGCACGAGGATGATCCAGAGGAATGATGTGGGATGGGAGGTGGGAGAGGGGTTCATGTTTGGGGAGCTCATGTACACCTGTGGCGGATTCATGTCAATGTATGCCAAAACAAATACTGTACTGTAAAGTAAAGTAAAGTAAACAAAACAAAACAAAACAAAAACCAAAGAATCACATTTAACTTGTCCACCTGGATATGATAGCTTCAAAAAGTTTTTTTTTTTTTTAATCACCTACTATTATCAACTAACATCATTTATTCTTTGTGCATCCAGGTTGTATCATGTTTATTATCATGTCTCCAACACTACCAGTTTCAGGTGGATAGTAGGAGCTCAAAAATGTATTTTGGATAGAGAATAATGGAGTTCATTCCCTTGTTTCCTTCTAGGATCATACTTACCAATCACCAAACACCATTTACCTCTGCAGTGACTCATCTCATATTATCATACAATTCTTTCATATGGATACATTGAATAGTATCCAAATAATCCCCTCATTTTAATCACTTAGATGGATTCTAATCATTTGCATGGGATCTTAACTGACCAGGAATGTGACCCAGGCCCCCTACAGTGGAAGGGCAGAGTCCCGGTCACTGCACTGCCTGGGAATTCCCCAGGAATTCTTTGTTTTTGAACCAACATTATTGTTGTCTCTTGTAAGAGAAGCTGAGTCATTTGCAGTAACTAATACAGTCAAAGAGCCCATAATAAATGTGTGTCAGCTGGCTCATCTGTTGCAATCTCAAAATAAGTATTTCTAAGTAGAAAGCTGTGCTTCCAAGAATCATTTCTCCCGTGTTGTCTCAAGTTTAGAGTTTACCAATAAATGGACAACAGACCAAAGGCTGGTTTCCACTTGGAAATCTATGGAGTGAGAATGTGACTGACCATTTGCCTTGGGTGTCAGGGATACTGGAACATTTGTTCTTAACTTCAGTGTGTTTCACAATCACCTGGAGGGCTGCAAAAGCAGATTGCCAAGCATACCCCCAGAGTCTCCAATTCAGCAGACTTGGGGTGGGTTCTGATAGCATGTATTTTTAACAGATTCTCAGGTAATGCTGTTGCTGCTGGTCCTGGGATTGCATATTAAGAACCTCTGTTCTTGAAGAACCAGAGCTTAGTTCTTTCAGAATGGCAGAAGGAGAAGTAAAGAAAATAAAACCTTCCCGAGTCTATTTCTGTGAGTAGTTTTTTACAGGAACTTTATAGAGTCAGCATTTTCTCTGTGCAACAATAATGATTTGAGCTATTTCACTTGTCTTTATATCTCTAAATAGGTGGCAAATACTTGGAACGTGCAGTCTGATGGCTGTCTTTCGCTTTTTCCTTCCTTGAGGAAGCTTTGGTGATCACGTGGATAAACTAACACTGCTGAATCAAATGATCTCTGTTTCTACTGGGCCACTGGTCTGTGACAGAGACTGCTTTTTTTTCCCCCTACTAGCTTGTTCCAGCTATCAGATGGTTAGCTTATCACTGATGCTTAACACTTTAAATGATCCACTTGTCAAGTAGGGCTATTAATCTTCATGGCTTAAGAGAGGATTCCAGACATCAAAAAATGGGAGAAACATCTGATCACTGAAACGACAGCACAACACTTTTCACTTCTGCATTTTGGCCATTTCACTGGCTTATAGAACAGGACTGCTTAGTTCAGAGTGTGGGAGGGTAAATGTCAGCAACACTCACTGGAAGGACTGATGCTGAAGCTCCAGTACTTTGGCCACCTGATGCGAAGAGCCAGCTCATTAGAAAAGATCCTGATGCTGGGAAAGATTGAAGACAGGAGGAGAACAGGGATGACAGAGGATGGGAAGGTTGGATGGCATCACCGACTCGATGGACATGAATCTGAGCAAGCTCCAGGAGTTGGTGATGGACAGGGAAGCCTGGTGTGCTGCAGTTTATGGGGTCACAAAGAGTCAGGCATGACTGAGTGACTGAACTGAACTGATTAAGACTACAAAGTATTCATTTGCAAGAGCAGATGTCTTTCAGCAGATCTTTCTCTGATGTTTTATATTGCAAGACTACTCACAGAACTTTTTTTTTTTTTAATGTCACTTTCCCATTAAGAAGACTACAGTGTCATCCCTACTGTCCTCTGGATCAAAGTGAATTTTTCTGTCATTATTCTGCCAAATTAGGATTTGGTGTTGGAATGGGTATCTCATTTCAGTCATCAACACCAGCTACTTCTACAGTGACTCATAACACTTAATAACACAAAACAGATAGTGGTGCTTATTTTTAGTCCAGTCTTTATCTTCTGAAGCATGTGGCATTACATAAAGTTGATCAGTTGTTTTACTTACAGCATATCTTAGGGAAGGAGGAGAAGAAGGCCACAGAGGATGAGATGTTTGGATGGCATCACTGACTCAATGAACATGAGTTTGAGCAAACTCTGGGAGATAGTGAAGGGCAGGAAAGCCTGGTGTTCTGCAGTCCATGGGGTCACAATGAGTTGGACATGACTCAGTGACTGAACAACAATACCAATCTCCTGCAGAGAATAAAGAGATGGTTACCTATATAAATGAATCAAAAATCTTAGTACTTTCTGGTTAAAACTCACCTGTTTTAGGTATGACATTGCCAAGAAAATACAGTGTCCTTTATAATATCATATGTAATCATATGCTCCATACTCTAGTAGGGCAAGTGCATGAAAAGGAAAACTGTGTTGGCAACTGTGGAATTCTGCTGGACAAATATCCCCAGAGAAGTAAATCATAGGTTTCTAATTCAGATCTTTTAATCAAGTAGGTTTTACTTTCTGTGTCTTCATGCTCTGTAATTTTTTTAATGTTAATTCACATTAGGTACTTGCCCTGAAAGTGAGGCTAAGTCACAGTCATCCTGTGTTTCCAGGCCTAAGAATCACTGCAGGTCACTGGTATGGCCAAAATAGAAAATCATCATAGCTTTTCTTTTAATAAATGTAAACAGGTCACAGTAGTAGTGACAGTTATTAGCATCTGGCAGATTCCCTGGGGCATCGGAAGAGTGTCTGAGTATGAGTGGTCTGAGGGACAGCAGCTGAGTCAGGAAGCCGTGGGTACCAGCTTCCGTGCTCCAGTGAACCCGTGTTGAGATTGTCGGGCTGGGACAAGTGTCACTAGGAGAGGCTCTCTGGCAGGCACCGCGCCTGCTACCATGCAACCACAACCAATATATTTAATTCAAAGGGAAAGCAATAATAATAGTGATGCACTTGGTGCCAATTATTTGAGTATATTGAGTTTAGGTCAACTTCTATCTCTAGCATATCCTTCTTAAAATTTGAGTTGATTCCTTATTAGAATGTTTCAAAACACCATCCTCATGAAAAGAATGACCTTTCTAATACAATGTTTAATTGGCAAGCCCTTTATGTTGTCCCATCACAAGTTACTCACAGCTCTGGAGTCAGATATCTGGGGACAGGGACCTCTGTATTGCCGTTTACTAAGCTCTCTGGCCTTAGACAAATAACTTAAATCTCCTGATTTGTGTCTTTAGCGTAGTATATTTGGAGGATAAGATGGGTAATTAAGGAACCATACATAACAGGTACCTAATGCAAGTCAGGCACTATGTAAATATAGCCAGTATTATTAGATCACAATACATCTTTTTATCTAAACCTGTGTAAGGTTATATACATACCATCGATTAATGTATCTTTCTCATTGAGCAGTTGTTTACACAATAAAGTTGCTTTGGCTAGGAGAAATTATCTCTGATTAGCATGCAGATGAAACTGCAGATATAAAACTTTGGAATCAGTTATGTATCCTCTAAGATAGCTTTTGTCATAATTTCTGATAGAAAGAGCTAAGAACACATGATATCGAGGGAAAGAAATATCTTGAATCTGTCTGCACAATGATTTGGTACATAGTTAAGCAAACTGTTTTTGCTTTAGTCATTTATCTAGTATAGAATTGTTGAGTGGCTGTTAATGTGCTAGCCAAGCAAGCAAACCATCAAGGGTTAAACCGTAGGCACTGCACGCTCACACCTGTCCCCACGGCACTTGGGTTCTGCCTCAAACCTTTTAAGTGCTGTCCCTTGGACATGACAACACTAATTTCCATTAAAGCTGTGAATTATGCACTGTCTGTTGCAATTGTCAGAAAGGCTTGATGTAGGATATTTTTAAGGAAATTGAGTGAATGGTCTTCTTTATGTGATAAATAAATCACCACTTATTCTCTGCTATTTAAAAAATGTAAATGTATTTTCATAACAAACATATGTAATAGGTATTATTCTTCTTCTCATTTTATAGATTGGAAACTGAAACACAGAAAGTTTAAGTAACTTGCCAAAAGTCAAATAGGCAGAAGTGATAGGAACAAGATTCTAATCTGGAGAATTTGATTTGAGAGTCTGGGATCTGAACCATACAGTTTGTTCAGGCAATGTTATTCTTGACTCTAGTAGGAACTAAAAATATTGGTGTGAGAAAGATGAATGACATTTGTTCAATGCCATGAGGATTTCACTTTCATTTCTAGGATCCTCTCTTGTTCTGACTGTATATACGCATTATTCTTTAGACAAGTACCATTGGTTGACACTGTGCTTATTTCTGCATTTCTTTTCCTTTTGCCCCAAACAACCTCTATAAAAATATGTGAGATTTGCTTGAATGTTGACATGCATGACCCTTTCAACATTATTTTTAACCTCTTCTTCTAAGTTATTCCAAACTTTTCTTCTTTCGTCTTCCTTCTTACAGCCCTGAAACAGCTTGTGTTTCATTTGCATTATATGAAGAGACAGCTTGAAATGCTGGGATATTAATAGCTAATACACAAGGATTTTTTTTTACCTTATATTGTCACTAGAAAAGGTTCTGAATCTGTATTATCTTATTTAATTCTCGGGTAATTCACTGTTTGGATTTTCTTTTATTCACATTTTATGAGATATAAAACCAAGATTTCTAAAACAGAAACATAAGCCAAAACATTCAACAAAATTTCTGGTGTGTAGAATGGAATATTGACATGTCAGAATTTGAGTACAAGTTCATGAGATGTCAAAGTCCAAACTCTTAACCAATGATGATACTTAAAAACAAAGACCTGGCTTGATGCCTGAGTCCTAACCAGGCATTGTGTTCTTAAGCGAGTTACTCAGAGTACTTGCCCTTCAGTTTAGTTATCTTTAAAGCACAAAGCATTCCTTCATTAATTATACATTTATTCATAGTAACTCTATGCCAAAACCTATGCTATAAATAGACTGGACAAGGATGAATAAAATATCTTTCATTAATAACCTTGGAAAGTAATGGTAATATAGTATTTACATCATAGAGTTATGTAAAGATTGAATAAATCAACATATAAGCTCTTCAGAATAAAATCCATATTATAATGATACATGCACATGCATTATTAATGTATTGGTAAAGACTAAGGGTGGGAATAATGTGTGTGTGTGTGTGTGTGTGTGAGGGTCTCACATAGAAAAGAGCCTCTGTGTGTTTGCCTTCTAAGTATAATGCAGAAATTCATGCCAAGGAAAATATTGTGAATGATACAGAAGGTCAGTTTTGAAAATGCTTTTCTTCATGAATGCTGCCTACAAAGAAATGATACTTTGTATTTCCCAACTATTAGTACATTTCATGGAGGATGTAGAGATAGGAGGAAATGTATGCCAGGTTGCATGCTGTGTAGTTTTAGTTTGCTAGTCAAATGTATAGCCTACACAAGTAACTAAGATTCTTAAGTGACTTAAATATTTTTATGACTTTGGCAGTGTTAGTAACAAGTTATGAATGATTAAGCATGCATTTTAGTTTAGTTTAGTTGCTCAGTCGTGCCCCACTCTTTGCGACCCCATGGACTGTAGCCTACCAGGCTCCTCCCTCCATGGGATTCTCCAGGCAAGAGTACTGGAGTGGGTTGCCATTTCCTTCTCCAGAGGATCTTCCTGACCCAGGGATTGAACCCGGGTCTCCCGCATTGCAGGCAGGTGCTTTAACCTCTCAGCCACCAGGGAAGCATGCGTTAAGGTGGCTATTTTGTGTTTGGAGACATGTTAGTAACTGAGGACCACTTACTAGATATTATAGCATCATTCACAAAGAATACTAAACATCTGACAAAATAAAGATATCTGAATCATCTCTTCAGAGACTTGAAATGATTATGTTAAGAAGTGCTGCAGAGAAATCTAAGTTCCATGAGTGACTAATGAAAGGCTTCTTTGCATACAGATATTAATGTAAATATCATTTGCCTTAAGAAACATGCCACATAATTATATTACTTATGTTAAATTTAGATAATTTTTGGCCTGTACTAACAAATTCTATGGATGGAGGAGCCTCGTAGGCTGCAGTCCATGGGGTCGCTAAGAGTCAGACTCGACTGAGCGACTTCACTTTCACTTTTCACTTTCATGCATTGGAGAAGGAAATGCCAACCCACTCCAGTGTTCTTGCCTGAAGAATCCCAGGGATGGAGAAGCCTGGTGGGCTGCCGGCTATGGGGTCGCACAGAGTTGGACATGACTGAAATGACTTAGCAGCAGTAGCAGCAACAATATCTAAATTGGCATTTCAAAACTGTCCTTAAAACTAACACTTTCTATACTACCATAATGCAGCGTCACATGAGCATTGCAAAGAAAGAATTGAAATTTATTTTAAAAAATACCCATAGCTTTGATTTAAAACAATAAACAATGGGTGACATTTTCCTCTGAGATCTGATTTAGTTTTGGTTTGGTAGCTGATTCTATTACTACTTCCTATCATGTACTTGGTTTTGACCTTTGGACTTCATTCCCTTTCAGTTCATTGTTTAATTACAGGACCTGGAATCTTCTGGGCTTCATCCTCAGCTTCTGCAGTTCCCTCCTCTCTTGACCTCACTAACTCAGAGCTCCATTTTCTCATCTTGACCTTGAGTTGGAGAGATTAGCCCACCTCTCTCCAGCTTAGCATCTCTTCAATTATGCTGCTAGTGTGGTCTTGCCTGGTCCCACCTCCTTTCTAATCCTTCTGATTCTGGGTCTCATCTAGTTGCATCAGTTTCTCTATTAGTTTCTCTGCATCTGAGTCTCTTTTTAAATGTGGTAAGGCAAGGCAATGTTTCTCAAACTTTATTTTGCCACTCACATAATTTTTGCTATTTAAGCTCCACTTATATTGTTGTTAAATGGTACACTATTTTTAAATTAAAAGAATCCACATTTTTTTCCTTTACTTTTCAAAGACTCAAACTGGTTTAAAAATAGAACTTCATATCCATCTGTTATATGGAAAAGAAATAGTCCTTATCTTTAAGAAAGAGTAACTATAGAATGAAATTTAATGAAGACAAAAATTGTGGGATCGAACTCTCCAGATACTGTTTCAGATCTGAGGACTAGTCTCTGAGACTAGCAAGAGGCGGAGTGAAGTTTCTGAGCATAGTGACAGTAAACTGAGTTTTGTTTCCACAGCTAGAAAGACTAAAAGATAATCAAGATCTGACTAAGGTGACAAATCGCGGCATCAGTGCAGGGGTTGCGCTATTGTCCGTCACCGCTAGCAAGTAAGCCAGGGAAGGGGCATGAGGATGCAATTAGCTAATGACGGGGCAGGCAGGAGTGGGGGTGCAGGAGATTCAGGAGCAGGGTAGAAAGGTGCGGAAGAGTTTACCTCCTTCCCTAATGCTGGTCCCCAGAAGCCACGTGATGAGATGATGCTCCTTACTTTCTGATATGGATAAAATATTAAAAAATAGATATTAAAAAACTGTTCCATTTTAAGGGGTAAATTATTCCTAGTTAATGACTATGTATGATATATTTTATATAGGGTGTTCTGGTTAGCTTTCAGCATTTCTTTGTTTTTGCATCACAACTTCATAAAATACAAAATATAAAAATTATTAAGGAAAGTCCTGGTCAAAAGGAAGGTTATGTACCAACCATTTCCATGATTAATTGAAAAGACTTCATGCTACAAAATGCTCGCCTTTGTGGTCTCTGAAGTTCATTTTAATTTATGTACCCTAAACTATACTCAGGTTCAGTTATAGATTCCTTCAATAAAAAGAGTTGCCAAAACTTTACACTATTCAAAAGGAAGTCCTTCCAAGCTGAAATTCTACAAAGGCTGTCTTATAGGTGATGATATATTAAATAAAAGGTTACTTTAATAATATTTTTTTTTGCCAGCACAGCTTCAATGCCATATAAATGTTTCCTATTCAATTACCTGCTCACATTTTTCATCCTCACTGATTTTGCAGTGATCAGAATATTTCTCTTAAATCCCAGTATGTTATTCCATCAGAGTGCTTTTTCATTAGGTAATGAAGTTTCCCACCTAGAATATTACCAGGAAGGATGATGGCATCTCCTATTGTTCTGCCTCTAGACTGTTAACTTGTGAGGATATTTTTATTCCTTCAACCTCCTCTTATTCAAGAAACATAAGGGTTCACTATGCAGAAGGGAAAATTGGAAACCAACTAGAATTAGACTCCTTAAATCCTTCAAAGGAAACTTTTCTTGGAAATCAGCCTCTTGCTGATTAATTATGGCTTACTTAATCACCTTTTCATTGATTATTCAATGCATTTAGTAACTGGAATGTTCATTTCATGCAGAGTCACGCTCAAAAAAATAAATAAATAAACAGTCCACATTGTGGTAGGCATAAGGACATCAAGCAAAACAGATATCAAAAACTCCTCTAAGAAGGCCAATGGCTGAAAAGGAGAAATAAAATCGCTTGAAAGACCCAACTCAACCAAACAGCCCATTATACCAGAATGTAGGCCAAAAAATTCATGCCTTTGTTGTAACTTTCAAGTTGTTGGTTTCTTCTTTTGTTTATTAAGTTATCTTAATATTTAGATGACACAGAGTGAACTGGTTTGCCAGTAACATCCACAAGGATCCATCAAAAGAAAGAATTGTAAACAACTGCAGGAGACTGCTATTCTGGACTGGCGCTGAGATCAATGGCCTCTGTATTGAATTGAGAAATTGAAATAAAAACTCTTTCCAAAAATCTTTGCTTTTTGCTTCCTAAGACTCCTTTAAGAGCTTCCCAGGTGGTGCTAGTGGTAAAAAACCTGCCTGCCAAAGCAGGAGAAGTAAGAGATGCAGGTTCCTTCCCTGTGATGGGAAGGTCCCGGGAGGACGCATGGCAACCCACCCCGGTACTTCTGCCTGGAGAATCCCATGGACAGTAAAGCCTAGTGGGCTATAGTCCATAGAGTCCCAAAGAGTCAGACATGACTGAAGAGACTTAGCATGAATGTACGCTATATGACAAATGTTCGTATAGTCAGAGCTATGGTTTTTCTAGTAGTCATGTATGGATGTGAGAATTGGACTATAAACAAAGTTGAGCAATGAAGAACTGATACTTTTGAAATGTGATGCTGGAGAAAAATCTTAAGAGTCCCTTGGACTGCAAGGACAGCAAACCAGTCAATCCTAAAGGAGATCAGTCTTGACTACTCATTGGAAGGACTGATGCTGAAGCTCCAATACTTTGGCCACCTGATGCAAAGAGCTGACTCAAGGAAAGACCTTGATTATGGGAAAGATTGAGGGCAGGAGGAGAAGGGAGTGACAGAGGATGAGATGATTGGATGGCATAACTAACTCAATGGACATGAGTTTGAGCAAACTCAGGGAGATAGTGAAGGGCAGGGAAGCCAGGAGTGCTGCAGTCTGTGAGGTTGCAAAGAATCGGAATATGACTGAGTGATTGAAAACAGATGTGAATAGGAGTATTTGCATCAGTTCAGTTCAGTTGCTCAGTCATGTTTGACTCTTTGCGACCCCATGAATTGCAGCACGCCAGGCCTCCCTTTCCATCACCGACTCCCGGAGATCACTCAAACTCACGTCCATAGAGTCAGTGATGCCATCCAGCCATCTCATCCTCTGTCATCCCCTTCTCCTCCTGACTCAATCCTTCCCAGCATCAGAGTCTTTTCCAATGAGTCAACTCTTCGCATGAGGTGGCCAAAGTACTGGAGCTTCAGCTTTAGCATCATTCCTTCCAAAGAATTCTCAGGGCCGATTTCCTTCAGAATGGACTGGTTGGATCTCCTTGCAGTCCAAGGGACTCTCAAGAGTCTTCTCCAACACCACAGTTCAAAAGCATCAATTCTGCAGCACTCAGCCTTCTTCATAGTCCAACTCTCACATCCATACATGACCCCTGGAAAAACCATAGCCTTGACTAGACGGACCTTAGTCGGCAAAGTAATGTCTCTGCTTTTGAATATGGTATCTAGGTTGGTCATAACTTTTCTTCCAAGGAATAAGAGTGTTTTAATTTCATGGCTGCAGTCACCATCTGCAGTGATTTTGGAGCCCCACGAAATAAAGTCTGACACTGTTTCCCCATCTATTTCCCATGAAGTGATGGGACCAGATGTCATGATCTTCGTTCCTAAATGTTGAGCTTTAAGCCAACTTTTTCACTCTCCTCTTTCACTTTCAGGCTTTTTAGTTCCTCTTCACTTACTGCCATAAGGGTGGTGTCATCTGCATATCTGAGGTTATTGATATTTCTCCCGGCAATCTTGACTCCAGCTTGTGTTTCTTTTAGTCCAGCGTTTCTCATGATGTACTCTGCATATACGTTAAATAATTAGGGTGACAATATACAGCCTTGACGTACTCCTTTTCCTGTTTGGAACCAGTCTGTTGTTCCATGTCCAGTTCTAACTGATTTCTTCCTGACCTGCATACAGATTTCTCAAGAGGCAGGTCAGGTGGTCTGGTATTCTCATCTCTCTCAGAATTTTCCACAGTTTATTGTGATCCATACAGTCAAAGGCTTTGGCATAGTCAATAAAGCAGAAATAGATGTTTTTTTGGAACTCTCTTGCTTTTTCCATGATCCAATGGATGTTGGCAATTTGATCTCTGGTTCCTCTGCCTTTCCTAAAACCAGCTTGAACATCAGGAAGTTCACGGTTCACGTATTGTTGAAGCCTGGCTTGGAGAATTTTGAGCACTAGTTTACTAGCATGTGAGATGAGTGCATCATACCCTCTTTAATATATTATTGAAAGTTGTACAGTTTGACCTTTGGACACACTGAGAGAGCACTTGACTGGGGGTGCTAAATAAGGTTTGAGCAATTTATTATTTTGAAAAAGTAAGAAAGTGGGAAGAATAAGGTCACAGGACATCTGAAGTGCTGCATCATCGATTTCCAGTTTAGTTTAGACTAGTTCTGTTGATGGAACCATTCCACAAGTTGTAGGTATTTACTAAGTTCTATAATGAAAGGTCAAATACTGAAGAAAGGAGCCATCTTTCTCTACAACAATATGCTTTAGTTGAGAGAATGTATAAATAAAAGGTGATGTACTGCAGAGTAAGATGGTAACTCTTCATGTAAAGGAGGTTTTGAAAAGGGAATGTTGAACATGAGCTAAAATAGGCAGAGACACTTCCTTGGAAAAGTACAAGTTAAACAGACCTTGGAACACAGGCAGGGTTTTATAGGCAGGGGTTGTGTTTGCTAGAGAGGAACACAGAATGAGAAAGTGAAAAAGAGCTAGGAGTCTAACAGTGGTTACAACTGGGTGGAGCAATTCTTGCTTTCTCAAGTCTGGATTTGATGCTTAAAGCCCTGCCTGAGTATGGAAGGAATGGAAGAAAAACTGGGCTTTAGACTGTGAATAAAAGACATTGTCCAATTTTATTCATTAGGTATGTGTTCATTTGGTTAATAATTATATATAGGTGGATTTTCATGATTTGATGGATGAAACAGGACCAGGAATGGCCCAAAACTTTATGCTCAATATATAATGAATGGCCTATTGGCATATGGTACATTTGTTGCTCTGAAACTCAAAGTCTCTGAAGACTTGGTAGGTCTTCTGGCAAATTCTACAAATTTTCCCCTCTACCCTGGGTTTATTTATTTATTTTTCTTCTGGGGCTTCTTGCAATATTAGAAGCCATTGTATTGGGGCTACTCAAGAAATTGAAAAGGAACTGGATTACAATTGCAGGCATTTGATACAAGAGATTAAATACAAATACACAAATCAAACATAAGACTAAATAAATGTGTACCAAGAGAACAACCAGTTCTCATAAGGCACATGCAAAATGCTGAGTTTGTTATAAAATACACACAAGGGCAAGCATGCACTTTATGTTTAAAACTGGGGATTAATAACAGGATAAAATTAGGGAGGAGTCCTCCTCCTGGTCCTTTAGGAAGCTTTTTCTGATTCCCAACATAAACTCTTAACCCTTCACTACCCCTCTCTCCATTCAAAACCATCCTCTCTAGCATTTCTTTCCAAGGTATTTCTTCATGACAATGTCATTATGAAATGATTTCATTTATTGTCTTTCTTTCATAATAGAATAAAACTCCATGAAAGCAGACACTTTGATTACCTTGGTTACTATACCTAGAATAGGGTCAGGCACATTTTGGGTGTAAATAAATATTTGTTGAGTCACAAGAGACTGAGCCAGACCTGCCTGTGAGTGTCTGAGGGTTTCCCGTGGAGGTGAGGGTCAGTGGTGGCCTGCGGCGGGGACAGGGACCCTGGCAGGAGTCCTGGGAGGCGCGGCACGTGGCCTAAGTCCTCTCGGAGTAGGTCACCATTAGCCTCACCGTCATAGAGCCACCGGGAGGGCGATTCACAAACCGGACCACAATTATACCAAAGAGGTATAACTTTCTCACACTCCTTTGAAGGTCTGCAGGGTTTGATTCAAAGGCAGATCTCCTGGGGATTCTCAGTCCCTTTGCTGGGTTCCCAGGTCAGGAAGCCTATTCTGGGACCTAGAACTTTGACAACAGTGTGAGAAAGTTATACCTCTTTGGTATAATTGTTGAAGGTCAGCAGGGTTTAATTGGAGAAGGCAATGGCATCCCACTCCAGTACTCTTGCCTGGGAAATCCCATGGATGGAGGAGCCTGGTAGGCTACAGTCCATGGGGTCACTAAGAGTCAGACGCGACTGAGTAACTTCCCTCTCACTTTTAACTTTCATGTATTGGAGAAGGAAATGGCAACCCACTCCAGTGTTCTTGCCTGGAGAATCCCAGGGACGGGGGAGCCTGGAGGGCTTCAGTTTATGAGGTCACACAGAGTGAGACATGACTGATGCAGCTTAGCAGCAGCAGCAGCAACAGCAGGGTTTGGTTACAGAACTTCCACAGGCCTGGGGAAAAAGAGACCCCTGGAGGGCACAAACAAAAACTGTGTGCACTAGGATCCAGGAGAAAGGAGCCATGACCCCACAAGAGACTTAGCCAGACTTGCTTGGGAGTGTGTGGGAGTCTCCTGTGGAGGTGTGGGTCAACAGTGGCCTTCTGTGGGGTCAGGGGCACTGATGATATATGTAGAGGAGGTCCTCGTTACCTCCACCATAGCTTGGCCTGAGGCCAAAATACAGGCAGGGAGCACAGCCACACCCATCTGCAGAAAACTGAATTAGAGATTTGCTGAGCATGGCTCTGCCCATCAGAGCAAGACCCAGGTTTCCCCACCGCCAGTCCTTCCCATCAGGAAGCCTGAATAAGCCTTTTATCCTCATCCATCAGAGGGCAGACAGAATAAAAACTACAATCACAGAAAACTAACCAAAATGATCACATGGATCATAGCTTTGCGTAACTCAATGAAACTATGAGCCATGCCATGTAGGGCCATCATGGTGGAGAGATCTGACAAAAAGTAATCCATTGGAGAAGGGAATGGGAAAACACTTTGGAACTATTGCCTTGAGAACCCCATGAACAGTATGAAGAGACAAAAAGATATGACACAGAAAGATGAACCCCCTAGGTCAGTTGGTGCCCAATATGCTACTAGAGAAAAGCTGAGAAACAGCCTAAGAAGGAATGAAGAGTCTGAGCAAAAGCATAAGTGATGCCCAGTTGTGGATGTGTCTGGCTGTGAAAGTAAAGTTTGATGCTGTAAAGAGCAATATTGTATAGGAACCTGGAATGTTAGGTCCATGAATAAAGGTAAATTGGATGTGGTCAAACAGGAGATGGCAAGAATAAACATCAACATTTTAGGAACCAGTGAACTAAAATGGATGGGAATGGGCAAATTTAATTCAGATGAGTACTGTTTATCTATTATTGTGGGCAAGAATCAGTTACATGAAACAGAGTAGCCCTCATAGCCAAAAAACAGAGTCTGAAATGCAATACTTGGGTGCAATCTCAAAAAATGACAGAATGATCTCAATTCATTTCCGAGGCAAACTGTTTATTATTACAATAATTCAAGTCTATGCCCCAACCACTAATGCTGAAGATGAAGATGAACAGTTCTATGAAGACCCACACGACCTTCTAGAGCTATCATCCAAAAAAAAAAAAAGATGTCATTTTCATCAGAGGAGGCTGGAATGCAAAAGTAGGAAGTCAAGAGACACCTGGAATAACAGACAAGTTTGGTGTTGGAGCACAAAATGAAGCAGGGCAAAGACTAAGAGTTTTGTCAAGAGAACACACTGGTCATAGCAAACATTTTTTTCCTAACAACACAAAAGGCAACTCTATACATGGACATCACCAGAAGGTCAATACTAAAATCAGATTGATTACATTCTTTGTAGCAGAAAATGGAGAAGCTTTATACAGTGAGCAAAAAAGACTGGGAGCTGACCATGGCTCAGATCATGACCTCCTTATTGCAAATTTCAGACTTAAATTGAACAAAGTAGGAAAAAAATACTAGACCATTCAGGTATGACCTAAAATCAAGTTCCTTATGATTATACAGTGGAGGTAACAAAAAGATTCCAGGGATTAGATCTGATAAATGTGCCTGAAGAACTATGGACTGAGGTTTACAACACTGTACAGGGTACAGGAGGCAATGATCAAAACCATCCAAGAAAAAGAAATGCAATAAGGCAAAATGTTTGTCTGAGGAGGCCTTACAAATAGCTCAGAAAAGATGAGAAGCCAAGGGCTGAGGAGAAAAGGAAAGAGGCCCATCTGAACGCAGAGTTCCAAAAATAGCAAGGAGAGATAAGAAAACCTTCTTAAGTTAACAATGCAAAGCAACAGAGGAAAACAGCAGAATGGGAAAGACTAGAGACCTCTTCAAGAAAATTAGAGATACCAAGGGAACATTTCATTCAGAGATGGGCACAATAAAGGACAAAAACAGTAAAGACCTAACAGAAGCAGAAGATATTAAGAGGCGGTGGCAAGAATATACAAAAAAACCCTGTAAAAAACGTCTTAATGACCCAGATAACCACAATGATGTGATCACTCACTTAGAAACCACACGTCCTGGAGTGTGAAGTCATTTGGACTGTAGTAAGCATTACTACGAACAAAGCTAGTGGAAATAATGGTACTCCAGCTGAGCTATTTCAAATCCTAAAGATGATGCTGTGAAAGTGCTGCGCTCAATATGTCAACAAATTTGGAAAACTCAACAGTGGCCACAGGGTCAGAAAAGGTCAATTTTCATTCTGATCCCAAAGAATGGCATTGCCAAAGAATTTTCAAACTACTGCACAATTGCACTCATTTCACATGCTAGCAAGGTAATACTCAAAGTCCTTCAAGCTAAGTTTCAACACTATGTGAACCGATAACTTCCAGATGTACAAGGTGGATTCAGAAAAGGCAGAGGAACCAGAGATCAAATTGCCAGCATCCATTGGATCATAGAAATAGCAAGATAATTCCAGAAAAAAACAAAACAAAACAAAACATCTACTTCTGCTTCATTGAATATGCTTAAGCCTTTGACTGTGTGGATCACAACAAACTGTGGAAAATACTTCAAAATACTGGGATACTGGACCATCTGGCCTGCCTCCTGAGAAACCTGTATGCAGGTCAAGAAGCAACAGAACCAGACATGGAACAACAGACTGATTTAATATAGAGAAAGAATTATGTCAAGGTTATATATTGTTACCTGCTTATTTAACTTACATGCAGAGTATATCATGCAAAATGCTCAGACAGATGAAGCTCAAGCTGGAATCAAGACTGCCAAGAGAGTATCAATAACCTCAAATATGCAGATGACACCACCCTTTTGGCAGGAAGTGAAGAGAAACAAAAAGGCTAGCGATCAAGGTGAAAGAAGAGAGTGAAAAAGCTGGTTTAAAACTCAACATTCAAAAATGAAGTTCATAGCATCGAGTCCCATCACTTCACGGCAAGTATAAGGGGAAAAAGTGGAAACAGTGAGAGACTTTATTTTCTTGGGCTCCAAAAACACTGCAGAAGGTGACTGCAGCCATGAAATTAAAAGATGCTTGCTCCTTGGAAGAAAAGCTATTATCAACCTAGACAGCATGTTAAAAACAGAGACATCACTTTGCAAACAAAGGTCCATCTAGTCAAAACTATGGTTTTTCCAATAGTCATGTATGGAAATGAGAGTTGGACCATAATGTAGGCTGAGGGCCAAAGAACTGATGCTTTTGAACTATGGTATTGGAAAAGACTCTTGAGAGTCCCTTGAACTGCAAGGACATCCAACCATTTAATTCTAGGGGAACTCAGCCCTGATTATTCATTGGAAAGACTGATGCTGAAGCCCATACTTTGGCCTCCTGATGGAAAAAGACGACTCAGTTGCAAAGACCCTGATGCTGGGAAAGATTAAATGCAGGAGGAAAAGTGTCAACAGAGGGTGAGCTGGTTGGATGGCATCACCCACTCGACAGACAATGGTTTGAGTAAACTCCAGGTGACAGTGAAAGGCAGCGAGGCCTGGCATGCTCCAGTCCAAAGGGTCAGAAAGAGTGGCTGAATATCAACAAAGACTATATATTTTTTCTTGATCTCTTCCTTTGCAAAGAATGTGGAACAATAACTGAATTAGTAGTAACAACTTCTTGATAGTTCTTTACCATGAAAATGAGATAGAAAAATAAGTATAGAGGATAAAGACATAATCTATTTTGAAAAAATAAGGAAGATGATTGATGACAATAATAGACACAAAGGGACTGAACAGCACTGGAAAAGGGAAATTGATAGTTGATCTTGCCCCATAGTAAGCACTTGTTAAATGCAGAAAGTCTTTACCATATTTAACTTCAAATGTTGCAGAGTGCCTTATAATGCCCGTTATAACACATTAGACTCTTTTGCCCCTTATAAAAATCCTTAAAATGTTAGGATATAGTACCTAAAGATTTATTGCAACCTCTTCCGAGAACCTGTACTGTCTTATCTGGGGTACAAACTAATATGAAGGGACTTTACCAATCTCATTCACCAAGTTTTACAAGTGCTATAAAGATTATCTGCAGTGGACTACAGTCACTGGGGTTATAAAGTCAGACACGAGTGAGCAACTAAACCTCCAAAGATTATCTGACACGCTGAAGGTCTAGATTTTGGTCAAATTAATAACAACAACAACAAAAATTAGTTATTCAGACTGTACATTTTGATACATGCAGTTATGGCATCAAACCTCCCAGTAGTTTAGGGGAAAAGAGCCTAATAAATTAATTATACAATATTCTCCACATGCAAAAACTATGTGATTTAGTCATTTTTAAAACAGCATATTAAAAAACAGAGCCATTACTTTGCCAACAAAGGTCCACCTAGTCAAGGCTATGGTTTTTCCAGTGGTCATGTACGGATGTAAGAGTTGGACTATAAAGAAAGCTGAGCACCAAAGAATTGATGCTTTTGAACTGTGGTGTTGGAGAAGACTCTTGAGAGTTCCTTGGACTGCAAGGAAATCCAACCAGTCCATCCTAAAGGAGATCAGTCCTGGGTGTTCATTGGAAGGACTGACGTTGATGAAATTCCAATACTTTGGCCACCTGATGTGAAGAGCTGACTCATTAGAAAAAACCCTGATGCTGGGAAAGATTGAGGGCAGGAGGAGAAGAGGACAACAGAGGATGAGATGGTTGGATGTCATTATTGACTTGATGGACATGGGTTTGAGTGGACTCTGGGAGTTGGTGATGGACAGGGAGGCCTGGTGTGCTGCAGTTCATGGGGTTGCAAAGAATTGGACATGACTGAACGACTGAACTGAACTGAACTGAACTGAAAACAGCATTGCTAACCATTTTAAAGGTAGACCCTGAGAACATTATGGAATCATGGAGGTAATAAGATCAATTAGTTAGATTTGAGCTGACTTTCAATCAGTGACTTTGAGACAAATTATTTCCAGGTAAAAAATTAGCTTAAACAACTTTCAGGTGACTTAATTTTTTTAGGTGATTATTTTTATTTTCCTCACTTCCATTGCTGACTTTAGACTCTGGACAAAATTCTCAAAATTTATAACTGAAATTTTACAGGAAGGCCTAATATTACAAGGTTTATTGCTTGGTTTGTGAGATTTAAGAGTTGCGGACAGTTTGAATTAGGTTTTGCTAGAAAAGCAGCAGTGGAAAAAAAATCAAATAATTTTTAAAGAAAAAAGTGACTTTTCTCCTATCAATAAAACTTCTAAAAGTCAGTACATATGACTTTGTCTTCAAAAACAGACATTAAAAATGGCAGATATAGGGCCTGTTCAGCAAAGACTGCAAACAGGAAAAAAAAAAAAAAAAAAAGGAAATTGGCTGAAAGAGGAATGTTTCTCCAGTAGAACTGGCAATCAAAGTGACCAGGCCCAGGTTACGGTCCACGCAACTAAGATTCGTATGTAGGAGGACGCGGGGGTTTCAGGAAACTAAAGAAAGGTTTAGGAAAAAGCAGGGTTGGGCAGGGGAAGTTGAAGTGCAATCTATTGAAAAGGAGGCCTCAGACAATCCTATGGGGAGTTCCAGACCTGGCAGAACCCTTTAAGACTTGTTCCAGTTTGAGGCCAAGGCCCAGGCCCTTATTCGGCTGCATGAGGCAGCCATGAGATTAGGACTACCTTCTCAGGGGGCATCACGGTGGGTCTGCCTGAAAATGAGACCTGAAGAGGGACTCAGTTCTAAGAGCCATCAGCCACACCACCACCAGCTAAGGCAGTAAATAACTTAGTTTTGGTAGAGAATCTGGGTCTCATATCACAGGATACAGGCAGAGAATAGTATGTAATTGAAAATAATAGCACTTAAAAAACAAAACAAAACAAAAAAAATCCTTTTATTTTATTCAGGAAGCTCTAGTACACACACAAAATACATGATAAAATAATGATATGCTGCCATTAAAAAAAAAAGAAAGAAAGAAAGGAAAGAGAAAGCACAGCACAGAGAAAAGCAACTGCCTCAGTGTGAGGTTCTTGAGATAAAGGGCCCTGCCTAGATAGTTTACCACTTAAGAGTATTTGAAAATATTCTGATACATACACATGTTAAAAACTTACTGTTTCACATAATCAATGCATTCATTATTCTTAGACTGTTTTAAAATCAACAGAAACAGTTTTCCATGAAAACAATAGGCAGAAAAATCTCCTTTGATTGCTTGGTTGATGCTCTTGCAGCCTCCTTTCTGTAATGAACTACTTTTTTTCCTGTTTAAAGCAACCCTAGTCAATAGAGCTGGCTCAGCGGTCTTCTCAAAAAGAAAGGAAAGAATCATCTACAGGGATCACTGTGGATTTTCTTTAGGTTCAGGTTAACTTGCCCACTGCTCTGAGCAGATTTCGGTTTTAAACTTGGGCTCTGTCACTTAAGAGCTCTGTGACCAAAAGCTAGCTTCTCAACCCATCTCAGTCTCAGTTACCAGATTTCAAAAGTGGAATGTTAGTAGAAAGTTGCAGGCTTGTTGTGAACTTTTAATTAAAGCTTTTTGCAGAGCTAAAAGGATACTTGGGAAATTTTGTTAGTAATTCTATTGAAGTGGGAAATTTCTTTACACAAAGCACAGAACCTAGAAATCACAAAGGGCAGCTTTGTGTGTGGCATCCTTTTAGCTTTGCAGAGAGATTCAATTTATAAAATAGGAAAATATTTGTAACATTTAACAGAAGGCTGATATTTTAAATACATCAAGGCATTACGGGCTTTCCCACTGGCTCAGTGGTAAAGAATCCGCTTGCAATGCAGGATATCCAGTCTCGATGCCTAGGTTGGGAAGATCCTCTGGAGGAGGAAATGGCAACTCACTCCAGCATTCTCGCCTGGAGAATCCTGTGGGCAGAAGAGCCTACAGTTCATAACTTCACAAAGAATTGGACATGACTGAGCACACACACACACACACACACACACACACACACACACACACACACACAAAGCATTTTGTGGAATACTGAGGATAAGGCCTTCAAGAACTCAATTAAAAGTTGAGTAAAGGACATACAGATGTAGTTCCAAGAACACAAAATATAAATGATACATAAATGTGTGGCAAAGATCCAGTCTAGTGTCTAATTTAAAGATAAAATTTGCAATAATGATAGAAGTTTTCACTTTTCAAAAGCAAAAGGGAGGTGGGAGGGGGTTCAGGATTGACAGAAGCAAAATGTAAAAAAAAAGAAGAGAAGGGACATAATACACTCTGTCGTTGACGGTCCAGCTATTCATGTTCATGGCTGGTAGAAGTTTAAATTAGTGTGATCTCATTGGAGAATAATTTGGAAATAGATATTAAAATAAAGATAAACATTTTTGAATCAGAAATTTAATCTCTAGGATGTATATATTACTGATAAATTTATTCCTATATAAATATTTGTTGCAGTTTTGTTTGCAGCAGGAAAAGACCAAAACAAACCTGTATTTATCTCAGGAAGGCATTTATTCAATAACACTATATATATATATATATATATATATATATATACTCACAGAACTTTTATATATATATATATATAACACACACACACACACACACATATAAAACTTTATGCTCTGAAAACAATAAGTAATTTATTGTACATGTTCCTGTGGAGAGAATTTAAAATTAAATCAGAAATAAAAGCAAAATACAGAAGCCTGTAATATACTTCCAGTTACATAATTATATGCCTATTTGTACATAAATTATATTGAAAAGAAAAGAAACTGGAGGCTTATTTGCAAATATTTACCTCAAAGAGGAGACTGGGGGCTTGAGATGAGAAAGGAAGATACTTTTTCGTTGTATCTGTGTATACTTTATACAGCTTGGTTTGTGAACTATACATGTATTGTTTTTAAATTTCAATTACAGCAACTCAAAATGAAAATTTTAGAGAGCACTTATCTTGTTTATTTCATTTAGTGCTATATGCTTACTCTCTGAATCTCAGCCTGCTGCTGCTAAGTCACTTCAGTCGCGTCTAACTCTGTGCAACCCCCATAGACGGCAGCCCACCAGGCTCCCCCGTCCCTGGGATTCTCCAGGCAAGAACAAACACTGGAGTGGGTTGCCATTTCCTTCTCCAGAATCTCGGTCTGGCACATAGTAAACATTCATTATTGTTGCATTAATCCACGTTTGAAAATTACATAGGGAATTTAGGGTTCCCCCTTTATATACTTCCTGCCTAGATTCTTCTCTTGAGCTCTCAAAAAGCATTTCAACTATGCTTTTGGAACCATTACCTAAATGTGCCATAGTTACCGCATTCTCAGCATAGTCAAGACCTTGGGTCCATAGTCACCTCTCCTCAAATATCTCCTGATCTTTTAAACTCTATCTCACTTGATGGTATGACCACCCACTGAAAACAGAAGCCAAGATTTTGATTCCTTTTTATCACTAATGTTACTGACATTGATTTAATTCACTTAAGCTAGTGCAATCGAATCTTTCCCTTCTTCTCTTTCATTATAGATTTATGTAGCCAGAGGAAGATTGCTAAAGCATAATTATCATCATATAATTCCTCATGAAAGAGTTGTAAACTCTCTTCCACTAACTGCAAGATAAAGTCCCAACTATTGCCTATGGCCTCTGTGGCGCTTCATGTTTGAGATCCTTTCCAACCGTGCAGCCTTACCTGTGGGCACTCTTACAGGTCCTGTACTACTTGTGTTCCTCTTGTCACATGCTGTTTCACACTTATATGCCTATAATGCTCTCTCAATAACCTCAGATATGGAGATGATACAACTCTAATGGCAGAAAGTGAAGAGGAACTGAAGAGTCTATTGATAAAGGTGAAAAGGAGGGTGAAAAAGCTGCCATAAAACTCAACATTCAAAAAACTAAGATCATCACATCTGATCCCATCACTGCATGGCAATTAAATGGAAAAAAAACATAGAAGTGATGATTTTCTTGGGCTCCAAAATCACTGTGGACAGTGACTGCAGCCATGAAATTAAAAGATGCTTGATCCTTGGAAAGGAAGCTATGACAAACCTAGACAGCATGTTAAAAAGTAGAGACATCGTTTTGCCAACAAAGGCCTGGATAGTCAAAGCTGTGGTTTTTCCACTAGTCATGTACAGATGTGAAAGCTGAACCATAAAGAAGGTTGACTGCTGAAGATTGATGCTTTCCAGCTGTAGCACTGGAGAGGGTTCTTGAGGGTCCCTTGGACTGCGAGTAGTTCAGAGCAGTCCATCCTAAAGGAAGTCAGTCCTGAATATTCACTGGAAGGACTGATGCTGAAGCTGAAGCTCCAATACTTTGGCCACTTGATGCAAAGAAGAACTGACTCATCAGAAAAGACCCCGGTGCTCAGCTTCCCTGGTGGCTCAGGGGTAAAGAATTTGCCTGCAATACAGGAGACACAGGTTCGATCCCTGGATCAGGAAGATTCCCTGGAGAAGGAAATAGAAACCCACTCCAGTATTCTCGCCTGGGAAATCCCATGGACAGAGGAGTCTGGTGGGCTACAGTCCATGGGGTTGCAAATGTGTCAGACACAGCTGAGTCATTAAACGACAAACAGCAACTGATGCTGGGAAAGACTGAGGGCAGGAGGAGAAGGGGTTGAAGAGGATGAGATGGTTGGATGACATCACTGACTCAGTGGACTTGAGTTTAAGCAAACTCTGGGAGGTAGTAAATGACAGGAAAGCCAGGCATGCTACAGTCTATGGGGCCACAAACAGCTGGACATGACTTAGTGAGTCAACAGCAACAACAGTATGCCTGTAGACACACTTTTCTCTGGCTAAATTACCCACTTCCTGTTTTATCTTAAAAAAATACTATCTCAACCCTTACTGTACAGCAGAGGTGTCCTTTGAGAAGCCATTAGTCAGACTAGCTGTTCTCACATTCTCAAATGGGCTTCGATAAATATATGTACAAAACAATGAGGTAACTCTCTGCCTGTGTGGTTCTTCATTAGACTATCATTTAGAGGGTTGACTAGTACTGAGCTAAAAGCAAATAGTGAGACTAATGTAGGTGAACATCAGGCAGGCAAAATTGGAACTGATGGAATAAGTGTTATAATTACAGAAAGGAGTTATAAGTTTATTATCTACTATATGCAAGTCTTTGTGACCTTCCTAAAACCTTACCCAATTTTTGTTAATAGTATCTTTGTTAAACTCACCTAAAATTACTCACTCTGATGGAGCCATTTCTGCCTGTATGGTGACTGATATGCAGTCTCACTCCTAGTTGGTGATTATGAGTTCATACTGCTAAACTATGTTAAATTATGAATGTATTTTCTCTAATTGTTCTTATTAAAAAGAAAGTATTTGTGAGTGTTCTCAGTTACTTTGTTTTCTATGGGAGATATTGTAAGAACTAGTTTACAAGTCATCAATTTTTGTACTTCTAAGGACAACTCTGTAAAAAGTTGTTACTGATATTCTGACATATACGTTTAACCTTATGGAGGAACTATCTCATCTTTCCTCTCACATTTTACAGTCTCTGCCCTTTGTTCTTATCCCCCAAACCCCACATCTTTATGTATCTGTATAAGCACAGACTTAGTTATTCATCAATTTATTCACTTAAGCTATTTCCCCCATCGAATTTGCACTATTGGCCTTAAGGGCTAAGTGCCTTCCCCAGAATTCAGTCTCCTTTGTGTAAATCCAGTATCAAGAAAATTCTAAAAAGCATTCATTCAAATTCAGTATATCTGTTAGTGATCTGCTAATATTTGATAAGAATTATGATATAGAAATGGAGAAGGAAATTTTTATTTACATTGATTACTGGTCAAACTATAATTGCACAACAAATTTTAATCAAAGAATTTTTATTGTTCCTGTTAGTTCTAGGTGAGAATAACTGTTTGATTTTGTGGCTTATTGACTCGATAATGTTGAAATACTGGCAACTAATGCTAAAATGATAAACAGCTTAAGTTAGCAAAAATAGAACTAAAAAGAGGAACTATTCGATGCAATAAAGAGAATTAGATTTGTTTCTTTAATGGAAGAAAATTAATATCAGTTGAGCACATTATACTAGATATTGTTTAGTATTTTCATGTAGCATTTATTTAATCAGCAGGGCAATTTTCTGAGAAAGTATTACTATTTTGCTTTTGTTGCTGATGGAAAGAATCATGGCTCAGAGATTTTGAATCTTGACAACAACCATATTTGGCAGGTCAGTACTCAGATCTCAGACCCTACATGTATTTGTTACCATAACTACCTGCTATAACAACTCCCAGATCCTGATTTTCCCTTCTCTTTATCAACTTGTCTAGCTATTTAAAGTAGCTATGTACGTAAGTAAGAATGAATGTATGGAAAACTGTCTGAAATGGTATTTATCTATTGTTAATCATGGATAGCTTATATAGTAGGTTTCAAATGACTTTAAAAATATTGTTTTTTATTCTTGTTAATACTGATTCTTTAAAGAAAATGAGTATGCATTTCTTTTACAATTTCTCATCCCAAATAACTAAAGAACACTTTGCTTCTATGCCTATTTAAAAGGCCCCATTTTTCATCTTATGTAAAACTATTGTTTGACCTGTCCTAGTGTGGATTTTTTTTTCAGTTTTATTGAGATATAATTGACACAAAACATTGTACTGTCCAAGTTTCTCAACAAGTAATTTGATATAAGCACACACTACAAAATGATCACCACAGTAAGTTGAGTTAACATCCATTGCTTCACAGATATAAATTATTTTTTGATGATGATCTTTAAGATTTACTCGACTAGCAACTTTCAAACATATGATACACTACTGTTAACTGTAGTCACCATGCTGTATATTATATTCTCCAGAACATATTTTTCTTATAATAGAATCTTTTACCTTTTGACTGCCTTCGCCTATTTTTCCCAAGCTTACCTTCCAGCTCTGGCGACCATCAATCTGTTTCCTGTGTCTATAAGTTTGCTTCTTTAGATTCCACGTATAAATTAGATCATAAAATATTCGTCTTTCTCTGATTATTTCACAAGCATAAAAACTCTCAAGGAGATCATCCATGCTGTCACAAATTACAGGATTCCCTTCTTTTATGGCTAAATGATCTTCCATTATTATTCACATCTTTTAATCTGTTCATCCAATAGACATTCAACTGCCAATTGTCAAGATACAGTTGCTTCTGTATGTTGGCTATTGTAAATAATGCTATAATAAACATGGGGGTTCATACATCTTTGTGAGTTCATGTCTTTTGTTTTCTTTACATAAATACACAGAAGTGAATTCTTAGATCATGGTAGTTTTGTTCTTAATGTGTTTTGAGGAAGCTCCACACTGCTTTTTGTCGTGGCAGCAGCAATTTGCCTTGACACCAGCAGTGCGCAGGGGCTCTTGTTTCTACATATCCTCACCAGCACGGGTGACATTTAAACTAAGAGCCAGTCTAACAGCTGGAGGTTCAGATTTCACTCTTCTGCTGAGCAGTGATCTAAGCACCCTATATTTTGACCATCTGAATATATATTTGGAAAATGTATATTTAGATCCTCCACCTATTTTTAATCATTTTTTGTTATTGTTTTGTCTTTTTTTTTTTTTTTGCTGTTGCTGTTGTTGAGTCGGAGGAATTCTTTATATATTTTGGATATTAACCCTTGTCAGATATATGATTTACAAGTAGTTTCTTTCATTCTATAGGTTGCTTTATCATTTTGTTGATGGTTTTCTTTGCTGTGTCAACAGTCTTTAACTTGAGGCAGTTACTTTTTTTTTTTTTTCCCTTTTGTTGTCTCTCCTTTCGGTGTCAATGTCCAATCTTGGTAGTTTGACTACATTTTTCATCTTATTTATACTGTAAGTACAACTGGGATGCGGTGAGAGAAAAAACCAAGCTGCCACCCATTCTATGCAATCGTGCAAGATTCCCGAAAGGAGGCAGCGTTGTATTTATTAATAACATGTGGCTGCGTGGCCACCTATGACATCAACATCAGCTGGCAAAAATGGAGAGAGAGAGAGAAGAGAAAGAATCACGTGAGAGGTTTTATGGGCCAGGCTTGACAATGGTGCAGGTCAAACCCATACACATCCTCTTGGCTAGAATTCAGTCATATGGTAATATTTAAATAAAAGAAACCCTGAAAAATAAATCTAGATATGCGCCCAGTAAAAAGGGAAATGGATGCTGTGAACAACTAATTTGTTTCTGCATTAAAAAAAAAAAAATTGGGAGACCTTTACTAAGATTCATCTATAGTATCCTCTTATCCTCTTATAAGTTACTAACTTTACCAATAAACCATCAATTACATTAACATGTACTGAAGTGAGTGAAGTCCTTCAGTTATGTCCAACTCTTTGTGACCTCACAGACTGTATAGCCCACCAGGCTCATCCGTCCATGGGATTTTCCAGGCAAGAGTACTGGAGTGGGTTACCATTTCCTTCTCCAGAGGATCTTCCCGACTCAGGGATCGAAGCCTGGTTTCCCACACTGTAGGCAGATGCTTTACCATCTGAGCCACCTAAGTCAAAAGGACTGTACCAGAATTAGGGTTTTTAAGAGTTTCCATGACTGACTGCTTTGTTTTGGGGGAAGAGTCTCACTCATGATATGGATCTGCTATTTATCATCGTGTTAATTTCCTCTGAGGATGCAATAATGACTAACATCATTTCCAACTTTATCTATTACTTGTACTTTTTCAATAAATTCCATGTGAACGCTATCTAGGAAACTCTGACCTATTTCTAGCCCCAACCCTCAAGCCTAAGAATTTAATTTGCCTCAATTACTTAAAAAAGTGAATCATTCTCTTAACCTATTTCAACAGCTTACTAGAGTGAATACATTGGATAAAAATTATCTCAATTGTTGTCTTTTTCACACTTTATCATGAAAATGGGATCACTACATAAAAAAAAAAAAAGCACTTGGCAAAGTCCCCTTCAATGAAAACACCAACTTAGCCTCATTAAATAAATACACTTATCACATTTGTATTACAAACATCCATTTTTATCACATGGGAAAAATATCAGGTATAAAAATAATAAATTTGGTGCAATTCTTGGTCCTACTATGTTTAATAAAAATTTAAAGATATACTGGGGTATTTTCCATATAATATAAATAATGATTTAACTTTTCGACTCATTGAATTTTCAAACATGGAAAGGAAAAGAAAAGAGAAGAAAATATTTCTTTCTAGAAAAGAAAATATTAATTAACAAATATTCTAGCATTCAGGTTCATGATTTGTGCTTAAGATCTGAAAAATGGATCCTGAATTAAGCAGGTCTTAAGGAATTTGATTCAAAATTTCTGAGTTAGGTAAGCTTCTACAACATCTGGGGCTTTGATATTTTTTTTCCCCCTGTATTAACAGACCAGGGTAAATATGTTTTAGCCAAACATCTGCTTGGTTAACCCCAGAAGTGAACTGGTTTCATTTTAGAGCCATAATTTTCTAGCAGAAGATAGTAATGAATCAACCATAGAAAACAAACTATCTATTGTATTTAATTTCCTAATTCTTAGGAAAAAATATAATTCTTTTACAACTTTCTGATCTTAAATACATGCTTTGCTTTATGTCAGCTTGCTGTGGTCTACATGGTAGAAATATTTATCTCAAAATTCATTTTAATGAAAGTGAAATATAAAAATATAATGTCCAAATCTTTGTACTTAAGCTTGTAAAGTCTGCTTCGAACAATAGAACAGGCAAGTTACAACAGCTACACAAATATCAGTTATCTCAGAGTTGAATGTATGTGCAAATTTTACTTGGTTTACTTCATCCTAGAGAAACAGAAATGGCTTCATCATAAACAGAATTGTTTTCTTAATAGAGCATTATGCACTTATGATACAAGCCCTTTCAGTGTGGACTGAGCTCATTGTTATTGAAAATTGAATGGTGACTTTCAGAAGGACTAAAATTGAAGGTCATTTTTGCCTTTCTCATTTTCTAGGACTTCATAAAAGTGCAGAAAATTTCGAGGCATTATTTTTTCCTACTATATATGTCGAAATTAAGCCAGAGAGCTAATGAGTTCATCGTCATATGAACTTTAAACTTCAATGTTAAAGAAATTAGAGTATCCTCTCTCTCTCTCTCTCTCTTTTTTTTTTTTTTTTGCAATGACCAACAATAATAGAAAGAGCTTGACTGGTTTCTGAAAATATGTTAGTTTTCATAACTTTTCTTTGGAAGGAATGATGCTAAAGCTGAAACACCAGTACTTTGGCCACCTCATGAGAAGAGTTGACTCATTGGAAAAGACTCTGTTGCTGGGGGATTGGGGGCAGGAGGAGAAGGGGATGACAGAGGATGAGATGGCTGGATGGCATCACTGACTCGATGGACGTGAGTCTGAGTGAACTCTGGGAATTGGTGATGGACAGGGAGGCCTGGCGTGCTGCAGTTCATGGGGTTGCAAAGAGTTGGACACGACTGAGCAACTGAACTGAACTGAAAAGAAACATATGTCACTAAACTATGACCCATGGGCCAAATATAGCCATCTACCTGTTTTTGTCATCTTAAGCAAATGGAACTGTTAAAAAGCTTATTTAAAAGCTACATTATAGTTTATCAAAAAGCATAACATCTTTTGTCTTTTTTTTCATTCAGAAAAAGAGGGTTCAGTGCAGTACATGGAAATATGTGTGGTAAAATCAGAATGGGTATGACACTGTGTGCCCAGGTGACATAATTAAGAATGAGTTTGCATTTTACAGAACTGTTCTGTGCTAAGTCTCTCAACATTAATCTGGTAACTCACTCTTTATATATTCAACTTCTGAATACAAATTCCTGAGGAAATGTATGGAGAAGAGGAGGTGAAAGGACATAAAGATTACATCTGAAATGATGTCTAGAAATAATACAAACATATCCTCTAATAACAGAGTGAACACATCCTGGGTGGTTATAATTACTTTTGATTTACAAAAAATTACCGATTTGGTATAAAAGATGTTCATTTTATGACAGTGACAACTTGATACACCTTCTTAGGGGAATACATAGTATATTTCATCTGAGAAATGTATGAATTTTATAACAGTGTCAACAGTGATGCAGGAAGATGGTTAAGCAAAATCAAAAGAGATTACACAAACACATAGGCATCAGAAAAAAACTGCAAAGCTCATTACTTCTGTGGTTCTCTGATGTGGCTTAAATACATTCATCCATCATTGAAACCTATAGAACTTCCAGCACTAATTTAGATTTGCTGACAGTTGTGTGGGAGGACTGGTGTCAAAAACACAGCCGTATACTTTGCACCCCTTAGTTAAATGTCACTCACATTTTCCAATATGAACCTTTTATTGACTGAGATTTCATCTTGGAGGTGAAGACTGGCAGTGCAGAATGCTTGGTTGTTTTGAATTGGTTATTTGTTTGATGCAGAGTCAAATAAATGTCCAAGTCAATCAACAGATTTCCAAATGCCTTTGAATTTTCAGGGCATAAATAAAGCTTTGCCTTTGAAAGGACAGCAAATTTAACTTCGTGTTACAAGACCTGCATCTATGTCACCAGAAGCACCGTTTTTCAAATGGTTCCTCGGGAGAAGATTAAAAAAGAAGTCAATCCTGGCCAGCATTCTGACATCTTCTTTCCTCAGGGATTTAGAACAAAATTGTCGCCATTAGTTCAGTGTGAATTGATGCCTCTGGATATTTTTAGGAAAAAGAAACTTTAAAACAAGTGAGACATTATATCCATCCAAAAGAGCTGCAGGCAAAAGGTGTTATGCTTTGTGACAAATTGTGATATGGCTTTTGAATAAGTGACTCTCAATTTTCTGTTTTAACTCTTCTTGTTATTATATATGCTGGGAATTATAGGTAAGTTGTCCCTATAGAACATTGCTTATCATATTAGTACCCATGATGCAGGTAAACAAATGGCTCATCTTTGCACTTTAAATATAAACTATCTTAAAATTTTAAAAGTCTAGGAAAAATTCTGAAAAATTTGGCTTACACTGTAGCTTGTTACCATCAAAAAGTAGAGGTGAAAACAGTGGATACTTATCGGAAAATGTCTTGAATAATAGATTCAAAATTGATACATTCAGAAATAAAATATAAGATTAATAAAAAACATGATTCTAATAAATATTATTTTATCTAGTTTATTTTGATAAAACTGCTTTCATAGGCTTGTTTATTTAACGCTTGGTAAATGATCCCCAGCTGAATTATGAAAGTCCAGCTTTAATTCCTCTGTCAGTCAACCAGGCAGAATGATGTTGTGAAGATGGTGACAACTATGAGAAGGAAGCTACTATTACCAGCAGAAGCATCAAGTAACCCGTTATTGAGCGCTGACTATACACCTGACCCAGGTCTACAGAAATACTAATTAATATCCCTAATGTAAATACTATGAATAACTGCATTTCACAGATGACAACTTTGATATTTAGAAAAGCTAAGAAGTACTGCTGTTTACAAACTAGAAAAAAATGGTATGGATATAAAGAATAACATGATCTGGCTAATCTAACATCTTGCATAACATAATCAATACACACTTTTCATGGATTTTAATAGTGATATGTTCTGGACTTATTGTAAAACCATATACCACCAAAATTATATTTATAATTATATGTTTACTGATAGAAGAAGATCCATTAGAAAGAACAAGTTTCAGATTTTATCATGCATACTAGTCATTAATATTTTGACTTTCCCTAATACAACTGAGTTTGTCTTTTGGAATTCCAAGAATGATAGGAGTCCCATATACCTCTTATTAGCTTTGGGACATTAATTAATCTCTGAATAAATTTTTTGTCTTTCAAGTAAGGATAATGAAAGCATCCACATCATATTCTTATGAGAATTAAAGAAGAAATGTAATTAGAATGAGCTTGGTAAGGTATAAAGTGCATACAATTATATATTATTGTTAATAGACACAAAAATATCATATTCATAATTCTATATAAAAGGAAGCATGTGCCTAGTGGCTCAATGGTGTCTGATTCTCTGTGACCCCATGGACTATAGCCCACCAGGCTCCTCTGTCCATAGAATTTCTCAGGCAAGAACACTGGAGTGGGGTTGCAATTTCCTTCTCCAGGCAATCTTCCTGATCCAGCGATCAAACTCATGTCTCTTGCATCCCCTGCATTGGCAGGTGGATTCTTTACCACTAGAACCACCTGGGAATGCTACAAATAAGTATATGGTTTATGCATACAAAAAACAGAGACATTACTTTGCCAACAAAGGTTCGTCTAGTCAAGGCTATGGTTTTTCCAGTGGTCATGTATGGGTATGAGAGTTGGACTATAAAGAAAGTTGAGCACAGACGAATTGGTGCTTTCGAACTGTGGTGCCGGAGAAGACTTGAGAGTCCCTTGGACTGCAAGGAAATCCAAACAGTCCATCCTAAAGGAGATCAGTCCTGGGTGCTCATTGGAAGGACTAATGTTGAAGCTGAAACTCCAATACTTTGGCCACCTCATGTGAAGAGCTGACTCATTGGAAAAGACCCTGATGCTGGGAGGGATTAGGGGCAGGAAGAGAAGGGGATGACAGAGGATGAGATGGCTGGATGGCATCACTGACTCGATGGATATGGGTTTGGGTGGACTCCGGGAGTTGGTGATGGACAGGGAGGCCTGCAGTTCATGGGGGTTGCAAAGAGTTAGACATGACTGAGCGACTGAACTGAACTGATACAAACCTCTAGGCCATATATAAACCAAAAATATAGCATCAAATAAATAGCAGCCAGAAGAGAAATATTAAATAGCTGGGTCTAGAAATTCTAGAACTTCTATTTAATGAAGTGACAGATTTAGCAGGAAAAACAGAATTAAATATAATTTGAATAATATAAGTTATTAGCCTGATAAAGATTATACATCTATAAAGATTACTATAAAACAATGCAAATAAAATATATTCTGAAAAATGGAATTGTAGCCCATGTTCTTGAATGGAGCAACTCATAAATCTTTCATTTTCTCCCAGACTAATCCATATGTTTAATGAAATGTATAAATTAATGATCCTACCAAATTAAAACAGGCAACATTTATTTTTGCAGAGCTTGTGTATATGAAAGGAGTTCACCACCACCATCACTAGCCTTTAGCAGACTCAAAGGCAGGCAGAAAGGCAAGAAAGCTTTATCGAGAGAAACTAAAGGCAGGCTAAACAGAAGTGGATTCTACTTGACTGGTTATGGGTACACATTTGTCCTTCTCAGGTTGGTCCTAAGTTAGAAGTGGGGACAGAATTAGGAAAGTTATCAGTTACTAATCAGGCCCTGGCTGTTTAGAGCCTGCCATTTCAGTAGTTATTGTTTGTTTTTCTTGACTAGACAAAAGTGGTCTGACTTCCCATAAGTCTAAGTTGTAGATTAACAGTCTAGCTTATTGGGCTGATTACTGTAGATAATGGCTTTGTTTCCTGGGCTGGTTATGGTAGTTTGAGTCAGAATTCTATTTTTATAAATGATCTGGTCATTATATTTATGTATAGTCTTTCACTATCATAATCAATGATTCTGGTGGATGTAGGGAGAAAGCTTAACGAATTCATTAAAAATTTTGTATTGAAGAATTAAGGACCATAGAAACCTTATTTAACTTTGAAAATGGAGTAAAGGAAGATTTATGGTGAAACAGATACTCAAATTCATATTAATAAGAAGTCACATAGGACTTAAGTAAGCAAGTAAGCCTGGTTGTGCTGCAGTCTGTGGGGTCACAAAGAGTAGGACATGGCTTAGCCCCTGAATGACAGTTAACAACAACAACGCTGATAACTGATGGCTGGACAAGCAAAGGGGTTCCAGGCTGTTTGCATGTTCCCTCTGAGAGCCTTTCATGTTGCACATCATTGTGGTTAAAATGGTGACTCACTCACAACATTATCAAAACAGTCCTTAGATCTCTGCAGAAAAAGATGGATTTTATGAGCAGCTTTTTTCTCTAAAAAAAAAAGCTGGTGCACTGGGATGACCCTGAGGGATGGGATGGGGAGGGAGGTGGGAGAAGGGATTCGGGATGGGGAACACATGTACACCCATGGCTGACTCATGTCAATGTACGGCAAAAATCACTACACTATTGTAAAGTCATTAGCCTCCAATTAAATTAATTAATTTCAAAGAAAAAAACCTTCCTTTTCATGAAATTAGGGAACAAGATGTATTCACTACTGAGTTATTTAGAAATGAAATGCAGATTTTCAACAACTGCACTTGCTTCATTTTAACATTGTCTGCCAACATGCATGACTCATTTCATCCCTAATCCCATCACTGTCTATTAATTGTTTGCACTGAACACTGTGCTGGGTGCTAAGAATATGAGTATGAATTTTTTTTTCCTTTAGGAACTCACAGATGTAAATATTTTTTTATGCACAATTAGAGCCAAAATTGTAAATAGAGAAAAAAGAGAAATCTCAGTACCAGGTGAAGTAAAGGGACTAAGTACACTGAACAAGATGTGCAAAAACACAAGTTTGAAAGAATTTGGTTTGTTTGGAATGTTGAGAATTTTTTTCTAGCAAGAGGGTTAGTTAGGATGGAGTCAGAGGTGTTGTTAATGTAAGTGTAACTGTGTTATAAATGGTTGGATATCATCCTCATGGATCTAGCCATTCCTTGGAAGAATAGCTATGACAAACCTAGAGAGCATATTAAAAAGCAGAGACATGACTTTGCCAACAAAGGTCCATATAGTCAAAGCTATGATTTTCCCAGTAGTCATGTGTGGATGTGAGAGTTGGACAATAAAGAAGGCTGAACGCCAAAGAATTGATGCTTTTGACCTGTAGTGTTGGGGAAGACTCTTGAGAGTTCCTTGGACTGCAAGGAGATCCAAGCAGTCCATCCTAAAGGAAATCAGTCTTGAATATTCATTGAAAGGACTAATGCTGAAGCTCTAATACTGTGACCACCTGATGTGAAGAACTGACTCATTTGAAAAGACCCTGACGCTAGGAAAGATTGAAGGCAGGCAGGAGAAGCGGACGACAGAGGATGAGATGCTTGGATGGCACCACCAACTCGACGGATATGAGTTTGAGCAAGCTCTGGGAGTTGGTGATGGACAGGGAAGCTAGGCATGCTGCAGTCCGTGGGGTCACAGAGTCAGACAAGACTGGGCAACTGAACAACAACCATCACCAGAAGAAAACAAAGGAAATATCTCAGGTTCTATACAGACTGTCAAGATTTATTCTGCATATAGGCTGAGACTTAGGGTAGAGTATAAGTATGGGCAAGTGGTCAAATAATAAGTACATTTCTAGAGAGAAAGAAAAGACTCCTATCATTCCTTTGCTTATTCCACATACTCATTAACACATTCCTTTTAAAACTGTGCATTCTGAAATCTATTCATCTCTCATAGCCACATTCCAAATTCTAAATATTTACCAAACCACCATATTGAATATGAACATTGAATATTTTTTCTCTATTCATCTATTATATATATTATAGGAGTTGTTCTTCTGACTCTTTTACTTGACATATACATACATATATGTATATATATATATATATATATATATATATATATATATTGGTTTTGAAAAGTTCAATTAAGAATTAGGATCTTTTGTTCATTGTACCAAACCATTTTACCCTGGAGGTGGCAAGGAGAAAATTAAAGGCCTGTGGCTCTATGGTAAATGGTTTTATTCCTCTTTGTATAATTTCTGTCTTTTGCCTTAAAAAATAAACTGAGGGAGAAATAGGAAGAGGAAAAACACAGATCAATGGCTCAACATTGTGGAAGAATATCTTGAACCCTTGAAATCTGACAAAGTACGTTAAAGTAGAAAAACTGAGATATTGTTTTTTATGCATGTTTTTTTGTGGTATGACTAAAAGTCCTAGGAGTCTTTTTTTTAACATTCAAGTTCAGCAAGTTTTTCATTTTTCTTTTTAGAAAGAATGCATATCATTTTTACTTCTGTGTCCACCTCCACACTCAGCTCTTGCTAACTTGTTATTCAGATTTAGATGGATTTCTTGCCATACAATTTTTTTAAAAACTAGTTTTGAATAATTATGGCATCAATAAGAATAAATATATGTATACGTTATAGGCACTGTTCCAGGAACTTCAGGGTGCTGTTTATTCGACTGTTCAATATATCAGTATTACTAAATGATAAAGATACCATATAGTAGACAGATTATGGTATAAAATACCACTCATTTACTGCCACAATTATTATGGGTCTTTATAAAAGTAAATTTATTTTAGAAGTGTTGGGAAATTCACAAGATATAAAATTATTATGAATAATCTATACCTTCCTCTCTAGCAATACCCTTTGTATAAATCATCCCTGTCATGGTTTTATATATTCATGTATCTTACATAGTAAAATTTTATTTCACTTACCAATATCATGGACATTTTCTCATTTTCTTGAAAAAACCTCTTAAAATCATACTTTCATGGATACAAATTATTCTTTAATAATGGATGCTTTCATTTAAAAAACTTTATAGCAGAGAGAGATTATGAAACTGAGCCTCAGGGCCAGATTGCCTGAGCTTTAATCACTGCTTTACCATTATTGACTTTTGAACTTGAGCAAATGTATTAATTTATCACTTTCTCAGTTCCCACAAATGAAAATAAGGCATAAAAACAATCCTATTTCATAGGCTTATTCTTCAATGCCTCGAACATGATACATATTATTTAAAACACTAGACTGCAATATTGTCATTATTTTTAAAACTCCATATTGCGAGACATTTATATTGTTTCCAACTCTATGGACTTTTGAATAATGATATGCTCCATAAATAAATCTGAATATAAATCTTTCTAAGAATATCATGGCCAAATGCTCCTTGATTTTGATATACAATGCAAAATTGCCTTCTAGAAAAGTTATAAAATTTATCTACCATCTGTCAGCTTGAAAGATAATGCTTGATGAGCATTAAGAGGCCCCATAATTAAGTGGAATGTATTCTATTGGTGGAAAAATTAAATCTTTGTTTTACCGATTTATATATTTCACTTTTAAAGTTGCCTATTTCTTTTTACATTTTCTTTATAAACATTTATTTTTATAGTTTCAATATTCTATAGATGATGATGCTTGTCTTGTTACAAAATATCATTCATTATTTGGTTTATATCTGAATATCTTGAGTGGAAATGATCTTTTATGCTCTGTGCTTAAGCATACTCCTTAAGATTAGCTTTGTTTTTTTCTCATTCACATGCTTTCCTGGCATATTTGTGATCATCATCTCATTTAGTCTCCCAGTGTTTTCTGTTTTAAATAACTTCCTGAAAGCACCATACATTTAGACTTTGTTTCTTGTCCAATCTGTCTTCTAAGTGAAATTTAATCCATTCACATTTATTGCTTTAATATATTTGCTCTTTAATTGACCATCTTTATTGTCTTAATATTGTATACCTCATTGTTCTTCCCATCCTCTTAATTTTGATAAAAATAACTAATGGCTTCCTTTCTCTTTCAGAAATTACATGTTAGTATAATCAGTTCATCTCAGTTGCTCAGTCATGTCCAGCTCTTTGTGACTCCATGGACTGCAGCAAGCCAGATCTCCCTGTCCATCACCAACTCCCAGAGTTTACTCAAACTCATGACCATTGAGTCGGTGATGCCATCCAACCATCTCATCCTCTGTCTCCTTCTGCTCCTGCCTTCAATCTTTCCCAGTATCAGGGTCTTTTCAAATGAGTCAGCTCTTCACATCAGGTGGCCGAAGTATTGGAGTTTCAGCTTCAACATCAGTCCTTCCAATGTATATTCAGGACTGATTTTCTTTAGGATGGACTAGTTGGATCTCCTTTCTGCCCAAGGGACTCTCAAGAGTCTTCTCCAACAGCACAGTTCAAAAGCATCAATTCTTCAGTGCTCAGCTTTCTTTATAGTCCAACTCTCACATCCATACATAACTACTGGAAAAATCATAGCTTTGACTAGATGGACCTTTGTTGGCAAAGTCATGTCTCTGCTTTTTAATATGCTGTCTAGGTTGATCATATCTTTAATTCCAAGGAGCAATTGTCTTAATTTCATGGCTGCAGTCACCATCTGCAGTGATTTTGGAGCCCTTCCAAAATAAAGTCTCTCACTGCTCCCATTGTTTCTTTATCTATTTGCCATGAAGGGATGGGACTGGATGCTATGATAGTATACATAGTTAGTAAAAAGTTAGGTAGTATAATATATAGTTAGTTGGCATACATAGTTAGATATTTAGTATAAGAGTTATTATTAAATTTATTTTTATCTAATTTCAAAGCCAGTGCTGAAACTATCAGTTTTCTGGTTCTCAGTAGTGTGTTGCTAATTGGCTCAGTGGTTAAGAATCTGCCTGCAGTTCAGGAGACATGGATTTAATGCCTGGATCAGGAAGGTCCCCTGGAGGAGGAAATGGCAACTCAATCCAGTATTCTTGCCTGCACATTTCCATGGAGAGAGAAGCCTGGTGAGCTACAGTCCAAAGGGTTGCGAAAAGTTGGACCAGTCTGAGAGCAATCCCTAAAAAGCCTTTACTAGAATTTCTTCAGTATGTCGATTAAAAATGTATACAGAATTGAAAACAATCTCTGCTAGGTAAATGGAGTCTAGAATATTTGAGGAATGTCCACTACCTGTAAGTATAATCTTTCTGACACAGATGTAACTCCACAGAAAGACTGCTAGAGAAAAGGGAAGACAGAAACATTATGTATCTCTTTCCATGTCTGACAGATACAAAAGCTAAGACCCCGAGTAACTGGGAAAAGTAGACAACATCTCATTGAAAATTGAAGAAAATATGATAGACATAAGCAGAGAGAGTGATGTTTTTCTAGAAGAGAAAGAGCAGATAAAAAGATAAAAAGAAGTTATCTTTTATTTAATAAAGAGAAAGAATAGATAAAAAGAAATTATTTTTATTTAAAAAGGAAAAAGAAAAAAAAAAGAAAGAAAACGTAACTAACAGCCCAGAACCCAGAAGAGCAGCAGTACACCTGCCATATCCCCAGGGCCTGGGGTTTGATTGCTAGACAGTAAAGAAGAGGATGTCAGACAGAGCACGGACTTGCACAGCTTTATGTTACTCTTGACAAATTTTTACTCTGGAAGCAAAGTATAATATTAATAGTAGTCAATACTGACAATTACTAAAAGCTATCCATTCTCATGTACAAAACTAGCTTGAAAAAGCCACATTCCCAATTTATCAAGACAGAAACAGTAAAATTTTTATTATAACACATTTTAAGCTGTTTGGCCTCTCAGCTAAGGGGTAAATCTTTGAAAAAATATTTATTATATTCTGGATCCAAAGTGATGGAACCGAATATACTAAAAGTGAACATGTTAGCAAGGATCAGAACTCTGAACTTGAGGCAGCTTATGAGTTTTCATAGGTACAAAAATACCTAGTTGGGGTGCTTTATTGAGCTGGCATCCAATCAATACAATATGTACAATATCAATGTGCCATTAAGGTCAATCAGTTATGTAAGATCATCAAATGCTCTGTGGTTGATATTTGCAGGAAAAGGGGAAAGAAACCTTTCCTGAAATGTGTGAATTTCCATGACTTCACAAAGTATGTATTTCACATTGTTAATCCTTGGGGTCTTTCACTAAAGATATTAATAGTTAACCTCAAATCACCGCATATTGATTTGCTAAACATGAATCTTATAGGGAAAAATGGATGATGGTGATTATGATGAAGATGGTAATGAACTCATCATTTAATGAGACATCTATGTGCCTAATTTCATGATAAGTTATTTGTGTGTGTGTGCTCACTCGTGTCTGACTCTTTGTGACTGTAGCCCACCAGGCTCTTCTTTACATGGGATTTTCTAGGCAAGAATATTAGAGTGAGTTGCCATTCCTCCTCTAGGGGATTTTTCCTGACCCAGAGAACAAACCTGTCTCCTGCAATGACAGGCAGATTCTTTACCACTGAGTAGGTCTTTCACAAAAAAAATGTAAGATTCCTTTCATTGTCTTTTCCTATAAAGAGTATAATTGTATTTCACTTCTTTTTACTACATCAGTCTTTTTTAATCCCTTAAGGAAAATGGAACTATTTCTAATGATAAATTGTTAGGAAAAAAAAATCAGTTTTCTTTCAAGGAGATTTCATGTATATTTAAGGGCAACAGAATAGCTCATTTAGTAGAGCACAGAGACTTGCCAGTGCTTTTATATTTTCCTGGTTTCTGGTCTCCATGTTATCAATTAAATCGCCCTGAAATTTTGTCCTTATAAAACATGATGATTGGAACACATGAGTTAAAATAACACTATTTATAGAGTAGATTATTTATATTTTAGTAGGAGATGCTGAAAAAGTGCTCTGTAGTTCAAAACCCTAGGATGACTATTTCTTTAGAGGGACTGCAAAAGGCAATTTGGAACAAAAGAAAAATCCTATCACAGAAGCAACCATCTACTTTTTAAAAATTAATTTATTTTTTATTGAAGGATAATTGCTTCACAGAATTTTGTTGTTTTCTGTCAAACCTCAACATGAATCAGCCATAGCTATACATATATCCCCTCTCTCCAGAACCCGCCTCCCCTCCCCACCCCCCACCCCCCAGGTTGACACAGAGCACCTGTTTGAGTTTCCTGAGCCATACAGCAAATTCCCATTGGCCATCTATTTTACACAGAGTAATGTAAGTTTCCATGTTACTCTCTCCATACGTCTCACCCTCTCCTCCCCTCTCCCCACGTTCATAAGTCTATTCTCTATGTCTGTTTCTCCACTGCTGCCCTGTAAATAAATTCTTCAGTACCATTTTTCTAGATTTCATATCTATGTGTTAGACTACGATATTTATCTTTATAATAGGCCCTAATTTCATCCACCTCATTAGAACTGACTCAAAGGTGTTCCTTTTTATGGCTGAGTAATATTCCATTGTGTATATGTACCACAGATTCTTTATCCATTCATCTGTTGATGGACATCTAGGTTGCTTCCATATTCTGCTGCTGCTGCTGCTAAGTCACTTCAGTTGTATCTGACTCTGTGCAACACCATAGATGGCAGCCCACCAGGCTCCCTCATCCCTGGGATTCTCCAGGCAAGAACACTGGAGTGGGTTGCCATTTCCTTCTCCAATGCATGAAAGTGAAAAGTGAAAATGAAGTCACTCCGTCGTATCTGACTCTTAGAAACCCCATGGACTGCAGCCTACCAGGCTCCTCTGTCCATGGACGTTTCCAGGCAAAAGTACTGAAGTGGGGTGCCATTACCTTCTCTGGCTTCCATGTTCTAGCTATTGTAAATACTGCTGCAATGAACAATGGGATATATGTTCTTTCTCAATTTTGGTTTCCTTAAAGTATATGCCTAGGAGTGGAATTTCTGGGTCACATGATGGTTTTATTCCTAGTTTTTTTTTTTTTTTTTTTTTTAAGGAATCTCCATACTGTCTTCCATAGTGGCTGTATCAATTTACATTCCCACTTTTTGATGATGGTGTCTGATGGGTGTGAGGTGATATCTCATTGTAGTTTTGATTTGCATTTCTCTAATAATGAGCAATATGATGAGCAATGTTGAACATCTTTTCATGCATTTGATAGCCATCTGTATGTCTTCTTTGGAGAAATCTCTGTTTAGGTCTTTTCTCCACTTTTTGATTGGGTTGTTTGCTTTTCTGGTATTGAGTTGTATGAGCTGCTTGTGTATTTTGGAAATGAATCCTTTGTCAGTTTTTCCATTTGCTATTGTTTTCTCCCATTCTGAAGGTTGTCTTTTCACTGTGTTTACAGATTCTTTGCTGTGCAAAAGCTTTTCAGTCTAATTAGGTCCCACTTGTTTACTTTTGTTTTTATTTCCATTACTCAAGAATTGATGCTTTGATCTGTGGTGTTGGAGAAGACTCTTGAGAGTCCTTTGGACTGCAAGGAGATCCAACCAGTCCATTCTGAAGGAGATCAGCCCTGGGATTTCTTTGGAGGGAATGATGCTAAAGCTGAAACTCCAGTACTTTGGTCACCTCATGGGAAGAGTTGACTCATTGGAAAAGACTGATGCTGGGAAAGATTGGGGGCAGGAGGAGAAGGGGACGACAGAGGATGAGATGGCTGGATGGCATCACTGACTCGATGGATGTGAGTTTGAGTGAACTCCGGGAGTTGATGGACAGGGAGGTTTGGTGTGCTGTGATTCATGGCGTCACAAAGAGTTGGACATGACTGAGTGACTGAACTGAACCGAGGAGGTGGACCATAGAGGATCTTGCTTTGATTTGTCATCGAGAGTTCTGGCTATGTTTTCCTCTAAGAGTTTAATAGTTTCTGGTCCTATATTTAGGTCTTTAATCCATTTTTTCCTTTGTGTATGGCATTAGGCAGTATTCTAATTTCATTCTTCTACATGTAGCTGTCCAGTTTTCCCAGCATCATTTATTGAAGAGGCTGGCTTTGCCCCACTGTATATTTTTCTTTGTCAAAAATAAGGTAACTATAGGTCCATGGGTTTAATTCTGGGCTTTCTATTTTGTTCCATTGTTTTATATTTCTGTTTCTGTGCCAGTACCATACTGGCTTAATGACTGTAGCTTTGTAGTATAATCTGAAGTTAGGAAGGTTGATTCCTCCAGCTCCAATCTTCTTTCTCAAGACTGCTTTGGCTATTTGGGGTCTTTTGTGTTTCCATTTGAATTGTAAAACTTTTTGTTCTAGTTCTGTGAAAAATTTCAGGGAAATTGACAGGGATCACATTGAATCTGTAGACTGCATAATAATCATTATCACAATATTGATTCTTCCTACCCAGGAACATGGAATAACTCTCCATCTGTTTATGTCATTTTTGACTTCTTTCATTAGTGTCTTATAATTTTCTGTGTACAGTTCTTTTGTCTCCTTAGGTAAGTTTATTTCTAGATATTTAATTCTTTTCATTGCAATGGTGAATGAGATTGATTCCTTAATTTTTCTTTCTGAATTTTCATTGTTGGTATATAGAAATGCATATGATTTCTGTGTATTGATTTTGTATCCTGCAACTTTGCTAAATTTATTGATTAGCTCTAGTAATTTTCTGATATTATCTTTAGGGTTTTCTATTTATAATATCATGTCATCCACAAACAGTGAGAGCTTTACATGTTTTCTGATATGGATTACTTTTATTTCTTTTTCTTCTCTGATTGCTGTAGCTAGGACTTCCAGAACTATATTGAATAATGGTGGTCAAAGTGGATATCCTTGTTCTGTTTCTGATCTTAGGGGAATGCTTTCAGTTTTTCACCACTGAGAATAATGTTTGGTGTAGGCTTATCTATGACCTTTACTATGCTGAGGTAGGTTCCTTCTATGCCCATTTTTTTGAAGAGTTTTAATCATAAATGGTTGCTGAATTTTGTCAAAGGCTATTTTTGCATCTATTGAGATTATCACATGATTTTTATCTTTCAATTTGTCAATATGGTGTATTACATTGATTGATTTGAGTATATTGAAGAATCCTTGCATCCCTGGAATAAACCCAACTTGATCATGGTGTATGAGCTTTTGATGTGTTGCTGAATTCTGTTTGATACAATTTTGTTGAGGATTTTTGCTTCTATGTTCATCAGTGATATTGACTGGTAATTTTCTTTTTTGTGTGTGTGTTGTCTGTGTCTGGTTTTGGTGTCAGGGTGATGGTGGCCTTGTAGAATGAGTTTGGAAGTGTTCCTTCCTCTGCAATTTTTAAAAAGAATTTTAGAAGTATAGGCATTAGCTGTTCTCTAAATGTTTGATAGAATTCTCCTGTGAAGACATCTGGTCCTGGGCTTTTGTTTTTGGAAGACTTTTTTTATCACAGCTTCAATTTCAGTGCTTGTAATTGGGTTGTTAATAATTTATATTTCTTCCTGGTTCAGTCTTGGAAGACTGAACTTTTCTTCCAGGTTATACATTTTATTGCAATATAGTTGTTCATAATAGTCTCATAATCTTTTGTATTTCTGCATTGTCTGTTGTAACCGCTCCTTTTTCATTTCTAATTTTGTTGATTTGATGATTCTCTTTTTCTTGATGAGTCTGGCTAAAGGTTTTTCAATTTTGCTTATTTTCTCAAATAACCAGCTTTTAGTTTTATTAATCTTTACTATTGTTTCTTTTATTTCTTTTTCATTTATTTCTACACAGATCTTTATTATATCTTTCCCTATACTAATTTTTTTTCTTCTTTTTCCAGTTGTTTCATGTGTAAAGTTAAGTTGTCTATTTGATGTTTTTCTTATTTCTTCAGGTAAGATTGTATTGCTGTAAACTTCCTTTTATAACTGCTTTTGCTGTATCCCATAGGTTTTGAGTGGTCATGTTTTCCTTGTTATTTGTTTCTAGAAATTTTTTTTTTTTTAGAAATTTTTTTAATTTCACTTTTGATTTCTTCAGTAACCTGTTAGTTATTTAGAAACATATTGTTTAATCTCCGTGTATTTGTGTGTTTTACAGTTTTCTTCTTGTAACTGATATCTATTCTCATAGTGTTGTAGCCAGAGAAGGTGCTTGATATGATTTCAATTTTCTGAAATTTACTGAGGTTTGATTTGTAACCCAAGATGTGGTCTATCCTGGCGAATGTTCCACGTGCACTTGGGAAGAAGGTATATTCTTCTGCATTTGGGTGGAATGTTCTGAAGATATCAATGAGATCCATCTCATCTAATGTATCATTTAAGATGTATGTTTCCTTATTAAGTTTCTATTTTGATGATCTGTCCATTGGTATGACTGTTTTACTGTCAATTTCTCCTTTTATGTCTGTTAGTGTTTGTCTTATGTATCAAGGTGCTTCTGTGTTGGGTGCATAGATATTTAAAATTGTTATGTCTTTCTCTTTGATCAACCATCTACTTTTAATTTGTGGATTACCAAAATGATTGTATTTTCTCCACATTTTAAGCTTCAATTTCTCTACCTCTAAATAAGGGGCTAATAATACACACAGGATTGGAGAATTAAACATCATAAAAGTACCTAGCACCAATCTTATTATTTCAGTGCATTTCTTAGAAGTAACCTTTTATTCCTTTTCTTTTACTCTGCTCCTCCCATGCTGCCTCATTATTATATAATTTCTATCAGAGAACAATGTTCTGGCATTCTTATTTATGTGTATTTATGTAAACATGCTTGATTTTTCTAAAACCTAATGATTTACATTATCCCCTATATAGGGCAGTGATCCAAACCAAATCATACCTAAAACAAAGATGTTACTTTTGTGGAGTATGAAGCATAAGGGACACAGTTTTTATGACATGGTCATTGGAAGCTGGTTCTTTACCCATGGCATTGGAAAGTTCTAGCTCCACATCCGTTCTATAACATTACTGAGACAGAGCAGGATTCTGTGGTACTCACACACAATGTCCTTTGCCTGACTTTTGTCTGTGGAAAAGCTTCAGCCAAAGAAAACGTTTAATCAGAGAATTGAGAAAATGCAGAATGAAAGGAAAGCAGTCAAAGGAGAACAAATAATAATAATGGAGTGATTAACCATAGTCGAGGACCTTTAGTTCCTTATCAAAACCTTTAGCTCCTTCTCAAGGGCTATAGATAGTATTTTGAGCCATATCATGTGAGCTGTTCTGCAGATACTGAAACCCGTACCATCTGGGAGAAGTTAACTGTTAATACACGATGACCAGACTATAGCTATGACATAAGCTGCCACAATTCTGAGAGCTGGCCTCAAAGAAATGGGGAAAAAAATGACTCTGTAACTGAAGATGAACTGTACATAAAACAACCAAAATGATGCTGGTCAGCCCACCAAGATGATTAATTTCAAAATGACCTTCAGAGCTGGCCATGTCTTTTCAGCATGTAGCCTCCTCCCTCTGTCTGACAAAGCTCCTGACCACTGATTATCAGGAGAGGCTGGGAAATCAGCCTTTGAATAGGCATCCATCCTCTCCCCTCTCCCTGTCTCCTGGTGGGTGGCATCCAAATAAAACAAACTTTCCTTTCCATCAACCTTGAATCTTTATTGACTTTTGAGTGGTAAATAGCTGGACCCCACTCTCAGTTACACTATCTAGACCCAACTCATCACCGACTCAACTGGACATGAATTTGGGTAAACTCTGGGAGTTGGTGATGGACAGGGAGACCTGGCATGCTGTGGTCCATGGGGTCACAAAGAGTTGGACATGACTGAGTGACTGAACTGATCTGATACCCCGTATAGAGGTTGTCTTATGAGACTCAGCAACAGAAGCATATTCTTATTAAACCTTTATAAACAGTAGCTATGAATTTAAAGATATACACTTGTTCATATATTATACATACACACACATATATACATTTTATATTGCATCAAAAATATCTATGATTTCTTTAGAATGAAATACATATAAATTCAAAATTCTGCCATCTACTTTAACATATATGCTTTATTGATAAACTGAACACAGCTATGTTTGCTCTGACATTTCTGTGAGCCATATAGTTGCAGTTGATGTTAGGTCCTTCTGTGTTACTGTTGTTGTTCATTCGTTCAGTCGTGTCTGACACTTTGTGAACACTATATGACTGTACTAATTATCATATCCATCCTAGAAAATTCTATAATTAATGTACCTACAGATCCATTTTTACATATTTGTCTTTAAATCTATACTTCATATGATTTCTACCATTTTAAAGATAAGGAGAGATAAGAAAGCCTTCCTCAGTGATCAATGCAAAGAAATAGAGGAAAACAACAGAATGGGAAGACGAGAAATCTCTTTAAGAAAATTAGAGATACTAAGGGAACATTACTGGGCTTCCCTGGTGGCTCAGAGGTTAAAGCGTCTGCCTGCAATGTGGGGACCTGGGTTTGATTTCATTCAAAGATGGGCTTGAAAAAGGAAAGAAATTGTATGGACCTAATAGAAGTAGAAGATGTTAATAAGAGGTGGCAGGAATACACAGAAGAACTGTACAAAAAGATCTTCATGACCAAGATAATCATGATGGTGTGATCACTCACCTAGAGCCAGACGTCTGGAATGTGAAGTCAAGTGGGCCTTAGAAAGCATCACTACAAACAAAGCTAGTGGAGGTGATGGAATTGCAGTTGAGCTATTTCAAATCCTGAAAGATGATGCAGTGAAAGTGCTGCACTCAATATGCCAGCAAATTTGGAAAATTTAGCAGTGGCCACAGGACTGGAAAAGGTCTATTTTCATTCTAATCCCCCAAAAAGGCAATGCAAAAGAATGCTCAAACTATCATACAGTTACACTCATCTCACACACTAGTAAAGTAATGCTCAAAATTCTCCAAGCCAGGCTTCAGCAATACATGAGCCATAAACTTCACATGTTCAAGCTAGCTGTAGAAAAGGCAGAGGAACCAGATAATAAATTGCCAACATCTGCTGGATCATCAAAAAAGCAAGAGAGTTGCAGAAAAACATAAGTTTTTGCTTTATTGACTATGCCAAAGCCTTTGACTGTGTGGATCATAATAAACTGTAGAAAATTTTGAAAGAGATGGGCATACCAGACCACCTGACCTGCCTCTTGAGAAACCTCTATGCAGGTTGGGAAGCAACAGTTAGAACTAGACATGGAACAACAGACTGGCTCCAAATAGGAAAAGGAGTACATCAAGGCTATATATTGTCACCCTGCTTATTTAACTTATATGCAGAGTACATCATAAAAATGCTGGGCTGGAAGAAGCACAAACTGGAATCAAGATTGCTGGGAGAAATATCAATAACCTCAGATATGCAGATGATACCACCCTTATGGCAGAAAGTGAAGAGGAGCTAAAAGCCTCTTGATGAAAGTGAAAGTGGAGAGTGAAAAAGTTGGCTTAAAGTTCAACATTCAGAAAACGAAGATCATGGTACCTGGTCCCATCACTTCATGGGAAATAGTGTGAATAGTATCAGACTCTTTTTCTGGACTCCAAAATCACTGCAGATGGTGACTGCAACCATGAAATTAAAAGACACTTATTCCTTGGAAGGAAAGTTATAACCAACCTAGATACCATATTAAAAAGCAGAGACATTACTTTGGCAACAAAGGTCCGTCTAGTCGAGGCTATAGTTTTTCCAGTGGTCATGTATGGATGTGAGAGTTGGACTGTGAAGAAGGCTGAGCGCTGAAGAATTGATGCTTTTGAACTGTGGTGTTGGAGAAGACTCTTGAGAGTCCCTTGGACTGCAAGGAGACCCAACCAGTCCATCCTAAAGGAGATCAGCCCTGGGTGTTCACTGGAGGGAATGATGCTGAAGCTAAAACTGCAATACTTTGGCCACCTCATGAGAAGAGTTGACTCGTTGGAAAAGTCAACTTGGAAAAGTTGACTCATTGGAAAAGTCTGATGCTGGGAGGGATTGGGGGCAGGAGGAGAAGGGGACGACACAGGATGAGATGGCTGGATGGCATCACAGGCTCTATGGATGCGAGTCTGGGTGAACTCCAGGAGATGGTGATGGACAGGGAGGCCTGGTGTGCTGCGATTCATGAACTGAATTGAATTTAAAGATTAGTAGAAAGAAGCCAAGAATATACGCACAGACTCTCCTATGTCAAGCTTTGGCCATCAAGAGTAATATTATTATGGTGCCTTTTGGTCCTCCTAAGAAAATCTCTGGCAAAGACATACAGGACCTTGCCCCTCTCACCACAGTCACACCAAGGAGTAGAATTTTAGCTGTTTTAGAACCTTAATTTCATCAGTATCTTTGTAATGAGTCAATTCATGCAAAGTTATGAGATTGCTAGGTAAGCCAGAATTCCATTATGTTAACAAATACATCAAAAGTAATATTTTACTAGCTGACCAATGCACCTTCTTTCCTCTGTAAATATTACTTAACTTGCACGTCATGAAATGATTGTTGCACATCATTTTAAATGGAAGTTGCAGAGAAGCCAAGCATATATAAATAAATACACACAAATAAGAATGTCATAACATTGTTCTTTTATAGAAATATAATAATAAGCAGCATGGGATAAGCAGAGTAGAAAGAAAAGGACTAAAAAGAAAAGGAATAAAAGATTACTTCTAAGAAAAACATTGAAATAATCGGATTGGTGCTAGGTACTTCTATTATGTCTAACTCTCCAATCCTGTATATATTATTACGCCCTTATTTAGGGGTAAACAAAATGAAGCTTAAAATGGGGAGAAAACAATCAGTTTGGTAATCCACAAATTAAAAGTAGATGGTTTATCTAAGTGGAAGACATAACAATTTTAATATATATGCACCCAACATAGGAGCACCTCAATACAAAGACAGACAGTAACAGACAGAAAAGGGGAAATTGACAGTAACACAATATAGTAGGAGACTTTAACACCCCACTCACACAAATGGGCAGATCATCAAAACAGAAACTTAATAAGGTAATATGTCTTAAATGATACATTTGATGAGATGGATCTCTTTGATATCTTCAGTACATTCCATCCAAATGCAGAAGAATACATCTTCCTCTCAAGTACACATGGAACATTCTCCAGGATAGACCCTATCTTGGGTCACAAATCAAACCTCCATAAATTTAAGAAAATTGAAATTGTATCAAAGCCCTGATATATCCATCTCTACCATTAGGCACTGTGTTTTTTCTTAAAACTCCAATAAGAAAATTACCATAAACTAATATTTTTGTAGGCTTAAAACACAAAGATTTTATTTTCTAACAGCTCTGGAGAAGAGAGGTCTGAAATAAAAACGCTGGCAAGGCCACGCTCCCTTGGAAGCTCTATGGAGAAACCTTCCTTGTCTCTCTCAGCTTCTGATGGCTCTCAGTGTTCCATGGATTCCTTGGCCTGTGGCCACATCCCTCCCATCTTTGCCTCTGTATTCCATCACTTTTACCTACACTTCTCCCTTGCTCTCTAAGGACACTTATTACTGAACTTAGGAACGACCTACCTGAGTAATTCAGGATACTCTGATCTTAAGATTCTTAATTACATATACAAAAGCCATTTTCTCCCCCAAACTAAGTCACATTCACAGATTTAAGGGACAAAACAAACAAGCAAAAACCCATTATTTTTTGAGGTCACCATACAGCCTACTACAGGAACCATCTGCTTGAGAACTGACATGTCAATAGCACTCTGCCTCTGCACTGAACAGTACTTCCAATATATAAATCATAAGCATGTATCTTTTTAACTTCCTCCTTTCTTGATTTTAAATAAAGTGTCCTCTTTCATGAACTCATTTAATGTATTTTAGAGACTGACAGAAGATAGAGTATAAAAGGTGAGTGACATCAGATGAATTTCTAGAGGTAAATAGAGGCTGATTAATGCAGCATCTTGGAGGCCATAAAAAGTGTGAATTTTATTCAAAGTATAATGTAGTGTGTGTGTGTGTGTGTGTGTGTGTGTGTGTGTACACCTGTGTGCACACAGAGACACTAGCTAGCTGTGTCCGACTCTTTGGGACCCCATGGACTGCAGCCCACCAGGCTCCCCTGTCCCTGGGATTTTCCAGGCAAGAATACTAGAGTGGGCTGCCATTTCTTCCTCCAGGAGATCTTTCCAATCCAGGGATCAAACATGAGTCTCTTGTGTCTCCTGCACTGCAGGCAGATTCTTTACCACTACACACCCGGGAAGCTCTTACAACTGGTGAAAGCTATCTCCATTTTTACCTGTATTTAATTATGGGTATCTACATACATGTCTCTATTTGCATCAGTGTCCAAGTTCAAGAACATCATATTCTGTATACATGCAACACTAGAACTTTCAATACTGAACAAGTATTGAGATGGTTGGATGATATCACCGATGCAATGGACGTGAACTTGGGCAAATTCCAGGAGATGGTGAAGGACGGGGAGCCTGGTGTGCTGCAGTCCATGGGACCATGAAGAGGTCAGACATGACTTGGCAACTGTTCAATACAAGCAATTGTTTAGTATTAATAAAATATCCATCCTCCCATGGATGCCAGTGAAACATGAAGAGAAGAAACATTTACATTTTGCTTCCATGTCCTACAATTCACTTTCCCCATTCATCTTGCTAAGGTGATAACTGATGTTGATTGAAGGATGAATAAATGGTCCTTGTTACATAAGCAGAGTGAAGGAATTGTATGAGCATTTCCAATTTTGCTACTGTTCTCCTTTTTACTTCAGAACTTTAGACTTTCTACATTCTTTGTTGTAGACTCCAAAACATACAGAAGCACCCCTCCCTGTCGGCAATTCCCACTCTTTTGTTTTTGTTTCATCCCTTTCCTCCTTTGTTAGTCTTCTCCCAAACCATACCATACCATGACCAGGTCACCACACAATCCCACTCTCCCTCACTTGAGCGGAGCCTAGAATCCCCCCCCCCCATTCCCCAGCTAGGCAATGATTAATTACATCACAGAGCGATGTCCCATATCTCTACCACTCCTTTACTGCTCTGCCTAAATACCTAAATATTCATGGTTTTGAACTTCCCTTTCACTCACCACTTCACAAAATATCCTGACTTCAGTGTTCATATATAATGTTGGGAGTTTATTTTATGTTACTGTTTAATGTTTGCACAGTTGTCTGGATGGGGCCCTTCATCTTTCCACACAAATGAACAGGCATTTCACATTATGTCAATGGGTTGTTTCTAATGACATGTGGACTCGGATGGAATGTGAAAACGAGCCTGCAGAAAGTTTGATCCACATGTGCCAAGAAAAAGAATATTTTTGTTAATACTCATAGTCTCATCTAACTATTAGCAGTATGCATTGATCAACCCACTGTAAGGAGTCAAGAATTTTATCGGAAACAGAAGACAGCCTCTGACATTTGGGAGTTTACAGTATAAGCGAATGCACATGACCGGAAATAAGAAACCATACAGAGAAAATTAGAGAAATTCGGGCATTTGTTGGCATTGCAGTGCGTGAATTATCTACCTCGAGAGGGATCTGAAGAGTTTGAGATGTCACAGATGCGTGGTAGCGTTATCATCATGAGGCAGACAGGGGAGTTGCTGAAACTTGGTTCCAATACTTATAACTGTATATTCCAGAGTTTCCTATTTTTCATCTGTAACATGGGAATTCTGGTATATTCCTTTCTCAGGAGTATCCTGAATATGAAATGAATATGTATATGAAAAATACTTGGGTATAGATTACTTGCTTATATGTTAATTCTCTGTCATTTTCACTTCAACCAGGATGTAGACTTGGTGTCAATAACATAGCATCACAAGATTTTTGTCTTGGAGAGGGTAATGTCAATGTGGCTATAGAACTATAATTATAAGAAAGACAAGCATCCAACAAAAAATCTAGGGAGGTATCTATATATACAAAATTTTACTACCTAATTTTTAATAAAACGTTTATGACATGAACATAACCAAGTGAATATATTCAAACATAATCTTATGTATTCAGAAATAAATATTTCAGTTTTTACTATTTTTAGGGACAGCACCATTTAAATAGAAATGGTAGAGACCTAGCTGATGCTGAAGAGATCTAGAACACGTGGAAATAACACATGGAAGACCTGTACAAAAGAGATCTTAATGAACTGGTTTACTACAATGGTGTCATCAGTCACCAAGAGCCAGACATTCTGAAGTCAAGTGGGCCTTAGGAAGCACTGCTGTTAATAAAGCTAGTGGATGTGTTGGGATCCCAGTAGAACTATTCAAAACCCTAAAGGATGATGCCATTAAGCTGTTGCATTCAATATGTCAGCAAATATGGAAGACCCAGCAATGGCCAAAGGACTAGAAAAGTCAATCCTCATCCCAGTTCCAAGAAGGGTAGTACTAAAGAATACTCTCACCATCAGACAATTGCACTCATCTCCCATGTTTGTAAGGTCATGCTTAAAATCTGTCATGCGAGGCTTCAGCATTATGGGAACCAAAAACTTTCAGATGCCCAACCGGGTTTTAGAAAAGGAACAGGAACCAGAGATCAAACTGCCAACATTCTCTGGATCACAGAAAAAGCAAGGGGTTCCAGAAAAAACATCTACCTCTGTTTCATGGACTACCCCAACGTCTTTGACTGTTTGGATCATAACAATCTGTGGAAAGCTCTTAAAGAAATGGGAATACCAGACGATCTTACCTGTCTCTGAGAAACCTGTATGCAGGTCAAGAAGCAACAGTTAGAACGCTGTATAGAACAACTGATTGGTTCAAGATTGAGAAAGGAGTACAACAGGGCTGTCTGCTGTCACTTTGTTTATTTAACCTAAACACTGATAACATCATGAAAAATGCCAGACTGGATGAATTACAAGCTGGAATCAAAATAGTTGAGAGAAACATCAATAACATCAGATATGCAGGGGATACCACTCTAATGGCAGAAAGTGAAGAGGAACTAAAGAGCCTCTTGGTGAGGGTGAAGGAGGAGTGTGAAAGAGCTGGCTTAAAACTAAATATTATAAAACTAAGGTCATGGCATCCGGCCCATTACTTCATGGCAAATAGGTGGGATAAAAGTGGAAGCAGTGATTACTTTGGATGTGACTGCAACCATGAAATCAAAAGATGATTGCTTCTTGGCAGGAGGTGTCAAATCTAGACAGTGTGTTGAAAAGGAGAGACATTAGTCTGCTGACAAAGGTCAAGGCTATGGTCTCCTCAGTGGTCTTGTATGGTTGTGAGAGTTGGACCATAAAGTAGGCAGAGCACCAAAGAATTGATGCCTTCCAACTATGGTGCTGGAGAGACTTAAAAAATTTTTTTTAAATTTAATTTTACTTTATTTTACTTTACAACACTGTGTTGGTTTTGCCATACATCAACATGAATCCGCCATGGGTGTACATGAGTTCCCAATCCTGAATCCCCCTCCCACCTTCCTCCCTATACCATCTCTCTGGGTCATCCCAGTGCACCAGCCCCAAGCATCCTGTATCCTGCATTGAACCTAGACTGGCGATTCGTTTCTTACATGATATTATACATGTTTTAATACCATTCTCCCAAATCATCCCACCCTCGCCCTCTCCCACAGAGTCCAAAAGTCTGTTCTATACATCTGTGTCTCTTTTGCTGTCTCACATACAGGGTTATCATTACCATCTTTCTAAATTCCATATATATGTGCTAGTATACTGTATTGGTGTTTTTCTTTCTGGCTTACTTCACTCTGTATAATTGGCTCCAGTTTCACCCGGCTCATTAGAACTGATACAAATGCATTCATTTTAATGGCTGAGTAATACTCCATTGTGTGTATGTACCACAGCTTTCTTATCCATTCATCTACTGATGGACATCTAGTAGGGACATGCTTCCATGTCCTGGCTATTATAAACAGTGCTGTGATGAACACTGGGGTACACGTGTCTCTTTCAATTCTGGTTTCCTCGGTGTGTATGCCCAGCAGTGGGATTGCTGGGTCATAAGGCAGTTCTATTTGCAATTTTTAAAAGAATCTCCACACTGTTCTCCATAGTGGCTGTACTAGTTTGCATTCCCACCAACTTGAAATTCCCTTGGACAGCAAGGAATCAAACCAGTCCATCTTAAGGGACATCAACTCTAAATACTCATGGGAAGAACAAATGTTGAAGCCCCAGTATTTTGGCCAACTGATGTGAAAAGCTGACTCGTTGGAAAAGCCCCTGATGCTGGGAAAGACTGAGGGCAAAAGGATAAGAGGGCATCAGAAAATGAGATGACTGAATGGCATTACCAATGCAATGGACATGAACTTGGGCAAACTTAGGGAGATAGTGAGAGACATAGAGGCCTGGTGTGCTGCAGTTTATGGGGTTGCAAAGAGTTGGACATGACTGGGCAGATGAACACCTACTTAAATTGTTCATTTTTTTTTGCCAATTAAACATTTAAACAAGTGATTTTTTTACATATAATATCCATAAAATTAAATACAGATGTCATGAAAATATCTACCTAATGTATTACTGTAATATTTTTATAAGCAATGTTGATGGCCAGGCAATGCGTGATTAAATATATATTTTTTGCAGTTATATGATATTTTATGCATTTATTTTAGATTAATTAAGCTTTCTGACTTACATCCTAATACTGAAAAAGTAAGATCATTGATCCTGATCATGTATCATGAGATACATCATAACATCTTTTTCTTAAAGGATAAAATATCCCAGGGAATGAGGACAAGAGATTGTATGGAGGGAATGAGAGTTACAAAAGACTATTCAGCTCATTTCAGTCACTTCAGTTCAGTTCAGTTCAGTGGCTCAGTCATGTCCGACTCTTTGCGATCTCATGAATCGCGGCACGCCAGGCCTCTCTGTCCATCACCAACACCTGGAGTTCACTCAGACTCACATCCATCAAGTCAGTGATGACATCCAGCCATCTCATCCTCTGTCATCCCCTTCTCCTCCTGCCCCCAATCCATCCCAGCATCAGAGTCTTTTCCAATGAGTCAACTCTTCTCATGAGGTGGCCAAAGTACTGGAATTTCAGTCACTTAGTCCCGTCTCATTCTTCATGACCCCATGGACTGCAGCACGTCAGGCTTCCAACTCTGGGAACATGCTCAAACTCATCAACTCAGTGATGCCATCCAACCATCTAATCTTCTGTCATCCCTTCTCCTCCCACCTTCAGTCTTTCCCAGCATGAGGGGCCCTTCCAATGAGTCAGTTATTCCCATCAGGTGGCCAAAGTATTGGAGTTTCAGTTCCAACATCAGTCCTTCCAATCAACATTCAGAGCTGATTTCCTTTTCAATGGACCGGTTGGATCTCCTTGCAATCCAAGGGAATCTCAAGAAGTCTTCTCCAACACCACAGTTCAAAGGCATCAATTCTTCAGTGCTCAGCTTTCTTTATAGTCCAACTCTCACATCCATATTTGACTATTGGAAAAACCAAGGCTTTGACTGGACAGACCTTTGTTAGCAATAGTAATGTCTCTGCCTTTTAATATGCTGTCTAGGTTGGTCATAACTGTTCTTGCAAAGAGCAAGAATCTTTTAATTTCATGGCTGCAGTCACCATCTGCAGTGATTTTGGAGCTCCCCTAAATAAAGCCTGTCGCTGTTTCCACTATTTCCCCATCTATTTCCCATGAAGTGATGGGACCAGATGCCATGATCTTAGTTTTCTGAATGTTGAGCTTTAAACCAACTTTTTCATTCTCTTCTTTCACTTTCATCAAGAGACGTTTTAGTTCCTCTTCACTTTCTGCCATGAGGGTGGTGTTATCTGCATATCTGAGGTTATTGATATTTCTCCCAGCAATCTTGATTCCAGCTTGTGCTTCTTCCAGCCCAGTGTTTCTCATGATGTACTCTGCATATAAGTTAAATAAGCAGGGTGACAATATACAACCTTGACATACTCCTTTCCCAATATGTAACCAGTTTGTTTTTCCATGTCCAGTACTAACTGTTGCTTCTAGACCTGCTTATAGATTTCTCAGGAGGCAGGACAGGTGATCTGGTATTCCAATCTTTTAAGAATTTTCCACAGTTTGCTGTGATCCACACAGTCAAAGACTTTGACATGGTCAATAAAGCAGAAATATATGTTTTTCTGGAACTCTCTTGTTTTTTCCATGATCCAGTGGATGTTGGCAATTTGATCTCTGGTTCCTCTGCCTTTCCTAAAACCAGCTTGAATATCTGGAATTCCACATCTCATGTATTGTTGAAGCCTGGCTTGGAGAGTTTTGAGCATTACTTTGCTAGTGTGTGAGATGAGTGCAATTATGTGGAAGTCTGAACATTCTTTGGCAATGCCTTTCTTCATTTTTAAGAATTTGAAATACTTCAACTGGAATTCCATCACCTCCACTAGATTTTTTCCTAGTAATGCTTCCTAAGGCCCATTTGAGTTCAGATTCCAGGATATCTGGCTCTAGGTGAGTGATCACACCATCATGGTTATCTGGGTCATGAAGATCTTTTTGAATAGTTATGTGTATTTTTGCCACCTCTTCTTAATATCTTCTGCTTCTGTTAGGTCCATACCATTTCTATCCCTTCTTTTGTCCATCTTTGCATGACAATTTCCCTTGGTATCTCTAATTTTCTTGAAGAGATCTCTAGTCTTTCCCATTCTGCTGTTTTCCTCTATTTCTTAGCACTGATCACTGAGGAAAGCTTTCTTATCTCCCCTTGCTATTCTTTGGAGCTTTTCACTCAAATGGGTATATGCTTCCTTTTCTCCTTTGCCTTTCACTTCTCTTCTTTTCATAGATATTTGCAAAGCCTCCTCAGATAACCATTTTGCCTTTTGCATTTCTTTTTCTTGAGGATGGTCTTGATCCCTGCCTTCTGTACAATGTCACGAACCTCCGTCCATAGTTCTTCAGGAACTCTATCAGATCTAATCCCTAGAATCAATTTCTCCCTTCCACTGTATAATGGTAAGGGATTTGATTTAGGTCATACCTGAATGGTCTAGTGGTTTTCCCTACTTTCTTCAATTTATGTCTGAATTTAGCATTAAGGAGTTCATTATCTGAGCCACAACTGGCTCCTGGTCTTGTTTTTGGTGACTATATAGAACTTCTCCATCTTTGTCTGCAAAGAATATAATTAATCTGATTTCAGTATTGATGATCAGGTGATATCCATGTGTGGAGTCTACTCTTGTGTTGTTGGAAGAGCGTGTTTTCTGTGACCAGTACATTCTCTTGGCACAACTCTGTTAGCCTTTGTCCTGCTTCATTCTGCACTCCAAGGCCAAATCTGCCTGTGACTCCAGGTGTCTCATGACTTCCTACTCTTGCATTCCAGTCCCCTGTAATGAAAGGGACATCTTTTTGAGGTGTTAGTTCTAGAAGGTCTTGTAGGTCTTCATAGATCTGTTCAACTTCAGCTTCTTCAGCATTATTAGTCAGGATATAGACATGGATCAGTGTGATATTGAATGGTTTGCCTTGGAAATGAATGGAGATCATTCTGTCATTTTCTGAGATTGCATCCAATTACTGCATTTTGGACTCTCTTGTTGACTATGATGGCTATTCCATTTCATCTAAAGGATTCTTGCCCACAGTAGTAGATATAATGAGTGCTAAAAGTCCTAAAGAAAGTGAAAGTGAAAGAATATTATATGAATTAAAAAGAACCAAACTGATGTGTTGTTTATGAATTAACTAAAACAAATAGGAATGCACTCATATTGTCTTTAGATGAAGATTAAAGCATTTATGATTCTGCAGTGTTTCTCCTATTCACCAACTCAGTCATCCCTATTAGGATATCAAAATTCCCTATTACAAAAATGAAATTTCTACTCTATCATCTAAAAAGTGTTCTCAGTTAGTACTCAAGTCTGTAAACCAAACCCTGACAGAGTGAAGTGAAAGCCTCTGTGACCAGCAGGCATTTGTTGCATAGTGACGAGCACAGTGACTTTGAGAATCAGAAAACATGAGTCCAAATTCCAGTTCTATAATTTAATCACTGCCATCTCAAGCAATCATATAGCTATTTGAAGTATCAGACACTACATTTCTAAAGTCTGGATGATATATGAAAATGGTATCTCAGAGGATCAAATGGCAGGATAGTTTGGCATCAGAACCTAGCTATTCATTCATTCAAAGCAAATCATTTTTCTCCTCCCCTGCATCAAATCTAATCTAAACTCCAGACAAATGAGCTCAGGCCCAAATACTTATGTGTGTAATAATTGATTCATTCTGCCATAGATCTTCTGTACTGTACTTGTAGTGGGAAGTCAGCCATGAGTATACTCTGGAAATCATGTTGGAAATTTACCACTATCATTGCCCATGCTTGAAGTGATATTGCCCTTGATCACTGCCTATTTTGAAGACAGCAAATCTCGTGTTAAACTGTGCACAGAACTTATAATTTTAAGTTTCCATAATAGAGGAATATTATATCATGCATTTTTTATTAACTTTCAGGAATTTAGTATAAAACAAGGGCTCTGTGACAAGCTAGAGGGCTGTGAACAGGTTGAAGTGGGATGGAAGTTCAAGAGGGAGGGGACATACGTATACGTATGACTGATTCAGGTTGATGTATGGCAGAAACCAATACAGTATTGTAAAGTAATTATCCTTCAACTGAAAATAAATAAATTAAAAAAATAAAATACTACCACATTTCTGAGAAGTAAAAAAAAAAAAAAGAGTAATAAAAATGGTTAATCATGCTTACTTGGGTATGGTTCAGAGGAAGGGCTATTTAGGCAAAGTACTTTGCCAAATGTGAAATGTCTTACATGTCTCTCAACAATGCTATAAAATTAAACTTCTAAGGGGGCATGGCCTCAAATGCATCTCTCCCTTTAGAATAAGTAGCGTGTGATTGATGATGGCATGTTATATCACTTGCTTGTGTTGGAGTAGAAAGTGGTTAAGGAGTCACTAATGTTAAAAGCATAATTTGTGTTTCTTTTTAATAAAATAACTATCAATTATGTGGCTTCTTATACATGCCTCTCCATTTCTTGATTTCTAGTTTACATTAGTAATATTTTTTACATATCAGTAATATATATATATTTTTACACTCTACTACAATCACCTACTCACAGAGATTCTATCCTTAGTCATCACCAGATTGGCAGCAACTACAGAATCTGTTTCAACTCCTCCACTCTCTAAATATTTTTGTCTTATTTCTCCAACTCGCTCTTTGAGATGTTTCAATCCACTAACTAAGACTTGTTTTTTATAATGCCTTTTCTCCACAGGTCTTCATATCCCTACTAGGAAAATATTCCATATTTTAATATTATTTGGGTTTTTCCATAACATCTTATAGAAAAACTTGAGCGGACATTTTGTCCACCCAAAAGAAAAACTTAAATATATCTAATTTGAATAAAATGAATACACTGAAATTTTACTTCTTTTCCCTTTCCTGTCTCAAGAAAGTGCTTGCCTGACAAACATATTAACAATACATGCAATCATATCTAGCATCAGAACATTGCTTGCAAAAATATTTTGATGTCTAGATTCATTTCAAATTTATAACCATAAATTTCAAATGGATACTCAACATTGCCAGACAATCCTTCAATACTTGCCTGTTTAATTCATTCCCTTATTCTCAAAGAGGACTCTTTCGCAGCCTCTCAAATCTCCCTCATTCTTTTCCAACCCTCTGTTGTAACTTTGAGCTGATGGCACTACAACATCTTTTATCAAGAAAATCCATATGAACAACAAGTTCCTACTGTATAGCACAGGGAACTATATTCAATATCCTATAGTAAACCATAATGGAAAATATGAAGAAGAATGTATATATACATATATATCTGAATCATTTTGCTCTATAGCAATAATTAACATAAAATTATAAATCAACTATACTTCAATAATAAAATCCATGTGAGTACTGCCACAAATTACCAGTTTTATGAACCTGCACAGCTACAGTTTGACTCCCTTACTGCTACAGCGGACGTGTCCCTTTGCTCTGTAAACTGAGTCTTCCATCTACGCTGCTCTGTTTGCTATCTCCTTGTAATTTTTCAGGAATGGTGTTCCTGAAATTAGCTCCTATATTTCTTGCATCAACATTTTATCCTTCTCTCCTGGGCTACTCAATTTATTTCAAAACTCTGTCAGGTTTACGCTTGTCAGAATATCTTGTCTACACTTTCCTTCAACCACCCTCAAAACTTGCTCACTTCCATTCATGGTAAAAGCTCTCTATGAGTTGTCTGAGCTGGCTGTCTCTATTTCGTCTCCTTCTATTCTCTCTCAATTCCCTTTAACTGGGATTTTATCCCACTGCACAATAGGAAGTGACCAGTGTTACTAGGAATAAAAGCTTGCGTAAACCAAATTTTCCCTCATTTTATTGAACTCTCAGAAAAATTTTACACTGTTGAACACTCCCCATCCCTACCTTAATCCTCAATGAGCATGCTGTCCTCCAGTCTTCCATGCCTCTACACAATCATATTTTCCTCCTGCCTGGAACACCCCTTCTAAGGCTTCTTTCAGGCAATAATTCCTAAGCTGTTGTTCAGTAGTAAAGTCATGTCTGACTCTTGCAACCCCATAGACTGTAGCCTTCTAGGCTCCTCTGTCCATGTGATTTCCCAGACAAGAATACATGAGTGGATTTCCATTTACATCTTTAAGGGATCTTTTTGACCCAAGCATCAAACTGATGTCTCCTGCATTAGCAAGCAGATTCTTTACCACTGAGCCACAAGAGAAGCCCAATTATTCCTGTACTATTAATAGAGCTCTATTTTTGGCAGAGATTCTTATCCCTCTGCTGAATCCTTTTCTCACTTTATGCCTCTGTCTAGGAAATTTTATCCAGTTTTATGGTTTCAAAGGCCACTCTCTAGCTTGCTGAATCTCCAGTTTAGATCTCTAACCTTTATCTCTTCCTTACAATCTGGACATATGCCCAGATATCTTCTTGGAACTTCTGCTTAGAAGCTAAAATGCTTTCAAATTGAATATGTCAAAAACACGTTCCAAATATTTTCCCACACTGAATGTTTTCCTTGCAAAAAAATGACACCATCCATTGCATCAGACCAAAACTATACAATTCACTCCTTATTCATTCTTCATTTTTACTTCTAATAGCATATCCAGTTGCCTCCACCTCCAAAAACATCTTAAACCTTACCATCTTCCAAATGCTAGGCCTCTGTTACCTACACAGTGATCTAACTGGTTTTATTATCTACATTTTTGCATCTTGTGCTCCAAAACACCAGTTTATCAACCATTTTCCCCATTATAATAGTTGAATTTGTGTAGTTTTATCTACCCATAATTTTTAGCTGCTGTTACTACTTTCAAGAGTTAATTATTAGTAAATATATTTTTAGATGTATTACACTTCTTAATATTCTAATTTATTATTGTATGATGATCTTTGCCTTACATTCCTTTGTTTCCAAATCTTCCTTGTCATCTAATTTTATTATTAACTATAGTTTGAGCTCTTTATGAAGTTTATATTTTTATTCTATAATTATAAAGCATAAAGTGGTTTTTCCAGTGGTCATGTATGGACGTGAGGGTTGGACTATAAAGAAAGCTGAGCGCCGAAGAATTGATGCTTTTGAACTGTGCTGTTGGAGAAGACTGTTGAGGGTCCTTTGGACTAGAAGGAGATCCAACCAGTCCATCCTAAAGGAGATCAGTCCTGGGTGTTCATTGCAGGGACTGATGTTGAAGCTGAAACTCCAATACTTTGGCCACCTGATGCAAAGAGCTGACTCATTTGTAAAGACCCTGATGCTAGGGAAGATTGAAGGCAGGAGGAGAAGGGGACGACAGAGGATGAGATGGCTGGATGGCATCACCGACTCAATGGAAATGGGTTTGAATGAACTCCGGGAGTTGGTGATGGACAGGGAGGCCTGTGTGTTGTGGTTCATGGGGTCGCAAAGAGTCGGACATGACTGAGTGACTGAACTGAACTGAAAGTATAAAATGATAAAGAGGTTTACATTCTATTCTTTGTGCTATAATTTTTCTAGGATGATTCTTTGTCTTTTTGTTTCCTTCTTTCTTCCATCCCTCCCGCCTTCCTTCCAATACATCAAGCTCTCATTAATAGGTTCAGTTCAGTTCAGTTGCTCAGTCGTGTCCGACTCTTTGCAAGCCCATGAATTGCAGCACGCCAGGCCTCCCTGTCCATCATCATCTCCCAGAGTTCACTCAGACTCACCTCCATCGAGTCCGTGATGCCATCCAGCCATCTCCTCCTCTGTAGTCCCCTTCTCCTCCTGCCCCCAATCCTTCCCTGCATCAGAGTCTTTTCCAATGAGTCAACTCTTCGCATGAGGTGGCCAAAGTACTGGAGTTTCAGCTTTAGCATCATTCCTTCCAAAGAACACCCAGGGCTGATCTCCTTCAGAATGGACTGGTTGGATCTCCTTCAGACCAAGGGACTCTCAAGAGTCTTCTCCAACACCACAGTTCAAAAGCATCAGTTCTTCAGTGCTCAGCCTTCTTCACAGTCCAACTCTCACATCCATACATGACCACAGGAAAAACCATAGCCTTGACTAGACGGACCTTAGTCGGCAAAGTAATGTCTCTGCTTTTGAATATACTAGAAAAAATAAACTGGCCTCTGGCAAATGGAAACAGAATCATGATCAATTAACCAGTCATTCAAAATTCCTTATACAAGCAAGGTCTGAACAAAGCTGCAGAATGAAATCTGCCAATTTTGGGGTTGTAGCCACTCCTGTGTGACCAGGGAAATGGAGGAGCAAGCGGGAAAATTCAGTTGAAACAATACTCTGTCTTTTGAATGAATTTTTTTTTCACTTGAAGTGACATATATCATTTTTCTAGGTGGAGTGGTAAGGCTATGGGTCATTTCTCCAACTCTTGTGTTTTACTGTTTGGTTTTCACTTACTCTTGTTAACAAGGTATATTATGAGAACTGTCAGAGCTTTGTCAAATCATAAAACCTGTATAGAATCACTCCTTACTGTATATGTGTGTGTGGTGATCTTACTGGCCATCACCTTCAAGAGTATTGTAGGAGATTGCGCCTGTTTTCTAAATTGATTGATGGTGTTTTTATTGCCCCTTTTTAAATAGGCGTCGGGGAAGGACATGATCCAAAGAATTTTCTATCTTCTGGTTCAATGGTGAAACCATACTAAACAATGTTGTTTATTTCCCCAACATAAAGAAATATTTGTATTTTCTGCTAGTTTGCAGGTCAGCTGCCTCCATATGTTAAAATGGATTGTTTATTTTGCAGTTTACTCAAACCTAACCCCCTTAGCTAGCTCGTCTCAGCAATTTTTGAGCACAAATTGCTGAAAGAATGTGCCCTAAAACTATCTTTTCTTACTTTTAGTTTCTCACTAGTTCCAGCTCAGGCCCATGTGTATCAACAGAATGTCTCAGCTGCAGGAAAGCCTAGAAACCATTTCACTTAAAAACATCCTTGAATAAAAGCCTCTACCACCACTTGGCATTGTTAAATTTGTTCTCTAGACCTGTGTGGAGATTTCTTGGACAGGAATGAAATATAAGCACATCATTTAAGATTTTCTATTTTCCATAGTTTGGTTTGTATAGAAGATTTTATAGACAGAGCTTAGTTATTATGATTAGGACACCTTTATTTCCTTTGGCTTAATGAGCTAGCTTCATTTTTCTCTTGAGAAAATCATGAGCATCTATACAGACAATAAGGAGGTATGGCTTGTGTGAGGAAAGGAGTCAAATATGGCAATGCTAACGGTTTCCTATCCCATACACATTTATTGACACAAAGTGACAGCGTTAAAAGACAAGCAGATTATTCATCTCATCATGGTCTACCTACAGATTAATACTGAATCATATTTACTCTGTTGAACAGAACAAATTCCTCTTAAAGGAGCACTTTGTGACATATTATGGAAAATTCCTTAAAATGAAAATACTTGGACCAATGGTTTTTGACTAGCTTGTGAAGTTTTATAGAATGAAAAAAATCTCAATAATCACTACTCATGTAACTTCTAACTCATTTATTAAGCATATCCACTAGTACACAAAAACTTATAGAGGTATGTTTGATGAGACATGAAAGATTCTGCTCATAATTATAAACATAATTATGAAAATACTGCATTAATCATGACCCTGAAAATGGAAGAGAACCTGGTAAGCAATGCCATATTAAAATATGTTATTCCTCTTACAGAAACTACACCACATTTTCTGAGGCCTTTGCCAGTCTTGCTAACCTTTTTCCTTGCCCTCATCTCTTCCCAACTTCTAAACATCATCTCCTATCATATTTTTTAGTTATAAATATTACATAAGTTTGTGACTTTTAAAAATTAAGACAACGTAAATTCAATGTTTATTTTAGCCACTCTTCTCTCATTCTCTGTTTACTAAGACTCAAGGCCAATAGACAAGATAAATTAATAGAAAAATTCACCTTTTGTACCAATCAGCCCTTTATTTTGGTAAATTTTAAATTATTTTAGTAGCAAAGTTATTATTCAGTTGGGACTAAAGACTATAAATGCCTCAAGATTTACACCTACTCCAGGTATGAAATTTACTGTTCTTTGTTGAAAAAAATTTAAACAATTAAAATAAGTCAAAAAGGGCAACAAATTCATCTGCTTTCCTTATTATCTTCTCTGGTAGGGTACCAGTGCAACTGAATGGATGTGGTATGCAATATAATGAGTAACTGCATTTTTGTAAGAAGTGATTGCAATTGTGGATCTTGAAAGCCTGTGAGATAATTTAACTGCAGGGAGATTTTCAGATTAGGTTGTTAGAAGAAACATATGTAAAATAACAGGACAAGGATTTCCCTAAGCTTGTGGGGCATTACATCTAAATTCAGGTATTGCTATTGTAATCGAATGGAAGTTATTAAAAAAAAAAAAACACTAAAATTTCAGAAAATATATTTACTATTACCACCATTTAGTAAATCTAGTAGTTATGTCGTTTTGCAATTCTAATGAATCGTTCTTTCTTGAATTGGATTTATGAACCTTTCTGATGGTACGTTTTGTTCTCAGGGACACAGGGCAGTGAGACCATTTTACCGATTGTTACTCAGTCTGAATATTCTGGACATACTTCTCCTTCCTTCTTCTGATCTTTGGAGAAACAGTGCAAGCCTATCAACCCTCCCTCCAATACAGGGATAGCAGCTGAAAAAGGCTTCAGGCATTTGTTTTACTTTGCAAGTTCATGACCAAATTTTTTTTTAATAATAAGGCACTTTCTGTATTGTTTATAAAAGGTCATTATTCCTATGCCTAGTTTCCTTATTTTCCTAATGTCAATAAAAATAATATATACAACAAACTCTTAAATCCATATTTTACCCATTCACCATTTATTTTTGAGAAGTCCTTTTGGAGACTCACTTGCAATCAAAAATGTTCCAGACTCTGAAAGGTGCTCTGAAGCAGCTTTAATTTAATTATATAAATTATTTAAGAACATCCTTTGATGTACTGATGTTGCTCCTGGAAATTTGTGTGTGCTAAATCTGGCAGCAGAAGCACAGAAACACCTTTGTAACTGCCAAGTGTTGTTGTTGTTGTTTAAAGGAACAGAAAAGCCTACACAAAATCAAACATCTTAACATTCCTTATGCTAAAAATTAAAGCTATGCATTTCCATAAATATAGTGGTTAAAACAAGACAAAAGATATAGCTGTTTGGGGATTCAACAAGAAATAATAATGATTATAATTATTCGAGATTGAATGGGACAGGACACACAGAACCTCCTGGAGTCCGCTGAGCAAGCTTGGAATTAACAGAACTAGAACCTTCTGGAGTTCACTGAGAAGTTGAAATTAAATGAAACCAGAACCTTCGGAGGCCACTGAGTAAACACTGATTAAGGCAACCGGAACTCACTGGGAGGCATGGGGCTCACAGAGCCACCGTGCAGCGTTCCCCGACAGGCTTGGCCGTCTGGCTGGTCCCCGTCGCTGTGTGGGGCTGTCCTGGCCTGGCCTCGGGGGTCCTGGCCTGTCCTCGAGGGTCCTCTCCTGTCCTCGGGGGTTCTGGCCTGTCCTCGGGCCCGTCCTGTCCTCGCCGCAGGGCTGCACTGACCCTCCTGCAGAGGCCAGGAGGCCGGGCTGCCGGGGCGGCTGCTGATGGCTCACTGGTTTGTGCAACTGCAGGCTGCTGGCGGCTGGATGGGAGCTGAAGTCACTGCCATGGGTCCTCATGGACCACGGGTAGGCCCACTGGCATCACCTGCATCTTGTTAAAGGACCGAATCCCAGGTCTGCAGCAGCCTCAACAGCCTGTTAGAGAACCTGCATTTGACAAGGTTTCTCAGTTCTCGAGAGCCACGTAAGAAATCATGCCAAGTAAGAGGCTAAAAGCAGAAAACATTTATGATCTCACACTGTTTCTGAGAGTGAGGGAGCATCTTTGCTGGGTTACTCTGGCTCAGTCCTTCCTGAAGCTGCTGGAAGACTGGCCAAGGCTGGTGGGGAGCCGCAGGGCCCCCTCGCTGCCTGGCCAGTTTAATAAGGGTGCAGCTGGAGAAGATGGCTTCTCATCACGGAGCCCTCCACCCTATGGGACAGTTCCAGTGTTCTGGAGTCAGCTGGGGCCCCGCAGCAGGTGGTCCAGGAGAGCGAGGAGGAAGCCCTGGTGCCTCTGAAGTCACCTGTCATTTAACAGGTTGGCCCCACTCAGACAGGGAGGGATGGCTGGGCCGTGACTGCTGATGTGAGCTGCCGATCATATAGGTTAGGGGTGGAGAAACACTAGCTTCTCTGTGAGCTCACGCCCCTGATGCACAAGGACTGGGAAGGTTTCTGAGATTCGTTGGTGGTGGTGGCATGGGGCCTTCTTCAGGATGGTGGATGGCTCTCCCAGGCCAATCCAGACGCCCAGTGGCTGGCCACAGCGCTACTCGCAGAGCCAACGGCACTGGAGCTATTTGAACAGTACGGTGGCCTGTGAGTGCCACTATCTCTCCAAAGGGGCTAGGTGACTTGCTTTCCCACCAGCATCACGATTCCTCCAAATGGCACCAACACCTGGTTTTGTCCAGTTTCTAATTTTTACCCATGCGATGGGTAAAAAACGGGTCTTTTTCACGTGGATTTCTAACATTACTAGTAAGGTTTATTAGCCGTTTTAGATTTCCTTTGTGTGAAATGCTAATTTCTCTACTACAGTGTTTCTGTCCTAACCATTGGCACCCTTTCTTTGGTTTGAATAACCTTTACAGTTACATTATTACAAATTAAAAAATGCTAATGGCTTCCCTGGTGGCTCAGAGAGTAAGGAATCTGCCTGCAATGCAGGAGACCTGGGTTTGATCCCTGGGTCAGGACACGGCAACCCACTCCAGTGTCCTTGCCTGGAGAAACCCATGGACAAAGGAGCCTGGCAGGCAACAGTCCATGGGGTCACAAAGAGTCAGACATGACTGAGTGACTAACACACAGACACACACACACAATACTCTGGGTAAAACTACCAGATGCTGGGAATGATGCCAATAGCTAACTCACTCTTAAGCCCTGAATCATGATTACCTGGGCTCACTCAATACCCATTGTCTTGGAGCAGACTTTTCTTTATGAAAAGCTAGTATTGGAATGAAGTGCAAATTCTAACCTATAGCCAGGAGCAGTCCTTTGGAGGATATTGCTTCATTGTAATGAAGGATTTAAATTTTCTAAGTTATGAAAATTTAAGGCGAATACGCAGTCCTGACAGTGAGAGTTTCTGTGTGGGTGTATCTATAGTTGTGTAAAAGGACTGTGTTTGTTGTCTTTCCCCTTTATGCGCAATGTAGGGATCCCTTGTTGAAATGTGCTGAGATGGTCCATTGGGGAACAGCACACGAGGCTCCATGGGGAAGACTTATTCCAGTCCCTCAGGAGCTGGGGCCAGGTTCTTCTCCAATGTGGCCCCCTGGCACCATGCTAAGCTTTAGTGGGGAATGTCTGAACATGTGAGCATGATATAAAAGAGGCGTCTTCAGAGCTTAAGGGGGAGCTGCTGGGGTGATGGGAAGAAAAGAGCTGAATTAGTAGGTATATGGTAGGAGGAGGACAGGTTTCCTGCTGTCAGAATGTGCAGCGCTGCCTGTTATCTCACGTGGCTGAGACCAAAGCCGTGGTGTTAGTGGACTGGCCACGTTTCCCGGTTTTCTCTTGCTTCCTAGCTTTTTGCAACAGGAGTAACTCCTTGATGTTCCTGCCCCAGAAGGGTGGTTTGGGGAGGCCTTGGGCGATGAGGGGGCTTCTATCACTAAGGGCAAGGGGGTACTCGAGTAATAACCTAAAAATATTTTGTTTTGTTCCTTATGATTTTCAAAATTCTTTAAAAAATCTTATGTTGGATGCTGGGAACAACTCTCAGAAATAGGCATTATTAAATTCCAAATTGTTAAGTGAGGGAGCTGAGACTGAGGAAGATGAAAGGCTCTAAATTCACAGAGAGGAGACTGAAATTCAGTCTCTCAGAGTGCAAAACTCAGTGTTTCAAGAGATTCAAAAATACTGCTTCACTTTATTGACCCTTTCCTTAAATACACATTAATACTCTGGCAATGGTTGCCACTTTCATCTGAGAACATGGTGTCCTTGTTTAATCATCCAGTAAATTACCCTAGTCACTGTGATAGTGGGGTGTCTTCATGTCCCCCATCATTCCTGACCCCTCATATGGACAGATGGTATAAACTTGAGTGAAAGCAGACTCTGTGAGCCTGAGGAAGTCTCTCTTTTATGATGATGTTGTGTTATATGCCAGAAGGAAGTTTAGCCAGACCCAATCAGGTATGGCAGAGAAGGCAGTGGTGACCCACTCCAGTACTCTTGCCTGGAAACTCCCATGCATGGAGGAGCCTGGTGGGCTGCAGTCCATGGGGTCGCTAAGTCAGACACCACTGAGAGACTTCACTTTCATTTTTCGCTTTCATGCATTGGAGAAGGAAATGGCAACCCACTCCAGTATTCTTGCCTGCAGAATCCCAGGGACAGGGGGAGCCTCGTGGGCTGCCACCTATGGGGTCACACAGGGTTGGCCACGACTGAAGTGACTTAGCATGTCAGGTGTGGGGGCTTCCCACGTGGCACTGATGGTAAAGAATCTGCTTGCCAATGCAGGAGACTTAAGAGATGTGAGTTTGATCCCTGGGTCGGGAACTTGCCCTGATGGAGGAAATGATACTCCACTCCAGTATTCTTCCTGGGAGAATCCCATGGACAGAGGAGCTTGGCAGGCTACAGTCCAAGGGGTTGCAAAAAAGTTGGACATGACTTAGCAACTAAATAGCAACAACAAATCAGGTATGGTTTCAGTTCAGTTCAGTCCAGTGGCTCAGTAGTGTCTGACTCTTTGTGACCCCATGAACCGCAGCACACAGGGCCTCCCTGTCCACCACCAATTCCTGGAGTTTACTCAATCTCATGTCCATCGAGTTGGTGATGCCATCCAGCCATCTCATCCTCTGTTGTCCCCTTCTCCTCCAGCCCTCAATCTTTCCCAGCATCAGGGTCACTTCAAATGAGCCAGCTCTTTGCATCAGGTGGCCAAAGACTGGAGTTTCAGCTTCAACATCAGTCCTTCCAATAAACACCCAGGACTGATCTCCTTTAGGATGGACTGGTTGGACCTCCTTGCAGTCCAAGGGACTCTCAAGAGTCTTCTCCAACACTACAGTGCAAAAGCATCAGTTCTTCAGTGCTCAGCTTTCTTTATAGTCCAACTCTCACATCCTTACATGACGCCTGACCTAAAAAGCAGACAGCATTCTCTGGCTGGTTGTAGAGGAAGACATCAGAGAAACACACTCCTGCTGGCCTGGAGGAAGTAAGCATCGATGTTGACTTCTATGGGACACATGTGCTAAGGAACCGGAAGGAGTGTTTAGGCTCTAAACACCAGGCCTCTGACTGACAACTGACAGGTAAAGGAGACCTCAGTTATTCAGCTACATGGAGATGAATTCTACCAACTAGGAGCTTGGAAGAGGACTCCAAGCCTCACATCATTTTTGCTGGTTTATATCTTCATTATAGCCTAGTGATCCCCTGAGCAGTCCAGCTAACCCACACCCAGACTCCTGAGCAATAGAAACCTTGAGTTGATCAGTCTGTGTTGTTTTAAGGTACTGAGTCTGTGGTCATTTGTTAGATGGCCGTAGAAAATAAGTACAGTTCTCTTTCCTGCTGATAGATAGAGTGCCTGATGAACTATGGAATGAGGTTCATGACATTGTACAGGAGACAGGGATCAAGACCATCCCCATGGAAAAAAATGCAAAAAAGCAAAATGGCTGTCTGGGGAGGCCTTACAAATAGCTGTGAAAAGAAGAGAGGCAAAAAGCAAAGGAGAAAAGGAAAGATATAAGCATCTGAATGCAGAGTTCCAGAGAATAGCAAGAAGAGATAAGAAAGCCTTCTTCAGCGATCAGTGCAAAGAAATAGAGGAAAAGAACAGAATGGGAAAGACTAGAGATCTCTTCAAGAAAATTAGAGATATCAAGGGCACATTTCATGCAAAGATGGGCTCGATAAAGGACAGAAATGGTCTGGACCTAACAGAAGCAGAAGTTGTTAATAAGAGGTAGCAAGAATAAATGGAAGAACTGTGCAAAAAGATCTTCCTGACCCAGATAATCATGAGGGTGTGATCACTAATCCAGAGCCAGACATCCTGGAATGTGAAGTCAAGTGGGCCTTGGAAAGCATTGCTATGAACAAAGCTAGTGGAGATGATGAAATTCCAGTGGAGCTGTTTCAAATCCTGAAAGATGATGCTGTGAAAGCGCCACACTCAATATGCCAGCAAATTTGGGAAACTCAGCAGTGGCCACAGGACTGGAAAAGGTCAGTTTTCCTTCCAATTCCAAAGAAAGGCAATGCCAAAGAATGCTCAAACTACTGCACAATTGCACTCATCTCACATGCTAGTAAAGTAATGCTCAAAATTCTGCAAGCCAGCTTCAGCAATACGTGAACCGTGAACTCCCTGATGTTCAAGCTAGTTTTAGAAAAGTTTTAGAACCAGAGATCAAATTGCCAACATCCACTGGATCATGGAAAAAGCAAGAGAATTCCAGAAAAACATCTATTTCTGCTTTATTGACTATGCCAAAGCCTTTGACTGTGTGCATCACAATCAACTGTGGAAAATTCTGAAAGAGATGGGAATCCAAGACCACCTGACCTGCCTCTTGAGAAATCTGTATGCAGGTCAGGAAGCAACAGTTAGAGCTGGACATGTAACAACAGACTGGTTCCAAATAGGAAAAGGAGTACGTCAGGCTGTATATTGTCACCCTGCTTGTTTAACTTATGTGCAGAGTACATCATGAGAAACACTGGACTGGAAGAAACACAAGCTGCAATCAAGATTGCCGGAAGAAATATCAGTAACCTGAGATATGCAGATGACACCACCCTTTTGGCAGAAAGTGAAGAGGAACTACAAAGCCTCTTGATGAAAGTGAAAGTGGAGAGTGAAAAAGTTGGCTTAAAGCTCAACATTCAGAAAACGAAGATCCTGGCATCGAGTCCCATCACTTCATGGGAAATAGATGGGGAAACAGTGGAAACAGTGTCAGACTTTATTTTTTTGGACTCCAAAATCACTGCAGATGGTGACTGCAGCCATGAAATTAAAAGACCCTTACTCCTTGGAAGAAAAGTTATGACCAACATAGATAGCATATTCAAAAGCAGAGACATTACTCTGCCGACTAAGGTCCATCTAGTCAAGGCTATGGTTTTTCCTGTGGTCATGTATGGATGTGAGAGTTGGACTGTGAAGAAGGCTGAGCACCAAAGAATTGATGCTTTTGAACTGTGGTGTTGGAGAAGACTCTGAGAGTCCCTTGGACTGCAGGGAGATCCAACCAGTCCATTCTGAAGGAGATCAGCCCTGGGATTACTTTGGAAGGAATGATGCTAGAGCTGAAACTCCAGTACTTTGGCCACCTCATGCGAAGAGCTGACTCATTGGAAAAGACTCTGATGCTGGGAAGGATTGGGGGCAGGAGGAGAAGGGGATGACAGAGGATGAGATGGCTGGATGGCATCACTGACTCGATGGAAGTGAGTCTGAGTGAACTCTGGGAGTTGGTGATGGACAGGGAGGCCTAGCATGCTACGATTCATGGGGTCGCAGAGTTGGACATGACTGAGCAAATGAACTGGACTGAACTGAACTTCCTGATGATATTAGTATGCATGCCAAACTCCAAAGTGACTATATGTTCAATCAGTTCAGTTCAGTCACTCAGTCATGTCTGACTCTTTGGACCCCATGGACTGCAGCGCACCAGGCCTTCCTGTCCATCACCAACTCCTGGAGCCTACTACAACTCATGTCTGTCACTTTGGTGATGCCATACAACTATCTCATCCTCTGTCATCCCCTTTCCTCCCACCTTCAATATTTCCCCAGCATCAGAGTCTGTTCCAATGAGACAGTTCTTCACATCAGGTGGCCAAAGTACTTGAGTTTCAGCTTAGCGTCAGTCCTTCCATTGAATATTTAGGACTTATTTCTTTTAGGATTGACTACTTGGATCTCCTTACACCCTCTTCCAACAACAAAACAGAAGACTCTACATGTGGGTATCACCAAATGGTCAATACTGAAATCAGGTTGATTATATTCTTTGCAGACAAAGATGGAGAAGCTCATACAGTCAGCAAAAACAAGACCGGGTGCTGACTGTGGCTCAGATCATGAACTTCTTATTGCCAAATTCAGACTTAAATTGAAGAAAGAAGAGAAAACTATCAGACCATTCAAGTATAACCAAAATCAAGCCCCCTTATGATTATACAGTGGAAGTGACAAATAGATTCATGGGATTAGATCTGTTAGACAGAGTGCCTGAAGAACTATGAATGGAGGTTCGTGACATTGTATAGGAGGCAGGGATCAAGACCATACCTAAGGAAAAAGAAATGGGAAAAGGAAAAATGATTGTCTGAGGAGGTCTTACAAATAGCTGAGAAAAGAAGAGAAGCTAAAGGCAAAGGAGAAAAGGAAAGATAATATTCAATAATGAACAAAAAAATTTAAGAAAATGTTAGACTATTGATGGAGATTCTGAGTTTTTCCCCATTTTATTGTCACCAGCCACCTTTTGAAGGATACATTTTCTGAAAAGATACAAAAATTTGTAAGTATCATGTACTAGCAATTACTTCCCCACTCATAAGGCGCATCATCGACTCTCCCTGTTACAGATTCCCTACAGTGTTATCCTCCTCTTAATTCTTTTATCTGGATAGTCCTGCTATATTTTTCTCTTTGGTAAATTCTGATTACTTGGATAGCTTTACTTTCACTGTATGTTTGATTGAATGATATTTTCTTGGTCTAGGTGTAAAGTTTGCTTTGATTCTTTCTTATAGGTGAAGCAAAGCTCGTCATGCTGTGAATCAACTTCACTACTGAGGTTTTGTGGGCTGCTTAAACAATGAGAACCATATCTTGGCCTCTAAGGATCTGAACAGGGAGCCCTGCAGTCTTTTGTGGTACTTTTGTCTCTTAAGAACAATGCTACTTTTGGCTGTCTTCTTCAGGACTTGATACATTGTAAGATGAAATGGCAGCTTGATTGATTACAGTGGTTGATTAGTAATATCTTCAGTGGTCATGACATAGGAAAATGTTTATACTCACAAGAATTACATGAATGAGAACCCTGAAAAACTATAGCTATCTATAAAAATGAATTGAAAATATGAATCATTTATATGAAAGATTTCAAGGAATAAAAACATGTAATTGGAGAAATTATCATATTTCAGTTTTATGTTCTTTATTATCTAAATTTATCTGAGTCAATGGATATTTGTTCTTTCTTTAGGCAAACATAGACACCCATACAATCTTCTTGTTATATCTCATCTTAAGATTTATTCAGACATTTAAGGGAACCATAAATTCCCAAATTGCTTCCTATCTTAAAATTGATTTTGTTTTTCCCAGTTTGATAACCCTTCAAATCATGTAATGAATTAATCAGATACTGCATAAAGTATCCTCTTTATCTTTAAATGCTTTATATGGTGATATCTGGAAGTCTACATCTGAAAGCTGGTGTCTGGGAAATCAAAATATAATAACCATCCATGTGCAGCTCTCTTCTCCACTTCTAATCTGGTTAGAAATTGTGTAGGAACATTGAAAGAAGAGCATGTACATTACTTTCCTGCACTATGGAATGGGGTTAATTTCAAAGCTATTTATTTTCCTCCTATTCATAGAGTGAGAGTGGGAGTTTGATACGTATTTAACAGATATCCGGGCTGTGAAGTTCTTCAAGCATCCTTATGTTTCCTAGAGAATATAAAAAGTGAGAATTATGCTACCACCCACAAAAGGCAGTTGGTGAACGTGTAAGGCAGTTCATCCTGTCGGCATGAAAGGCCCATCTCTCATTACCTCTTAGTCCCCATTTCTCATTATCATTGGCACCAGATTAGCACTGGGAAGATATAGGTTATACTACAGGTTTTGCGTCTATCCAAGATAACTTTCTACGAGAACAATAAACTTCACTGAAGGTCTACATGGCAGAACATGCTAGCTTTTGCTAACCCATAGACTACAGAAACTTATGTCATCTTCTTCTGGTCTTAGTGACATCTTAAGAAGGCTAAGAAAAAAAAAAATGCAGCTGATTATGCTTGAACACTCCTATGAAATTTAGCCAAGCTGTCAGTGGTTTACATCTGCAATATGAAGTTCTCCTGTAAGATTTTAGCCCCAGTACACCATGGTCCTCATAGGCAGAGAGAAGGTCATATTATGCAGAAAACAGACAGTCTGTGTATAAACAGAGAAGAATAGCTACTTATATACCATGATTTGACAGAGCATAGGAAGAGCCCCTTCTTGAAGATATGAACTAGACTGATTATCAGTTCAGCGTTGCAGTCATCAGGTCATAAACGCAGTCTAAATTTCATTGAGATGTTTTTTTTCTTTTCTTAATTTTCTATCAAAATAGAATGCTTACTGATCATAGAAAGATCCCCACAATTAATCTGATGCCATTCCCTAAGCACTCAGCGTCTCTGGCATGGCTTATTTTTATAAACTTCCTGATATGTTTATATTAATAACAATGGGTTGTGTTCGTTACTCAGTTGTGTCTGACTCTTTGCAGACCCCATGGACTGTAGCCAGATAGGATCCTCTGTCCATGAGATTCTTGAGGCAAGAATACTGGAATGGGTTGCCATTCCCTTTTCCAGGGAATCTTCCCAACCCAGGAATCAAACCTGGGTCTCCCACATTGTAGGCTGATATTTTACTGTCTGAGCCACCAGGGAGGCTCATTAATAACAGTTCAGTTCAGTTCAGTCACTCAGTCATGTCTAACTCTTTGTGTCCCCATGAATCGCAGCACACCAGGCCACCCTGTTCATTACCATCTCTTGGAGTTCACTCATACTCACGTCCATCGAATCCGTGATGCCATCCAGCCATCTCATCCTTGGTCGTCCCCTTCTTCTCCTGCCCCCAATCCCTCCCAGCATCAGAGTCTTTTCTAATGAGTCAAGTCTTCGCAAAGTGGCCAAAGTACTGGAGTTTCAGCCTTAGCAGCATTCCTTCCAAAGAAATCCCTGGGTTAATCTCCTTCAGAATGGACTGGTTGGATCTCCTTGCAGTCCAAGGGACTCTCAAGAGTCTTCTCCAACACCACAGTTCAAAAGCATCAATTCTTCAGTGCTCAGCCTTCTTCACAGTCCAACTCTCACATCCATACATGACCACAGGAAAAACCATAGCCTTGACTAGACGGACCTTAGTTGGCAAAGTAATGTCTCTGCTTTTGAATATGCTATCTAGGTTGGTCATAACTTTTCTTCCAAGGAGTAAGTGTCTTCTAATTTCATGGCTGCAGTCACCATCTGCAGTGATTTTGGAGCCCCCAAAATAAAGTCTAACACTGTTTCCACTGTTTCCCATCTATTTCCCATGAAGTGATGGGACTGGATGTCATGATCTTTGTTTTCTGAATGTTGAGCTTTAACAGTAGTTAGCATTTATTAAGTGCCTATTATTTGCCAGACTCTGTGCTAAGTAATTTACATGCATTACATCATTGTAATCCTCAGAGCAATACTATAAGGTAGGTAATATTTTTATCCTCATTTATAAATGAAGAAATGTGAAGGTTCCACAGCCAATTAAGTAGTGGAGCTGAGATATGTACTAGTCTCTTTCCACTCCAGTTCATCTTCACTAAGGATCACAAACTCAGAGGTCTATGGGAGCAGGCAGGAAACAGAAATGTGTGATGTAAGTATATTCTAAACTGTGCTGTGATGTGCTATAGTACCGCCAGTTACATTATCCTTTGAAATACAGCATTGGCCAAATAACCCCTTAAGGGGGACCAGCCACTAGTTATCAAATTCTGATCTTTGTCCTCTGTACAATAATAGTGTAGCATTATTAAAAACCAATTTAGCCATGTACTTCTTCTGAAATCTTCAGTAGGCTCTATATCACATTTAAGGTTAAATATTTGGGCAATTGCCCTGTACGGATTCCCTTTGCAGTGTGATCTTAAATTATGTCATTCTCTTACCTATGTGGTCAGACAGCCTATGCTCCAACCACAATAAGCATTTGACTTTCCCTAAGTAATTCTTTCTTTTGATGGTCTGTGTCTCTCCAGTTTCTGTTCCTTCTACCTAAAATGCTCTTTCTTTATTCCCACACAGATAATGCCTATTCATCCTTTGCAGTGCAAGTTGCACATAGCTAGAACCTTATAACCATTTCCAAGTTATAAGAAAACAGTCCGTGCAGTTAATGCTAAGCTAGCACGATGAGTCTCACTTCTAGCAGTATAGACAATATTGTGAAGCAAATATACAGCCTCTGAATCTGTCCTTAAGACGGAGCATTGTTTGAAGCAGTTTTATCTGAGGAGTTTTATCCAGATAAGTGTTTGAAGAATAAATAATTATGTTTTCAGTCAATCTCAAGTGTTATCTCACTATCTATTTGAAAGAAAAAAAGAGAAGATTTTGATCCTTGGAATTTCCAGAGGGCAGTAATCAATCATTAGAGCAATGAGAATCTTCATTTATTCACCCACATTGCTTTTTGTGGTTTTGAGTACCACTATGTGTATTTTTTCTTGATTTCTATGTGCAAGTTGGATTGAAAATGAAATTTTAAATATCTAAAAATGTGAAAAACAACATGGTTCTTGTTTGGTCCTTTATTTTATTATGAGTTTGTTGAACAAAATATCATAACCTGTTTCCTTTCACAGAGTTCAAGTAAATTACTGACCTTTGTACATGGATTGAAGAATCCTGCTGTACAAATATAGTGCTTGCTCTAACATAAATCACAGTATATAACATACATTAGAAAACCAATTGTTTCTGAAAAACTAGGAATCTTGATTGTATTAAGACATACCAGCTTAGAAAAAATCCATCTACTGATCATGTATACATGTTGAAATGGGCTCACCTAGAGCCAGATATCCTGGAATATGAAGTCAAGTGGGCCTTAGAAAGCATCACTATGAACAAAGCTAGTGGAGATGATGGAATTCCAGTTGAGCTATTTCAAATCCTAAAAGATGATGCTGTGAAAGTGCTGCACTCAATATGTCAGCAAATTTGGAACACTCAGCAGCGGCCACAGGACTGGAAAAGGTCAGTTTTCATTCCAATCCCAAAGAAAGGCAATGCCAAAGAATGCTCAAACTACTGCACAATTGCACTCATCTCACATGCTAGTAAAGTAATGCTCAAAATTCTCCAAGCAAGGCTTCAACAATACATGAACCGTGAACTTCCAGATGTTCAAGCTGGTTTTAGAAAAGGCAGAGGAACCAGACATCAAATTGCCAATGTGCGCTGGGTCATCAAAAAAGCAAGAGCGTTCCAGAGACTTTAGTGTTCACTTTTCATATCCCCCTCCGCTGAAAGATCACATTCTTTGGCTCTGTGTTGTCCATTGTTGAAAATAGTCACTATATATATATAATATTTTTCCAGATTTTTAGTTAGTTATAGTGGGGCCACAAGCTATCTCAATGGTTTCAAATTCCAGCCAGGATGAAGTCTCTAATATTTCTAATAATATAAAGACGTAATAATCCTGAGTCTAAAAATTTTACTCTGATCTTCAGCTTCTGACTTTTTGTGCTTTTGATGAGACTGAGAAGTTAAGAGACACATAACTGGGCATGAAACATCTCCTTTGTAAATGGTGTTTTACTTCCCTTTGGAATGTTGACCTATGTCTTAGAACCTCATATAAAACTTTTGTTTTAGCATCCTGTAACATACACACACACATGCAAACACAGTGCTCACAGTTTTTCTTACAAATATGAAAATAACATATATGACTTGTTTTATATCCTATATTTGAATGATTTTTACAGTGATTGCATATTGTTTTATGTTAAATTTAATATAAAGTACATATAATTTAAAAGTATAGTAATGTTTAATTTATGATGACGTAAAGGAAAGAAGGGCTTCTCTTGTGGCTCAAGTGGCAAAGAATCCACCTGCAATGTGGGAGACTTGAGTTCAGCCCCTGGTCTGGGAAGATTCCCTAGAGAAGGGAAAAGCTACCCACTCCAGTGTTCTGAGCTGGGGAATTCCATGGACTGTATAGTCCATGGGATTGCAAAGAGTCAGTTGTGACTAAGTGAATTTCACTTCATTTCAAAGGAAAACAAGATTCAAACTTGGAAAAATGTTTTGTTGAAACACCTAAAGATAAGATTTACAGAGCATATAACACAGAAATGTATGTATAAGTTCTAAATGTTTCAAATAATTATTAATCGTTGGCTAGTGGCTTAGTTTTATTTGCCTTATATTTATTTTGCTTTGTAATTTTAAAATTATTATGTATTGTTTTTATAATCAGAAAATAGCAAAAGTACTAATGGGATGATGTAGACCTAGTTTAATCTCAAGAAACTAGGAATCTACTAGAAATATAGCTATATATGACTGACAGGTCTGCTTTGCTTTATTGAAATTAACGTTCAACACATATAACTCTTCTAAGGGATAAATCTTACAGTCACTTCTCCACAAGTCTGCATAGAAAAAGGTTATGAAAAAGTCTCAGTCTTAGAACAACCTATATTTGGAGGTTCATGTTACTTAGTTCATTTTTCATTTCCCAAAGTTAGTGCTTTTAATACAAATGTTCACATTTTTTTTTAATTTTGATCTCTACACATTTACTTTTTCACAAATCAAATCTACACATCCTGCTACTGAACTGGGGAAACCTTACTGTGGGCAATGTAGTTAACTGTTTCAATGACTCTAGTCACGACTGATTCAAATGAGTTCAAATTGGTAAAGAGAGAAGCCATTGGCTTGTCATCATTTCATGTACACAAAATAGCCTCATTATACCTTGAAAATAAGTGCTTCTGTTCTACCTGTTCAAAGAAGATAAAAGAATATCCAGTAATTTTCTCTAAAAATGAAACATATTACTATTGATAATAAAACATTGATCCAAGTGGTGGACACAGAAAGTAAGATTTAAAAAAAATATCCACATTATAAATTATCATCAATCCTATTACCAAAGATGGTGAAATGACCCTGGAAGTTTGTTCATTTTTTTTTAACATAACCATGTTCTGAAATCTAGAAAAGATTATTAGAGTTTTATTTAAAAATATACTGTTGAATCTTCTAGGATTTTCAGTTTAGTGTTTTTCATATACAAATAAGTTAAATTATCTCACTTGAGCTCAATCCTCTTCTCATCAGTCATTCAGTGGGCAATATAATTAACTGCTTTTTGAAGACAATTACAGTGATTGCTTTCCATAACCCAGATAAGATAATTTTGAACGCATAATACAGTGGTCTCTGCACCTTAGGCAGAATTTAGAACAATCTCTTACTATCATGAAAATGCATGGTTTTAATCAATGGTTTCAAAGGCGGGAGCAAGGGTAATATTTTCTGTATTTTTCATTTCAAGAAAGAAACTAGTAGGGATAAGAAGTGCCCTAGTCAGAAGGAGCTGGAAGCTGTGGGGCCTGGCTTTTTACTCACCACCTGGGCCAGTTTCTTTACCATCTGGGCTTCAGTTGTTTATGGTTTTTCTCTAAGACAGAGAAAATAGAAATATCCACATGTTTCTACTGACTCTCAAATCTAAAAATATAACAAAAGATTTCAATAAATTATATATAACTAAATATACCATTGAGGCTTCCCAGGTGGCTCAGTGGTAAAGAATCCTCCTGCAATGCAGGAGACATGGGTTTGAACTCTGGGCTGGGAAGATCCCTTGGAGAAGGGGTTGGCAACCCACTCCAGTATTCTTGCCTGGAAAATCCCAAGAACAGAGGAGCCTGGCAGGCCACAGTACGTGGGGTCACAAAAGAGTCAGACACTACTAAACAACGACAAATAAACTATTGTCTCTAGTATTTTTCCTTCCAGAAAGAGCCCTGACATTTCACAGTCAAATACAGTAGGAGAAATCACACAGGTTTTCTTCAATAACTGAAACTTTTAGTCAATATAATTTGAGGGGTCATAAATAAGACCTCATAAGCAGAATAATCTTTCTGAAGGTGTTCTGTTGTCGTTCAGTTGCTAAGTTATATGCGACTCTTTTCTACCCCATGGACTGCAGCTAGCCAGGCTTCCCTGTCCTCCACTATCTCCTGGAGTTTCCTCAAATTCATGTCCACTGAGTCGGTGATGCTGTCTAATCATCTTATCCCCTTCTCTTTTTGCTTTCAGTCTTCTTCACCATCATGGTCTTTTCCAATGAGTTGGCTCTTCACATCAGGTGGCCAAAGTATTGGAGCTTCAGCATCAGTCCTTCCAATGAATATTCAGGGTTGATTTCCTTTACGACTGACTGATTTGAGCTCCTTGCAGTACAAGGGACTCTCAAGAATCTTTTCCAGCAAAATTCAGTTCAGTTCAGTTCAGTTCAGTCTCTCAGTCGTGTCTGACTCTTTGCAACCCCATGGACTGCAGCACGCCAGGCCTCCCTGTCCATCATCAACTCTCAGAGTTCACTCAAACTCATGTCCATTGAGTTGGTGATGCCATCCATCTTATCCTCTGCCATCCCCTTCTCCTCCTGCCCTCAATCTTTCCCAGCATCAGGGTCTTTTCCAGTGAGTAAGCTCTTCACATCAGGTGTCCAAATTATTGGAATTTCAGCATCAACATCAGTCCTATCGATGAACACTCAGGACTGATCTCCTTTAGAATGAACTGATTGGACTCCTTGCAGTCCAAGGGATTGTCAAGGGTCTTCTCCACCACCACAGTTCAAAAGCATCAATTCTTTGGTGCTCAACTTTCCTTATAGTCCAACTCTCACATCCATACATGAATACTGGAAAAACCATAGCCTTGATGAGACAGATCTTTGTTGGAAAGCATCAGTTCTTCAGCACTCAGCCTTCTTTATGGTCCAGCTCTCATAACCCTACATGACTACTAGAAAAATCATAGCTTTGACTATATGGACCTTTGTTGGCAAAATGATGTCTTTGCTTTTCAGTATGCTGTGTATGATGTTTGAAAAGAACATTGATTTGATATCGCTGAGTAGATGTCTGCACTTGAGCAAGTCATTGAGTATCTCTGAATTTTAAATTTCTCCTCTTTTAAATAGGGATATGAGCATATATTTTCCTAGGAAGTTTGACTATTAATCGAAATATAAGGACTAAAGTGCTAATTAAAAGTAAAAATATTTTCTGTAACCTGGGACATAGCATATCATGTTTTGATTTCCTTTTACCAATAAAAATTACAGATTTCTTTACTTAAAATTAACTCCTGTGGATGATTTTACTTGGAGCTCATCCAAAGTCTTTTAATTATGTGAAAGTCACCTTATTTTGCCATGATTTTCATAGCTGAAGTTTCCTAAACTAACTTTCATATACTTTAATCTTTTATCACTATGTGTGTGATAAATTATTTGACACCACATGGATGTTATTTGCAACATGCTTGAAGATTAGAGTTGACATTTTATGGATTCTGAAAGGAATTGTATCATGTAAGTCCAAAATAATATTTATCATCTCTTACATATAAAATGATATCCTATAGGAAAAAAAAATTAATTTGTAGAATGAGAAAAATACAGATTCCTTGTGTCTCATGGAAGACAAAAGATTTCCCTCATTTTACTAGATATTGCTATTATAGGTCATATACACTTGTCATATGAGACATGTGATTTGAACCATAAAAAAGCTGAGTGCCAAAGAATTCATGCTTTTGAGCTGTGGTGCTGGAGAAGAGTTTTGAGAGTCCCTTGAACTGAAAAGAGATCCATCCAGTCCATCCTAAAAGAAATCAGTCCTGAATATTCATTGGAAGGACAGATGCTGAAGCTGAAACTCCAATAATTTGGCCACCTGATATGAAGAACTGACTCATTGGAAAAGATCCTGATGCTGGGAAAGATTGAAGGCAGGAAGAAAAGGGGATGACAGAGGATGAGTTGGCTGGATGTAATCACTGACTCAATGGACATTAAATTGAGTAAGCTCTGGGAGTTGGTGATGGGCAGGGAAACCTGGCATGCTACAGTCCATGGGGTTGCAAAGAGTTGGACATAAGTGAGAGGCTGGACTGAACTGAACTGAACTGATCCTTGTCAACTGTTGAAAAGTTCAGGTAATTATTAGTGGCTCTTAACAGGTGCCATTTATTTGTCTCCATGTTATTCTTTTTTTTTTTTAACCTTAAAAAATTTTTTTTACTTTATTTTACTTTACAATACTGTATTGGTTTTGCCATACATCAACATGAATCTGCCACAGTGAACACGTGTTCCCAATCCTGAACCCCTCTCCCACCTCCCTCCCCATACCATCTCTCTGGGTAATCCCAGTGCACCAGCCCCAAGCATCCTGTATCCTGCATCGAACCTAGACAGGCAATTCATTTCTTATATGATATTATACATGTTTCAATGCCATTCTCCCAAATCATCCCACCCTCTCCCTCTCCCGCAGAGTCCAAAATACTGTTCTATACATCTGTGTCTCTTTTACTGCCTCACATACAGGGGTATCTTTATCATCTTTCTAAATTCCATATATATGTGTTAGTATACAGTATTGGTGTTTTTCTTAAGTGGAGATCATTTCATTAATTTCTCACTGACTCTGCTAGCTCCACTGGCATATTTTTCATTGTATATTTGGAGTAAAATAATTTCTGAAGGAAAGTAGTTGAATTAAGGCTGCCCAATATTCTCTTTTGACAAAACTTCAAACTTATAGATCTTTTTATACTTATTTGTTTGTAATGCAAATTTTATTTCCCAAAAGATATTTGATAATTCATTTTCCACAACTAAACATATCATACATACATGCTCCCTGCATGAGAGAGAATTTGTAATAATGGTAAAATTATGTGAAGTGGTGCTTCCATAAGTTGCCAGTTATGAGAATGAATCCTAGATGCCTTTCCTTATTAAGCAATTGGGCAAGGCTATACTATGAATATCCTGTATTTTCCTGAGTGTCAAAGAGAGATCTGAATAATTCAATCAACCTAAAATTAAAAAAACAAAATTCATTTCAAATTTTATTTACATTGTTGTTCAGTCACTAAGTCATGTCCGACTCTGTGACTTTTTATTTATTTATGTTTATATGTCTATATCTATATATATTATCTATATCTCTATGCACATGCACACACAGAAAAAAACCCCATAAAACTTCAATAACTTAGAACACACACATATTTACAGCTTCTGGGTTTTAAGGCCTTTTTCCCTGTAACCCCAGCTAGAAGGGAACTTCCGGTGAGAGCACTCCATTGTTCTCCTAACAGCAATTGCATCCTGCCTGGGGCCAAATTGGGCTTCCCAAGTGGTGCGGTGCTGAAGAATCTGTCTGCCTATGCAAAGAAGCAAGAGATGTAGGTTCAATCCTTGGGTTGGGAAGATCACTTGGAGGAGGAAATGGCAACCCGGACCAGTATTCCTGGCTGGGAAATCCCATGGATAGAGGAGCCTGGTGGGCTACTGTCCATGGAATCACAAAGAGTCAGACATGACTTAGTGACTAAACAACAACAGGGCCAGGTTTGCTCGCTTGTTGCTCTTCAATCGTGAGGGATAAATAAGATAATGCCTATGTAATGTGCTTTCAAACCAAGAACACATGACATAGCTTATAAGATGAGGATGATACTGTTTTTCTGCCTATATTTTATGATTTCCTCTGCCATTCTTTCATATTCAGTTTTGCCATTTGACCTGATGTTCTGTATGCCCTTCCCACTCTCGCTTTTTGGTCCTCCAGTACAGCATGTAGTTTAAAATCATGTATTGCATTTCATTTTCAGTTGCCTTTTGTCTGTTTTCATCTGAAATACTTGCTCAGCCTTTGATATTTTCAAATAATGCAGATCCCAATGCCCCTTCTGAATATAATGCTTAATATTTTGTTTTTCCATGTCTCTCACTTTAGATTCAGGTTTTCATCAGTAGTTTCCTGGGTGGGGAGGATCCACTGGAGAAGGGATAGGCTACACACTCCAATATTCTTGGGTTTCCCTGGTGACTCAGCTGGTAAAGAATTGGCCTGCAATGCAGGAGAGCTGTGTTTGATCCCTGGGTTGGGAGGATTCCTTGCAGAAGGGAACGGCTACCCACTCCAGTATTCTGGCCTGGAGAATTCCATGGATTGTATAAGTCCATGGAGTTGCAAAAAGTGGGACTGAGTGACTTTCACTTTCACTTTTATGATCTAGGTCGACTCTGAATTTCTTCACAAAGCTTTTCCTCACAAAATTCAGTTCAGTTCAGTCGTTCAGTCGTGTCCGTTAGGTCACAGTAATTAATCTTTTTCTGACATTCCATTGGACATAGGGTAATTTTTATTCACATCGTATGATTCCTGGTCCAAAAAGAGTTCAGGTTCAGCAAGAAAAGAGGCCAAATGTCATTTCTCTTTGAATATCCCACAGTGCCTGGCACAAGTCAAGTGCCTGGCATAGAGAAAATTGAATGCTTATCTACTGATAACTCTATGCAATACCTGGATGCCCATTATAAGCTTTCAATAAACAGACTGTTTAAGTAGTTTATATGTTCCACTCTTTCAGTCTTCTTTTTTAAACTTTCAGAAAGTTTCTAATGGAAAACCAATGTACATATATCAAAAATAAAATATACCTGCTGCTTGTGTGATATACTAGACTCGAATGTGATGTTAAGGTTTTCTTGCACCCTTGCTTCAATGTCTATTTTGTTCTTGCTACAAATCCTACTCAGTATCACACAGTTCATTGCCGCATGCTTTTCTACTCCAACCCGTGTTTTCCGATGCCTGGGTGTGGATTAAATTGATCAAGTAACAACCTGGCTCACAAAGAGTTTCTTGGTATCATTTTATTTCAAAACTTTCCATCTTTTATGAGTAAGCACTCTTTCTGAAAAATAATCAATCTGGGTCATTTTATTCTTGCTGTTATGTTTTTCTTTTAATGAGGAACTTACAAAGCCAGAAATTGTATTTCACATTCAAGCATCCCAGAGGCCTTCCCTGCTGTATTGTATCTGGTCTCCTGTCGACTTTCTGATCTGTTTCATGCTGTCACACCCTCCCATTGCTAAACCAATAAATAATACTTTTAAAATGCAAACATTGATATTTAAAATAATGGAATATTTTTCGTGAATAGAATTGTGAAATTTACAGGCAAATAAAAATTAAGGTTTGGAAATTGCATCATTTTTTAAACCAGAGTTGCAGGAAAGAAGGACATGGTCCTATTGTTACATAAGCACAGTTGGTGTTTTTCTCAATTACCTGTAAAGATGAAATTTAGCCCTAGTGTGGACTGGTACAGACTATATCTAAGACTATATTGTCACGAGAGTGTAACTAGATGAGAAACAACTGAAATAATCTTTAAAATTTGCCAAGTAATTTGAGATCTTTTATTATGGATAATTTTTAAAATACTATAAGTTTATCACAATTTTTTAAATAACAAATACTTAAACTAATTCAAATTTCCCTAAAGCTTCAGGAGTTATTTTAATCAGTGATTCACTATAAACTGTCATGTTCTCCATCTATCTTTTCAGTTGACAATGCTATCAGAAAAGTGGAGATCAATATATCACTGTTTTCTGGTATTTGCCTACCTTTGAGTACTTTGGCCACCTCATGTGAAGAGTTGACTCATTGGAAAAGATTCTGATGCTGGGACGGATTGGGGGCAGGAGGAAAAGGAGACGACAGAGGATGAGATGGCTAGATGGCACCACCGACTTGATGGACGTGAGTTTGAGTGAATTCCAGGAGTTGGTGATGGACAGGGAGGCCTGGTGTGCTGCAATTCATGGGGTCGCAAAGAGTCGGACATGACTGAGTGACTGAACTGAACTGAACTGAACTGAAGACAAGAAATTGCTATAGGAGACCAATTGGAACAAAAACCCCAGTACAACCACAAATGTGCCAGACCAGTTTCTGTATAGAAAACAGTTTTGCTTTGCTATCAATGGATTTCTTGAGGTTTATCTTCTTTTCATAATGCTGTTACCAGAAGTAGCACCAGGATCAGAAATTTTACTTGACATTATTATGATGGATGGATTATGAAGACATTGTTAATGATGTCAGTATCTCAATAGCATTAAGAAGCCAAACAAATGTTTACTGCAGAAGATGTGTGGTATGTCTAGACATAACAAAGCTATAAAGAGCTGCAGAGAAAAAAATTAACTCTGCTCAAACTCTAATTGCAAAAATTATGCATTAAACTAGAATAAATAACTATACTTAAAACTGAATTAAGGTGACAATGGAAATCTTGATGCTATTTGGTCCCGATACATCTGAAATTGTTAATATAGAAGTAAAGGGTGAATAAGAATACTAAAAAGTTAGGTATTAAAATGTGTGCTTGGTTTTCAGTCCTGTCTGTCTCTTTGTAACCCTTTGAACTATAGCCCTCCAGGCTCCTCTGCCCATGGGATTTTACAGGCAAGAATACTGTAGTGAGTGGCTATTATCTGAGAAAACAGGATTATCCAAAACCTTTACCTTGAGCCAATGTGTGTATGCTCAGTTGCTTTTGTCTTGTCTGACTCTCTGCGACATTATGTAATATAACCTGTCAGGCTCCTCTAGCCACGGGGTTCTTCAGGCAAGAATACTGCAGTGGGTTGCCATTCCCTTCTCCAGTGGATATTCCTGACCCAGGGATCAAACCTGTATCTCTTGTGTCTCCTACATTTCATTCAGGCAGATTCTTTACTTGCTGAACCATCAGAGAAGCCCAGCTATTTAAATACTACCCTGAAATGTATTACAATATTATTCATACTATCAAAATTTTATGTTGTTTGTAGTCTGTTCGAGAATGCCCATTGAATAACAATAGTGATTTTATTTATATTTTTGGTTTTGGTGAAGGAGAATTGTCCTAAATCAATTTCAGTGGGGCTTGGTTTTTAACTTCTTAGAAATTGCCCTTTGCTTTAAGTATTAGATTCCTTTTTATAAATACTCTTAGTGGTTTGTTCTAATTGAAACCAAAGGGGTTACCTGTGGCATCACACCAATTTAGAATAAAGTAATATCATTCACTAATTATATTATTCAAAGCAAAAATTAAATTTCCTGTTATTTAAGCTCAATTGAAATTTAAATAAATGTAATAATAAGCTACCATTACAGTAAAATCCCTTACTCACACTCTAATACTGAGAAGATACAGTCTTTGAAAAACAAAAAATGCAACTCAAAACCCCAACCAAATTTTGGCTTACTTTAAAGTCACATTTAATAGAATTAAGGATGAAACAAATCAAATAATTTAGACAGATGCTTGGAAACTGCTGAAATGGCACTGTATTCTCAGAATATCCCAGAAGTAGTAGTCTTATCTTATTTTGAAAATATAATCAACATGATAGAACTCTTAGCTTAGAGTTAAACATAAATTGCTTGGTAAATGTAGTCTTGATCAAATGCAACCTCAGACAATTACATGAGACCAATCAGTCTTCTGGGATTTGGGACACGCTCAGGTGTCAATACTATGATGGTAATGAGCCAAGCTTACTTACTTTAAAGCCTGGCTCTGCCACTTGCTAGTTCCGTTTCCTTAAAGAAGCATGAATCCACACACCTATGAACACCTTATCTTCAACAAAGAAGGCAAGAATATACAATGGATTAAAGACAATCTCTTTAACAAGTGGTGCTGGGAAAACTGGTCAACCACTTGTAAAAGAATGAAACTAAAACACTTTCTAACACCATACACAAAAATAAACTCAAAATGGATTAAAGATCTAAACGTAAGACCAGAAACTATAAAACTCCTAGAGGAGAACATAGGCAAAACACTCTCCGACATAAATCACAGCAGGATCCTCTACAATCCACCTCCCAGAATACTGGAAATAAAAGCAAAAATAAACAAATGGGATCTAATTAAAATTAAAAGCTTCTGCACAACAAAGGAAACTACAAGCAAGGTGAAAAGACAGCCTTCTGAATGGGAGAAAATAATAGCAAATGAAGCAACTGACAAACAACTAATCTCAAAAATATACAAGCAACTTATGCAGCTCAAGTCCAGAAAAATACACGAACCAATCAAAAAATGGGCCAAAGAACTAAATAGACATTTCTCCAAAGAAGACATACGAATGGCTAACAAACACATGAAAAGATGCTCAACATCACTCATTATCAGAGAAATGCAAATCAAAACCACAATGAGGTACCATTTCACACCAGTCAGAATGGCAGTGATCCAGAAAAGTCTACAAGCAATAAATGCTGGAGAGGGTGTGGAGAAAAGGGAACCCTTTTATACTGTTGGTGGGAATGCAAACTAGTACAGCCACTACGGAGAACAGTGTGGAGATTCCTTAAAAAATTGCAAATAGAACTGCCTTATGACCCAGCAATCCCACTGCTGGGCATACACACTGAGGAAACCAGAATTGAAAGACACACGTGTACCCCAATGTTCATTGCAGTACTGTTTATAGTAGCCAGGACATGGAAACAACCTGGATGTCCATCAGCAGACGAATGGATAAGAAAGCTGTGGTACATATACACAATGGAGTATTACTCAGCCATTAAAAAGAATACATTTGAATCAGTTCTAATGAGGTGGATGAAACTGGAGCCTATTATACAGAGTGAAGTAAGCCAGAAAAAAAAAACACCAATACAGTATACTGACACATATATATGGAATTTAGAAAGACGGTAATGATAACCCTGTATGTGAGACAGCAAAAGAAACACAGATGTATAGAATGGACTTTTAGACTCTGTGGGAGAGGGAGTGGGTGGGATGATTTGGGAGAATGGCATTGAAACATGTATACTATCAGGTAAGAAATGAATCTCCAGTCTATGTTCAATACAGGATACAGGATGCTTGGGGCTGGTGCATGGGGATGATCTAGAGAGATGATATGGGGTGGGAGGTGTGAGGGGGGTTCAGGATTGGGAGCTCATGTACACCTGTGGCTGATTCATGTCAATGTATGGCAAAACCAATGCAGTATTGTAAAGCAAAATAAAGTAAAAATAAAAATTAAAAAAAAAAAGGAAGCAGAAGTTTCATCTCTTTGGGGCTTCCCTAGTGGCTCGCATGGTAAAGAATCTGCCTGCAGTGCCAGAGACATGGGCTCAGTCTCTTAGTGGGGAGGATCCCCAGGGGAAGGGAATAGCAACCTACTGGAGTATTCTTGCCTGGAGAATTCCATGGACAGTGAAGCCTGGAAGACTACAGTCCCTGGGGCTGCAAAGAGTCGGACATGACTGAGTGACTAACACTTTCTGTTTTCATCTCTTCGGTGCCTCAGTTTCCTCATGTGAAAACCTGTAGTGATATTAGGGTTCTTGTGTTTAAGCAGTTGGTACATGTAGAGCACTTAGAAGTATGACTGCCATAGTGTTTTTCCACAACTATTCATCTTGTAAGTGTGAGTTTTTGCCGTAACACCTGTAACACTTTTATCCACCCCAAAGTCTTGGGGCTCAAGCCAGAGTTCCTCATCGGAACCACTGGACACAGAAAATGATTTTTTCATCCATCACCACACAGTTATATGTATTTTTCTTATAATAAAAACTTGGAAGATTTACTCTCTTAACAACTTTTAATTAAAACAACGCAGTATATTTTAAAATTTTATTTATTTATTTTAATTGGAGGCTAATTACTTTACAGTATTGTGGTGGTTTTTGCCATACCTTGACATGAATCAGCCAAGGGGTGCATGTGTCCCCATCCTGAGCCCTCCTCCCACGTCCCTCCCCTCCCCTCCCTCAGGGTCGTTCCAGTGCACCAGCCCTGAGCACTGTGTCTCATGCATTGAACCTGGACCAGCGATCTATTTCACATATGGTAATATACATGTTTCAATGCTATTCTCTCAAGTCATCCCACTCTCGCCTTCTCCCATGGAGTCCAAAAGTCTGTTCTTTATATCCGTGCCTCTTTTGCTGTCTTAAGCATAGTCATCACAAGGTATGTGATATCCCAGCACTTATTTTACGGCTAGAGGTCTGTACCTTTTGACCACCTTCACCTGTTATTTGAATGCCTATTTCCTTGACCCACCCAAAGAGGATACAAAACTCCTGCTCTTCTAGAGGCAAAGCAGAGTGGTTAGTTCATTACATTCAATGTACATTGTGGTAGGCTAAAAAAATCCCCCAGACCCCAAAAGATATCTATATCCTGATAAGGGGCTTTAAATACATACCCCCAAAACTCAGATGTCAAAGTCCTAACCTCTAGTACCTCAGAATGTGATTGTATTTGGAAAGTGTCTTTAAAGAGATAATTAACTTAAAATGAGATAATTAAGGTAGACCTCCATCCAATATGACTGGTGTCTTTTATGAAGAGATGAGAACACACACACAGGCAGAAGGAAGACCATGTGGAAATCCAGGAAGATGACTGCCATCTGTAAGAGAGACCCTGGAAAAAACAACTCTGCTATCTTCCATACTGTGAGAAAGTAAATTTCTGTTGTTTAAGCCATCTGGCCCACGATAGTTGTTATGTCAGTCCTAGAAAACTGCTGTACAGATTTAATTTAATACATTACAAATTTTCATTCATTCTGCTTTTGAGAAATATCTAACTTCTTTCAAATGTTGCTAGTATTCAGTTCAGTACAGTGGCTCAGTAGAGTCCGACTCTCTTCGACCCCATGAATTGCAGCACGCCAGGCCTCCCTGTCCATCACCAACTCCTGGAGTTCTCTCAGACTCACGTCCATCGAGTCAGTGATGCCATCCAGCCATCTCATCCTGTCGTCCCCTTCTCCTCCTGCCCTCAGTCACTCCCAGCATCAAAGTCTTTTCCAATGCGTCAACTCTTTGCATGAGGTGGCCAAAGTACTGGAGTTTCAGCTTTAGCATTTCCTTCCAAAGAAATCCCAGGGCTGATCTCCTTCAGAATGGACTGGTTGGATCTCCTTGCAATCCATGGGACTCTCAAGAGTATTCTCCAACACCACAGTTCAAAAACATCAATTCTGTGGCGCTCAGCCTTCTTCACAGTCCAACTCTCACATCCATACATGACCACAGGAAAAACCATAGCCTTGACTAGACGGACCTTAGTTGGCAAAGTAATGTCTCTACATTTGAATATGCTATCTAGGTTGGTCATAACTTTTCTTCCAAGGAGTAAGCATCTGTTAATTTCATGGCTGCAGTCACCATCTGCAGTGATTTGGAGCCTCCCAAAATAAAGTCTGACGCTGTTTCCACTGTTTACCCATCTATTTGCCATGATGTGATGGGACCAGATGCCATGATCTTCGTTTTCTGAATGTTGAGCTTTAAGCCAACTTTTTCACTCTGCACTTTCACTTTCATCAAGAGGCTTTTTAGTTCCTCTTCACTTTCTGCCATAAAGGTGGTGTCATCTGCATATCTGAGGTTATTGATATTTCTCCAGGCAATCTTGATTCCAGCTTGTGTTTCTTCCAGTCCAGCGTTTCTCATATAAGTTAAATAAGCAGGGTGACAATATACAGCCTTTATGTACTCCTTTTCCTATTTGGAACCAGTCTGTTGTTCCATGTTCAGTTCTAACTGTTGCTTTCTGACCTGCGTACAGATTTCTCAAGAGGCAGGTCAGGTGGTCTGGTATTCCCATCTCTTTCAGAATTTTCCACAGTTGATTGTGATCCATAGAGTCAAAGGCTTTGGCATAGTCAATAAAGCAGAAATAGATGTTGCCACTATTATCCTTTTGTAAATCACCTTACAAAAATAAACATAGTTTTTTTGTGGTGTATCTACCCAGACAGAGATATATGGGGGCATGGAATGGGTGTATGCTCAGTTTAAACAAGTACTATGAAATGTTTGCAAAGTATCAATTTCTATTACTACTTGCAGTAGAGTCCTCGTTTTTACAAACTTAGCATTTCTCAAGGGCTGGCAGTAATAACCTATTTTGAATTTAACTTAAAGTATCAGTAACCCCATTTTCCATTACTACAGATGAGCTTGTCTTGATTAAAGTTGATATAAAATAAAATTATGTAATATATAATCTTTTATTTCTCTTCTTTTATTTATCAAATTTCTGATATCTGTCCTTCTTGTTGAATGTATCAGCAGTTCATTTATTTTCATTCCTTAGTAGTAAGGAATTCATTGTAAGAATATACTCCTCCTAAGTCGCTTCAGTCATGTCCGACTCTGTGCAACCCCATAGATGGCAGCCCACCAGGCTCCCCCGTACCTGGGATTCTCCAAGGAAGAGTACTGGAGTGGGTTGCCATTTCTTTCTCCAATGCATGAAAGTGAAAAGTGAAAGTGAAGTCGCTCAGTCGTGTCTGACTCTCAGCGACCCCATAGACTGCAGCCTTCCAGGCTCCTCTGTCCAGGGGTTTTCCAGGCCAGAGTACTGGAGTGGGGTGCCATTGCCTTCGAATGTGCTTATTTCCTCAGTTGCTGACGAACATTTGAGTTGTTTACAGTTTGAGACTATTGTGAATAAAGTTTCTATGAACACTCTTTTACAAATTTTTATTTTACTTATTTGTACTTTTCAAGGGTGGAATATTTGAGGCATATGGAAACATTTATGCGAACTTCTAACACAATGCCAAACTCTTTTCCAAAGTAGTTGTACCATTTCACATTACCAAAAAAAAAAAGTATTAGAATTATCATTGTTTCATACATTGTCAACACTTGGTGTGATATTTTAAATTTATCTATCAAATAGATTTGGTATCTAATTTTTATTTAATTGGTTTAATGCTTTATATCCTCATCATATTCACTGGTGACTAATAATTATTGAGCATCTCATTATATACTTATTGACATTTGTGTATTTTATTTTATGAAGTGGCTTTTCAGCTGTTTTGCTCATTTTTATTGGACTTATTTCTAAATATGAGTTGTAAGAGTTCTTTATGCTTTCTAGACATATGTCCTAGGTCAAATAAGTAAACTGAAAACACTTTTTTTCCAGTCTACGCCTTGGCTTTCCACTACCCTACGAGTATTTCTCAAAGCAACTTTAAAATTTTGGTGAATTTTATAATTTTCTCTGATTAAATATGTATTTTATGTTTCTTTAAGAAATTGCCACCTATATCCAAATTGCGAGGATGTTTCTTCCATATTTTTTTCCTAGAAATTTTAGTTTTAGTACTTAGTTTTAAATCTGTGATGAATTTTATTTTTATTGTATATGATGTAAGGTAAGATTTGGGATTTTGCTTTTTATGTAGATACTCAACTCTTTCAGCACTACTTGTGGAAATGTCATTTCTTTTCCTAATTAGCTGCTTGGGAACCTTGATATAAAATCAAATGAACATATGGTTGTTTGGGAATCTATTTCTGGGCTCCCTTTTCCTTTGTACTGATATATGCATCTTTATATTCCCTCCATATTGCATCAGTTAATTGCAATGGTCAGATATTAGAAGTCCAGCAATTTTGGTTTAAATTTTGCAGTAAAGTCCCTTGCAGTACCATATAAAATTAAGACTCATCTTAATAGTAAACAAAACAAAAGCAAAAAACTGCTGTGGTTATTTGAACTGACATTAAGTGGAATAAATTAAAGAATTTGGGGAAAATTGGCATCTTAAAAAACTGAGTTTTTCTACTTTATAAACTTTATAATATAGATTCATTATGTTATTCCATTTATTCTTTCAAAATTTATTTTTAAATCTGTGCTTTTGTGGTACAGACCTTGTCTAAATGTTAAATTCTGCCCTATTTTATATTTCCAATACTATCATAAATATAATTTTTACACATTTTAAATTCATGAACCTTGTTGATGGCATATAGAAATAAATTTTCTATTTGTATACTGAATTTATATTTCATGACCACACTATATTAAATACTTAATTCTAGTAAGTTTCATCTAGATATATTAGAAGGTTACACTTGACCATTTTATTTACAAACATAGTTGTTTATGTATCTTCCTTTCCAACCCATTTTTCTTTAACTTCTTTCCCTTGCTTCACTGAACCAGAATAATATTGGACAGAATAGTGAGAGTGGGCAGTCTTGCCATATTCCCATTATTGTGTAGTAAATATTATTATTTTTTAGTTGTTAAGTTAGCTGTAGGATATTCTATATATTTCTTTATCCATTCATATACTTTATTATAAATGGCTATTGAATTTTATAAAATGCTCTCTCTGTATTTTTTAGAATACTCCTAATTTTTTTCCTCTTTTGATTTGGTGAACTGCCTTCTTGTGATAAATCTCACTTGGCTCTTATGTGTTACCTTTTTACAGATTAAAGCATTTGTTTTGTCATTTTATTTAAGAATATTGCTGCCTGTATGTACATGAGGAAATTTAGTTAGGGCTCTTTTTTAAAATATAAATTTATTTATTTTAATGGAGGTTAATTACTTTACAATATTGCATTGGTTTTGCCATACATCTACATGTACCCACCACAGGTACACAAGTGTTCCCCATCCTGAACCCCCTCCCTCCTCCGTCCCTAATGTGCCTAATCAGATTACTCTCACACGTTTCTCCTGACTATTTTATGAAAGCACTTCTGGTGGTTGATTTTTATTTTTTTCCATGCATGTTCAATAGAATGCTCCAAAAGAGTGATCTGGGCCTGGTGTTTTCTTGGTGATAAGATTTTATTTAATACATGTAGTACTTTTCAGATTTTTCATTTTTCATTTCTTCTTGATTCAATTTTGGTATATTGGTATATTGTATCTGCCACGAATTTTTCTATTTGTCTTAGTTGTTGAATTTATTTTAAAATCATTTCTGTTTCCCTTTTATCTTTTTAGTTTCTGTTGAATGTTTAATGATGTTCCTTTTTCATGTCTGACATTGTTAATTATTAGTATCTTTTTTTCCTTTCTCTCTCTCATTGGCATAGATAGAAATTTGTCAACTTATCATCTGTTCAAAAATCCTCTTTGGTTTCATTAACTCATTCCATTTTTAAATCTGTTTTCTATTTCATTGGTTTCAAGTTTTTCCTTCCTAACTATTTTAGATGGAAAATTAGGTTTGATGTTAAATTTTTATTCTTTTGTAATATGATCATTTGCAGCTATCAATTTCTCTCTAAGCACTGCCTTGGCTGAGCTCCATAAATAATAGTTGGTTTAATTTTAATTGTGTCAAAATTCTTCTCATATACCTTATAACGTGACCTTTAGAAATGTGTTATTTAATTTCCCTGTGAAAGTTAAAGTGAAGTCAATCAGTCATGTCTGACTCTTTGTGACCCCAGGCTCCTCTGTCCATGGGATTTTCCAAGCAAGAATACTGGAGTGGGTTGCCATTTCCTTCTCCAGGGGATCTTTCTGACCCAGGGATCAAACCCAGGTATCCGCATTGCAGTTACTGATTTAATATGATTCCACTGTGCTTCAAAATAATTACCTCAAAGGACATAATGTGTATTCTGTATATTTTTGATACTTTGTTGATAGTTATTTTCTCTGAACTAGCATATGGACTTTATTGATAAATTGGCTGTGTGTTTTAAGTGTTGAGAAATATATTTCTGAGTTTGGAGTTGAATATTTTTAAGACGCCAATTAAGTCAACTTTTGACAGTTTTTGCAGGTCTTGTATAGCACAGTGATTTTTTTTTTTTTTAAATTCTGCACTGTCAGTTATTGAGGTTTGAAATTTCTGACTATAACTGAGAATTTGCCCATTTCTCCTTCCAGTTTTGTCAGTGTTTGATTCATGCAATTAAAAGCTCTTTTAATAAGTAAAATGCAAAATTACAAATACTATATGATTCCACTTACATGAGATGCCTGGAGTAGTCAAATGCACAGGCAGAAAGTATAAGAGTTGCTGTCATATGCTGAGAGGATAGAGGAACTGGAAATTATAGTTTATGGGCACAGAGTTGCAGTTTGGAAAGATGATAGATCCTGGAGATAGATTATGGTAATGACTATACAACAAGGTAAATGTGCTAATGGTACTGAAACAAACATTTAAGGAAACTTTTTTTTTTAAAATTTAAATTTATTTATTTTAATTGGAGGCTAATTACTTTACAATATGAATCCACCACATTTAAAACCATCATTCAGTTGCTAAGTCATGTCCGACTCTTTGCGACCCCATGGACTGCAGCATGCCAAGCTTCCCTGTCCTTCACTGTCTCCTAGAGTTTGCTCAAACTCATGTCCATAGATTCGGTAATGCCCTCTAACCATGTCTTTCTCTGTCACCACCTTCTCCTCCTGCCCTCAGTCTTTCCCAGCATCAGGGTCTTTTCCAATGAGCTGGCTTTTCATATCAGGTGGCCCAAGTATTGGAGCTATGCTAAATTGTACATCATATAGCTTATTGCAATTTTTAAAGGCTTTACACTTGATTATTTATGGCTGTGATTTCTTGCTGTTTCTATTGACTCCTTTGTCCTCTGGTGATTGGTCAAAATGTCCTGTTTCTTCACTTTTTAAAATAAATTTTGGTAAAATGCTAGACCCTATGAATGTTACATTGTTGCTTGAAGTGTGTTACTAAGTCTCTCCACTTTTAATTTTGTTTTAATGGCAGGCAGTTCAGTTTCTCAGGGATGAGCTTGATCTCTTTGAGGCATGGCTTAAAGTTTTATGTTTTAGGGCTTAGGGTAAACTTTAAGACAGTCGTTCTCAACCAAGGGTGATTTTTGTCCTATAAGATGCCTTGGGCAGTATCTGGAGACGTTGCTGACTGTCATAACTGAGGAGTGTTACTGGTGTCTAGTGGTAGAGGATAGGGTTGTGCTAAACACCCCACAACACACTGAATGGGCCCCAATAACAAGAAATTAGCTGGGCCACTACGGCAATCGAGACAAGCCTGAGAAATGCTCCAGGCCTAAGTTTGTCCTTTTACTAAGCTGTCACATTTCTGGGATCTGAATGAAATGCCCTAATTTTCAAGGGCGGGGGTTCTCTCCCATTTGGCTAGTTGGTATCTCTCCAAGCTCAGGTCTTGGAATCGGTCAGCCTTCTGTTCAGCATCAAGCAGTGCTGGCCTAAACACGGACAATTTAGTAACCAGCTCCTGAGTAAAGGGAACATTCTGAGCACTGCTGGAGTTCTTACGCAGCATGCTTTCTTCCTTTCTGATACTCTGCTCACAAACCTAAGACACCCTCTTGTCTCTTAGGTTTCTTTACTCTGTGTCTTGTTTGGGCATCCTCTGGCCTATGCTGTAGTCTGGAAATTGCCTTCCAACTGAAAGCCGAGGAGACTTTAGTGTTCACTTTTCATATTCCCCTCCTCCGAAAGATCACATTCTTTGGCTATGTGTTGTCAATTGTTGAAAATAAATCACTACGTATATAATATTTTTCCAGATTTCTAGCTAGTTTTCGTGGGACCACAGGCTCTCTCAATGACTTCATCCTGGCTTGAATTTGAAGTACTTTATTTAGGTTTGATTTTCCATTTTCAAAATGATTAATTATGTTGAAAACCTCTATTTTTAATGTGTCCATTGGAGATTTATATATCCTATTTATGAATTCCCTGTTAAAATTTCCCCCATTTATCTATTGGTTGGTCTTGCTTTTAAATATTGTTGCTTAGCATTTATTTTTATAGTCTAAATGCAAGTTCTCTCTTAACTATATGTTGTACAAGAAGATTCTGCCAATATGAGACTTACTTTCTAATTTTTTAATGTTTCTGTTTGATGAAAAAAAATGTGCTTAGTTTTATTATGCTTCCATTGATCATTTACTTTCTTTTCTCTGTTAACATTTCATGTTCTTTGTAAATACTCTTTGACAACCTGAGGTCATCAAAATATTTTCTTATGTTTTAGTCTAAAAGCTTTATTGTTTTACCTTGCACATTTATGTTTTTAATCCTCCTAAAGTAGACTTTTATGTAAGATGTAAAGTAAGGGTAGAAATTCAATTTTCCCAGCATCATTTTGTAAAAAGGACTATTCATTCTCCATAGCACATCAGTTTATCATCTCTGTGTAGAACAGTGTCTATAGTGTCTATTCCATTACATTATTCATTTTGTGTGTCTCTGCTGCTTTAGTTGACATCATTTAAAATAAAGATTAGGGTTCCCCTGGTGGCTCAGTGGCAAAGAACTTGCCTGCCAACGCAGATGACTTGGATTCGATCCCTGGGTCAGGAAGTTCGCTTGGAGTAGGAAATGGCAACCCACTCCAATATTCTTGCCTTGGAAATCCCGTGGATGCAGGAGCCTAGAGGGCTGCAGTCCATGGGGTTGCAAAAGAGTCAGACATGGTTTAGTGACTAAATTTCAACAGCAACAAAATAAAGACTGTGTCTTGTATATAAGTCTTCAAGCTTTATTCTTCTTCAGGATTGTTTTGGGTATCTGGACCTTGCAGATTGCCATATAAATTTTATAATTGGCTGATTTTTATTAAAAAGGCAGTAAATTTTTAATGAGAGTGAATTAACTCTAGTTCAGAGAACAGATCTGACTTCTTCATAACACTGAGTGTTTCGTTACCTAAACTTAGGGTTTCCCTGGTGGCTCAAACAGTAAAGACTCCGCCTTTAATGCAGGAGACCCACGTTTGATCCAGGCTCAGGAAGATACCATGAAGAAGGAAAGGGCAACCCACTCTAGCATTCTTCCCTGGAAAAGTCCCTTGGACAGAGGAGCCTGGAGGGCTACAGTCCATGGGGTCACAAAGAGTTGGACACAACTGAGAAGACTAACACTTTCCAAACTTTATCTGAACATGCTATATATATTTCTCCCAATACTTAGATATTTTAATGTTTTAATAGTGATATGGATTATTCAGAGTAGAGGTTTTACAATCTTATATTAGATTCACTAGCAAATATTTGAGATTTATGGGTGATATTGTAAACTATGTGCTCCTTAAATTTTCTTTTCTGTTTGTGAGTGCTAAATAGAAATAAGATTGAATTATCTGTTTTACAATGTAGCTTTAAATCTTCCTAGATAATTTACTAAATGGCATAGTTTCTTTAGATTTTCTATGTATACATTATGTTAAATAGAAATTGTGACATTTATTTCCACTTTTTGAGTACTTAAACTTTTCCTTTCTCTTACTGAAAGTCACAATTAAGTCTGATGCTTATTAAAATTTGTGTAGTCTTTATTAGACTAAGGAGGTTCTTTTCCAATTATAGTATGTTAGGAATTTTAAAAAATATTTCATATGTGTTAAATTTTGTGAAATGTCTTTATTGCATTTAAGATTGCCACCTTTTTCTACAAATGTGATAAAATACATTGGCTTATTTGGTTTTGTAAATTAAGACATAATTTATATGCTGTAGATTCTATTCCTAGTCATGAAAAGTTTTGCAAATTTTGACAATAGTTACAAACAGCACCACAATCAAGATATAGTACACTTATATAATATCAAAAAATGCTTCATGTCTCATTGGAATCAACTGTCTCCATATTGTCTGGTAAACAATGATCTCTTCACTGAGTCATTTTGCCTTTACAGATGCCATGTACAGGGTCATAGAGTACACAAACTTTGGCATCTAAACTCTTCCACTTAGCATGATGCATGTGAGACCCATCAACGACAATGCATGTGCTAATAACTACAGTCCAGTAGTAATTCATAGTGTGGCTGTACATCAGGCTGCTTATCCAATATTAAGGAATATGTGGGTTGTCACCCATTTCTGTTAATAATGAATAAATTCTCTATGAACATTTCCATCATGGTTTTGTGTAGACATACATCTCATTTCACTGGAGTAGAAAGCAAAATGTCTGTCTGAGGAAGCCTTACAAAATAGTTGTGAAAAGAAGAGAAGCAAAAGCAAAGGAGAAAAAGAAAGATATACCCATTTGAATGCAGAGTTCCTAACGCATATATATGGAATTTAGAAAGATGGTAACGATAACTCTGTATGCAAGACAGCAAAACAGACACAGATGTATAGAACAGTCTTTTGGACTCCGTGGGAGAGGGAGAGGGTGGGATGATTTGGGAGAATGGCATTGAAGCATGTATAATATCATATATGAAATGAATCACCAGTGCAGGTTTGATGTATGATACTGGATGCTTGGGGCAGGGTGCACTGGAACGACCCAGAGGGATGGTACGGAGAGGTAGGAAGGAGGGGGTTTCAGGATGGGGAACATGTGTATACCTGTGGTGGATTAATGTTGATGTATGGCAAAACCAATACAATATTGTAAAGTAATAAACCTCCAATGAAAATAAATAAATTTGTATTTATATCAAAGAATAGCAAGGAAACATAAGAAAGCCTGCCTCGGTGATCAATGCAAAGAAATAGAGGAAAAGAACAGAATGGGAAAGATTAGAGATCTCTTCAAGAAAATTAGAGATACCAAGGGAACATTTCATGCAAAGATGGGCTAAATAAAGGACAGAAATGGTATTAGACCTAACAGAAGCAGAAGATATTAAGAAGAGGTGGCAAGAATACACAGAACTGTACAAAAGATCTTCATGACCAAGATAATCACCATGGTGTGATCACTCACCTAGAACCAGATATCCTAAATGTGAAGTTAAGTGGGCCTTAGAAAGCATAACTACAAACAAAGCTGTTGGAGGTGATAGAATTCAAGTTTAGCTATTTCAAATTCTGAAAGATGATGCTGTGAAAATGCTGCACTCAATATGCCAGCAAATTTGGAAAACTCCCCAGTGGCCACAGAACTGGAAAATGTCAGTTTTCATTCCAATCCCAAAGAAAGCCAATGCCAAAGAATGCTCAAACTACCGCACAATTGCGTATCTCACACGCTAGTAAAGTAATGCTCAAAATTCTCCAAGCCAGGCTTCAGCAATACGTGAACTGCGAATTTCCAGATGCTCAAGCTGGTTTTAGCAAAGGCAGAGGAACCAGAGATCAAATTACCAACATCCGCTGGATCACGGAAAAGCAAGAGAGTTCCAGGAAACATCTATTTCTGCTTTATTAACTATGCCAAAACCTTTGACTGTGTGGATCACAGTGCTGCTGCTGCTGCTGCTAAGTTGCTTCAGTCGTGTTCAACTCTGTGCGACCCCCATAGACGGCAGCCCACCAGGCTCCCCCATCCCTGGGATTCTCCAGGCGAGAATACTGGAGTGGGTTGCCATTTCCTTCTCCAATGCATGAAAGTGAAAAGTGAAAGTGAAGTCACTCAGTCGTGTCTGACTAGTAGCAACCCCATGGACTGCAGCCTACCAGGCTCTTCCGTCCATAGGATTTTCCAGGAAAGAGTACTGGAGTGGGGTGCCATTGCCTTCTCCTGTGGATCACAATAAACTGTGGAAAATTCTTCCAAGAGATGGGAATACCAGACCACCTGACTTGCCTCTTGAGAAACCTATATGCAGATCAGGAAGCAACAATTAGAACTGGACATGGAACAGCAGACTGGTTCCAAATAGAAAAAGGAGCATGTCAAGGCTGTATACTGTCACCCTGCTTATTTCACTTATATGCAGAGTACATCATGAGAAACGCTGGACTGAAAGAAGTACAAGCTGGAATCAAGATTGCCTAGAGAAATATCAATAACCTCAGATATGCAGAAGACACCACCCTTATGGCAGAAAGTGAAGAAGAACTTAAAAGCTTTTTGATGAAAGTGAAAGAGGAGAGTAAAAAATTTGGCTTAAAGCTCAGCATTCAGAAAACTAGGATCATGGCATCTGGTCCCATTCAGTTCAGTTCATTCACTCAGTTCTGGCCAACACTTTGTGACCCCATGAAGTGCAGCACACCAAGCCTCCCTGTCCATCACCAACTCCAAGAGTTCACCCAAACTCAAGTCCAACGAGTCGGTGATGCCATCCAGGCATCTCATCCTCTGTCGTCCCCTTATCCTCCTGTGCCCAATCCCTCACAGCATCAGGGTCTTTTCCAATGAGTCAACTCTTCACATGAGGTGGCCAAAGTACTGGAGTTTCAGGTTTAGCATCAGTACTTCCAAAGAACCCCCAGGACTGATCTCCTTTAGGATGGACTGGTTGGTTGTCCTTGCAGTCCGAGGGACTCTCAAGAGACATCTCTAACATCACAATTCAAAAGCATCAATTATTTGATGTTCAGCTTTCTTCAAAGTCCACCTCTCATATCCATACTTGACCACTGGAAAAACCATAGCCTTGACTAGATGGGCCTTTGTTGGCAAACTAATGTATCTGCTTTTTAATATGCTATCTAGATTGGTCATATCTTTCCTTCCAAGGAGTAAGCATCTTTTAATTTCATGGCTGCAGTCACCATCTGCAGTGATTTTGGAGCCCAAAAATAAAGTCTGACACTGTTTCCACTGTTTGTCCATCTATTTCCCATGAAGTGATGGGACTGGATGCCATGATCTTCGTTTTCTAAATGTTGAGCTTTAAGCCTTTTTTTTTCACTCTCCTCTTTTATTTTCATCAAGAGGCTTTTTAGTTCCTCTTCACTTTCTGCCATGAGGGTGGTGTCATCTGCATATCTGAGGTTATTGATACTTCTCCAGGCAATCTTGATTCCAGCTTGTGTTTCTTCCAGTCCAGCGTTTCTCATGATGTACTCTGCATAGAAGTTAAAAACACAGAGTGATAATACACAGCCTCGACGTACTCCTTTTCCTATTTGGAACCAGTCTGTTGTTCCATATCCAATATTAACTGTTGCTTCCTGACCTGCATATAGGTTTCTCAAGAGGCAGGTCAGGTGGTCTGGTATTCCTAGCTCTTTCAGAATTTTCCACAGTGTATTGTGATCTACACAGTCAAAGATTTTGGCATAATCAATAAAGCAGAAATAGATGTTTTTTTGGAACTCTCTTGCTTTTTCCATGATCCAGTGGATGTTGGCAACTTGATCTCTGGTTCTTCTGCCTTTTCTAAAACCAGCTTGAGAATGTGAAGTTCATGGTTCATGTATGGCTGAAGCCTGGCTTGGAGAATTTTGAGCATTACTTTACTAGCGTGTGAGATGAGTGCAACTGTGTGGTAGTTTGAGCATTCTTTGGCATTGCCTTTCTTTGAGATTGGAATGAAAACTAAGTTTTTCCAGTCCTGTGGCCACTGCTGAGTGTTCCAAATTTGCTTGCATATTGAGTACAGCACTTTCACAGCATCATATTTAAGGATTTGAAATATCTCAACTGGAATTCCATCACCTCCACTAGCTTTGTTCATACTGATGCTTTCTAAGGCCCACTTGACTTCATATTCCAGGATATCTGGCTCTAGGTGAGTGACCACACCACTGAGATTATCTTTTTGTACAGTTTTGTGTATTCTTACCACCTCTTCTTAGTATCTTCTGCTCTGTTAGGACCATACCATTTTTGTCCTTTATCGAGCCCATCTTTGCATGAAATGTTCCCTTGGTATCTCTGATTTTCTTGAAGAGATCTCTAGTCTTTCCCATTCTGTTTTCCTACATTTCTTTGCATTGATCGCTGAGGAAGGTTTTCTTATATCTCCTTGCTATTCTTTGGAAGTCTGCATTCAGATGTTTATATCTTTCCCTTTTCCTTCTCTTTTTGCTTCTCTTTTTTTCACAGCTATTTGTAAAGCCTCCCCAGACAACTATTTTGCTTATTTTTTTTTTTGCATTTCTTTCCCATGGGGATGGTCTTGATCCCTGTCTGTTGTGCAATGTCATGAACCTCCGTCCATAGTTCATCAGGCATTCTGTTTATCTGATCTAGTCCCTTAAATCTATTTCTCCCTTCCACTGTATAATCATAAGGGATTTGATTTAGGTCATACCTGAATGGTCTAATGGTTTTCCCTATGAAGTTGCTCAGTTGTGTCTGACTATTTGCAACCTTATGGACACCAGGCTCATCCATCTGTGGGATTTTCTAGGCAAGAGTACTGGAGTGGGTTGCCATTTCCTTCTCATGGAATTCTTCCCAACCCAGGGATCAAACTCAGGTCTTCCACATTGTAGACGGACGCTTTACCGTTTTCAATACTTTCTTCAGTTTACGTCTGAATTTCGCAATAGGGAGTTCATGATATGAGCCACAATCAGCTCCTGGTCTTATTTTTGCTGACTGTATAGAGCTTCTCCATCTTTGGCTGCAAAAAATATAAGCAGTCTGATTTCAGTGTTGACCATCTGGTGATGTCCATGCATAGAGTCTTCTCTTATGTTGTTGGAAGAGGGTGTTTGCTGGTCCCATTACTTCATGGCAAATAGATGGGGAAACAGTGGAAACAATGGCTAACATTATTTTTATTGGCTCCCAAATCACTGTGGATGGTGATTGCAGCCATGAAATTAAAAGATGCTTCCTCCTTGGAAGGAAAGTTGTGACCAACTTCATTTCAATTCAGTCACTCAGTCGTGTTTGACTCTTTGCGACCCCATGAATCGCAGCACGCCAGGCCTCCCTGTCCATCACCAACTCCCGCAGATCACTCAGACCCATGTCCATTGAGTCAGTGATGCCATCCAGCCATCTCATCCTCTGTCGTCCTCTTCTCCTCCTGCCCCCAATCCTTCCCAGTATCAGAGTCTTTTCCAATGAGTCAACTCTTCGCATGAGGTGGGCAAAGTAGACAGCATATTAAAAGCAGAGACATTACTTTGTCAACAAAGGTCCATCTAGTCAGTTCAGGCCGTGGTTTTTCTAGTAGTCATGTATGGATTTGAGAGTTGATCTACAAAGAAAGCTGAACAGTGAAGAATTGATGCTTTTGAACTATAGTATGGAGAAAACTCTTGAGAATCCCTTGGACTGCAAGGAGATTTAATCAATCCATCCTATAGATCAGTCCTGGGTGTTCCTTGGAAGGACTGATATTGAGGCTGAAACTCCAGTATTTTGGCCACCTGATGTGAAGAGCTGACTCATTTGAAAAGACCCTGATTCTGGGAAAGATTGAGGGCAGGAGGAGAAGGGGACAACAGAGGATGAGATGATTGAATGGCATCACCAACTTAATAGACATGGGTTTGGGTGGACTCTGGGTGTTGGCATGCTGCGGTTCGTGGGGTCACACAGTCAGACACAACTGATCGACTGAACTGAACTGAATATCTTAATAATGAGTCTTAAGTCTCTCAGTCCAGCAAGAAGATGTATCTCTCCATTTACTTAAGTATTTTTTCATTACTTCCATAAACATTGTGTAGTTTTATCACACAAATCATGCATGCACATTGTTAGGTTTCATTTAAGTATTTCATAATGTTTTTAGAAATATTGCAAATGATATTTAAAAAAATTCAGTATCCAATAGTTCATTGCTAATAGTTGGATACACTATTGATTTTTAAATAATTTATATCCTTTGACCATGAATGATCACTTACTAGTTCTAACATCATTTTGTGCAAATTCTTTACAAAAATTTATATAGGCATCATCATGAGAATGCAGAAACTTTTGTCATTTTCCCAATCTGTCTGCATTTTATTTCTCTTTCATGGCTTACTACTGTATTGCATTGTATAAGACTCCCTTTATAATGTTTCACAGCAGTGTTAAAAGAGCCATCATCAACTTGGTACTCTTACAAATTACATTAGTTTTAAGTTTTTATAGGTTTTCCTGATCAGATAATGTTTGCTGAAAATTTTGATCAATGACAGATACAGAAAAACGCCAAATGCTTTTATGCATCTTTTGAGCTTATTGTTGTTTATTCTTTTTACTCTGTTGACTTGCTGAATTACAGTGATTAACTTTAAGATATTGAAATATACTTCCATTCTAGAATTTCCCCTTGATTATTTAGAAGATTATAATAAATTGGTTAAATTTGCCATATTTCCAATTTGTCTTCATTTTTTCATATTTTTAAGCATCTTTATCATAATCATAGTGTCCTTTATGATTAAATGTTGTATATAGAACATTTGTAGATTGATCTTTGTGTCTCATTTCTTTCTTTTTTTTTTTTTTTGGATTTTAGACATGTTGTCTTCGTTATGACATGTGGAGTAATTTCTGGTTAAATTTGAAATTATACGTCAAAGGTGTCTGGTGAGGCTACCAGAGAAGCATTTGCTTCAGATTCTCCATGCTTAAAGACGGGAGGCTGCTTATTTTAAGAAAACACTGTCTTGCTGCTGCTGCTGATGCAGGCTTCTCAGGAGGTGGGTCAGGTGGTCTGGGATTCCCATCTCTTTCAGAATTGCCCACAGTTTATTGTGATCCACACAGTCAAAGGCTTTGGCATACTCAATAAAGCAGAAATAGACGTTTTTCTGGAACTCTCTTGCCTTTTCAATGATCCAGTGGATGTTGGCAATTTGATCTCTGGTTCCCTGCCTTTTCTAAAACCAGCTTGAACATCAGGGAGTTCGCGGTTCACGTATTGCTGAAGCCTGGCTTGGAGAATTTTGAGCATTACTTTACTAGCCTGTGAGATGAGTGCAATTGTGCAGTAGTTTGAGCATTCTTTGGCATTGCCTTTCTTTGGAATTGGAATGAAAACTGACCTTTTCCAGTCCTGTGGCCACTGCTGAGTTTTCCAAATTTGCTGGCATATTGACTGCAGCACTTTCACAGCATCATCTTTCAGGATTTGAAACAGCTCCACTGGAATTCCATCACCTCCACTAGCTTTGTTCATAATGATGCTTTCTAAGGCCCACATTCCAAGATGTCTGGCTCTAGATTAGTGATCACATCATCATGATTATCTGGGTCATGAAGATCCTTTTAAAACTATTCCTTTCAATCTATTCTGCTCTAAAATATGGCCAATGTATCAATAAGGCAACTAGCTATGTTCTTGAGTCCACCTTCAAAGTCTGTTCAAAGTTGTGTTATTTTATTCTGAACACCAGCAGAAATACTCAGTGGCTACATTTTCAGCTTTCTACCCCTATTCCAGAAATTGCTGTAAAGGCAAAAGTGACTACATATAATCAGATCACTTTTTGAAGTTCTTCCTCTTTTGGAATTTTGGCCCATCCAGCTCTCATTATATCTGACTTTCTGCTGTCCCCCAGCATGTTTTTGTATTCTAAGAAGGAGTTTGCTTTATTTTGTTTTACTATACCTTTATTGTGATCACTCTCAATAGCAAGACTGGTCTGTCACTGGGCACTGTGTATCATCCACAAGACGTTTTCCCTCAATTTCAGTACAATTTTTTCACCATGAGATCAGAAATTTTATCTGTTGCTTTAGCGCTTTATCTAATTCCTAGATCATAAACAGTGCCTCAAACATTTTAGACTCTCATTGACTATCTCCAAGTGAGATAATAACATATTTCCAGCAAAGGATACAAGTCCATCAGGATATGTCATCTTAATTTAAGTGCCTCCATTTAACTCCAGATCACTGTATTTTATGTCACTAATGTGCCGTAACATGTTTTTTCCTCTAATTATGGGTTTAGTTTCTTTACCATTTTGAGTTTTCTTTTGGTTACGATAGTAAAGAGATATTCGGCCACTATCTTTTCTTACCTTACTATTGATATTAAAAGTTATTTAGCAAGAGAGAATACAAAAGAATAATAAAGCTTTCTGTCAACATAGGTGCACTTATTGGATATTTTCTGAAGTTTATGCAGAATAATTGGTGATATCTCTTACAAATATTTCAGTAAATATAGGTGAGAAGTTAGAATCACAGTATCAGTGAATATTATCCCTCAGATAATATATGATAATATACAAAGAGTTAGGTGTTTCTGATTTCTATTAAAATATATTGATAGATTTTCTCTACATAAACTACTGCAGCAGTAAACAAGAGAAATTTACCTCCTAAAATGCTTTTATTTGAAGCAGTATCAGTTAAATTGAGTTCCCTGGAGGTGACAAATCAAGGGTAGTGAGTGAATAGGAATATTATTCATATGCAATGTTTATTAGTAGTCTCTGACACAAATCTAAAGAATTTGAACTTCATTTTAAGTCCCTGGGGTAAGCAAGTGCTTTAGAAATGGTTATATTAGCTTTTATTTGACTGAGATTACAGCTAAAGAATTAATAATTATCATGAAACAATGAATTTCTGCTATCAGAGAATACCTTAGCGGGCACAGGAGTCATATCACAATAAGTCTTAAACTTATCCTTTAGTATTAGGATTTGTTCATTTCATGTATGCTGAGCTTGGAGATATTTATTCACATGCACACGTGTGATATCTATCTTTTTACATAATTTTTAATATACTTCTAGGGAGACATCTTCAGTCATTGCTTTTATTTTCCTTTCATGTGTTTATTCTCACCTTACTCTCATCATTGACATCATTGCTTTATTACTAAATTTAGAAGAAAATAAAGTAACGTACCTTTTTCCAGGTTTAACAAGTCCCCAGAATTCATTGGAAATGGACTTTCAAAACTATACTAGAATTTTTGTATTACGTTTCCCTAGCATAAGAATTTGGATATCTCAATCTGAAATACCCAAATGACCCTGGACTGTTGATTTTATTTTTTTAAATTTTTTTATTTTTTAAATTGCAATACTGTATTTGTTTTGCCATACATTGACATGAAACAGCCACAGGTGAACACAATCTCCCAATGCCAAAGTCCCCTCCCACCTCCCACCCCACATCCTCTACCTGAATCATCCTGTGCTCCAGCCCCATGCATCCTGCATCCTGCATTGAACATAGATTGGTGCTTCATTTCTTACAAGAAAGTATACATGTTTCAGTGCCATTCTCCCAAACCATCCCACCCTTTCCCTCTCCCTCAGAGTCCAAAAGTCCCTTCTATACCTCTGTGTCTCTTTTGTTGTCTCACATATAGGGTCGTCATTACTATCTTCTAAATTCCATATAAATGTGTCAGTATACTGTATTGGTGTTTTTCTTTCTGGCTTACTTCACTCTGTATAATCGGCTCCAATTTCATCCATCTCATTAGAACTGAGTCAAATTTATTCTTTTTAAGGGATGAGTAGTACTCCATTGTGTATATGTACCACAGCTTTCTTATCCATTCTTCTGCTGATGGACATCTTGGTTGCTTCCATGTCCTGGCTATTATAAATGGCGCTGCAATGAACATTGGAGTACATGTGTCTCTTTCAATTCTGGTTTCCTCGGTGTGTATGCCCAGCAGGGGGATTGCTGGGTCATAAGGCAGTTCTATTTGCAACTTTTAAGGAAACTCCACACTGTTTTCCATAATGGCTGTACTGAGTTTGCATTCCCACCAGCAGTGTAAGAGGGTTTGGACTGTTGATTTTAAATTAAAGCCCTAGTGGTATTATCGCCTGTTCCAGCACAATTTTATTCTTCACTTTTGTGAGGCACCCGCCTTAAAGGGGCCACCGCTATTATTTAAGGGCATTTCAGAAGGAAAGCGGAGACTAGCAAATAAACACATTTAATGAAGTGAGATTGCTAGTCACTAAGGCGCTGATGAAGTGTGAGATGAGCTGCAGCAAACAGAGTCTCCCCCACGCCCTCCTGCCGGTAGCCAGGGCTCCAGCTGTGGAGGGGAGATGCAGGGTTCACCTGGTGCCCAATGCTCAGACAGCTGAGATGGTGTTCTTTCCCTGTAACTCTACACTGTTAAAAGAGCAGCTGAATTCTGGGTCAAAATGAGATGAGGAGAGAGATAGGGAAGCTTGATTTTGTTTGTTTGTTTCATTTTCACAAAGGAGAATTATTCTTTATAGTTGAATAAAGGATTTATAGTTATATATTAGTTAAATTTCTATCTTGCCAAATGTTTTTACTATCAATATTCTCTTAAACATATAACATTGATCGATCATGAGAGAAATATTGCAAATTGTCTGCGACTATATTTGGCAAAGTATCATAAATTTTAAAAATCAAGGACTAACTTGGGGATAATGCCAAAGAAACAGCACAGACTACATCTTCAAACTACAAACCACCTCAACCTTCCCACCCCATCACCCCACCTCGCGCAGCACAAACACTGCTCCTCTCAAGACCAGCTCAAGGAATACTCGTCTCTCTTTTCGTGAACTTGAAGCAAATAATTGTTTTGTTTAAGTGCTGTTTGCCTGCTGCTCCTTGCAGATCATGCCACTGAGCTAAAGAATACAATGCTTAGATGCGCTAAATGTGAACATCACATGTGCACAGGTGAATGTGGGGAACGAAGAAAGAGGGAAAAACTCAGGAGACTTGCACAAGAAGGGAGGGAGAGTGACAAGTCATACCAACCCCCGAACTCCGCTCATAGCCTTTCTTCCCAAACATGCTGGCGCCGAAGGCGCACCCTGCTTATGCTAGGCACCAGGAAAGCAACTGGGAAGCAGCTGGCGCAGCCCTGCCGCTTAAATATATGTGTGACCATTCAGATGGCCCAGCTGAGAAAGATCTTGGAAACAGCTGGCGCAGCCCCGCCCTCAAATATATGTGTGGCCATTCAGCTGGCCCAGCTGAGAAACACACAGCTGGTCTTCCTCAGCGATTCCTGGCTTGCGGCACCTAGAGCCCTCGGAGTGCCCTGAGTGCCGGGAGCCATGGGAACAACTTTTGTTGCTATATTTTGTGGAGAAGGAAATGGCACCCCACTCCAGTACTCTTGCTTGGAAAATCCATGGATGGAGGAGGCTGGTAGGCTACAGTCCATGGGGTCACAAAGAGTCGGACATGACTGAGTGACTCCACTTTCACTTTGTCTCTTGTTCCCAGTTCTTGAAGATGTTTCAGGGCCATGGGGGCGAAGTGGGTGTCTTGCTATTCATAACAAGCCACTGGCTTTTGTTATAAAGTAAATTTTGGAAAGCATGTAAGGATGGGGGCTGGTTGCCAGGGGAACCAACCTTGAATAGATGGGTGGAACATTCAATCTCATCCCACAATTTCCAGGGAGGGCAGAGGAGATAGTGGATGAATCAATTACTAATGGCCAGGTAATTTATGAATCATGCCTATGTAATGAAACCTCCATAAAAACCCAGGAACAGAGGCTTTGGTGAGCTTCCAAGCCGACCAGTCAAAGGCTCCCGCTGGCCACCATTTGTTGCTGTTGCTTTGTCACTAAGTTGTGTCTGACTCTTTGCAACCCCGTGGCCTGCGGCTCACCAGGCTCCTCTCTCCATGGGATTTCTCAAACAAGAATACTGGAGAGAGCTGCCATTTTCCTCTCCAGGGAATCTCCCTGACCCAGGGATCAAATCAGAGTCTCCTGCATTGGAAAGCAGATTCTTTACCACTCAGCCACCGGGGAAGCACATTAGCCACCAAGCCAGGTCCCAGACTCCATGTGGACAGAAGCTCCTTCCTTTGAAACCTCATCCTTTGTATTTCTCTCTTCATCTGGTTGTTGATTTTTATCCTTCAGTAACCTTTACAATATTGGTAATCTGTGGAAAATTCTTAGAGATGGGACTACCAGACAACTTTAACTATCTCCTAAGAAACCTGTGTGCTGGTCAAGAAGAAACAGTTAGAACCAGAAATGGAATAATAGACTGGTTCAAAATTGGGAAAGGAGTATTCAAGGCTGTATATTGTCACCGTGTTTATTTAACTTATATGCCGATTACATCATGCAAAATATCAGGCTGGATGATTTATAAGTTGAAATCAAGATTGCTGCAAAAATATCAACAACCTCAAATATGCAGATGGTACCACTCTAATGGCAGAAAGGGAACCAGAACTAAAGAGCCTCCTGATGAAGGTGAAAGAGGAGACTGACGAAGCTGGCTTAAAGCTCAGCATTCAGAAAATGAAGATCATGGCATCTGGTCCCATCCCATGGCAAACAGATGGGGAAAAATGGAAACAGTGACAGATTTTATTTTTGTGGGCTCCAAAACCACTGCAGATGGTGACTGCAGCCATGAAATTAATAAGCACTTGCTCCTTGGAGGAAAAGCTATGACCATAGTAGACAATATTAAAAAGCAGAGACATCACCTTGCTGACAGAGGTCCATAGAGTCAAAGCTATGGTTTTTCCAGGAGTTATATATGGATGTGACAGTTGGGCCATAACGAAGGCTGTGCACTGTAGAACTGGTGCCTTCAAAGTGTGGGGCTGGAGAAGACTCTTGAGAGTCCCTTGGACTACAAGGAGATCAAACCAGTCAGTCTTAAAGGAAGTCAACCTTGATTTTCTTTGGAAGGACTTATGCTGTAGCTGAAGCTCCAATACTTTGCTTACCTGATGCAAAGAGCCAATTCATTGGAAAAGACCATGATACTGGGAAAGACTGAAGGCAGGAGAAGAAGGGGGTTGACAGAGGATAAGATGGCTGGATGGCATTACCAACTCAATGGACATGAGTTTGAGCAAACTCTGGGAGATAGTGAAGGACAGGGAGCCTGGCGTGCTGCAGTCCATGGACTCTCAAAGAGCCGGACAAAACGTAGGTACTGAATAATGAGTTGAAAAAAGGAGGAAGTGTGAGAGAGAGGAGGGGAGGAAGGAGGAAGACATGACCCAAGGGTTTCCAGTGATCTATTAATCAAAGAGGCATTGTCTGCGTATTGATTGGACACAATAAGTGGTAGTTATGCATATATTTGAAAAAAAAATGTACCTCGTAGTCTGTTAATTTTGGTTGTTTAAAGAATTGCTGTGTAATCAATTTGGTTGTAGCAGTCAGTATCGATCAGGAAACAGACAGATTGACTGTACAGGGTCCAATTTATTTGCTTACCTACTGTGTATAAGCAGTCCTGTTTAAAACAGAGATGATTCAATCTATTAAAATGAAAATGAAAAGCCTTCTATATGACAAGTAAGTTGCTAATGCAATTTCACAGTCTAGTTAGTACTGGATTTATATTATCATGGTGCTCACGTAGTGTATATGCAGCTATGGAGTGGTGCAGACTCTCCAACAGTATAGAAGTGGTGCTTGTCATCTCCTTCCTTCCTCTTTTCCTTTATAATAATTTTATTTACTTACTTATTGATTATTACTTTTGGCTGTGTGGGGTCTTCGTTGCTGCACGGGCTTTTTTCTCGTTGTGGCAAGCAGGGACCCCTTTCCGGCTGTGATGCTTGGGCTTCTCATCGGGGTGGCTCCTCTTGCTGCAGAGCCCAGGCTGTAGATCCTTCAGTCTTCAGTATCTGTGGCTCTGGGCTCTGGAGCACAGACTCAGGGGTTGTGGCGCACCGGCCCAGCTGCTCCGCTACACGTGGGATCTTCCCAGATCAGGGAGGGAAGCCGTGTCTCCTGCATTGGCAGGTGGCTTTTTACCCCTGAACAACTATGGAAGCCCTCCTTGCTTCCTCTTCACCTCCCCATTTAATCCTGCTCCACCTGATTTGTGCTAGAGGAGCATCCTCAAAAGGCTGCTTGAAACCCTACGGCACATTCTGCACAGGAAGGCAGAGAGATAACAAGATTAACATATTCTCCCTGTGGGATCACATGGGCTTCGGAAGATTTCAACAGTTATTTCCAACCTCCTGGAGGAATTTTATCAAAAGCACATTTTTTTGTAGGGGGTGAGGATACAGTTCACTTGCCTCTCATCTTTTGTTCTGCAAGCTTCTTGTCTTTATGTTATCTGGATCTGCTTTTATTACATGTCCAGCTAGCTGTGAATTCCAGCTTCTTATCCAAAGAAAAATCTTGCCTCTGTGAATCACCGCCCTACAGCAGATCTAGAGGGAACACCAAATCAAGCTCCTCTGGAGTTGGAACTAAGGAACAGATAATAGGAGCAGGGGAGTGCTACAACGGTACCTGATGTCATGGGAGGCTTGTGTCTTTTCTTGACAACGTGAGCAATGATGAGTCTGCTTTCTTCCGCTTACTTTTCTCTGGTACTAAAAGTGTTTTATAACCAATCTTACCAACACCAAGGCTTCCCAAGTGGCATACTGGTAAAGAATCTGCCTGCTGAGGCAGGAGATACAAGAGATGCAGGTTTGATCCCTCGGTAGGGAAGACTGCCTAGAGTAGAAAGTGGTACCCCACTCCAGTATTCTTGCCTGGAAAATTCCATGGACAGGGAAACTTGTGGGCTACAGTCTATGGGGTCACCAGGAGTTGCACACGACTGTGCATAAGCACACACATGTATGCACACACACCACCGAGCCTTTCTGGAATCAGGCAGAGGATAAACATGTAAGTAAAGTTTGGCAGCTTTGGAATTTACAAAGACCTTTATTTTTAATCTTGCCAATGATCTCCACTTAAAAGCAAACTTTGTGAAATTCAGAGAGACTATACAACTTGTCCAGTCTCATCTTTGGCAGTTGAGAAACCAAAGTTTTCTAGAAATTGAAGTCTTTTTGATGAACTTTCATAATTTCAACAGTTCAGCTTCTTTCAAGAGTGGTGGAAAAGCCCAGCAGTTTTTGGAGTGACATGCAAGGATTTTCCATCATCCGTGCACTTCTCCTCTGCTCGCTCTATTTTCCATCAGCCTTCACTGGCCACCGTTAAAGATACCCGATCTCAGACAGTCCATTACTTGTGTCTTTTAGACCCTTTTCTGATCTAATACTATCCCCCTCTCTGCCTGGACAGCTCCTGTTTTCTTTCAGTGATTATGAGCACAGAACCTGGGATCGCTGGTCTTATTCTGCTATTCCTAGCTAACTTTTAGGTAAACTGTTGAAGTGTTCTGAGCCTCTGTGCCCTCCTTCACAATGTGAGGCTGGTGATTGTACTGTCCTCATAGAGCTGCTTGCATGTTAAAAGATTTAATCTATGGAAAATTTTAATCTATGAAATCTAAGAAATTTAATCTATGGAAAGACAGATGTTGATTAACCAGAGTCCAGGAGCAACCTAGTTTTATACTTCACACATATCATACCATAAGCTCCTAGCTCTTGATCTATTTTTCCACATTGTGGATTTCACAGCTATTTCCTCTCCTAAATCTCCTCTGCCAGTAGTATAACCCAGACCGCAGTCACTTACTGGTTGAATTTCTTTTGTTTTCTGTAATGTGCTCTTCCTGTGTGCTTCACAGTCTTGTCAGTACCTACAAATCTGATCAATTCACTCACTTGCTTAAAACTCTTCAATAGCACCCTATAGCTTTTGGCTTACATAAGTCTCTACAGACTTACATCTCTACTCCTCCTGCCTAACACCATATGAGCAATCTATACCTTCTAAGTTGCAGAAAGTGCTAAACAATACTGAATGAATGTATGAGCAAACATCTCATTGCATAATGAGTCATGGTATCCGCCTAGCCACTATACCATGAAGTCCTTTCTGATCTGGTGTCTAGGACAAAGACCCAATCTATGTCTTAGGAATAGAGGAGGAAGTTGCTTTACTGAAATGTATTGGCAGCAGAATAATCAAATGTTTTTATTATGCTTTAAAAACTAATGATCCTGAGAATCACTAAAAGGGGAAACTACAGGATCTAAAAGCTGTGCCCTTCCTCTTCACATGGTTTCCCTTCCTTTGCTTCCAGTGCCTTGGGAAGTGATAGACCTTTATAGCATTCCTTCTTAATATGCCCCTCCTGATATTTTTCCTACTTAAAAACTGAAGTACAAATATATGCAAAAAGTATTAAAACAGCTCAAATCTACAGTTTCTAGGTGTTTTATATTTGTGTGAAGTGAAGTGAAGTTGCTCAGTCATGTCCGACTCTTTGCAACCCCATGGAATGCAGCTTACCAGGCTCCTCCATCCATGGGATTCTCCAGGCAAGAATACTGGGGTGGGTTGCCATTTCCTTCTCCAGGGGATCTTCCCAACTCAGGGATCAAACCCAGGTCTCCCACATTGCAGGCAGACACTTTAACCTCTGAGCCATCAGGGTATTTGTGTACACCCACTCAATTACCATCCAGATTAAGATAAACATATTAAGCACTCAAAAATAGTCCTTGTCCTCCCACTTCTCAGCCAACAGCCAGCCACACTCTGGAGGTAATCTCGCTATTCTGACTTCTTCAGACATTAACCAATCTTGACTGTTTCCAATAGGCACTCTTTGCGTCAGGCTTCTTTTATGCCACAGCGTGTCTATGAGAAGCATCCAGGATGTTTTATGTGCTGATAGTTTATTCTTTTTTATTGCTGCACAATACCCTAGCGTATACATAAATCATGATTTGTATTTTCCAGTCTCCTGTTGCTGGACATAGTGGGGTATTCCAGGTCTGAGGCTACGATGAATAAACATTCTTGTATGTGTCTTTTGATGGATATATGTGTTAATTCTCTTGATATATGTATTTATCTAGGGTTGAAATTACTGGGTCCTAAGATCCTATGGCTTTTGATGTTTTGATTTTCCTCTTTCCTACCTTCCTACTTCCTTTAAACTTTGAAAGGCCCTTCTTGACTTTCACATCTATATTCCCACATTATATTTTTTTCCATGATTTTTCTCCTTTTACACAATCTCAGTTTCTCTTTAACTAGATACCTGATCTTGAACAATTAAGAAATCTAATAATACAAAGAGGGATGTACATTTTCTTTGTTCAACAGTTGACATCTTTTCCTTCTACTTTATAAGAGTAGTTTGAATTATTACATATCACTGATATATGGCCCTCAAAGTTCAGTATTTGCAGATTTTTTTAATTTTGCAATTTTATGTGTGCTCATCCTTCTGATTTTTGACACTTTTACTAAATTACCTGGCTATGATTGTAACTTATTTGAGGTTTGTAAATTACTTAGCTTGTCTCTTACATAGGTAAATGCTCCCAATACTTACTGTGTGCATGACTGTCTTTCCAAGCACTTATTTCTTTTTCTGTGCTTATTTTTGGGGAGGGGGAGACATCAGAAAGAATACTTGCAGTTTCATCTCAAAACACATCTCTTGGATGTCTAACTTAATCCTTTGAGTCTCATTCCAAATGGCTAGGCAGAATATTCAGACTTCTTAGTGACCTTCACTTTCTTCCTGGTTTTGAAATAACAGGATTTATGTCTTTGTGATTCCCTGATTTGCTGTTAGAAACTGCTTTAATGATTTCTGCAATGGAGTCTCATGTTTCACTTTAGCTGTAACACTTTTGAAAGAAAAACATGAGAATTGAAGAATGCTTCAGCAGAATTTGAAATAAAAGGAAAAAACTGGGCTTTTAGTGTTACGATGCCAGATAATGGTGTTTCTTTGTTCTTTCTGGGAAACGCAAGTGATAAATATCAGAGGCAGAATGAAGCATATGATAAACAAGAGCAAAATCTGAAGTAGGAAAGTAATCTTTGATACTGCTGATAGTGGCGATAAAATCCCACCCACACTGACATATAAAATATGAACTCCTTACGGAACTATATGCGATATTAGAGACCACTCAAGATTTTAGCTTTATTCAGATGTAATGAGACTTTTCACATAGAAGTAGAGATTATCTCATAAAAATAATTCACTCCCTCTGATTTCCTGGGGAACAAAATAAGATCATTCTTTCCTGGTTATCAGTCTAGCAAGAACTTTTTCCATTCTGACTTCTACAAGGGTCAAACCAGTACTTAGGAACAATATTTATGATGCTAAGTTTCTCAGAATAGCTTCTGTATGTCCTTTTCTTCTTCTTTTTTTTCATTTTCTGTTTCCAACTCATTATAACTTCATCGCTAAGAAATGACAGAGTATCTTTGAGAAAGAATTCTGAGATACATGGTAACTCAGATACCACAGAATGCTTCTCATTTCAGTGCATCCTAGAGTTTAACACACATCTGACAACTTCCTACTTTAACAAGGTGGTAGTTACCTTTTCTGCGTAGCAGCAGCTTATCTCAGGCAGCACAAACAGCGTTGGAGGTAAAGGAAGAGATAGAGTGTCAGCATGCCTATAGGCACTGCGGGTTTCTTGCTTCTTGTGAAGACCGTGTTAACATAGAAGTTAAGCAGACTGACAAACCTTTTTTTTCAATATTTAAGTCTTCCACATTTGACCCGGAAATGTTGGACATGTTAAAAATAATTCCACATAAACTCCCTAGAGTAGGAGAAACGAACTTCAGTCAGGTAATCGTGATGGGGACAAAAGAACAGATTAATTGGATCACGTCATCACCTAAAAACACAAAATAATTTATCTCAGCAAAAATAATTTCAGCAAAATAAGTGGGAATCCCTCAAACTGGGTGGCGTTTATCTGTGTTGTATAGAAAATGGAGTTAAGAAAATCCTAAACTGGCCCAGCAGCTGCTACTCGGCATGTGACCCTTTGTTAGATAATACACACCCTGTGATCCTTGATTTCCCTTGTCCATGACACAGAAATAATTATGCCCTCTTCTTACAGAATTCTAACAGCGAGAATTTAACCATGAATATAACGGTTTCCCAGGTGGTACTAATGGTAAAGAATCTGCCTTCCAGTGCAGGCGATGCCAGAGATCTGGGTTTGATCCCTGGGAAATGGCAACCCACTCCAGTATTTTTGCCTGGGAAAGCCCATGGGCAGAGGAGCCTGGTGGGCTACAGTCCATAGGATCACAAAGAGTCAGACACAGCTGAGCCACTGAGCATGCACGTGCATGCACGCGTGCACACACACACACACACACAATGATAAATATAGACGCATCAAAATATGCATCATAATACTAGTTCCTTTACCCAAGTACTTTTCCATTTTAACCTGATTTCATGTGCTTAAAAGTTCTGGTAGATGCGGGGAACATAATGAAACTTTTATGTTACATTAGGAAGACAGTGTGCGATAGACCCAAAAAGGAAAGAAAGAGAAAGGACAGAGTCACAGGAGCTCATGTTGCGTGGTGACACCGCCACTGACTTTTGACACTTGACCAGCCTCTTTGAACCTTAGTTTCGTCAACTATAAAGCAGAAATAAGAACTGCCCTACAGGAGCCACTTGAAACCACTGACAGGCTGGTTTCCAGGGTGAAAGTGCATTTCTAGAATAATAAACACAAGTGTGTTTGTAGTATAATGCATCTTTTGAGCTTCCCTGGTGACTCAGATAGTAAAGAATCTTCCTGCCGATGCAGGAGGTTCAGTTCAGTCCCTGGGCCAGAAAGATCCCCTGGAGAGAGGGAATGTCTACCCACTCCAAAATCTTGCCTGGGAAATCCCATGGACAGAGGGTTGCAGAGTTGCAGAGTTGGACACGACTGAGTGACTAACACTTTCACTTTTCATTGGATTAAAAATAGTATAGATATCATCTACAGCAGGATTTAAAATAAGTCTCTGGGTATACATACACACACAGAGATACACACTGGATATACCATAAAGTTTTCCCATCACACTTATAATGACGTTAAACGCCTCTTCTTGGACTGGTTGCATTTACCTCTTACACCTCATCTCCCAGTGTCGCCCTTATTTGCTGCAATCATCACAGCCTCCTTGCGGATTTTCAGACAAGCCAAGCTCCTCTCCACCTTGGGACTGCTCCAGGTGTTCTTCCTTTGCTGAAGTGTTTTCCTTCTAGAGATTTTCAAGGCTCATTTTGGCATTTCATACTTGCCTCTCCCAAATATCTCCTCCGACTCTGCCTTTTAAAAACAACACCACGCTTGTCACAAAACACTATTATTTTAGCACATCATATATTTTCATGATGAAATCTGATATTAAAACATGTATCCATTTGTTTACATATGAATTCTCTATCTTAGACAGCCAGTGCTTATTATTATTTTCCCCTGTATCACAAGCTATAGGAAAATGCTCACTGTAATAATCAGTTAATGCACACAAGTGGAATAAGGAATTTATCAATCAATCAAGACACACTCAGTACCTAGGAATATGCAGTTTTCTTCTGCCCATTTTGCCAATATTTTGTCTCCAAAGCACACATATAAAGAAACAATATATTCAAAAAATATTAATGATATTTATGGTAGCTGCTTGTAAGGAAGATATCTGTAATGGTCACATTAGAATTAGAGTTAAGTTATATTTCTTGGGTGGTGTTAGCAGCGAATTAGGGAGAGATAAATGCTCTGGCAAATAAATTTCGACAATATAAATAAAATTTACATTTTATTTAGATAGTACCAAGTTCTTCTAAAATGGGCAATATTGTTGCCTTTTGATGGTACCTGTGAATTTCCACAGTTTTTCTGTTTTCCACAAGCTAGAAAAATGATTCTTTCCTTTTTTAACACAATGTATCCTTTCCTCTTTGGTTTCTTCTGGTACACTCAGAAAAATATATGACATTGATATTCATTCAGTGTAAATGACTTCTGTCCTAGTCAACTGTCTAAGCTCTTTCATCATTTAGTGATTCAAGAAGTACTTTGTCATCTTCTCTGTTCCTCTGCCGTAAATGCTAAACATTGATTAGTTTGGCAATTCCTTAGGCCATTCCCAGGGTTTCTACTCAAATATTCTTTTATTTATTCCAGTAGATGAATGAACATTATCCCACCTAACTTGGGAAACTGGCCAAAAAAAAAAAGAAACAACTTCTGTAAAACAAGGACAGCAAAAAGCAAATAGTCAACTATGAATTGAAGACTCGTAACAAACAGCATTTCACCAGGTTATTGGCGTATATGTTAGAGAGTGGCAGACATGTGACTGCTTTCAGGAGAAACTTCCTAAGCATACTGTATTTGTACAAGAGCACACTTATGAATGAAAAAGTAAGCAGTAAAGACATCAACACTTGTATAAGAAGGCAATGAGTGAATGTGGGGTGAATTCACGAAGAAGGTAACTGAGGTCAGGTCTTGAAGGATGGGTTAAATTTACTTAATGATCCAGGTCTGGTAGCTCAGTCCATAAAGAATCTGCCTGCAGTGCCAAAATCTTGGGTTCAATCCCTAGGATGGGAAGATCCCCTGGAGAAGGAAATGGCAACCCACTCCAATATTCTTGCCTGGAAAAGGACAGAGGAGCCTGGCAGGCTACAGTCCATGGGATTGCAAGAGCTGGACAGGACTCAGTGACTAAATCAGTGTTCCAGGTAACATCTCCTATACGCTCTCTCTGTAATGTGCACCTTTGCAACCATTTTTATCTATTACTAAATTAATCCTTATGAAAATAACCCTCTATAATGCATAATACTATTTTCTCCATTTTACACTTGAGGAAATTAGACACAGTTAAACAATTTACTCCTGACAAACTACCTAAGAGCAAAAACATAAAGACTGGGCTTAATCCTCAGTTTCCATAATTTATTTCTAATTGCCCATAACTGCCTTAACATTGGATTTCAGAATATTTAAAATTCTGTATAAACCAGCTAGAAATGCCTTTTAAATCTATATGGCCAAGAAGGTCCAAGACATTATCAGAATTTCCACTTTGAATATTTGACTAGAACATTGATTCATCCCACAAATAGGTACTAAGTAAATTATATATGCTAGGTTCTCTGATAAGAGAAACTTTGCTGTGTACTGTTTTATAAATTTGGTCAATTTGCCCTTAATATCTTTATTTTCACTTAGTGCTTACTTATGGATTGATCTCAGGCTTTTTTTGTTTGTTTGTTTTCTTTTCTTTTAGAATTTCCTCCTTCTTTTCTTTTCCTTGACACCGTATGGAAAAACAAAGAATCATCTTATGGCTGAAATGCATTAAACTTGGAGAAAGCTGTGAAGTCTCTTTTTTATGATTACTTTAATGGTATAATTCCATTAGGAAAAGACATTTCTATTGGTCTTAATGCTTTCAGAAAGTCATTGACACAATAAAATGAAATCTTGCTCAGCTTTACACTCATGGTGGAATTCTTATTTATGAGATACTGTTTGGTATTCACAACTAGTTCAATAGAGGATGGGCATTATTGAGACAAAATGTGGATCAATCCATGGTCTGGGCATACAGTAGATAAAATATTTGAAATATAGCAGATTATGGTAGACTCATACAAATAGGACCCAAAATTTTTAACACATTTGTACTTTAACAAATTCACCATCACTTGATAACTCTTATTTGAACTTGATGCTAGATTGGTGACATGAAAATAGTAAGTGCATTATGGATTTTCCAGAAACTTCTAAGTTATCAGGAAAGCAGGAAAACGAACTATAACCCCATGGACAGTCCATAGGATTCTCCAGACCAGAATACTGGAGTGGGGAGTCTCTTCCTTCTCCAGGGGATCGACCCAACCCAGGGCTCAAACCTGGGTCTCCTGCATTGCAGGCAGATTCTTTACCAGCTGAGCCATAAGGGAAGCCCCACACCAGTTTATGAATAAACAAAAGACAGAAAAAATCAAGCAAATGAACTGCTCAGTTGCCTGAGCAGAACTGTCCAATAGAAACACAATGTAAGCCAGATAAGTTGCTTTAAATTTTCTAGTAGCCACATTATAAATTAAAAGAAACAAACAAACAAAAATCAATATCAATAGCATTTCAATTAACACATATTTTTCAACATATTATTTTAACATATAGTCAACATTAAATTATTGAGATATTTTACATATTTTCATTCTAAGACTCTGGGATTTGATGTATAGTTTAAAATTAAAGCACCTCACAGTTCAGACTCTGAATTTTTATTGATAACACTTCACTTGTATTTGGATTTTTAGAACTATAGATTTAAAATTACATTCACCTACTTAAGTGTTCTAATACACTTCTAAAAGTGTGTCAGTCCTCTATCCACAGGTACTGCATCCATAGATTCAATTAACCATGGATTAAAAATATTCAGAAAAATATTTCCAAAAAGCAAAATTTGAATTGGCTGCCTGCTGGCAAATATTTATATAGAATTTCATCTAAGTTAACCAGTTTGTTGGCAAATGATTATTCACAGTACTCTCTTCTAATCTTTCTTATTCTACGGAATTAGCAATGATATACCCACTTTCATCTCTGATTTTCGTAACTGGATGTCTTTTACTCTTAGTTCACCTAGCTAAAACTCTGCCAATGCATTGGTTTCAAATGACTTTTAATTTCATTGATCTTTTTCATAGTTTTTTTTTCTTTCTATTCTTTATTTTGTTTACCTCTGCTCTAATATTTATGATTTCCTTACTACTGCCAGTTTTAAATTTATTCTTCTTTCTCTAGAGCCTTAAATTGTAATAGGTTGTTAATTGGGGATTTTTTTAATTTTTAATGTAAGCATTTATAGCTAAAAATTTCCCTTTAGCACTGTTGTTACTGTGTTCCATAAGTTTCTGTATGTTTTTGTTTTCATTCAACTCTAAATATTTCCTAATTTCTCTTGTGATTTCTTCTTTAATCCATTGGTTAAGAGTGTGCTGTTTAATTTCCATGATTTCATAATTTTTCTTTTTCTTCTGTCATTGATGTCTTACTTAGTTTCACTGTGATCAGATAAGATAATTTGCATGAGATCTATTTTTTTAAAAATCTATCAGGCCTGAATTTGTGGCCTAACATATAACCTGTGCTGGAAAATGCCCCGTGCACACTGGAGAAGAATGCATGTTCTGCGGCACTGGGCAGAGTGTTCTCCCTCTGACAGCCAGATCTAGTTGGTTTCCTGTGCTGTTCAAGTCTTCTGTTTTCTTGTTTACCATCAGTCTGGCTCATCTATTCATTACTGAGGATGGAGTATTACAGTTTCCATTATGTTTTAGAGCTGACTATTTCTCCCTTCAGTTCTGTCAATTTTTGCTTCACTCATTTTGATGGTCTATTATTAGAAGCACTCTGTAATTATAATTTAAATTAGAAAAATTATTTAATTATGATTAAAAAATAGTATTTTAATTTAAATACCGATTACAACCTACATATATATAATTATAATTCAGGCTTTCTGCGTAAATGATACAAATAAAACATTTTACAACATTATATCAATGTGTAAGAAAACTCATTTAATTAAATTAATCCATTAACACAGGGCAGGGGTTACACATATCTGTTGTTTGGCAACCGCTCAATAAAGGACAGACGTTGGTACCAGGATCTTTATTGTCAGTACTATATGTGAGATCCATGAGATCATTTTAATGCAAATTTTAATGTCAGATTAAAAGTAACATATCACTTAGAGCTTTCTCTCTAGTCATGGAATTTCACTACAAGTCTATCTAACTTGAGTAACTCTTCTTTTTCTGTTAATTTTATATTTTTCTGATGCTGTTATTAAACAAAAACTTTTTTAAGGTACCTAATGAAACTAAATATTCATTCTGACTTCTTCTAAATAACTGTTTTTGAACTATTTAAACTGTGAAGGCTAGACAAGTGAAACTTTGGATGAATAAACACGAATAGGAGGAGGCAGGTAGAGTTTTTTTTCTTTTTTAAGGTTCTAAGTTGCTTTTTGGGAGCATTTTTACTGTAAAAGACAAATCCTGGAACTTGCATGATTAATAGATATAATTAGTTTACAAAGGCTGAAAATCAAGGTTATCTAATGGCCAGCTCACTCAATAGTGCTGCCCTAGCCAGAATCAATAGCGTAATGATCAGTCTCTCCTCTGTTGAGAGAGGCTCAAAGTGCAGTGAGTGTGTGATGTGTATGGTGGTGAGGGTAAGGGTGGGCTGGGGTGGGTGGGCTGGGGTGGGCCCACAGTAGAAAAAAAGCAGGCATCACATCTAGGCCACCACCTATTAGGTTTCCAAGGATTTCAATACTGGACAGAAGACATTGGGCTTATCTTCTTTGAGTCTAATTGTTGCAGAAGATGGTGAAAGATTAACAAATAAAATATAATGAAAGCGCATATGCCTTGGAAAACAGGCGAGAAAATCAATGTTGACCTTTCCAGTGTTAGGAAAAGACAGGTAACTGCTGTAAAATGAAGAAGGGGGTGTCTGTTAACTAAAATAACTCATCTTTACTATCTCTAGCAAAGCTTCAAGCCAAAATGTAACATTAAGTACAATTATTACAGATGGTTACATAAATATGCTTTTATGAAATAGTAAATATTTCTAGAACTAAGAAATACATATGGTGGATCCTTTTTTCCTTCCTGACTTTGGTCAAATGACTTAAGTATCCTTATATATTTAATATACTTCATGAAATTTATTATATGTACTGTACAAGTCATATAGCAAAGAAGCTGGCAGAGAATAAAACACTAAAATATTTTGTACCATATTATCATAATAATTTTTAGATAACATGGTTAATTCAAATATAGCATGAGAGTGAATCACAGTAGGATGCTATTTATATACATATGTACAAAAAATGATAGACAAATGGATAGAAAGAGTATTAAACTGTATTTATTATTAAATAGATGGGGAAACAGCAGAAACAGTGTCAGACTTTATTTTGGGGGCTCCAAAATCACTGCAGATGGTGACTGCAGTCATGAAATTAAAAGACGCTTACTCCTTGGAAGAAAAGTTATGACCAATCTAGATAGCATATTCAAAAGGAGAGACATTACTTTGCCAACAAAGGTCCATCTAGTCAAGGTTATGGTTTTTCCAGTAGTCATGTATGGATGTGAGAGGTGGACTGTGAAAAAGCTGAGTGCCGAAGAATTGATGCTTTTGAACTGTGGTGTTGGAGAAGACTCTTGAGTTTCTTGGACAGAAAGGAGATCCAACCAGTCCATTCTGAAGGAGATCAGTCATGAGTGTTCATTGGAAGGAATGATGCTAAAGCTGAAACTCCAGTACTTTGGCCACCTGATGCGAAGAGTTGACTCACTGGAAAAGACCCTGGTGCTGGGAGGGATTGGGGGCAGGAGGAGAAGGAGATGACAGAGGATGAGATGGCTGGATGGCATCACTGACTCGATGGATGTGAGTTTGAGTGAACTCCAGGAGTTGGTGATGGACAGGGAGGCCTGGCGTGCTGTGATTCATGGAGTCGCAAAGAGTCGGACACTACTGAGCGACTGAACTGAACTGAACTGATTATTAAATATAGTTAAGAAAATGATGATTTCTCTAGGAAGTGGAATATGGTGGCAGGATTAGTAATCATTCATGTTAAATCTTGCTTTCTACTTTATCTTTGCCATTTGTTCCTCTTTTGTTTTTTTCAGTTCTACCAGTTTATTGCTACCAACCCATCTCCCTCCACCCTCATGCACACATGCTCAGTAATGTAACCCCATGGGCTATAGCCCGCCAGGCTCCTCTGTCCATGGACTTTTCTAGGCGAGAATACTGGAGTGGGTTGCCATTTCCTTCTCCATATTTATTCATTTTTGCATGTAGGTATATAATTTGTTTGGTAAGTGTGAGTTTCTTCTCTAGAAAAGATAGAAGAGTTAATAACACTCTTTCTGGTCTTTCAAAAGAATTTTTTAGAGATTCAAATAAAAAAGATAGATGGAAAATATTTTGTTGTGGTGCAGTCACCCAGTGGTGTCTGACTCTTTGCTACCCCATGGAGTGCAACAGGCCAGGCCTCCCGATCCCTTATCCTCCCTGAAGTTTGCCCAAGTTCATGTCCATTGCGTCAGTAATGTCATCCAGCCATCTCCTCCTCTGATGCCCTCTTCTCCTTCTGCTCTCAATTATTCATAGCATCAGGGACTTTTCCAGTGAGTCATCTGTTCACATCAGATGACCAAAATACTGGAGCTTCAGCTTCAGCATTACTGCTTCCAGTGAATATTCAGGGTTTATCTCCCTTAAGATTGACTGGCTTGATCTCCTTGCTGTCCAAAGTACTCTCAAGAGTCTTCTCCAGCACCTTGGCTTGAAGGCATCAATTTTCTCGCACTTTGCCTTCTTTACTGTCCAGCTCTCACAACTGTACATGGCCACTTGGAAGACAATAGCCTTGATTATAGAGGCCTTTATCAGCAGAGTAATGTCTCTGCTTTTTAACACACTGTCTAGGTTTGTCAGTTTTCCTGCCAAGAAGCAACCATCTTCTGATTTCATGACTGCAGTCACCATCCACAGTGATCTTCGACCCCAGGAAGAGGAAGAAAATCTGTCACTACTTCCCCCTTTATCCCCTCTATTTGCCATGAAATAGAGGAGCCAGATCCATGATCTTAGTTTAATATTTACCTTTAAGTCAGCTCTTTCACTCTCCTCCCTCACCCTCGTCAAGAAGCTCTTTAGCTCCTCTTTGCTTTCTGCTATTAGAGTGGTATCCTCTGCATATCTGAGGTTGTTGATGTTTCTCCTGCCTATCTAATTCCAGCTTGTAACTCATCCAGCCTGACTTTTCTCATTATTTGCTCAGAGTATAGGTTAAACAAGTTGACAGAAAAGAACACTGTCTTCCTCCTTTCTCAGTCTTGAACCAATCAGTTGTTTGAGATAGATTTCTAACTGTTGCTTCTTGGTCTGCATACAGGTTTCTCGGGAGACAGGTAAGGAGGTCTGATATTCCCATCTCTTTGAGAGGTTTCCACAGTTTGATATGATCCACAGAGTCAAAGGCTTTAGCATAGTCATGAAACAGAGGTAGGGATTTTTCTGGCATTCTCTTGCTTTCTCTACAATCCAGCGAATATTGACAATTTGATCTCTGGTTCCTCTGCCTTTGCAAACCCAGGTTGAATATCTGGAAGTTCTTGGTCCACATATGTGAAGCCTAGCATGCAAGACTTTACGCATGACATTCCTAGCACAGGAGATGAGCACAACTGCCTGATGGTTAGAACTTTCTTTTTACTGCCCTTCTTGGAAAGTGGATTGAGGATCGACCTTTTCCAGTCCTGTGGCCACTGCTGAGTCTTCCAGATTTGCTGACATATTGAATGCAGCGCCCTGATGGCATCATCCTTTAGGGTTTTGCAGAGCTCTACCAGAATCCGATCGCATCCGCTAGCTTCACCAACAGCAGTGCTTCCTAGGGCCCACTCAACTTCACACTCCAGAATGTCTGGCTCTGAGTGATGACCATGCCTTCACAGTAATCAGGTTCAGTAAGATCTTTTTGGTACAGTTCTTTGGTGTTTTCTTTTCATCTAAATCTCTTAGCACATACTAGGTCTCTACCATTTCTGTCCTTTATTGTACCTACCTTTGGGCAAAATGTCCCCTTGATATTTCCAATTTTCCTGAGGAAATCTCTAGTTCTTCCCTTTCTATAGTCTTATGCAGTTTTTCATTGAAGAAGGCCTTCTTGCTTCTCCTTGCTATTCTTTGAAGCTCTGCATTTGGCTGAATGTGCTTATCCCTTTCTCCCTTGCTTTTTGCTTCTGTTCTTTCTTCAGCTGTTTGTAGAGACTGCTCAAATAACCACTTTGCCTTCCTGCTTTTCTTTTTCCTTGGGATAGTTTAGTTCATTGCCTCTTTACAGTATTATGGGCCTCTGTCCATAGTTCCTCAGGCACACCATTTACCAGATCTAAGCCCTTGAATCTATTTGCTACCTCCACTGCATAGTCATAGAAGATTTGATTTAAGTTGCACCTCACTGGCCTAGTGGCTCCCCCACTTTTATTTTTAGATTTAGCCTGAGTTTTGCTCTGAGAAGCTGATGATCTGAATCACAGTCAACTCCAGTTCTTACTTTTGCTAACTGTATACAGCTTCTCCATCGTCAGCAACAAAGAAATATAATCAATTTGATTTGGGTATTGACCATTTGGTGATATCCATGTGTAGAGTCATCTCTTGTGTTGCTGAAAAAGGGTGCTTGCTATGACCAGTGCGTTCTCTCGGCAGAATTCACTTAGACAAGAGAAAATATTTTAGGAAACTATTTTACGTCTGTTTAAAACTTTCCAGTTTTCAAATATTGTTATCAATAGAATTATCTTATTAGGTGTGAGATACAGCAAAGTAGGTCTCTAAGATAATGTAGGAATTAAACAAGTTTAAAAGAAATTGACTGTCTAGCTTGCAAGAGTGGAGGGGTTATGATTTTAATCTCCTTAACCCATACCAGGTATAGCTCATGACAAAGAAAATCAAAAGTCCCAGGCTAAAATTCCTGTGTCGCCACTAACAGCCCATTGTGTATAATACCTAGCTTACAGGGCTATTTTAATAGTAATGGAAAAGTGTGTTTTTAAATCACTGAACATAGCAGCTGATACATAGCTCTCGATAACTGTAACTAGTAAAATTAATTGTAGAGTAATCCTTCATGCATATTTCAAAAAAATTAATCCAGGGATTTAACCCTGCTCTGGTCTATAAAAATGGAGTTTTGGAGATATGTGGATCATATGGCAATATCTGTCCTAGTGATTCAGTATGGCTATATAGTCAATGTAACCATAATAAATTAAAACCATATTCATCATACCTATAAAAGTAAATACAGCAATCAGTAATAATGACAAATATGAATCACACTTTCAGAGTCTACCTCTGAATCGAAATTGCTTTGCCAGGTATCACCTCATTAATTCTCTTACCCTCAAGATAAATGAACCAATTTTATAATCTTAACAACATTGAATTATATCTATGAGAATAATCAGAATTACTGATAGAAAAGAACATACTTGAAATCTCCCTGATTCCATAAGCATTTATATTTCAATGCAAAGCTAAGGTCCTTTTAGAGGCTGAGTTCTATTTATGACTATATTTTTAAAAATTTCTCATTTAAAAGGAAAAAGATTGAAATCTCTCATTAAAGGGCACCAGGACATCAAATGGCCTTCACTTGGCTCTATTTTGATGACTTTGGTATAAATTAATCATGCATGTAGAGGTAAAAATCCCCTGAAAGACATATTCAGTTTTTAAATTAATAAGATAATGTGCTTGGAACAAATTGCCTTTGGAGAAAGCAACTATTTAATACAAAGTATTTTCAACCAGTGTCTTGCACCAAACCTAGTGAAAAGCAACACACATTCTCCAGAAGCAAATTCCAGTATGATTCATATTTGTCTCTTACTAATGTTCTTTAGGATTGGTTCCTGGAATTAATGATTGAAATTGACCTGTTGGAGAAGAAGTACCAGGGTTGTATGAAACTTGGGTTAAGTTTGAAGATGCAAAAGTTTTAGACACAGTTCTAGGAAGACTGTAGTTTTCTGAAGTGATAGGGAGTAGGAGAGCTGGGACAGCTGAAAAAAGGAGAAGAGACCCTTCTATCCATGCGACAAGACAGTATTACATATTACCTCCTACAAGTACTGAGTGTTCATGGAAGACTGCATTTTAAGGGGTAAAACAGCAATAGCAACAACCAAATAATTGCTTACCAAATAAACATGAGACCCACCAGATTTGGAGATGAAAATTTTAAAGGAAAATGTCTATAAAACTAGTCCAAGTTTCTGGACTGAATTCAGATTGAATATGGAGAACTAGAGAAATCTTGTGAAGTTCCTTATTAAAATCATTCTACATGTCTTTTCTTTGGATTTTTTTTTTTTTTTTTGAGTTTCCAGGCAATAGTGATGATAACGGGGAGGGAGGCGGGGGTGAAGAAGGGCAGGGATGATGCCAATAAGAATATAGCCCTGTTCCCACAGGGAGGGGGCTGCCGTTCCAGCAGCAACCACGGCATTTGGTGGGGAAGGGCATACGTTGATATCCTTTCAGGGTCAGAATTGAGAGGAAAGCTGATTTATACAGATCTGAATTGGATTCCTGCCCCAGAACTTGATATTCATGTAATGGAGGAGGTTATCTCACTCAGTGCCTCAGTATGACTTGCTGTAATGAATCCACACTGCAACTAAAAAGTGTAGCCATGCCCTGGAAGATGGTATGTGCTCAGTGAATAGAGTGTTCAGCTTATCCCAAGACATTATACCTGCCAGGCACTTCCAAGGACCTGCCTACTGCTCAGTTAATTAGCCAGAATGACCTCAAACATTTCTTTATACCTCCACAGGTGAATAATATATTGGTAGGAAAGAGCCTAGAAGTACATCCTTTTGCTATAAATAATGTGTAGATTAAATTGTTTTCTTGTTTTTAACACAGTAATCTAATTTACTTCATCACTGTAGGTAAATTTTTCTTTCTGTTTGAGAGTGTTTCTCTTTATCCTTAGAATTAAACATTTTCCAGGACTCTAGCACTTCGTGGTATTTTTAATCTGGACACCCAGGACTTTTTTTTTTTCAGTTCAGTTAACATGTTTTTCTATGTTTGTTTATTTATCTCTTCCTTATGCTTCCTTTCTCCTTTTGAATGCCTATTCAAGCTATCAGGTTTCCTAGATATCCAAGATAAATCATCTTTTAATGATTTTTATCTCTTTAGATTGACCACATTTTCCTCTCTCCACAATTTAACTACTTTAATGGCAAATCAAGTTTTAATCTCTAGAAAGAGGTATTTTGGAGGGACAAGAGAGAGAGAGATTTGTATTTATAATATAAAATCTATAATCATCTTATTAGTTTTCCTTCTTATCATTGGAGTATAGCATATATAAATTTCATAATCTTATGTGAACCAAAAGGTAATTTTTCCTATATCAAAATTTTAAGTAATATAAAATATTAATTAACTCAGGAAATCCTCATCCCAGGAGACTTTATATCCTCACACAATCAACAGCTTCCCTCCAAAATTAAGGTTCTGATGTTAGCCACAATTAAATGGTTTTGCTTGTCTTTGAATTCCTGTAAATGGAATTGTATAGAAGGTGTATGTCTGGCTTATAGCATTCTGTTTGCAAGATTCATCTGTGTTGTTTCATATAGTAATTTATCATCACTGCATATCATTCCATTGTATATGTAAACCGTGCATTAGTAAAACATCTACTTATTCTAATGTTGATGAACATCTATATTGCTTCAAGCTTTTGACTATTATAAATCTGTTTTGAACGTTTCTTACATGTTTCATGGAACATATGTATATTCATTACCACTGGAGTTCTGAAGTGAAATTGCTGGATCACTGAGGATGGATGTTTTCACCTTCAGAAGATATTGCTAAACCATTTTTAAAGTTATTTACCAATTTCATTTTTAGCAGCAGTGTATAAAAGTGACAGCTTAACTGCTAAATATTTTTATTTTTTGTAATTTCATTTTAATTTCTGTCTTTTCCTAAAGTTCTGATTAATTCAGTGTAGTTTCTGCCATTTCTGACTAACCATCTCTTCTTGTTGAGTCTCTTTAATGGATTCTTGTTATTAGTTGTCCCTATAGTAGGACTTGGGGCTTTAATTTACATTTCCTGGGTGGCAGCAATCCAAGAGGAAGTGGAAGAGGAAGCTGTCCCTTAAACAGGTCACATGATTCAGCAAAAATATCTTAAAGGTTCATGTTACTTACTCCCATGGCTGTCTATACTCCTCCCTCTTAGGACACAGTCTGTATTAAGTTCATTTTTGAGCCAGGAAGACTAAGGATTCTTATGCAAGGACAATGTCAACCTGCCCAATAGGGTCAACAGACAAAGGGTTAAGTCTTCCTGTCATGAGGTGATGTTTTCAAGTCCTCTTCATGAGGCTCTAATTCTATAAGAGGCTATCATCCAATAATGCAAGCACCACCCATGTCCACAGATGATAGAGCCACACACTACTCAGTCCACTTAACACTTATAAGACGTTTACATCTCTTAGGGTAATATACAAATCAGATTTCAGCAAAAGCTAGTTACCTTGGCAACCATGCTTCCTCTTTCTAACACAGCTTCTGCTCTATATTTCTTTCAAATGGCCTGAAGATGTCATTGTTCTTTTCTCACTCTATACTAAGGGGAAAAGGAACATTTCTTATGTTTATTAATTTAAGTTCCCATTAAAATAAGTTGCTCTTTTCAGAGAAAAGTGATGAATTGGTGTGTTATTGAGAGAAGAACTATTACAAACTATACCCTTTACCTATTTAACTTCCCATACAGTGGTGAGCAGAAACATACATAAGACCAAGTATATTTGAATAGAAATATGTCAGTTTTTCAGAGAAGGCAATGGCACCCCACTCCAGTACTCTTGCCTGGAAAATCTCATGAAAGGAGAAGTCTAGTAGACTACAGTCTATGGAGTGGCTAAGAGTCAGACACAATTGAGCAACTTCACTTTCACTTTTCACTTTCATGCATTGGAGAAGGAAATGGCAACCCACTCCAGTGTTCTTGCCTGGAGAATCCCAGGGATGGGAGAGCCTGGTGGGCTGCCATCTATGGGGTCACACAGAGTTGAACACGACTGAAGCGACTTAGCTGCAGCAGCAGCAGATGTCAGTTTTTAAGCACAAAAGGTAATATTTACTTCATATCAGTCTAGGCTGTCTTGCTAGTAGCTGACTTTTTAATACTGTATTGTAAACAAAATATAGTCAAATGTTGATTTCTGAAGCCATTCGAGATTTTTACAGCTCTCTGAAACCTATCATAAAACGTCAACTTCATATTTCCCTTGATGTCTATTTTGTAGCTCGGTTTATGGATGGTTTACAAATCGTCATATATATATGTGTGGAAGTGTGGATGAATTATAAACAAACATATTCCTTCTTCCGCTATATAATTCTAGAAATAATTTAACCCAAACTCTTTACATGAGTTTGAGATTATTTTTGCTTGCAGTCATTTTTGGTCTACAAAATTAATTCAACATGTTCTCTGTCTTAGTCTTCTGCCAAGAGTAAGACATTTTAAATCATAAGCCCATAAACCTGAAACTATCCCAAACAATAATTTGTTGACCCATGCTCAAGAGAATCTCTCTTATTTCAGAGCTTTGGAAGTAAAAATATATATGTAGAACAATAGATTCTCAAGATAGAATACAATTCTAGATGTCACCTAAACTAAGGCACCATCCCATTGCTTGAATGTCCTCTCTGATCTCAGTTAAAAATTGAACACTTTTCGAGTGCTCCGCAAAAGCTCTCTGCATTGAAGTAAACCCTTTAGTCAGTGGTTTTCCTGATCCTAGTTGTCCCTTCAGGATCATACAGCACAGGTTTTAATTTCCTTCAGTGACACCTCTGAAATAGTTAAGGGTCACACTCCAGTCTTCCCTGCAACTCCCCCTTCCTTAATTAAACCCCTGGTTCCTTCACCTGTTCCACATGTGCTGGGCTTTGATTCCCCTCCCAGCTGCCATCCTTATTTGCTCTACACGTTCTGGTTTGTGGCAAAGAAAAATATTGCCAGTATAGTTTTGATCCATTCATGAGAACAGAATACCTCCATTCTTGCTGTTGTTTTGTGCTGCATAGCTTGTGGGGTCTTAGTTCCCCAACCAGGGATTGAACCCATACCTCCTGCAGTGGAGGCACTGGAAGCATGGGCTGTTAACCACTAGGCCACCAGAAGAGTCCAAGAAGGCCATCATTCTTGACATTAGACAGACATCCTTTGAAGAAGCAGTCTACATTTGCCTTAACATTTTTAGCAAATATATCAGATCAGTTCAGTTCAGTCCGGTCGCTCAGTCGTGTTTGACTCTTTGTGGCCCCATGAATAGCAGCACGCCAGGCCTCCCTGTCCATCACCAACTCCCAGAGTTCGCTCAGACTCATGACCATCGAGTCAGTGATGCCATCCAGCCATCTCATCCTCTGTCGTCCCCTTCTCCTCCTGCCCTCAATCCTCCCCAGCATCAGAGTCTTTTCCAATTAGTCAACTCTTTGCATGAGGTGGCCAAAGTACTGGAGTTTCAGCTTTAGCATCATTCCTTCCAAAGAATACCCAGGGCTGATCTCCTTCAGAATGGACTGGTTGGATCTCCTTGCAGACCAAGGGACTCTCAAGAGTCTTCTCCAACACCACAGTTGAAAAGCATCAGTTCTTCAGTGCTCAGCTTTCTTCACAGCCCAACTCTCACGACCACAGGAAAAACCACAGCTTTGACTAGACGGACCTTAGTTGGCCAAGTAATGTCTCTGCTTTTCAGTATGCTATCTAGGTTGGTCATAACTTTTCTTCCAAGGAGTAAGGTCTTTTAATTTCATGGCTGCAGTCACCATCTGCAGTGATTTTTGAGCCCCCAAAATAAAGTCTGACACTGTCTCCACTGTTTCTCCATCTATTTGCCATGAAGTGATGGGACCAGATGCCATGATCTTCGTTTTCTGAATGTTGAGCTTTAAGCCAACTTTTCCACTCTCCACTTTCGCTTTCATCAAGAGGCTTTTAATTCCCCTTCACTTTTACAAGAATATGTAAAATAGCTTTAAAATTTTGAAAATATTTCATGTGAGTGAAAATTTATAAATTTATATTTGTATAAATATAATTTATATATAATAGGTGAAAGCTATATTTCTATCATTTTAAGTTGGGAAGTTTGATTGTGGCAGCACTGGTGAAGGGTGATAAAAAATGGATTGAAATGGGCTGAAAGCAACTGTTATATTTAATATCATTTATCTTTTAATTTCAACCATCTTTTTCTTTGTTAATATGTTTTTGAATTCTGTTAAGTCCTTCCAGTTTTGTAGCATTAAAAAAGTTGACCAATATTTTAGCAATACCCTTATCTAAGCCTTAAATTTAAAAAAAAATTCAAGAGACTATAGTGCTAAATAGAATCCTATACAGTTTATCTATACTCTTTTGAGATATAGATAGATAGATAGATAAGTCACTCAGTCATGTCCTACTCTTGCGACCCTGTGGACTGTAACCTACTAGGTTTCTCTGTCCATGGGATTCTCCAGGCAAGAATACTGGAGTGGATTGCCATTTCCTTCTCCAGGGGATCTTCCCAACCTAGGGATCGAACCCGGGTCTCCCTCATTGGAGGCAGATGCTTTAACCTCATATATATATATATATATTTATATATATATATATATTTTTTTTTTTGTGTGAAAGGCTTCCCTTGTAGCTCAGTCAGTAAAGAATCTGGCTGCAGTGGAGGAGGCCCAGGTTCAATCCATGGGTTGGGAAGATCCTCTGGAAAAGGAAATGGCAACCCACTGTAGTATCCTTGCCTGGAAATTCTCATGGACAGAGGAGCCTGGTGGGCTGCAGTCCATGGGGTCACAAAGAGTAAGGCATGAGTGAGCGACTAACACTTACTTACTTATATATATTTGATATATGTCAAAATCTATACTCATTTGATAAAATCCTTTAGTCAGCTGGGAATCCATCCAGATAGCACGAGTTTTCCCTCTTATCTCCATTGATAACAGAATTTCTTAAAGTGTTACAAAGCTCTGAGGAGGGCTCTCAGCAATACAACATGTCATTGGTCACTGGTGCAGCCCTGGTGAAACTGTTTACTGAAAAGACGACCTCTTCCCTCATCATAGCTCTCTATGACTTTTTTGTGGTGCTTTATATTTTGCTGAATAAAAAAAACTTCCCATGTAGAAATCAACCACCAATGACATATTTTTATATTGGATATTTAAATAATTGCAAAATCTAATTCACTAACATTGATATTGTATACCAAGTTATCAGAAACAAACCACAAGAAACAAAAAAATAGGTGAAATTAACCTGATATGAACTGTTCTTATTTCCAGGTTTTCTCACCTACTAGAATATAAGTCCAGGCTAATCAGAAATTTGGATTATTATTCATTCCTAGTAGGTAATTATTTCATTACCTAATCTATGAGGTAGTTAGGAGCAGATGATTTTAAAACACAGGATGAGACCCCTGTCCTCAAGAAATTTCCCATCTTGAGTAAGAAATTAGAAGCCAAAAATGACTGTGTAAACACACTATTTTGGAAGGCACTGTGAAACTTAGTAGGCTCTGATTAAGGAATTTTTGCAGAGTAAGTTGATTTTTAAAATGAACATCATGTAGATAAAACTTCAGTGAATGTGTAAAAGTGTAGAGTTTAGAGAAGAGAAAAAAAAAGTTATCCAAAGTGGCATTTAAAAGTCTTTAAACAAACAAAAACAAAAACAATGATTTAATCCAACTGTTGTAATTATCTTAATTGTTCAATAAAGAATAAGATTGCCTCTTAATTGATTTTGTTTGCCCATTTTGGTTTTGACTTTTTTGATGGCTTGGTAAATTGAAGCTACTCTCAATGTGTTGGCCTGGTGCACTTAAATGGAAATCTAATTTAGGTGATATTTCAGAAGAAATTCTCTTTGACTTTGAGATATTTATCCATCCAGTCCCATCACTTCAGGGAAAATAGGTGGGAAAACAATGGAAACAGTGAGAGAGTTTCTTTTGGGGGCTCCAAAATCATGGTAGATGGTGACTACAGCCATGAAATTAAAAGATGCTTGCTCCTTGGAAGAAAAGATATGTCCAACCTAGGCAGCATTATTAAAAAGCAGAGGCTACTTTGCCAACAAAGGTCTGTCTAGTCAAAGCTTTGGTTTTTCCAGTAGTTGTGTATGGATGTGAGAGCTGGACTATAAAGAAAGCTGAATGCTGAAAAATTGATGCTTTTGAACTGTGGTGTTAGGGGAAGACTCTTGAGAGTCCCTTGGACTGCAGGGAGATCCGGCCTGTCCATCTCTAAAGAGATCAGTCCTGAATATTTATTGGAAGGACTGATGTTGAAGCTGAAATGCCAATACTTTGGCACCTGATGCTAAGAACTGACTCATTTAAAAAGACTCTGATGCAGAGAAAAATTGAAGGCAGGAGGAGAGGGGATGACAGAGGATGAGATGGTTGATGGCATGACTTATGTGGTGTACATCGATCAACATGAGTTTGAGCTGACCCATCCACATCTTTATATTTCTTCCCAAATACCAAGAATCCAATGAGAGAAGTGTGTTACTTCAGCCTCCCAACCTAGACTTCATAGTTCCTAAAGACAACTCATCAGTTCTTGAAGGGTCAATGGGAAGCTCAACAGAGGCAAGTCTACAGTATTTCTGATAAGTTTAGGTAGAGTTTTGTGACATTCTGGGTAAGTGTTCTAAAAAGCATTGTCTTTTAAATTGGCCAGGTCAAGTCTATCTGCATAAGTTTCTTCAGTGTTCTAACTACTAATGCGACCCATTTGTTCTTTTTAGGTTTGGAGCAATCTAAAAATTAAAGATACTCTTAATTACTGTTTTTAACATTGAGAAGACAAGGGAGAAGGGAGGTCACCAATATTTCAGAACTTCATACTTCTACAGAATTATTTATTGGAGTCTTCTGAAACTAAAATATTTTAGCACTTTCAACATTTTCAATACCCCAGACATTTTTGAGACATTTTTCATTTCTGTATTTATTTAACCCTCACAATGCCTCTCTAAAGTAGCTATTATTGTCCCTATCTTATAGAAAAATTGAGGTTCATGAAGTTTATTAAAGATGTCTTGATTCAAGTCTTACAGCTATTGACTATTATAGTCAGAATTCCTTAGCTCATTATTAACCTCTAGATCTCTACTCTTTATAACGGGAGCTATACAGACTTTTTCTGAAAGGTCTTGGTTATCCATGAATAAATTATCTTATTCATGGCTCGATGGACATGAGTTTGAGCAAGCTCCGGGAGTTGGTGATGGACAGGGAAGCCTGGTGTTCTGCAGTCCATGGGATCGCAGAGTCGGACATGACTGAATTGAACTGAAACTATCTTATATACTTCATGACCCCATCACTTCAGTTTGTGTTCCTTTTAGACAAAAACAAACAAACAAAAAATACCTTTAAGCCCTATCAACACCCTAGCATCGTTTTGGTTTTTTGAATTTGATATGAAATATGGAATTTCAGAACAAATGGAATTTCTGAGGTTATCAAAAAATGTAAGCTATTTTCTTCTCTTCACTGATTCTTTCATTCTTTCATGTCTGAGTGAATACTGTAAAATCACAGAAACAATACAAGGGATTCGCGATTCAGTACAGGACCACAAATCCAAACCTCATTAAATAACTCTTCAAGTAGGTGGAAAATTTCACAAGTCCTCACAAGAACATGTAGAAATCTCTCCTGTAATGAGGTATAATACTAAAATGCTGAAAAATGTAACATAAAATAAGATAACAAATTTTAAGCCTTGGCACTATTTCAGATGCAAGAACAATGATTGGTAGTAGGAACACAGTTTCAGAGGTCTACTAGTCCTACAAGATGTATAAAGAAAAATAGCAGTCTCCTTTACTTCTTTTATTTCCTCCATCCTTCTAGTTTCAACATCATATATCTAAATAAATAGCTTATGATTATGCTTCTTAAAGCTTTTTCAACTTTATACATGATCAATCAGGCAACTATTAATACTACATCAAATGAAGATTTAGCTTTTCTAACACTTCCATCATAACATTCTCGTACCCAGTAGTTCATATACATATGAATATATAAAATATGTATTTTGGCTTATATCAGTGTTAAGTATATTACCATGATAAAGTAACTAGCATATATAATTAAGACACTGCTGCTGCTGCTGCTGCTGCTAAGTCGCTTCAGTCGTGTCTGACTCTGTGCGACCCCATAGACGGCAGCCCACCAGGCTCCCCATCCCTGGGATTCTCCAGGCAAGAACACTGGAGTGGGTTGCCATTTCCTTTCCAATGCATGAAAGTGAAAAGCGAAAGTGAAGTCGCTTAGTCGTGTCCGACTCTTAGCGATCCCATGGACTGCAGCCCACCAGGCTCCTTTGCTCATGGGATTTTTCAGGCAAGAGTACTGGAGTGGGGTGCCATTGCCTTCTCTGATTTAAGACATACATTACCCTTTAATTACTTGTGTTTTTCTCAAATGTTTATTTTGCTTAGATTTTGCTTTTACCATGAATTTATTGCTACACTATTTCCCAGTTTTCTTAGAATTCTCTCAGTACAGTAAAACATCTCAAATAATCTCTCAGTTTTATTCTTTTCTGATCTCTGTTTGAGATCTTTATGACCTGCTGTGGGATGAAATGGTTGCTGTCTGAGCAACTCACGCTGGACTCTTCCTTCAAGCTCATCTCGAGGAGTTCTTTCTAAATGCTTTTATTTTTTTAACATTTAAGTAAAAATAGTTTTCACCTCCTACTCTGTTTTTCATTTTTGTTTTCCTTTTTAAAAATTCATTTACTTTTTAATTGAAGGATTATTGCTTTACTGAATTGTGTTGTCGTTTTCTGGATTCTCTGTTGGCTGGTCCTAATGTTTCTCACCGTGTAATCTGTTTTTCTCTTTGGTGGAACAGTCTCTCAAGCAGACTCCTGGAAAAAGGTGCGTTTACAAGAGTGAATGTGTCTTTTGGCCACGTTTGCAATCAGTTGAGTGCTTTCCTGCAAAGAAAATTCTACATCGTAGCCAGAGAATCCCCCTTGTCTCCTTCATCTGCTTATTTTTCTGTTTGTTTGCCTCTCTGTTGGCTAAGGTTTGGAGTGAAATACAAGGACATAATACGGGAGCTACAAGATGTATTCATTTTACTCTCATAGAGAAAGTAGACAGCAAGAAAATGTGGGTGGCTGGTGTATTCTTCAGAGATTGCTTCTCTTATGTAAAGACCTGTTGATGTCCACACTTATTTTGGAGAGTACTGTTATTATTTTTAATGATGTTGCTGCTGCTGCTGCTAAGTCACTCCAGTCGTGTTCGACTCTGTGCGACCCCATAGATGGCAGCCCACCAGGCTCCCTCGTCCCTGGAATTCTCCAGGCAAGAACAGTGGAGTGGGTTGCTTAATGATGCTAGTTATGCCAATTTCAAAGTAAGTCATCACGCTTTAGTCAGATGCTGGCATAAAGCAAAAACTTCATAGACTGGTTTTTCCTCTCCCTTACAGAAGAACCATATGTAAAAAGATCTAGAAAATGTGAAGATGGATCACTTCTAGCAATTCTACTCACTTTCTCCATTTTAATGGCAGCAGGAACAGAAATCAGCTGCAAGCATATAATAATTCCTCAAAACTGACAATTATCTCTAGTGATTTGTAGGCACAAAGTCGATTCTTTTTATGCAATTTTACCTTATGCTTCGCTGTGCTAGGTCTTCATTGCTGCACAGGCTTTTCTCTAGGTGCCACAGCAAGCGCTCTTCTCTTGCTGTGGTGCCTGGGCTTCTCACTGCGCCGGCTCCTCTTGTGCAGCACAGCTCTGGGGTATTCGAGCCTCAGTAGCTGCCGCCTGTGGGCTCAGCAGTTCTGGTTCCCAGGCTCTAGAGCTCAGTGGCTGTGCAGCTTGGGCTCAGCTGTTCTGGGGCTTGTGGGATCGTCCTAAATCAGGGCTCAAACCCGTGTCTCCTGCATTGCCAGGCAGATTCTCCACCACTGAGCTACCAAGGAAACCCCGAAAAAAATCGATTGTTGATGGAGTTTCTCCTTTGCCATTTAATTCTGCAACACAGATTTCACCCTTACCAGCAATCTTAGGCTATTTTCTCCAGAAAGCAGGGTCTGAGATAATGTCCCATGTGCTACTGTTATTTTTCTTTTTTAACTGGGGAGTGCAGTCTTCATGCAGGCTATACAAGAGATGTGGGTTCGATCCCTAGGTCAGGAATATTCCCTGGAGAAGGACATGGCAACCCACTCCAGCATTCTTATCTGGAAAATTCTATGGACAGAGGAGCCTGGTGGGTCACAGTCCATGGAATTGCAGAGCTGGACACGACTGAGCATAAGCACACACAATCTTATTATATATGCGACTGCTATATCTTAGGTTGATATTGCTATGGCTCTCATAACAAAATTTCACAGACTGGGAGCTTTACATGACAAAAATGTATTTTCTCACATTTCTAGAGGCTGGAAGTCTAAGACCAAGGTGCTGACAGGTCTGTTTTCTTCTGCGGCTTCCCTCCTTAACTGACAGGTGGCTGCCTTCTTACTGGATGCTCAGGTGGTCTTCTCTCTGTTTTGAGCATCTCTTTTTTCACTCTGTGTGTCCAGATTTCCTCATCTTGTAACTGTGCTGTGCTAAGTTGTGTCTGACTCTTTGAGACCCCCTGGACTGTAGCCCGCCAGGCTCCTCTGTTCACGGGATTTCCCAAGCAAGAATTCTGGAGTAGGTTGCCATTTCCCTCTCAAGGGAATCTTCTCAGTCCAGATGTGGAACCCATGTCTCTTATGTCTCCTACACTGGCAGGTAGATTCTATCACCGCTACCTGGGAAGCCGTCTTGTAAAGACGTCAATCAGATTGGATTAGGACCCACTCTCATGACCTCATTTAATTATCTCTTTCAAGTTCTTATCTCCAAGTACAGTCACATTCTGATATACTGAAATAGAGCTTCAACATAGTAATTTTTTTTTGAGAGGGGATACATTGAGCCCACAAGATGAAGATAAGGTAAGAAAGGAAGAATAACCAATAAAAAGGACTAAGCTGCACTTATTATTTAAAACAAAGCATTGCTTTATTTTCCAGGGCATTTTCTGAAAGGCTATTTTAAAGGCTATTTCCAGGACATCCCAGGAGAAAAAGGAAGAGAGAATGATACACTCAGCAGCCTTGGTCTCCCATTGGTCAGTCTTTGGCTCCATGAGCTGTTAATTTCCTCATGATCAGTCTTGGGTCATGACCGCTTGGTGCAAGACAACTCTAGGGAGCGTCATGAAATGCAGAATCCCAGAATGAGGGAACAGAGATGAGGCCCTGTCCAGTTATATTTACATTAGTTTGTTTGAAGGCCCTCAGAGCTGGCCAAGCTCCCACAGCAAAAGACAATAAGCTAACAAAATGCAAGAGGCAGGTAAAGTCAAGAGAATCTGATTCTGGCACTTTAGGAATCCCAAGTGGAGAAGACAATGGCACCCTACTCCAGCACTCTTGCCTGGAAAATCCCATGGATGGAGGAGCCTGGTGGGCTGCAGTCCATGGGGTCGCTAAGAGTCGGACATGCCTGAGTGACTTCACTTTCCCTGAAATTTTCACTTTCATGCATTGAGAAGGAAATGGCAACTCACTCCAGTGTTCTTGCCTGGAGAATCCCAGGGATGGGGAGCCTGGTAGGCTGCCATCTATGGGGTCGCACAGAGTCAGACACGACTGAAGTGACTTAGCAGCAGCAATACCGAGAGAGCTTCTTTGTGACTTACTCTGACTCTCAATTTCATTTCTGAAAAGTAGGGTTTTTGTAATGCTTACAGCAGAAAATGCATCTCAAGGGCTTAGCCTGAAGCCTGATACGTAGAATGTACTGAATAAATATAAACTAATATTATTGCTAAAATCCCTAATCCTTGAAATGAGAATAGCTGTGGGTCAGCGGCGTGTTTGGAACCCGGCTGATGGGAGGCGGCCTGTTGCTGTTCCTGCTGCCACTGTCATTGTTACTGCTATTAAGCCACACACAGATTGACACTCATTCTGTTAGGGAATTCTGAAGGTTCACAGAATTAAAGTTCATTTATCAAATTTCAGAAGATGACAATGAGAAAAGGGAGACATTACTTTTAAAAGTATTGCTATTTGGGGGATAATTAATCAATATGGTGTCAGCATTTACGATATTGATGATCTGGTGTTTTCTATGTAGGTTAAGCCAAAATAGAAAACTAAAATGCACCCATGCATGTGGAGTACCTGGCAAGGTATAAGTTCTCACTAACATCTAATAAGCACACTGGCTTCCAAAGTATCTTTGAGTGTTATTATTAACACTGTGGTGATATTCACACATTATTCAAGGTCTGGCCTAAAAGGAACATTAAAAAAAAAAAACAAAAAAAAAACTAGGCAGACTCCTTATCATGAACTCCCAGACACTGGTAAATGTCTTGTAGGAAGATCATGTGTAAAAAGAAATTTTGGGACTTAGCCTCCTATAAATCATTATGTTGCTTACTAAGAAAAGATTGTTTCAATACACCATTTGCCTATTAAACAGTTTTTATCTTCTGGAAACTGCTTAAACAGTATTTTATTAATATAAAACAATCTAGAAAATATTGAGAAGTATTTTCTGTACTATTTATTTGATATAGCTATTAAAAATAAAACTTAAAAAAACACACACATACACATGTGTGTGTGAATGTGTGTGTGTGTGTGTGTGTGTGATGTGTATACTATAAAGTACTTTATAAAGTACTATGAATCTAAGATAAAAAGATGCAACAAAAATATCTGGTGAAAAATGGAAGAAATGGAATGCCACTGAACAACTGGGAAAGGAGGGACAATATAACTCAAAAAATGCTTTCTAAACAGACTCCATAAAAGCAAATTTTCCTGGATTTGTATATATTTTTATTAGATATTTTTATCATTCTTAAGAAATGGAATCTGGAGACAAAGTGCTCTTGGATATACAAAAGAAAGAAGTGGAGGCATTTCACAACTCTTAAAATAGTTGTTTTGAATCAATTTTCATTAGGGTAGAGAAAATTCATGACAATTATTTAGAGTGTTATCTTGGGTGTTATCTTGAAATGACTTGGTTGTCAAAACAACAATTATTCTAGAGATGAACACTGTGGAAAGATTTTAAAATCTCTTTTATGACATGCCTATCATTTTCCATGGGAGATGCTCAGACTTTTTGAATAGGAACACCTATTAAAAACTGGGGCTCCAAAAACAATTTATATTTCATCTTACTTAATTTTGTCCTATTTTTAAAAACCATATATGACATTAAATTACTTTTTTCATTGTTAGAGGTAGAGCTTTGATGGCAAACGTACTTTAATGTTCTCCAAATTATCCTTTGAGTTATGATCATTTTTGTAGTTCTATGCTATTCTTTATGTACCACAGATAAGTGAATTAATGGATGTATTTATGTAAAGACTAGCCTCACTTCTATGGCCATTCTTAAAGCCAAAATTTACATCTTAACCACCTTACATCAAAGCCCCTTACTAACAACTGTTGACAGAATAAGCTTCTTTTTCTTGTTCAGTCACTAAATCGTGTCTGACTGTGACCCCCATGGACTGCAGCATACCACGCTCTCCCATCCTTCACTGTCTCCAGAAGTTTGCTCTAACTCATGTCCATTGAGTCTATGATGCCACCCAATCAGGTCATCATTAGTCACTCATCTTTCCTTCTGCCTTCAATCCTTCCCAGCATGAAGATCTTTTTCAACGAGTTGGCTCTGTACGGTTGTTCCAAAGCCTAGTAGTAAATGTAGAATTTCAAGGTGCATATTGGCCAAGGCAATGTTCCTCATTTAGTACTTATATCTCTTAAATCTGTGTATTTAAATCTAATTTAAAGAATATACCCCAAGAGATTAAAAAATGACAAAATAGAATGGTTATATTTTAAACATCCCACTCTATCCTCAGAAATAAACAACAGAAACACATTTACAGTCCTATGAGAAAAATCAATGATGTCATAGATTCAGCTTTTCACAAAATGCTTATTTGTTAATTGACACAATAATCCTACCAGGAGGCTTTGTCAAGAAGCCTGTGAATAACTCAGCAGGGTAAAGTTGAGGAGTAAATGAAATAAAATTGAAGGTTAAGAGATTTTTTTGTTTTCAAAAACTCTTTATAAATCTTTGAACATCCCTCTAGCTCCAATTTACCAGTCCCACTTGACCAGATCACCTGAAATTCCTTAATTGTTCAGCATGGTTAGCTTCAGATTTAAAATCAAGTGTTTTGCCATACATCAACATATATCTCGCCGCAGGAATACATGTGTTCCCCGTCCTGAACGCCCCTCCCTCTGCCCTCCCCATACCATCCCTCTGGGTCGTTCTGACTGGGAATTTGATAGTATTTCGGGTCGCAGAAAGTTGTGTCTAAGTACACACTCTGGATGTCTTTCACTCTGAAAACAATATTGAAACAAGGAGTGTGACTCATTTCACGGGAAATAAAATATGAAGCCTACACTTTCAAAAAAATAAAAAATAAAGTGTTTGCCAAATTAGGTTCATCAGCCTCATTCTCCACTGTACATGACTTTGGGTAACTGGATAAATTCAGAAAATAAAATTAATTTTTAGCCTGGATGATGAACTATTTGCTTTACAGATGAAGGAAGAGAGAGGAAACAATGGAGTGAGTGAAAGTATTCACTCACTCACAATGCAAAGAAATGAATGCATAGTGTCCAGAATTTGAAATCAAAAGATATAAAATTTCAAAGCTTTTGAATTCATTAAATTTTGTTTTAGATCACAGAAAATGGAGATTGCAATTCTCTTAAATAGAATTAACAGCTCTATCCATTACATAGTTTCTCATTAAACCTTCCTGAATGCCTGGTTTTATCACAGTGCTTATAGAAACTTTAGGGCAGGTTGAAATTTGCTCTTAATTCCAAAATTCTTTATCCAACTGTTAGATTTTTTAAGGCAAAGGTTGCCCTGTTTTCATTTCAGAACTACGATGCTTTTAGTGAGTGGTACCTTCTTTAAAGTGGACCACAGCAAATGGCTTTTAAAAGTTCAATTTAGCTTTGCATAATTTAAAGGCTCAGTACATAAAGCAGATAATGAATTTTTAATTGACTTTTTTTTTTTTAAGATTGTTAGTTTCATAGAAAAAGGGAAGGTGCAGCGATTCCCCATTGCCCCCTGCCCCTGCTCACGTGTAACCTCTCCCATATTCAGCATCTCCCACCACAGTGGTACATTTGTTACAATTAATAAACCTGCGTTGACACGTGATAATCACTCAAGGTCCATGGTTTACCTTAGGGCTCACTCTTGGAGTTGTGCATCCTGTGAGTTAAGACAAAGGTAAGATGGTACATTCTCTACCCATTAGTATGACGTCATACAGAGCATTGTCACTGCCCTGAAAAATCCTCTGTGCTTTACCAATTCACCCCTCAGCCTTCTCCTGCCAACCCCTGGCAACAACTGATTTTCATCCTGTCTCAGAAATAAATAGCCAAAACACATTTACAGCCCCATGAGAGCAATCAGTGACTCCACAGACTCCAGCTTCCCACCAAACGCTGGAAGTTTTGCTTTTCCAAAGATGCCAGAGAGCTGGAATCGTACAGTATGTACCTTCCTCAGACTGGTTCGTTTCACTTAGTAAAATGCATGTAACGTTCTTTCATGGCTTGATAGCTCATTTCTTTCTAGTGCTGAGTAATATTCCCTTGTCTGGGTGTGGCATAGTTTATTGATACATTCACCTACTGAAGAACATCTTGGTTGCTTCCAGGTTTTGGCCATTATGAATAAAGATGACGTAAACACTCATGTATGAGTTTTTTTCATTGTGGACATTGGTTTTCAGCTTCTTTGAGTAAATACTAAAGAGTATGGTTGTGGGCTTCCCTGATGGCTCAGTGAGTAAAGAATCCCCCTGCAATGCAGGAGTGGGTTTGATTCCTGGGTCGGGAAGATCCCCTGGAGGAGAGCATGGCAACCCTCTCTAGTATTCTTGCCTAGAGAATCCCATGAATAGAGGAGCCGGGCAGGGTACAGCCCATGGGGTTGCAAAGAGTTGGACACAACTGAACAACTAAGCATGCGTACATGTGATTGTTGTATTGTAAGAGCATGTTTAATTTTGTAAGAAACCACCAAACTATCTTCCAAAGTGGTATCTCATTATTGTCTTAACTTGGATTTCTCTGATAATGTGGAATATATTTTCATATTATTTTTCATCTATATACATTCCTTGGTAAGGTGTCAAAGTCTTTGGTCCACTTCTTAAACAGATTATCAAACAATGCAACTTTACCACACCTCCATTCAGTTCAGTTCAGTTCACTCGCTCAGTTGTGTTCGACTCTTTGCGACCCCATGAATCACAGCATGCCAGGCCTCCCTGTCCATCACCAACTCCCGGAGTTCACTCAGACTCACGTCCATCAAGTCAGTGAAGCCATCCAGCCATCTCATCCTCTGTCGTCCCCTTCTCCTCCTGCCCTCAATCCCTCCCAGCATCAAAGTCTTTTCCAATGAGTCAACTCTTCGCATGAGGTGGCCAAAGTACTGGAGTTTCAGCTTTAGCATCATTCCTTCCAAAGAAATCCCAGGGCCGATCTCCTTTAGAATGGACTGGTTGGATCTCCTTGCAGTCCAAGGGACTCTCAACAGTTTTCTCCAACACCACAGTTCAAAAGCATCAATTCTTCGGCACTTAGCCTTCTTCATAGTCCAACTCTCACATCCATACATGACTACTGGAAAAACCGTAGCCTTGACTAGACGGACCTTAGTTGGCACTCTGCTTTTGAATATACTGTCTAGGTTGATCATAACTTTTCTTCCAAGGAGTAAGCGTCTTTTAATTTCACGGCTGCAGTCACCATCTGCAGTGATTTTGGAGCCCCAAAATATAAAGTCTGACACTGTTTCCACCGTTTCCCCATCTATTTCCCATGGAGTGATGGGACTGGATGCCATTAAAAAATAATTTCTATGTAAAAGAACCAAAGCCTTAGTAGAATTCAGTATCTTGCTTGAGGCCACATATCACCAACTTGAAGAAAGTAATGCAAGTCAATTCTGTATGATCCCCAAACCCAGGCTGAAATCACTATGCTTAACTGACTCCTATTCAAGAGACTGGAAATGATACATAGGTCTAAATCTGACTTGAACAAACATATGAAAGAATATTTAAAGCTGAGATATAAACATTCCCCAGAGAGAGGAGAGGGGCTGTGACTGGAGTTAATCATTAATCATGCCTACACGAGGAATCAAGCCTACACATTACTTTGCCAACAAAGTTCCATCTAGTCAACTCTGTGGTTTTTCCAGTAGTCACACCCAGACATTGCTCTGCATATTTCATCTGGCTCTTCATATGTATCTTTAATCATATGATTTAATTTATGGTAAGAGTATGGTATTTCCCCAAGTTCTTTGAGCCACTTCAGCAAATTTATGAAATCTGGGAAGGTGTTGGTGTTCTGGGAACTTCTGATCTGTAGCCAGATCAATCAGAAATTGTGGGTAATCTGGGGACCTACTACTTTCAACTGGTGTCTGAAGTAGAAAGGAAGCAGACTTGAGGGACTGAGTCCTTAACCTATGGGAGGATCTACACTGTCTCCAGGTGGATAGGACTTGAATTGAGTTAACGCGTAGGGCAATCAGGCTTCTCTGGGAGCTCGGTAAAGAATCCGCCTGCAATGCAGGAGACCCTGGTTCGATCCCTGGGTTGGGAAGATCCCCTGGAGAAGGGAAAGGCTATGCACTCCAGTATTCTGGCTTAGAGAATTCCATGTACTCTGTAGGCCATGGGGTCGCAAAGAGTCAGACACGACTGAGCGACTTTCACAGGATAATCAGCCGATGTCCCAGAGGATTGTCTGGTGTGGTACACACTAAGCACACATTCTGTGTCCAGAAGTGTTAGAAATGAAGTGTACTATGCAAGTGGAAAAGAAAACATGCAGGTGGGAAGACTGTGTAGTTTTTCTAATAATTAGTAATTCATGCCTTTTCAAGGATGGAGTCAAAGACAAACATTAGAACAAGAGAGTCTCCTAGTGCTCTTAGTTTTTATTTATTTATTTATTTTTTTAAGGAAATTGCAAGTGTTTTAGGAGCTCTCTCCATGCCAGGAACTGAGGGCAGAAACCAATTATCTCATACTGATACATACAATAACATGGATGAATTTCAAAGGCAGTATATGATTAAAAGAAGCCAGAGTTATACACACTGTAGGATTCTGTTTATCTGATATAGGCAAAAATTAAGGACAGAAAATAGATCACTGATTGACAGTGCTTGGTGATAGCTGGAGAGAATGACTGCAGAGGGGCATAATAAAATGATCTTGGATGATGAAACTGCCCTGTGTCTTGATTGTGCTGGTGATTATATAACTGTAGGGCATAACTCATAGATTCTTTTTAAAATTTTCATTGTTTTTAAATAATAACTCATAGATTCTTAAACTCGTGTATTCATAACTCATGTATTCTTAAAAAGGCAACTTATGTTTGTAAATTATACCTCAATTAAGCATACACATATTCCTTGAAGACCTGAGATATAAAGCTAAAGGAAAAGAAGGCAGCATATTTATTAGTTGCTCTATCTCTTCTTGTATTAGTTTACAAGGGCTGCTATAACAAATTACCAAACAAACTGGGGAACATAAGGAATATAAATTTATTTGCAGTTCTGGAGGCTAGAAATCTGGAATCAGGAGAGGTGTTAGCTGGGCCGTGATCTCTCTCTGAATGCTCTAGCGAGCCTGAAGACACTAGGTATTACCTCATCTTAAATGAACTAATATATCTATAAAGATTATATTTGTTATTGAACTCAGGTTCTGCTTCTCACCATTCAAATGGCAATACTCATGACAAGTGTTGGTAAAAAGGGAAGTTGTTTTAATCAGAAAATCTGGCAATCTGGGGAAAAGGCTGGACTCATGTCCCCAAACCAAGTCTAAATATTCTGTTCAGCCGTGGAAGTTTTTAAAGGGAAAAAGGGGAAATAGTCTGAGTTAACCATTAAAATAGGAGGTCAGATTCATCATCATATCTGCCGATTTCTCCTGATCTTTGTTTGCATGCTATTTTGCCCACATGGTCTGCCGGCTGATTTGCTAAGGGGGAGGTTGGGAGTAGAGAGTCGGTTCATTCTTCAACTGCTGAATTCATTTATTGTCGTTCAGTCACCAAGTCATGTCCAACTCTTTGTAATTCCATGGACTGCAGCATGCAAGTTTCCCTGCCCTTCACTCTCTCCCGAAGTTTGCTCAAACTCATGTTCCTTGAGTGAGTGATGCCATCCAACCATGTCATCCTCTGTTGCCCCCTTTTCCTCATGCCCTCAACGTGTCCCAGCATCAGGGTCTTTTCCAGTGAGTCAGCTGTTCACATCAGGTGGCCAAAGTATTGGAGCTTCAGCTTTAGCACCAGCCCTTCCAATGAAGATTCAGGGTTGATTTCCTTTAGGATGGACTGGTTTGAACTCCTTGCTGTCCAAGGGTCTTTCAAAAATCTTCTCCAGCCCCATTGTTCAAAGGCATCGATTCTGTGCCAGTCAGCCTTGTTTGTGGTCCAGTTCTCTCATTGGTGCATTGCATATGGCTACTGGAAAAGTCAGAGCTTTGACGCTACAGACCTCTGTCGGCAAAGTGGTGTCTCTGCTTTTGAATACACTGTCTAGGTCTGTCATAGCTTCTTTCCAAGGAGCAAGCAACGTTTAATTTTATGGCTGCAGTCAGCATCCACATTGACTTTGGATCCCAAGAGAATGAAACAAATATAAATATAAATCTTCAGTTATACTTCTTTTAATCTAGGAAAGGAATCAATAGATAAGGCAAGGCATGGTGTACATTCAGTAGAACAGAAGTCAAGAGTTAGGTTAAATGTTACCTAGTGATCTCGTTTTTATGCTTAACATTTAAGAGGAACAAATTAGGCAAGCAGGAAAGGGACAAAAGAACTGCTTATATATTTCCAAATATGTTTAACTTATAAGATTCCAGGTGAACATGAAATCAGGGGCAGGGCACTATATAAGCTATGAAAGTTCTAACGGAACTATATACATTGAGTTGCAGTTCTGATATGGTGATTTTATGTAGATATTTCCAGATATTTTTCTGTGCAATTAATAATCTTGAGAAATATCTGAACTGAGATTCTCATATCATAATGGTGTACAACAAATTTTAAATTGAGTAAGGATGTGAACAAGCAGTTTAGATACAGCATCCAAATGGAGCAGCTGGGGCACATTTGGCAAAGAGTAAAACCTTCTAAAGAGATATTGCAAGAATATTTCAAATAATGCTCACTCATTTATGAACGTGTCAGAGGACCATTTTATAATTGGTCGGAATTTCTGTGTAGCTTTTACAAAGAAGCAGTGATTCCAGCAGGGCTGATTCAAATGGCTTCATTCGCCAGTTTCCACAGATCCCATCTGGTTCTAGTAATCTGGCCAAGTCCGTATAGGACAAATAATTGCTGTTGCATAATGCCTCCCTGAGAGCACATAAGCTCACTTTTTAATAATATATCAATATTTCCTTATATTTACCAAACACTTATTTACAAGTTCATGTTGCTTAGATAAAAATTCAGTCTTAACTCTTCACCTCTGGGCACTAGCTTAAAGCAGATGTGACATTTTGGCCATTCCAAGCCTGTGTCTGAAATGGTTACATGTTTCTACTCTCTTTCTCTACTGGAGCCAAGCCTAAACAAATTAGGGCTGAAACACAGGACAGTGAGAAACATACTGCCTATTCACCCAGTCATTTTTATTGACGATAAATTCCCAGCTATGTTAGTAAGGCTCTTTTTGTCCAGTTGGTGCCAGCCAAGCTGACCCTCAAACATATAAAGACGTCCAGTCAAGAACAGCCAAGCCTGACTCAGATCAGCACGCCTGCCTTGTTTATCCAAAGACATGTGAACAAAAACAAATGTTAATTGTTCTAAGCACAAATTTTTAAAATGGTTTGTCAATAGCAATACATAATATATTAATACAGTAGGGTTAAGAAATACCAATAAACAGCATACAAGAGTATTGATGAGTACCTGTTAGGTCAACATAGCTGTGCTTCCATGTTTTGTTTCAGTAAAGAGACTCATTGGGAGGGGGTGATCATTAGCACTTAATTAATCAAAATCAAAATTTCCATAATCAATTCTTTTTTAAACCCAATACTCAATCATTTGCTTTCCATTGCATGTTCACCATTATATTTTTATTAAATTTAGATTCTGGAAAATGTTTCAGCTAAAAACAGAATTCATTTTTTCTCTTTGCTTTATCACATATCTTCTTTTGTTGTTTACAATATGACCACAGCAAAAGTACTAAGTATTCACTGTAGCAAAATACACCTGAAACATGCAGGGGAAGCCGCCAGAATGAATCATTCAGATTATGACATGAAAAGATGATCAAGAGAGATAGACTGTCTTTCATTAAGCCAGCTGTACTTTGTGTGTGTGTGTGTGTGTGTGTCTGTGTGTCTGTGTGTTTTCTCTAGCCATCAATTGTAAAATGTTTGGTTAATTAGCTTTCCTTTTACTCTTCACCTAAAATTACTTCAGAGAATCACATTGCAGTTGTATTCATTTTAAAGCAATTCATTTGCACATTTCAGTTCATGTAAAAATTTTAACAGCTAAATTGTTTTCTGTCTTCCTTGATTGTAAAGGATTTTCAACCACAGATTATGCCTTCCATCCACTTTCTTGAACAAAAGAACACAAAACTCATCAGATATTTTGAAGAAAAATCATAACGCTAGGAATGAAACATAACCACCTCCTGGCCAGCATGTGAAATTATTTCCTCTAGAGAATTGATCTTCTTTGTAGAAGGGCATTTCATAATTATAATTTGTTAGCAAGGTCTTTCACATATAAAATTAAGATGCATGACAGTGCAAGATTGCTAACAGAGACACTACGGGATCATACTAGGTTTCTAAAAAAAAAATTAATGCAGGAAATATAGAGGTTTCTGAGAAAATAGGATTAACATTGATATAGAAAGCCCCTACCCAGTGTCCATAGTTCAAATCAAAGCCACTCATTTAAAGGTCAATTGCTGTTTGGTGACTGCAGTTTGACAAACAGACTGACATGGTCCGATTCAAAAAGTCCACATGTCTCTCTCACATTTGTGACATTAATGGATTCTTCTGTGGCTTTACAGAGGCCAAAGTTTGAATAAATCTTGGAAAATGGGCTTCTTCTTTACCATAGATATATTTACCATGGATATTGTCTGTGCTTTATTAGTAGAACAACTTGAAAACGTTCTGCTTTACTTTTACATGCCAACTATAGCAATATTGAAAATAACTTTCTGAGCTGAAGAAATGAAAATAACAACCATAACAACAACAACAAAAAAACACATTTGCTCCAAAGGTTCTATTTCCATTGTCCTTAAAATTTACGGGAATATTTTCAAACTACTACTCACTGTTTTCAAGATTAAGGTCTTCTATTACAAAATCAGTGTAAATTTCAACATTTTTCTTCCAATGTTATTTTTCTGAAAATAAAATAATCTAAATACATCCTCCAGTCATTTTATTGCTTGGTTTGTCTTTCTGTGAAACTATCATCTCTTGTCATGTCCAGCTCTTTTCCACTTGCCATAAAGTGAAGGGACCAGATGCGATGATCTTAGTTTTTCAAACCTCTCTAGCAGTTTTAATTCTGCCATTGTTGTCCAGAATATGGCTCTAGCAGTGCAGATTAATCTTAGAAACTAAACACGGAAGTGCCAGGCAAAATTATAGGAGCGTTTCTAAAAGAAAGCTTGAAAGATCATCAAAAATTGGTCTTAGCCCAATTTTCCAACTTATGAAGTGTCATAATCTTTTCTTGATCCAAGATGCTTCTTATTAAAGTATACCAGGGTGCATTTACGAGACTGTGTGTACATGCTTGTGTGCTAAGTTGCTTCAGTCGCGTCTGACTCTTTGTCATCCCATGGATTGTAGCCTGCCAAGCTCCTCTGCCCATGTGATTCTCCAGGCAAGAATACTGGAGTGGGTTGCCATGCCCTCCTGGACCAGGGGATCTTCATGATCCAGGGATCGAACCATGTCTCCTGCGGCTCCTGCATTGCAGGCAGATTCTTTATTGCTGAGCCACTGGAGAAACCCATTTATAAGGATGCTGCTGCTGCTCCTAAGTCACTTCAGTCATGTCCGACTCTATGCGACCCCATAGACGGCAGCCCACCAGGCTCCCCTGGATTCTCCAGGCAAGAACACTGGAGTGGGTTGCCATTTCCTTCTACAATGCATAAAAGTGAAAAGTGAAAGGGAAGTCGTTCAGTTATGTCCAACTCTTCACTACATTATCCTAATTACACATCTCTCAGGCTATTGCCCTTTAGAAAAGAGATGCTATTTGCAACTTAGAGTATCTGATCATTTCTCTCTCTTTTTTTTTTCCCCTCTAAAAGCTACATGATTATTTCTTGCCATACAGTCCTTATCATTTTGTTTTTTCCTTCTGGCTACTGTTTTTTTTCTCTCTCTCTTTTTTTTTCTAATTATATTCGATATGCGCATGTGCTCAGTCATGTTCGACTCCTTGCAACCCCATGGACTGTAGCCATTATATTCAGCATTGTGCTTTAAAAAGTACTGCTTTTTAAAGTTTTGTATATTAAATGATTTTTTTCTTCACAGTATTTTCTTTTAATTGAGAGTGTTTCTCTACCTTATTTAACATTCTATAAACATTCAAGAAAAAGCAAACAAAAACGAATTGATAATTTAGAATGTCACTGTGGGGTGAGTTATTCTATTTGAATAACAGTGTGAAATTTAAATTGTTTGAGAAAGTTATAGGATAAATCCAATGTTTAAAAAAATTTAAAAAGTATTATATGTTATGGACTGATAAAACAATTAATGATAAAAGTAAGTCCAGATGAAATAAAGACACTTAGACTGACATGAAAAGGGTACATAAAGCTCTCAGAACATAGCTTCTGAGAGCTACCCAACAAGCAAGCAAAAAGGCAAATGCAGAATTTAGCAAAGTGAGTTACGCTGAGAATTAGGAAAAAGTATAAAAGCTAAGGCTTTTGCTAATGACTAATTCTTGACCATCTGTATTAAGGAGGAGACATAAACTAGAAACCTGTTAAGTCACTTCAGTTGTGTCCGACTCTGTGCGACCCCATAGACGGCAGCCCACCAGGCTCCCCTGTCCCTGGGATTCTCCAGGCAAGAACACTGGAGTGGGTTGCCATTCCCTTCTCCAAAATAGAAACCTAGACATGACTAATTTTCAGCAGAAAACTAGGAGTAAAGTTTTTAACAATGTTAAAATTCCAGATCAATCACTTATTTTTCCACCAGAGAAACAGTTTCTTATAAAGAGATGCTGTGGATGGATGCCATCAGTTTCTGTTGAATATTATTGTGATGTGTGAATGAAAGTTTTATAGAATTTGAACATATCAACCAAGGTAGTCAGACCCATCATGCATAAATTTGCACATACATATAATACATATAAATATATATACCTTTGTTGAGAGGGTGCAGAGAAGGGAACAAGGGAGTATAACATAATATTCAAATCTCCATTGCATTTTTTCACTAGATAAATATGTTCAATTTGTAAACATTTGTGAAATGTTTTCCACCAATTAAATATCTGTCACTTGAGGGAGGATAATATATTTATCATATGCTTTAGCATGTATTTTGGGAATATTTATACAAATGTTTCAGCAATATTGCACATATATTACAAAAAATGAGAAGGCAATTCACTTAAAATTAGTATCTTGGCTTTCTTGAATCTACTTACTACTCTTGAAAAAGCTTAAGTATAGACTTAAGAAGCCCCAAGAAGTGGAATTCTATGTCTTAGCTGAAAAATTGTGTTATCTGTGTAACTCAACTAACTAGTTAGAGCCAAATCTACAAATAATTATGGTAAACATTTTACAAACTCATTTCATGGAGCTGTGTCACAACGTCCAGATTTAATACAATTCTTGTTTGTACTACAAGTGGTAGTTAGGTATAGAATAGATTAGATCAGTCTTTCAGTTCAAATGAGTTACCATCCTTAATCTGGTATCTTTCACCTACAATCTGATGGTACTTTGCAGAGAGGTAGTTTATAGGCCATTCAATACAATAAAAGAAAGTCATAATTTGATGCATGATTAAAATACATCTAACTCCACATAAGCTGATGATCTTCAGCTCTTCAGAATTTATCAAATTACTTAATATATCAAGTGTGGATGTAAAAGTTGGACTATAAACAAAGCTGAGTATGGAAGAATTGCTGGTTTTGAACTGTGGTGTTGGAGAAGACTCTTGAGAGTTCTTTGGACTGCAAGGAGATCCAACCAGTCCATCCTAAAGGAGATCAGTCTTAGTGTTCATTGGAAGGACTGGTGTTTAAGTTGAAACTCCAATACTTTGGCTACCTGATACGAAGAACTGACTAATTTGAAAAGACCTTGATGCTGGGAAAGATTGAAGGCAGGGAGGAGAAGGGGACAACAGAAGATGAGATGGTTGGATGGCATCACTGACTCAATGGAGATGAGTTTGAATAAACACCGGGGGTTGATGATGGACAGGGAGGCCTGGTGTGCTGTGGTCCATGGGGTTGCAAAGAGTCTGACATGACTGAGCGACTGAACTGATCTGAATATATCAGGTAATTTAGTTTTTACTTTTAATTTCAATTATTTTTGCACAGAAAATTCTTGAAACGGAAGCTGAATTTTTTCAGCTGTTGATGCTGTTCTATATAGCACTTTACCCAAAGGATAACACTCCCTTAATACTTAAGAATCCACAATGATTTTCAAACATTTACTTGGGTAAATATGAAAATACTCCTACTAGTTGCTATTTTTGACATATTAACAGAAGAATGGCAATATTTCAATACATTGGCAGAATGCAGAGCCTGTAACCGATTAGGTCATTATTCATACCTAGTAAGAGGTTAAGAACTATAGAAAAAGTATATGAAAAAACACAAAAGTGGATTCTGTGGGGGGATTTAGAAAGTATGAAGACACATTTTTCTTTAATTCTTGCCTCCACAGAAAAAAAAAAAAGAAATCAATACATAAAAACACAATTTAGCAATATTTGTCAGAGATTTAGTTTCAATTATAAGAAGCCTAATATCAATCTGCTACTAGTTGGCTATACATTTTTGAACTAGAAATTTACGTTTTTGTTTACTCAATTAAAATTAACTTAATTATAGATATTTGTTCCTTATATATAACAGTGTAGTCATAAAGTGTCTGAACTCCATGAAATTGTGACACTCTAAGCTATTTCTCCATACTAGAATTTGGAGAGGAATTAATCACGTTAAGCTATGATCTTTTTCACTATAACAACAAAAACTTGTGATAGTGAAGTATGAAGAGAAGACTAGTCTCTCATTTTATTGAAGATCAGACCAAATATAGAGTAATCAATAAGCACATGGGCTGTTTGCGTGTGTACATGTGTGTGAATGCATGGAAGTCTGTGTGTGATATGTTTGAATTTTCTCTATAAACTTCTGGACTTTAGGGAAAAATAATATATGTATTTACATGAGCTCCTATGAAGGATATAATTAGCCAGAGTCCAGTGGTGTTACTCTTGAGTGAATATCCCTCTCTTGTGTGTTTCCTTCCTGTCTATCCTGCCCATATGTAATTTAGAGTATGTGTACGTTGCTAAAGTACTATACTGTTACTTCAACGCAAACACGTTCAACAATACATAGGTTTTCTCAATGGAAGTTGGTAACTATGCATTATAGTAATGGAAACAATATGAAAATTTAATTGATTTTTTCATATTTTCCTTTCTGAATAAAGCTGTCTTTTTATTTAACTCACAAATCACGAAATGGATTCAATCATAATGAAAATATAAAAGAAATCAGAATTATGAAAAAATAAATGAATTTGAGTAGACTACTTGAAATCAAATACAAATTATTAAAGAGTACCAAGAAACCAAAGATCTGCCCTCAAAAATCATTGTAAAGATCATATGTTAAAGTTCAGAATAAAAAATTAATATTTCTTCCCAGAGGATAGTGCAAATGACTCACGTCTTTAAACTGTCCAGGAATAACCCCAGAAGTCAACCTAATAAAACATACTCAGAGGTACTTAAGTTATTGAAGTTACATTTCTCCATACTAGAATTTGGAGAGGAATTAATCACGTTAAGCTATGATCTTTTCACTATAACAACAAAAACTTGTGATAGTGAAGTATGAAGAGAAGACTAGTCTCTCATTTTATTGAAGATCAGACCAAATATAGAGTAATCAATAAGCACATGGGCTGTTTGCGTGTGTACATGTGTGTGAATGCATGGAAGTCTGTGTGTGATATGTTTGAATTTTCTCTATAAACTTCTTTTTTTTCATTAATATATTCATGTTAATTGTTAAAAATGCCAAATCATATTTTATTCTTTTTTATTTTTATTTTTACTTTATTTTGCTTTATAATACTGTATAAACTTCTTTAAATCAGTTTAAAATTACCAAACCAGCCTTCTGATGATTTCTTGTCTTAGATGTATTCATTTCATTTTAGTTATCAAAAACATAGTGCTCTCATAAATTAATTGAGATTTAAGTCCAATTTCAACGGAATGTAAACCAAAAATGACAGAAAATGTTAACATAGAGTGTAAGGCCAAAATCTTTCTTAGGATGTGGGGAGCAATGAGGATATAAAACAAATCTGATATTTCTCATTCAAAGATAGAACTACTCAATGACCTTAATACTAAAAGAGGGCTTGGGTGGAAGAAAAGAGTTAGAACTCAACTTAGCAATTTCACTTGACTGACACATTCGTCAGTGTCTTATGATCCAGCAGACCCACTTTGATGGGCACCCCAGCTGCATTTCCAGGCTCTAATGAAGGGTTGTTCTGTTGTACTACTTAAGTCTAGAGCAATCTTACAGTTAATGTCATGGGTTAAACAGGACAGAAGCAAGTGTTGGATGAAACCGTTTTTGTTTTGTCACCAAGACTGATCTTATTACTTGCTTTTGAGCTGTTGGAAGAAAATCTTAAAGATAATTTTAAACATTTCATAGCTTGCCTGGAACTTTGACCCTACAGGATGAGAAACGAATGTGATATTGTTAAAGATTATTGTCATTTGACAATTTTTGTCAAAATAGCGAAGATTCCAAATGTCTCTGTCTGCACTTGATGTGGATAAATCTGTAGGCTTTTATTCCCGTGGGAAACAATTCCAAAGAGAGTTGATCGTATTTAATATTTCAAGACTAATTACTTAGAGTAGGACTTAGGTTGCAGCTAATATTACAGTGATTGATATTGAAGCTCATTTTCTACTGAGGCTTTTAGCTGTCAAGATTAACCATAATAATTATGTTGTAGATTTTTAAAAACTTTCTCTTGAGCTAGCTGTTGTAATAAATAGATGAAGCGCCAATCATAACCAAATCCTTTGGCTATAGGTCAAACTCCTTTTAGTAGAAATACTATGTGGGCATTAGTTGGCTCCTTTTTCTTCATTTTCCATTCCAAATATTGTCCTTCCCTCCCGTCTTCTCTCCTCCAGTGGTTCTCCATCTGAGCTATGGGGAAGTAATTTGATTATTTTCTCTTAAAATGGACTTGAAAAATCAGACATAAACTAGTCACCTGGATTAAGAGAAGGGGCAGAAGGTGGCTAGGAGACTTTTACCCTGGGGTCACTACACTAGGAATATTTGAGAAGGACAATTGCATTGAGCCTCCGTACACTTCCCCTGCAGAATCTCTACCCAATATTTATTATCCATTAGTTCTTGCCTCTAAATTTGCTACTGCATTCCCAGGTTATTTCTGCAGGGTATTTATTTATCCTAATAGGGGTCCTTGAAGGCTCAGGTGTACTTGGTTAAATTTTCTGATGCCAGAAGCCAACTAATTGGATTTGTTAATCTTTAGGGTCTGGTTTTCCCTGTAGGGAAAAAAAAAAAGTGTTCCTTTTAAATAATATAGTACTCAAAGACACACACATTTACTCAACTTGCTGAATCTTATGGAAAACAAACAGCTTGAATCTAAGTTTGTTTGAACACTACTTCCCAGAATGAATGTGGAAACTATTTCACATCCTTCTGAAGTCATGGGAAATAAAAAGGATTATATTTTTATAATTATGTGTTCAATAAATCACAAGATTGGCCTCTTTGCAAAATAAACACCATAGGTGACATAAAAATGTAACTTATCTTAAACAAGTGGAGATCATAAGAAAATAACTTGTTGCTTTATGCCTTTTATAGAGTGGATTCCTTTTCATACAATCATAAAGTTAAATAAATATATTCTTTTTATATTTACTTTGCAATTATTTGTGAAGCACTGTGTGTACTCACTCAGTCATATCCAACTCTTTGTTACCCATGGACTGTAGCCCTCCAGTCTCCTCTGTCCATGGGATTCTCCAGGCCAGAATACTGGAGTGGATTGCCTTGCCCTCCTCCAGGGGATCTTCCCAACCCAGGGATCAAACCCAGGTCTCCCAGATTGCAGGCGGATTCTTTCCTGTCTGAGCCACCAGGGAAGCCCTAGATAGTAATATGAAGCACTAGATAGCAATCATAATGAAAGCACTACCAAAATTTCATAAGTGTTTATTAATTGTCAGGCCGTATATTTAGAAATTGCTAGACATTGGTTTGTGGTACCTGTATATTTCATTATGGAGTAAATAATTACTATGTTAAACGTGCTAATATTGAGGCTCAGTTCAGTTCAGTTCAGTCTCTCAGTCCTGTTTGACTCTTTGCGACCCCATGAATCACAGCACACTAGGCCTCCCTGTCCATCACCATCTCTCGGAGTTCACTCAGACGCACGTCCATCGAGTCAGTGATGCCATCCAGCCATCTCATCCTTGGTTGTCCCCTTCTCCTCCTGCCCCTAATCCCTCCCAGCATCAGAGTCTTCCAATGAGTCAACTCTTCGCATGAAGTGGCCAAAGTACTGGAATTTCAGCTTTAGCATCATTCCTTCCAAAGAAATCCCAGGGATGATCTCCTTCAGAATGGACTGGTTGGATCTCCTTGCAGTCCAAGGGACTCTCAAGAGTCTTCTCCAACACCACAGTTCAAAAGCATCAATTCTTCGGCACTCAGCCTTCTTCACAGTCCAACTCTCACATCCGTACATGACCACTGGAAAAACCATAGCCTTGACTAAGTCATATTAAATGGTATACTTCACATTGACAAGCCAATGAGATGGCAGAGTTGAGGTCTGAATCTGAGTGTTTGGGACTCCAGGTGCCGTGATACCTCCCTGTGTGCCACGCCCAGTGTTAAGTGCGTATATACAAAACTGAACAAGGGAGCATGATATTTTGTATAAGGTTATCTGTGCCCCAGAAAATTAAAAGAAATAATAGAACACCTAACTTAGGTGTTCCTTAGGGTTAAGAAGATTGCTAAGGGAAGGAGACATTTATAGCAAGAACCAAAAAATGACCAGGATTAGACAATATGGGAGGGCAGGGTGGTTGCATTAGTCGGGGTCCAAAAGGAAATGGAGTGTATCCACAAAATAGGCTTATTTAAGGGTAGTTTAATGACGTTACTTACAAAATGTGGGTATGGTATAGAGAAATCACAGGAATAATATGATATTGGAGGACTGGTAATATGAGTGAGCGCCACGAATGACAAGGTGGGAGTCCTTCTTGAAGGGTGCTTTTTCTGGAGCCAGAGCCCCTCAGTTCATGGGCATAGGTGTGGTACGATGCTGATGCGGCAGGGGAGAGGAGGAAGAATCAATCTTTCTCCTCTCCTCAATCATCAGTCTCTGTCCTCTAATTTTCTGGAGCTATTCTTCACTGACCAAGCCCAGCTGAAATCCAGAGGGCATAAGACCCATGGGCATCATCAAAGTGGAGCCTACCCTGGAGACACTCCACAGTGTGAAGGTTTGCAGCGTGAAGGGAGTGTAGCAGAATCACTGCAGACTTCACAGAATGTGAGTCAAAGAAGGAGATGTCTCTTGACCCTATTGATCTCACTGACTGTATTCAAGTAGTTACCTGTTCAGACCATTCTCTCCACATTCCACCTTCTGGAGGAGGACAAGAAAGCACCAAAGCTAACATTTGTGAAGTGTCTACAATGTGTCAGGCCCTCCTCTTTATCCTAGAGATAGGAGGATGAATTTCATCTGCTGATTCATGCATCAACCTGATGAAGCAGGAGAGCAAGGATTAATGCCATCCCCTGAAACTTCGCAAGAAACACGCACAGCGCGCAGAGAGGTCAAATTACTGATTTAAGGCATGCACCTCGTAAGAGATAAAGCTGAGGGCTTGCTGCCCTGGCAGACCATGATTCCATGGCACACACCGCATCTACTGCTGAAAGGTACACGGGGCCTTCGGCAAAGGGGACAGAGGGAATATGACCGGGGCAAGAGCCTTAGACAGTGGAGCAGAGGGTTTGCTTGTGCAGGGCTTTGAGACGGGCTACCTGGGGCGGAATCCCAGCAGAGCCATGTATTAGCTATAAAGCATTGGTCCAAGTTGTCTTCACCTAAAATGGGTAAGCATATTATGCGGAGTCGTCCCGAGATACCTCCCAGTTCCTCGGTGATGGCCTCCCGCTCAGTAGCGGATGAGTCCAGAAATCCATGCACAAAAGCACATGCCAGTAGGACCTCCCTGGAGGTGCAGTGGGTAAGAATCCACCTGGCAGTGCGGGAGACACGGGTTTGACCCCTCGCCAGGAAGATTCCGCATGCCTCAGAGCAACTAAACCGGAGGGCCGCAGCTGCTCAACGTGTGTGCTCCCACTTCTGAGCCCACATGCTGCCACAACTGAAGTCCACACGCGGCAAGGAAGAGTAGCCCCCTGCTCGCCACAGCTACAGAAAGTTCATGGAAAGCAGAAAAGGCCCAACACAGCCAAATAAATAAAACTGTTTTTAGAAGTACATGCTACTAAACCCCAGGCACACTTGTGTGCATGCCCAGGTAGTCAAAATCTTGTGTTAAAACCACAAGTTCCAAGGACCTGTCATGATTTTAAGCATGGAATATTCTAAAATAAATCCACTAAGATATTTAAGGACTAAATGTCCAGCACTGTATTAATACATAGCCTTGAGAAACATACAGAAGTGGGATGTGACTTCACTATCAACTAATATTTGATTAAATTAGAACTTTGTGAATATCTGTTAATTATGCTCTTCTGAGAGGACTTCAAGTCATATGGATGTTTGACAAATATGAAGTCTAAGTTTCCTTCTTGCATAGAATTTGGCTAAATTGACACATTCCTTTAAAGAATAAAACCGTTTGCTGAGGCTTCAGAAACTTATTGTACAAAGTTTTTATCGTTGCTGTTATTTCTAACTGCCCTAGCATTGTAACGAGATGTTGTTAGGATTTAAAATAAAGTTTCATATTTTAACTTGATATTAAATTGTAAAATATAAGCAGATATAAAAATAAATGTTTTTTTTTTCAATTAAAGATATCTTTACTCTCCTTATCCTCACATAATAGCAAAGACACATGAAGTAAGCAGAGTGGAAGCAAAAACAAAGGAAAAAAAATAGAACTGAAGAAGCCATTTAAATAAAAACAATTCAACCTTAGAATTATAGATTATAAAACACATCTGCCTTTGGAATCTTCAAAATGATTTTAGTTCCTTTTCTGAAATTGCACATAAGTTCTTAATTTTTTTGCTGGTCTCAAGGAACATGCTCTTGCTTTTATCTATTTGACTGTTTTGGAAGGTAGAAATTAGAGAGGGAGGTAATTTTTTATTTTTATTTTTCCCTGTTTATCTTTTGTTCTTAGTTTTTTTCTTGTACCAAGATTTGTTCTTAGCCAAGCTTCTTTTTCCTATTAATTACTAATTCAATTAGGAATGAGTGGATCAGCTTACAAAACTAAGTATCTTTAGAGCTAAATCAAATTGCATTTGCCTTGAGCTTGAAGTGAGAGCTTTAGATTAGCTGGAAAAAGATTTTCTTTCTTCTATTTAGGAAATGCTCTATTTTCACACTTTGGGTTCCCAGCAGGGATGAGCATTCATGCATCAAACTACAGTTTCAGGTAAAGACATTATTTTCCACTCTAACTTTTGACCAAGTGTATCATATGCTGAGTCTATCAATCAGCAACTAGGGTTTCAACTTTTTCTTAATACAAACTGACAAATAAGTGTTTGCATTTGTTTATCTATCCACAAGTATTTGAAATCTTTGTGAATAAGATTTATGCCCTGATCTTCCTTGAACTAGTCTTCCTTGAATCAGAATTTTGAGTACACAGTTTCCTAAGATGTTGCATGGAACAGATTTGACAGTCAATAAAATTTATTGAACAGATCTACTATCATCATGGATTTTGCACATTATTTTTCTGAAGCATTCCCCAAGAATATGGGTTTAGAAAAATAGTTTTCAAAATATTTTATTATACAACAGACTTCATATATTGATTTTAATACTATTTATCTCTTCAGCTTATATTAAAAAAAAAGTAAGAGGTTAAGGTAAGAATAATACCAACCATTCCTTTCTTCAGAGATAAATATAATTTTTTGTAACATATCTACCTCTGAGAAGTGAAGTTGCTCACTCATGTCCAACTCTTTGCAACCCCATGGACTGCAGCCTATCAGGCTCCTCTGTCTGTGGAATTTTCCAGGCAAGAGTACTGGACTGGGTTGCCGTTTCCTTCTCCAGGGGATCTTCCCGACCCAAGGACTGAACATGGGTTTCCCCCATTGCAAGCAGATGCTTTACCATCTGAGCCACCTGTAAAATCATGCCTTACAATCATAATATCTCATAATCTTTTTAGGCGTTAGATACTAGACGCTTAAGGCTTCTAGTTGGCTCAGGTGGTAAAGAATCCCAGGTGGCTCAGTGGTAAAGAATCCTCTTGCCAGTGCAGGAGACATGGGTTCAATACTTGGGCTGGGAAGATCCCTGGAGAAGGAACTGGCATCTCATTCCAGTATTCTTGAAGGGAAATGCCATGAACAGAGTAGGTTGACATGCTATAGTCTGTGGGGCTGCAAAAAGTAGACACAACTTAGGGACTAAACAACAGCAACAATGTTGGATACTAATATTTCAGTTCAGATCAGTTTAGTTCAGGCACTCAGTCCTGTCTGACTCTTTGTGGCCACATGAGCCATAGCACGCCAGACCTCCCTGTCCATCACCAACTCCTGGAGTCCACCCAAACCCATGTCCATTGAGTCAGTGATGCCATCCAACCATCTCATCCTCTGTCATCTACTTCTCCTCCTGCCCTCAATCTTTCCCAGCATCAGAATCTTTTCCAGTGAGTCAGCTCTTCCCATCAGGTGGCCAAAGTATTGGAGTTTCAGCTTCAGCATCAGTCCTTCCAATGAACAGCCAGGACTGATCTCCTTTAGGATGGACTGGTTGGACCTCCTTGCAGTCCAAGCAACTCTCAAGAGTCTTCTCCAACACCACAGTTCAAAAGCATCAATTCTTTGGTGCTCAGCTTTCTTCACAGTCCAACTCTCACATCCATATATGACTATTGGAAAAACCATTGCCTTGACTAGATGGACCTTTGTTGACAAAGTAATGTCTCAGCTTTTAAATATGCTGTCTAGGTTGGTCATAACTTTCCTTCCAAGCAGTAAGCACCTTTTAATTTCATGGCTGCAATCACCATCTTGCAGTGATTTTGGAGTCTGCAAAAATAAAATCTGACACTGTTTCTACTGTTTCCCCATCTATTTGCCATGAAGTGACAGGACCAGATGCCATGATCTTAGTTTTCTGAATGTTGAGCTTTAAGCCAACTTTTTCACTTTCCTCTTTCACCTTCATAAAGAGGATCTTTAGTTCTTATTCACTTAGGTTAAATTAAATGTCTATTTTACCTTTCTTTAAGCCACAGACATATACTTAACACCTACTGTCTAGAAGATGCCTTGAAACGTATTTTATATATGCAATAGACTTTTATATATTGACCATATATCTTTTGCTCTTGCTAAACTTACTTACAAGTTCTAGAAATTCATTGTACATTTTTTTTCTTTCTGATTACTTTATGTAAACAGCTACATTGTCTGCAAGTAGAGTCGATTTTGTTGCTTCCCTTCATATCTGCATGTTTTTCTTTATCTTGCCTTGTTGAACTGGGTAGAATTTCCTGCATATGGTGATGAAGAGTGGTTAGTTTGGAGACACTTGCCTTGTGACCAAACTTCAGGGAAAAATACGCTTTCATCATTTCATCTACTATTATCTAAAGCTCCTTGGAGGTTGTCCTTCAGTTCAGCTCAATCGCTCAGTCGTGTCTGACTCTTTACGACCCCATGGACTGCAGCACACCAGGCTTCCCTGTCCATCCCCAACTCCCAGAGCTTGCTCAGACTCATGTCCATTGAATCAATGATGCCATCCAACCATCTTATTCTCTGTTGTCTTCAAGAGCTCAAGAATGTTTCTTTCCATTCCTAACTGCCAAGTGTTTTTTATCATGAAGGTATTGATTTTGGCAAATGATTTTTTTTTCTGTCTATTGAATTGATCTTATTTTCTTCTTCAGTTTGGTGTGAATTACACTGATTGATATTGAATGGTAAATTAGCCTTGTATTTCCAGTGTAAACACAGTTTGGTCAAGATGTATTTTTTTAAAAGATTGCTATGTTTAATGTGGGTTTTTTTTTTTTTCTCTTCATAAAGGGTATGCTTTAACTAGCATTTTGTCTTTCTTTGCTTTTGATATTGAAGTAATACTGGCCTCAGAAAATGAGTTGGGAAGAGTACCATGATCTTCTATTTTGTGGAAAAGATTGAGTAGAGTTGGCATTATTTTTTAAATGACTCAACATTGACCAATAGAATTATACTGACCTTGAGTTTTCTTTGAAGTATGAATTCATCATATTTAATAAATTAATTCAAATTATCTTTCTTCTTGAGTGAATATTGATAGTGTGTTTTTTTCAATGATTTGATTCATTTTATCTATGTTGTATGATTTATGAACAGAGAAGTGCTTTTAGTCCTTACATTATCTTTTTAGTATCTGTAGATTCTATAGTGATTTTCCAATTTCAATCCTGATATTGGTAAATTGTATCTGGCTAAAGGTTAATCAATTTATTGCACTTTCAGAAAATTAGCTATTGGTCTCAGAGATTTTGCTTGAGAGACCTTTTTTTATTTCCATTTTTATCTCAGTAATTCATTTTGATTGCTTTGGATATAATGTGCTTTTGTTTTTCAAGTTTCTTATGATATAAGCTTAGATTATTGACTTGAAAAATATTTATCTTCTTTTCTAATGTAAACCTTTGATGCTATGAGTTTTATTCAAGCCCTTTTTAACTGCATCAAATTTTGATTTGTTGTTATTCATGTTGTTATTCTTTTTATTCAGTTCAAAATATTTCTAAAATATCTTGAGAGTTTCTCTTTGTATTGATGTATTATTTAAAAGTGTTTTGTTTATTTTACTTCCCAAGTAGTTGGAGATTTCTTTATGATCTTGCTGTTATTAGTTTCTCATGTAATTTTGTTATGGTTAAAGAATACACTTTAAACAATTTTTTTTTTTACTTTACATTACTGTATTGGTTTTGCCATACATCAACATGAATCCAACACAGGTGTACATAAATTCCCACTCTTGAACCCCCTTCCCACCTCCCTCCCCACACCATCCCTCTGGGTTATCCCAGTGTGGCTTATATTCCATTAGGTTTATAAAGACTTATGTACAGGATTGTGATCTGTCTTAGTAAGGACACATGCACACTTTAAGTGAGTGTATATTCTACAATTGTTTATTTCAGTGTTCAATAAATAAATCAGGTCAAGTAGGAGAATAGTGTTGCTTACATCATCTATATTTTGCAAATTTTATCATTTCGCTTCTACCAGCTACTGAGAAAGGAATATTCAAGGATCCAACGATAACTGTGGATTTGTCCTTTTCTCCTTCTAATTATATAAGTTTTGTCTCCAAACTTACAGATATGCTGCTGCTGCTAAGTCGCTTCAGTCGTGTCTGACTCTGTGTGACCCCATAGATGGCAGCCCACCAGACTCCCCATTCCCTGGGATTCTCTAGGCAAGAATACTGGAGTGGGTTGCCATTTCCTTCTCCAATGCATGAAAGTGAAAAGTGAAAGTGAAGTTGCTCAGTCATGTCCAACTCTTAGCGACACCATGGACTGCAGCCTACCAGGCTCCTCCATCCATGGGATTTTCCAAGCAAGAGTACTGGAGTGGGGTGCATTAGATTAATTTGCATTTTATGAATTTGCTATGTTTTCTTGGTGAATTGATCTTTTATCATTATGTAACACCCTTCTTTCATCTTGGGTTTTTCCAGTAGTCATGTATGGTTGTGACAGTTGGACTGTGAAGAAAGCTGAACGCTGAAGAATTAATGCTTTTGAACTGTGGTGTTGGAGAAGACTCTTGAGAGTCCCTTGGACTGCAAGAAGATCCAACCAGTCCATTCTGAAGGAGATCAGTCCTGTGTGTTCATTGGTAGGACTGATGCTGAAGCTGAAACTCCAGTACTTTGGCCACCTCATGTGAAGAGCTGACTCATTGGAAAAGACTCTGATGCTGGGAGGGATTAGGGGCAGGAGGAAAAGGGGACGACAGAGGCTGAGATGGCTGGATGGCATCACCGACTTGACGGATGTGAGTTTGAGTGAACTCTGGGAGTTGTTGATGGACAGGAAGGCCTGGCATGCTGCGATTCATGGGGTCGCAAGAGTCGGACTCGACTGAGTGACTGAGCTGAACTGAACTGATACCACAGTTACACCATTTTGATTTGTAAATGCATTCTTTTCTTTCCTGGTTAAAGCAGCTGTGCAGTGTGTGTCTGATTGGCTGCAGATAGCCCGTTTCAGTTAGCACAAAATTAGGCTTCCCTGATAGCACAGTTGATAAAAAATCTGCCTACAGTTTGGGAGACCTGATTGGGAAGATCCCCTGGAGAAAGGTAAGGCTACCCACTCCAGTACTCTGGCCTGGAGAATTCCATGGACTGCACTGTCCATTGGGTCTCAAAGAGTCAGACATGACTGAATGACTTTCACTTTCACATTTAAGTTAAATTATGTGTAAGTCAGAATGATTTCCCTATATCTCAATATGTAAAATTTTCCTCCACCACATTTTCTCTATTAATTTTTTACATTGATTTATTTGTATTAAGAAGTTGCTATGTACATTACTATGTAGCTAGAATTACTATATACATATCTGATCTTCCACAGTCTATTTAGAGTTAAGCTTTGACCATTTCAAATAAAAAACATTTTTGCTACAGTTGCATAGTGCACATTCATGCATTGAAGAGTCATATAAAATGTGTTATGCTTTAACGATCTTGAGAGGAGAAAAATAATCTGTCATATTTACCTAGATACTTACCACTTATATTACTATTCCTTTTTCTTAACTTCTATGTCTTTCTCTGGTAAAATTGCTCTTCAACCTGAGGAACCATTTTCAATATATTTTTAAAAAATATTTGCTGGTACTGATTTTTTTTTTCTTATTTTTAGATTTTCTTCACTGAGAATGCCTGTTTTTGTTGTCACTCCTGACAGATATTTTCACTGAATGTACACTTTGGAGTGGACTCTAGTTTTATCTTTTTAAGCACTTCAAAAGATGTTCTTCCACTGTCTGCTGGCCTCCAGGTTTTCTGATAAGAAATCTGCAGCCATTTAAATTGTTGTTTTATATATATATATATATATATATATATATATATATGACACTATCTTTTTCTGGCTCTATAAAGATTTTTATCTTTGATTTTTTAGCATGAAGATCATGGTATAAGTGAATTAATTCTCTTGAACTCCTTAACTATGTGCCTTTATGTCATTCCCACCCCCTACCCCACACACATCCTGCCACAAGGTCATTATTCTGTCCAATTTTTCTTTCTGAACTATTTTTTTTCCCTTTCTCTTTGACTTCATGATATAAATAGTCCACCGTTTGGTAGTGTCCTATAAGTCTTTTAGAATCCATTCTTTCTTTTTAAAAAAATCTTATTTTTTTTCTCTTTTCTCTGTCTTCTGTATTCTGCTATTGAGACCATTCTTGGGGGGGTGTTGCAGGTTAAGTTGTCTGGTATTCCCATATTTTCAAGAATGTTCCATAGCTGTGATCCACACAGTCAAAAGCATGTGTCCTTCCAATGAAGGTTCAGGTGCTCAGCCTTCTTTATGATACAAGTCTCATATCCAATATGACTAAAGGAGAAAATATAGCTTTGAATATGTGGACTTTTGTTGGTAAAGAAATGTCTCTGCTTTTTGAGTATATATGTATGGTTTGTATCTTGCCCTATTATTAGACATTCACATTTGTACTTTTTTTTTCATTTTTCCTTGTCATAAAAATGCTGTTATGAATATTGTTATATACATATTTGTGATAAGCAATCTCTGTATTCAATCACCACCTTGTATATTTGCTTAAATATTTTTTCCAAAGTGAAGCAACTGTGACAAAGTTCTGGTCATTTTTTAAAATATAGTGATTTTTTTGCTGTATTTCCCATTAAAATAACAGTCTACTACCAGTATGGAGAGTTCCCCCTTCTCCTGCTCTCAAAAAAACACTAGGCAAAATCACTAGCAGAATTATCTGCTAACTGGAGAATAATGGTTTTTAAATTTGTGCTTCGTGATACTAAGTTACATTTTTAAACATTGCCTAATATATTTTGACCTTTTTGTGAGTTTCCTGGATACCATCTTTTTGACTCATAAAAATAATTCATGTTGTATTATCTTAACTTTTTATCATTTTTATTGACCTGTGACTGCCTTTTAACTTTATTCACAGAATTATCTTGTCAAATGATTTTTAAATATAGTCAATCTAGTGATGATTTTTGTATTGTGTCTATTTTGATGTAGGAGAAGGCAATGGCACCCCACTCCAGTACTCTCGCCTGGAAAATCCCATGGATGGAGGAGCTTGGTAGGCTGTAGTCCATGGGGTCCCTAAGAGTCGGACACAACTGAGCTACTTCCCTTTCACTCTTCACTTTCATGCATTGGAGAGGGAAATTGCAACCCACTCCAGTGATCTTGCCTGGAGAATCCCAGGAACGGGGAGCCTGGTGGGCTTCCGTCTATGGGGTCGCAAAGTCGGACACGACTGAAGCGACACAGCAGCAGCAGCAGCAGCAGCAGCATTTTGATGTACACATAGAAAGCATTTTATATCTCATCATGAGATTCACATACAGCTTCTTCTAGCCTTTATAGTATCTAAATTGATTTTGGTATAGTATTTGAGACAAAGATGCAGTTTTTTATTTTATTCAGATGTTTTGGAAAGCTTTAGGCATTTAGGAAAGCAGTAGGCATTTATTAGTATAGTCACATGTTAGTCAAAGCATATATAAAATACTTATTAGACAGCAACTGTTTTTATTGACAATAATCTAGTCAAAAGTTTAGATTTTTTTTCTAGTCAATTTTATATTGGGTTCAATTTTTAATTTTTGGTAATACTTTGAAATATTGAAAGTATTACTCACAGTACTCTAGTGACTTGAGTTCTTAGAGACATACTCTTCAGTTCATCAGTTACACAAATTTGGGAAACAGCAATAAACTACTATCCTTTGTTTTGTTTTTTTTTTTTGAAAAAATAATATGTTTCTTAAGAGGGAAATTAAAAGGCAGAGGATATTTTGTTTTGGAAGAGGAATAGACCCAAATGACTAATGACTGGAGTATTATAAAATATGATGACCACATCCATTCCTAAGGCTCACTTAAAAAACAAAACAAAACAAAACACAAACCTCAAACCATAAATGATACAAGCCAGCAAAAAGTTTATGAGGATTTAATAGAGGAAACAATTTAAACAATTGAATCAGACCAGTTTTCAAGCTTAAATTAGAAAACTATTTATGAAAAGCGCTGCGCTTATCTCCTCCTAAATAGTAAACAATTGTGCTTCAGCATCCTTCCACCTGCTTCCTGACCTGTCAGAGCAACAGGCATGTGACACCAAGACTCCATACTTAACCTGAAGGCAGAGTCAGACAACCACTTTGCCATCTTACATTTCTTTTTCTTTGGGAAGATTTTGGTCACTAAGTCCTCTACAAAATTATGAACCTCTATCCGTAGTTTTTCAGGCACACTGTCTACCAGATCTAATCCCTTGAATCTATTTGTCATCTCCACACAGGACTGGGAAAAGTCAGATTTTATTCCAATCCCAAAGAAAGGTGTTGCCTAATAATGTTCAAACTACTGTACAATTGCACTCATTTCACATGCTATCAAAGTAATGCTTAAAATCCTTCAAGCTAAGCTTCAGCAGTACATGAACTGGGAACTTCCAGATGTACAAACTGGATTTTAAAAAAGCTGAGGAACCATAGATCAAATTGCTAACATCTGCCAGATCATAGAAAAAGCAAGAGAATTCCAGAAAAACATCTGTCTTACTGAATATGCTAGAGTTTTTGACTGTGTAGATCACAATAAACTGGAAAATTCTTTAAGAGATGGAAATACCAAGAAACCTGTATGCAGGATAAGAAGCAACAGCTAGAACTGGACATGGAATAATGGAGGCGTTCAAAGCTGGGAAAGGAATACATCAAAGCTGTATATTGTCACCCTGCTTATTTAACTTCTATGCAGAGTACCTCATGTGACATGCAGGGATGGATGAAGCACATGCTGGAATCAAGATTGCCGGGAGAAATATCAGCAACTTCAGAAATGCAGATGATGCCACTCTAATGGCAGAATGTGAAGAGGAACTAAAGAGTCTTTTGATGAGGGTAAAAAGTGAAAAAGCCAGCCTAAAAGTCAACATTCAAAAACGAAGATTATGGCATCCAGCCCTATCACTTCATGGCAAACAGATGGGGAAAAAATGGAACAGTGATAGATTTTATATTATCTTGGGCTCCAAAACTACCATGGAGTGTGACGGCAGCCATGAAATTAAAAGACATTTCCTCCTTGGAAGAAAAGCTATGACAGACCTAGGCAGCGTATTAAAAGAAGAGACATCACTTTGCTGACAAAAGTCCATTTAGTCAAAGCTATGATTTTTCTAGTAGTCCTGTGAGGATGCGAGAGTTGGACCATAAGGAAGGCTGAGCACTGAAGAATGGATGCTTTCAAATAGTGGTGCTGGAGAAGACTCTTGAGAGTCTCTTAGACTACGCGATCAATCCAGTCAATCTTAAAGGAATTCAACCTTGATTATTCATTGGAAGGACTGTTGCTGAAGCTGAAGCTCTAATACTTTGGCCGCTTGATGTGAAGAACTGAGTCATTGGAAAAGACCGAGATGCTGGGAAAGATTGAGGGCAGTAGAAGGAGACAGCAGAGGATGAGATGGTTGAACGGTACCACCAACTTAATGGACATGAGTTTGAGCCAGCTCTGAGAGATAGTGAAGGGCAGGGAAGTCTGGTGTGCTCTAGTCCACTGGGGTCTCAGAGTCAGACACTACTTAGTGACTGAACAACAGCAGCAAGAGTCAGACAGTAAGCAAGGACTCTGTGAGGAACTTAAAGACGTAAACTGCTCTTAGTATTGACAGTATGAGCTTCAATATTGCCTTGTGTTTTCCAGTGCCATTTGGATTTCCATCAGCTCTGGGTGCTTGGTTAGGCTGTGGCAGATCAAAGTAACAAGGCAAAAGGAAAAGTGAATTGAATCATAGGTGGAAAATAGCACTGGATTCTGGCAGACATTGTACAATGGAGGTTTTAGCTGCTGAGTGCTGAAACATCCCCATTAAAAGTTACAGTTTGGATGATCTCATCCCATTATTGTAAGGGGGTAGATTATTAGATGGAGGTTTTCCTTTTATTGCTGGGCTGGTCTTACATGATGCTCAGAATTTTAATATTGTTTTCACATTGCAGTTGATTCAGAGCAGAAGGAAAATGAGGAAATAACTAGTTCTGAGGGTCACTGACCTCATCTGGGGTTATATTCATACATAACTTTACCTGGAATTCCACTGAGCGCTGCGCCAAGAATGACTTATACAGGGGAGAGAGAACAATTGAACAAGTGCTGCAGTGTAGCCTCAGGCTTAAACTAAATCTGGACAGAAGCAAGATTGACGGAGGCAATTTAAGCTGCAGAAAGTGGCTATCTGCAGTGGGTCAGGAGAGCTGGGAGTTAGAGAATTCTAAAGTGGTCTATGAATGACAAGTACAGGTGCAGGAAGCCCAAAGCAGGACAGTCAAGTCTCTGTCCCAGCTTGGCATGGAAATATCCAAAAGCTAGCTTTAGGGCTGTCAGGTTTAGCAAATAAAAATTCAGAACACCCTCTGTTTGAGTTTCAGCTAAACAATAGATCATGTTTTATTATGCGTGTGTGTGCTCAGCCAGATCCAACTCTTTGTGACCCCATAGACTGTAGCCCTCCAGGCTCCTCTGTCCATGGGATTTCCCAGGCAAGCATACCGGAGTGGATTGCCATTTCCTCCTCCAAGGGGATCTTCCCAATTCAGGGATCAAACCCTCGTCTCTTATGTCTCCTATTGGGCAGTTGGATTCTTTACCATTGTGCCACCTGAAAAGCTCAGTGTTTTAGTGTATGTCCTAAATATTATGTGCATGCATATTAGGTCACTTAGGTCGTGTCTAATTCTTAGTGACCCTATGAACCATAGCCTTCCAGGCTTGTGTCCTTGGGATTCTCTAGGCAAGAATACTGGAGTGGGTTGTCATGTGCTTCTCCAGGGGATCTTCCCCACCCAGGGAGCAAAGCCACATCTAAGTCTCCTGCATTGGCAGGAAGATTCTTTACTACTAGCGCCTCCTGGGAAGCCCCTAAACATTATGTGGGGCATACTTAAGTTGTGAAGTTACTTGTTGTTAGTGTGAAATTCAAAATGAACTATGAGTCCTGTATTATATCTTGCAACTCTATGCCTAATCAAACCCTACTTTCTTATTAATTGATGATTATAAAGGTTAGTAATCTTGGCATGAGGGGTATTGAATCTCCTGAGATTTTTATACTTCCCTTGTGATGGGTGAGTAAAATAAGCTGAAGAGACTCAATGAAGTTGCAGAACTTAAACTTCTCTACACAAAGCAAAGAAAAAAGCAAATTTATCTGAATCTTCTAACTTTGGAATGAATGGTTTATTAATATATCAATAAATCTGAGTTAGCTACATCTTTTATAAATAAAATTTTAATCATAATGGTATAAAATACTACATTAAGATGTGTTTCCTTCCTCGATTATCCCCACAGTATATTCAGCCACATAACAAACAGAAAGGCCATATTTAAAAATAAATATACATTTCTGGAGAAATGAGTTGGTTGAAAATATTTGAAATTGTATCCTTTTGACATGTATATTAGAACTGTTTGAGATCTTAAATAAATAACATGCCACATGATAGTCGTCTCAACTTTCCACAGCCTGCATGAAACGTTTCCCAATTATTTCTGATTTTATTTTATTCTATAGGACACAGAAAGGCATTCATATACAATCATGTGTGAAATAATTTCTCAGATGTTGACAATGAGGAATCATTGAATATTTATTGATAGACTAATGCTTTCTGACAAGTACATGTAAGTTATAATAGAACTGCAGGATAACTGCATTTTAACTCAGTTTGGGCTCTTTGGTAAAAATTTTTTTTGAAAAATAATCTTCAAAAAATGCAATAGCATTGCCGTGATGACAAGCTAGAGAGAGTGACAGGGCACGGAGTTGAAGCTGCCACTGGCACACCCCCTCCCAAACCTGCCTTGCATCACAGAGTTGAGAAATCACTGGCCGGGTGTCCCCCTCCATCACTCACGCTGAACCACAGTCGCAGAGAGTGGAAAACCCGCCTATGCCGTTCCCAGGGTGAGGCACAGAGCTGTGTCTGCTACCCAAACTGACTCGCCTGACTGAAGGGACATGAATTCTCCCGGGTGGCTCAGTCTCCACTCATTGACAATGATGTCACTTATCAGCTTTGGCTGTAATCAGCCGCCTTGACTTCTGCCTTGTCATTCTTCCAGCCGGGTCCTTGTCACAGGCACCGCTGCTGTGCAGCAGCCTGCCTCCGCCTTATTGTCTTATTGATAGCTCCGTCCATCTTCTTCAGGGAGGCTGACAGGCTGGCATTTGACTCGTCTGTCTTTCTGCAGTTCACAGCCTGAAGGATGGCTGCCTGAAGTGCCTGGTGTTTTGCCCAAAGAGCCAGTATGCAAACCACTGCTCCTCACCACACCTAGGGGTGCGACAAATTCTTTTTTTTTTTTTTTTTGCAAGTTATGGAATCATCGACAACTCTTCATCTGCGTGTGCTGAGGTACCAGAGGGAATCAGTATTTGACCTGTAACAGCTTGAAGCGGTGTGCCCAGGTTTTGCCTGTGAGAGCTCTCTGACTGTTGTACCAACACAGCACTGTTTTTCCCCAGGTATCCAAGCAGAGACAAAGAGCTGCAGCGCTGTGAACTGACCCTCCTTGGCTTTGAACAATATCAAAACCGTGTCAGAGGAGCTTTGACTAGAGTCTTTGGCACTGAGGGAAAGAAAAAAACTAATTCCTAATACTAAACGCATTGATTTTCAAAGATGGAATAATAACAACTTGATTTTTTTTTTTTTAATTTAAAGCCAATGTTTATGCCTCTGGCATGCAGGGAAATCATTTGACTTGTAAACTGAGTGTGTTTGATTTGAAACTATCCAAAGAGTGATACAGCATGATGTAATGAGGGCTTTCATGGGAAAAGAAAAGAGGGATTATATGGTGAGAAAGCTTTCAGGGGTCCACACTGTTAGATATCATTAAAAATGCAGTTTCATCTTATCCATAGTCAATCTTATTCATGAAAGTCATCCAGGCAGCATCTGTTAAAGATGAATTAAGGAGTTATATCGGATGCAACCAAAAGTCCACTAAAAAAGTTTTTCTTTAATCTAATAGATCTCTTTAGGAATGTAGAATATCCCCTGGATGAGCTTCACACCAAAGCTTTGAAAACATGCTCTTTTCTTTTGAAGAACAACAAATGGCATTTAGGGGTGGAGGGGAAGGAAATTAACCAAAAATGAGAACAAGAGCTTCTACCTATTACACTGTATGATGATTATTACAGGATTACAACATGATTTACTTCTTATTAAAATTCTTGTTGAAACACATATAAAGTAAATATTAATTTACCATTACAGATGATAAAACTGAGGCATGTAGCTATTCCCTTTATCTCCAAAGCCCAGTTTGGTAACTACCATGTGGCTTGGTCTGCACCCTGCACAGGTTTCTGCTTTTTATTATGAATGTTTTGAAAAAAATAACGTTCAGATATCCAGGGAGAACACTTTATGCCTGGAGAGAAAAATAAGCACAACTTTAAGTTAATTTGATCTCTGATTATGATAAGGAAACAAGGCCAAAGAAAGTAATAGGGGAAAATAGTAAAATTTCAATGATAAATCTTTATTTTTTTAATCTAAAAAATGGCAACATTGATTCACTTTCAGGTCATTACTCCTTATTCAAAATATAAGCAACTAAAGCTTCTCTACCGCCAACCACCACCTTTAGGAGCTTGTCCATACAGGTTTCTTCCACTGCTAATATTTTTGGAATATGACATTTAATTTTCCATATTCACTCCTCTCTTTATGAAACAAATATGGCTAGCTTATTTGACAATTTGTTTTAACGTTTTCTTCTAAAGTGATAGAACAGAAAAATTTTAATGACTTGAACAGAGTGACACAATATTATCTGTGAGGAGCTTAATGTCCAGGGCAACACAAACTCAACATTATATATTCAGCCAGCCTCTTGAAGTCAAGAATAGTTCCTGATATCAGAAACCAAATACAATAATATGATAATACAAGAGTTTCCACAAAGTCTTGATAAATTCTGTTTAGTTCAGTCGCTCAGTCGTGTCCAACTCTTTGTGACCCCAGAAATCGCAGCATGCCAGGCCTCCCAGTCCATCACCAACTACCAGAGTTTACTCAGACTCATGTCCACCGAGTTGCTGATGCCATCCAGCCATCTCATCCTCTGTCATCTCTTTCTCCTCCTGCCCCCAATCCATCCCAGCATCAGAGTCTTTTCCAATGAGTCGACTCTTTGCATGAGGTGGCCAAAGTATTGGAGTTTCAGCTTTAGCATCACTCCTTCTAATGAACACTGAGGACTGATCTCCTTTAGGATGGACTCTTTGGATGTCCTTGCAATCCAAGGGACTCTTAAGAGTCTTCTCCAATACCACAGTTCAAAATCATCAATTCTTCAGTGCTCAGCTTTCTTCACAATCCAACTTTCACACCCATACATGACTACAGGAAAAACCATAGCCTTGACTAGATGGACCTTTGCTGGCAAAGTAATGTCCCTGCTTTTGAATATGCTATCTAGGTTGGTCATAACTTTCATTCCAAGCAGTAAGCATCTTTTAATTTCATGGCTGCAGTCACCATCTGCAGTGATTTTGGAGCCCCCAAAAATAAAGTCGAACACTTTTTCCACTGTTTCCCCATCTATTTCCCATGAAGTGATGGGGCCAGATGCCATGATCTTCGTTTTCTGAATGCTGAGCTTTAAGCCAACTTTTTCCATTCTCCTCTTTCGCTTTCATCAAAAGGCTTTTTAGTTCCTCTTGAATTTAAAACAACAGAAATTTATCTCCTCGCAGTTCTGGAGGCTAGAAATTCAAAAGCATGGAGGTCAGAAAGTTCCATAGAATTCTCCTCTTCCTGTTTCTAGTTTCTGGTGGTGGCCATCAGTCATTGCCATTCCTTGGCTTGAAGCTTCATTATTCTAATCCCTGCCTTTGTCATCACATGGCCTTCCCTCTGTATGTGTCTATCTCTGGGTCCAAATTGCTGTTTTCCATAAGGCCACCAGCGATTTTGCACTACGGCCCACTTTAATGACCTCATTTAACTTGATTGCTTCTCTAAAGGCCCTTTTCCACCCCCTTCAAAAATCACATTCTGTGATACTGGGAGTTTCACTTCCAACATATCTTTTGTGGGAACACATCTCAACTCAAGTCATCTATGATAAAAGACAGAGCATGTTTATGCCACAGTAAGAGGGCTGAATGGAGAAGGAAATGGCAACCCACTCCAGTACTCTTGCCTGGAAAATTCCATGGACAGAGGAGCCTGGCTGGCTACAGCTCCTGAGGTCACAAAGAGTAGGACATGACTGAGAAACTAACACAACAACAACAAGAGGGTTAAAAGGACACTTTGGCTGAAGGAGGAGGTGGGGAAGGTGGAGGGCAGGACAGGTCTACTCTTTGTATTTCTGCTTGGATTAGGAACTCCTTGTTAAAAAGTTACCATGCCTTCTTGTATGCTCTCCACTGTCTCTCAGAAGGTCAGGGGATGTATACCTGGGGAAAGAGTCCCTGATGTCTCCCCTTGCAGTGCCTGCTACAGCAACTTTCTCCTTTGTAAGGAAATCAGCATTCATTTCAGCCTGGTCACAGAAGGTTTAGGGATGGAGAATTGAGTGACGCTTTAGAGAGCCACTCACCACCAGTGTCCAATTGCTTCAGAGTTAAGGCAACATACTTCTCATTTATATTGCTGAGAAATAATCGGTCCTTGAAGTTAGATGATGTCTGGATCATTTAACATGAAGAAATAGTGGAAAAAGAAGTTACTCTTCTTAATCTGAAACATGCTGAAAAGAACTTAGATTGACCTCCAAAAATGAAGGAGTGGTGATGCCCCAGTGCATTTTTAAACTGTGGACATGATTAGCATTTCTATAGCAGGAATGGTAGAGCCCAGGGGCCTGCAAAACCTCCATCTGCCTTTCACATCAGGACAGAACAGACACGGATCAAATTAAGAATAGGTTGGAGACATTCTGTTGCCAGGAGAACATTCTCAGTGACTAAAATTGATTAAAGCAGAAAACCATTCATTAATAATATTGAATTATAATAGTATTCTGGAAAATGGCATCATTTAAAAAATGAATTAAGTAATTTACTTCTTTTTCTTTCTAGTTTGTTTATACATTCTTTTTATTTTTAGAAATCATGTAGACACTCAGTGTCTCAAGTAATATTTGTTATAAATCAAGCTAACACATATTTATTAAGTGACTACTGTGTTCAAATTAATACACTTGGCTCTGGAATATTAAGGTTCAAAGTCCTTTGCTCAAGGTTGCTTTATTTCATGTTTTACCTTTTTCATACTATACAATATTGGTACTAAGCAGTTCATCATAACCAATATAGATGACAACTGCTTTATAGGAAGGAGAAACAAATTTGGCCAAATGCTGCATTTATTAAATTAAGGACAGATCATGTGGGTAGATAGTTCCTCCTGTTAACTGGCATTCTATAAATAAAATTAAACCATGCTACAGAAATGCTGGGGTGTTGCAAGTAAAGGGACAATTTTCTTTAGATGTCATTCTTCTTCCCCAAATTACCTATCACTTTGAAAGCATTTTCAGACTCTGAGAGGTGAGTATTTAAATTGATTTTTAAAGCATTTTTTTCTGACTCTTGGCAAAAATGTATCAGTTAATTTTATAACACCTTTTCTGTGTGTGTGTTTTTTTTTTAATACTTCTGCTGTTGGGTGATAAAAGCATTTTAATTCAAATCTCTCTTCTTAAGGTTAATTGGGGATATAAAATATAAACAAGTGACCATAATACTGTGTGCTGTAATCTATGTTAGAGTGACATAGGGTCCAGGAATTCAGAGGAGAAACAGTATTATGTCAGTGACCTATGCAGGGTGAAGAATGTCCTCAGTGAGGTGAAGAAAGCCTGATATGTGTCAGGCTCTGTATTATCTTCTCTCATCTCCTTCCTACCCACACTCCCCTCGGGTTGCTGAGTCATTAGGAAGAAAACAAAGATCTTTGTGAGCTCAGTTTTCTTTATATACATCATTCTTCCTTCTCAGTGGACTTGAACACTTCACTTTGAAAAAAATGTTGAGTTATTATAGGAAGGATTCTTTTTCACTTCTGTTACCAAGTTTTATCCACACACATTCCTCTTAAAATATACCGAAAAATTTCACTGTGCTATAGTTTTGACTCTACCAAACCAAAACCTCCCAGCAGCTGATTATTTTACTCCATCCCAACAGCAGAGAAGCAATAGACACACTTAATCATGGTGTGCACACGGATCAGCTTCTTGTCTCATCTTTCCATTGTGCAGTTGATATAATGGTCTTTTGGTAAATGGACACCAGATTTGGTCAAGTATTTAATCTTTTAGTAAAGTTAAATAATGCAAGTGATATTAAGATATCCATCTGAGTGTCTGGCCAATGTTTTTCTCTAGTTCTGCTAAAGACATGATCCTGGCTTCCTTTGAGATGTTTGAAGATGAGAAAATGTCTTAACTAGACGCATTTCCTTCTTTGAAATGACTGCCTTTCTGGTGGCTTTGCTGTTATTTCCTCTGTTATTTACATTCCAAGAATATGACAACCACATAAAGAGCTATGCTTGTCTACAATCTTGTCTATTAGTTCATCTTCCTCAGTTCAGTTCAGTTAAGTCACTCAGTCGTGTCCGACTCTTTGCGACCCCATGAATCGCGCATGCCAGGCCTCCCTGTCCATCACCAACTCCCGGAGTTCATTCAGACTCACGTCCATTGAGTCGGAGATGCCATCCAGCCATCTCATCGTCTGTCATCCCCTTCTCCTCCTGCCCTCAATCCCTCCCAGCATCAAACTCCAGCCAAAGTACTGGAGTTTCAGCTTCAGCATCATTCCTTCCAAAGAAATATCAGGGCTGATCTCCTTCAGAATGGACTGGTTGGATCTCCTTGCAGTCCAAGGGACTCTCAACAGTCTTCTCCAACACCACAGCTCAAAAGCATCAATTCTTCGGCACTCAGTCTTCTTCACAGTCCAACTCTCACATCCATACATGACCCCTGGAAAAACCATAGCCTTGACTAGATGGACCTTAGTCGGCAAAGTAATGTCTCTGCTTTTGAATATGCTATCTAGGTTGGTCATAACTTTTCTTCCAAGGAGTAAGCGTCTTTTAATTTCATGGCTGCAGTCACCATCTGCAGTGATTTTGGACCCCCAAAATAAAGTCTAACACTGTTTCCACTGTTTCCCCATCTATTTCCCATGAAGTGATGGGACTGGATGCCATGATCTTCGTTTTCTGAATGTTGAGCTTTAAGCCAACTTTTACTCTCCACTTTCACTTTCATCAAGAGGCTTTTAGTTCCTCTTCACTTTCTGCCGTAAGGGTAGTGTCATCTGCATATCTGAGATTATTGATATTTCTCCCGTCAATCTTGATTCCAGCTTGTGTTTCTTCCAATTCAGCGTTTCTCATGATATACTCTGCATATAAGTTAAATAAGCAGGGTGACAATATACAGCTTTGACGTACTTCTTTTCCTATTTGAAACCAGTCTGTTGTTCTGTTGGGGGCCAGTGTGAGGAACTCCGCCCATGGCAAAGGTCATGAGGAAGGATGCTTGGCACATGCAAAGGCGTGATCAAGCTTCAGGAAACCCCCTGTTCCCGAGCACCTACCCCAAAACCAGAGTACTTTACGGGGAGCTCTCCCCGTAACCATTTCTCTTGGGGAAGGAGTTAACTTGCAGCTCCAGTTAATAAAAATTCCTCGGGGTGACAAGAATGTTTCAACTTACGAACTCTGAAGGTTCTATGGCCTGCCTGATCAGGTTCATCTGGCCACATGTGATTGTTTACAACCCCCACCCCCAACTGTGAGAGGCATGGGATGCTTTAAAACTTTCTAAATACAGACTCTTTTGAGAAGTTAGAAGATCATTAGTACAGTATTAGTGGGTTGATTAGGAATTATATTGGTGAAAGGTTTTTTCATTTGTCCTGTCAATAATTGCTGCTAATTCCCTGCCCTAGGTGGGACAAGGGTGTCTCAAGTCAAACCTCTCTGCTGACAGACTAGCTTGTGTGACAACCTCTCAACCATAAACAGCACAGAGAGTTTGGAGTATTAACATAGGGCTTTTCTCATTTGATTGCCTCCAGGCCTCCATATCCTCAGGCTCCTGGGAATATATTAACCAATGTATTTGGAATATAGAAAAGGAAATATAGTAGTTTTTGATGTTAGCAATACTAGACTTTTTGAGTTAATGAATTTTCTCTTTGTTACAGACCACTGTACTTTGTTATAAATCACTGTGTCCTTGCTATGCAAAAATGTAACTTTATCACTATTTTAAGACTAAATAGATCATAAAGGGAACATGGGTGAAAAGATTTTCATTTGTTGGGCTGATGTTTGCTGCTAAATCTCCATATTCCCTGCCCTTATAATGAATATAACTAGCATATAGGAGAAATAAGTATTAACCTTTAAGATTAATCATGTTAACCTTGGGTTAAGTAAATTCCTTTCTTGATTGTAACTCACTACACCCTCACCCTATAGGAATGCAACTTTATTTGGAGGGTGGTGCCTGATTTAAGAAAAAATCACCCCTGAAAAAAATAAGTTTTCTGGTTAACTGACCAGTATCAGAAAGGGCCATAAAAATGTCAGCAGACCTCATGGTCAGAAGATGATGTAAAAACTCATAAGACTTTTGTATAATTTTATATAAAGCACCTGATTGTGACAAGGGTCAGGTCTGCTGACCCCCGCGTGACTCTGTATTCATCTCTATGTATAACAAAAGGTATAAAAACAAACCTGAAAAATAAAGAAAGGGGATCAGTTTCTGGAAAGACTGATTCCCCCGTGCCATTTCTTTCTTGCTCCCTGTTTTCCTGGCTGAATTCCCATCTGGTATGGGGGTACTCACCAAGCCTGCTATTCTGCCTGGGCTGCTAAGATTGCACCAGGGAGGCCTCAGTGCCTCCCTCCTTTGGGAGAATGGAAAGACGCCTGTGGCCTATATAGGTGGTGATTAGTAGTCCACTTAAACCAGTTATTCAGCCTCTTTTTCTCCACTAATTTTCCTACTACACTATCCATTTCTAATATCTCTATATATCTGTAATTAAATAGCCTTTTTCTAGGACGCCTACTCCATCCCCACCTTTGAATCACCCTGGATCCACCGGGGCTGGACCCTGGCATTGTTTCACTTCAGTTCTAACTGTTGCTTCCTGACCTGCATACAGATTTCTCAAGAGGCAGGTCAGGTGGTCTGGTATTCCCATATCTTTTAGAATTTTCCACAGTTTATTGTGATCCACACAGTTAAGGGCTTTGGTATAGTCAATAAAGCAGAAATAGATGTTTTTCTGGAACTCTCTTGCTTTTTCCATGATCCAGCAGGTGTTGGCAATTTGATCTCTGGTTCCTCTGCCTTTTCTAAAACCAGCTTGAACATCAGGAAGTTCACAGTTCATATATTGCTGAAGCCTGGCTTGGAGAATTTTGAGCATTACTTTACTAGCATGTGAGATGAGTGCAATTGTGCGGTAGTTTGAGCATTCTTTGGCATTGCCTTTCTTTGGGATTGGAATGAAAATTGACCTTTTCCCATCCTGTGGCCACAGCTGAGTTTTCCAAATTTGCTGTTCATCTTCCTACTGTGACTATTTTCTGTATTGTCCTCTTCTCTCAATTTTTTTTTCATTAGCCACAATGTTGCTAACTTTCTCCTTTATAGGTTCTTATTGCCAATCTTCCAAGGATTCTCTTCTCTGGGGTATGTACTAGTCAGGGTTCTTGGCTGCAAATAGCAGGTTACTTCCAGGAGTTTAAGAAAAAAAAATTTAGAAGAGAATAGAAAAAGTTTCAAAGGCACTAAGGGAAGCCTGGAGAATCAGGTTGTGAAGATAAGATGAGGGGTGAGCACCACAGCCCTTTCACTCATAGGGAGAGTCAGGTCAGGATACCCTTATTACCGCTGCAGGATGCCCATGACCCTCACCGTCACACTGCAGACTCTGGACCCTGTCTGCCTCAGTCTCCCTGTTGTCTGCCCTGAAATGAATTTTCTATTCTTCTTTGATTCACTTACTCCAGGGTCAAAATCACGAATATTGTTCAGTCGCTAAGTCGTGTCCGACCTTTTGCTACCCTTGGACTGCAGCATGCCAGGCTTCCCTGTCTTTCACTAACTTGCAAAATTTGCTCAAACTCATGTCCATGAGCCAGTAATACCAACTCTAAAACACAGGTTCTTGAACACACTTTCTTTCTTTCTTGGCCCTTATATCTTTTATACCAGAACCTGTTAATATGTTGTATAGTGGAACCATCAGTAGACCATGACAACAATTGTCTCAGATTTCTGAAGTTGGAACCAGCTCTCTGGAGGCATACATTATTCTCCAAAGCTACACTGTGAGCACATATAGATGTATTTAAAACATACGAACATGCACACACATACACATACAAAGAAGGTCACTATATAAAAGGATACTGCTTCAGCTAACTATCTTGTTGTTCAGCGTAGCTGGTTATCTATAGCTATAAGACAAAGAATCTCAAAACTTGAGACTTAAACCTATGATCATTTGTTTAGCTTTGGATTCTGCAATTTGGGCAGGGCTTACTGGGGGAATGCTTTACTCTGTTCCATGTGGTTAGGTAATCAACTTTCAATAAAGTTCACTCATGTGGTTTGCAAAGTGGTGCTTCTTTTTGTTGGAAGCTTGGCAGTACCTAAGGGTCAGGGACCCCAGTTCAACTTCATCTGATTCTCTCTATGGGCTCCCTGGCTTACTCTAGGCATAGTGGCTAGTGAAATCATGTTCATCCCCTTGCTTCCAGTAGTAGATGACTAAGTGGTGGGAATTTGGTTGCCATTGCCTTATTGCATTTATTGTTTTTAAAATGAGAAGTGGGTTTCTGCCTTCTGCCAATATTCATACAATGGTTATATCAATAACCTCAGATATGCAGATGACACCACCCTTATGGCAGAAAGTGAAGAGGAACTAAAAAGCCTCTTGATGAAAGTGAAAGAGGAGAGTGAAAAAGTTGGCTTAAAGCTCAACATTCAGAAAACAAAGATCATGGCATCTGGTCCCATCACTTCATGGGAAATAGATGGGGAAACAGTGGAAACAGTGTCAGACTTTATTTTTGGGGGCTCCAAAATCACTGCAGATGGTGACTGCAGCCATGATATTAAAAGATGCATACTCCTTGGAAGAAAAGTTATGACCAACCTAGATAGTATATTCAAAAGCAGAGACATTACTTTGCTGACTAAGGTCCGTCTAGTCAAGGCTATGGTTTTTCCTGTGGTCATGTATGGATGTGAGAGTTGGACTGTGAAGAAGGCTGAGTGCCGAAGAATTGATGCTTTTGAGCTGTGGTGTTGGAGAAGACTGTTGAGAGTCCCTTGGACTGCAAGGAGATCCAACCAGTCCATTCTGAAGGAGATCAGCCCTGATATTTCTTTGGAAGGAATGATGCTGAAGCTGAAACTCCAGTACTTTGGCCACCTCATGAGAAGAGTTGACTCATTGGAAAAGACTTTGATGCTGGGAGGGATTGAGGGCAGGAGGAGAAGGGGACGACAGAGGATGAGATGGCTGGATGGCATCACTGACTCGATGGACATGAATCTGAATGAAGTCCGGGAGTTGGTGATGGACAGGGAGGCCTGGCATGCTGCGACTCATGGGGTCTCAAAGAATTAGACACGACTGAGCGACTGAACTGGAAATGAACTGATTTCCCAGGGGCAGAAGAGTATCACACTGTAGGCAGCTGGAAAAAAAAAGCAGACATTAATTACTGGAATATTCTATAACATGAGTACATTATGCAGAGAGAGTAAGTAATGACTCTGTCCTTGAGAAATTCACAGTTCATTTGAATAGACACATACCAACAGATGAAAACATGAAATTCTTTTTATATATCATGAGGCATTTCACAGATTACTTTGGGATCACAAAGTTAGAAGGAAAGGATCCTGTATGTAGGGACATGTGAAGACTTCACAGAAGAGATGCCATTTGTTCTAAACTAGTACTTGTGCCCATTTAATAACTTCTGTGTTAGTAAGTTGTTAATTCCTCACATATATTAACATTTTCAAACCTCCTACATATAATCAAAGACAGGTGTTAGTGTGGCCATTCTGCAGACAATGATCAAAGAAATTTCCCACAATAGTAAATGGTTAAGTCAGAATATAAATTCTGGCTTTCATAGGTATTCTTGTCATCTAAACACTACATAGAACAAGAGAATGAAGATAAGACCAAGCCAACCAAGTGTTATCAAATGGGCTGGAAATTTTGGAGAACTATTAAAAGCCAATAAAGGAATAATAAATATTTTATGAAAATTATTATACACTAAATATGGATCTGAGAGCTTTTCATGTCTTGCTTATATAATACTCACACCAATGCAATGAACTAAGTGTTATTATTAGAATTCCAATTTTAAAATGAGATAACGAATAAGATCCAGTAACTTCCAAGCTTTCACAGTTAATGAGTTTCAATAATCTATTGCTATCAAACCAAACTGAGACTCGGTTGCTTCAAATTTAAGCAACAGTATTTTGTTTGTTCTCTTCATGATTCCGTAGCATGCCTGGGCTCAGCTGGGGCATTCTTTGGGCTTGAGTAGGCTGGAGCATCCCAGATGATCTGGCGCATCTGGTACATATATGGGGATAGAGGGAAAGTTGGGATTCCCTCTCTGTGGAGCCTAAGGGTCTCTTCACTGCCATGTGGTGTGTATCCCTACATGTTCTCTTGAGCAGGGTAACCAGGGCTTTTGCATGGCACCTCAGGGATCCCAAAAGCACACGAGCAGGAGCTACCAGACTGTCTTAAAGGCTTCGGCCTGGAATTGGAGTAACTTCACTTCTGTCCAGATTTAGTGTGCAAGGGGACTCTACAAGAATATGAGTTTGGGGAAGAAATGTGCACAGAGGTCACCTTTGGAGAAATAGTTACCTCAGCGCATCGTGTAGCTTGGCTTTGACAACTAGGTGCCCTGATCTGGGCCCCACGCTTTAGCATAAATTCTGTGGAAGTCAGGAATAGGGGTAGGAGGGGGAGGCTGAAGGGGTGTGACAGAAAACAGGTGGTAGTCACTCTGAGGACAGAAGACAAAGGCTCTGTCTGCCAGGCTAACGGACGCTTTATCTTTCTGTTTACTTGCCCAGCAGTGATTCACACTAAATGTGTTCCTCATAGCTGTATTATATATTGGAAAATTCTTTAGCTTCTTGAAATGGTCATTTTTCTCTCTTTAATTAGAAGGACTGCCTCTTCTTGTGTGTTCATGCGGTCGCTTCAGTCATGTCTTACTCTTTGCAACTCTACAGGCTGTGGTCCTCCAGACTCCTCCGTCCTGGGATTCTCCAGGCAGGAATCCTGGAGTGGGTTGCCATCTTCTCCTCCAGGAGATCTTCCCGAGCCAGGGATCGAAACTGCCTCTCTTATGTCTCTTGCATATGAGACCTACACATGAGTAACAGATATCTGTTGTCTTCATATAATGTTTTAAAAAAATCCCCAATAGGTCTTTTTTTTTTTAAATTAAATTTATTTTTTAAATTACAATACTGTATTTGTTTTGCCATACATTGACACGAATCAGCCATAGGTGAACACAATCTCCCAATGCCAAAGCCCCCTCCCACCTCCCACCCCACATCCTCTACTTGAATCATCCTGTGCATCAGCCCCATGCATCCTGCATCCTACATTGAACATAGATTAGCGTTTCGTTTCTTACAGGAAAATATACATGTTTCATTGCCATTCTCCCAAACCATCCCACCCTTTCCCTCTCCCTCAGAGTCCAAAAGTCCACTCTATACCTCTGTGTCTCTTGTTGTCTCACATATAGGGTCATCATTACTGTCTTCTAAATTCCATATATATGTGTCAGTATACTGTATTGGTGTTTTTCTTTCTGGCTTACTTCACTCTGTATAATCGGTTCCAATTTCATCCATCTCATTAGAACTGAGTCAAATTTATTCTTTTTAAGGGCTGAGTAGTATTCCATAGTGTATATGAACCACAGCTTTCTTATCCATTCATCTGCTGATGGACATCTAGGTTGCTTCCATGTCCTGGCTATTATAAACAGTGCTGCAATGAACATTGGGGTACATGTGTCTCTTTCAATTCTGGTTTCCTCAGTGTGTATGCCCAGCAGGGGGATTGCTGGGTCATAAGGCAGTTCTATTTGCAATGTTTTAAGGAATCTCCACACTGTTTTCCATAATGGCTGTACTAGTTTGCATTCCCACCAGCAGTGTAAGAGGGTTCCCTTTTCTCCACATCCTCTCCAGCATTTATTGCTTGTAGACTTTTGGATCCCAGCCATTCTGACTGGTGTGAAATGGTACCTCATTGTGCAATCAGAACCCAATAGGTCTTTTTAAGCCTCCAAAAGAATTCACAAGTTACATGTGAGATTTATGAGGATTTACTTGTTTGAGCTAAGTCACAGTTGATTTGAAACTTAGACTAAAATAATTTTTGTTTTGATTTAACATCTTGGTTAGCAATAATAGTATGGGCTGTTACTGTAATTTGGGGGACATAAATTTTATATAGTTAAGAGCTCACATATAATTACAGAAATGAACTCCTGAACTCTCCACTTCTAAATTTCTTTTTGTGACTATAACATTCACACACTGAGCTTATCTAATGTAGCTGTATTTAGTAGCCCTCATCCAAGTTTTCCACCAAGGACCACTTTTGTCTTTAAAAAAAAAATTCTTCTAAAGCTATTGTAGAACATCTTATCTTCTATAATTTTCTATGCATATTTGTTCCTTTTATCTTACATAATTTTTGCACAGCTACATTCATTTTTATTCTTATCCTTTAAACAAATGATAGCATGTCCTAAAGTGTGCAGTTTGAATTTTAGCTCCTTTAAGTACGTAAGCAGCATACTACTCAAAGGCTACTTAATAGTCCATGGACAGTTTTACCACAGATTTTTAAAGTTTCCCTTTATTCATCACAACCTAACTGTCTAGAATCTTTTATTATAACACCCACTGACTCAGTGGGGGGTCATTCCAGCCCAACATGTGCTAGTAGTACCTGACTCTTTGGGACCCTTTGGGCACACCAGGCTTCTCTGTCCCTGGGTTTTTCCAGGCAAGAATACTGTAGTGAATCACAATTTTCTTACCCAGGGGATCTTCCCAACTCAGGGATGGAACCTGCGTCTCCTGCATCTCCTGTATTGGCAGGCAGATACTTTACCCATTGAACCACTGGGGAAGCCCCAGAGGGGATCATTACACATGTCATTTCTTAACTAAGTAAACTATAGAAGACATATTGACTGTGAAATACTTTAAAGAAATAACTTTTAAATTTTTTTCCTTCCAGTTTTATTGAGCTATAATTGACATAAGCACTATGTAAGTTAAAGGTGTACAGTGTAATGATTTGACATATAGTCCATGAAATGATTACCACGGTAAGTTTAGTAAACAGCCATCATTTCATATAGATAGAAAGAAAAGAAAAAGGAAAAAATTTCTTTCTGATTAAAATTCTTAGAATTTACTCAAGAATTATGGGCATTTTATTTCTTTTCTATTTCTTCTTTGGTAATGATTGATTGCTTTAGAATTTTTACCTCCCATAGGGTAAATTTTGGTAATTCCTATTTCTATGAAAATCATATATTTCATCCAGATTTGTATAAAGCTAAGAAAATTGCCCCTAAAGGTGTTTAATTTCTGCTGTATCTTTGGTAATTCCATATTAGAATTTCTTATTTTGTACATTTAAGCTTTCTTTCCTTATTTTCTTTATTATTTACTAAAGATTCATCTGTTTTCTCCATTCATGAACCAGACCTTGAATATTTGTGAGTTTTAAATATTTCTGTTTGTTTTCTATTCAGTTTTTATTTCTTTTTAAAAACTTTCATTCATTTCTATTTTGTTCCTTTAATTTTTTTTTATTGTTTTGTGAAGTTTGAAGTCTCATATTTACTTACATTCTTTCAAGCTTATTAATATATGCCTTAAAGACTGAATTTTCTTTTTGTCTTTGTTTATTCTTCCCACATGATCTGATTTTAAAAGTCTTAATTATTATCATTATTTTAATATTGGCAATTATGGTTTTAATTTTTATTTGAACCCAGTTACCCTGATGCTTTAGATTACATACTATTTTTAAATTACCACATGATAAAATTTTAGTTTGTTTTTTTCTTTTATTTTGTTTCCACTTCTGTTAATATTTCTAATTTTATTGCATTATGAATAGAAAATACTGACCATGTGATCACTTCTTTTAAAAAATTTATTAAATATTTATTTCTAATTGTAATAATATCTTTTTCAAGCCTTCTCTTTAAAGAAAAAAATTAAATGAAACATTCAGTCTAAAATAAAGATCTGAGACTTCTGAGTAAGATGGCAGAGGAATAGGATGGGTAGACCACTTTCTCCCTCACAAATTCATCAAAAGAACATTTCATCGCTGAGTAAATTCCACAAAACAACTTCTGAATGCTGACAGAGGACATCAGGCACCCAGCAAAGCAGATCACTGGCTTCAAAAACAGGTAGGAAAAAATATAAAAGATGAAGCAAGAGACAAAGGAGGTAGGGAGGGAGTTCCATCCTGGGAAGGGAGTCCTGTCCCTGGAAGAGACTCTTAAAAATAGAGGTTTCCAAACACCAGGAAACATTCTCAAAGCTGAGTCTGTGGCGAGCCTTGGAAGAACAGAGGGCAACATAACAGGAAGGAAAAGTAAATAAATAATCAAAACCAACAGATTATGAGCCCAACAGCGCAGTGCAGACGCCTGCATCCGCCACTGGCAAGTGGGGGCTGGGCAGGGAGGAGCGGGAGGCGCAGGCGACAGTGCTTTTGAGAATCAGGCTGTGGGAGGCACGGGCTGCAGTGCTTTTTGAGAATCGGGCCAGAACACCCCGTGCGTGGCCAGAGCGTACTAACTTGGGCTAGCAAATCAGACTGTAGGGTAGCTACCACGTGGAATGTTCAAACATAAGACATTGCCAGGACCACGCACAGAACAAAGGACTGAATGGAAATAGCCTGCTGCAGAACATCCCCCTCCGGTGACAGGCACCCAGAGCCTTAAGGGCTGGAAGGGGGCAATCACAGCCCAAGAGAGAAATTACCTACCAAAATGCAAGCAGGCTTCTTTGCTAACTAAGACTTCTGGGGGTTCTGGACAGTCATCATCTGCCTGAGAAGGAACACCAGCGGAACATCCAGAAAACTGAGCAGCAGGGAAAGGCCATAAGTTGCAGCGATTGTGCTCGCCAATCTCCTGAGCTACTCGGACCTGGGAAGGGCACAAAATGCAGGCCCAACCTAATCTGCACCTCTGAGGGCTTCCTGAGCACCAAGCCTCAGCAGCTTAGACCGGGGAGGTGCATGAAGCCTAGGGCAAGCCTCAGACGGTTCCCCGGTGGAGCAACATAGAGCCTGAGCGGTGTGCACGGCAAGCAGGGGTAAGCCCAGCGTGCATGAGACATTGCAAGCACACACCAGTAATATTTGTTTGCAGCATCCCTCCCTCCCCACAGCACAACTGAAAGGTGAGCCTAAAAAGAAAAAAGTGTCCACCACCGCCCTCCCTGCGTCAAGATGGAAATCAGACACTGGAAAGACCAGCAAACAGAGGAAGTTAAACAGAGGGAACTGCCTTGGAAATGACCCCACACAGCCGACAACACCAGAGAAAGAGCTAGATATACCTTTACTACTTTTATGATCTTTTTTTTTTTCTTTAGTTGATGAGGTTGCATGATTGCTTTTTCTTCTTTTTTAAACTTTCTTAAAATTTTAAGTCCTCTATTTCTCTATTTATTATTTTTATAACCTATTACTTTTCAAAAAATACTCTATTTTTAAAGCAAATGCTGTATATAGTCTTTTGTGGTTGATGTTGTTTTTGTTTTTTCTTCTTCTTTCTTGTTCTTTTCTTTAATATTGTATTTTTGAAAATCCAATCTCTACTCCAGCTTTTTAATCTTTGCTTTTTGGTATTTGTTGTCAATTTTGTACAGTTAAAAACCCAATCTTCAGTACCCAATTTTACCTGAGAGCAAGATTACTAGCTTGACCACTCTCTCCTCCTTTGGACTCTCCTTTTTTCTCCACAAGGTGGCCTCTGTCTCCTCCCCCTCCCCTTCTCTTCTCTACCCAACTCTGTGAATCTCTGTGTTCCAGATGGTGGAGAACACTCAGGGAACTGGTTACTGGCCGGATCTGTCTCTCCCCTTTTCATTTCCATCTTTTATCCTCCTGGCCACCTCTGTCTACTTCCTCCCTCTCCTCTTCCCTGTATAACTCCGTGAACACCTCTGAGTGGTCCAGACTGTGGAGTGCACATAAGGAAATGATTACTGGCTAGCTTGCTCTCTCCTCTTTTGATTCCACCTCATCTCATTCGGCTCACCTCTAACCCCCTCCTCCTTCTTCTCTTCTCCATGTAACTCAGTGAACCTCTATGGGTGATCCTCAATGTGGAGAAACCTTTCATCTTTAACCTAGATGTTTTATCATCAGTGCTGTATAGATGGAGAAGTCTTGAGGTTATTGTAAAAATAAAATTGAAAACCAGAAACAGGAGGCTTAAATCCAAATCCTGAGAACATCAGAGAAATCCTGAATCCAAGGAACATTATTCGCTAGGAGCTCATCAAACACCTCCATACCTACACTGAAACCAAGCACCACTCAAGGGCCAACAAGTTCCAGAGCAAGACATACCATGCAAATTCTCCAGCAACACAGGAACACACCCCTGAGCCTCAATATACAGACAGCTCAAAACTACTCCAAAACCACTGACATCTCATAACCCATTACTGGATACTTCATAGCACTCCAGAGAGAAGAAATCCAGCTCCACCCACTGGAACTCCAACACAAGCCTCCCTAACCAAGAAACCTTGACAAGCCACTGATACAACCCCACCCACAGAGAGGAAGCTCAATAATAAATAGAATTCCACAAATTCCTAGAATATAGAAAGGCCACCCCAAACGCAGCAATATAACCAAGATGAAGAGACAGAGGAATATCCAGCAGGTAAAAGAACAGGAGAAATGCCCACCAAACCAAACAAAAGAGGAAGAGACAGGGAATCTACCTGAGAAAGAATTCCGAATACTGATAGTGAAAATGATCCAAAATCTTGAAATCAAATTGGAATCACAGATAAATATCCTGGAGACAAGGATTGAAAAGATGCAAGAAAGGTTTAACAAGGACCTAGAAGAAATAAAAAGAGTCAATATATAATGAATAATGCAATAAGTGAGATCAGAAACACTCTGGAGGCAACAAATAGTAGAATATGGGCGGCAGAAGATAGGACTAGTGAAATAGAAGATAGAATGGTAGAAATAAATGAATCAGAGAGGAAAAAAGAAAAACAATTTAAAAGAAATGAGGACAACCTCAGAGACCTCCAGGACAATATGAAACGCTCCAACATTCGAATTATAGGAATCCCAGAAGAAGAAGACAAAAGAAAGACCATGCGAAAATACTTGAGGAGATAATAGTTGAAAACTTCCCTAAAATGGGGAAGGAAATAATAACCCAAGTCCAAGAAACCCAGAGAGTGCCAAAAGGATAAACCCAAGGTGAAACACCCCAAGACATATATTAATCAAACTAACAAAGACCAAACACAAAGAACAAATATAAAAAGCAGCAAGGGAAAAACAGCAAATGACACACAACGGTATTCCCATAAGGATAACTGCAGATCTTTCAAAAGAAACTCTTCAGGCCAGGAGGGAATAGCAAGACATACTTAAAGTGATGAAAGAAAATACATTACAGCCCAGATTACTGTACCCAACAAGGATCTCATTCAAATATGAAGGAGAAATAAAAAGCTTTACAGACAAGCAAAAGCTGAGAGAATTCAGCACCACCAAACCAGCTCTCCAACAAATGCTAAAGGGTATTCTTTAGACAGGAAACACAAAAAGGGCGTAAAAACCTGAACCCAAAACAATAAAGTAAATGGCAAAGGGATCATACTTATCAATAATTACCTTAAACTTAAATGAGTTGAATGCCCCAACCAAAAGGCAAAGACTGGCTGAATGGACACAAAAACAAGATCCCTATATATGCTGCCTACAAGAGACCCACCTCAAAACAACGGACACATACAGACTGAAAATGAAGGGCTGGAAAAAGATATTCCATGCAAATAGAGACTAAAATAAAGCAGGAGTAGCGATACTCATATCCGATAAAATAGACTTTAAAACAAAGGCTGTGAAAAGAGTCAAAAAGGCCACTACATAATGATCAAAGGACCAATCCAAGAAGAAGATATAACAATTATAAATATATATGCACCCAACATAGGAGCACTGCAATATGTAAGACAAATGCTAACAAGTATGAAAGGGGAAATTAACAATAACACAATAATAGTGGGAGACTTTAATACCCCACTCACACCTATGGACAGATCAATTAAACAGAAAATTAACAAAGAAATGTGAACTTTAAATGATACAATAGACCAGTTAGCCCTAATTGATATCTATATGACACTTCACCCCAAAACAATGAATTTCACCTTTTTCTCAAGTGCTCACGGAACCTTTTCCAGGATAGATCACATCCTGGGCAATAAATCTAACCTTGATAAATTCAAAAGATCAAAATCATTCCAAGCATCTTTTCTGACCATAATGCATTACGATGAGATCTCAATTACAGGAGAAAAACTACTAAAAATTCCAGCATATGGAGGCTGAACAACACACTTCTGAATAACCAACAAATCACAGAAGAAATTTTAAAAAATCAAAATATGCATAGAAATGAATGAAAATGAACACACAACAACCCAAAACCTGTGGGACACTATAAAAGCAGTGCTAAGAGGAAAGTTCATAGCAGTACAGGCATACCTCAAGAAACAAGAAAAAAGTCAAATAAATAACTTAACTCTACACCTAAAGCAACTAGAAAAGGAAGAAATGGAGAACCCCAGAGTTAGTAGAAGGAAAGAAATCTTAAAAATTAGGGCAGAAATAAATGCAAAAGAAAAAAAAAAAGAGACCATAGAAAAAATCAACAAAGCAAAAAGCTGGTTCTTTGAAAGGATAAATAAAATTGACAAACCATTAGCCAGACTCATCAAGAAACAAAGAGAGAAAAATCAACTCAATAAAATCAGAAATGAAAATGGAAAGATCACAACAGACAACACAGAAATACAAAGAATCATAAGAGACTACTATCAGCAATTATATGTCAATAAAATGGACAACGTGGAAGAAAGGACAAATTTTTAGAAAAGTACACCTTTCCAAAACTGAACCAGGAAGAAATAGAAAATCTTAACAGACCCATCACAAGCACGGAAATTGAAACTGTAATCAGAAATCTTCCAGCAAACAAAAGTCAAGGTCCAGATAGCTTCACAGTTAAATTCTACCAAAAATTTAGATAAGAGCTAACACCTATCCTACTGAAACTCTTCCAGAAAATTGCAGACGAAGGTAAACTTCCAAACACATTCTATGAGGCCACCATCACCCTAATACCAAAACCTGACAAAGATGCCACATAAAAAGAAACTACCAGCCAATATCACTGATGAACATAGATTCAAAAATACTCAACAAAATTCTAGCAATCAGAATCCAACAACCCATTAAAAAGATCACACACGATGACCAAGTGGGCTTTATTCCAGGGATGCAGGATTCTTCAATACCTGCAAATCAATCAATGTAATTCACCACATTAACAAACTGAAAAATAAAAGCCATATGATTATCTAAATAGATGCAGAGAAGGCCTTTGACAAAATTCAACATCCATTTACGATAAAAACTCTCCAGAAAGCAGGAATAGAAGGAACATACCTCGACATAATAAAAGCAATATATGACAAACCCACAGCAAACATTATCCTCAATGGTGAAAAATTAAAAGCATTTCCCCTAAAGTCAGGAACAAGACAAGGGTGCCCACTTTCACCACTACTATTCAATATAGTTCTGGAAGTTTTGGCCACAGCAATCAGAGCAGAAAAAGAAATAAAAGGAATCCCAACTGGAAAAGAAGAAGTAAAGCTCTCACTGTTTGTAGATGACATGATCCTCTACATAGAAAGCCCTAAAGACTCCACCAGAAAATTACTAGAGCTAATCAATGAATATAGTAAAGTTGCAGGATATAAAATCAACACACAGAAATCCCTTGCATTCTTATACACTAATAATGAGAAAGTAGAAAAAGAAATTAAGGAAACAATTCCATTCACCATTGCAATGAAAAGAATAAAATACTTAGGAATATACCTACCTAAAGAAACTAAAGACCTATATATCAAAAACTATCAAACACTGATGAAAGAAATCAAAGAGGACACTAATAGATGAAGAAATATACCATGTTCATGGATCGGAAGAATCAATATAGTGAAAATGAGTATACTACCAAAGCAATCTACAGATTCAATGCAATCCCTATCAAGCTACCAGCAGTATTTTCACAGAACTAGAACAAATAATTTCAAGATTTGTATGGAAATACAAAAAAACCTCGAATAGCCAAAGCAATCTTGAGAAAGTAGAATGGAACTGGAGGAATCAACTTGCCTGACTTCAGGCCCTACTACAAAGCCACAGTCATCAAGAGAGTATGGTACTGGCACAAAGACAGAAATATAGATCAATGGAACAAAATAGAAAGCCCTGAGATAAACCCACACACCTATGGCCACCTTATCTTCGACAAAGGAGGCAAGAATATACAATGGAGTAAAGACAATCTCTTTAATAAGTGGTGCTGGTAACACTGGTCAACCACTTGTAGAAGAATGAAACTAGATCACTTTCTCACACCACACATAAAAATAAACTCAAAATGGATTGAAGATCTAAATGTAAGATCAGAAACTATAAAACTCCTAGAGGAGAACATAGGCAAAATACTCTCCAACATAAATCACAGCAGGATCCTCTATGATCCACCTCCCAGAATACTGAAAATAAAAGCAAAAACAAACAAATGGGATCTAATTAAAATTAAAAGCTTCTGCACAACAAAAGAAACTATAAGCAAGGTGAAAAGACAGCCTTCTGAATGGGAGAAAACAATAGCAAATGAAGCAACTGACAAACAACTGATCTCAAAAATATACAAGCAACTTATGCAGCTCAACTCTAGAAAAATAAACAAACCAATCAAAAAATGGGCCAAAGAACTAAATAGGCATTTCTCCAAAGAAGACATATGGATGGCTAACAAACACATGAAAAGATGCTCAACATCACTTATTATCAGAGAAATGCAAATCAAGACCACAATGAGGTACCATTTCACACCAGTCAGAATGGCTGCGATCCAAAAGTCTACAAGCAATAAATGCTGGAGAGGATGTGGAGAAAAGGGAACCCTCTTACACTGTTGGTGGGAATGCAAACTAGTACAGCCACTATGGAGAACAGTGTGGAGATTCCTTAAAAATTGCAAACAGAACTGCCTTATCACCCAGCAATCCCACTGCTTGGCATACACACCGAGGAAACCAGAATAGAAAAAGACACATGTACCCCAATGTTCATTGCAGCACTGTTTATAATAGCCAGGACATGGAAACAACCTAGATGTCCATCAGCAGATGAATGGATAAGAAAGCAGTGGTACATATACACAATGGAGTATTACTCAGCCCTTAAAAAGAATAAATTTGACTCAGTTCTAATGAGATGGATGAAACTGGAGCCTATTATACAGAGTGAAGTGAGCCAGAAAGAAAAACACCACTACAGTATACTGACACATATATATGGAATTTAGAAACATGGTAATGATGATGCTGTATGCGAGACAGCAAAATAGACACAGAGGTATAGAATAGACTTTTTAGACTCTGAGGGAGAGGGAGAGGGTGGGATGACTTGGGAGAATGGCATTGAAACATGTATACTATCATGTAAGAAATGAAGCGCCAGTCTATGTTTGATACAGGATGCTTGGGACTGGTGCACAGGGATGATCCAGAGAGATGACCTGGGGTGGCAGGTGGGAGGGGGATTCAGGATTGGGAGCTCGTATACACCCATGGCAGATTCATGTCAATATATGGCAAAACCAATACAGTATTGTAAAGTAAAATAAAGTAAAAATTTAAAAAATAAATAAAAATTAAAAATAAAAGGATGCCCATATTATGGTACAGACCTGCAGAGGAATCTAATTCAGTTGATAAGAAAAAAAGGAGAGATTTATATTTGCTGACAAGAAAGGATTTCTAAACACAAAGACAATTTTGTAAAGTCTATTTAATGTAAATCTGTTTTTATTAAAATGTTAATAGTAAGAATAAAAAAAAGAAAGAAGAAGATGCTATCTATCTAGGACTTCCATAGCTAAAGAGGAAAAGTCAATACCTGATTTCAAAACTTCAAAAGACAGACTGAATCTCTTGTTAGGGGCTAATGCAGCGGATGACTTTAAGTTGTAGCCAATGTTCATTTACTATTCTGAAAATCCTAGTATGTGCTTAGTTGCTCAGTCGTGTCTGATTTTTGTGACCCCATGGACTGTGGCCCACCAGGCTCCTCTGTCCATGGGGATTCTCCAGGCCTGAATACTGGAGTGGGTTGCCATACCCTACTCCAGGGGATCTTTTCAACCCAGCGATCAAACCCAGGTCTCCCACACTGCAGGTGGATTTTTTTACCATCAGAGCCATCACGTAATCCTAGGGTTCTTAAGAATTATGCTAAATCTACTCTGCTCATGCTCTGTAAATGGAACAACAAAACCTGGATGACAGAACATCTGTTTACAACATGATTGACTGACTATTTTAAGCCCACTGTTGAGACATAGGGCTCAGAAAAAAAGATTCCTTTCAAAATATTACTGCTTACTGACAATGCACCTGGTCTCCCAAGAGCTCTGATGGAAATGTATGACAAGCTTAATTAATGTTTTCATGCCTTCTAACACAACATCCACTCTGCAGTCTATGGATCAAGGAATAATTTTGGCTTTCAAGTCATATTATTTAAGAAATAAATACATTTCATAAGGCTATGGCTGCCATGAATAGAGATTTTTCTGATGAATCTGGACAAAATAAATTGAAAATCTTTTGGAAAGAATTTTCCATTCTAGATTCCATTAAGGATATTCATAATTCATGTGCAGAGATTAAAATATCAACACTAACAGGCATTTGGAAGAAATTGATTCAAACCCTCACAAGTGACTTCCAGGGGTTCAAGACTTCAGTGGAGAAAGTAACTACGATGTTGTGGAAATAGCAAGAGAGCTAGAATTAGAAGTGGCTGAAGATATGACTGAATTGCTGCAATCTTGTGATAAAACTTTACTGGATAAGGGATTGCTTCTTATGGCTGGAGCAAGAAATTCTGTTTCTTGAGGTGGCAACTACTTCTGGTGAAGATGCTATGCAGACTTTTGAAATGACAAAAAGGATTTAGAATATTACATAAACTTAGATGACAAAGAAGTGGCAGGATTTGACAGAATTTACTCCAATTTTGAAAATGCCACTGAAAAATGTTATAAAAAAACATTGCAAGGTACAGAAAAACTGTTTGTGAAAGGATGAGCTGATTGTCTTATTTTAAGAATTTGCCACAGTCATCCCAAGCTTCAGCAACCACTTTTGGCCTCTGGTCTGGAGTCACGACCTGTTTATCTGCACAGTGACCGTCTACAAAGGTGTGGACCAGCCTGGAAGAGGAAGTCCTCAGGGAGTTCAATGCCCTCTCCTTGCTCATGGGAGATGAGTGTCACCATATGCACAAAGACATTGTCTACACTTAATTGTGTCAGCAGTCATCAGCACCCAGGCAAAACGTTGTGCCAGGAAAAAAAAAAAAAAATTGACTCACAGAGGCTCAGGGACTTGTCCAAAGTGCTTCTCCCAGCCTTGATTTTAAAGAATGATTGGTGTGCTGCCAAGAAGCTTGAATGGAAATGTGATCTTAGTTGTGGCAGGCGGAATCTAGTTCTCTGACCAGGAATTGAACCCAGGCTCCCTGCACTGGAAGCACAGAGTCCTAGCCACTGAACCACCAAGGAAGACCCTTTTTGCACATCTGCACATGGAAAAAGGATAAGGAAAGCAATTGCTCATGGAGGGAGCAGAAGGCTCAAGATCCCAAGGCTGGAGCACAGAGAATTGGAGTATGGCAATCCCCATTCTGGGGTCAGATCCTCTCATGCATAATAACCCCCATACTCCTGCCTTGGAGGAGGACTTCCCAAGCTTGGGGGCCTGCAGGATTATGAGTCTCATGACAGTGTTTTGTGCTTTTAGCATCATATTAGTGGAGTATTTGTGTTGGACTGGACCTCAGAAATCAGAGCATTCTCCATTCCCCTGCCATCCTTGGGATGGTGTCACATTCATTTCTTTATTTCCTTGATAGCAGTTCTTGGCATTCAGTGGATCCTCAATTAATGTTTATGGAATTGAAATAAATGGTTTAAAAGGTCAAAAATAAAATAAAGATCTGACTGCCTAAAGAAGAGAAGACTTCTGAAATACCTCTAAGGAAGGCATTCTTGAGGGTATTCCCATTGGGTATGTCTGTCAAACCAGCTGCAGTCAACTGTGCACAAGGAGGAAAAGTGAGAGTGGTTAAACTCTCACTAAGCAGTTGTTACAAGTTGCCACTTAAAAATATTAAATTTACAACCACCCAAAGAGTGTGAAGAAAGCTGGAGCGCCGAAGAATTGATCCTTTTGAACTGTGGTGTTGGAGAAGACTTTTGAGAGTCCCTTGGACTGCAAGGAGATCCAACCAGTCCATTTTAAAGATCAGTCCTGGGTATTCTTTGGAAGGAATGATGCTAAAACTGAAACTCCAGTACTTTGGCCACCTCATGCGAAGAGTTGACTCATTGGAAAAGACTCTGATGCTGGGAGGGGTTGGGGACAGGAAGAGAAGGGGACAATAGAGGATGAGATCGCTGGATGGCATCACTGACTCAATGGACGTGAGTCTGAGTGAACTCTGGGAGTTGGTGATGGACAGGGAGGCCTGGCGTGCTGCAATTCATGGGGTCGCAGAGTCGGGCATGATTGAGCGACTGAACTGAACTGAGCTGAACTGAACTGAAAGATCTTCTTGGCAGTGAAGGTCATCTTCTACCTAGAGATGAGACTTGGCTTTGATTTCCAGACTTTTTCTGCCGCTTTTAAAGGCACAATTCACTTGTTAAGCATGGCACTGCAGAATAGATCTTGATTACTGAAGATCGGAAAATATTTAGAATCTACCTGTCATTCTGCCAACTGAAGCTCATTTCTTTTCTTAGTTTGAAGAGAAGGAAATAGATTTTTTTTTAAAAAAAAGCATGTAATGATAACTAAAGTTGCGATACTTTTTTTCCTGTCATCAGTCTAGCTGTAATGATCTATAATATTGTTTTCATCACACATTTAATCTTAATTAAAACTCTGGCATTGTGCTTTCCTGTGTCTCCATTCTACAACAAAATGCAGTTCCCAAACCAAGGCCGATGACAATAAATATGGGGAAAGGCTCAAGGCAAACTTGACATAGTGTTTCTTATATGCATTGTTTAAAATTGCACTCGCACAACCATTCCATACAAACTTTCACTTGGAATTACTCCCAGAACACTCCAGAATTATCACGGTTACAAGTAATCCTGAAAAGAACTGGAAAAATTAAGTTGAATCTTACTTCCTAAGATAGGCCCTGGCATTAACGTTGCTACTGAGAAGTAAGTTGAAGTTCTTCAGAATCTGGCCTGATGGCATTCTCTTTAGTTGGCATCCTTTTCATCTTCAGGGCTTCCCTGGGGCTCAACGGTAAAGAAGCCACCTGCAAGGGGGAGACCCAGGTTCAATCCCTGGGTTGGGAAGATCCCCTGGAGTAGGGAATGGCTTGTGTACCCCAGTACTCTTGCCTGCAGAATCCCATGGACAGAGTAGCCTAGCTGGCTATAGTCAGTGGGGTCGCAAAGAGTTGGACGCCATTGAGCAACTGACACGTTCACTTTTAATCTTCATGTTAAATTGGAACAACCGTCCATGGCTAAAATTCATTCTAATAAAGAGAGAAAAAAATCAGTGATATTTAATACAGGAAAAATTTCAAAGGCTGAAGACTTTGTTTTTTTTTCAAATTTAAGACCAGTTTATATCCAACTACATCCTTCTTCAACTTTACTTCCTGGTTAAATGAATCCATTTATTTCCCTGACTCTTTGGACAGACTGATCTACCCTGACTCCCTGTGTGAACTGACTATATTTTTTGTGACCTTAAAGACCAAAATCCACTGCCTTCTTCTGATTCAAGCAGAAGATTCCCATGACATATATAAATGCAGTAAACATTTATTGGGAAGAGTTCCATCCTTGAGTTCTAAATTGCTCATGTAAGATTTTATGAATCACATCATTTACATATCACAATGAAGCAAAATGTCTTTTCTAGGAAATATGTTCCCAGAGAGAACACAATTATTAAATGCCATCATCACTGATAATAATTAAACTTTATTACCATAGTTCCAACCTTGTCAGATCCGGCTCCCCAGAGGGATGACTGTAAGTGAGAGGCTTTAGAAAAGAGTGTGGTATGAAAACTAAGGGGACACCCCATCAGGAACAGTGCCTGAGAGACTTAAGACTGTGCTAAAGCCCTCTTTGGATAGGGTTGCAGCGTGACTCTGCTCTGTTCTTGGTGGCTTTATTTTTTAAATTTCACTGTATTTTTGAAAGTGCTGTGTCTTTGTGGCTGCACGGGCTTTTCTCTAGTTGTGGAGAGAAGATGCTACTCTCTAGTTGTCATGTGTGTGGGCTTCTCAGTGCTGTGGCTTTCCTTGTTGCAAAGCACAGGCTCTAGGCGAGAGGGATTCAGCAGCTGCGGCTCCAGAGCGCAGGCTTGGTAGTTGCGGTGCTGCTTAGTTGCTCCGCAGCATGTGGAATCTTCCCTGATTAAGGATCAAACCCATGTCTCCTGTGATGGCAGGCAGATGATTCTTTACTGCTGACTTAAAAAGTAAGCCCCTTCTTAATGTCCTTAACCAATGATTGAGAAAGGAAATCCCTTCCTAATAAGGAATAAGGATGCTACAAATCAAAGCAGATTGAAAATAAGGTGACAAAGGAGACACCATTAGGAGAGAATGATTTAGAATCAATTATAGTTACTATTTTTAAGCATCAACTCAGTACTGGCCACTCTTATCTTTAAAACACTTCTCAGGGGCTATTATATAAATAATATATATATAATATCAGAAGTTAATATTGTAAATAATATTAAATAGGTGGTTTATCAGAAACGCATTTAGTGAATAATTGTAGAAAGAATATTCAAAACCAGTTCACCCTGCTTCAAGATGCATGCAGCTCTTTTAGCTACACTGTGCTTCCTTTTATTGGTGAGAGGAAAAATGTCTATATGTGAAGGGGATAAATGAGCAAGATTTTGTTTACTCAACGTTGGTAAATATTTGGCTGCAGTTAATTTTGACTCAGCCACTTAAAGTGCACAGTAATTAGCTTGGCTGCCTTGAAAATAATCTTAAATGAGGAGCCTGGACTAAGACTGCAGTGATGCACAGAGGTAGTCAAGCTCGTGTAGTTAGTAAGGATGACGCTAGGTGAATAGGGAAAAGCAAAGTACAATTTTGCATCTTGAAGACACAAATACAAAACTTACCAACCTCGAGGTCAATGGAAAGTAAATCCAAACCTGGTGAGGCCATGAGTGCCACTTCTATCTTTGGATGCATAGGACCTCACATGATCATATACTGACTCAGACACACATCCTGTCAGATGTTTACCGTTCTGTGGATAGAACTGAAAAGGCCTCGTTTCCTTTCAGGTATTATGCTGTATTGCTGATCCTGCTCACAGTGCCAATTGTCTTGGTGTGTCTGACTGTGTGCACTGTTGCTTGAACCCATGGCAGGTCGGGCACAAGCTAAGAGGCTGGAAGAAAATGCAAGGAGCCCTAGGAACTGCAGACACATGTCTTCTCTCCTGGCTGGCACAGCAGCCGTAGCAGCAGACATAACACGACATAACATAACTGCACAGAACCCTTCCGGGCTTTTCCAGGGGACGCTTGTATTTACTTACACAGCAAAAGTAGCCAGTGGCCGAGTACCCTGAGACACGCACGTGCACTGCCACAGCGATCTCAGCTGTTACCCAGGCTTGCAAAGTCACTGTTTCTGGCACATGGGCCGAGAGGGCATGAGAGTGTAGGGCACCATCTTGCTAATTTCTCCACATGTGCTTAGCCCACATTGTTTTCCTTTATCTTGTTTGAACTCTCCAGATTCCTGTTTTCTTAATTTTTACAAACTTTGAGAAATTTTTGCCTCCAAATTTCGCCCAGACCCAGATTTTGGTACTGATTCTGGAGAAACCAGCCACAAGCCAAGAATGAGAAATCTTAGGCAGATGGAAATACTTTTCATGACCATGAATCTCAACTTTTACTGTCAGTCTAGCTAGTTAAAACAGAAAAGATAGGGAGATAAAAATAACTTCCTGGGCATAGGGGAAATCTCAAAATAATAATAGTGGAAGGAAAAGAGAAAGAGAATGTAAAAGAAAGAGGCAGGCCATAAAGCAAAGGGTATAATAGTCAAAAAAACTTAAGATTTATGATTCACAATATGATGATTTAAACATCTTAAATAACTGAAACAGGACTGACTTTGAAATGGAGCAGGACCATATGGTCCTTGCCACCCGGCCCCTCCCCCCCACCCCCACCAAGTCCTCTACCTGGCTTTTGCCTGTGGAAAGCTTTAGTCAAAGAAAAGTGAAGTGAGAAGTGAGAAATACTGAAACAAACAAACAAACAAACAAAAATCAGAGAAGACTAAATAATAACAATGGAGTCAGTAAGCACAGTCAAGGACCTTTCCTCTTTCTCAAGGGCTATAGATAATTTTCTGAGCCATATCCCATGAGCTGTCTTAGAGATACCAAAACACCAAGTAAAGAAGTTAACTACATCACAACCAGACTATACCCAGAATTTGAACTGCCATAATTCAAAGAACTGACCGCAAAGAAATGGGAACAAGTGCACCCCAGAACTCAAGATTAGCTGTACCAAAACCAATCAAAAACAAGACCAGGAGCTGACTGTGGCTCAGATCATGAACTCCTTATTACCAAATTCAGACTTAAATTGAAGAAAGTGAGGAAAATCACTAGACCATTCAGGTATGATCTAAATCAAATCCCTTATGATTATACAGTGGAAGTGAGAAATAGATTTAAGCAACTGTATCTGAAAGACAGAGTGCATGATCAACTATGGATGGAGGTTCGTGACATTGTACAGGGAAAGGGATCAAGACCATCCTCAACAAAAAAGAAATGCAAAAGCAAAATGGCTATCTGAGGAGGCCTTACAAATAGCTGTGAAAAGAAGCAAAAGCAAAGGAGCACAGGAAAGCTATATCCATTTAAATGCAGACTTCCAAAGAATAGCAAGGAGAGATAAGAAAGCCTTTCTCAGTGACTAATGCAAAGAAATAGAGGAAAATAATAGGATGGGAAAGACTAGAGATCTCTTCAAGAAAATTAGAGATACCAAGGGAACATTTCATCAAAGATTGGCTCAATAAAGGACAGAAATGGTATGGACCTAACAGAAGCAGATGATACTAATAAGAAGTGGCAAAAATACACAGAAGAACTGTACAAAAAGGTCTTCACAACCCAGATAATCATGATGATGTGATCACTAATCTAGAGCCAGACATTCTGGAAAGTGAAGTCAAGTGGGCCTTAGAAAGTATCACTATGAACAAAGCTAGTGGAGATGATGGAATTCCAGTTGAGCTATTTCAAATCCTGAAAGATGATGCTGTGAATGTGCTGCACTCAGTATGTCAGCAAATTTGGAAAGCTCAGCAGTGGCCACAGGACTGGAAAAGGTCAGTTTTCATTCCAATCCCAAAGAAAGGCAATGCCAGAGAGTGCTCAAACTACCACACAATTGCACTCATCTCTCACACTAGTAAAGTAATGCTCAAAATTCTCCAAGTCAGGCTTCAGCAATACATGAACTTCGAGATGTTCAAGGTGGTTTTAGAAAAGGCAGAGGAACCAGAGATCAAAGTGCCAACATCCACTGGATCATGGAAAATACAAGAGAGTTCCAGAAAAACATCTATTTCTGCTTTATTGACTATGCCAAAGCCTTTGACTGTGTGGATCACAGTAAACTGTGGAAAATTCTGAAAGAGAGGGGAATACCAGATCACCTGACCTGCCTCTTAAGAAATCTGTATGCAGGTCAGAAACAACAGTTAGAACCGAACATGGAACAACAGACTGGTTCCAAATAGGAAAAGGAGTACGTCAAGGCTGTATATTGTCACCCTGCTTATTTAACTTATATGCAGAGTGCTGTGATTCATGGGGTCACAAAGAGTTGGGCATGACTGAGCGACTGAAGTGAACTGAAAACAACCAAGGTGATGCCAGTCATGCCACAGAAGAGCACTGTTAGGGATGACTGTGCTGCCTCTTCACGTAACGCCCACCCCCCCACCCCCCGCCTTACTGTCTGTAAAAGCTCTCCCCTGCTGCTTGTCAGGGTGGGGGTGGGGGTTTGCTTTGGACAAATATCTGCCACCCTCCCCTGCACTTGCCAGCCTCTGAAGTATAGCAGACTTTCCTTCCACCAGCCTGGCCTGCTTATTGGCTTCTGAGCAGTGAGCAGCCAGATGCCCCTCCTCCCCCAACACATACATCTTTTTGGTAACAGCTTCTAAACCACTCCTCATTTTGGGTTTCCGTGAACCCATCTGACATTCCATATAGAAAGAAAACGTTTTTAACTGATTGATTTACATTTTTAATGCTAAGGCTTCAGGTCATCCCCTCAAAATCAATTGTAAAAAGAAGACTGAGGAGAAGAAGAGGATGGAGAATGAAGGGAAAGAATGCATCAGAAGGTCATACAAAGTTTTACTCTATAGCATGAACTTCAAATTTCAAATAATTAGTCGCTTGTGGACTCAAAATAGGGATCCATGAGAACGAGTTCACACCTAAGATGAGGACATGCTTACCTCTGTCCTTCCTTTCTTTTGAGCTCTAGTAGCTTCCCAGATTTGAAGCAGTTCTTAAACACACACACAAACGCACACACACACACACACACGCACACACGCACACAGAGTAATCTTCCATTGTCCAAGCAATCTTGATTCACACATGAGGTATAACGTAGTTTCCTTGGCAAGTCTCCCAGCTGTAAACTGTGTAGTAGTCAGAGAAGGAAGATGTGATACTAAAGAGAAATTGGCCCAAAGAGGAGGGCGTAATGCCAAGAGGAGGAGGAGCCCCACTCCCCACCCAAGTCTTTAGAAGCTGGCCTGGAAGGCATCTTCTTTGTCCTCCAGGGTTTGTGTAACATGCGTGCGTTCCTCTGTTCCTGAGTCTTGCTTCCCATCCTCTGCTACCGTTTCTTCTCTCGGGAGGCAGTGTGGGCTGCTATTTCTAGGAAGATGGAGGTTACACCTTCGACAGTGAGTCTTTTGCAAGGCTAATGTTTGTTTCTGTATCTCTTTATAGAATATTTCTTTTTAAATTCTCTACTAACTTTTTGTTGATAGTTACCAGTATTTGAAAACTTGTTTTGTGCCAATGAGATCACAGTTTGGCCCTATTCTCTAGAGACTAATTGACCTTTAAGGAGGCTTGTCCTCCTAATAGTATGGCACCTAGTTTCTGTTAATGTGATGGAGTTAAGTGATCTTCAAGAGATAATAGACCCCATGGTGAGAGCAGCTGAACTTAATTTACCATGTGTCAAAACAAAGGCTCCTGAAGAGTTGATGTGTTGAGGCGCCTTAGAAATTTTTATCAATGGCAGCAGGAGGGAGTGGTGAAATTGCTGTGATATGCATTCTGCAAACCCCATCTGGATTAGAGAAAGGCAATGTTTTCCTGTAGAGAGGCAGATATTCCAGGAAGCTAATTAAGCTTAAGTTTTGATATCCTCATTTGCATGGGTCATTCCTGGGCTGCATAAACATGTTTTGATTTGTAATTTCACATTCTTTATAAAGTGGGTCTCTGCCAGGATCTGAATGTTTGGGTCCTTGCCAAAATTTATGTGATGAAATCTTAACCCTCAATGATAATGGTAGTAGGAGGTGGGATCTTTGAGAGACGCTTAAGTCATGAGGGTAGAATCTCTTGAAGGTAGAACCTTGTAAATGGGATTAGTGTCTTGAGGCTCCAGAGAGATTCCCCAGCATCTTTCACCAAGTGAGAACACAGAGAGAGGGGATTGGCAAGGAAGCAGCTCTTCACCAGAGACAACGACATTGGAAACTTGATTTTAGACTTGCAGTATCCAGAACTGGGGAAAATAAATTTCTCTTGTCCTTAAGTTACTCAATCAATATTCATTCATTGATTATATTAACTAACAACCCAAAGGGACTAAGATGGTCTCCAAAGGTCTATAAGTTACATGTAGGGGTAACAGATTTGGCAAAAACAACAATAAAATGACCAATCAGGCCCCCCCCAAAAAAAAAATCAGGCTGCTTAGTGAAATTTGAATTTCAAACAATGAGTATTATTTTATAACATAATAACATCCCATTAAATATTTATCACACACTATTTAGGGGTATTATTATACTAAAATATTATCCATTGTTGAGCTGATAACATTCAAGTCTATAAGGGATCAGTACTGCACAAAACAGACAAATCCTCTTTTCCAGTGGAATTTATAGACAAGAAGTCAATAAGTAAAATATATAGTGTTTCTGAGATTGATTTTTCTGATATTTCTAAATGTAACCACATGCATCTACATTAAGTTAAACTTCATAAGAAGTTTACAGCTCTGATCTACTATTGCATAGAAGATGCTAGACCCTCCTTCTTCTGCTTATCTGCAAATTCCTGTTCCCTTGGTGGGATAGCTGGTTCTCACCACCTGCCATTTATTTACCTACATTTTTCAGTAGGTAAATATGCATATATATATATATATATATATATATATATATATGAGTTTTAGAATTGTTAACCACTACCACTCCCTCAGATATGACTTTATCAGTTGGAGTACGGTGGTTATGTGCAGTTCCCTTTGACTTTAGGCCTTCAGTCTAACGGACTTTACCCATTCATAGCTTCCAGCAGCCGGCTCTCGGTGCCCGGGCTCCACGCAGGCTCCACAGCAGCACGCTGGCTTAGTAGCCAGGGAAGTTCCTTGGGCCAGCACCTCCCCCACACTGCCCTTGGTGGTCTCATACATCTGAAATACAGCTAGATTTTTTGGCCATGTTCGGGTACCTTCCTGGGCTCCCCTGATTCCATCAATTTGCATATATTAACATCTTGCTCTTAGTGCTTTACAATTCTGAGAGTTTTGATAAATTCACAATGGCATGTGTCCAACAACCTGGTATCATAGTTTTACTGCCCCCAAAATCCCCTGTGTTTCACCTACTCATGTCTACCCTTCCCCAACCCCTGGCAACCAAAACTCATTTTACTTTCTTAATAGTTTTGCTTTTCTGGGATGTCAAATAATTGCAATCAAACAGTATGCAGCTTTTTTGTTCCCTTAGAAATAGGCATTTAAGTTTCCTTCTTGCCTATTTGTGTCTTGATAAATCATGTCCCATCAACACTGATATTTCATTGCATGGATTTACTATAGACTATTCACTTATTGACTGAAAGATATTTTGGTTGTTTCCAGTTTTCTGTGGTTAGAACTAAAGTTCCTGTAAACATTCAACAGCAGATTTTTGTGTAAATGTAATTTTCAACTAAATTGAATAAATACCCAGGAGCACAGTTACTGGATCATATGATAAGATTATGCTCAGGTGTGTAAAACTCTAGCAAACTTCCAAAAGGGCTGTGTTATATTGAATTCCTATGAGCAATGAATGAGAGTTCCTATGGCCCCTCTAATTTTCTTTCTTTTTTTTTTTAAATTTTAGCTATTCTGATAGGTACACTGGTACTTCATTGTTGCTTTAATTTGTAATCCCTTCATGACAAATGATATTGTGCAATTTTCACTATGCTTACAAAATCAGAGTTTTAATAGATATTTTTAAGAGGTGAGTTTTAAAAATAGAGGGAAACCCAAGCACAATAAACTACAGCCTCCAGAATTTTCCTCTAACATCTGTGAAGGCAGAGAGGTAAGTGACAGATATCAACCCAACAAAAATTTCTGTACATTTTAACCTGTGCTGGGGCCAAGTCCTCATAGATGCAGAAAAGGGAGATTCCATTTGTATAGTCATAGGTGCCTTAAGTTAAAGTGATTTGCTACATTAACAATGGTTACCAAAAATTTTATTTGAGTGGTTAGAAAAGACGTTCTCTAAAAGAATACTCCATGAACTTCTCTAGTGGGTCAGTGACTGAGAATTTGCATGCAGTGCAGGAGACATGGGTTCAATTCCTGGTCTGGGAAGATTCCAACATGCCAAGGGGCAGCTAAGCCTGTGTGTCACGATGACTGAGCCTGTGCTGCAGCTACTGAAGCTTGTGTGCCTAGAGCCCGTCCCACTCCCCGCTTGCCACATCTAGAGAAAGCCCGTGCACAGCAGTGAGGACCCGGTGCAGCCATAAAGCACTTAGGGGAAAGCAAGCCTTTAACAGACAAATTAGAAAATAAAAAAAATAAAGGAGGATTCCATGCCGTTAGTCCTTAAACCAACATTAGTATCTAGCAAACACTTAGTATATGGCAAGTGATATGTACTGATACAAATAAAATGCTGAGAGACCCTAGAAGGTAGACTCTATGATTATCTTCATTTCTTTTGACAAAAATTCAGAAACAACTGAGTATTTCATCTAAAGTCCACGGCAATGTAGGGGAAAGCCTGGATGTGCAATAGTGATTTGACTGCAGAATCTGATTTCTTCATCAGTTCACCATAGCATCTATCTCACAGAGCTTATCCTGTCAGAAATCAAGAGGAAAAATATGAGAAAAATAATGAAAAGGAAAGCCTTTCTTGTAAGTGGAATCATCTTCATCTCTTGAAAGAAGACATTCTTTGCACACCGGGTTAAAACTGTATGACAAAAACCCATATCTTTGTGATTATAAGAATCTAGAACTTTAGGTGTGGTGTGGAAGAAATCTTACAGGTCGCCTTGAAGTTTTTCATGTTACAAGTGAGGACCTTTAAGCCAGAAGTATTTCCTGCCTGAGCCCAGAATGGCAGCAGTGAGCTGAGAGCCGCAACAGGCCTTCAGGCCCAGTGCCGCTTTCACAGCATCAATATTTTCTCCATATGATCATTACAAAAAATTATACAATAAATATATATTTATTTTTATTTTTTCTGGTCAACCTGCCATTTTTTGACAAAAGCCTCAAAGTGCATTAATGAGAGGGTAGAGTCCAGGACTCCACTTAGGTTTTTCATCTCTGTTACATCAGGTAAATATATGCAAGGGAGCCATCTGTGTGCCTAGCTGCTATCATAATCCCTTAGGCTAATGCTCACTTCATTTAAAAAGAAATGATTCTCTTCCTTCTAAAGGAAGTCATGGAAATCTGACTAGTAGAGTGTATTTCTGTTATTTTTTACCCCAAGCGACACAAACAGCAACGCCACAGTAATTTGGTCTTGATTACTACAATATCAAAAGAAAACTCTTTTGAACAGGGTTGCATTTTTTTTTCTAAGAAATCTGAGGGAAGGTGATAGCTAGCTCCACACTTTTAATTCCTTAGTGTGCATACTGGTCTCAATATGAGACTAGAAAATGGAAGAGAGATAACTGGAAATAATGTGTACAATTATTTTGTTATTAAGATTTTATTGGTGGTGTAAGGACAGGGGAAAGTAACTAAGGAAACAAAGCTCAAGTTAATTCCAATTCATAGCTTTTATAGCATATGATAAATCTTCCTGGGAAGTAAAAGATAGCTAGGGAATCCTTTCAGTTTGTTTTGTAAATGAAAAAGTATATTGGAGCCTAATTAAAAGCATGAATAATATAATTAATGCAATTTTGAATGTATCTATCACTAGATATTAATTATCTTGTAGTCACTAGAACAGATAACAATTATATTGTTCTCTGAGATTAGCGTGGTATACATCTCCTGAATACGAATGCTGTTGAAGTAAAATAAATTGGTTACCAAACTAAATATATATTAAAAAGACGTTTTCATTAATACTAGCTTATCAGTTCAGTTCAGTCGCTCAGTCGTGTCCGACTCTTTGTGACCCCATGAATTGCAGCACACCAGACGTCCCTGTCCATCACCAACTCCCAGAGTTCACTCAGACTCACGTCCATTGAGTCAGTGATGCAATCCAGCCATCTCATCCTCTGTCATCCCCTTCTCAACCTGCTCCCAATCCCTCCCAGCATCAGAGTCTTTTCCAGTGAGTCAACTCTTCACATGAGGTGGCAAAGTACTGGAGTTTCAGCTTTAGCATCATTCCCTTCAAAGAAATCCCAGGGCTGATCTCCTTCAGAATGGACTGGTTGGATCTCCTTGCAATCCAAGGGACTCTCAAGAGTTTTCTCCAACACCACAGTTCAAAAGCATCAATTCTTTGGCACTCAGGTTTCTTCACAGTCCACCACTCATATCCATACATGACCACAGGAAAAACCATAGCCTTGACTAGACGGACCTTTGTTGCCAAAGTAATGTCTCTGCTTTTTAACATGCTATCTAGGTTGGTCATAACTTTTCTTCCAAGGAGTACATGTCATTTAATTTCATGGCTGCAATCACCATATGCAGTGATTTTGGAGCCCCCAAAATAAAGTCTGATACTGTTTCCACTGTTTCCCCATCTATTTGCCATGAAGTGATGGGACTGGATGCCATGATCTTCATTTTCTGAGTGTTGAGCTTTAAGCCAACTTTTTCACTCTCCACTTTCACTTTCATCAAGAGGCTTTTAGCTCCTCTTCACTTTCTGCCATAAGGGTGGTGTCATCTGCATTTCTGAGGTTATCGATATTTCACCTGGCAATCTTGATTCCATCTTGTGTTTCTTCCAGCCCAGCGTTTCTCATGATGTACTGTGCAAAGAAGTTTAATAAGCCAGGTGACAATATACAGCCTTGACGTACTCCTTTTCCTATTTGGAACCAGTATGTTGTTCCATGCCCAGTTCTAACTGTAGCTTCTTGACCTACATATAGGTTTCTCAAGAGGCAGGACAGGTGGTCTGGTATTCCCATCTCTCTCAGAATTTTCCACAGTTTATTGTGGTCCACATAGTCAAAAGCTTTGGCATAGTCAATAAAGCAGAAATAGATGTTTTTCTGGAACTCTCTTGCTTTTTCAATGATCCAGCAGATGTTGGCAATTTGATCTCTGATTCCTGTGCCTTTTCTAAAACCAGCTTGAACATCTGAAAGTTCATTGTTCACGTATTGCTGAAGCTTGGCTTTGAGAATTTTGAGCATTCCTTTACTAGCGGCTAGAGATATGGAATCTGCCAATGAACATGTTTTCTTCCTGGCCAAAAATCTAATTCCTGAAGAGTCTAAGGAAAAAAAAATAGCTAAACTCCAGAGGAAAATAATGTGATGTGAATAAAATTAATGCCACAGGAGGAAAAATATGTCCTTTAAAGGTAAAGGAAAAAGAATATACTTGTTGATTAAGCAAGGAGACTGTTAGACTGAGGTGGTTCTCATGCACTGACACCTATACAACAAACCAAAATTAAGCCTATAAATGCCTCAAGGTTAGGAAATTGAAACCTAAAGACAACCAATCACAGCAAATTAAGCTTTTTCAAATAAGGCAGCCACTTCAACCAATCAAATAATTTATTACTTTGCTTCCTTGTCTTCTCTGTAGGAGTCCTTCCCTGTTGGGAGAGTGTTCCTGACCTCTTCTAGTTTGGTGCCACCCAAATAGAATAAATTTTTGCTCAAACCTAACATTTTTAATGTGCCTGGATTTCTCTTTTAACTTACTGAATTAAGAGAACTTTTTTTTCAGTTATTGATACAATTGCTTGTTCTTACCATCTTAAGCTTCTATAACTCATGATTTCATTTTGAGAAGAAACTTAATAATCTATAAAGGGTAAAACATAAATTCTCATATTTTTTTTGTTTTGTTTTGTTTTTCTCATATGTTTTGAAGTCTGTTCTTTTAAGCCCATCTTAGATTTTAAATAAAGTATTTATTCTAGAAGGTTATTTTAACTTAAGAAAATTTTAGAAGTAGTGTGATACAATGTCCTAAGAAAAAAAAGTAGAAAGTGAAAGTCGATCAGTCATGTCTGACCCTTTGGACCCCATGGATTGTGGTCCACCAGAGTCCTCTGTCCATGGAATTCTTCAGGCCAGAATACTGCAGGGGGTAGCCACTTGCTTCTCCAGGGAAACTTCCTAACACAGGAATTGAACTGGGGTCTCCTGCATTGCAGGTGGATTATTTACCAGCTGAGCTACTAGGGAATCCCAATGTCCTAAGGTCTTTCTAAATCCTCCATACATATCCTACAAGTCTGTGAGGTAGATGGCATCGGGAAATGTTTTACAGTTGATAAAGCTAATGATTTAGAGGTTAAGTAATAGACCCAGAGTAATCAATACAGAAAATTACAGATCTGAGACTTGAATTGTAGCCTCTCTAATGTCATGATACTTCTTTATATCTATTAGATGTCAACCAAATATTTTGCTGATTAATAAAAGAAAATGCTTCAAATCTAGATTATGGTTTATCATGTGACACTTTTAGGCCTAGAGTTACAACACTCTGTGCATGTGCTCAGCTGCTCAGTCGTGTCCGATTCTTTGTGATCTCGTGGAGTGGAGCCCACCAGGCTCCTCTGTCCTTCGAAGTTTCCTAGCAAGAATACTGGAGCTGGTTGCCATTTCCCAGCCCAGGGGATCTTCCAAACCCAGGGGTCAAACCTGTGTCTCATGTCTCCTGCATAGGCACGTGGTCTTTATCACAGTGTCACCTGGGAATCCCAGAATCAATACAGTCTAATAACACTGTAAAGAGCACAAATCCTTTCCAGTTGTTAGATTTTTACACAGTACAGTTCTTGATTTTAAAATCCTGAAAAAAAGAATGTGATTTCTACCTGGCCCCCATTGTCAGAAAACTAAAAATTATCTACTAGTCACAGTTCTCATGGCTCATGTCCTAAACTGTTTAACAGTCCTCTCATGTTTGTTAACCGTGTTCCCTGACTCCTGGACCCCTGGTCAACATACCCTCAGATTCTGGGCAGGATGAATGTGGTTGGTGCCACACAGGCCATATTCATTACTTCTGGAGTCCGATTCTGCTACAATAGAACACCATCTGACCCCATTTCAGAAAGTAGTAGGGACTGCGACTTGTAATCAGACACGTGATTAATATCTGTCAAGAAGGAACAACTTCTCTCTGCCTTCTTTTCTTTAAGGCTGATCCATCAAAAACAGGACCTTAACTCTCATTTGTTTACTTCCCATGATTCTAAGACAGCAGTCCCCAGCCTGTTTGGCACCAGAGATTCGTTTTATGGAATACAATTTTTCCATGGACTTCAGGGGTGACGGGGGCAGTGGATGGTAAGTGCAGGGGTGGTTCAGGCAGTGATGAGAGCCGTGGGGAGCAGCAGCAGCTGAAGGAGCCTCACTTGCTTTGCTTGCTAACCCCACGGCACATCTTCTGCTGTGTGGCCCGGTCCCTAAACAGCCAGTGACGCTATCAGTCCCAGGCCAAGGAACTGCGGACCTTTCTCTAAGAGATCCAGAAGACCACATATTCAACAGCTTTCTTACTTAAAGCATTACTATTAAAAAGTAAACATTCACAGCTGAGTTCAGCGATAGGACTAAAGCCCAATGGATCATAACTTCCAGGAAGAATAATCAGAATAAAAACAAGGAATAGGAAGAAGTGTCTCATAGAAAATCTCATGCCTATGGTCCTTCACAATTAAGCTCACTCAGAAAATAGTGTGTGTTTGCTTGGCCCTCTGGAAAGCAATGCACTTGGGTATGACTGACTCAACTCTGTGTGTCTGAGCCACAGAGTACAGCAAGACATGAAAAAAAAATGCTCTAGTAGGTGCTAATACTGTGTAACAAAGCACTGGAAATCTCAGTACTATATAACATGGGAAATTGATTTCTCATGTATCTGCAGGATTCAGCATGCGGTTGTCTCTTTTAGCTGGGGAACAACTGGGCAGGTCAGCTTCACACATCCTTTACCCTCCCTCAGCCTAGCAGGCTGCCGCAGGCATGCCCATGTGTTGGCCAACTTCACATGGAAAGTGCCTTATCTAGTAACATCATGTCTGCTAACATTCGGTTGGCTGGAATAAGTCACATGACTGAGTCTGGATTGGGGAGAAAGCGGGAGGGGCTGCAAAACCACAGGGCAAGGGCTAATCTTACATGGAGGGGCTGAAGAACTGAGGCCTTCAGTGCAATCTGTCCTAGCAAGAAACCAAACACGTAAGCAGCCAAAATGAATGTAAGGATTCGAGAGTAACATTAAAATGGTTCCCCAAAGTAACTTTTAAGTCACTCTGCAATCAGAATGATTAGTTACCCAGCGCAGTTACTGTCTGTCATAACTGTGCTGAGGTAAGTTACTCACACAGGCACACTGGGGAAACGTAGGAACGCTGCATTAACCTGACCTCTGATTTTGTCTTATTTTCTGTACTTTGACTTTCTCCAACCCTCCCTTAAAAATGTGATTTTGCTGTTTATTTTGCCAATCTTTTATGAATTAGGTAAGATGTAGACAAACTGTCAATATAAAATCTTAGATTCAAAGTCAAATTAGAAAATAAAATTAGCATATGATCTGGTTTCTTTTCACATTTCATAGATGGTATTACTGAGATACAAAAAGTAATATGACTTGTAAAACTTCAGAAGAGATAATTTGGAATAAAAGACCTTTAATGAATGAACTAATATCATTTCATATTTCAGTATTACTAGCTAAGTTGAGGATAACAACTCCAGTTTGTTTTACCAATTTTTTCTTATAACTATGTCATGCATAACTCTTCATCCTTATTTAAATGCCTGCAGAAAACATTAACTGAAAAGTGTTGATTATATTTTATTCTTTATATCAACACAATTGCTTTGTTTTTCTAGTTTTAAGTTTCTAAATACTAGAAGCTGCTTTTCTCTGTTTAGCTATATTTCTGGAATTGTGGATAAGAATTTAATCAAAATCCTTTGGCCGTATGATAAGAAGTAATTTTTTCCCGTATGCACTCCCAAAAGCTAAAGCTACGATTAACCCCAAATGAACTAATCCTAAGGGTAGGTGTTTCTCTGGGACTTTCTGATTGCCAGGCAAGGTCACTGGAATTCCAGGATTCCAAGATCCTAGAACTAAAAACCAAGATGTATAGTTATGTGATTTTTATCGGGACAAGGCACAAGGATTCTGAAATGAAACAAAACATGACATTCATTTGTTGCTCCAGTGATTTGCCTCTCAGACAGAAACAGTGGCTGTTGAAATAATTGTAAGAGGAACAGTGCCAGAGCTTTTCCCCCATGACCCCAGCAAGCATTTCTATTATTTAGACACTCAGTGTCTCTTCTGACTTATGGTTGCCTTGCAATCTATGGACTATATTTAGTGTCCCCATGGAAGCAATCACACATAAAACATCAACATATATCTATTTAGTAGACAGTGTTTTCATAGATCCCTGCAGTGCACTTTTAACAGTCATGGAAACTAAAATTTTGATATAATGTGTTTTTATCTATCTTTCAGATCAAAGAAAATTTAGTGCTTATAAATTTTAGAAAGCTACTGAAAGTTTCATAAAGTTGTAGAAAGTAGAAAAGTGGTATAAACTGAAAGTATTAGGGCATAGAAGTAGATCTGGTTTTGCTCTTTGTTTTAGCTTTTTGTGTGACAAAATATACATAACATTTAGCACCTTAACCATTTTAAGTGTACAATTCAGTGGTAGGTTAAAGCGTCTGCCTCCAATGCGGGAGACCCAGGTTCGATCCCTGGGTCGGGAAGATCCCCTGGAGAAGGAAATGGCAATCCACTCCAGTATTCTTGCCTGGAGAATCCTATGGACAGAGAAGCCTAGTAGGTTACAGTCCACGGGGTCGCAAAGAGTCAGACACGACTGAGTGACTTCCCCTCATCTATGCTATCATCACCACCATCCATCCCCCTAACTCTTTCCATCTTATGAAATTGAAACTCAATACCCCTTAAATAATAGCTCGGCATTTCCACCCTCCTTCCCCACCAACCTCTAGCAACCGCCATTACACTTTTGTCTTAATGATTTTGACTATTCTAAGAGACTCATATAAGTAAAATCATACAATAATTGTCTTATTTAATGACTAGCTTATTTTACCTAGTAGGAAATGGCAGCCCACTCCAGTGTTCTGGCCTGGAGAATCCCAGGGACGGGGCAGCCTGGTGGGCTGCCGTCTATGGGGTCGCACAGAGTCAGACATGACTGAAGCAACTTAGCAGCAGCAGCATCAAGCTCTTCAAGGTACATTCATATTAAAGCATATTGAGGAATTTCATTCCTTTTTAAGGATCAATGATCTTCCAGTGTATGTATATGCCACATTTTTTTACTTATTAATTTGTTGATGGAGACATGATGTGCTCATGTGTTTTAGCATGTGAATATTCCTACTATGAATCAGTCAGTCAGTCAGTTCAGTTTCTCAGTCGTGTCCGACTCTTTGCAACCCCATGAATCACAGCACTCCTTGTTCATCACCATCTCTCAGCGTTCATTCAGACTCACGTCCATCAAGTCCATGATGCCATCCAGCCATCTCATCCTCGGTCATCCCCTTCTCCTCCTGCCCCCAATCCCTCCCAGAATCAGAGTCTTTTCCAGTGAGTCAACCCTTTGCATGAGGTGGCCAAAGTACTGGAGTTTCAGCTTTAGCATCATTCCTTCCAAAGAAATCCCAGCACCACCTGTTAAAGAGGCTGTCTTTACTCCATTGTATATTCTTGCCTCCTTTGTTGAAGATAAGGTGTTCATAGGTGTGTGGGTTTATCTCAGGGCTTTCTATTTTGTTCCATTGATCTATATTTCTGTCTTTGTGCCAGTACCATACTGTCTTAATGACTGTGGCTTTGTAGTAGAGCCTGAAGTCAGGCAAGTTGATTCCTCCAGTTCCATTTTTCTTTCTCAAGATTGCTTTGGCTATTCGAGGTTTTTTTGTATTTCCATACAAATCTTGAGATTATTTGATCTAGTTCTGTGAAAAATACTGCTGGTAGCTTGATGGGAATTGCATTGAATCTGTAGATTGCTTTAGGTAGTATACTCATTTTCACTATATTGACTCTATGATGATTCAAGTAGAGGATGTGGGGTGGGAGGTGGGAGGGGGCTTCGGCACTGGGAGATTGTGTTCACCTATGGCTGATTCATGTCAATGTATGGCAAAACAAATACAGTATTGTAATAAAAAAATAAATTTAATAATAATAAAAAATATAATTCCATTTTAAAAAATACTACAAAACCTAGTGAAGAGGTTATAACTGTAAATTTGGGGGCAATGTCTATTAAATTGTGATAAATTAAAAACACTGTAAAGGTAAAAAAAAAAACAAACACAAAACAAAAAACCCACAAAATCCCAGGGTTGATCTTCTTCAGAATGGACTGGTTGGATCTCCTTGCAGTCCAAGGGACTCTCAAGAGTCTTCTCCAACACCACAGTTCAAAAGCATCAATATAGGTGTACAAATATCTCTTGGAAACTCTTTTCTTATTTCCTTTGGGTGTATACCCAGGAGTGGGATTTCTGAATCATGTGGTAATTCTATTAAAAAAAATTTAAGGCAAATCTATACTATTTCCCACAACAGTTGTAACATTTTTTCAGTGCTCTCCACCAACAGTACATGAGTTCCAATTTCTCCACATCCCCTGGGACACTTACTATTTTCTGGTTGTTTAATTTTTAATAGTAACCATACTAATAGGTAGGAGTTAGTATCTCATTGTAGGTTTGATTTGCATTTCCTTAATAATTAATGATGCTGAGTATCTTTCATGTGCTTATTAGCCATTCACATATCTTCTTTGGAGAAATACCTGTTAAAATCCTTTGCCCACTTTTAAATCCAGTTGTTTTGAGTTCTTGAGTTTTAAGACTTCTCTGTATATTCTGAATATTAATCTTTTACTGTGGGAGTTGCAAATATTTTCTTCCATCTTGTGAACTGCCTTCTCACTATGTGGATTGTGTCTTATAATGAAGCATTTTTTTTTAATTTTTATAAAGTCAATTTGCCTATTTTTTTCTTTTTGCATGTGCTTTTGCTCTCATATCCAAGAAATCATTATCAAATCCAGTGTCATAAAGCTAGTATATATTTTTTTTCTAAGAGTTATATTATTTTAGGTCTTATATTTAGATCCTTCATTTATTTTGAGTTAAGTTTTGTATATAATGTTAGATAAATGTCCAACTTCACTTTTAGTGTATGGATATCCTATTTTCCCCTGAAGTAAGAAACAGCAACCCACTGAAAAATTCCATGGATGGAGGAGCCTGGTGGCCCACAGTCCATGGAGTCACAAAGAATCAGACACAATTGAGCAATTAAGCATGCACACACATCCTGTTTTCTCAGCGTCACATGTTGAAAAGACTGTCCTTTCCTCACATATTTTTCACACTCTTGCAGAAATCATTTAACCACACATGTGAAGCTCATTTCTGGACTCTCAATTCTATCCGATGGTATCAGTTCAGTTCAGTCGCTCAGTCGTGTCCGACTCTTTGCGACCCCATGAATCGCATGCCAGGCCTCCCTGTTCATCACCATCTCTCGGAGTTCATTCAGACTCACGTCCATCGAGTCCGTGATGCCATCCAGCCATCTCATCCTTGGTCGTCCCCTTCTCCTCCTGCCCCCAAACCCTCCCAGCATCAGAGTCTTTTCCAATGAGTCAACTCTTTGCATGAGGTGGCCATCCAATGGTATATATGCCTACATTTATGCCAACCATATGGTTTTGATTACTGCAAATTTGTAGTAAGTTTTGTAATCAAGGGTTGTGAGTTTTTGTTCTTTCTCATTTTACTATTTCTACAAAAAATATCATTGGAATTTTTAAGAAGATTGTGCTGAACCTGTAGATCATTGTGTATTATTGATATTTGAATAATATTAAGTCTTATAATCCATGAACATGGGAATAATTTTCATTTATTTATCAGTTTTGTTAAAGTTTCTTTAAGCACTATTTTATAGATTTCATTGCACAAATTTTTCACCTCCTTGATTAAATTAATTTCTAAGTACTTTATTCCTATTAATACTATTGTAAATAAAATTATGTTTGTAATTTTCTTTTCAGATTGTACATTATGTTTAGAAATGTCAAAGTTTTTGTTAGCTAACTAACTTTGTAATCTGTTACTTTGTTGAATTTTTTTATGAGTTCTAACAGTTTGGATTTTTGTGTGTGCATGGAATTTTAGGGTTTTCTATGGAACAACAGACTGGTTATAAATAGGAAAAGGAGTCATCAAGGCTGTATATTGTCACCCTGCTTATTTAACTTATATGCAGAGTACATCATGAGAAACGCTGGACTGGAGGAAACACGAGCTGGAATCAAGATTGCCGGGAGAAATAGCAATAACCTCAGATATGCAGATGACACCATCCTTATCGCAGAAAGTGAAGAGGACCTAAAAAGCCTCTTGATGAAAGTGAAAGAGGAGAGTGAAAAAGTTGGCTTAAAGCTCAACATTCAGAAAACGAAGATCATGGCATCTGATTCCATCACTTCATGGGAAATAGATGGGGAAGCAGTGGAAACAGTGTCAGACTTTATTTTTGGGCTCCAAAATCACTGCAGATGGTGACTACAGCCATGAAATTAGAAGACGCTTACTCCTTGGAAGAAAAGTTATGACCAACCTAGGTAGCATATTGAAAAGCAGAGACATTACTTTGCCAACTAAGGTCCATCTAGTCAAGGCTATGGTTTTTCCTGTGGTCATGTATGGATGTGAGAGTTGGACTGTGAAGAAGGCTGAGTGCCGAAGAATTGATGCTTTTGAGCTGTGGTGTTGGAGAAGACTGTTGAGAGTCCCTTGGACTGCAAGGAGATCCAACCAGTCCATTCTGAAGGAGATCAGCCCTGGAGTTTCTTTGGAAGGAATGATGCTAAAGCTGAAACTTCAGTACTTTGGCCACCTCATGCAAAGAGTTGACTCATTGGAAAAGACTCTGATGCTGGGAGGGATTGGGGGCAGGAGGAGAAGGGGACGACAGAGGATGAGATGGCTGGATGGCATCACGGACTAGATGGACGTGAGTCTGAGTGAACTCCGAGAGATGGTAATGAACAGGGAGGCCTGGCGTGCTGCGATTCATGGGGTTGCAAAGAGTCGGACACAACTGAGTGACTGAACTGAACTGAACTGAACTACACAAAAGATCATATTATTTGCAAACAATCATAATTTTGTTCTTTCTCCTGGAAGCTGCAACTCTTCCAAATCTGCAAGGAAGATTTCAGGTTTCCAAAACAGTTACATCAGGTTCTGTGAGTAAAATCATTGACTCCATAGGAAGATAAATTTCTAACGCTTCCTATTCTGCCATTTCAGACTTCCCAGGTTGCTCAGTGGTGGTTAAAGAATCTGCCTGCAATGCAGGAGATGTGCGTTCGATCCCTGGGTCGGGAAGATGTCCTGGAGGTGGCATGACAATCCACTTCAGTATTCTTGCCTGGAGAATCTAATGGGCAGAGAAGCCCAGTGAACTACAGTGCACAATGTCACAAAGAGCCAGGCATGACTGAAGCAACTGAGCACACACAGTTCTGCCATTTTTGCAGAACCCTCTGAGTAGACTTCATTTTAACATTTATTTTCCAAAATACTTTAAAATTTTAACAGTTCCCCAAAATATAAGATGCCAATTATGTAGATTTAGAGGTAATTCATTAAAATGGTATTTATTACACAAATATCCAGGCCACTAAGTTGAAATGCTTTAATTTTTAGTTGTTCACTGGATAGTAGAAGCCTCGTTTAGACCTCCTTGGGCATCCCAGGTGGCACTAGTGGTAAAGAACCCACCTGCCAATGCAGGAGACATAAGAGAGGTGGGCTCAGTCCCTGGGTCAGGGAGGTCCCCTACAGAAGGTCATGGCAACCCTCTCCAGTATTCTTGCCTGGAGCAGCTTGTGGGCAGAGGAACCACGCAGGCTGTGGTTCATAGGGACACAAAGAGTTGGCCATGACCGAAGCTCGCATACGCACAGTTTAAACCGTCTTAGAATTCTGTGCACACGAGATGAAATAATACACCTGAAGATATCCAAAAGTAACCAGCATCTCTGTATTGACGGTGGCTACTGTCTCTTTTACACTGTAGGTTTTTTGATTTAAAGTATAGAAATAAATAGAAAGAATATTCTGATACTCACTGACATTAAGATCTTCTATAAATGTGTTTTTCAAGGAGAAGATGGACAGTTGATTGAAATGAGCTTCAGATTGTATTTTGCCTTGAATATTTCCCCATTCTCAGATTTTCTCAGTACTGTAATTATTTCTAGAAGGGTAACCCATGTGCCAAAAGAAGATACATATAACAAACTTACTATGGCATACTCAGATTTGAGCTAATTAGAAACCAGTAAATAAATCACTAAAGATACAATGGATACTTCAGTTTCAGGATAAGTTTTATTGCATGAAATTAATTTAAACCATAGAACCCAAGTGGCAATAGGACCTAATTTGCTAGTTTCTAACAGTTTAAAAAATGTTTTATTCATAAAAGTTTAAAAACATTAATAGTAATCAAACACTACAGAAAACACCTTGTATATAAAATTTTGTAAAGCAGTTATTTATAAAATAGCTCCAACTGGTGAAAACAGGACACCATAGTAATTCAGTTGCTAAACTTTCATAAATTAGTTATAATCTTAAAGTTCAGCAATAAATATTCTTTATGAATAAAAAGAACTGAATAAAGAACATAAATATTTATATCTTTTGTTCCAATAATTCAATTTCTAAGAATAAAATCCTAGGAACATATTTTTTCAAGGTTTATACAAAAATAAATTAAAACTACTTACACCCAATATAAATGCTCATTTCCCGAGGAATAATTTAAGCACATTGTAACACATCCACACTATGGAATACTATGCAGCTATTAAAATTGATGCTCATAATTTTTAAAGAAATGGATAAAGATATCATTATAAGAAGGCTGCACAGTTTTATGTGCACTATTATAAAACAGTATGATGCATAATACATAGAAAGTAGAAGGAAATAAAAATGTCTAACTTTGACAGTGATTTATTATAAATTAAAAAATGTTTCAGAAACCTTTACATTGAACATTTACTAAGTATAATAAACTGACTATGCTAAAACCTTAAATTTGGCAACACTGTCTTTACCCAGAGTTTGGTATGTCTATTGATTTTTTGTTTTGGAAAACTTGAATACCATGCATGATTATAAAAAAAGGTGTTATTTAATTTAAAATATTTGCTCATCCTACCTAGTAACAATTTTGGAGCTATTATTTTTTATGAGCCTAGTTTATTCTGTACCTTAAAGAAATCTTTAAGCTCCTTTCTCCTTTGCAATTAAATAGACCTCATAAAACCAAAGATTAACTATAATCTCTTGGCTGTCCAAGGAACCCAAGCAATTACTTATCAATGTAGATTTCATTAGCCACTTGCTTACTGCACTTGTTGCTTTAGGTAATACTTCTTCAGAACTCATAATGTACTAATACTTTAAAAGTTTTAGTAACAGTTCCCGTCTTCTTAGTTGACATTCCTATAAGCCTAGACAGTTGGAAAGTTGATTTTCTTATTTTTGAGTCTACTTCCTGGAAATTAGTTACATTTTTAATTCATGCCTTTTCAGGCATGTTTGTAATTATGAAGTAATGAATTGTGTTTGATTTCATGAGAGTTAAACTGTCTGGACCAAAACACAGTTGACAGTAGCAGTTAATCCCAAAGACAACCCCGCTCCTTTCTCCTAGAACTAGCTTCTCACCGATGTCCTAAAAATTAAGACATAAAAGTGAATTTTCTGAGTCATTAGAACAGTACCAATCTGCCAGATTCGAACAACTCAAAAACAGTTGTCACTGAGTATTTTTCATTTCTTTTATGACTGATCCTAAAACAGTAATGAATGGTTCTCAATGTTTTACAATGTAATCTGAGATGAAGATGAGGTGGGATGGATTTAATGAAAGTAGATCTGGGAAAGCCTACCTCTGAAATGAATGGCTAGAAAGGCCAAGTGGACATCCTCCCATTAAAGAACAATAAGATCACCATTTTCACTGCTGTTACAGAATTATCTATGATTTCTCTTAAGTTCCTAATGTGACCTTAATACTGCATAACTCTTGAGACCATATCAGTCAACATTCAGGGAGAAAAATGGCTTTGGCTGAACAGCCTCCTTAAAAACATTCTGTAGAATCAGAGAATGCTTGAAGAATTGCCCTACAAGCAAGGGGAATTGTATTAGAAAGAACTTACTCACTTGGAATGAAAATAGTTCACCAGAGGCTAATGTCACCAATCATAGGATAAAAAGGATGGTAGAGTCAGAACAGAGAAGAAGTGTAATTTATCTAGATCCTTCTTCAAACTCCAGAGAGGATAGTAATTAATTCAAGGATCGTGAACTAAATATTTCTCCTAAGTTTAAAGTTGACCAGAGTTAGTTTGTTCCCCCATCACTTGGGGTGTAATGCCATGAATTTTGTTGGCATTCAATACAGACTATTAGTAATGATTCTACATCTTCAGCGGAATATTGCCTTACTGTACAATTTTTTTCAGTGTCTAATGTAAAACTTTTATGTACTCTCAAAATATTATTAAAATTAATAATTTTAATCTATTTTATACTTGTAAATGAAATATCATAACTTGAGAATGACTAATAGACTCCTTAGACAACAGCTTTTATATAAAAGGTCACACCATGACCATTGTTTTTCCTGGGTTTAAATATTTACTCTTTATCTTCATTTTTAGTCCATCATCCTCAGCATCCTCTATGAAATCAATAAGAATGAATGTCATTGAAATATATTTACTATAAAATATCCCCCCATACTAAGGTCAGGGCATAAAAGTAAAGCCATTATTTATATTTTTATTAATAATAAAATTTAAGGAGCACCTTTCTTAACATTTAACTAGGCAGTCAGCGTTGAATTCCATTGTTCAACTGTGTTTATTGTTGTGTGTGCATGAAGAAAGACATTTTAAGTTTTAGATTACATAAAACGGTACTTTCTTAAACCATAAACCATCTGTCAAACATATTCAGATCTTCCTTGTCCCCAATTACCCACTCTGGCCCTTTGCATTTCCTATGGTTCATAATATGACTGGAAAGCAGGGAAACTTGCCTGCAGATTGTAATAAAATAATTGAGATCTATTTCAGTGTTTTGCAAATATTTCAAGGTGAAGAAAAACTCATACAATTAAGCTCCAATAATTTTATTTATTAATAAATTCAATAAAAATATCATATAATTTTACCCTTAACACATTGATATAGGTTACTAATATACTGGGCACATCTAACAAGAAAGTATCTTACCTTTCTAGATTGCTATTAATAAATGGAGATGCCACCCTATTGTTTTAAAAGTGTACGTAAATGGTGATTTTCACTCAATTCAAGATTTTGAGGTCTGCAAGAATCTTTGAACTTTTTATACTTCTTTACATAAATTTATAAAATTATATTTATTAGGTTTGAAAAGTAACCAGGTCTAGCTTATTGCCAGAGACAATCATGAACTTTTGAGTTACATACTATTGTCTCTGTCTTGAGAGCCATACTTCATATTAGCATATAAAGGTTGTGAGTGATTCTGCAATATATACAAGTGTTTAACTTTCTTAACCAGAAAATTAAATCTGTTAGCATTTTATAGTAACTGTGTTCTTCACAAAACCATTCATAAGTTGGCTATCTAAGCCAACTTATTTTTACAGATAAAGAAAACAGAAAGAAATGATTGGTTAATATCTTATCCAAGATTATAGTCTGTTAATGGCAGAAATAGATGTCAGCATAGATACCCAGACATATATATTTCTACTCATTCATTTCCTTGGGCAGGCTCTGTTCATTAGTCATTATGCTGTAAATGTCAATTAATTCACTTTTCCAAATACCTTTAGTAATTATCATAAAATTTTCTTCAGGTTGGGTTCATAACTATAATCACTGAAAGAGTTTCTACCTTTTAATGATTTTTTTGGTACATTAGCAAATACATCACACTGAGTGAGACTGATAGTCCTCCATAACACACACACAACAATATAGTGCTTTTCCAGGGAAGTTTCCATAAAACACACAGCTTGAATATTTGTCTCAGTTCCCACATCTTAAAATGGATAAGCAACTTCAACCATATCACCATATGTCATGTCCAATCTCTGGGTTTATTTTAAATTTCTGTTGTACTGGCCTCGACAAAGAATCTAACAAAAGAAATTAGGCTTAGCATGTCTTTCTTTACAAAATCAATTAGTGTAGTGACATCATTTTTTGTCCACTTCCTCCTTATCTTATGTCAGACAACTGAGTCAAAGCTCCTTATCCTGAACAAGCCAAATGGAATATAATTAAGTCATCCTTGCCTCTTCATACTGTGTTAAATAAATCATTCAGGATTGACACAATGCTCACTTCTGAACAAGGGCTGAGAAATGAAGCCATTCATATACTCTCAAAATATTAATTTCATGTAATTCTATCAGGCTTGTATTGAATGTATAATGTGTATCAGACACAGTGCTCATGGAGATCAAACATACAGCCCAGCTTTCAAAACTCTCTTATTTTTAAATGGCAAATAGATAAAGAAGTAAGCAAAATGTGGTCTCATTAGTTTATATAACAGAAGTGTACATAGAGTGCCAGGAGAGGGAGAAAGTCTAGAGAATTAATGTCGTGTCTGTGGCAAAGAACCAACCTATTCCTTTTTTTCAGTTTTATTTCTTTTCCTGTCTAAAAGAATTAGAGAAGACAGTGATAAACAAACAAGTACTGAACAGCAAGAGGATGAGTGAATGTGTATGTGTATGTATCTATATAATCAAACAACTGAAAAGAATTTTTAGGATGAAAATTAAAATTTAATATGAAATAACAATTGTATTCCAGGAAATGGTGTTCACAGTCATTTATTAATCCATATATGAAAAGCAACCTCATTCCTCCAGCTCCAGACTCATCACAGCCCCTACTTGGCAATGTTAATACGGAAAGCCGTTCCTTTCCTGCCTAATGTACACTCATCAGAACTTAGCACTCAACGTTCCTACAGACTACATGAAATTGAAAAATCCAAGCAAAGACTCTAGTTCTCTCTCTTAAAGATTCAATAAACACTCTTGTTGTTCACTCACTTCCATCCAACTCTTTGCTGCTTCATGGACTGCAGCACATCTGGCTTCCCTGTCCTTCACTATCTCCTCAGTTCAGTTCAGTTCAGTCGCTCAGTTGTGTCCGACTCTTTGCAACCCCATGAATCGCAGCATGCCAGGCCTCTCTGTCCATCACCAACTCCCGGAGTTCACTCAGACTCGCGTCCATCGAGTCAGTGATGCTAGAGTTTGCTTAAAATGTCCAATGAGTCAATAATGCCATCCAACCATCTCATCCTCTGCCACCCCCTTCTCCTCCTGCCCTCAATCTTTTCCAGCATCAGGGCCTTTTTCAGTGAGTCAGTTCGTCACACCAGGTGACCAAAGTATTGGAGCTTCAGTATCAGTCTTTCCAATGAATATTCAGGATTGACTCTCTTTTGGAATGACTGATTTGGACTCCTTGCAGTCCAAGGGACTGTCGGGAGTCTTCTCCAGCACCACAGTTTTAAAACATCCATTCTTCAGCACTCAGCCTTCTTATGGTCCAACACTTACACGTATACATGACTACTAGCTTTGACTAGATGAACCTTTGTTGGCACGGTGATGTCTCTGCTTTTCCATATGCTGTCTAGGTTTGTCATAGCTTTTCTTCCAAAAGGCAAGCATCTTTTAATTTCATGACTGCAGTCATAGTGCATTCATTATGTAGCTGATAACTGATCTTCCATTGAATTACCTTGCTGCTGATTTTCAGACAGGACTCCAGACAAACTCAAGCAAACTGAGGAATAAAGTTATAACCAAGATCATTACATTCTATTGAAGTACCATGAACAAGAATTACTTAGCAACTTTTAAGCCATAAGATTCCTAATATCATAGAGAGATGCCAGCCTGTTCAGTAGCTAATTATCAGAGAAAATGAATAAGACTCAGCCTAAGCCATGTAAAAATTCAAACAAATCATAAACTTTTGGAAAAAGGCCCATCTAATGAAAAAACCTAAGTTAAGAACACTTTTTCTAGATACCTAATAACAGTAATTACTATAATATTTTAAAACTAGAAATTAGCATGGTATATTGTTTTAACTGCTAATATTAAAACCACATACACTATTCATATCTTTGTCAGTAATTAGTAATAAACTTGTATGTCTATTCTGAAATTCTATATTTCTACCTCCATCCTGTAATCTATAATTGAGGCATCTGTCATTAAAATAGGTAAACCAAAAACAGCTTAAGCCCACTACATACTATTTTCTTAAACCACCAATGTGTGTTATATTTCACTGGAGGCTGTATGATCTGGACTTCACATGGTTTCTCCTGTATAGGATGAGGCAACCGTGGGGAAGAACAGCAAATGAATTTCATGTATCCTGTTTCAGCACAGTGAAGGGCTGTGAGTAACATCTGGAAGGGAATTTACCGTGGAATTTAAACTTTTTCATTCCACACTATAGTCTTTCCTACATTCCCACATCTCCATAAAAATTTGAAAAAGCACATGGACTTTAAGTTATCATGTCTCCCTCAAGACACCTACTATATCCTATGCAGTTATCAATAATACCTTGTATTATTTATATTTCACTTGGGTAAATATGAGAATAATATGGATATCAGAACTTTACAGTGCACATCAAGAATATTTGCACCCAAGTTTGCCATTAGGGCCTAAACCTTGAAGCTAAAAGTAAAGTAAAGGCCAAAGGGCCAAGTTATTCTCAGCTTTAAACAACAATGAAATACTGGTAAAGTGAGTTAAGCAATAAAGGAAATTATTATTATGAGACATTTGGATAAATAGTAATCCACCTAGAATATGTATCAACATTGCTAAGGATACACAATTTTTATTTTTTGATCTTGCAAGCCTCTATCTAAGAATTTGTCCTAAGAAAACAATTACTTTTATGAACAAAGTTATACGACCAAGGTAAGCAAAGCGCCATTATTAGTATTATCTTTGTCAATAGTGGTAGCAAATAGCGTTAGTGTTTAATTTTCATGAGAATTAGATAATTATCATAATGTATTTGCTATTCTGAGATTTGAGTTAGACTAAGAGTAGAATTGCACTCATCTCACATGCTAGTAAAGTAATGCTCAAAATTCTCCAAGCCAGGCTTCAGCAATACGTGAATCATGAACTTCCAGATGTTCAAGCTGGTTTTAGAAAAGGCAAAGGAACCAAATTGCCAACATCCATCTGCTGGATCATCGAAAAAGCAAAAGAATTCCAGAAAAACATCTATTTCTGCTTTATTGACTATGCCAAAGCTTTTGACTGTGTGGATCACAATAAACTGTGGAAAATTCTGAAAGAGATGGGAATACCAGACCACCTGACCTGCCTCTTGAGAAACCTATATGTAGGTCAAGAAGCTACAGTTAGAACTGGACATGGAACAACAGACTGGTTCCAAATAGGAAAAGGAGTATGTCAAGGCTGTATATTGTCACCTGGCTTATTTAACTTATATGTAGAGTACATCATGAGAAACATTGGGCTGGAAGAAGCACAAGCTGGAATCAAGATTGTCGGGAGGAATATCAGTAACCTCAGATACACAGATGACACCACCCTTATGGCAGAAAGTGAAGAGGAACTAAAAGCTTCTTGCTGAAAGTGAAAGAGGAGAGTGAAAGTTGGCTTAAGGCTCAACATTCAGAAAATAAAGATTAAGGCATCTGGTCCTCTCACTTCATGGGAAATAGATGGAGAAACAGTGTCAGACTTTATTTTTTTGATCTCCAAAAACACTGCAGATGGTGATTTACAGCCATGAAATTAAAAGATGCTTATTCCTTGGAAGGAAAGTTATGACCAACCTAGACAGCATACTGAAAAGCAGAGATATTACTTTGCCAACAAAGGTCCATCTAGTGAAGGCTATGGTTTTTCCAGTTGTCATGTATGGATGTGAGAGTTGTACTGTGAAGAAAGCTGAGCGCTGAAGAATTGATGCTTTTGAACTCTGGTGTTGGAGAAGACTCTTGAGAGTCCCTTGGAATGCAAGGAGATCCAACCAATCCATCCTAAAGGAGACCAGTCCTGGGTGTTCATTGGAAGGACTGATGCTGATGCTGAAACTCCAATACTTTAGCCAGCTTATGTGAAGAGCTGACTCACTGGAAAAGACCCTGATGTTGGGAGAGATTGGGGGCAGGAGGGGAAGGGGACAACAGAGGATGAGATGGTTGCATGGCATCACCGACTTAATGTACAAGGGTTTGGGTGGACTTTGGGTGTTGGTGATGGACAAGGAGGCCTGGCATGCTGTGATTCATGCGGTTGCAGAGTTGGACACTACTGAGCGACTGAACTGAACTGAACTAAAGAGCCTAATAATATGCCCAGTTGACCTTTCTTGTAGCTCAGACAGTAATGAAACTGCCTACAACATAAGAGTGAAAGTGAAGTCACTCAGTCGTGTTTGACTCTTTGTGACCCCATGGACTGTAACCTATCAGGCTCCTCTGTCCATGGGATTTTTCTGGCAATAGTACTGGAGTGGATTGCCATATCCTTCTCCAGCAGATCTTCCTGACCCAGGGATTGAACCCAGGTCCCCCACATTGTGGACAGAGGCTCTACCGTCTGAGCCACCAGGGAAGTCCACACTATAGGAGACCTGGGTTCAATTCCTGGTCACAAAGATCCCCTGGAGAAGGGGATGGCTATCCATTCTAGTATTCTTGCCCGAGGAATCCCATGGACAGAGGAACACGGCAAGCTATAGTCCATGAGATTGTGAAGAGTCAGACACAACTGAGGGACTAACATGATAGATAATATGCCTAGTCACTTAGTACTAGTACTCTTCTATTGCCTGTGCTGGCTGTCTGTTCACAAGATTCCTGCTGTCTTTGTACTGCAGTGATGAGCTTTATGATTTTAACGGATTATGATTAACACCATATGATCTTATGATCTGTTGGGTGAATGTGTTAGCTCAGACAGTAAAGAGTCCACCTGCAATGTAAAAGATCCAGGTTCAATCCCTGGGTTTGGAAGATCCCCTGGAGAAGGGAATGGCTACCCATGCCAGAATGCTTGCCTGGAAAATTCCATGGATAGAGGAGCCTGGAGGGCTACAAGCCATCGTGTTACAAAGAGTCAGACACTACTTAGGAACTAACAGACACGTGCCAGACTGAATACTTGCCCCAGAAAAGGCAGAGGAACTAGAGATCAAATTGGCAACATCTGCTGGATCATGGAAAAAGCAAGAGAGTTCCAGAAAAACATCTATTTCTGCTTTATTGACTATACTAAAGCCTTTGACTGTGTGGATCACAATCAACTTTGGAAAATTCTGAAAGAGATGGGAATACCAGACCACCTGACCTGCCTCTTGAGAAATCTGTATGCAGGTCAAGAAGCAACAGTTAGAACTGGACATGGAACCACAGACTGGTTCCAAATAGGAAAAGGAGTACGTCAAGGCTGTATATTGTCACCCTGCTTATTTAACTTATATACAGAGTACATCATGAGAAACGCTGGACTGGAAGAAACACAAGCTGGAATCAAGATTGCTGGGAGAAATAGCAATAACCTCAGATATGCAGATGACACCACCCTTATGGCAGAAAGTGAAGAGGACTTAAAAAGCTTGATGAAGGTGAAAGAGGAGAGTGAAAAGTTGGCTTAAAGCTCAACATTCAGAAAACTAAGATCATATCATCCAGTCCCATCACTTCATGGGAAGTAGATGGGGAAACAGTGGAAACAGTGTCAAACTTTATTTTTGGGGGCTCCAAAATCACTGCACATGGTGACTGCAGCCATGAAATTAAAAGACGCTTACTCCTTGGAAGAAAAGTTATGACCAACTTAGTTAGCATATTCAAAAGCAGAGACATTATTTTGCCAACTAAGGTCCGTCTAGTCAAGGCTATGGTTTTTCCTATGGTCATGTATGGATGTGAGAGTTGGACTGTGAAGAAGGCTGAGTGCAGAAGAATTGATGCTTTTGAGCTGTGTTGTTGGAGAAGACTCTTGAGAGTTCCTTGGACTGCAAGGAGATCCAACCAGTCCATTCTGAAGGAGATCAACCCTGGGATTTCTTCGGAAGGAATGATGCTAAAGCTGAAACTCCAGTACTTTGGACACCTCATGCAAAGAGTTGGCTCATTGGAAAAGACTCTGATTCTGGGAGGGATTGGGGGCAGGAGGAGAAGGGGATGAGTGAGGATGAGATGGCTGGATGGCATCACCGACTCGATGGATGTGAGTCTGAGTGAACTCTGAGAGATGGTGATGAACATGGAGGCCTGGCGTGCTGCGATTCATGGGGTCGCAAAGAGTCGGACATGACTGAACGACTGAACTGAACTGATGCTACCAAAGCCTCATTGACTGTAATCACATCACCTCTCTCCATCATTACTACTGGAAGCACAAGAAATCTAAGAGGAATCTTTATCATAAGAGACATGTTATTGTTGAGTCTCTAAGTCATGTTCTCCTCTTTGTGACCCCATGGACTGCAACCTGCCAGGCTCCTCTGTCCATGGAATTCTCCAGGCAAGACTAATGGAGTGGGTTGCCGTTTCCTTCTCATAGGAACTTCCTGACCCAGATATTGAACCTGCATCTGCTGCATTGGCGGGTGGATTCTTTATCACTGAGCCATCAGTGAAGCCGCCCAAAGGGCCTATTAATGTATACATATACTAACTCTGTTTTGGTAATGGGGGCACGGAGGTACTTTGTTTAGTGACACAGGGGAAATGTGTAGATCTGTTGAGTTCACAAATACCAGTTTCATCATAAGAGTTGCTTTTCTTAGTGATTTACAAGCTTAAATATTTTTAATTCCTAAAAGCGCCTGCCATGGTAGCTTCTGTACTCGTTGCAAAGTAGAAATTTCACGTTGCTTCATCATGTACTCAAAATCTCTGTATTGCTATTTCAAGCAGCCGCAGGATGAATATGGAAACTCATAGACCAAGATCACAATAGCCCTGATTAAGTTGACCACATTCTTTATATTATCAAGAGCCCAAAAGTTGTATTTCTATTTAGAAAAACCTCTACTGTCTATTGCGTTACTACAAATGATACTAGTCCTCAGATATCACAATCAAATCACTTCAGAAAATGACCTCACACTTCTACCAACTGTCTTCCCTGGTGTCTCAGCTGGTAAAGAATCCACCTGTAATACAGGAGACCTGGGTTCAATCCCTGGGTTTGGAAGATCCCCTGGAGAAGGGAAAGGCTACCCACTCCAGTATTCTGGCCTGGAGAATTCAATGGACTATATAATTCACAGAGTCACAAAGAACTAGGCATGACCGAGTGACTCTCAACTTTCACTCTTTTACCATCTAATTTACTCAAATGGAACTTAGTACAACCATAACAGATAAAAGTCAAGAATACATAAGAGGTTAAGCTTACCAGTGATAAGATCAAGGGTTAAAAGTTCAGTGAGCTGCATTATCAGGAGATATTATAAAGCAGAAAGAAACTGAATATCTTTTTATTTTTTTGGCAATCAATGGAAAGTTCAATGAAAACCTGAAGAGAAAGTTACATAAAGTCATCCAGGTTATGTTGCTCTGCTTATCAATAATATTATCCTTAATCAAGCAAGCACCAAAGGTTTCAGTTCATCATTATTTACCATATGTTGATAATGTTACCATTCCACTTGGAAAAACACAACCTTATAGCCAGGACAAAGAACTGAATAAAGTAAATTACAAACAACCTGGTAATGGACAAAAATAGACAATTTCAATAAGGCCCATGAAATTTCATGCATAACCTAAGTAAATCCAATTGAAGAAGTATATGAAAATTCAGAATTATCACTTCCTGACCATTCACAAACAAAAAATAACCACATTACTCAAGAAATAGAGACAAGAATTCTGCCTATCAATTATTCCTATTAATGCCTTGTGAATCCCATTAAGCTTTTTGTCTAAGGAAAGATGATATAATTATTTACATTATGGGATTTTTTTTTCTATTCAACTTTGGTTGTTATTAATCCAAGAAATCTGGAAAAGTTATTATAGTTCCAGGTCACTTTAAAATATGAATAGCTTAACAATAGGAGATCTCAAATTTTTTAAGGACACAGTTTCTTTCTGATAAAGCAAGATTTCCCAGAATACTGTTGTCAGACACTTGGCAATTCCCTGCCTTCTAAATAAGAGACTTGCTCAGCATATGTGGGAACTGAAAAAGTGCACACGCTGGTGAAACTTGAATTCAAATAACCAACATGTGGAAGCCATCAGCAGAAGTGATCCCTATGATCTCACACTGGCAAATATGGTGCTCTGACTGTTCCAGAATAAACAGATCATTCTGCTTGAATGTGCACACCCATGTGTGAGCACAGGTAGATACACAGGGAGCCGAAGAGCAGAACTGAAGAAAGAGTAGAAACCCAGGAAAGAACGGAGATGTGCATCATTGGATGACTACGGTCATGCAAGATAACCCACACTACTGAGTCACTAAGATTGGTGCTCAGTTAAAGGAAAATATTGTGGGAGGAGAGGGGAGAGTGAGAAAATGAAGGGAACATCCTTTTCTGTTTTACCTGAACCCATGTATATGCATGGCAAACCACACTAAAAATTTAAAAATTCGTTAAGTTTGGAATCTAAATGACATTTTGCTTAAGATTCAGCTTGGTAAAACATATGATGAGGGGTGCAGCTGTGAAAAGGGCAGAATGTATTGACTGCTTAGATAACAACTCTACTGGACTGTTATTTCCTGAAGGAATTTGGCTGCCTCTCTGTACTGACACGTTCCCTTAAAAGTAATACTAATGTGAGAAGAAAGGTACTTGTTATTGAAAGTTCCTGACCAAAGAAAGCAGGAAATACCTCGGGTGTAGCCAAGCTTTGGACACTCTTCAAGGACTTCTGAGAGTCAAGACAGAGATTTGGCTTCATATAAGTTATTTCTTTTTTAAAACAATACTTTGGATTTAGAAAGTCAGTTACTATTGTTCGCAAAACTACAAAAGAAGATAGATACCAGCCTCACTCCCATTTTCTGTTTTAAATATTCAAATGATATTTTATTGATCTTTGGGGAAGGCATCAAATATTGAGATTGCAATTTAAGGATTTATTTGAATTGTGGAAAATAACCTAAGTACTGAGAAAAAGAAAACGTGAGTTACTCCACTATCTACCATCTGCAGTCCTCAAATAACACCATCCTTTTAATGATTTTATATTTCATTCAATCAATACCAAATAGCCACAGGACTTCACCTATAAAATATGAATTATTAAATTATTATAATTTTTTATAGTAGGAGTTTGAGCCAAATTGCTTTTTTTGATCTCAGTTAAGTAATTCTTGAATAGCGCATGGTCTATTAACAAATTCCATACTTTAAAAAAAAATACAAATTCTAGTCACAAGTAAATTGAGAAAGGAAGAAAGATGTGTTGTGTTAATTCTTTTGAGTTTTATTATTTTCTTTTTTTTTTCCCATTAATGGTGTATCAAAATATAATGTAGGAAATGGTAAGTGCAAATTAACTTAGCTCACCTGGTAAACTTCTAAAATAGGAAAATTAGTTCATATTCCATTCAGTGTGGTATGAGAAAATCCCCAAACTATCATAGCCTAAACAAGGGAGGAGAGCATTTAATGCCCACATCAGTTAAGGTGAGTAATCACTCTGTTACAATATTGAAGAACTAAAGGTGAGGTCCTTGTAGATTTCAGTTTAATGACCTCCAACACTTTAGGTATGGTTCTTATCTTTGTGGTTCATGATCATGGCTTATGTGTCCTAAACAGCTCAATGAAGATAGAGAAGAAGGCAGGAAAGACATGGCAAAGAATAAGCACCAGTAGTATTTTAAAGATGCTCTAAAAAGATGACAGAAGAAACCCACATTTGTGTCCTATTGACAATTAGTGAAATATTTAAATCTTGCTACAAAGCAAGTTGATATATTGGTTTGTTACTTTAGGTGTTTTAAATTTTATTACTATGGATAAAAGCACACTGAGAGGCAACTGGCAATTATCAGTCTATCCCATAATATTTCTAGCTTGGAAGCCTTTGACAGGCAATTCATATTTTTCTCTTCAAATCTCATGAAATCATGACCAGACAAAGAAGTATCTGACACATTTATTAACATCATGTTCTTGCTGCTGCTAAGTTGCTTCAGTCGTGTCCGACTCTGTGTGACCCCATAGACGGCAGCCCTCCAGGCTCCCCTGTCCCTGGGATTCTCCAGGCAAGAACACTGGAGTGGGTTGCTACTGTCTTTTCAAAACATCACGCTAGATAGATAAATAAATACATAAACAGAGTCTTCACTAGGCCATTCTGAATCTAGATTGTAAAGAAACAATGGAATGCACTGTAATGCTCACTTTTACCTGGTTTTATTTATGTTTCTAATTCCTTTGGAGTTTATGTAGATTTTACACTGGGATACTTCACTTTTATTTATTGAATAAGCATTAAAGACTTTTAATGTGCATCCAGAACTCTTAAGTTGAAATTCCTATTAGGTAAAGTATTTTTATACATAACAAATATGAGGTCCAGAGAGAAAATTAATCAAAATCACATAATTAAAACCTATTGATTTTCTAAATATGCAAGGTGAGGTTTTTTTAAATTTTATATTCTTACTTACCTTTACTATAAATCTGAATGTCTTGGAATTTTCTAAATTTAGAATACAAAAATATAAGGTAGTAAGAGAGTAAATAAACCAAGAAATCAAAATATTCAGTGTCCCAAACTATGCTAAACAATTTGTCATTAGTATTTGCCAAATGACTCTTAAGTAGATAATAACCAAGAAACTTAAAAAAAAAAATAAATAAACAGGGAAGACTTAGGTCCTTTATTTCTCCTGGATTCAAAAAATCTCCTACTGAGCATTTATATAAATGGTTTTTCTTGTGCAGAAAGAGCCAATGTTCATATTCATAATTTCAAATTCACTTCAGCTTAGAAAAGTGTTGCAACATTCAGGAAAAATAAAATGGAAAACCATATGCTCAAACATGTGTGGAGTCAAAATGTCATGGGAAAGTTGGAGCTTTAAGAAGGTGGGCATTACATTAATCTTCCTCACTATAGAATGTTTTTGTTAGTGCTATTATTACTTTAAGCATTCTTTCTTTCCTTTGGGTGTGTTCTATCTTTATCTTTTAAATTATAAGATAGCAGTCAACTAAAATGCAAACAAACTAGCAAAAAAAAAAAGACAGTGCCATTTTTGTCAGACCAGAAATAAAAGCATATATTGGAAGTACAGGTCTTGACAAAAATGTGTTTTATTTCAAGTATTCAACTTGGGAAAGGTGACCCCACTTGTATAGAGAATTGTCCCTGCCTGTGGTTGTATATTCAAGGGAAAAAGCAGTAATAGAAGAAATATGAGTGACTTCTTCCTCTTGGTTACTTATGCTTACTCTTTTCAGAGACTGGCTCCTTTTATTAAAGAGAAAGAAATTAAGTATGCCTGCTTATTTAAATTATGTAGAGTACATCATGCAAAATGCCAGGTTGGATGATGACAAGCTGCAATCAAGACTGCCAGGACAAATATCAACCACCTCAGATATAGAGATACCACTCTAATGGTAGACACTGAAGAGGAACTAAATAGCCTCTTGATGAAGATGAAAGAGGAGAGTGAAAAAGCTCGCTGGAAATTGAACATTCAAAAAACTAAGATCATGGCATCTGGTCCCATCACTTCATAGCAAATAGAAGGGGAAAAAAGTTAAATTCATGACAGATTTTCTTTTCTTGGGCTCCAAAATCACTGCAGACAGTGACTGCAGCCATGAAATTAAAAGATCCCTGTTCCTTGGGAAGAAAGTTATGACAAATCTGAACAACATATTAAAAGCAGAGACATTACTTTGCCAACAAAAGTCCATCTAGTCAAAGCTATGGTTTTTCCAATAGTCATATACAGATGTGAGGGCTGGACCATAAAGAAGGCTGAGAGTTGAAGGACTCATGATTTCTAATGGTGGTGCTGGAGAAGATGCTTAAGAGTCCCTTAGACAGGAGGAAGATCAATCAGTCAATCCTAAAGGAAATAAACCTTGAATATTTATTGAAGCATGCTTGCTAAAGCTGAAGCTCCAATACTCTGGCTACATGATGTGAAGAGCTGAATCACTGGAAAAGACCCTGATCCTGGGAAAGACTGAAGGCAGAAGGAGAAGGGGATGACAGAGGATGGGATGGTTGGATGGCATCACTGACTCAGTGGACATGAGTTTAAGCAAACCCAGAAGTTGGTTATGGACAGGGAAGCCTGGTGTGCTACAGTCATGGGATCGCAGAGTTGGACAACGACTGAGGGACTGAACTGGAAGTGAAGGAAATTATAATATGTTCAAATAAGAGTTCTTTTAATTCTGTATCCCTCTCTGATTGTTAGGAAGAAAAGAAGTATCTTGAGATCATTAGTATTTAGAGACGATTCAACTGAGTTCAGACGAGACAAAAATCTTAGAGGTGGTTGATAACTGAGGGATTTAGACAACAGCAATTTCCCAGGAGAATGATTTCTTTAATCAGAAAGCAGGCCTGTATGTCATGGTATATTACCCATTCTAATCCACCCTTATGTCACTTAGATCTATATGTATAAGTGATAAAATCAACTTTCTTAGGATTCTTGAGGGTCTGTGGTGGGAGGAAGGGAGACTTATGAGAAACAAGGCTTGTGGAAAAATACAACCCCCACAGATGGAGCTGGCTACAAGGTTAAAACTGGGTCTCAGTGTTTCCTCCTTTGCTTCCACTTCTGGGTCCCTTCCTGTTCAGTCCATCCCTTTGTTAATCTGGGTAATTTATATAGTAGGGTGGTACAGACCCTTGTTAACGAAGGTCTGCGTCCTTGCCACCATGCTATTCTTAGGCCATGCCCGCTGCATGTGTACATTTACCATCAAAACTAGGATATATAATAAAAGACCCTCAAGAGGGTCTGTTGAGAGTCAGAAACTTTCCTCTTTGAGCTCCTAATGTAAAAAGAATTCCCTGGTAGCTCAGTTGGTAAAGAATCTGACTGCAGTGCTGGAGAACCAAGTTTAGTCCCCGGGTCAGGAAGACCCCCTGGAGAAGGAAAGGGCAGCCCACTCCAGTATTCTTGGCTGGAAAATCCCATGGATGGAGGGGTCTGGTGGGCTAACAGTCCATGGGGTTGCAAGAGTTGGACACTACCTAGTAACTAAACCACCGCCCGTGTAACAGAAGTCCTACCTTAGCCTTATTCTAGCCTTTGTGGAGAACAAATAATAGCGAGGAAAAGGTGAAAGTAGAAAAGCCAGCCAGCTGCTAGTCAACTAGAGAACAGGAAAGCGAATGGGGCTTGGGCCAAGGTGGTGTTAAAGTGAATGGTGAAAGGTAGTCTAGTTCTGGATGTGTTTTGAAGGTAGAGCCAACAAGATTTGTTGAGAGTGTACATGAGGTATGAGATGAAGACTGCAGTCAAGAATGATTATTTTCAAAACTGTGCAGGCCTTGGAAATTCCAGTTTTTGGCAGTGAGCTTATTTTATGCACCAAAAGATTTATTTTAGGAACAAGGTTATCCTCTGTTCCTTTCTATGGGGTTCTCACTTCAGTAACATGTTTCTGATGATAGTGCAAATCATTTTCTTTAGGAATATGGAGGTGCAGTCTTGTTGACTAATATTATCTCACCTCGTATAGGCTCTGTTGGTTCAGTGAGTTCAGCCAAGTACAAGTCATAAAATAAAACAGGGCGCGAAATGTCACAAGTGACTTCAGTAGACTGCTTCAACTTCTCTCTCATTTCCACTGTTATTTTCTGATACAGTAATAAAGAACAAACTATAGCATCTGAAAACACCAGATATATTTATTTTTTATTGATATATTTATTTTTTTAATTTTAATTGGAGGATGATTGATTTACACTATAGAGTTATAACGTACCAGTTATATACACACATATGTGTGTGTGTGTGTGTGTGTGTGTGTGTGTGTGTGTAAGTGAAAGTGAAGTCACTTAGTCGTGCCCAACTCTTTGCAACCCCATGGACTGGAGCCTACCATGTGCCTCTGTCTGTGGGATTTTCCAGGCAAGAATACTAGAGTGGGTAGCCATTCCCTTCTTCAGGGGTCCTCCCAACATAGGGATTGAACCTGGGTCTCCTGCATTGTAGGCAGATGCTTTGCCATCTGAGCCACCAGGGAAGTCATGTATATATATAAAATCTCCCCTCTCTCTTAAGCCTGCCTCCCCTACAAACTGCCCTCCAGGTTGTCACAGAGCATCAGCTCCCTCTGTTACACAGCAGCTTCCCAGCAGGTATCTCTTTCAAACACAGTAGAATATACGTGGCATGCTACTTTCTCAATTTGACCCACCCTCTTCTTCTTTCCGCACAGTGTCCACAAGTCCATTCCCTACTTCTGTGCCCCCATTGCTTCCTACAAATAGTTTAATCAGTACTATTTTTTCTAAATTCCATATATATATCTAATATACTGTATTTGTTTTTCTATTTGTGAGTTACTTCACCCCATATAATAAGTTCATCCTCCTCACTGCAACTGATTCAAATTTGCTTCTTTTTGTGGCCGTGTAATATTTCATTGTATGTACATGGATGTACTTCATTCTTATTTAACTGCAATTACCTGCTAATAAGGTGCATATACCCGTTGGACAATGAAAATCCTCTAAAAGCTTAGAATTCAGTTGGATGTGGCTGTCCTATTTTCTTCTCCACATTGATTTTCATGTGGTACTTAATTTTTATCTCAGCAATCTTCAAAAGATTTCAAAAACTTATGATGTAACTAGAAGGAGAATAGTCTGATTTAATCTGGAAACTGTGGTCAACCTGAAGCTAAAAGTACTGGGAATCTCCAGAAGACATTTTTGTGTGTCCCTGGGATCGTGAACGTAGCCATGGTTTGTCTGTGAATGCGTCGTGGCACCCTGACATGCATTAGTGCAAAGTTTAGGAACCACAGCTTTGTTCATAGACTTCTTGTTTTGTAGCCTCATGTTACGGTGCTGTCTGCAAAGAAGAGTGGTATATAATACTAGGAGTCCCAAAGACTAAATATACAGTCCTTACTTTCAGGCTACAAGAGGCTAAGAACGTGAGTCTAAGGCACAGACAAGGTAAAAATGGGAAAATAATAAGAATGGGGCAAAATAAAGAGCTGAGGCTTAGAAATAAGACAGCCCTGAAAAAGCTGGCTTGAAACTCAGCATTAAGAAACTAAGATCACGGCATCTGGTCCCATCACTTCATGGATAATAAAAGGGGAGAAATTGGAAGCAGTGACAAATTTTTTTTTCTTCTGTCTCCAAAATCACTGCAGATGGTGACTGCAGCCATGAAATTAAAAAAAAAAAAAAAAAGGTTGCTCCTTGGAAGGACAAGGACTCTGTCTGACAAACTTAGGGTATTAAAAAGCAGAGACATCACTTGGCCAACAAAGATCCATATAGTTAAAACTATGGTTTTTCCAATAGTCATGTATGGATGTGAGAATTGGACTATAAAGAAGGCTGAGCACTGAAGAAATGATGCTTTCCAACTGTGGTCTTGGAGACTCTTGAGAGTCCCTTTCACTGCAAGGAGATCAACCCAGTCAATCCTCAAGGAAATCAACCCTAATTATTATTGGAAGGACTGTGGCTAAAGTTCTAATACTTTGGCCACCTGATGTGAAGAGCTGACTCACTGGAAAAACTTTGATTCTGGGAAAAATTGAAGGAAAAAGGAGAAGGTGGCAGCAGAGGATGAGACGGTGGAATGGTATCACCGGCTCAACAGACATGAGTTTGAGCGAACTCTGGGGATTGGTGATGGACAAGGAGGCCTGGCGTCTTGCACTCCATGGGGTTGTACAGAGTCAGACATGACTTAGCGACTCAACAACAACAAAGCTTGCATCGAGATTGTTAACAATACCAGTGCTGCTCTGAGCATGATTGTGTGCCAAATCTTGCCATATCTTAGAAGCACAAAAAAATTTCGCTGATAGAATTAATCAAGTAATAGGTCAAATAAATATTATAGGTAGAAATGATATCCTGTGATTTCCACCTCAATAATAATTCTTAAATTCACTTCACTTTTTGACATTCCACCACAGTTACTTAAACCAAACACTTATTAGTTGTTATTTACTTGAAAATGGATTTCTGGCATCTAGGAAACCAGAACATAGTTTTTGCTACAGTGTTACTCAAAGTGTCTTCTGAAGATGCTTGTGCATTTGGAAAAAAAAGGTTATTATTGATCCGCAACACAGTAAGGGCAGAAATTGACATAGTGATTTAGAAACATTGTAAAGCAGTTTGGCAAAATAACTTAATTTCTACTTAGTTTAATAATTAAAAATGAAGTTTGCATTTTCAGTCAGCATGTTAGATTTAATTTACCTAGGAATTCATTTTTATTCTATTTTTAAAGAAGCATTTGTCCACAGAAGATTGAACAAGGAAGGATGAGACAAAAATAGGTTCTCCACCACAGAGAGCTTGAGACGCACTGGTCTAGAAGCAGTGTGTTGGGTGGGCATACTCCTTGATCCTGTGGGCTCCTGGTCCCATGGGAGGAACATGAATGGGAAAGGGCTGCAAAGGGATCCTCCAAAACATTAGGCCTGTGATAAGCCTCCCCGCCCCCCCCCGCAAAGCCCAGGTCTACGTGCTGTACTGATTGTGATCATTGACCTACAATGAATAAAATCTTAGATAGAGAACTCATCTAATCTCTGTCTTCCCAGCACCTAGTGCCATAGCTGATGAATTAGATGCACTAAACAAATGATATTTGAGTGAACAAAAGATTAAACACAGTAATGAAAATGATGATGATGGTAACAACAATTTTTAACATTTATTTTATTTGTGCCCTGTGCCAGGAGCTATGTTAAATACTTTATATAAATTATTTCTAATTATTACCAGAACCACCAGGACAGGTATTATATTCTCTACTGAGAGATGAAATCTCTATAATTTTGAGGAGGAAATGCACTTTGGAGAGATTAGATTCGGGAAAATGAAAAGGTAGCTTTATTGAAAGAAATGAGATTTGAACTGAGTTGTAAAGTATAATCAGAGCTGCTGGAAACAAAAAGAAATACCTCGGCCTACGGGGGGAAGAATTGTACAAACCAGCGAATACAAGATACAAGGTACCCTCGGAGTGAGATGGATAAGAAACATATGAAGAGTCCAAATATGAGACATGAAGGACTGTGGCGCATGCGATCTAAGAGCGCATGTTCCGCTGAAAAGCTTTCACATTTATTAAAAGCACAGCAACAGCAACATAAACAAAAGTGAAACACTGTGCTGTTACACCAGCATTATTCTGTAGGACTGATTCAGCACTGGCTTCCTGGTTCATTCTACTGTATCGCTTCAGAATGAGCTTTCTTTACTCCTAACCTATCTCTGTTGTATCACTCTGCTTTGATTTCCTATGTAAACTATCACTATGTAGTACCCTTGTATATATAATATTTACCTATGCATGTCTTTATTTATTTTTATTCATTCTCAGCTTACTAGGTGTTAGATTCCATGAAATCGATATCTTCACCTAATATTTTTTGTTAGTTAGGAATACCTGGCCCCTAAAAATGTCTCTGATGTAAAGAACTGACTCATTGGAAAAGACCCTGATGCTGGGAAAGATTGAAGGCAAGAGTAGAAGGGGACGACAGAGAATCAGATGGTGGGATGGTATCACCAACTCGACGGTGATGAGTTTGAGGAGCTGGTGATGGACAGGAAAGCCTGGGATGCTGCCGCACTCCATGGGGTCACAGAGAGTCAGACATGACTGAGCCACTGAGCTGAACTCAAGAATGTCTGTAGCACATATTTGTATCAACTATTTTGCTACATAAGAAACCACTTTTCTTAGCAACAAATACTCGGTGGTTTAAAATGTTGCATTATGACTTTCACAGTTGGCAGCTCCTCTGCAAGGAGATCCAACCAGTCCATTCTGAAGGAGATCAGCCCTGGGATTTCTTTGGAAGGAGTGATGCTAAAGCTGAAACTCCAGTACTTTGGCCACCTCATGCGGAGTTGACTCATTGGAAAAGACTCTGATGTTGGGAGGGATGAGGGCAGGAGGAGAAGGGGACGAGAGAGGATGAGATGGCTGGATGGCATCACGGACTAGATGGACGTGAGTCTGAGTGAACTCCGGGAGATGGTGATGGACAGGGAGGCCTGGCGTGCTGTGATTCACGGGGTTGCAACGAGTCGGACACGCCTGAGCGACTGAACTGAACTGAGCTGCTAGTATCACCCAGGCTTACTTCTGTGGCTGCACTTGGGTGGAACACCACCTGAGCTGAAGATCCAATACCATCTCACCCACGCCTGGCTGTTGGTACCAGCAGTCAGCAAGAAGGCTGCCTATCTCCTCTCCATGTCCTCTCATCCCATCCTCCAGTAGGCTAGACTGGCATCCTTATGTGCTCTTCCCTGGGCTACATACCAAGGGGCTGAAGAGAGAATGTGTTATTACTTCTGCAGCCTGGATTGATTAACGTCGGTCGTACCATTGGCCCAGATTCAGGGAGAGAGGAAACCAACACTACTTCTTTAGGGAGGGAGCTGACGAATGGGGACATGCTTTTAATCAATCGCATTTGAGATTTCATAAGATGCATTATACAGATGTAGCAATACTGTGATTAAAGACACAGAGAAGAAAGAATACAGCATATCCCTTAATTTATCTGCAATGGGTAGTCTTGTGGATTCTTGACTATGAAGTGAAATGATTAAAGTGGAGTTTTAGGAAGATTGACCTACACGTGCCTATAGGAGAAAACAAATTGGAAACAAACCAGATGTTTGTTCGAATGACCAGGATAGTCATCCGAAGCTTTCCCTGATTAACCAAAAGTAAAAAATGAGGAAATGGAGATTCATCGTGAACTCTCCTCTGGCTTCCCATTTACTTATTTGGAGTTTGCAGCAAAGCATGGAAGTGGAACAATGAGAAAGGATGGTTTGCTGAGGGATGGATGCACAGGGCCTGGTGGATGGATGGCAGGAGGTTAAATATAATGAACCTGGAAGGGAATCAGGACAGTACTGAGACCTGCATGGCTCCAGCCAATTGTCCACATGCTTACAGGTTCATTTGAATCTTTTTTTTTTTGGCAATTTGAGGTAGTTTGAATAATTCTGGGTAGAATGTGAGACCTGTTCTTTGGAGAAAAAAAATTTCCTTGGGATTTTTTTTTTTTAAACTTCCAAAGACATTACATTCAGATGTGGTGCTTCCTGTACTAAAGTAAACTTGATGCCTCGTGGCCATTTACTTAGAACTGACTGATACACAAGAAACAGAAATATCACTAGACACAGCATTTCAGTTTCCCCTAGAGACATTCCAGCTTAGCGTCTTCTCATGTTGCTAAAAAGAAGACACTCGTATATCTCAAGGTGTTTTTACCCTGGATGATTGTGCTTCTCCTGTTCAAAGATAGATATGAAAAACACTTCCTATTTAGGGATGTTTTTCTTTAGAAAAAAAAATGGTCTCTCTTGAAAAGCAATAGGGAGAGAATTCAAGCTTAAGAGAATTCAAAGTATAAATTTATTTGCTGACTTTTATACCTCACCATACGAAAAAGGAATTGATGGAAATGTACCTGATCCCTGTGTAGAAATGTTCTGTTTCAGAGTTTAAAACGATATGTCATTTAAAAAATTGTACAATTTCAATTTGTATAAATTTAAGTTTTAAAATAATATACATTGAACAAAATGTGAAGTCTCAACTGCAACACATGGAATAGCTACCTAGCAATTAAAATACTTTGTATAATTGTGATTTCCAATTGACACAATCACAATCACAATTGTATAATTGTGATTCCAATTGACAGTTGGAAAATAATAAGTAAAATGGGAATATTCAATCAACTTTCATTAAATCACCTTTTTCAAAATAAAGGTTCTTAAATTTATGGGTGTAAGAATGTGAGGTTGACATATCTTTTATGTATTACTTATAACCTGATTCAATTCTAGCTCTAATTTTTGGTAAGCATTTTTCTTGTAAGTAGATTTTGACCTTCTGTGATGCAGATAAGGATTCAGGCAGGATTCAGACCCATCTCCCTCCTTTAAATTTTTTATTTTTAATTTATTCTTGGTTGCACTGGGTCTTCGCTGCTTTGCACGGGCCTTCTCAGTTGCAGTGAGTGGAGTCTGCTCTTGGCTGTGCTGAGCAGGCTTCTCGCTGAATTGGCATCTCTTGTTGTGAAGCATGCAGTCTAAGCACATGAGCTTCAGTAGTTGTGGCACGTGGACTTAGTTGCTTCATGGCATTTCTTCATCGACCCCTTCATCATTTTCACTTTTTAATCAAATGTGGAATCTTCCTGGACCAGGGATCAAACTCATGTCCCCTCTATTGACAGACAGGTTCTTATCCACTACACTATCAGGGAAGTCCAGATCCCCTTCTCTTAATTCCAACCATGAATTATACTACTTTACCTGGATGGGGAGTTTATTGTTTTTCTTTCTTTTGCTTTTCTGAGAGCCCTAGTTCAGTGTCTCTGTACTTTTGGTCTGTTGAAAATATATATCAAAACTGCTGGTGGCTCCAGTTCAAATGTCCAAAATGAGAATCTTTCAAAATGTCTTTTAGATCTTTATTTTAAATAAATTATTTAGGCGATAATGATAATTTGGGGCAATAAAGTTTAGGGATTTGCTCTATATTTGGTTCTTAAGAAATTTTCTAGATACATTTTCTTGATTAGTGTTTCTCCTTTAAAATAAAATATGAGTCTCCAAAACATTGTATTGATACTTATTGACTGTTTTCTTTATTCTAGAAAATGTTCAAGGTGCTCGGAGTACAGTATCTACTCAGACTGTTTCTTTGTCTTAAGGAGTTCTGGAACTAGAGAGATAATTCAGTTACAACCCAATCAGAAGTATGCTATGAGACATGTAAAGACACAATATCAAGAGAACTTCAGAGGAAAGTGGGTGAAGGGGAGTTAGGAAAGGTTTTCTGGAAGAGTTTACATCACACCATAGTCTTAAAGGATAAAGCATAAGAAGCTTTGCATAGAAGTGGAAGAGATATCATTATGTAACCAGTGAAACTGTGTGTTCCAGTTCTTCTGACACCTTGAAAACTTAAATGCTAAGGACATAATGAATAACAACAACAAAAATGGGAAGCCTCTGGTGTAAGATCTTTACATCCCACCTTCATTTCTTAGGGATCATGAAATCTTGGTGAGATTCTTCATCTACTACATGCTTCATTTTAATTTCTATCAAATGCGGATAATTGTAGTACCTACTTGCCCTGGTTTCCTATAAAAGATTAGCTACAGTAATGCTTACAACATTGTCTGTATATAGTAATTTAGCTCAGTTCAGTCACTCAGTCGTGTCCAACTCTTTGCGACCCCATGAACCACAGCACGCCAGGCCTCCCTGTCCATCACCAACTCTCAGAGGCCACCAAAACCCACATCCATCGAGTTACTGACGCCATCCAACCATCTCATCCTCTATCGTCCCCTTCTCCTCCTGCCCTCAATCTTTCCCAGCATCAGGGTCTTTTCAAATGAGTCACTCTTCACACTGGTGGCCAAAGAACTGGAGTTTCAGCTTCAACATCAGTCCTTCCAATGAACACCCAGGATTGGTCTCCTTTAGGATGGACTGGTTGGATCTCCTTGCAGTCCAAGGGACTCTCAAGAGTCTTCTCCAACATCACAGTTCAAAAGCATCAATTCTTCAGTGCTCAGCTTTCTTCACAGTCCAACTCTCATATCCGTACATGACCACTGGAAAAACTATAGCCTTGACTAGACGGACCTTTGTTGCCAAAGTAATGTCTTTGCTTTTTATATGCTATCTAGGTTGGTCATAAATTTCCTTTCAAGGAGTAAGCATCTTTTAATTTCATGGCTGCAATCACCATCTGCAGTGATTTTGGCGCCCAGAAAAATAAAGTCAGCCACTATTTCCACTGTTTCCCATCTATTTGTCATGAAGTGATGGGACCAGATGCCATGATCTTCGTTTTCTGAATGTTGAGCTTTAAGCCAGCTTTTTCACTCTCCTCTTTCACTTTCATCAAGAAGCTCTTTAGTACTTCTTCTCTTTCTGCCATAAGGGTGGTGTCATCTGCATACCTGAGGTTCTTGATACTTCTCCCGGCAATCTTGATTCCAGCTTGTGCTTCTTCCAGCCCAGCGTTTCTCGTGATGTGCTCTGCATATATGTTAAATAAGCAAGGTGATAATATACAGCCTTGATGTACTCCTTTTCCTGTTTGGAACCAGTATGTTGTTCCATGTTCAGTTCTAACTGTTGCTTCCTGACCTGCATACAGATTTCTCGAGAGGCAGGTCAGGTGGTCTGGTATTCCCATCTCTTTAAGAATTTTCCACAGTTTATTGTGATCCACACAGTCAAAGGCTTTGGCATAGTCAATAAATCAGAAATACATGTTTTTCTGGAACTCCCTTGCTTTTTCGATGATCCAGCAGATGTTGGCAATTTGATCTCTGGTTCCTCTGCCTTTTCTAAAACCAGACTGAGCATCTGGAATTTCACGGCTCACATATTGCTGAAGTGCTCCATCGATGTTTGCTCTTATTTTTTCTGAGTTTGCAAGTCCAGTTTAACATTGTTTCAATGCATTTAGATATACTTTATAAGTCCAGTGTCACTATTTATGCTTTCTGAGTTAAACAATTATCCAAAGATAACTTTTAATAAAAAATAGTATGGTATATTACTACAGAACTACAATTACTCCCCTATTTTTATAGGATGAGATGATTAGATGAATGGATATAGTATCGTACATTCTGTTTTGCTTTGTTTTTTGACTTTCCACTTTATTTGGAAAAGTTAGAAGTACTGCTAAGAATGGAGATAAAGAGAACTATATTACTAACAAAGCTGTACAAAGACAGTTTCTTCATTTGTCTGAACCTTTTCGCTACCTGGATAGTGATGCTTAACCAGGAAGACTGAAAATACGTTTAAAGATAGTGTTGTGGAATCTACAGGCAGACTATCTTTCTTATAATAGCCTCTTTCCGCAGCCTGAACTGCCTGATTGAAATTGTTTCCCAGGAGTGAACAAAACAGGTGAAAGTGCAGAAGTTGAGCTGCTAGTCAAGCTTCCTTCAGATAGGTGAGGTCAGTAAGGGTAACCACAAAGCACTCTCCAAGCCAGACACCTCAGGATGGAGCAGAACTCACATCACAGTGCTCCCTTAGAAACCACAGGAGGAGACAGACACTTCTTGAGAAAATAATTGTAAACTATAACAACCTATGGTAGGAAACAAAATACCTAACATCGAATATAACAGATGCATCTAATCTTCTCTTAAGAGTGGCAAGGCAGTGGTGTTGGTTAAGAAGTAATCACCTGCGGAAGCATAGTCAAAGCTATGGTTTTTTTCAGTAGTCATGTACAGATGTGAGAGTTGGACCATAACGAAGGCTGAACGCTGAAGAATTGATACTTTTGAATTGTACTGCTGAAGAATACTCTTGAGAGTCCCTTGGATAGCAAGGAGGTCAAACTCGTCAATCCTAAAGAAAATCAGTCCTGAGCACTCATTGGAAGGACCCACACTGAAGCTGAAGATCCGATACTTTGGCCCCCTGATGCGAAGAGCCAACTCACTGTAAAAGATCTTGATGCTGGGAAAGGCTGAGGGCAGAAGGAGTAGGGGATGACAGAGATGAGATGGTTGAATGGCATCACCAACTTGATGGACACGAGCTGCAGCAAACTCCAGGAGACAGTAAAGGAGAGTGAAGTCTGGTGAGCTGCAGTCCATGAGGACACAAACAGCAGACAGGACTTAGCAACTGACAACAAAAACCTGAGCAATTAACTTTCGAATTGAGATGAAAAGGATGAGTACATTAATTAGGCAAGACTGAGGCTTTCAAGGCATAGGAAATGACAAGTCAAAAGTCTTGATAACAAGAAGGAGCCTATTCCATCCCAAGGTCAATCTGGCTTGAAACAAGGATGAGCACAAGAGATGAGATGACCTGATGCTAGAGAGGAAGGAGCCAGTCTATTAAGGGGCTGGTAAGCAACTTAAATATAGGTATTATTTAAGGAATGAAGGGGCGCCCTTGAGAGTTTTAAGCTACCTAGTACTATTCTCAATTTAATTAAAAACTTATATAAAAGGCTTTAATTGGGGGCAAAAGTGAATGCCAAATGAAGATTTAGGAACCCTATGAATAATTTTTAAACCTTCATCATCACCTTGTTTCTTTCCCGGATTCCCAGATGCGGATTCATATTTAATGAAGATAATAAAAGAAATTAGAAGAAACTAGCATAAGCTTCTATCATCACCTCTATTAGGTTGCATATGTCAATATTCATAACTTCTGCCTCCCCTTTGATATTATGGAGGGAAGGTCACTCTTCCTATTCAAGGCTGATTCTTTTATCTGTTCAGTAGACCTCATTCTCATATCCCCCATCAGTCATCAGCCTTTCCGTTCATCTGCTTCTTTTATCAGCAAAGCTTTAAATGATGTTAGCTCTTCTTACTACCCATTTCCACATTTCTAATATCATTTTTCTCTTGAACTCATTCCCATGCTTTAATTCCCATCAATCTTCTCTAATAGATATCAAAGTCACCAATAGCCTCCACACTAATAAACCTTACAAATGTACAGTATTTGACTTACTAGTATTTGGTATAGTTGGTCGTTACTATGTACCCAAAATATTTTTTTCCTGTTTTCCATGATTCTGCTTCTGCGTCTCCCCACCCCCCCATATTATTGGCTTATCTTTCTGCTCTATTTTTCAAATCTTTAAAAATAGAATGCTTCCAGGATCAGTACTTAAATCTGTGTCCTTTTCTTTCTTTCCTTTCCTTTTTCTTTCCTTCTCTGTCAACATATTCTTCCTTCTGGTTCCCATCCCCTCTCAAGTCTTCACATTCTACCTGATATTTTTGTTGGCCAGAAAAGATTGTTGTTAATTAAAGGAAAACCACATAGCCCAAGTTAAGGAATTTGGCACCTTTCTATGTACAAGAAAAAGTTTAGGGATTTGCTTTACTACTCTGGCTTGCTCAGTTAGCTAAGTGATAATGGTATTCCCTAAGGAAGAACACTCTGCTTTGGACAAAGTATTTTAAGGAAGAACACAAGTTTGAGCTGCTTTAGAACCTGTAAGAGAAGATATCCAGCCCTGAATAAAATCCTCACAAGTCCCATGCAAGACATTCAAATTCAAAAGTTCAGGTGCAATATATCATTTTTATATTATCTTTTCCTTTCCCATTTCTTTTCTCTATACAGCTTTTTTTTTTTGAAGTCAAAAGATATAAATTACCTTCTTCCCCACATGCTCTGAAATATGAAACTATACTTTCTCATTTTAGGAGTCACAAAAGATTATATTTTTAAAATTTGAAAACTTATATGGCTATGTGGATAAATAAGGAAAAGATGACATTTCCCACAATTTTCCTGACAAAGCATATTTGAATCCACAATGTTACTGTCAGAGAAAAATTTGACTTTTTTGATTCAGAAATTGGATGGAGCAGATATGAGATAATTCAGGGCCAGAGACTTCTCAGGCTACTGATATGAATATCCTTGAGTGAAGTTAATGCTGTGAAATCCCAGATTTCCTGGCTGGAGGGGTCCTGGAGCAGGATTATGAGTCAAAGAATAGCAGCCCTTAGAATAATATGCAAGGGATCAAGACTGTCTTTAAAGCCCCGCCACACCTCCTAGGCTATATGCCTCCCTCTTAATACCAGCTTGTTTTTAATTAAATACTGACAATAAGAAAACAATAAAAATAAAAGGTTTTATTGAGAAGACCCAAGGCAACATTGCCTGTATGTTCAATACTAGAAATTATACACTGTAGGAAAAATATGATCTTGATTAAATGCAGTTGAGAATTGCAGAATTAAACACTAATGCAGGTTTGACTTACTCCAGAACTCTTCACTATATAATGTGCATCTTAGGTCTCTGAGAAAATTATCAAACATTCAGATAATTCAAAACACTTTTTGCTAGTGAAGTCTTTTTTTTTTTTTCAAAAAATATCTCAAAAAATGATTCATGGGAGAGATTTTGAGACCTGTTAGCATGGATTATTATGTGATAACTATTATATTAAATTTTGTATTTTTGAAAATGGATATATCATCAAGGAATGTTGCCAGTGAATTTGAGGTTCTTGCTTCATCCTAAGAGAATTTCGGAATGAAATGATAGGTAAGAAGTGGATTTATTTAGAGAGAAACACACTCTGACAGAGTGTGGACCATCTGGGAAGGAGAGAGCAGCTTGAAAGATGACGAGGTTAGTTGTTATGAGGTGGACAAGTTTATACGCCAATGAGTGGGAGGATTTTTCCTACAGTTTTGGAGAAGGAGCAGGGATTTCCAGGCCACAGTGTTCTGACCTTTTATGGTTACTCCAGAACCATCATGGCAGTGGTCAGGTGGGTCATTTAGATGCTAATGTGTTACAGTGAGTGTACAGTGGGGCTCGAGGTCCACTGGAAACTGAATCTTCCACCATCTTGGACCCAGTCGGTTCTAAAGAGAACCTGTCGTGTCCTATGTCTCCGTCATTCTCTTAAAGCTTGTGTCCTGCCCCCTCCCCTCCTGTTTCTGAAAGATCCAGGTTATGGCAGGAGGAGCATCAGGACCTATTGCTTATTCTTATAAGTCTTGTTGGGAACTCATGTATTTTATTTGTAAAAAGAGATAATCATCATCATCATAGGATGGAATGTTAAAAAGAAGAAACTTACCATCTGCAGTGTCACAGAGTTTTCATGGGTCTAAGGATACCTAAATTTTGAGGATCTTGTTTTTCATTTAATTTCTTTCCATTTCCTCTTATTCACTTCTTCTAACTTTTAAACACCACAGAGTCACTCTTCTTTCCTGCTTAGCCCAGTAATTATTAACAAGGACTATTCTTACAGTCAAGACAGAAATTAAAGGCTTTCTGTATTGTTTTAAATTCTTGAGTAAGTCTTCAAAAATCAAGGTTCAAATCTTTTTAATATCTATCGCTTGCTCAGTTGCTCAGTTGTGTCTGACTCTTGTGACCCACAGACTATAGCCTGCCAGGATCCTCTGTCCATGGGATTTTCTAGGCAAGAAAACTGGAGTGGGTTGCCATTTCCTTCTCCATTTAATATCTATAACTAGAAGTTTAATGGCTCCTCTCTGGGAAAATTTGCTCTGTTTTAATCAAGGCAGAATGTCTCACCAAAGCTAACCACCATTCCCAGGTTAGATAAGCAGAGTAGGAATGTCTTCTATGCATTTCCACAACATTTTGGTTGACCAGATGCATTCATTAGAGACAAAAAGGATCTTGTTGCAGAAGGAGGCTGTGATCACAGAACTCTGAGACTGTGTCCCTGTTGTTATAGATACAGCTTAACAGTGTAAGGCTAATGACGCTAAATATATCTTTAATAACAGTGCTTGGTTTACTTGAAGCTGGGGAGTTTGGGGGTGGAGCAGTGCATTTTACACAGCTTGTGTTGTCACTTGTCACAAAAGGATTGTTTACATTTATAACTGAAGAAAAAACAAAGTAGAAATGTTAGTATTTTTTTTTCCTTTTTAAATCAAACTCATAAAATTCCTGAAATAGAGTAGGTGTCCAATGGTAGCTTTTAACATTTTTATTACTAGATTTAAAGCAGCTGACAGCTTTCCAGGGCAAGTGTAGGTTTTTTTTTTTTTAAACAAACCAGAACAAAGTGGTTAACAGGGAAAATTAGTCTTTCTTTTAAAAGGAGAGAGTTGGGGATGAAGGTGGCAGATGAGATGTATAGTTCGCAGAAGGACTAGATACACATCATTTTTGTAAAGTTTTAAGACTTATAATGATGGCATATATGCTCCAAATGCCATAGCTATTGAAATACTCATTATTTCCCAACCATACTAACTACTAAGAAAGTCACTGCACAAGAATCATCCATCACTGAGAGAAAATAACCTTTGACAGTTGACAAATGCATATCCAACCATACCACACAAAGTTAACCAGAGCAAGGCATCTGGAGCTCTGCAGTGTTCCGCTTGAGTGTTCAGCTGATACTAATCAGCCCTTCCATATGAAGAAATCACATAGGGCTGAGAAAAGAGTCCCCTGAAAGGATTAGCGGGAACAATGGTTGGCATTCATACAGGGTCTGGAATTGTCCCACAGCCAGACTGGAGACCCTCATGATTCATGAACTGTTAGGTAGAACCCAGAGATGGTTTTTGTCTCATTCTGGGGGAGAAAAAATTGGCTTAGAATGGGCATATCTGTTGTGCATCCTAATAAATATTAATAAAAGCAAGACCTCTTCTTCCATCAAAGTTGAACTATTTCCAATTAACATAATTGTGTCCCAGAATGAAGTTCAAGTATGCTAGTAACAATTTTTGAAATCTAGCTCCCCAAAAGGCAAAATCGAAATGTTTAATACCCAATTAGAAATAACAGGCATTCAAAGAAGTAAGAAAATATCACCCATAACCACAAGATAAGCCAAATAATCAAAACCAGAGTACAAGCGACATAGATTTAGAATTAACAGACAAGGATATTAAAATAGGAAGAGTTGGAGAGCAGACTGAGGGGTGGGAGCTCAAACTGAGGTTAAGGTTTCTACCCACAAGCAGTATTTTTCTCTTACTGTGTTCCTACAAACCCCAACTAATGACAGAGGGGTGAGTGGAGTAATACTCCAGCTTCCTCAGTGTCAGCTGGGACACATCTCAGGCTTACTGGAGATGGAAATGGCAGCCCACTCCAGTGTTCTTGCCTGGAGAATCCCAGGGATGGAGGAGTCTGGTGGGCTTCCATCTATGGGGTTGCAGAGTTGGACATGACTGAAGTGACTTAGCAGCAGCAGCAGCAGCTCAGACTTACTGAGCTATGTCTCCTACAAATTCCCTAAAAGAATGAATTTCAGTCGTGCAAAATAGATACCCTCTTGGTTATGCACCTTTCCCGCCCCCCCTTCTCATTTCAGTCTTACTTTCTTAGCTCCCTAATTGTGAATCATGGTCTCATCTCTCCAATAAATAACTTGAACTCAAATCTTTGCCTTGGGGTTATCTCCTGGAGAAATCTAAATTGTGACAGTGACTATTTTGGAAGACTTACACTAAATTTACAGCTGGAGTGCTTATTGCTATTAGGAAAACAGGTGATGAGATGCATCAGAATTCCCACAGTTCAGACTCTGGCTTCCTTTTCTCATAAGTTTTTCAATATCTCAGATAAACAAGTGACATTTACCTCCAATTTCTTCTCTAAACTCTGACACAGTTGAGGTTAACCTTTGTCATTAGGCACTGGGCGTGGGAACAGTAGGCAAGATGCCTGAGCATCACGGCCAGTACTAGCATCCTCCAGCGGACTTAAGCTTGAAAAGAACCTGATGGCTTTCATTGCAAACTAGGACCTTCAATTTCATACTCACTGAATTTTTAAAAATGACTGTCAGTATACTTACCTTTGGACATTATCTTACTTTTATAGCAAAACAAAAACAAAAACAAAAAACCCCTTTATTCCAGCTAGACATTTTCTCCCTTTCTTCGTTTTTCTGTAGGCACCCGAAGTCTGTTGGGATAAGACTCAAGATGTTATTGCTACAATTTTTGTCATTTTAACATGTTATCATCATTAAAACGTGCAAGCATGCATACTCAGTCATGTCCGACTCTGTTATCCTATAGTCTACAGGCTACCAGGCTCCTCTGTCCATGGGATTCTCCAAGAACACTGGAGTTGCTTGTCATTCCCTTCTCCCGAGAATATTCCCTACTGAGGGAGGGAACTTGAATCTCATGCTTTGGCAGGCAGATTCTTTACTACTGAGTCATCTGGGAAGATGCTAAATGTTAAAGTGTAGGGTTTCCTTTGATTAATGAGTATTTCATCACTAAGCTAAGGTGAAAGAGATGACATTTTTGTGTGAATGCTTATAGGATGTAGTGGTGGAAATATTCTATGACTATTACAGTGTCCTCTGTTGAGAGAATATGCAGGAAAATGTCCTACCCAGGATGAAAAACCAAAAGCATTTCCCTCGTTTTTAATAGAGTCTAGGAAGTTCACATTGCCTCAGGTTTTAGGAAGACGTTTTGATTGTTTGTTCATTAGAGTGTGTCGTTTGTTTGAAGCTAGTTTGCTTTTTGATGGAACAAACCACTGGTTGTTACCTAAATATACATTTTAGGGACATTTTTATAAAGATTTGGAGATACTCCCGACTCCTCATCAGGTGCCATATGGAATAAGTGTTTATTTCTAATACAGTGAGAAAACAGCTCAAAATTTACAAAAGGCAATGTTCAAAAAGAGTTTGCAACAAAAGCCTTTTACTTCAATAGCTAAAATAATATTAATTAATAAAGTTATTACATAAAATTGTTTTTTTCAGCTCTTTAAATGGGGTCCCCACCATTGAACTATTTCAAAGACCTGACCAGAACTGGAGTGCCGTACCCACTTACTCACTCATCATCTTTGAAAGAGTGGACCAAGAGAGGATCATTCACCATCTAACCCTGTGGACATAATCTGGTCACTACTTTTCTCTCTAGGAGAAAGCCTGCCTTTTACTTTGTTCCCCAAATGACTGAGAGTAAGGACATAGGACCATACCTTTCCCTTACTATCTGGGATAAATTATCTTAAACAAATGTTGCAAATTTAAATCCGATGGCATGCCATTTTTTCCTTCTTCCACTTGTTGCAACTGATGAACATTATCTTACAGTGGAATACATTAGGCCTTAATGTACTGTGCTCTCCTAGTGACAGTATATATCAAGTTTCCTTTCTCAGAAATTAAGTAAGCATAGCCAAAAGGGCAAAGGGGTGCCCCTACTTGATGTAGTCCATCCTCTAAAACAAAAATAATGACACTTTAAATATTAAATGAGCTCATTTATGTAAGACATTTACAATAGAACCAGATATAGAGGAAAAATTCAATTAGTTAGTTGCTGTTACTGTAAACCTTTGCATTGGGGTATTATCCAAGGCAAAAATGAAACAAAGAGGCTTTTGTCTTTCTAGCTTTTCAACAATATCGGTTAACAAATTAATGGCAATGGTGTAACAGCAACAAGAATTCAAGTGTGGGTGTTTTTAATACTAGCAGATTCAGAGCATTTTAAATTGTTATTAATTTGGGTTATATACTTGCTTTGGAATTCCTTTTATGAATTCAATTTCCAACATTATGGAATTTTCATTTCATATTAGCTTCTTATATAATGCAGATAAATACATTTCATTTGGATTTCAATCAGATTACGGTAATCTGCAAACTGAGATGCCTTCCAATTCACCAGGGCACCACTATACTAAACCTGGCCTTTATTCCATGATCAAAACACTGCATACTCTTGAGCTGCCCATTTTTCCTTATCTAAGGAGAAAGGCTAGTGATTATAGATTTTCTATCTTTGGAGGCCTGGGCCTTCATGGGAACTTTGAAGGTAACATTAATCTTCTTCATCACATCGTAATTCCCAAGTCCAGTGCTAAATTCTCTACTCTTTTCTTGATATTAGAATAGATCTACTATGTAAAATATTTTCACTTAATATTTATCTAAACCCAATGACTGATTCCACTCTCTTCTTCAGTAGAACCGTTTTATACTTTCAAGAGTTGAGTGGTCATATAGTCTAGTCTCAGCCCTCAGGAAATTTCCAAATCTATGAATGGATGTTTCTCACATCATCTAAACAACAGCAACAAATTGGATGCAGCTATAGATATGCAGATGTGGGAGGTTCCCAGGCGGCTCAGCTGGTAACGCCAGGAAAAGGAGTCCACCTGCAGCGCAGGAGACCTCCACTCAGTCCCTGGGCCAGGAGGCCGCCTTGGAGAAGGGACGGGCTACCCAGTGCAAGCATCCCTGGGCGTGCCTGGAGGCTCAGACAGTGAGGAATCTGCCTGCAGTGCAGGAGACTTGGGACTGACTCCTGGGTTGGAAAGATCTCCTGGAGGAGGGCATGGCAGCCCACTCCAGGACTCTTGCCTGGAGAATCCCCATGCACAGAGGAGCCTGGCGGGCTGCAGTCCACGGGGCTGCAAAGAGTTGGTTATGCCTCAGCAGCTAAGCACAGCACAGCATATGTAGATGCAGATATTGGGCAACTCATGCTGGCAAATAGAAGATGCTCAGTAACTGTTGGTCATTACAGTTGTTGAAGAAAAGGAATTTTGACCAGTCCCTTGCTCTGGTGTGGAATCTGGCACAGGGCCAGTTCTAACAGGTAGCTGAATTAGGCAAACTTACGCTATGTTATTTCCCACCAGAAGAAGGAGTCACTTATTCTAGACCTTGAGTAGGGTCATCACAGATTAGGAACAAAAGGAAATGTCATAGAAGCAATTTTTCATTCCAAATGCTTCAGTTCAGTTCAGTCAGATCAGTCGCTCAGTCGTGTCTGACCCTGCGACCCCATGAATCGCAGCACACCAGGCCTCCCTGTCCATCACCAACGCCCGGAGTTCACTCAGACTCACGTCCACCAAATCTGATGCCATCCAGCCATCTCATCCTCTGTTGTCTCCTTCTCCTCCTGCCCCCAATCCCTCCCAGCGTATCAGGTCTTAAATTATATCTTTCATGACCACATTTTGCTATATAATCAGCATTTTTGGTTCTCAGCCACTACATTTACCTCTGTGGTTTGGTTCTAACAAAAAAAATGTAAATTAACAAATTGTTAGTCATAGCAATTTCCACTGTGATAAAGGAGGCTTTCGATTTGGTTTATTGGCTACGGCACGCTCTCTGTCTGTGTGTGTGCTCAGTCGCTTCAGTCGTGTCCAACCCTTTGTGACGCTATGGACTGTAGCCCACCAGCCTCCTCTGTCCGTGGCATTTTCCCAGCAAGAATACTGGAGTGGGTTGCCATGCCCTTCTCCAGAGGGTCTTCTCAACCCAAGGATGGCACCCAGGGCTCCTGCAACTCCTGCATTGCAGGCAGATTCTTTATCACTGAGCCACAGGGGACACTCCATACTCTGTCTACCCAAACCAAAATGTTCCAGTGTGCCTGACAGAAGTGGTGAGGAAGACAAGGAACCAGTCCTTCTCTTACCTGAGTATGAGTTCACTTTAATACAAGGATAAATGTGCTTGCTAACTTTTATATTTATTTTTATGTGTCTATTTGTTTGGCTGTGCCAAGCCTTAGCTGCAGCATACAGGATCTCCAATCTTTGTTGAGGCTTGTGGGATCTATAGTTGCAGCAGGCGAGTGTCTTAATTGCCGCATATGGGCCACTGTGGGCGTCCAGACTCAATAGAAGGTGAAAGTAGAGTTACTATTTTATTGGATATCCACTGATGTTTCATTTACCCAGACGTCTTATAGAAGTCACATGCCCTGCATGCTACGCTGCAGGAGAACTCGAGCATCTATGGTTTGCCAGAAACTCAAAAGGCAAGGCCTAAAGCACTGAGAATCACAGAACTCAGAGGCTATGCAGTACATGGGTGTGTGTTCAAACAGTTGGGAGAGTCAGCAGTAAAGCGTCTACCTGCCAATGCAGGAGTCGTGGGTTCAGTCCCTAGGTCAGGAAGATCCCCTGGCAAAGGAAATACCCACTTCAGTATTCCTGCCTGAGAAATCCCAGGGACAGAGGAGTCTGGTGGGCTACAGTCCATGGGTTGAAAAAAGCTGGCATGATTTAACAACTAAACAACAAAACGTGAGCCACTGAAGGCAGGAGACTTCTGCCCCCAAAGTCAGTGCTCACCTCCCTTCAGGACTGGGGGAAGCTCGTGCTCTGTGGGGGCGCTCCGCAGAAAGAGTGGAGGCAGTGGAACTGCCCTCAGCAAAGCCGAGGGGTTCCCGAGGAGAGGTGAGCCTGCTGTCCACCAACCCAGCCCCCCGGCGAGCGAGAGACAATCAGACGCGACAGGGGCTCTGTCTGAGCAGCCACCTTATTGCTGCAAACTCCCAGCTTATATAGACAAGCAGGGGGATTTTAGGAGGGACTTTCCGTAGTTGCACCAATCACGTTAAAGGTCAAATCGTCATGTGCCTTCATTATAACAGGAGTCTATGGAGATCACACACTGTCTAGTGCATGGAAATCAAGAGAGCCAATCAAAAAACTTTGACAAACAACGTAGACCACGCCCCCATCTCTTCCGCCAGGCGCCATCTTAGGTTTTCGACCGCAAAGCTAGCCCCTTTGTTTTTAAGGTTTCCCACTTAGGGCCCCACAGTGCTCCGTATGTAGTATCCAGGTGTGACGTCACTGAGATGGTTCAGAGAGAGTCACATGGGAAAAAAACTCAGTGTGCTTAGCACAAGAACAAGGCAAGGCCTGAGGATTTTTCTTTTCCTTCTTCACAGACAGGAAAACAAGGATTTTCTGATTTGTGGCTGTTTTGGTCTTGGCGGGTGCGATTATGTAACATATTGTCTGGTGTACAAAGCACTTTAAGACCCAATCAAAGTTATGTCTTTCCATATTTTACTGATCAGCAGATACCATATGACATATCAAATCAAACTCTTATCGTATATCATATTTGATCACTTAACTTAGGCACTTAAAAGTGCATCTCTATAAATAAGTCTTTTGTGTTTTTGTTGTTGCTGTTCCTTCTGGATTGAGCTCAGAGCTTCTTAGGGCTCAAACAAGGTTGGTAGACATTTCTCTTAAAAACTGGATAAACACAGTTAGTGTTTCGTGTGCTTTCTGCAACAGTCTCAAGTTAAATCAGTTCCTCCAAGAAGTTTGGATTTTTTTAATTCCTTCTTCTTATTTTCCCACACTAAATAGGGATAATTTCTCTTTCATTAAACCTCTTTTAATGCCTTTTCAGTGTTTCTTGGTAAAATAAAGCAAATAAATGAACTAACTTTGTGTTTAAAAAATTGAAATGCTGGTATCTAAGTCAGCTGTAGAGTCCAGAAATAAAATTTGAAAGGCTGAAAAACTGATGATGAGAAGCCAGAATAGAAGAATTTAGGTCAATGAAGAGTGGTTTGGGAAAACAGACTTATACTCAGTTTCTGCCTTAAAAGTCAGAAGTTGTGCCATTTACAGCAAGCATTAAAAATAAAGGAAATAATATAATAGTCCCCAAAATTATGAGTTGAGAACTAAAGATAGTACTGGCAAGGAGACATATAAGTTCCAAAAACACCAGGTTAGTGTTCCTGATATCGAGTCCCAGTAAACCACAATATCTGTTTTACTTCTAAAAACATAGCTAGTCTTTTCATTCCCAAATAAGGGTAACACTAAGAGGTATTTCATATATAAGGTTTACCATTGCAGCATTCTCTCACAATGCAATATGCTATGTAAATATCGGGCTCTTTTCTGCATATGACATGGCTACTCAGAGATATATACTGTTATAGGCAAAACTCCATGTAGCATCTGGAGGAGGGCGTGGTAATCCACTCCAATATCCTTGCCTGGAAGATCCCATGGATAGTGGAGCCTGGTGGGCTGCAGTCCATATGGTAGCATAGAGTCGGACGTGATTGAAGTGACTTAGCACCCACACCATGTAGTATCACAGTAACCACACAATTACAGTATGTGTGCCCATAAGAAAGTTACTAAATTTGATGTGAGAAATAAGAGATTAATAACTTCTTATACACACACATTTATTTTTATTTCAGTGTTCTTAAATTCATGCACATAAGTTGTATTTTATTTTTTTAAAGTAATTCTAACAAGGAAACCAAGGGAATTTGGAGAAACTGTGATGTAGCTTGGAAGAACATTCAACTTAAAATACAAAAGCACAGAACTTAGAAAATGAGGTCTTAGACTCAAATCTTATTTCTGAAGTTTATTAGCTATGCAGCTGAGGAAAGACCATTTAACCTTCTGAACATCGGTATTCCCATCCATGAAAAGGAAGCGGTATGTTGTGGTGTCATGCAAGCTACACTGATCACTTGGAAAGACTGATCTCAGTGTTGTGTGGATAGACAAGCACACAGTCTAAAAGAGTTCTGACACTCTTCCCCCAGGTCGGGCACTCAGCAGGTATGCTGAGGACCTCCTGTATGCAAGGACAGTGCTAAACACTAACAATTAAAGGGTGGGGATGCCACACATCACAGCATGTATTTTATTATCTGATGTGTGTATAAAGTATATGTACAAATATACAGACCCGAACTCACACATGTGCTAAACACCCTAAAATGGAGTTGCTAACTGTAGGTCACAGAGATGTTAAATCTCTTGGTTAAGAGATTATATGTTACATAATCTCTTATCTAAAATATAAGGCATTTTATATTCCATATATTTTATGTAATATACATTTTTAAAGTTTTGGAACCCCACAAAGCATCATCTTTGTGATTCATTAGTTAGACACTTAACAGGACATTTTTGTCCCTGAGAAATCTGCAGCATGTTTGAGCTTATTTTATAACAGAAATGTCTGAGATGGCTCATTCTTCCTTCCTTCCTCTCACACACAAAAAGTGTTGGTTTCTCATCTCCTCATCTCTAAGATTAAAATCATGAAAAATTCCTCTGGGGTCACTTGAGCGTGGAATATGTAGTCTGAAAAGGTGTATTCAAATGTTCTTCTCTTTTCATTGCTGTCATCATTGAGAGAATGACTTCCTTGCTTGTAGGAGAAAGGAAGCAAACTATTTTTACAAATGTGATTAGTAGCTCCCCCGTGGCTTCACTGCCACGTTCAAGCAGCATGTGGGATTTGTTGAATTATGGGGAATCTTCCTTAGGACGCCTGGACTCAGTAGCTGTAGCAAGAGAGCTTGGTTGCTCTGTGGCATGGGGGAATCTTTGTTCCCAGACCAGGTTTCGAACCTGAGTTTCCTGCATTGCAAAGCAGATTCTTAACCACTGGACTGCCAGGGATGTCCTGGTACTTTGATTCTTGATTTATGTAGCAGGGGTGGCCAAGAACCTGAGAGCAGAGATGATGTACTTTAAGAAGAGGTTAACACAATGTTAATTAAGTACTACTGTTAAAAGCCAAATTTATGTGTATTTGCACAATATAATAATTTCAGAACTAAAGTTAGTATGGATTTTCTAAAAGAGAACTTTAAAAAATTATATACACACAAATACATGTATACATAATCTTAAAATTCTGAAATGACTGAACTTGGACCCAGTATTTTTACTTCTAAGTGATCTTTGTTTATACAGTTTTGTAATTTTGGTTGTACAAAATTTTTACCACAGCATATTTACATTGTTTTCTAATTTATATTGTTCATGATGTTCAAAAAGTAAAAATCACCTAAATTGATGGCCATCAATAGGATAATATTGGCACTTTAGAGGTGTTGTTCATTTGTATGCCTAGCCTGTGCATTGCAGGAGGTTTAATATCCTTTATTAAGGAGGTGTCCTTTATCCATTAAATGTCAGAAATGCACCCACACTAATCCCTGGGACAACCTATAGCATTCTGCCCAATAATACATATCTCTATCTCCCCAGAGTAATAGTATTATCTGTGTTTGGGAAGCTGCAGTCCAAGCATTTGCAAGATGGAACTGGTTAAATAAATATCGGTGTAGTATCCATTTGAGAAACGCTATGGTGTGTTTTATCATAGGAGTTTCCCAGTGGCTCAGTTGGTAAAGAATCTGCCTGCAATATGGGAGATCTGGGTTTGATCACTGGGGTGGGAAAGATCCCCTGGAGGAGGGCATGGCAACTCACTCCAGTAAGCTTGCCTGGAGAATCCCCATGGACAGAGGAGCCTGGCAGGCTACAGTCTATGGGGTTGCAGAGTCAGACATGACTGAATGACTAAGCACATGATATGTCTCAAATGATTATTGACTTGGAAATCTAGTTTTCATTATAATGTATGACATACATGCAAAAGCACATATATCCACATACTAAAACATATGGGATTATATTTAAATGCCTCAAAATATTCAGTGGCATACAGAGTCAATAGAGTTTATTTTTCTAATGTGTCAAGTGGTTTATGGTTGGCAGTCTGGGTGGTTTCTATCAATCAACAATATCCTGTGGCTTCCCTCTCAAAGTCACAAGACAACTTTTTGAATTCTAGGAATTGCATCCTCATTCCAGGAAGGAAAAAAAGTGAAGAAGAACTAAAGGGCCTCTTGCTGAAAGTGAAAGGGGAGAGTGAAAAAGTTGGCTTAAAACTCAAATTTCAGAAAACAAATATCATGGCATCTGGTCTCACCACTTCATGGCAAATAGATGGAGAAACAATGGAAACAGTGTCAGACTTTATTTTGGGGGCTCCAAAATCACTGCAGATGGTGACTGCAGCCATGAAATTAAAAGATGCTTGCTCCTTGGAAGAAAAGCTATGACCAACCTAGACAGCATGTAAAAACAGAGACATAACTTTGCCAGAAATGGTCCATCTAGTCAAAGCTATAGTTTTTCCAGTAGACATGTACCGATGTGAGAGTTGGACTACAAAGAAAGTTGAGCACCAAAGAATTTATGCTTTTGAACTGTGGTGTTGGAAAAGACTTTGAGAGTCCCTTGCACTGCAAGGACATCAAACCAGTCCACCCTAAAGGAAATCAGTCCTGAATATTCATTGAAGGACTGATGCTGGAGCTGAAACTCCAATACTTTGGCCACCTGATGGGAAGAGTTGACTCATTAAAAAGACTCTGATGCTGGGAAAGTTTGAGGGCAGAAGGAGAAGGGAATGACAGAGGATGAGATGGTTGGACAGTATCACCAAGTTGATGGACATGAGTTTGAGTAAACTCCAGGGGTTGGTGATGGGAAGCCTGGCGTGCTGCAGTCCATGAGGTCGCAGAGATTTGGGCACGACTGAGTGACTGAACTGAACTGAAAGGGCGACGCATCAAGGGATTTGTCTTTGTTAAAAATTCCATTGGTCAGAACTGGGTCATATGGCTACTCAGAGCCCTAAGTAAATCTCAGGAGGTAAATCCTTGTGAAGGGCCTCAGGAAGCTCAAACAAAATCAAAATATATCAGAAGAAAAGGATCCTTAAAATCAGATAGTGTTAGTCACTCAGTCATGTCCGACTCTTTGTGACCCCATGGACTGTAGCCTGCCAGGTTCCACTGTCCATGGGATTCTCTAGGCAATAATACTGGAGCAGGTAACCATTCCTTTCCCCATGGGATCTTCCCAACCCAGAGACTGAACCTGGATCTCCTGCATTGCAGGTAGATTATTTACCATCTGAGCCACCAGGGAAGCCAAGTCAGGTAAGCTACCATCATTTTTCCACTGATATAAGCAAATATGTTTCCTCTCACCATCAATCATCTTTTCTGTACTTTTCATGTTTATTCTTTATTATATCAGCATGCATTGTAGTTCCTCCTAACATCTATGCTACCTCTCTGTATTGAGTACACACAGAAAAGTCTTTGATAAAAAGAAGTAATTTTGCCTCATTGAAAGGAACCTGAATGCAAGCACAAGGAAAGATTGAGAGACCATAACTGCAAGAAAGGAAGCAGCCCAGCCTGAATAATGTAAGGAAGCAAGTGGCCTAGGGTAGGAGGAAGAATTAAGAAGACCAAGTAGGAAGTATGGGAGCACTTCTTAAGCTAGGATAACTTGCTAACACAATATTGAAAAGCTTAAGAATGGAACAAGAAATTGGTAAGGTGCCGTCAAGTCATTAGACTCCCATTTCAACAATCTGAGAACTTGACTCAAAAGCAGAGACTGAAAGAGCAGTGTTGTGAAGGCTGATTATATTAGACTTTTCTGAAATACATTCCCAAGTTTTAATCTAATTTTATTACCAAACTCTATGTCTAATTTTTCCTCTCTCCTGGGGGTTTCTTCATGAGTGGGACTTATGAAAATGTGAAATGACAACATTCTGCTTTGAGTAGAATTTCATAAGAGGAGGAAAACAGAGGTCTTTGATACTTTCCCATTTTAAAAAGCTTCTCAGGGGTATTTTCAGGCTTGGAAAGTGCAAGTCAGTGAATTTGTCTATTTTAAAGAAATGAAAAATGCATGTCTTTTTGTTCCATCAAAAGCTACAATGCACAAGAAGACTGAATGACAGAAAAATAAATTTAACTTTTTTATTACGTTCATTGGCAAAAATCTTACTTATCCTCTTTATATCCTTATTCCTTGTTTTTTCTCCACTAATGTGCAAGATGCAAAGTTAAAACTACGTGAAACAAGGGAAAATTATGAGAAATGGAGTTGTAAAGTATATTTTTCTTCATTAGAAGGCCCATTGGTAAAGGATTGCCTTTGGTTTCTTGCCTTCATTTTTGCTTACTGGAACCAGCATTGGCCATGTTTCTTCATAACTCACCCTCTTCAAAATAACCATAGAACAATTATTCTAACAATCTACTTTGGGGATTCCATGATAATTCATTTCAGTCTAATATTGTTTCTCTTTCAAGTATATTTTAGCCAGAAATTCTGTCTCATATATGCTATTTTTAATTCAAGATGACCTAAGGCCTCTCTGTCCTTCTCTCTTCCTTCTAGGAGTCAAAATAGTATTTTCAGTAAGAATTTTTCAGTTGCAAGTGACAAAAGCTCAACCTAAACTAGTTTGGCTAGAATCTCAGACAACATAGTTAGAACACATTCTTACTCATCTTACCTTTATTTCTCTCTCTATTGGCATAATCTTCACTCGGTCTCTCTTTTCATAACTCTAAAAGACTGGGAGCAGCTCCAGGTTCACATCCGTCAGGATTCTGAGTCTGCTGGGAAAATAAAAGTACCATTCTCTTGATTAGCCATTGCTAATAGATTTCAAAATCATGGACCAATTGATCAACTGGAGTTACATAACACTGGATCAGTCAGATGTACATTACATTTAAATGTCCGGAATAGGGTGAGGTCGGCCTTTCCCGAAACAATATGATTCAAGACTGAGAGTGGTAATAAAAGGAAATTTTAACTTCTGGTATAAGGAAACGGATATATATGTTTGGGGAAGACGAAAGGCAGGGCACATGTACAGCAGGATTTTCCGAAGGCTCTTCTAGCTTTGAAGCAGTAAGGACGTATCTCAGAGCTGTTTAAACCCAGATTGAGTTTCAGAATCTTCCACTCCTGTCACTGCCTATAGACCTTGAACCAGTGTCTGCAGAGTGACAAATCAGGAACTTGCCTACAAGGACAGAGAAAGAATACACAGCGTTCCACGCTCTTACTCCGGAAACTCTTCCTGTTTCCAAGCTGTTTGCAGTCCCACAGGCGCCAGAGCTGCCCGTTTGGGGCCTGAGTGTAGGCACAGTCTATGCTTATGCAGTTGTCTCTCTGTTGGAGAAGGAAATGGCAACCCACTCCAGTGTTCTTGCCTGGAGAATCCCAGGGATGGCGGGGTGGGTGGGCTGCCGTCTATGGGGTTGCACAGAGTCGGACACGGCTGAAGCGACATAGCTGCAGCGGCAGTTCTCTCTGTGTGTCAAAGTTCCTGGGTACAGTGAATTTGACTGGAGTAAACACTTAATGTTGGGTTTAGAAGACAACGTGTTTCTTCAGGAAATTGAAACGTGAACTTCCACTGGGCACTAATGTCATGCTGTACTACATACAGAAAATTTAAGAATGCCAAATAACACCAAGTTGTAGTGTTTTCTGATATTTCTACCTATTCTCTCATTAACTTTTCTTATAAAATAAAATAAAAATATTTTCTTAAAAAATAAAATATTTCATTTAATTTTTTAAATGAAATCTGACCTGGGAACCAGGGGATCTTGGGTTTAGTATTGACCTGGACACTTGCTATCCAGACAGCTTTGGTCAAGTTATCTTGCATAAGCCTCTTGTTTATCTTCACAACTACCACTTCAGAGTAAGTAATCAGAGCTATTCCTTAAAAAGTGATGTGACTGTTCTAGGATTTATCAGAACTGCTATCTTCCTCTTCAGTATAAACTGATTATAGTCTTTCACCAAAACTTGTATTTCTTCTCATCATATGATTCTAACAATTAAACTTAATGCTTCTCTGAAAGTAAAAGCCTAAAAATATGAAGCTTAAAAATATTGCTTCAATTTGTAGGTTTCTCTTTCTGGTTACAGTGCTCCTTTTTCTTTCAATAAACCTTCTTCCATTCTTTCCTCTCATATAAAGGACTCCAGCTTCCAACATGTGGCAACTGACATGGGCCAGTTGAAAGCTAATAGCTATAATCCTGAATCTTTGCCCAGATGAATCAGAGAAGCCCGTACAATCTGTTTTTGTCCTGGAAAAGCCTCTGGAAACAAAATCAACACAAGTTCAAAAGAGAAATTCCTTTTAAAAGTCTTAGCATAGAAAAATTTGAGGGGCATCAGATTCAAACCGAGTAATTTGCTTCGACCAAAAGAACAAGATGGAAATTACCAAGGCAGCTACTAATGCATGGGAAGAAACATCTGAAACACTTGATCACTCCAAGTTCTCCACACTTTAGAACAGGGAAGATACTTTCAGTAAAACTGTGCTACTAAGAAACATATTTTTCACACTTGAAAATGGACAGAGTTGGAGGACACACACTAGCAATTTCAAAACTTATGGTAAGGTGAAGTGATAAAGTGTATGGTAAAGTGTAATCAAGACAGTGTGGTACTAACATTAGGATGGATATATAGATCAACGGACCAGATTGGGGAATCTAGAAATAAACCCTTACATTTAGGATCAACTAATTTTCAACAGTGGTACCATGAAAACTAATTAGAAGAATTTTTTCAACAAATTTCAACTGTATATCTACATACAAAAGGATGGAGTTGGATGTCTTTCTTATGTTATATACAAAAACTCATTGAACATGGATCACAGACCTAAACACAAGAGCTAAGAAATGAAACAAAACAAAACAAACAAAAACCACAAAAATTAAAAACTTCTTAAAATATAGCAATAAATTTTGTAACCTTGGTTTTGACTTGGGCAATATTTTCTATGAACCAAAAGCAAAAGTTTAACAGAAGAAAAAAAATAGATAATCTGGACTTCATCTAAACTAAAATATCTTGTGCTGCAGAAGAGAAAGTGGAAAGATGAGCCCAGAGAATTGAAAAATATTGAAAAGTTGCATAACTGGTATGAGATTAGTATTTAAGGTGCATTAGTACTCTTATATCTTAATAACTGAGATACTAACCCAATTAAAATTTTGTCAAAGGACCTGAGTAGTCATTTCTTCAAAGAAGATACAGATGGTTAATAAGCAGATGAAAAGATGCTTACATTGTTAGTCATCAGGGAAAAGCAAATTAAAATACAAGTGAGATACCACTTCATAGCTCTAAGAAAGTTACAATAAGAAAAAAATGGTAATGTTAGAGATGATGTGGAGAAACTGAAACTTTTATACATTGCTGGTAGGAGTGTGAAGTGGTGGAACTGCTCTGGAAAACAACGGGCATTTCCCTCCAAAGCCAAATATGGAGGTACCATTTGTCCATCAATTTCATTCCTAGGTATATATCAAGTGAAATGAAAGCACAAAGTGAGTGAGACTTGCTCACTTGTGTATGACTCTTTTTCACCCCATGGACTATAATCTGCCAGAAATCCTCCATGGAATTCTCCAGGCAAGATTACTGTAGTGGGTAGCCGTTCCCTTCTCTAAGGTATCTTCCCAACCCAAAAGTCGAACCCAGGTCTCCCACATTTCAGGCAGATTCTTTATCCTCTGAGAACCAGGGAGCATATCCATATGAAGTGTGTATGTGAATTGCTCCTGGTAGCATTGTTAATAGTAGCCAAAACACGAAAATCCCGAATGTCCAGAACCTGACGAATGATTAAATAAAATGGAATACACACACAATGGAATATTATCTGGCCACACAAAAGAGTAAACGTCTGAGACATGCTACAACATGAAAGAAACTTGAAAACAGAATGCTAAGAAAAAAATTGCCAGGCACAAAAGACCATACATAGTATGACTGAATTTATATGAAATATTGAAAAATGCAACCTCTAGAGACAGAAAGTAGATTAGTTGTTCCCTTGGGCTGGGAAGGGAGGAAAGCAAGAGGAAATGATGGTGTGTGATTGATTACTAATTTTTTTTTTTTTTTTTTTTAGGAATAGGGCTTTTTTCTGGTCTAGCAAATCTCTTATAAGTCATATCTTGGTAATGGTTGCACAGCTCTCTGAAACACTAAAGCGTCTGAATTTTTCAACTATAATGGCTGAAATACGTGTTATGTTGTTGTTCAGTCACTAAGTCGTGTACGACTCTTTGCCACCTCATGTACTGCAGCACACCAGGCTTCCCTGTCCCTCACCATCGCCCAGAGTTTGCTCAAGTTCATATCCATTGAGTCAGTGTTGCTATCTAACCGTCTCATCCTTTGTCACCCCTCTTCTTCTTCAATCTTTCCCAGCATCAGAGGCTTTTCCAATGAATCAGCTCTTCACATCAGGTGGCCAAAGTATTGGAGCTTCACCTTCAGCATCAGTCCTTCCAATGAATATCCAGGGTTGATTTTTCTAGGATTGACTGATTTAATCTCCTTGTGGTCCAAGGGACTTCCAAGAGTCTACCTCAGCACCATAATTCTTGGTGCTCAGCTCTCTTTTTGTCCAGTTCTCACAATGGTACATGGCTACTGGAAAAAAACATAGCTTTGACTATATGGACAAAGTGATGTCTCTGTTTTTATAAGTTTGTCATAGCTTTCTTTTCACAGAGCAAACGTCTTTTAATTTCATAGCTCAGTCACCGTTCACAGTGATTTTGGAGCCCAAGAAAATAAAATCTGTCACTGCTTCCAATTTTTCTCCTATTTGCCATCAAGTGATGGGACTGGATTCCATTACCTTAGTTTTTATAATGCTGAATTACAAGCCAGCTTTTTCACTCTCCTCTTTTGCATGCATAAAGAGGCTCTTTAGTTCCTCTTCACTTTCTGCCATTAGAGTGGTGTCACCTGTGTATCTGAAGAAGAATAAGTGAAGTCACTCAGTCATGCCTGACTCTTTGTGACCCCATGGACTACAACCCACCAAGCTCCTCCATCCATGGAATTTTCCAGGCAAGAGTACTGGAGTAGGTTGCCATTTCCTTCTCCAGGGCATCTTTCCGACCCAGGGATCAAACCTGTGTCTCCCACACTGCAGGCAGACACTTTATTGTCTGAGCCACCAGGGAAGACCCTCTGCATATCTGAGCTTGTTGATATTTCTGCCAGCAGTCTTGACTCCAGCTTGTGATTCATCCAGCCTGACACTTCACTTGATGGTTAAATAAGCAGGGCAACAATATGCAACCTTGTTAGACTATTTCCCAATTTAGAATCAGTCTGTTGTTCCATGTACAGTTCTAACTGCTGCTTCTTGACCTGCATACAGATTTCTCAGGAGGCAGATAAGGTGATCTGGTATTCCCATCTCTTTAAGAGTTTTTCTCAGTTTGTTGTGATCCACACAGTCAAAGGCTTTGGTGTAGTCAATGAAGCAGAAGTAGATGTTATTCTGGAATTCCCTTGCTTCCTCTTTGATCCAGCAGATGTTCGCAACTTGGTCTCTGGTTCCTCCGCCTTTTCTAAACCCACATTATACATCTGAAACGGAGAATTTCAGAGTTCTCAGTTCATGTACTGTTGAAGCCTAGCTTGATGGATTTTGAGCAAAACCTTGCTCGCATGTGAAATGAGTGCGATTGTACTGTAGATGGAACATTGTTTTTGGCAGTGACCTTGTTTGGGATTGAAATGAAAACTGACCTTTACCAGTCTTGTGGCCATTAATGAGGTTTCCGTATTTGCTGGCATATTGAGTGCAGCACGTTTAGGACTTAAAAAGCTCAGCTGGAATTCCATCACCTCCAGTAGCTCTGTTTCCAGTAATTTTTCCTAAAGCTCACTTGACATCACACTCCAGGATATCCATCTCTAGGTGAAAGGCCATACTGTCATGATTATCTAAGTCAGTAAAACCTTTTTCGTATATTTCTTCTGTGTATTCTTGCCACCTCCTCTTAATGTCTTTTGCTTCTATTAGATCCTTACCACTCTGTCCTTTATTTTACCCATCCTTGCATGAAAGGTTCCCATGATTCTCCAGATTTCTTGAAGAGATCTCTAGTGTTTCTCATTCTATTGTTTTCCTCTATTTCTTTGCCTTGTTCATTTTAACTCCAATGTTCTTGCCTGGAGAATCTCAGGGACGGGGGAGCCTGGTGGGCTGCCGTCTATGGGGTCACACAGAGTCGGACATGACTGAAGCAACTTAGCAGCAGCAGCAGCAGCAAGGGGAAAAGAACAGTAGGAAAAGCAAACAAAGGAATAAATGTAGAAAAATAACAACAGGTTCAAAAAATTAAAATTAAAAAAGAGAAAAGAAAAAATGAGTAAAACTCCACAGACACGCAAAAGCCCAACATAGAGGCAGAAGTCTATGACAATAAAAATGTGACTGAGGAAGAAAAAAAAGTTCAAAAGCTTAATTGGATTTCTTAGTGCCAATAAAATCGACAACTACAACAGAAGGGGGCATTAAAAGGGGGAAAATCCAAACGAACAAGTCAAAAACAAGAATAATAAATGTTTTTCTTGAAAAAAAAATAAAATAAAAAGCCTTTGTATCTCTTTGCCTTTCTCTGGAACTCTACATTCAGTTGAGTATATCTTTCCCTTTCTCTCTTGCCTTTCACTTCTTTTCTTTCCTCATTTTTGTAAAGCCTCTTTAGACAACCACTTTGCCTCCTTGTATTTCCTTCTCTTTGAGATAGTTTTGGTAATTGCCTCCTGTACAATGTTAGGAACTTCCATCCAAAGTTCTTCAGGGACTCTGTCTACCAGATCTAGTCCCTTGAATCTACTTGTCACTTCCACTGTATATTCATAAGGGATTTGATTTAGGTCATAGCTGAATGGCCTAATGACTTTCCCTACTTTCTTCAACTTAAGCCTGAATTTTGCAATAAGGAACTGATGATCAGAGCCATAGTCAACTCCTGGTGTTGTTTTTGTTGACTGTATATAGCTTCTCCATCTTTGGCTACAAAGAATATAGTCAATCTGATTTTGGTATTGACCTTTGGTGATGTCCATGTGTAGAGCTATATTGGGTTGTTGGAAAACCGTTTGCTAGGACCAGCATTTTCTCTTGACAAAACTCTGTAATATACTCTGGAAAATATAATGTGTAAATTATATCTCAATAAAACTCTTTTTCAACAAATAATAAGTTGAAAATGATTAAGTCAACCATGAACACACAGAGAGAAGCAGACATAAGATCCATTTAAAGCGAAGTAATGCTTTCAAACATTTGAGAAATATACTTTTGGACACTTGAAAAGTTGTCAATGACCATCCATAATGAGTCATTAGTTTTACGTCTATAGATGGAAAATTTGTTTTCACTGTTTCTGTTACAAATTTAACCCTGTGCATTTAAAGCAGAAGGGACTAGTTGTTAAACGTTGATCATTCCAACTTCTTGAGTCTGTCGAATACTATGGGATTCAAAATATATGCATCTACAGTGTAGCTACCTAAGTAATAGATAGATTATAGATAAATATATGGATAGAGTAAAACGAAAGGACTGCTTGTAGAATCAACTCTAAAGTATCTCCATGGAGATAGCTTTGAATTCTGATTCTATTAATGAGCGGTGTTTAGAATATTCAAAGGGGGAAAGCTTCATAGTCTTATAGATTCATTTTCATTAGTATAGAAATACAAGGACTTATGTAAAATTTTGTGAGAAAAAAAATAGTATCCTAGCATCCATTTAACCAGCAAGTTTAAGCAATCTTGTCTAAGAGAACAGTCTTTCTCCAGAACAAGCCAGGCATTAATTTTGGCTGCAAATACATTTTTCAGGTCTGAATTTTGCCAAGTGGCATGGGGCCAGGTGTAAGAATATTTACTTTTCTTTTACTGCGTTGAAAACTTGTCAAATCCATAATTAGAGGAATACACACAGATGGTGGAAAAATAGTTCAGTACCTCAATACATGTGCAGCTCCTACAATTTTTTGAGGCACATTAATAACCTAGAAACTGTCAAGACCCTGGTGATGTTGACAGAGATATCGTTTTTTTCCTGCCAAATCCATGCTCATAGGTTTTCTAGTGTAGAAGTCCATATGCTGTAAATATAAATAACATTCCAGCTCCCCTTCAACTTAACATTAATGGAAAACAGGAGAGGGTACATTTGACAATCCATGAACCACTACTTCAAAATGGAGGTAGCAGACCGATCATATGGGTTACAAAATGCAGAGCTTTTTATACTCTGAGCCAGAAGAGATCAAACTGACAATATACAAAGTAGACTCCAGGGCTGCAAACCACCTATAGTTGAAACAAACCAATGAATACTTCAAAGAATGTTTCTCGCTTAATTGTGGGAAAGCAACTGGCATCATAATGGGCCTTTTGCTTTAATCCCCCTCCTATAACCGTGAACTCTCAGGCCTGATGTTAACCAGATGCACACACACACACATACACACACACACACGCACACATACCTACACACACTCATAACATCTGTCCTAAGTTTTTCCAGAGATAAAGACGTATCAGCCTACGAAATGATGAAGCTCTTTCCCTGAATTAAGTTCTTAAATATAATAGATCTTTTATTAGAGTCTTTAACCTGCAGGTTTTGGAGCCAAAAGAACTGCAAGGATCACAGAATTAGCTTCCTACCCTGGGATTAGACAGATCATGAGGGTGGTTCTACCAGCAGAGGGCAGAGGCATACCACACACGAAATATGGCCTGGGACAAGCTTCCAAGCTTGCCCTTACAACCTGTAGTTAATAAAGACCTGGGCAGGAGGGCAAAATAGCTGGGCTTAGAAAAGATTTATTTCAACTGCATAAGCAAGAAAGTTATACCCTTACCCGAGAAAACTCCATCCAGGGAATTCACAGCAGGGCAAAATGTGCCAGTGATCAAAGGCTACAGTGACGCTCTAAATCATTGCTAAATGTTCCAGAGTCCACATACCTGGTGCTGCCAGCCTCCATCCACACTGTGAAATGCTTACAGACAGGCCTAAGACATACTACAATTTCAACAACAGCGGAAAAAAAAAAAAAAAAAGAGGAGCAACTCGGTGGATTTGGAGAAGTGGATAGTTTCTAAATAAATCTGAATCAAAAAACTGTGTACTTTGTCCTGACAAAATTGAGAAATATGAGTTGTTGTTACCAGCTTTTCTACTAAATAGCTATGTGACTCTGAGTAGGTCTTTTAACCTCTCTGACAGTCAGCTCAAAAGTTTCCAAATAGAATTGATTGTGTAATTCTGAAGTCACCTCCAGCTCTGATATCTATGTATCAGATATCAGATTTCTATGATGGGGAGTCCCTATCAGCCTTCTTCTCAGTATATCTGGAGAAGAAACTAAATCCAAAGAGGCTATGATTTTACAGTAGATTTTGCACTGTGTCACCCCAGTGATCCAAATAGGAATACTGAAGCTGACTCATTGCGATACGATTCTTACCTGTCCTATCCTTGGGCATTCTATTTTATTATTCCCTTGTTAATTTTGTTTGCGTACATCTTTTCTAATGGAAGGTTAGAGCCTTTGGAGGACATGACCTACATGTAATTCATCTGTGTAGCAGCCTCAGTAATTCTTGTGGAACTGGCGCCATGATACTGTGTAATACTAAATCTCAGAGACTGCACCACAGCTAAGTGGCTCTGTGACAAATGTTGCTAAGCCAAACGGAACATCTGAGAAAGACATGGCAGGGCAGTAGGGATGGCAGTTGTACACACAGCGCCAGCTGAAATCTTCCAAGCGCTTTTGGGGAAGTGGAAAGAGAATAAAGTGACAACATTTGCTAATAAAATGCCCTGTGGGCACATTCTGTATATCCAAGCTGCCATGCCTGGAAAGGAGCAGAGTACGTAAAGAGAGGAAACCCCCACCAGTCACCCTTTCAAGCCTCATTGATTTTTATGCACAAAATAATGATGTATATGAACATGATAAACTGATGGAGCCAGGAAGTCAGGAAGGGAATAACCACAAGCCAGTATGGGGGTTGTAATTAGTATTGGACTTTTAAAAAAGAACCAAGATTCTATCCAAGTACATGCTTTTCCTATTACGAACATGTGGGCACCAATATGCTTTCCAAATAAAACAATCATTTTGAATGGCTTCAAGGACAGTACAGTAAGGCAGACTTAACACAGAGAGGAGGTGTTGGAAATGGACTGTATGTTGATATCTTTCCAAAATTCACATGTTGAATTCCTAAGACCGGGGATATCACCAAAACGGTGACATTTGAGACCCCTGAATTTTCCTCCTTCCTTAGATGCACTGCACATACAGCTACATGTGGCTCGAGTCCCTCTTAAAGAGATCCAGAGTGACTCCTGCACAGTAGGCACAAGAAGGCACCCACATCAAAATGGGGAGACACACGGTTGCTGGAAAGCCCATCCTGATTATGGCAGGGTTTCGCCAGCATCGTAGGGTTGGAGGAGAGCTCCAGTTCTCAGCTTTTCCCTGAGGACTAAAACGTTTGGACCGCATACACAGGGCCCCAGCACTTAAAGCTGCCACCAGAGATACAGGACCTCAAATCACCCAGCTGTGAGAGGCCAAATAGAGCTCGCGTCCATGATTCTCACAGGATGGTAGCAAACAAAAAACAATTCCTGAACGCACAGGTGAGCATTCTCCATGAATAACAACCCTGCCTCCAGCCTCTGCCTCCGCTGCCCACACCCCTCCGGGCTCGACACAGCAGGAGCAGACAAAGTGCTCCTTTTCCGCTTTGTGGCCAGAGTTTGCATCCGTTGCCAGCTGCTTCTCCAGGGTCTAGCTGCTAATTAGCAAGCACCTGGATGTCAACAGGATCGTCCAGGTAGCTTGAAAGAGCTGATGGCACGTCTTCGTCTTTCTCTCTCTGGATGTCTGCAGCAGTGAAACCAAGTCTCCAGTGCCTCTCCGGAAACACATCCAACACCCCATTTGCTATGGAAGTGCCTGAGGGACTGACTCCTGAACCACACAGCCCTAGAAGCCCAGGGCCTTGGCCTTCATAGCTCCCCCAGGGCAACCCATGCAGAAAAGGTGGTTCTGTCTGGGTGGACATGCACTCCCAGCGTCTACTCCCTCGGACTCACAACAGGGTGAGAAGCTCCAGCCCTGAACTACCACCCTGGATAGGGGCTCGGATGCATAGATATCTAATGTCCTCACTTTCCCAGATGCTGCCTGAAGATCAGGCATCCCATTAGCCTGCACTGGGGAGCTGAAGATACAGACAGTATATTTTGGCAGTTTAAGCAGGTACGTGGACATTTCCCACACCATAAGGACACTGACAGGTTTTGGCACACCTTCAACTTCTAGAAGCCACTAAGAACAAAGAAGGTGGCTGTACAATCACAAAAATCTCAGAGGCAGCCAACCGAGAATACGCCATCCATCAAGGTTTTTCAGTGGATTTGAAGGAGAGAGAAAGAATTTCCTAGACAAGCAAAAATGGAGTTTATCACCACTAGACTTGACCCACAAGCCATATTTAAAGACCATTTAAATGTGAGCAACTTCACTTTCACTTTTCACTTTCATGAACTGGAGAAGGAAATGGCAACCCACTCCAGCATTCTTGCCTGGAGAATCCCAGGGACAGTGGAGCCTGGTGGGCTGCCGTCTATAGGTTCGCACAGAGTCAGACATGACTGAAGCAACTTAGCAGTAGTAGCAGCAGACTTGACTCACAAGCCACATTTAAAGACCACTGAAAAGAGAAATTAACAAAGCAATCCCATTTACAAAGCATAATGTAATTGCATGGAATTCACTTAACCAGATGATTGAAAGATATATACATTGAAAATTACAAAACATTGATAAAAAGGAATGGAAGAAACTATAAATAAATGGAAAGTTAATATGTACATGGTGGTTTTCTGGAGCTGGGAGTGGAGGAAATCGGAGAAGTTGGGAAAGTAGAGCACTTTCAACCTTAAGATGAATGAAGTCTTAGTATCTATGCTGGCAGTCTAAGGACTGAATCGTCATGCTTTAAATATGTTATAATTTTTGTCAATTAAGCTTCAATAAAACTGGGAAGAAACAGAAATCCTAATTCCCATATTAGGAGGTGGGGTCTTTGGGACGTGGTTAGATCCTGAGTGAAATGAGTGTGCCTTAAAGGATCCTAGGGGGCGCTCTTACCCTTCTCCGTCATGTGAGAGACAGCAGGAAGATGGCTGTCGTTGAAACAAGAAAGGGACTCTCAGAAGACTCTCTGCTGGTTCTTTGATTTTGGACCTCCAGCTTTCAGAACTCTGGGGATTTTTGTTTCTTATTGTCACTCAGTCTATGGTATTTTGTTTTAGCAGCCCAAGTTAAGAATTAGCCACATTTAAAGAGGTGAGATCATGGCATCTGGTCCCAATACTTCGTGGCAAATAGATGAGGAAACAGTGTCAGACTTTATTTTTCTGGGCTCCAAAATCACTGCAGATGGTGACTGAAGCAAGGAAATTAAAAGACACGTATTCCTTGGAAGGAAAATTATGACCAATCTAGATAGCATATTGAAAAGCAGAGACATTATTTTGCCAACAAAGGTCTGTCTAGTCAAGGCTATGGTTTTTCCAGTGGTCATGTATGGATGTGAGATTAGGATTGCGAAGAAAGCTGAGCACTGAAGAATTGATGTTTTTGTACTGTGGTGTTGTAGAAGACTCTTGAGAGTCCGTTGGACTGCAAGGAGATCCAATCAGTCCATTCTGAAGGAGATCAGCCCTGGGATTTCTTTGGAAGGAATGATGCTAAAGCTGAAACTCCAATCCTTTGGTCACCTCATGTGCAGAGTTGACTCATTGGAAAAGACCTGATGCTGGGAGGGATTGGGGGCAGGAGGAGAAAGGGACGACCAAGGATGAGATGGCTGGATGGCATCACGGACTCGGTGGACATGAGTTTGAGCAAGCTCTGGGTGTTGGTGATGGACAGGGAGGCCTGGCGTGCTGCGATTCATGGGGTCGCAAAGAGTCCACACGACTGAGCAACTGAACTGAAAGAGGTGAGACTGTAGTAACCCAGCAGTTACATATTCCACTTTCCACAATTGCACAGTGGTGTTTAACATGCTGCTTACTTACGTACTAAATGCCTTGGGCACAGAAAGCATTCAATGGAGAGTCTCGATTTAAGAACCAGAAAGGACCTTTATTTTGTGCATTAGAATATTGACTACTAAAACCACTAATTTGAGCCAGGTTATCCAAAGTTAGTGTCAAGTTTAAATCTTAGTTTTCTGACCTCAAATCTAGTCTGTTGGTCCCTAGATAGCAAATATGTTGCATTATTGGGATGAACAGTATGAAAAATTAAAATAAAAACAGATTTAATGAACTTACTTTATAAACTTTGCTTTCAAAAGAAAAACATGGCCATTTGTTTTAAATGCAATAAAAAGTCATTAAAAGTTTTTGCACAGCAAAGTAAACCATCCACAAAACAAAAAACTTATAGAATGGGAGAAAATATTTACAAAAGATGTGACTGACAAGGGATTAATTTACAAAATATATAAACAGCTCATATAGCTGAGTATTTTTTGAAAAGCCAATAAAAATGGGATAAATAGATCTAAATAATTTCTGCAAAGAAGACAGCCAACAGGCACATGACAAAATGCTCAATATTGCCAAATATTGCTGCTGCTGCTGCTGCTGCTACTAAGTTGCTTCAGTCATGTCCGACTCTGTTTGACCCCATAGATGGCAGCCCACCAGGCTCCCCTGTCCCTGCGATTCTCCAGGCAAGAACACTGGAGTGGGGTGCCATTTCCTTCTTCAATGCATGAAAGTGAAAAGTGAAAGTGAATTCACTCTGTCATGTACGACTCTTGGACTGCAGCCTACCAGGCTCCTCTGTCCATAGAATTTCCCAGGCAAGAGTACTGGAGTGGGGTGCCATCACCTTCACCATGCCAAATGTTAGGGAAATGCAAATTAAAACTACAATGTGGTATCACCTCACTCCAAATAGAATGATCATTATCGACAAATTTACAATTTGATGAGAATGTAAGTCAGTACAGCCACTGTGGAAAAAAAGTATAAAGATCTCTTAAATATGTAAAACAAGAATCACAAAAATGACAAAAATCAAATCAAAAAGTTACATGCACCTATGTTTACTGCAGCACTATTTATAGTAGTTAAGACATGAAAGCTACCTAAATGCTCATCAACAGGAATGGCTAAAGATTTGGCATATATATATATATATATATATATATATATATATATACATACATACATACATATATATATATATATATATATATAACACACACACACACACACACACACATACATACATACAATGAAATGTTATTCAGCCATAAGAAGGAGGGAAACAATGCCATTAGTTGCCATATGGATGGACCTAGAGATGATCATAGTGACAGAACTAAGCCAATGACAAATTTCATATTATCATGTTCATTAGTAGCTCAGTTCAGTTCAGTTCAGTCACTCAGTCATGTCTGACTCTTTGCGACCACATGAAATACAGCTTGCCAGGCCTCCTTGTCCATCACCAACTCCCAGAGCTTGCTCAAATTCATGTCCATCAAGTCAGTGATGCCATCCAGCCATTTCATCCTCTGTCATCCTCTTCTCCTCCTGCTCCCAATCCCTCCCAGAAGCAGGGTCTTTTCCAGTGAGTCAACTCTTCACATGAAGTGGCCAAAGTATTAGCGTTTCAGCTTCAGCATCAGTCCTTCCAAAGAACACCCAGGACTGAGCTCCTTTAGGATGGACTGGTTGGATCTCCTTGCAGTCCAAGGGACTCTCAAGAGTTTTCTCCAATACCACAGTTGCATCGATTCTTTGGTGCTCAGCTTTCTTCACAGTCCAACTCTCACATCCATACATGACCACTGGAAAAACCATAGCCTTGACTAGACGGACCTTTGTTGGCAAAGTAATGTCTCTGCTTTTCAATATGCTATCTAGCTTGGTCATAACTTTCCTTCCAAGAAGTGTCTTTTAGTTTCATGGCTGCAGTCACCATCTGCAGTGATTTTGGAGCCCCTCCGCCAAAATAAAGCCTGACAGATTCCACTGTTTCCCCATCTATTTCCCATGAAGTGATGGGACCAGATGGCATGATCTTCGTTTACTGAATGTTGAGCTTAAGCCAACTTTTCCACTCTCCTCTTTCACTTTCATCAAGAGGCATTTTAGTTCCTCTTCACTTTCTGCCACAAAGGTGGTGTCATCTGCATATCTGAGATTATTGATATTTCTCCCAGCAATCTTGATTCCGGTTTGTGCTTCATCCAGCCCAGCATTTCTCATGATGTACTCTGCATATAAGTTAAATAAGCAGAGTGACAATATATATGATATACTCCTTTCCTGATTTGGAACCAGTCCATTGTTCCTTGTCTGGTTCTAATTGTTTCTTCTTGATCTGCATACAGGTTTCTCATGAGGCAGGTGAGGTGGTCTGTATTCCCATCTCTGACAATTTTCCACATTTTGCTGTGATCCACACAGTCAAATGCTTTAGTATAGTCAATGAAGCAGATGTTTTCTTCCTAGAATGATCTTCTCGTTGCTATGATCCAACGGATGTTGGCAATTTGAATTCTGGTTCCTGTCTTTTTAGAATTTTGCTTGTACATCTGGGAGTTCTTGGTTCACATGCTATTGAAACCTGGCTTGGTGTATTTTGAGCATGACCTTGCTAGCCTGTGAAATAAGTGCTATTGTGTGGCAGTTTGAGTATTCTTTGGCATTGCCCTTCTTTGGGATTGAAATGAAAACTGACCTTTTCCAGTCCTGTGGCCACTGCTGAGTTTTCCAAATTTGCTGGCATATTGAGTGCAGCACTTTTGCAGCATCATATTTCAGGATTTGAAATAGCTCAATTGGAATTCCATCACCTCCACTGGTTTTGCTCATAGTAATGCTTCCTAAGGCCCACTTGACTTCGCATTCCAGGATGTCCAGCTCTGGGTGAGTGAACACACCTTCATGGTTATCTGGGTCATGAAGATCTTGTATCATTCTTCTGTGTATTCTTGAAACCTCTTCTTAATATCTTCTGCTTCTATTAGGTCCATACCATTTCTGTCCTTTATCAAGCCCATCTTTGCATGAAATGTTCCCTTGGTATCTCTAATTTTCTTGAAGAGATATCTAGTCTTTCCCATTCTATTGTTTTCCTCTATTTCTTTGCATTGATCGCTGAGCAAGGCTTTCTTATCTCTCCTTGCTGTTCTTTGGAACTCTGCATCCAGATGGGTATACCTTTCCTTTTCTCCTTTGCTTTTAGCTCCTCTTCTTTTCTCAGTTATTTGTAAGACCTTCTCAGACAACTATTTTGCCTTTTTGCATTTTGTTATCTTGGGGATGGTTTTGACCACTGCCTCGGTACACTTTATCCATAGTTTTTCAGGCACTCAGTCTGTCAGATCTAATCCCTTGCATCTATTGGTTACTTCCACTGTATAATCCAAGAGTTTGGGATTAATGTATTCCCTGTACTTTATATAAAACTTATAACCAACAAGGACCTACTGTATAGCATAGGGAACTATACTCAGTATTTTGTAATAACTTATAAGAAAAAAGAATCTGAGAAATATATATAGTGTATAATATATATTGCATATAATATATATATATATATATATACACACATATATATGAATCACTATGGTGTACACTTGAAACTACAATCTTGTAAAATTAACTATACTTCAATTAGTTTTTATGGCATGAATTACAAATTCAGCATCATTTTTCCAGATTATCCTCAAAAGGAATTTTAACATTTTAAAGCTCCTATGCTTTCCTCCCATTTTTTTTTTTTTTACTGGAGAGGAATTATAGAGAATGGCCAGCAGTACAGATTCCGTGAGTTAGATTACCATTTATCTGTTCGGTGACCTTGGGCCATTTATTAACAGCTGTGTGCCTTGTTTTCTAAGCTGTAAAACTGTGACAGTAATATTGCTTCACAGGGTTTTTGTGAAGATTAATCTATATGTCTTATAACAGTACCAGGCACATAAAGTATTATCATATAAAGAAATCTTTTGCATATGTATGTTTGAGAAGCAGTTACCCTCAGTTTGCAGGTTGACTTAGCTTCAGAAGGGCTCTTAAAAGTGCTATCACTCCAGTCATCATGGTTAATCACCAGATAGTTCATTTCAGGCCATTTCTTTAACTAAATTATATATTTCTGCAAAAACATCTGAACTACTCTGACTGAGGCAGATATATTCAGTCTATCATAAGAGCATATTAAATTTCCTTTCCAACTCAGGACTTGCTTTAAGACTTACCTTAGGTAATAAAAGTGAAGGAGAATGAAACAGGCCCTGAAGCCTATGGCTTGACAGCGCAGAGAAGGGTGGGTCTTTGTGGAGGTATGGACACTTTTGCACACTCTAATTATACTAGTGTTCAGGCATGTTCTCACCCTACTCTGCAAATGTGAGAATGCCCTAGTACCATCTCGCTTTCCCATTATTCCTCAGTGCCTGGTGGAGACCTGAATGTTGGGGGGCAGGAATATAAGGAAGTGGAGGGGAAAAATCATGCAGAGATTATTTGGGTTGGTGGGATAAAAACTGGAAAAAGAAATGAATGGGCATCTGGTCGAGTCCTTCCTTCTTTGGGGACGGTGATGGCAGCGGGACTTTCTGGACATACAATACCCAGAAGAGACTTGGCGGAGACACTTGGCATGGCCGCACTGCCACGTGGTAAAGAGGGCTCTGTGCTTTCCTCCCTCTTCAGAGCTACCCAGTCCATACGTCTCTCTCTCCTGCCTTCTCTTTCTTCATCTCTCCTTTTCCCTCTTATCTTCTGCTGCCGTGAACAAGAAAACAAAATTTCCAAGTAAACTGAGGAGGTAGGAAGTAAAAACAAACAGAACCTGTCGATGCTGTCTCTGGCCATAACTCCCTTTGCTCTCTGGCAACTCTGCACTCTACTCCAGCAACTCTGCAGCACACGCAAGGGCTCAGGGTGCTCCTAGATCAAAGACTGGGTTTCCCTCCTGTTCTGACAGCCAGTGACTTTTGTGGTCTTTATTAACGTTATGCTCTATCCACTGTGAATTGCCAGTGGAGAAAACCAGGGTAGTTGCAGAAGACTATAAAGGAAAAAATGAAGATAAACTGGGTAGAATGTTTAAAAACTCAACCACAACATGTTGGAGATTGACTTGATGGCAAATCTATAGAGTCCTTCTACTAGGAGAGTTAAACAAAGTCATATTTATCTAGGGTAAAGTGTTAATGCCTATTATAGTGCAAATCAATTGTGTAGGTAAGAGAAAATTTATAGTCACCATGTCAATCCAAACAGGAAAAATGTTTTGCACTACTATCCATACTGTATATGTGTGTCTAAGCATTTGCCTGTGTGTGCAATGTGTATTTTATATGTATTTGTGATATACTTAAATTACTATAAATTATATATATATATAATAAATATATATCAAATACTTTCTTTTTTAACTTGAGAAATCCAGTAGTAAAATGGGCAAATAACTTGTTCAGGCACTTCATATAAGAGGAAATAAAGATGCTCAATAAACATATAAAGGGTGCCCAATTTTATTGCAACCAAGAGAATACCTAATAATAAAATCACAAAGAGATACAGTTTCATACCTATCATATTGGCAAAACTACAAAGTCTAACAATTCAAGTGTTATTTAGCATGTGGCGCAAAGGGGCTGAACCAAGTGTTTGTGGAATACACAGAATAAGAATTTTCATAAGCTGCAAATAATGTGTCAATTGTTTAACCTACTGAAGATTTACTTCGGTTGACAATAGCTGTACTCTATGATGCTACACATTCACCTCTGGGAATATACATTTGAGTATCTTATACATGATCCATGCATAAGTATGCTCGTAGCAAAGATACTCATGTCTGTTTGTAATAGCCCATCTGAAGCTATACGGCCCCTAAGACAAGCCCTGTTTTTCTTGTTTGCCTCTCTTTATGCCATAGTGGTCAAAAGTGCACACTGTCTGGCTCTTTAAAGAAGAAAGTTTGCTGACCCTGGGTAAATATTAATGGAAAGAATGAGGGACCCTGAATCCTCAGCAGCAGACAGAATACTACAGTTGAGTGGCAAAGAAGGGAATATAATATTGCCTACTTCACAGATTCCCTGGAGGTTTCTGAAGAAAGATGTGACTCTCTGCTTTAGCGGCATTTATCAGGACTGAGTCACACAGGCTTAGAAGAACATGAGCAGCTCTGGCGTCAGGACAGCCTTCTCTTCCAGGCTTTAACAAAGGCTGGATACACCTGAAAATCTGTGTCTGCCTTGAGTGCACCCAGCTAATGGAAAACAAGTGATCAAATTAACTCCACCCTGTCTTTGGCAAGTCCTGACTATGATCTTTCTTTTTTTTTTTTTAGTTTTATTTTTTTAATTTATTTTTTTAAATTAAATTTATTTATTTTTTTAATTACAATACTGTATTTGTTTTGCCATACATTGACACGGGCCCAATCTTGTCTGACTGTGATCTTTCAAGGAGGACTCTGTTTTCCTTGTCTGTCTTTGTCCTGTAGCAGAAATACTCATACTTTTGTTACGTGTACTATTCCATCTTTGAAAGGGGTCAGAAAGCAAAACATATAGTAAAACAGACCAATCTTTCAAAAAAAAAAAAATAGTAGTTCAAGCTCAGTCACAGAAATTGGAGTAAGTCTTGCAAGTAGTATGGATCATAAAATTTCTGCACTAACTGAACTTAGGAAATATTTATTGAGTTCCTACTATATACAAGAGATTACTCATTTATCATCCAGTTTAGGCCATTAAGGATTTCCTGGTGGCTCAGATGGTAAAGCGTCTGCCTAAAAATACGGGAGACCAGGATTCAATCCCTGGGTCAGGAAGATCCTCTGGAGAAGGAAAAGGCAACCCACTCCAGTACTCTTGCCTAGAAAATCCCATGGATGGAGGAACGTGGTAGGCTACAGCCCATGGGGTCACAAAGAGTCGGACACGACTGAACAACTTCACTTTCACTTGAGACCATTAAGTTCAATTGTATTCTAATCTAATTATTTACTAGATCAAAGGAAGTAATTATAAATATTGTAAGAAAGGGAGAATACATGTGGACTGTCTTCCATTCTGTTTTGCACATCCCATTTGATACCTTACGTTTTGCAGTCTTATATTTTTTTCAGAATCTTCTGATGTGTCGATTTATTTATTCATGTATTTGATATGGAAACATCTTTGAATAAAAAGCAGGGGAGCGGCCAGGTGTCTTATTATATTTGCAAAGTTGTTTCCATAAAAATATATCCTTAAGTTAAATTTTTATATGGTTTGGACTCCCTGGAAGTCTAGTGGTTAAGATTCCACCTTCCAGTGCAGGGGCTGTGGAATTGATCCTGATTGGGAAAATAAAATCCCACATGCCAGGCCATGTGGTCAAAAACAGATTGTATGGTTTATTTTAATATGATTATGTGGCAAACTTTTATAAAGAAAATATTTTATAATGCATGCTTAATAACATAAGTAAGTAAACAAGCACACTCATCTTCTTTAAGCATGGGGCTTCCCAGCTGGCTCAGGGAATTGGCTCCTGCCAATACAGGAAGCACAGGAAACGAAGGTTTGATACCTGGGTCAGGAAGAAACCCTGGAGAAGGAAATGGTAACCCACTCCAGTATTTTTGCCTGGAGAATCCCATGGACAGAAGAGCCTGGCGGGTTACAGTTCATAACTTTGTAAAGAATCAGACACGACTGAAGTGACTCAGCACACATGCAGTCACTAACACTGAGATTCACTCTTCATTAATCCATACATTTGCTGGTTAACTCAACAAGCATCTACCACCTGCCTCCAAATGAGGGGGTGTGTCCTAGCATTGCTTGGGCAGAACTATAGGCAGTGTGATTTCTGACTCGAAGAAGCATAACATTCATTTGAAATCCCAATATAAAAAATACCTAGATGCTGAGTTTAGGAAAATGTAAAATCATTTCTAAACCACCGATAGATTTAATTGGTATACCTAGTAATTTAATGCTTTTGTTTATCATTACTCTTTCTTCCTTTGAATTTTACATTAAAAATATCACGAGCCATATACAGAAAGCACAGTGAGTTGCAGGTGACAGGCGGGAGGTACACTTTGGAAATTACAATTGTTACCAGCTTTGAAGGGCAGATACCGAACAAGATATTTAGATTTGGTTAAATGAGAAGCACCAAAAGAATGGGGACTTGAAAGAGGGATATTCTTCAGTTCAGTCCAGTACAGTCACTCAGTCATTTCCGACTCCTTGTGAGCCCATGCCCGCAGCACTCCAGGCCTCCCTGTCCCTCATCAACTCCCAGAGTCTACCCAAACCCATGTCCATTGTGTCGGTGACGCCATCCAGCCATCTCATCCTCTGTCATCCCCTTCTCCTCCTGCCCTCAATCTTTCCCAGCATCAGGGTCTTTTCAAGTGAGTCAGCTCTTCGCATCAGATGGTCAAAGTATTGGAGTTTCAGATTCAACATCAGTCCTTCCAATGAACACCCAGGACTGTTCTCCTTTAGGATGGACTGGCTGGATCTCCTTGCAGTCCAAGGGACTCTCAAGAGTCTTCTCCAACACCACAGTTCAAAAGCATCAATTCTTCAGCACTCAGCTTTCTTCACAGTCCAACTCTCATATCCATATATAACTACTGGAAAAACCATAGCCTTTACTAGACGGACCTTTGTTGACAAAGTAATGTCTCTGTTTTTTAATATGCTGTCTAGGTTGGTCATAACTTTCCTTCCAAGGAGTGTCAGCCACTGTTTCCCCATCTATTTGCCATGAAGTGATGGGATTGGATGCCATGATCTTAGTTTTCTGAATGTTGAGCTTTAAGCCAACTTTTTCACTCTCCTCTTTCATTTTCATCAAGAGGCCCTTTAGTTCTTCTTCACTTTCTGCCATAAGGGTGGTGTCATCTGCATATCTGAGGTTATTGATATTTCTCCCAGCAATCTTGATTCCACCTTGTGCTTCCTCCAGCCCAGCATTTCTCATGATATACTTTACATATAAGTTAAATAACCAGGGTAAAATAATAAAGCCTTGACATACTCCTTTTCCTATTTGGAACCAGTCTGTTGTTTCATGTCCAGTTCTAACTGTTGCTTCCTGAACTGCATACAGGTTTCTCAAGAGGCAGCATTCTTATTGATACTTATATTTCCAGTTACACTTCTGTCTCCAGCCCACGGTCAAACCTACTTAAATGTGGAAGTACATTAGCTCTCTGGAGAGGGAGAAAATACACTTTGAAAATAGTTTTTTTGCACTTTGTATAAAATAACTTTATTAACTTGTGTTTTATACTTTGTATTAAATAACTTTATTAATTTAATATTTCAAGGAGTATATTTTGTTCTATCATGGTAACAATAAAACTTAATATAAACAATTTATAATAAAAATTTATATAGAAAAATATAAACACTCAAGTCTAGGCCCCATGATTATCCATAAACATCTGTAATATTTTCTAAAGATCCTTTTTTTCCACTAGAGACATACCCTTGAAAATCTCAGAGTCTTATAGAATTAAAAAAGTTTATCTGTGGATATGACTGTTTTTTTCTTATTCATTATGCTATGGTAATTTTACCGTACAATGAAATATTCTTTGAAAATATGCTTCTTAATGTCTGGATAATGTTACACTCTATATGTGTTGGGATTTATGTACATTAGCAAAAAGCCAGTTATAAGCTAAGCCTCAGAACACTTTTGAAACATTAAATAACTGTGCAAAACACTCACCAGATCCAAGATAGTTAATCCATTCTGAAATGCTCTAATCACCTCAAATATTTTCATCATTAAATAGGGAAAGAAGAGGACGGGGCATAGGTGTACTATAGCTGATTCTTGTTGATGTATGACTGAAAACCACAAAATTCTGTAAAGCAGTTATCTTTCACTTATACATTTAAAACAATAAAAATATGGAAGGAAGAATGGGATCTTTGAACACTGCTTTTCTATTGCAGAAACACTAGTTTAGCAAACCTATTAATGTAAATTGTTCCTCTTAGGTTCACTATTGTTTTTCTAAAACATTTGAAAAATCTGTGCTACTAGGGCTATACTCTGATTATAGATTATTCAGACTCTTTTGTCTGATCCTCATATTGTTTTGGTTTAGGGGCATATAACTTTAGAATATGTGTAGTCCTAAGTTTATAAAATATATTCAAATCTATGATTTTATGACCTTGACTACTCTTTGGCTTTCTTGGTTATTAACACTTTGGAATCTCTAGCATCCATTTCCCCTTTCTCTTCATAATGACACTTCAGTGTTTGTACTGAATTTCTTCTCCTCATACTCAACTAATGTGATTAGAGGAAAGTTGATCCTAGCTCCAGAGGCGCTAAAAAGTCTTATTTCTGTGACCCCACGGACTGGCTGATTCAGGTACTAGACTCATTTGGGTATGACGACACCTGTGTAGATGTTTTCTGAAAGCTTTGGGAAAAGAGCTTCTTTCTTCTCCTCCTGAGCTACCTGAAAAGGTGTTTTTCCATGTTGGATACACCAGGTTGGATTTAGCTACCAATGCCAGTTGAGGATTCCTACCATGAAATTAAGACACTCATTCCTTGGAAGGAAAGTTATGACCAACTTAGCATATTAAAAAGCAGAGACATTACTTTGTCAACACAGGTCCGTCTAGTCAAGGCTATGGTTTTTCTGGTGGTCATGTATGGATGTGAGAGTTGGACTATCAAGAAAGCTGAGTGCCCAAGAATTGATACTTTTGAACTGTGGTGTTGGAGAAGGCTCTCAAGCGTCTTTTGGACTGCAAGGAGATCCAACCAGTCCATCCTAAAGGAGACCAGTCCTGGGTGTTCATTGGAAGGACTGATATTGAAGCTGAAACTCCAATACTTTGGCCATCTGATGTGAAAAGCTGACTCACTTGAAAAGACCCTGATGTTGGGAAAGATTGAGGGCAGGAGGAGAAGGGGATGACGGAGGATGAGATGGCTGGATGGCATCACCAACTCAATGGACATGAGTTAGGATAAACTCTGGGAGTTGGTGATGGACAGGGAGGCCTGGTGTACTGTAGTTCATGGGGTCGCAAAGAATTGGACACAACTGAGCGACTAAACTGAACTCAACCATGTAGAGGACTTCAGAGATCATAATAATGCCAATCTCCAGATATGGGACTCCACAGACCTCAACCCACTGTCTGCTCTGTGAGTTTGGATTCACCAAGGAGGGCTTAAGTCAGAAACATGGGTTGGAATAATGCTTTACTCACCAAGAGAAGGAAAGATGCAGCAAGCTCAGTGTCTATAGGAAGTGCTGGTCTCTCAGAGCTGGTGAGTCCTTCCTGAAACCCCGATGAGGGTGATGGCATGTACCATGCCTATCCTACTGCAGAGATCTTATTTCTCTCTAACAAGGGATGAGGGGGCAACTAAACTGATGGGGAAGGCAGGTGTCATGAGCGACATGCTTTAGCAATGCAAGGAAGCTCACCATTTACCCAGAACAGGGTAAAGGTTTGTCTTAAGGAAGAAAATCTGAGGCAAATGAATAGGTTGTCATCCAGCTCCCCTACTGGAGAATATCTCAGGCCCAAAGCATTTGATGGGCAAACTCAAAAAGAGGTGGTAGGTCTTGTGATGGCTGCCTCTCCAAAATATATGATTGAATAAATAGAGTTCAGGAGTGAAGTATTTTGGAACCGCACTTGCTACATATTTGGCCTTGCATTTCCCTATTATGCTGCTACCAAAGTAACTGTGGCTGTCATCACGGCCATCTTCCCTCCTTTCATTTCTTTCCTTTGCTGACAACTATGCTGGACTAAGACAGCAATAGTTTACTGAGAAAGAGACCAAAAAAGAAGAGACATGAGTAGCGGAGAGAGGAGAGAGAGAGAGACTAAAATAATGTCCTTTTCCTATTTGACTGCTGAATGAAATCCTGCCTGTGGACTTTTCAAGACTAAGAGCTAAAAAACTCCTTTGCTTTAAGCCAGTTTGTTTAAGCCAGTATGAGTTGGTCATTTTAACTACTTGCAAATTTAATATCTCAAATAGCACAGATATTAAATTGGCAAGATGAGGCTGGAAAAAACCTGAGATATCAGTAGAAGTGACCAGCCCAAGTTAACAAAACTAGAAAGCATTAGAGACAGGAGTTAAAGTAAAAATTTTGAAATCTGAATCCAAAGCTATATTAACCTTCTCTTAGGTGATTGCTTGGCTCAGCACATCTAGAGTTAAAATCGGCTATTACTTTCGGAAGTTGTTTGTTTTGCAAATACTTCTGCAAATGTTCATGAGCTGTTTGTCCACTGAGTGTCTACACAACTAATCTAAAGATTATGCTTCTCGGCCCACTGGGAGTAGTTGAATGCAACAACCAGATAAGGCTGATTTTCTCCTTTTCCTTTGTAGGAGAGGGCACAGGATTTGGTGACTTAGCAGGTTGTTGCTTCCAACTTCAATAGCTGAAGTCTTAGACCTGATAATGACTCCTCATGAGTCCTATAATCTTAGTCTCTGCATGACCAATGTTTGCTAAAGTGAGCCAGGTTTCAGAGGGCAGGAAACTCCCCAGGTGATGGACATTTCATAGCGGCCCCTTCGTTCTTGGAAAGCAGTCATTTGCCTCGCTTTTACTCTGCAGGTAGCAGCCATGAGCCTCCAGTTCAAAGCAGGGGAGACCTTCTTTTCAGACAGTTTCTCTCAGACCACACGGCTGCTCTCCCTGTACCTCTGCCAGATTCTTCTAGGCAGGGGCTGGGGAGAGGCCTAAGATTAGGGCAGAGATGTGTTTTTGTTGCTGGCTGGAATTGTTTTCACTTAGAATTCAGCTAAAGTAAAGCCATCTATTATTGTCTGCTGGTTTTGAGGGTTGGCTGAGAGAGATGGATAGATAATCCAGGCTCCAGCAAAGGAGGTTTTTAAGTCAGGCAGTGTGGACGTTTTTCCCCAAGCCACACCATGACAGCTCCAGGCTGAGTGGGGTTTGTCTTGGGTTTTGGTCCAGCCTGAGGCTTTTCAGCAGTGAAGACTGACTCCCAGTATCAGACTCTTCTATCACTGTACTTAATGGTTTTTGAATCTTATATTTTATTGCCAGTTCGAGTTGTTTTTATAGGTTTCTATTTATTGATTCACTCGTTTTTAAATGTTTATTTCTTTTTGGGTGCTCTGGGTCTTGGTTGCTGAGTGCAGGTTTTCTCTGTAGTAGGGGTGAGCAGGGCTCACTGTTTGTTGCGGTGTTCGGGCTTCTCATTGCAGGGGCTTCTCCTGTGGCCAAGCACAGGCTCCAGGACGTGGGCCTCAACAGTTGCAACATGGGGGCTCAGGAGTTGTGGCTCGTGGGCCGCATTGCCCCCTGGCATGTGGAATCTTCCAAGACTAGGAGTGGAACCCATATGCTCGGCATCGGCAGGTGGATTTTTATCCACTGTACCAGCAGGGAAGTCCAATTCACTCATTTTTAAACTCCTTTCTATTTTGTGGAATCTACTCTAACATGTTTGGACTTCTCAGGTGGCTCAGTGGTCAAGAATCCGCCTGCCAGTTCAGGAGATGCAGGGAACACGGGTTTGATCCAGGGGTCGGGAAGATCCCCTGGAAGAGAAAAATGGCAACCCACTCCAGTATTCTTGCCTGAGAAATCTCATGGACGGAGGAGTCTGGTGGGCTACAGTCCGGGGGTAGCAAAGAGTCAGACGTGACTGAGCATACACGGAAGGAAGGACATTTTATCCTGAAAATGTTCAAATATACAGAGAACCTGGAAGAACTGATCATGAACACTCAGATAGATGTTCCCTAAATTCAACAATTTACATTTGCTACATTTTTATTTTCACATAGCCAGCCATTTACCTACCTTCCTATTCATTCATCAGTCTTTTTTTATTTTTAGAGCATTCAAATTAATTTTCAGCCATCAGTACTCTGCAGGACTAAACGTATCATCAATATTTAGCCTTTACTCTTCCTTTTTTCATGATATAAAATTTATATACAATAAAATGTGCAAGTTGTGTGTCAATGAATTTTAACAGATGCATACATATGTATAAACCAATTCTCTCTTGAGACCCATAAAGTTCCTTCATATCTTTTTCCAGCAATTCCCATGATGAATAAAAAGATCCATCCCAAACACAAATCATCATGAAATTCCCATGCCCTCAGATGAAATTTTTACTTTGTTTTGCTTCAACGTAAGAGTAGTCTAGCCTATTCTAGAATTTTGTTTAAGTGGTTATTGTACAACAGATGTTCTTTCTTTAAGACTTATTTTACTCAGCATGATATTTGAGTTTTTTTTTTGTGGATTGGTAATTCCTTCCCTTTCATTGTTGAATAATATGTTTTATTAAATGAGTATATTTTCATGTGTTTATTATTATCTTGATGGATGTCTACTCTATTTCTAGGCTTAGGCTATTATTAATAAAGTTCCTATGAATATTCTTGTACAACTATTTTGTGGACATATATTTCCTTTTGGAGAGAGCAAGTAAGTACATAGAGGTGAAATGGTTGGATTACAGGGTCAGCATATATGTCATTTTATAAAAACTGCCAAACCTTTTCCCAAAATGATTTTACCATTTTATACTCCCATCAAGAAGAGAACATTCTGTCAATATTTGGTGTTGTAATTCTTTAAAAATTTTAGCCTTCTAGTGGGTAATTAGTGGTACCTCATTGTGGTTTTAATTTGTATTTTCCAAATGATGACTAACATTGAGCACTTATTCCTGGGCTTATTGGTCATTTATTTTCTTCCTTGTCTGTTTTTACATTTTGCCCATTTTCATTTTTCTCTTGATTAGCAAATATTTATTGATTGCCTATCATGACACTATTACAACCTAAAGAAAGGGTGAGTTAGTTCATGTTCTCCAGAGAAGCAGGAACAGATTACACATGCATATAGAAAGATTTATTATCAAAGATTGGGTCATGTAATTATAGAGGCAGAGAAGTCCCATGACCTCTCATCTGCAAGTTGGAAGCCCAGAAAAGCTAGCGGTGTAGGTACAGTCCAAATTCAAAAGTCTGAGAAACAGAGGAACCAATGGTGTAAGTTTTAATTCAAGTCTGGAGGCCTGAGAACTAGTGGGTTGATGATAAAAGTCCTGGTTCAAGTCCAAAGGCTCAAAGACCAGAAGCACCATTGTCCAAGTGCAAGAAAAGAGGGATGTCTCATTTCAAGCAGAGAGGGAAAATTCACCTTTTATCCTATTTGGAGAATTCATCTATTTGGACTTTCAATGGATTGACTGAGGCTAATTCACATTGGTAAGATCAATCTTCTTTACTATGTAGATTCAAATGCTAATCTCTTATAGAAACATCCTTACAGATATACACGGAAGTAATATTTTACCAGCTATCTGGTTATCTTTGAGCTTGTCAAGTTGACACATAGAATTAATCATCACAAGTGTTAAAAACAAACAAAAGAATAAATTGGCATTATCCTTGTTCTCAGAGAGCAGATGAGCAGGTTGCAGAGTCAGAAAGTTAAATAAATGAGTCACAGGTGAGTGATTACTGGGAGTGCATGCATCAGTGGAGCAGTTAACTTTATCTTGTTGGCAGGAAGTGGGGAGAGCATTGGAATAGACTGTCATTGAATGTGATAGGGTAGTAAGATTTGCCTATTATTGATGGACAATGTGTTTATTTTCTAGGGTGGCTATAACAAATCACCACAGATTGGGTGGCTTAAAGCTGCATGAATTTATTCTCACACAGTTCTAAAGGCTAGAATTCCAAAATTAAGAGATCTTCAGGGTCACATTCCCTAGAAAGGCTCTAAGGAAATATCTTTTCTTGCCCATTCTTAGCATCAGGTGGTTACCAGCAACCCTTAGAGGTCCTTGATTTGTAGACACATCATTTTCATCTCTGTCTCTTTGAACCTGTATGCAGATCTCTCTCTCTTTCTCTTATAACCATACCAGTCACTGGACTCAGTGCACAGTCTAATCCAGGCTGACCTCAACTTAGCTACATCTGCAGAGATTCTGTTTTCAAATAAGGTCACATTCACAGATACCACGGATTTGAAGGTATCTTTTTAGGGGACATATTTGAACTCACAACAGAGAGTAATGAAAGAGTTAATGATAAATAGGGAGAATCCTGAACTAAACATGTGGGTATATCAAATACTCTCCCAAGTACTGCTTCTGTCAAGTTCTGAAGAATTCAGTAATTCATTACACCCCAACAGATCTCATATGCCTCATTAAAAAAAAAAAAAGTAGTGACATTAGATTTGATCGTTTTTAAGGTTCTTTCCCAATCTCAATCACAAAACAGTCTTATTTTGCTCTTACCCTCTGTCAGCTCCTACTCTCTCTTATTTACAGAGTGTGCATGCCCCTTCTGCATGGCCCTACAGCACTCTAGGTATATTGCTATCATAGCATCTAACACAGTGTCTTATAATTACTAAAATGTAACATGCTAACTTTCTTTTGCAAGAAAAACACTGATGTCGTTTTATTCTCGTTCATCGATGTTGACTTTCATTTTGGATCAGGTTCACTACCTCTCTCATTTTGTGTACGGAAATATATTCTAGATTACTGAATTCAGTAAATGCACTTTGTTCACCCTGCTTCTCATTGTTTCACATCAGTTATCCTCCTGTGCCAATTTTAACCCCTTGAGGTTAGTATTCTGACTGCTCAAGTGAAGAGAATATCTAATCTAAACAGTCAAGTCTCATCATACTTTGCTCTATTTTGACAAGTGTGGTTTAGCTTTTACTTATTAAAAAAATGCCCCCAGTATCCTGTAAATGTACTGTAATATATTGTGTGAAAATAACAGCATCTGAATAATATGAGCCAACGCAATTTCCTGAAAATGATCTGGTGTACATATTGGTCAGGAAGATGAATGCGGTTTGCATAAATATGCAAAATTACATTGCATATTTAAATTAGTCATGCAAATACCACTCTACTGTATTCCTGAGAGAAATAAAGAAAATAATTAGAAATTGAAGTAAGTGCTGAAGAGGAAATAAACAAAGGGCTAAAGTAGAAGTTAAGGATGAGTGGAGCACTTGGAGCAAGTGATCAGGAAAGATCTTGCTGAAGAGAAGACACTAAATCCAAGACAAGAAGGATGGGTAGGATCTGGCTGTGTGCAAAATTCACCGGATATTTGTGTGTTTGTATTGAAAGAGTACCCAAAAGGGTGAGGACATGGCATGCAAAGACATGGTGTCAGGGCGGAGCTTAGCATAATAATGCTGTGGTTGGACTAATTTAGCAGAAAATAAATTTTACAAAATAAGGGTTTTTGCTAAGTGAGGGCCAAATCTGCAGGTTTTATTTTTTTTTTTTTTCTGTCCTGCAATAATTTAGATATTTTTTTCTTTAGTGTTCTGAGAAACCACTGAAGGATTCTCATATGAGACAGGATCTGATTTGATTTTCTAAAGAAATGATAGTGGATTGAGTCGGATATAGGGGACATATGGAGATTGTTGGGATAGCTGAATTGAAAGATGATTTATAACACAAAATGCTGTAAATTAAGAAATTGAATATATAAGCATATTCTAAAAATGGAAATATAAATAATGCTGTAGATAGGAGCAGTGTTTGGAAATTTTTATAAGAAATACTTGGACTCCCAAATTTCTTTCCTCATTAGTAATTAGATGTCCTTCACCATCACAGAATATTTTAGTGAACTGTTATCTAAAGAGGTTGGTGACTTAAGAGATTCTCAACTCAGGGACCCAGATAAAGAAGAAGAAACCATATTCATAGGAGGAGATAATGTGAAGGTCTGCAAACAGAAAACTAATAGCCCTTCTACTCAGTTCCAAGGACGTTGTAGCAAGACTTATACTGAAAGAGACTGAAAAATTCCAAGTAAACGAATACCTGCAAGATAAAGAATAGTCAGATGCTAACAACTAGAGGTCCAAAAAGAGGTCAACTAGGTAATCCTCACAGATCCAGTACTTGTGTCTTCCTAAGAAATCTTTATTGCATCACTTTCAAATGAAACAGGCATCAAATGATTGTCAAATACTTGAGGAAGATCTCAAATGTTAAATACTAGGAGTGAAGTAGAGATTATGTCAAAAGCTGTAAGAAATGTATACAGACATAAGAAAAATTATACATTCATTTAACAGTGTCAGGTTGCTATAGAAAATGTAAATATTCAGAGAGAAAAACAAGTCCTTGAAAAAGAAAAATAAAACAGCATATATGAAAAATAAAATAGAAAAGCGGGGCTTGGAGTACAATTTAACTGGAGATATAGAAAGATAGAAATAAAAATATGAAGATTAGAAAAAAAAGATTAACTGTCTTAGTCCAGAGACTCAACATCTGAAATATAATTTGTATCTGAACAAATTAAAAGAAACAAAAAGAGATAATTACTAAACAGTTGAAGCAAACCTCCTACAATTGAAGTTCATGATGTTCCAAACTGAGAGGACTGATCAATAGAGTGAGCAACTGTCATGGTTTTTTAGGGATCAGGAGGTTTTCAGAATATGGGACCTTTGATTTTAAAATCATAAAAATTCTGGGCACGGTAGGAAGAATTGATCACTGTACTCAGAAAATGTCAGTCTAATGAATAAAAAGATCCATCCCAAACACAAATCATCATGAAACCCATGGGACAGAACAATAGTCTTATATAAAGTCAGAAAAAGCAAAAGGCTTGACTCTAAAGGTGATTCAGAAAAGCATCAGCCTGCTCTAGCCCACTGGAAGTTAGAAGATAACGGTGCAAGGCTAACAAAATCAGAGGACAAACATTTTCCAACCCAGTATTCTATACCTAGAGATGCTGTCATTACACACGATCTCAAATATTTTCCCTCAGATACAGCTTTTCCCAGAAGTCTACTGGAGGAGATACTCCACTAAAATAAAGAAGTAAGATAAGAAATTAATAGTCATAGCATCTGTAAACTAAAAATCTCACATATATAAAAAGGAAAAAGAATGTTCAGGGTGATGGCAAAGAGATATCCCAAGAAGACATCCTTTCAGCAACCGTAATGGAAAATGAAGACCTCCAGAAAGGAGAGCACTAGGAAAAAGAGTGTTTAAATTAATGAGAGAAAAATTTACTTATGACAGTATGTAAAGGATAAGTCTAAAGAGAACAATCACAAATAAAAAGAAATATTTTTTACAAAAATATTTACAAATTATTTTTTTGGAAAAGAGTAAACATATACCACTTGAGAGAAGTCGCTCAGGCATGTCTGACTCTTTGCGACCCCATGGACTGTAGCTGGCTAGGCTCCTCTGTCCATGGGCGTTGCCAGACAAGAATACTGGAGTGGACTGCCATTTCCTTCTCCAGGGGATCTTCCCGATCCAGGGACGGAACCCTGGTCTCCTGCACTGCAGGCAGACTCTTCACCATCTGAGCCAGCAGGGAAGCCCCATACTGCATGAATTACTCACAAATATTTACCCAGCCATAATTACATATGCATTTTGTGCTATGTGCTAAGTCGCTTCAGTCATTTCCAGCTCTTTGAGACCCCATGAATGGTAGCCCACCAGGTTCCTTTGTCCATAGGATTCACCAGGCAAGAATACTGGAGTGGGTTACCATGCTCTTCTCCACTCATATATGTTGGATATAGTAATGCAACTAAAAATTATGGTATAACCTTATCAAGTGGGAAAAACATAAGTAATTCATATGTATAGGTATATTGGAGCATATACTCAGAGAAGATAAGGATATAAAATATTTGCCCAGGAATTCTGATTTATGATGAGAAAAATGGAGGGAGAGGGAGGGAAAGGAGTAGAAACCTATGAGGTGAAGGGATTGGGAAATATTTACAGTAGCTCATAGCACAAGAATTTTATATAAAGATAAATCTCTCATTCTTCTTTCCGTTTAAATCTTTGAGAAATATAGGCCAATCTTTTACAAACAACTTGAGGATACAAAGTTGAAGCTGCAAGATACAGTCTGTCCCTAGAATTGGTGTCTCCTAGCACATGCACAGCCTTATCCCAACGAAGACCAGGTGGTGCAAACAGAACTGGTGAAGAAAGGGGATGGGTGACATGGTTTAGGAGGGAGATGGGAAACAGCAAAAGATGAAGGACCAGGACTGTTGATTCATGTGCATGGAGAAGCAGGCCAAGTGGAGAGTTACGGATTGGAACCTGGGGCCCTCTGTGGCTCATAAAAAAGGCACTGTGTGGTGACACTGGGTGTTAAAAGATGAAGAGGACTGAGGGAAAGTGGGCAGAAGAGACAGTGGAGGAGAAGAAATAACACACAGGGCAGTGTGGGATTTTAAAAACTCATATAACTTGTGCTTTAAAAAAGTTCTAGAAATATATATATACATATGTATATTCTGTACACAGTTGTTTTTCAGTTGCTAAGTCATGTCTGACTCTTTGCAACCCTGTGGACAGTAAAACACCAGGCTTCTCTGCCCTCCACTATTTACTAAAGTTTGCTGAAATTCTTGTCCATTCAGGCCCATGCTATCTAACCATCTCGTTCTCTGCTGCCCCCTTCTCCTTTTGTTTTCAGTCTTTCCCAGAATTAGAATCTTTCCCACTGATCAGGTGGCCAAAGTATTGGAGCTTCAGCATCAGTCCTTCCAATGAATAGTCAGGATTGATTCCATTTTGGATTGATTGGTTTGATCAGTTTGATCTTCTTGCTGTCCAAGGGATTCTCAAGAATCTTTTCCAGCACCACAATTCAAAAGCATCAGTTCTTCGACACTCAGCCTTCTTTATAGACTAACTCTCACATCTGTACATGACTACTGGACAAATCATAGCTTTGACTAGATGGGCCTTTGTCAGCACGGAGATGTCTCTGCTTTTTCACACACTGTCTGCGTCTGCCACAGCTTTTCTTTTAAGGAAGAAGCGTCTTTTAATTTCATGACTTCAGTCACCATCTGCAGTGATTTTTGAGCCCAAGAAAATAAAGTCTGACACTGTACACAGAGCTGGGTTTTAATGCCTGGACTTAAAAGATAGAAACTAACCTCAGCAAGCGTGAGTCATTGCAGTAGATCTTTTGATTAATCCATGTTAACTGTTAATGATGCGGGAGAAATCAAAGAGTGACTTTTGCCTCAAGTGTTCAAGCAGAGATACAAATGAGATAGGATAGATGGAATAAAAGTTGTTCTTATCTAGTTGACATTATGTCACAATTTTGCCTTGCTTTTAACCCATTCTTTTCTAACACAAGGAATATTCTTGGCCCTTCTTTGTTTTCTTGTGCTGGTTCTTCTCTTACTTCCTCTTCTCCCTCCTCTTCCTCCACCTTCTGAACTGTCTCATCTGTTGTAAGGCTGTGAGCGGCATACAGTGAAGAAAGCCCTCATCACAAGTCATTGTCTGGTTCAAAGAAAATGCCCAGTCAGTCCTCTTCCTCCCACTCCAGTCATTCATGTAATAAAATCATTCACCATTTGAAATGAGACTTTTAAAAATTGAAGGTCAATTACTGAGAAAGAAGCTATCAAGAGAATAAACTGATATTAATATTTCTAGGCCAGTGGTTAAACTCCAGGTAGGCTGGGAATACAGAAGAATATCTTCCATCTGGGTTTAGAAAATACTGTTACCAAGGAATTGATAAAGTCTGATCACAAATATATTTAGTCTAGAATCAGAAAGAGTGGTGCTGGAAAAGCAAAAGACTTAAAAAATTTTCTGTATAATTACACCTTCAAGTCTATTATTTCCCCATTGAATTGAATTCAATTGAAGGTCCTGGTTGAATCCTTTAATATGTTTTTTAGAAGTTGAATCTTAACTGAGAAATACGGAATTGTGTTAGTGATGGGCACAGTTTTGTTTTGTTTTTCCTTTTATTCAGACCTTTGTGGGTCAGGTTTAATACAGTAGTACATCTAGTCATTTTTACATGCAAATATAGTGAAAAGTCAAAAGACCTCCAGTATAATTCAAATGAGTAGCCCTAACTGGTCATTTAAGCCTAGATAGATCACTTAATTGAAGCTTCTTCATCAATTAAAAAAAAGTGATAAGATCATTTTTTATTCTTAGATTTTATTAGTTTCATTTAAACATGGAGCATTTCTGAAGCTGGCTTTTATTGTTTGATTTGGCTTCCACTGATGAAAGGGAAAATTATGACGATTATGAGAATATATGCATTTGTATTCTCCAAAATGGCTTCCCAGGTGGCTCATTGGTAAAGGATCCACTTGCCAATGCAGGAGATGTGGGTTCAATTCCTGGGTTGGGAAGATCCTCTGGAGAAGGAAATGGCAACACACTTCAGCATTCTTGCCTGGGAAATCCCATGGGCACAGGAATGTGGGAGGCTACAGTCCATGGAGTCCCAAAAGAGTCAGACCTGACCTAGTGACTAAACAACGATTTTCCAAAACACCCAGATCCATGATGAGTACTTAAGAAAAAGGAAGTGCTCAAACAGTCTACATTAGTTTCTCACTGGCATTTGACCTAGGACTTGGATATTAAGGCAAGAAAGCCTCTGTCTCAAGACAGTAATTTTTGATGCTTTAATTTTCTTTCCATGAGCTATGTGTTTTGATTCTTAACTTGTAAATTTAACTTGTATTTCAAAGTCAAAGAAAAGAATAAGAGCAGACTGTGAAATGACATGGACACCGATTGAAGAAAAAAATGACAGCTAGTGAAATGGTAGAGCTATCTGGCCTCCCCTTGAGGTCTCTGCCATCAGCCAACTTACAAATTGTTCTCAAATTCTAAAGATGTAAGAAATGATGTCTTTCCCTCCGCCTCCCCCACAAAGGGAGAAGTTTTCTGTCAGTGGTACTTCTCAGAGTACATCCATCCTGTTTCTGAGGAGCAATTTTTTGTCTGTTTGTTTGTTTCATTCTCTCCTCTGGGATCCAGTTCCATGAGAGGAAGAGCAGATCCGATGGGAAGTCATAGTAATAGCAGGCGTTTTACGGGCTGCAGTTGATGAAAGAACGAAATGCATTAACTAATTGAGAACAGAAAATTGGGGCCCAGGATCCCGTTGGAAATCTCTTCTACTTTCTAGATACTTTTAAACATTTCCAAAACACTTCTGGATGGCCCCTTACTGCTTTCCATCTGTTCTGATTTTCTTTCTTGTGTCCCAGTTGCCATGAAACAATGAATTTTCCAATGAGACCAAGGAGATAGTGTATCTTCAGATGGATTAGAAAATGAAAGGGAATGACTTCTTAATTAGGTGGCCATCCATCACTTCACACAACCAAGGATTTTCCATTAATTATTTTCAATACGGGGTTGGGTGAAAAGTGGAACACGATGCAGTATCACTGGGTTTCCCTGAAGCGTAAACATTTGTCCTGAACAGACATTTATGGTCTTCAACGTGCTCTGGAATAATCAGCTGTTGTACTTTGGGTGAGAGCAGGATTGTGGATACTAATATGAAATTTGATAGTTTGCACAATACTTTACATGCTTTATTGTGTTCAGTCCTCAAGCTGACCCTAGAAAATAGCTGGCATCCATCAATTTTGTGGATAAAGAATTAGATCAGGAAGATTTAGGGGAACTCTCCAAGGCTATCCTTCAGAGAACATGTAAACTCAGGCAAGTGCTCTCTGTAACAGAGGAAGAAGATGTTATGACTCTGGAATCCCTGGGGAGGAGAATGCTCAGCTTGTCCCTTAGAGCTCAAAAATGTGTCTAGGCAACCTGTACTTGCCCTCTTTCAGAAGAGGCTTATCAGAGGGTATAGTCTAGTAACTGGCATTTCAATATTATCTGCTTTATTTCAAAAAGTGACTCCAATTCCTAGGAGTTTCATTGCCAGAAGCTCAGCCAAGAGTGAAGTTGCTCAGTCCTGTACAATTCTTTGTGATCCCATTTACTCTAGCCTACCAGGCTCCTCTGTCCATGGCATTTTCCAGGCAAGAGTACTGGAGTGGATTGCCATTTCTTCTCCAGGGGATCTTCCCGACCCAGGAATCAAGCCCAGGCCTCCCACCTTGCAGGTAGACGCTTTGTCCTCTGGGCCTTAGTTAGTGAAAACCAGATTGTGCCAGTGGTAAAGAATCTTCCTTCCAGTGCAAGAGACACAAGAGGCACTAGTTCAATTCCTGGGTTGGGAAGATCCCCTGGAGTAGGAAATGCTAAACCACTCCAATATTCTTGCCTGGAAAATTCCATGGACAAAGGAGCCTGGTGGGATATAGTCCATGGAGTCAGAAAGAGACACACTGAGTGCACATGCACACACACACACACATGCATACATGCACACACATGTGCACACACACACACAGAGTTTGTGAAAATATTCTGTCTTAGTTAGTGAGAGGATTGAGAATAAATTGAGAATAAATATTGTCTAATATGTTTTATGTTAATGGGAGATTGGATGTACAGAGATTTGAGCCAAATTCTGTGTTAAAGAAATAGCATTGTAGAGAGAGGACTGAGCCTAATTAAAGCTCCACTCTGGGAGCACAAAGATGTAGACTGTATATGTGGGAATCAACTTTTCTAGTTTCAAATTCTTCACTTAGAAAAATATGGGGAGACAAACCCTGCAGAATATCAGTTCCTGTCTTAAAAGTCAATTTGCCTAGTAGCTTCAGATGGGCAAAATGCGTCACCCCGAAATATGTCTCTTTGGAATGAGGGTTTATTTAGCCTATTTTTAAGATCCAAAAGTCTCAGGAAAAACTTTTGACCTTCCCCCTAACTGCCTAAAATAATTTAAATAAAAGGCTGGTTCCCAGAATAAAGGGCTTTCCTGGTAGCTCATATGTTAAAAAAATCTGCCTGCAATGCAGGAGACCTGGGTTTGGTCCCTGGGTTGGGAAGATCGTTGAAGAAAGAAGTGGCAACCCACTCCAGTATTTTTGCCTGGAGAATCCCATGGACAGAACCTGGCAGGTTACAGTCCATGGGGTCACAAAGAGTTGGACATGACGGAGCGAGTAACATTGCCACACTCTCAGTATACAACCATGAGAGAGATAGTGTCCTGAGGAAATTCAGGCAGGGGCTCGCTATCAAGTCCTCTCTATATCTCATTGCCTCTACATGGCCCTGCAAACATTTGCTTGCCAACCATTTGCTTTTCTATCTTCATATGAATTGCCTTCCTTCCCTTTGAAGTCCCAAACCATTATCCTCAGCATCCTCTTTTGTTTAGCTCAAGGTGGTATTTAAAGTGAGAGCTTTGGCCAGTTTTCCTGGGTTTCTCTCATGTACATGTTATCAAAATTTGGATTTTCTCCTTATAATCTGTCTCACATCAATTTAATTTTTAGACCAGCTAGCAGAACCTAGAAGGATAGAGGAAAATTTCTTCCTCCTCAGCATTTTTCTTCAGAAAACCCTTTCTAAGTACCCTCTTGTCATACAGTAGTGAATACTCTCTCTGTAGTAGCATCAATATCACACCCATATACGTGTTTTACATTTGTTAGAATCATTTGCAACCATAGACAGCACGATTTCCATCCTCTCTATGACAACCGAGATTCAGAAAAGTCAAATGATTGCCCATTGCCATACAACTCGTGTATGAAGACAAACTCAAAACTGGCTGATGCCAAAGCCCCTCTTAATTGATGTCTAGACTAAGATTTCTGCATATATTTTAAAGTGATATTTACTAGCTTAAAATTTTAACTCACTGTTTGCTACTGTTAACAAAAATAAAAACTAGACCAATAAAAATCTATCTTAAAATCATAGAAAATTATATAGTTGAACTTCACTGGAAGGACTGAAGCTGAAGCTCCAACACTTTGGCCACTTCGATGCGAAGAACTGACTCACTGGAAAAGAACCTGATCCTGGGAAAGACTGAAGGCTGGAGGAGAAGGGGATGACAGAGAATGAGACGGTTGGATGACATCACTGACTCGATGGACATGAGCTTGAGCAAGCTCTGGGAGTTGGTGAAGGACAGGGAAGCCTGATGTGCTGCAGTCCACGGGGTCGCAAAGGGTCAGACACAACTGAGGGACTGAACAACAACAACATATCGCAGATCTGAAAGCACCTAGCAACAGCACTTCATAAGCACATCTGATGAAGTAGCTCTGACAACATTTATCAAAGCATGATGCAGAAGGAGAGTACTGCTGCTGTACTGAGCAACATTGGAAGCCTGTGGCATGCTAGAGAAGAGATGGCTTTTTCCTTTGTTTTGCTGTAGCTACATTGCAGTGGGGACAGAGTCTGGAAATGTTAACTAGTTTTATCTGCATGGACAGTCAATCTGTGATTCAGGAATCAATCACGTGTGACCAATTACTCACAGGATCTGTATCATTTAACTTCAGGCAGATCACTTAATCTCTCTGTGCTTTATTTGCCTCATCTTGGAAAAGAGACAGCAAACTAGATCTTTTCAAAGCCAGTGGTTCTCAAACACTAGTGCCCATTAGAATTATCCCACAAGTTTTGAAAACTCCTAGAAATTTCCCTGGCTGTCCAGTGGCTAAGATTCCATGCTCCTAATACTGGGGCCCTGAGCTCAATCCCTGGTCAATGAACTAGACCCCATGTGCTGCAACAAAGACAGCGGATCCTGCATGTCCCAACTAAGACCCTGTGGAGCCAAATAAACAAAAATGTATATTTAAATAAAGTAAAAAATGCCAGTGTCTAGGAAATAACCCACAACAAATGAATTTGAATTTCTGAGTGTGGAATCCAGGTATCAGCACTTTAAAATCTCCCCAGACAATTCTAATATACCACCAAACTTGAAATCCAGTGTTCCAAAGGCACCATTTAAGGTGTTTAAGTGTATAGTGCAAGCCTTAGTAGATGTTTTTCTTTCTTGCTTTCCTTTTGGGTGATACAAATGTTTGACTTAAGTTTTTATTTCCATCCATTTTAAAGAGGCATCTACTTAGAGATGCAATCTCACACACACACACAGCCAGCCACTGGACTAAACCTTCCGCCCTGCAGCCTTCCTTCCAGGCTCCTTTGGTTTATCTTGGTTGATGTTGAGAAGTCACCATTTGGGTCATTTGTTTTTTCTTCCCTTGCTTTGCATTCCTGTTCTTAGGTTTTCAATTCACCATGAAAGAATGACTTCTTAAAACCCTAGGTTTTAAGGATTTAAGAACCTGGGAACTCTAGGTTTCCACCCCTGACCCCAATAAAAACTGAACTCTAGGAGCTCTCTTTTGCTTTCTCCCTTCCTCTCTCTCTCCTCTCCTGTACCTCCAGCAACCTCACTGAGTGGCAGCAGGTGTGCCTTGTGCTTTGCAGGACCTGTGAGTGATAAATCTTTTATTTTTCTAGTAGTCCTTTGATGGTTATTTGCGGAGGGTGTCTTGCTATCATAACACGAACCACAAAAGCCAGTCCAGACACAACACTGGCTATCAGTAGACCATCAATGCAAACAAGGTGTTCAGTTGGCCTTCCATATCTATGAGTTTTGTGTCTGCAGATTCAATCCACTGTGGATTGAAAATATCAAAAAAGAAAAATTCCAGAAAGTTCCAAGAAGCAAAGTTTGAATTTACTGTGTACAGGCAACTATTTACATAACATTTACATTGAATTTGCAACTATTTACATACCATTTACATTGCATTAGATATAACTAATCTACAAATGACTTAAAGTACACAGGAGGATGCGGATAGGTTATATGTAAATATGATACATTTTAATATAAAGGACTTGAGCATCTACAGAGTTTGATCTGGTGGGGAGGTGTCCTGGAACCAATCCCTCATGGATACTGAAGGCTGACTGTGTACATATCAATTCAAATGGAGGTAGTTCACAGAATACCACAGTATTACCCAAATCAGAGTAGTGATTTTGGCGATGCAAGATGCAGCAAATATATGATGAAATATGAATGAACGTGCCATTGAAATCTCTCCATCCTTATTTTTCTTTCCTGATAGTTATAAGAAAGTTAGCATGCTAGGTTGCTGAATACTATGAGATTACATTCAGTGTGACCCACGAAGAGAGAGTAAAACTGGATTTGAATTTTAATTCTGCTACTTACTGGTGTTGCTGTCTTAGACAAGACACTTAAACTCCAAAAAGCTCAAACAGAGAAAAACAAAGAAATTACAGTGCTTGAGGGTCATAGTAAAAGTGAAAATCTCTCAGTTGTGTCAGACTCTGCAATCCCATGGACTATTCAGTCCATGGAATTCTCTAGGCCAAAATACTGGAGTGGGTAGCCTTTCCCTCTCCAAGGGATCTTCCCAACCCAGGAACTGAACCCAGGCCTCCCACATTGCAGGTGGATTCTTTACCAGCTGAGCTACAAGGTAAGCCCTGCAGGTCAAAAGTGCCATCTATATTAAAGTTACATGCCGTTGAAAGACCTTTAGAGATGAACTACACCCAGGGAGGACTTCAAGGCAGAAGAGACGGCTGAACTAAATCCCGAAGGGTAAGTGGTATTTATTGACTCAGGGCCGACATGGAGAAAGGATGACCTTGATAGAGGGCCTGATGGGTGTTCCCATTTAGAAGCTACCAACAACATGGCATGTTTATGAGGGAATAGATTTCAGAGTGTGCTGAATGGGAGACAAAGAGAAGTTGCAAGTGGGGATAAACGAAGCCAGTGAGGTAAGCAAGAGTAAGAAGGGCCTGTGTATGACAGTCACCAGCTTGGAACTGATTATAAAGCTACTGAAGAATCTCTGAAAACTTCAGAGCCAAGGAATGGCCTGATAAGGTATATATATTTAGGAAGTTCTCTCTGAATGCATTGTAGGAAGTGGATCAAAGGTAAAGAAGACAAATAGAAGGGTAGCCGGGAAAAGTCTAGCTAAAGGACAATAGTCATCTTGAGCAAGGAAGTAGAGAGAGGTTTATGAACTATTTGGATTTGAAGCAATAGATCTCAGTGATTAATTGGCAGAAGGGCCTGACATGGAGAAAGAAGTCCAAACAGAGAAATTAGATGAATGGTAGTAATTTTAGGAATGTAGGAAGAGGAAGTTGTTTGAGAATAAATATGACTTATGATTTGTTGGGCTTCCCTGAAAGCTCAGACAGGATTGGGAGCTCATGTACACCCGTGGCTGATTCATGTCAATGTATGGCAAAACCAATACAGTATTGTAAAGTAGAATAAAGTAAAAATTAAAAAAAAAAAAAAAGGAATCAGGCTGCAGTGTGGGAGACCTGGGTTTGATCCCTGGTTTGGGAAGATCTCCTGGAGGAGGACATGGCAATCCCCTCCAGTATACTTGTCTTGGAGAATCCCTATGGACAGAGGTGCTTGGCAGGATACAGTCCATGGGGTTGCAAAGAGTCGGACGTGACTGAGTGACTAATGACAGGCCATTGTTTTGTAGATGTTAAATCTTTGCTCTACCCAAGTAGACATGTCTAGAGCTCAGCTGATCTGATCTGGGAGTTATTAACATATCTGTGAAACTTGAACCCATAGACTGATGAGCTATACTAGGAAGGTTAGAATGAGAAGAGAACCAGACAGGACCTCCAGAGCAGGAAAGAAAAGTCTATAAGTAAAGTATTATTAATATAAATAAAAGTAAAAATATAAAGGAAGAATGAAGGACAACTATAAGTCAGGAGAAGAAGCCACTTGAAGAGGATTATCATGGACATACTTACGTTCCCTTAACTTCACAAAAATGGAGTTAAAGCCATAGATCCAAGAGTTGTTGAAGAATAAATAAGTCAGGTAGAATTCTAGAGGATCTAAAAGTTCCTACACCTGTAATCACAGATTTTTTCATTTAATCACTTTCTCTGCACTCCCTCAGCTCTTTTAAAAGGTAAAATATCCGATAAAAATGAAGTTCAGATTTTTGTGTATATCAACCTGCCTCTGTGGCTTCAAATACTATGGCACTAACAGTGGAAGGTGAGGTTGAAAAGTCAACCCAGATCCTGTCAGTCATTAATGGCTATACGTCTGTGAATTTGCCTAGGGAGCTGGTCATTAGGAAGATCATGATTTAACTTGTAAAATGGAACCAATTAAATCTGGACGCCATCCTCAGGTCCATATCCCCAGGCTCTTCTATGCCTTCCAGTGCAGTTTCTTTCTTCTCCCTGAATACTAATCATGCCTTTTTCAGTTCTGCCTTCTCTTGTGGCTGGTGATCATTTGGCCCCTATGAAGCAGAGACTATTTTCAAAGTATCAAATTCACTTCTTGGACTCACATAAGACTACCCTGGGGCACTTAGGACAATGTCATTAAAAATGATGAGAGACTAAAATATTAGTTCCTATATTCAAATTCCGTGACACTGATGCCTTGATTCCTAATATACTTGTATAAACACTGTTTGTGCAAGATGCTTGGAGAAGGCAAAGGCACCCCACTCCAGTACTCTTGCCTGGAAAATCCCATGGATGGAGGAGCCTGATGGGCTGTCGTCCATGGGGTCACTAAGAGTCAGACTCGACTGAGCGACTTCACTTTCACTTTTCCCTTTCATGCATTGGAGAAGGCAATGGCAACCCACTTCAGTGTTCTTGCCTGGAGAATTCTAGGGACGGGGAGCCTGGTGGGCTGTCATCTATGGGGTCGCACAGAGTCGGACACGACTGAAGTGACTTAGCAGCAGCAGCAGAAGCAGCAGCATGCAGGATGCAATATATCAGGAGCACAAAGTTCTGGAGGACAATTCTGATAATTCAGTGTTGTATGCCAAATACTGGGAACTAAGTTTTCTCAGTTTGTCCATCATTGAGATGCTTTGAGAGGTAATAAGAACATGATCCACTGAATTCTTGAGAAGAATTCAGGTTCTTGCTGACAAAAGTCATTTAAATTTTTCTTATCAAGGGTTCAGATGTAATTTTGTGCTCCACAGTTCGGCTCTTGCTCCATTCTTTATATGTTCTCTCTCCTCTGTATTCTCTTCTTCTCTCATCTCTTCTCCCTGGATATTATGTCATATCGTCTGTAGCTCCTATCAAATATCTTGTTCATTTTTATTACACTTCTCTGAATAGTTTCCTGCATATTGAATTTCTCCTTCCTTAATTTTCTACAATCCACAATTTTCCATCTGGCCCTGTCTTTGCCCTGAAACTCTGTTCATTGAGATCATCATGACATCTGAATTCTCAAGTTTTAGGAGCCCATTTCATTATCTTCCTGGACCTGTTTGTGCATTAGTCTGCGTTCACCTTTCCCTCTTTGCTATAACTTCTCTTTGATCTCATGATACCACTCTGTTTCCTGCTTATTTCTGAACATCCCTTCCTCTTCCTATTTAAAAAAGCATCCCACTTTATTCCGTTATCAGCCAATACTTCCCTCATGCTCTGGAGCTCAGAATCCTCCTACATCATGATTAACAGAGATACATAAAATCCCAAATTAAAATACCAAGTTGAGATATCTGCCATGATTTAGAGCCCTGTCACACTAGATGTAAGACATATCATTTTGTATAAGCACAGCAACACATCTTGATACCCTCAAATATAACTTTTTTCTTTAATGCCTTGAGTTTGTTGTTTTACTGAATGTTCATCATTCTACATCACCCAGCAGGTTGTGTTATTCAACTCGTGATGGTCTACTTTACCTTTGCTCTTAATATCCAGAATTGTCTAAAAAAATTAGTAAAAATAAGTCTTTTAAACAGAACTTAGCCCCTTCCTCCTTTGGAACTCACTAGTTTCTTTCATATATCAAAATTGCTTGATGCGGAACCGCTGCAAGCCTTTAAAATCATTTCATCACTCTTTCATGGCAGTGAGTCCCCCTTGAGGCCATAGCTCACCAATGACTGATTTTGTTTCTTGAGATGGTGTCCTTGTAAACCATTAGCAGATGAAGCATTCCTACAGAAAGCGTAGTGTGGGGTGGAGCAACGCAGGAATTAGAGATCGAAGGTGGATCTTAATCGGGCTCTGCCACTGCCAGCAAATTGACATTCAATACATTGCTTAGTGAAAACTTGAAAATGTTGTAAGGAACAGATGAGACAGGTTTATGAGATGTTTAGTAGTGTGCTTAGATGAGCAGCTGGTAATTACTGAGGTTTTCTCTTTGTTTTCTGTTTTTGTTATTATATTTTATGTCCATGTCCTGATTAGCCAAACTAGATTTTTACATATTTTTATACTCTTGTCCTTGTTAAAAAATTGGGTCTGTCCATGTGTGTTTCTGTGTATGCATAGTAGTGCGAAGTTGGGCGTGTCATTTTAAGACCATGGTCTGTGTGCAACAAACAGGAGCTAATGTTGAGACTGTGGCTAAGTATGGTCTGCTTCATTCCTTGTTCTAACAAGTGAACGGATGCCTGCCTTGACACAGACTTATCGTTATGTTTCCACATCTCCAAACACCCTGAATAACAGGGTAAAGTGAGGGACATGTGTATTCATGCCTGTTCATATGTTTGTGGAGATACAAACTTCGAATCTAATTATTTGTATCCTGCCTCTCTCTGGATTCAAACTGGGGGTGAATGTTAGGAAGTTTTTCTCTGTTTCTGATGATTCACCAACATGAAAGGTCCGATACCAGCAAAGAGACTGCTAACATAAAAGTTATGTCTCCAAGACTTAGGCTTTTACATTTTAGGCAGAATGTAAAATATTTGGGTCATACATTTTAGCAGTGATTACTCACGGGCTCTGTTTTCTGGGTGACACAAGACGAGATGCTTGAAGGAGGAGAGCGATTTGGGAGCAGTGCTGCGCTATAACTCTTTGGCTCATGGTAGCACATGATAATCAAAATAAAGTTTTTTGAGAAACCCAACAAGCACCCAGAGCACAGCAGTAGCACTGAAACTGGGCTTCTTTGATTAAATGCCAACAAGAAAGGAGCCTTTCTGAAACCTTATTAAGGGCTTCTTCTAAAGCTCAGTCAGTAAAAAAAAATCTGCCTGCAATGCAGTAGAGTTGGGTTCAATTCCTAGGTCAGGAAGATTCTCTGGACAAGGAAATGGCAACTCACTCCAGGATTCTTGTCTGGAGAATCCCATGGACAGAGGAGCCTGGTGGGCTACAGACTACGGGATCATACGAGTCAGACACAACTTAGTGACTAAACCATTAAACCTTATCATTCTGTTAGCTCAGCTTTTATTTTCAAGGTCAATTGCAATTTTATTTTTATTATTGAGCACTGAAATATAGAAACAAGTTAAATATGTAGAAATAAATAAATGTCTCCCAAAACATATTCTACTTTGGGATAAAGACTGCTTGCCACTAAACCTTCTCACTGGGACATGAGCAAAAGCACCCCCAACCACTTGGCACAGATTCTCTGTCTTCCTACCTGCCTGTCCTCTCTCTTCACTGATGCAACTCTCTGACTACTGAAGTTGTGAATTCATTTTTCATTTTCTGCTCTGTTCTGTGTTCACTTCATTTAACAACTTACTATACTCAGTGAGGCTTTTGTGTGAAAGATAATGTGCAGAGTAGTGTTTGTGATGTTTTACACTAGTATGATATTTATAGACGACCCTAGTGGTTCATACCTGAAAGAGCTAAAATAATGGCACGGTTTTTATTTATTTTGGTTTTGTTTGTTTTAAAGAAAACGCTTTGGCTTTAAACTAACCAAAATTTAAACCTCAACTCTGTCAGCCAAAGCCAGGCAAATAGTAAATCATATAATCTATAAATCTATGTTCTCCAAATTGTCAGATGGAAAAAAATTAAATGTATGTTCAAGTTCATTTTAAAAATCAAATGAGATAATCACTGTAAAGTGCTTAACCTAGCATAGAAACTTGATGAAAAGAAAGTGAATGTGTTGGTCTCTCAGTTGTGTCAGACTCTTTGAGATCCCATGGACTGTAGGCTGCCAATCTTCTTTATCCATGGAATTCTCCAGGCAAGAATACTGGAGTGGATAGGCATGACCTTCTCCAGGGGATCTTTCTGACCCAGGGACTCAACCCAAGTCTTCTGTATTACCGGGAGAGACTTCACAGTCTGAGTGACCAGGGAATAGCAGCTTTATTTGGAAAGCCATCAGACCCAGAAGATGGTGAGCTAGTGCCCCAAAGAAACACCTTACCCGGGTTAGGAAGAGTCATGCTTCTTTTATACTAGAAGAAGAGGGATACCGTTGCTTGTTACAAATTTCTTGGTGTAGGAATCCTCTGTTCTTGCAGCTATACATATAGGTCTGGTCACAATATTCCTGTAAACCTCCAACACGACAATTGTTATTTTCTGTTCTGCAACTTTTTATCTCTAGATAAAAAGTTTTATAGGTCAAGCCTGAGAGGCAGAGCCATGAGAATGGGCTAGCATATACATTTCAGGCTACCGGCAACATTCTTTTAGAAAGGTGCAGAGCCAGCATGACCAAGCCCAAGCGATAGAACCCAAAGGTTATAGCCAAAGGAGCAGCTCCTATGTTGTTCTTCTCTGCAACAAAAGTGCTTAACTGTTTATCTTCTACCCTTGAGTAAAGAGGTAGACAAATACATATATGGGGTGAAGCTCTCTCCAGCAGGTCCTCTGGAGACGAATGGTGAGAATTCCCAACTTGGGCACTAGCAATAATGAACTCTCCAAAGGAAATTTAACATATGTTTTTGCTCACAAGTAAAACTTTGGAAAAAAACCCCTCTCCCACCTATCATAGCACCATCAATGAAGAAATCAGGAATCTAATGAACTCTCCAAAGTAAATTTAACATATGTTTTTGTTCACAAGTAAAACTTTGCAAAAAAAAAAAAAAAACAACCCTCTCCCGCCTATAATAGCACCATCAATGAAGAAATCAGGAAACTGACATATTTTTGTCCCCAACACCTGTAACACTGCCAAACTGTTATAGGAGCTTCATAGACTGATGAATGAATGGTTAAAATAATGGGTAGTTATTTCCCTTCTGCCACCTTGGCAGGTCTTCTTTCTGGATATTTTGTATAAAAAAAAAACTTTATTATGATCTCCCTCTCTCTCTGTCTTTCAGTCAGTACTTTTGGATCTTTGATCAAAACAAGTGAGTTTGTCCAGTTATTAGAGAATATGAGTTTAGACCTCACCCTGTCATAAATTAACTCAAGAACTGAGACAAGTAACATGACCTATCTAGGCTTAATTGAAAATCTTAGAGCTGAACTATAGCCTTTGGCTGTTTTAGCTCTCAACTGATATCATTAATATTTCTTGATAAGAGTTAAAGTTTTGCTTTGTGGTTCCAGAATAAAGCTAGATAATCAACCCAGAAGTCAAACTTTTAAACACAATGTACTGTCTTAAACTTCTGAGATAATTAGTCTTGCTCAAGCATTGGCTTTGGACAGTGCATGTCTAAAGTAAAGAAAAATAATCAATTATTCTGTGTTCAATACTGCATTCTACATATGCCCATGCTCTTTTTATTCTTTTCATTGAGATAAACAGTAAGAAGAGAGAAAATAATGAGTACTTTCCTCTAGAAGCTTGTCTTTTCTGTTTGTTTGGTGTCTGTGGATATTTTTAGCTATTCATTCTTCGGGAAGTTGTATATACAACATGAAAGGTTGAGACTTTTATAGAAAATACTCTGTCCTTATCTGAGAAATCTGTGTCATGATGCCTTTCAACCAACAATAATGAGCCAATTCGTCTCTTGTTTCTCAGAGCATTCCCTGCCTTATTAAAAAAGTAGTTTGCTATAAATAAAAGTAAAGACTTAATAATAGAACATGCAATTAAAATTAAAAGTTCTCAGGATCCAAAAAGACCTAATTAATTTAAAAAAAGAAAGTAAAAGGCCTCAAGAGGCAAAGATGTTCACTTCAGTGGTTTGAGATGAGGTCTTACAAGTGGAAAGAAATTGTTTAAAATATTTACTGATATGTGAGATATTATTAATTATTAGAATATTTTTGTTTGAGAAAGGCCAAGAAATATCTCTCAACCATATCATAATGTTGCCTTCTAGCTGTAAATTTTCATCCAAAGCTTACAAGTTAGGAAGGAGAAATGGATAAAAAACAAAATGTGTTTATCATCATAAAGTTGTTCTTTTACAATACCATTAGAATGAAAAAGACACTTCTTCTCCCATTTCAGGTCATCTCTTTTCATTTGACTATGTCATCAATGCATTAGTTCAGTTCAGTCGCTCAGTCGTGTCCAACTCTTTGCAACTCCATGAACCACAGCATGCCAGGCCTCCCTGTCCATCACCAACTCTCGGAGTTTACCCAAACCCATGTCCATTGAGTCCGTGATGTCATCCAACCATCTCATTCTCTATCATCCCTTTCTCCTCCTGCCCTCAATATTTCCCAGCATCAGGATCTTTTCCAATGGGTCAACTCTTCGCATCAGGTGGCCAAAGTATTGGAGTTTCAGCTTTAGCATCAGTCCTTCCAAAGAACACCCAGGACTGATCTCCTTTAGGATAGACTGGTTGGACCTCCTTGCTGTCTAAGGGACTCTCAAGAGTCTTCTCCAACACCACAGTTCATAAGCATCAATTCTTTGGTGCTCAGCTTTCTTTATAGTCCAACTCTCACATCCATACATGAGTACTGGAAAAACCATAGCCTTGACTAGACAGACCTTTGTTGACAAAGTGATATCTCTGCTTTTTAATATGCTATCTAGGTTGGTCATAACTTTCCTTCCAAGGAGTAAGTGTCTTTTAATTTTGTGGCTGCAATCACCATCTGCAATGATTTTGGAGCCCAGAAAAATAAAGTCATGCACTGTTTAATGTATATCTATGTGGCAATTTGTATTTGTAGAATACAGTGCCATTGTACTGTATGATAAACTTATCAGGTAACACAGACCATAGGAATATAGCTTAAGAATATAATATGCTATAAATATTGTGAGATAATTGAAAATTTTAGTAGTATATCTAATAATGAAAATAATGCAGATTCAGTAGATACTAATGTACAATTTTTCATGTAAATAAAGATTCTCTATGTAATTAATTTTTACAAAAGATATTCTAAAGATAGATTAAAGTCATCTACTTTTTTTCTGAGAAATGGTTTCTCTGGGACAAGAATTATTATCTCATAGATTAATTTTTCTGTGTTTTATATTGGACACTGTATGTACATTGCCTCATAGATTTGATGCATTTAAACCAGATAAACTATTTTAAAAGTATAGTTTAAACTTAAAAGTTCAAAATCATCAACTTGACTATTTTGTTTAAAAATTTAATAATATGTATGTCACTAGAAGTATAATTTTCCTTTTAAATAAAATTATTTGTCTAGTGTTTCAAAGTGAATCATGAGTCCCTAGTAATGCTTTCCACAATAGTCTGCATTGCAGCTTTGATTTCATCTTAGTTTGGCCTACAATTTAATGTTTCAGAAGTATGTTAACTTTTAATTTAATCACTAGGCAAGGTGATTTTAACTTGTAAAATATTTTTTAACCAGTAAACATATACAAATACATAGCAGAAGAAATGTAAGTCAATCATCAAAAATATGGTGGTGGTGGTGGTTTAGCTGCTAAGTCGTGTCCGACTCTTGCGACCCTATGGACAGTAGCCTGCCAGGCTCCTCTGTCCATAAGATTCTCCAGGCAACATCACTGGCATGTGTTGCCATTTCCTTCTCCAGGGACACATAACATGTAGTAACGCTGAATACACTGCATACAATAGCTATAGTCTCAAGGTGTCATCTAAGCAGGATCACTCTAGCCAGGAACCCTTCTGCTCCTCATCTCTATCAGCCCAGTGGACACGTCTAATACGCATCTGTAATGCTTAAAGGAGATTTTAAGAATTGAAAATGCAAGAGATTAAATCAATGGTAAAAGGAACAATTTTTATCATGCCGGCTGGGAGTCTCTGACCAGTAGAACAAGGAAAGTGGAAGGATGATCTACAGATTCTGAAATTTTAAAAAGCATTTTTACTTTTAAGTCTAGATCCTTTCAATGTTTCTTTCATGGTGCTGAGTCCCACTGTGATAGTCACTTGTGACTATATATTCAGTTCAGTTCAGTTCAATCGCTCAGTCATGTCCGACTCTTTGCGACCCCATGAATCACAGCACGCCAGGCCTCCCTGTTCATCACCAACTCCTGGAGTTCACTCAGACTCACTTCCATCAAGTCCATGATGTCATCCAGCCATCTCATCCTCGGCCATCCCCTTCTCCTCCTGCCCTCAATTCCTCCCAGCATCAGAGTCTTTTCCAATGAGTCAACTTTTCACATGAGGTGGCCAAAGTACTGGAGTTTCAGCTTTAGCATCATTCCTTCAAAGAAATCCCAGGGTTGATCTCTTTCAGAATGGACTGGTTGGATCTCCTTGCAGTCCAAGGGACTTGCAAGAGTCTTCTCCAACACCACAGTTCAAAAGCATCAATTCGTTGGCACTCAGCTTTCTTCACAGTCCAACTCTCACATACATGCATGACCACAGGAAAAACCATACCCTTGACTAGACAGACCTTAGTCGGCAAAGTAATGTCTCTGCTTTTGAATATACTATCTAGGTTGGTCACCATCTGCAGTGATTTTGGAACCCCAAAAAAATAAAGTCTGACACTGTTTCCACTGTTTGCCCATCTATTTCCCATGAAGTAATGGGACCGGATGCCATGATTTTCGTTTTCTGAATGTTGAGCTTTAAGCTAAGTTTTTGCTCTCCTCTTTCACTTTCATCAAGAGGCTTTTTAGCTCCTCTTCACTTTCTGCCATAAGGGTGGTGTCATCTGCATATCTGAGGTTATCCATATTTCTCCCGGCAATCTTGATTCCAGCTTGTGTTTCTTCCAGTCCAGCATTTCTCATGATGTTCTCTGCATAGAAGTTAAATAAGCAGGGTGACAATATACAGCCTTGATGTACTCCTTTTCCTATCTGGAAGCAGTCTGTTGTTCCATGTCCAGTTCTAACTGTTGCTTCCTGACCTGCATACAGGTTTCTCAAGAGGCAGGTTAAGTATTAGCGATACCTAATCATACATATGGGCTTCCCTGGTGGTTCAGATGGTAAGGAATCTTCCTGAAATGCAGGAGACCTGGGTCAGGAAGATCCACTGGAGAAAGAAATGGCTATCCACTCCAGTATTTTTGCCTGGAGAATTCCATGGCCAGAAGTGCCTGGTGGGCTACAGTTCATGGGGCTGCAAAGAGTAGGACACAGCTAAGCGACTAACACATGAATAAGTAAATAATTGACAGTTATCTTTTTAATTAAAAAATATATTTTTATTTTTAATACTTTATTCTACTTTACAATACTGTATTGGTTTTGCCATACATTGACATGTATCAACCACATGTGTACGTACTTCCCTAGTGGAGCAGTGGATAAGAATCCACCTACCAATGCAGGAGACTCAGGTTTTATCCCTGGTCTGGGAAGATTCCACAGGCCATGGAGCAGCTTAGCTGGAGCTCCACAGCTACTGAGCCCATGTTCTAGAGCCTGTGAGTTGCAACTACTGAAGCCCGCGTGCCTAGAACCCCCTGATCCACAAGAGAAGCCCCCCAGTGAGAAGCCCACTCACTGCAATGAGGAGGAGACTCCACTTGCTGCGACTGAAGAAAGTCAGTACAAAGCCACAAGTGCAGCCAGAGCAAACAAATAAAATTTCAAAATAATAGTCCTAATAGTTAAGATACATTCCTACTATCAAACCTGAATATCTCCATTCAAGATACTATTTTTTCAGTAATAGTAATTCACATAAAATATATTAAAGGGAAGGTGCTAGAAATGAAATATAGAGTCTGCTGCCTTAGATCATCATTAACTGAGTGTGTGTTGAATATGAAAACTTAAGTGTCTCTGAGGGGCCTCAAAATGCTAAATAAAACATTCTAGCTTGGTTGCATTTATGACTCTAATATTCAAGTCAATTGCATTCATATAAAATTAACCTGCACAATATTTTCATGTTCTCTCTGTAATTAAAGGGATAATAATATTTCACCTTTAGCTTTAGTCTTAAGCGTTGTTCTTAAAACACATAAGTCATCTGTACAGAAACAGCTTAATCTGTCATACAGATGGTATTTTATTTATAGCATATCATTATGAAATCAGATGAAATTAAAAGAGCTAGATAATTATATGTTTCCAATTAATTTCTTAGCATCTTTAGTGCAATATCCAGTATGCTGTGGCCACTTCCTTTCATTTTGTTGGGCATTAACTGAGTCCTACGGTAAGGAGGTTACTGTTAGTCATAGACCACTGTTCTCAAATTTTTGAAATGACAGGCAGTCTATGTTTATAAATCTAAGATGGAAACAGCTCTGTTTTGCTTCATTATTTCTCAGGGAGTTGAGGCCTTTAATATGTATCATATAACAACAAAATAAATTTGACCCAATCATGATGATAGTAATGATGATGAGTATGGTTGCAGAGATGTTGCTGGTGATCATTTCTGCAAATTGATTGAATCAGTGACATATAAATGCAAAGAAACCATCACAGAATAATTTTGCTTACTTATGGAAAATCCAAAATATGACTAGGAAAAAATACTTTTTAAAGGGTGTTTCTTAGTTATTAATTATTTAAATAATATTCTATTTGTAATTGTGCCAATGTTTTAAAGACATTTTTTAAAGTCAGATTGTTACTGAAGCTATAGGTGTACAAAGAATAAAATGGAAATTATTATTAAAACTATAGTTATGCTTTGAATAATCCAGAAATATTTCATATACATGCAATAAAATGTTGGACATCTCTTGTAAGCTTAAAATGAACTCTTAGGGAAAAATGTTTAAGACCATTGCAGATGTTCTCAGTCAAAATAATGCTCTCATGAAACATCATTTCAGCTGTTTAACTGATATAACATGAAACCGGAGAGGAAATTAAAAGGACTAGCTTTATGGAATTTAAAAACTAAAAAAAAAAAAAAAAATTAAATCTACATGTGCTACTAGTTATTTGCTTTGGAGTTGGTCATCCTATCCCATAATAGGTATAAACTTAGACTTGGAAAATGTTACCTATTAATTGCTTTCTTTTCCACATTGGCATATTTACATATACAAGCTTCAGTGCATGATACTGGATGCTTGGGACTGGTGCACTGGGCTGACCCAGAGGGATGGTACAGGGAGGTAAGGGGGAGGGGGATTCAGGATGGGGAACATGTATATACCTGTGGCGGATACATGTTGATGTATGGCAAAATGAATATAATATTGTAAAGTAATTAACCTCCAATTAAAATAAATAAATTTATTAAAAGTAAATAAATAAAATTTAAAAAACTATATTTACATTTGAGAAAATTATTGATCTCAGAGCTCTGTTAATATTCAGTGAAATTGAATTAAATACTTATTATGTGTCTTTCTGCTGTTAGGACAAGTAGATCTATAAGCATAAGATGTCCCTGTAGAAAGGTAGTATAATATCAAGTGAAAACCAAGTGTTCTGTACCAAGACTATCTCTGTACCTGCTGGGAATCTCTTTCCTCTGCTAGCTCTATGATTTGGGGCAAAGTATTTCATCACTCTGTGCCTCAGACTCATCTATGAAATGAAAATAATTTAATCATTTCCTTATAGGTTTGTTATGAGGATTAAATTAATTGTATAAGGAAGTGTTTTGTACAGTGCTTGTCACACACAAGTATGTTATTATTGTTATCATTTTGCCGGGTCTCATAGTTTTAGTACATATGCTTGAGTTGTAAAAAAATCTGGATAATACATTTAGACTTTATGAATTCAATCACTATATAACCAACAAAATGATTATAGACTGACTAGTTTACCTAAAAGTGAACAAGGTGTGAAAGGCAATTGTTGGAACTCACTAAACGAGAATAACAGGTGAGGGAAAAAGCTTCCAACAGAGCTAGGAGCTTCTGTCATGCAAAAGGGGGCGGGGAGAATGCTGTCAATATCCATTTGTCCAGTGGTTCCCACAGAGCATGGAAGGAACATCGCTAACTGAGAGGAAGATCAGAAGGATCTATTATACAGCTCAGTAGTATTTCTCCAAGCCAGTGCACGCTGCAGAAAATGGTAACACTAGCATCAATTCTGAGGCTCCAATTGCTGGAAACGCTGCAATCTTATTCATTTGTTTAATTTTATCTAAAAGATGATAATGTTTAGGGTAACAAAGACTGTGATGCTGGGAGGGATCGGGGGCAGGAGGAGAAGGGGACGACCGAGGATGAGATGGCTGGATGGCATCACGGACTCGACGGACGTGAGTCTGAGCGAACTCTGGGAGATGGTGATGGCCAGGGAGGCCTGGCGTGCTGCGATTCATGGGGTCGCAAAGAGTCGGACACGACTGAGCCACTGAACTGAACAGATGCTCAAGGTGAAAAAAATTTTACATGTCCAAAATTATATAAAAAGTAAAAGTTATTATTGGCTCTGGAAACTATCCAATGTTACTTATGCAAACAATATTAAGAGTGAAACCACAGAGTTTTTTAGTGGAGTACATATATGCATAGATGTTCACCAGACAGAACACCAATATTGCATTATTTCTGCCTCCATTTCCAGACGAGTTACTCATATAATAGAAACCAGGTTGTTAAACTGAATATGATACAACCTCAAACACCATAATATATTATAGAGCTTATTTGGGAACATGAGAACAATTTGTGATTTTTGAACCCTGTGATTCTCTTAGAGAATATGGAAAGATGGAGAAAGTGGAAAGAGTATTGTCAGGATATTGAACAAGAGATGATGTTGGCAATAATGGGCATGCAAGTGAGAGACTCAGGATGGGGCCACTTAGGGCCCTAAAGAAACTGACTTTTCCTAAGATGTAACTGCAGTAGAAAACTCTGCAAAAGCATCACATGATGCTCAGAGTATGAAGAAGGGTCAACTCGAACCATCTTCCAGGCCCACAGTGCTTTACATCTCACTGAATCTCATCCATATTCTTTCAGCTTCCTGCTGCATCTGGGAAAGAGCAGACAGGTGAGCAAGGAGAAGGGGGAAACGCTGAGCAGGAGAGAGTGGAGTTTTACCAGGACCCCATCCTCTCTCTCTCCGCTGCTGACTTCCAGAATGAAGTAGGTCCTAATTAGGGATGAAGAGAAAAGTTTAATGCTGAGTCCATTTAGAAATTTCCATCAATTTCTTGACTGGTTAAAAAAGGTTGTAGAAATGTCTGCATTACCTACAAGAGAGCAGAGAAGATACAGATGTGCAGAGTACTCAGAAAAAGGAGCTGGGGAACATAAACTCAGAACACATTTTAAAGGGAGAGCAGGAAATCTGCATTAAAAATCTATTTTTAACAAAAATGGGATCATAATACATGCAGTGCCTTTAGTGCTCTGTCTCTTCTTTTATTAACCTTTTTGTTTAGAAGAATATCTTTTTATATCAGCATATGTAGATAGCTCTAAAATCTCTTTCAGAAGATAGAAGTGGAATATTTTCTAACTTATTCTCTGAGGCCAGTGTTACCCTAATACCCAAACCAGATACAATAAAAGAAAACTGCTGCTGCTAAGTCGCTTCAGTTGTGTCCCACTCTGTGCGACCCCATAGATGGCAGCCCACTAGGCTCCACCATCCCTGGGATTCTCCAGGCAAGAACAGTGGATTGGGTTGCCATTTCCTTCTCCAATGCATGAAAGTGAAAAGTGAAAGTGAAGTCGGCTCAGTTGTGTCCGACTCTTTGCGACCTCATGGACTGCAGCCCATCAGGCTCCCCCATCCATGGGATTTTCCAGGCAAGAGTACTGGAGTGGGGTGCCATTGCCTTCTCCAACTACCAACTGATATTTCTCATGTACATAGATACAAAAACCCTTAACAAAATATTAGCAAATTAAATCAAATCATGTATAAAACAATGTATACACTATGACCAGATAGGATTTTTCAAGTAATTTGAGGCTGGTTCAAGGATGAGCCACCAAGTGAGAGTCCTTGCCTTCATGCAGGAAAGAATTCAGAGAAAGCCAAGGCAAAAATTTCACTTCAAGATACAAATTCCATAGGCAAAAGAGCCAACACAATATTGACGGAGAAGAGCAAAATTTGAGGACTAACGCTACTTAAATTCAAGGGTTACTAGGATACATGGTAATCAAATAATGGAACATTTGTGAAAGAATAGACAGACAAATCAATTGAGTGGACTAGAGCTCACAGAAATAGACCCACATAAATATAGTTAACTGACCTCTGACAAAGGGTACCGGCAATGCAATGGTGCAAAAGTTATTTTTCAATAAATTACGTTGAAGCAATTGGATATCCAAATGCTAAAAAAAAAAAAAAAAGAATCTAGACACAGATCTTATATCCTCCCCAAGAATTAACTCAATATTCATCATAGATCTAAGTGAGAAATTATAAAATTCTTAAAAGGTAACATAGGAGAAACCTATGGCATGGCATTGACTTTTTAGGTACAACATTACAGGCACAATCCACGAGAAAAATAATCAATAGGCTGAATTTTATTAAAATTAAAACTTTCTACTTTGTCAAAGACAGTTTCAGGAGAATGAGAGGACAAGCCACAGACTGTGAGAAAATATTTGCAAAAGACACATTTGACAATGGTTACCACCCCAGTCCTCTTGCCTGGAAGATCTCATGAACAGTGGAACCTGGTAGGCTACAGTCCATGGGGTTGCGAAGAGTCAGACACTACTGAGAGATTTCACTTTCACTTTCTTCTTTTCACCAAAAATTTATAGCAAACTCCTAGCACCCAACAGTAAGAAGACAAACAACCTGATTAAAAATTGATCCAAAGACTTTACCAGATGCCACAACAAAAAATACGTAAATGGAAAATAAGCATATGAAAAAAATGCTCAGCATCATATCAGAGAAATGAAAATTAAAATTACATGAGATACCACCACACATGTCTTAGAATGGCCAAAACTGTAACACTGACAACAGCAAGTGCTGGTATGAACGTGGAGCAACAAGAATTCATTGCTGGTGGGGATGAAGAATGTTATAGCCAATTTAGAAGAGAGTTTGCCAGTTTCCTACAAAACTAACCATAATAAATGCTCCTGCAATTGTGCTCCTTGTTATTGATCCAAGTGAGCTGAAAATATGTCCACACAAAATCTTGCACAGGGATGTGTATAGTAGCTTTGTCTGTAATTGTGAAATCTTAGAATCAGAATAGTCTTCCATATGTGAAAGAATGAATTGTGTTATATCTGGACAATGGAATGGTATTCAGAGCTAAAGAAATTAGATATCAAATCTTGTAAAGCCATAAAAGATCCTTTAAACGCATTTTCTGTAAGTGAAAGAAGCCAGTCTCAAAAGGCTTCACACAGTATGACTCCAACTAAATGACATTCTGGGAAAGGTAAAACTATGGAGTCAAATGGTCTTGGAGAAGACTCTTGAGAGTCCCTTGGATTGCAAAGAGATCCAACCAGTCCATTCTAAAAGAGATCAATCCTGAGTGTTCTTTGGAAGGAATGATGCTAAAGCTGAAACTCCAATACTTTGGCCACCTCATGGGAAGAGTTGTTTCACTGGAGAAGATTCTGATGCTGGGAGGGGTTGGGGGCAGGAGGAGAAGGAGACGACAGAGGATGAGATGGTTGGATGGCGTCACTGACTTGATGGACATGAGTTTGTGCAAGCTCCGGGAGTTGGTGATGGACAGGGAGGCCTTGCGTGCTGAGATTCATGGGGTCGCAAAGAGTTGGACACGACTGAGACTGAACTGAACTGATATAGTCAAAAGATCAGTGGTTGTCAGGGATTGAAGGGGGGCATGAAAAGATAATACTACAGCGATTGATGTGTGTCAGTATACATTTATTCATCCCATAATATGTACAATATGAACCTTAAGGTAGCCAACAAATTTTAGAATATTATGCTTTACAGATGCCAGTTCTCTTGCCTGGAGGATCCCATGGACAGAGGAGCCTGCAGTCCATGGGGTCGCAAAGAGTCGGACACAACTGAGTGACTTCACTTTAACTTTTCACTTTCATACATTGGAAAAGGAAATGGCAACCCACTCCAGTGTTCTTGCCTGGAGAATCCCAGGGACAGGGGATCCTGTTGGGCTGCCGTCTATGGGGTCGCACAGAGTCGGACACGACTGAAGCGACTTAGCAGCAGCAGATGCAAGTTTACCCCTTGTAGCAAATATACCACTCCAGTAGGGAATGTTGATAATGGGGGAAGCTGTACACCTGTGGAGGCAGAAGATGTAAGGAAATCTCTGTAGTTTCCTCATAATTTTTCTGTGAACCTAAAACTGATCCAAATACATTTAAGTCCTCAGGAAAAAAAAAAAAAAAAAAAGGAAGACTACTACCTTGAAACTAGCATCCATATTTAGAAACCAAAAATTATCAAAACCCAGAAATTTTCCTTGTGTCCCATTTCATTTGATAATTCAAAGGTGGTTATTATCTTGTGACTAACATTACCTGATTTTGTCCTTTAGAAAAGTAGAAATATACTGCATGTATGATTTTATCTGGCTTATTTCTCATCACAATTTTATGTTTGTGAGATGCTTTTATATTTTTGTATGTAGTTATAGATCATCCATTTTTATCCTGTATTGTATTTGTGTGAGTATATTACATTTTAATTTTCACATTATGGTTCAATCAGTATTTGTATTGTTTCTAGTTTGCAGTCTTACAAATAGTGCTGCTTTAAATATTTTAGTATATACTATTAGAGTTATATTTTTCTTCAGCCTTTAAAATCAAGTATGTATCTTTCGTGAAAAGAGGGAAAATATTGTATTTGAATCTAAGTGATGGATACTTAAAATAGTCTTATATTCAAGTAGCATATTTGAATATTATTAGATACACCTGGATTTATACTCTTTAAAATTGTAATCAATGATAAAATACATTAGTGAAAAAGAGAAAAAGAGAACAGCTACTGCTATAATAAAAAAGCACATGCCAAAATAATACAAAAATGCTCACTGATGCTGGTCGTATACCATGGATTAATCATGTCTTAGCTCTTTAAAATTACAGAGGTTACCAAAATTTCTCTGTGCTTTAGTTTTTCAGTCTGCAAAATGGGAATAATGGTAGTGTCTACTCAAAAGCATTGTGGAAATGAAGCAAGTTAATATATGTAAAGTACCTTGAGCAGTACCTGGCATGCAATGAGTGCCAATAAGTGTTTATTTTTATTGCACTGAAGGAAAACTCCAGTTCAGAAGAATAAGAGAAATTTGTAAATAGTTTTTGGCAATGTACCCAATAATTGTGAAGGAATACTTTCTTACATTAGAATGAAACTTAATAGTTTAAAAATTCTTTCAATCTCATTAGTTGTTTCCAAGAGGAATTATTCCTATTTTAAAGAGGAGAACAGGATGTCTCCAACAAATTTATATACAGTCAACCCTCATTTCCTGGGTTCTACATCCACAGATTCAACCAACTGCAGATTCAAAATATTTTTAAAAAATTTCCAGAAAATTTTGAAAAGCAAAACTTGAATTTTCCATGGCAATTATTTACATAGCATATTATATTTGGAGAAGGAAATGGCAACCCACTGCAGTATTCTTGCCTGGAGAATCCCATGGATGGAGAAGTTTGCTGGGCTACAGTCCACAGGTCGCAAAGAGTCGGACACGACTGAGCGACGTCACTTACATTGTATTAGATATTATAAGTAATCTAGAGGTGATTCAAAGTATAGGGGAAGATGTGCACAGGTGATAGACAAATACTGTGCCACTTCATATAACGGACTCGAGCATCTGAGGGTTTTTATAACTGTGGGCATTCCTGGTGGCTCAGCTGGTAAAGAATCCACCTGCAATGCAGGAGGCCCTGGGGAAAGGATAGGCTACCCACTCCAGTATTCATGGGCTTCTCCAGTGATTCAGATGGGAAAGAATCTACCTGCAATGTGGGAGACCTGGGTTCAGATTTCTGGGTTGGAAAAATCCTCTGGAGGGGGAGCATGACAACCCTCTCCAGTATGATGACCTGGAGAATCCCATGGACAAGGAGCCTGGAGGGATAAAGTCCATGGGGCTGCAAAGAGTCAGACACGACTCAATGACTTAGCATAGCAGGACAGCAAAGTTGGGGGGCGGTGGTTTCTGGAAGCAGTCCTCCATGGATACCAGGGATAACTGTATTTGGTTAGAAGCATGCTTTTTTCCCCTAAGATAAGAAAGAGAGAGGAAGTGAGAGAGAAGGAAGGGGGATAGTTATCACAGGAATGAATAAATTACAAAAATTTAATATAGATAAGGAAATCATTATAAGCAGAGTAAACAATGGTGGTACTAAAAGACAAAGCAAAAAGGAGATTAAGTTCATGAAATGAATACAGTGCTACTGTACAGTTCAGTTCAGTTCAGTCATGCAGTCCTGTCCGATCTTTGTGACCCCATCCACTGCAGCACGCCTGGGCTCCCTGTCCATCACCAACTGCCGGAGTACATTCAAACCCATGACCATTGAGTCACTGATGCCATCCAAAAGTCTCCTTCTCTGCCTTCCTCTTCTGCTCCTGTGCTCAGTCTTTCCCAGATGCTGATGCTAAGTCACTACAGTCGTGTCCACTCTGTGTGACTCCCTAGACTGGCAGCTCACCAGGCTCCCCCATTCCTGGGATTCTCCAGGCAAGAGTACTGGAGTCTGGTGCCACTGCCTTCTCTGTCTTTCCCAGCATCAAGGTCTTCTCCAATGAGTCAGATCTTCGCATCAGATGGTCAAAGTATTGGAGTTTCAGCTTCAACATCACTCCTTCCAATGAACACCCAGGAATGATCTCCTTTAGGATGGACTGGTTGGATTTCCTTGCTGTCCAAGGGACTCTCAAGAGTCTTCTCCAACAACACAGTTCCAAAGCATTAATTCTTCAGTGTTCAGCTTTCTTCACTGTCCAACTCTCACATCCATACATGACCACTGGAAAAACCACAGCCTTGACTAGATGGACCTTTGCTGGCAAAATAATGTCTCTGTTTTTGAATATGCTATCTTGGTTGGTCATAACTTTCCTTCCAAGGAGCAAGCGTCTTTTAATTTCATGGCTGCAGTCACCATCTGCAGTGATTTTGGAGCAAAAAAATAAAATAAAATAAATAAAGTCTGACACTGTTTCCACTGTTTTTCCATCTATTAGCCATGAAGTGATAGGATCGGATTCCATGATCTTAGTTTTCTGAATGTTGAGCTTTAAGCTAACTTTTTCATTCTCCTCTTTCACTTTCATTAAGAGACTCTTTAGTTCTTCACTTTCTGCCATAAGGGTGGTGTCATCTGCATTTCTGAGGTTATTGATATTTCTCCCAGCAATCTTGATTTCAGCTTGTGCTTCCTCCAGCCCAGCGATTCTCATGGTGTACTCTGCATATAAGTTAAATAAGCAGGGTGACAATATACAGCCTTGACGTACTCCTTTTCCTGTTTGGAACCAGTCTGTTGTTCCATGTCCAGTTCTAACTGTTGCTTCCTGACCCGCATACAGATTTCTCAAGAGGCATGTCAGGTGGTCTGGTATTCCCATCTCTTTCAGAATTTTCCACAGTTTATTGTGATCCACCGAGTCAAAGGCTTTGGCATAGTCAATAAAGCAGAAATAGATGTTTTTCTGGAACTCTGTTGCTTTTTCCATGATCCAGTGGATGTTGGCAATTTGATCTCTGCTTCCTCTGCCTTGTCTAAAACCAGCTTGAACATCTGGAGGTTCATGGTTCACATATTGCTGAAGCCTGGCTTGGAGAATTTTAAGCATCACTTTACTAGCGTGTGAGATGAGTGCAATTGTGCAGTAGTCTGAGCATTCTTTGGCATTGCCTTTCTTTGGGATTGGAATGAAAACTGACCTTTTCCAGTCCTTTGGGCACTGCTGTGTTTTCCAAATTTGCTGACATATTGAGTGCAGCACATTCACAGCATCATCTTTTACAATTTGAAATAGCTCAAGTGGAATTCCATCATCTCCACTAGCTTTGTTCGTAGTGATGCTTCCTAAGGCCCACCTGACTTCACATTCCAGGATGTCTGGCTCTAGGTGATTGATCACACCATCATGATTATCTGGGTCATGAAGATCTTTTTCATACAGTTCTTCTGTGTATTCTTGCCACCTCTTCTTAATATCTTCTGCTTCTCTTAGATCCCTACCATTTCTGTCCTTTATTGAGCCCATCTTTGCATGAAATATTCCCTTGCTTCTGCTGCTGCTGCGAGGTTGCTTCAGTCATGTTCGACTCTGTGTGACCCCATAGATGGCAGCCCACCAGGCTTCCCTGTCCTGGGATTCTCCACACAAGAATACAGGAGTAGGTTGCCATTTCCTTCTCCAATGCATGGAAGTGAAAAGTGAAAGTGAAGTCGCTCAGTCGTGTCCGACTCCTAGTGACCCCATGGACTGCACCCCATGGACTCCTCCATCCATAGGATTTTTCAGGCAAGAGCACTGAAGTGGGTTGCTGTTGCCTTCTCTGGAAATGTTCCCTTAGTATCCTTTTATTTTTCTTTAGAGATCTCTAGTCTTTCCCATTCTATTTTTTTTCCTCTATTCCTTTGCATTTATCGCCTGGGAAGGCTTTCTAATCTCTTCTTGCTATTCTTTGGAACTCTGCATTCAGATGCTTATATCTTTCCTTTTCTCCTTTGCTCTTTGCTTCCGGTCTTTTCACACGCTATTTGTAAGGCCTCCTCATACAGCTATTTTGCTTTTTTGCATTTCTTTTTCTTGAGGATGGTCTTGATCCCTGTCTCCTGTACAATGTCATGAACCTCTGTCCATAGTTCATCAGGCAGTCTTCTATCAGATCTAGTTCCTTAAATCTATTTCTCACTTCCACTGTACAGTCATAAGGGATTTGATTTAGGTCATACCTGAATGGTCTAGTTGTTTTCTCCACTTTCTTCTATTTAAGTCTGAATTTGGCAATAAGAAGCTCATGATCTGAGCCACAGTCAGCTCCCGGTCTTGTTTTTGCTGACTATATAGAGCTGCTCCATCTTTGGCTGCAAAGAATATAATCAGTCTGATTTTGGTGTTGACCATCTGGAGATGTCCATGTGTAGAGTCTTCTCTTGTGTTGTTGGAAGAGAGTGTTTGCTATGACCAGTTTGTTCTCTTGGCAGAACTCTATTAACCTTTGCCCTGCTTCATTCTGTACTCCAAAGCCAAATTTGCCTGTTACTCCAGGTGTATCTTAACTTCCTACTTGTGCATTCCAGTCACCTATAATGAAAATGACATCTTTAGTTATTTCTAGAAGGTCTTGTAGGTATTTATAGAACTTTTAACTTCAGCTTCTTCAGTATTACTGGTCGGGGCATAGACTTGGAATGTTGAATATTTTGCCTTGGAAAGGAACAGATCATTCTGTCACTTTTGAGACTGCATCGAAGTACTGCATTTTGGACTCTTTTGTTGACTATGATGGCTACTCCATTTCTTCTAAGGAATTTTTGCCCACAATAGTAGATATAATGGTCATCTGAATTAAATTCACCCATTCCAGTCCATCTTAGTTCTCTGATTCCTAGAATGTCGATGTTCACTCTTGTCATCTCTTGTTTGACCACTTCCAATTTGCCTTGATTCATGGACCTAACATTCGAGGGTTCCCATGCAATATTGCTCTTTACAGCATTGAACCTTGCTTCTATCACCAGTCCCATCCACAGCTGGGTGTTATTTTTGCTTTGGCTCCATTCATTCCTTCTTTCTGGAGTTATTCCTCCACTAATCTCCAGTAGCATATTGGGCACCTACCGACCTAAGGAGTTCCTCTTTCAGTATCCTATCATTTTGCCTTTTAATACTGTTCATGTGGTTCTCAAGGCAAGAATACTGAAGTGGTTTGCCATTCCCTTCTCCAGTGGACCACATTCTGTCAGACCTCTCCACCATGACCTCTCCATCTTGGCTAGCTCCACACATCATGGCTCAGTTTCACTGAGTTAGACAAGACTGTGGACCATGTGGTAGATTGGCTAGTTGTCTGTGATTGTGGTTTCAGTCTGTCTGCCCTCTGATGCTCTCTTGCAGCACCTACTGTCTTACTTGGTTTTCTCTTACCTTGGGCGTGGGGTATCTCTTCACGGCTACTCCTGCAAAGCGCAGCCACTGCTCCTTACCTTGGACGTGGGGTAGCTCCTATTGTACAGTTACTAGAGGGGGAGCAAACATCTGAGTATCTTAATAGCCAAACCCAAGAAAGAATCACAATTAGTTTTAAGATTCATCGTGCAGTTAAGAAACACACAATTGCACACACATTCTCAATTTCAGATACCCACATAGAGTTATTGGGTATCTAACTACCCAACATATCATTCACATGTCTTGACAGACTCACACGTTTACATAGGCACACACCTTCACACACAGAGAAATACACCCTAATAGTTCAATCAGTTCAGTCACTCAGTCATGTCCAGCTATTTGTGATCCCATGGACTATAGCATGCCAGGCTTCCCTGTCCATCACCAACTCCCAGGGCTTACTCAAACTCATGTCCATAGAGTTAGTGATGCTATCCAACCATCTCATCCTTTGTTGTTCCCTTCTCCTCCCACCTTCAACCTTTCCCAACATCAGGATCTTTTCAAATGAGTTGATATTTCCCATCAGGTGGCCAAAGTATTGGAGTTTCAGCTTCAGCACTAGTACTGCCAATGAATATTCAGGACTTATTTTCTTTAGGATGGACTGGTTGGATCTCCTTGCAGTGCAAGGGACTCTCAAAGTCTTCTTCAATACCACAGTTCAAAAGCATAAATTCTTTGGTGTTCAACTTTCTTTGTAGTCCAACTCTCACATTGGTACATGTCTACTGGAAAAACTATAGCTTTGACTAGATGGACCATTTTTGGCAAAGTTATGTCTCTGCTTTTTATAAGCTGTCTAGGTTGGTCATAGCTTTTCTTTCAAGGAGCAAGCATCTGTTAATTTCATGGCTGCAGTCACCATCTTCAGTGGTTTTGGAGCCCCCCAATAAAGTCTGTCACTGTTTCCATTGTTTCTCCATCTATTTTCCATGATGTTATGGGACTGGATGCCATGATCTTAGTTTCCTGAGTGTTAGGGAAAAAAAAAGTTACCATTTTCATTATATGGGACTGGAATGCAAAAGTAGGAAATCAAGATATACCTGGAGTAACAGGAAAATTTGGACTTGGGGTACAAAATGAAGCATGGCAAAGGCAAACAGAGCTTTACCAAGATAATGCACTGGTCATAGCAAACACTCTCTTCCAACAACACAAGAGAAGACTCTACACATGGACACCACCAGATGGTCAATACCAAAATCAGATTGATTATATTCTTTGCAGCCAAAGATGGAGAAGCTCTATACAGTCAGCAAAATCAAGACCAGGAGTGGACTGTGGCTCAGGTCATGAACTCTTGATTGCCAAATTCAGACTTAAATTGAAGAAAGTAGGGAAAACCATTAAACCATTCAGGTATGACCTAAATCAAATCCCTTATGATTATACAATAAGTGACAAATTCAAAGGATTAGATCTGATAAAGTGCCTGGAGAACTATGGATAGGGGTTCTTGGCATTGCACAGGATGCAGTGATCAAGACCATCCCCAAGAAAAAGAAATGCAAAAGGCAAAATGATTGTCTGAGGAGGCCTTACAAATAGCTGAGAAAAGAAGAGAAGGTAAAGGCAAAGGAGACTAGGAAAGATATACCCATTTGAATGCAGAATTCCAAAGAATAGCAAGGCAAGATTAGAAAGCCTTCCTCAGTGATCAATGCAATGAAATAGAGGAAAACAACAGAATGGGGAAGATTAAAGATCTCTTCAAGAAACTTAAGAGATACCAAGGGAACATTTCATGCAAAGATGGGCATAATAAAGGACAGAAATGTTATGGACCTAACAGAAGGAGATAATATTAAGAAGAGGTGACAAGAATACACAGAAGAACTATACAGAGAAGATTTTCACAACCCAGATAATCACAATGTTGTAATCACTCACCTAGAGCCAAACATCCTAGAATGGGAAGTCAAGTGGGCCTTAGAAAATGTTACTATGAACAAAGCTAGTGGAGATGATGGAATTCCAGTTGAGCTATTCCAAATCTTAAAAGATGATGCTGTAAAAATTCTGCACTTGATATGTCAGCAAATTTGAAAAACTCAGCAGTGGCCGCACGAAAATGTCAGTCTTCATTCCAATCCCAAAGAAAGGCAATGCCAAAGAACGCTCAAAACTACTGCACAATTTCACTCTTCTCACACACTAGCAAAGTGATGTTCAAAATTCTCCAAGCCAGTCTTCAGTAGTACATGAACCGTGAACTTCCAGATCTTCCAGTTGGATTTAAAAAGGCAGGGGAACCAGAGATCAAATTGCCAGCATCCATTGGATCATCAAGAAAGAAAGAGTGTTCCAGAAAAACATTTACTTCTGCTTGTGGACTACGCCAAAAGCCTTTGACTGTGTGTATCACAACAAACTATGGAAAATTCTTACAGAGTTGGGAATACTAGACCACCTGACTTGCCTCCTGTGAAATCTGTATGGAGGTCAAGAAGCAATTAAAACTGGACATGGAATAATAGACTGTTTCCAAATCATAAAAGGAGTACGTCAAGACTGTATATTGTCACCCTGCTTATTCAACTTATATTCAGAGTGCATCGTGTAAAATGCCGGGCTGCATGAAGCTCAAGCTGGAATTAAGATTGCCAGGAGAAATATCAATAACATCAGATATGCAGATGACATCAGCTTTAAGGCAGAAAGTAAAGAACTAAAGAGCTTCTTGATGAAAGTGAAAGAGGATAGTGAAAAAGTTGGCTTAAAAGTCAACATTCAAAAACCCTAACAGTTGTTTCTCAGTATATTCATAGCTCTATTTTGAATTGAGGTTTTTTTAAAAACTTTCTTCCCTTTAAGGGAGAAACAAGGTGAGATAAAGTGGCCTGCATCCTACAGTCATTCACACAATACATAAAAACCCTCGGCAAGCTACAGGTATAATATGACACCCCACCCCTATTGTAGGAAATGGACTCTTTCTGGGAACAACATAGTCTGTCAGAGTGACATCTCTCAGCTCTCTCTGGCTGGAAGCAGGAATGATTTCTGCCAGCAAATCTTCAGTTATCACTAATAGTTCACAACAGCAATAAAGAAATTGCAGTCCTTTACCCTGAGACCTCTAATGCTAAGGATGGTAACGTCCTGACGCTGGAGAAAATGAACTCCCGCTGTGAGATGTCCCACCAGGTCAAGTTGCTGGATATAAAACAATTCCATGTCAGAAGGGCACTGAAAGCAGAGTGTTGAACCCAAATCCCATTCTCATGTTTTCCTAGATGACCAACTAGTCATTCAACTGCATCCAGCTTGTTTTTTAATCTGTAAAAATAATACTTTTAATATCCACATGACAGAGAAGTTATGAAGATCAAATGAGATAATCCATGCAAAGTGCTGAACAAAGAGACTAATCCACAGGAAGCACTCAGTGTTAGAAATTTTTAATTTTGTTATTTCTAAAAGAAAATCAGTCTTAGAGAAAAACTATCTTTAGTCAGCCTATCTGGCAATTGTCAATTTCACTCTTTCTTAGCATTTGTTTCAAATTCATGATAAAACTCGATACTATCTGCCTAGAGGAGAATAAACAGTTTTGTAGAGGAGAGTGAAAAAGTTGGCTAAAGCTCAACATTCAGAAAACTAAAAGATCATGGCATCTGGTCCCATCACTCCTTGGGAAACGGATGGGGAAACAGTGGAAACAGTGTCAGACTTTGTTTTTGTGGGCTCCAAAATCACTGCAGATGGTGATTGCAGCCATGAAATTAAAAGACATTTACTCCTTGGAAGGAAGATTATGGCCAGCATATTCAAAAGCAGAGACATTACTTTGTCAACAAAGATATGTCTAGTCAAGGCTATGGTTTTCCCAGTAGTCACGTATGGATGTGAGAGTTGGACTGTGAAGAAAGCTGAATGCCGAAGAATTGATGCTTTTGAACTGTAGTGTTGGAGAAGACTCTTTTTTATAATTTTTTTCATCTTTAAAAAAATTTTTATTATCATTATTATTATTATTTTTACTTTACAATATTGTGTTGGTTTTGCCATACATCAACATGAATCCATCACAGGTGTACACATGTTCCCAATCCTGAACCCCCCCTCCCTCTTGAGAGTCCCTTGGTCTGCAAGGAGATCCAACCAGTCCATTCTAAAGGAGGGCAGTCCTGGGTGTTCTTTGGAAGGAATGATGCTAAAGCTGAAACTCCAGTACTTTGGCCACCTCATGCAAAGAGCTGACTCACTGGAAAAGACTCTGATGCTGAGAGGGATTGGGGGCAGGAAGAGAAGGGGATGACAGAGGATGAGATGGCTGGATGGCATCACCGACTGGATGGACATGAGTTTGGGTGAACTCCAGGAGTTGGTGATGGACAGGGAGGCCTGGCGTGCTACAATTCATGGGGTCACAAAGAATCAGACACGACTGAGTCACTGCACTGAATTGAACTGATAGATAGAGACTGTGGAATTTCACTCAAAAACAATTTTTTTCTTCGGAATGGTAATCTAAACACATTTGTATTTTATGGAACTTAGAATGAATAGATAACCTGTTAATGACAAAATATCTGATGACCCTGCTTCTTAAGGTTAAGGTTTAAAATCTATATCAGCAATAAAGAAACTTCTAATAATTATATTTTTAAAAAATAGGCAAAGAGTAGTTCATCATACCAATAAAGGTCACTAAGTGGGAATCAAGTTTGAAAGACATAATATTTTAAAATTTTTGGTGTGATATGAGAAAGAGTAGGGCTTTCCGAGTCCCTATAAGAAGAGCACAAAGCCTCTGGCACAATCAGCCTTATGCTAATTGCCTGGAAGACTATGGCAGAACCCTAACTTCTTAGATTCCAGGCCCATGTCTGAGTAGGAACAGCTTGCTGATTGGCCTGGCTCACATTCAAAGGGGAGAGTGAGTGCTGAGGGAAAGTCAATACACACTAAAAGTGCAGGGAACAACCTAGGTTTTATTCGGTTTCTATTTTAAAAAGTGATTGAAACACTTAAGATATATAATAAGGAACTGAAAGTATCTCTCTGTGGCATCGTTGAAGGATTAGTGATCTGAGTGGTATCTAAAATGCAACAGAAATGCTGAAAACAATATAATCAAATTAAGATGAAAATCATAATATAAAACAAAATGAGAAGTCACTAAGGGTACTTCTGGGGAATAATTCTGGGAAATGATACTGACCTAATATGGGTTTCTCTTCAGCAATGCCAGGGCACTCTTGAGAAGTTTTAAAAAGATATCTTAATCCAGAAGGAGAAATATTATTTATGAGAAAAAATTTTATAGCAGACATTCTTTTATGCTTTTTCACGTTCTAAAACAGCTGTCATCATACTACAGTCCGTGGACCAAATGTGGTCTGTCACCTGTATTTGTAAATAATAAAGTTTTATTGGAGCAAAGTCACATTCATTCAGCCACACATTGCCTATTCTACTTCCACGGTACTAGACAGAGCTGAATATTTGCCCCAAAGACCCTGTGGAGCCTAAAATGCTTACAACCTCGTCTTTTAAGATAAAGTTTGCCAGACTGTGTTCTAAAACATACTTTTATAAACACAGGTTAGGAATTTGCAAATTATGGAATAAAAGTAAAATTAATATAGTTTATCATGTTGTTAGAGGATTAAGTATTGAACCTTTGACTTTTACTTTTTCATCTAGTTAGGCCTTATACATTCTCTTTCGTGTTTTTCTTATATAAAGAGAAGTTGTTTAAACATCTTTAATTATTTTTCATGAAAACACAAATCAAATTTAACCTCTTTGGATACAGGCAGCCTGTGTTATGCATTCTTTGTTAATTCTTTCATTCAGATATTATTTTTGTGAGCATCTGACTAACTGCAAAGCAATTTTCTTGATGTTAAGAATATAGAAATGAATCAAAGAGAAAAGACATCCCTGCCTTCACTCTGCTTCCTTTTATTATGTAGCCCAGGCCACACGGGGCGCTGCACTATGTTCATGAATGACTGACTACATTGCTGAGCGATACATAATGGCTTCAAAAGGCATAGCTTCCTTGAGGGGAGATAAGAGAGGAACTCTTGAGAAATCATCATAAAGACTGCATCTTTATGTATGTACAGAATCCTCCTGTAATGCAGGAGACCTGGGTTCTATCTCTGGGTTGGGAAGATCCCCTGGAGAAGGGAAAAGGTACCCACTCCAGTATTCTGGCCTGGAGAATTCCATGGACTGTATCACTGATGGGGTCGCAAAGAGTAGGACACGACTGAGCGATGTTCACTTCACTCAGTCAAAAACCAAGAAAAGCCTAACCTCTTTGAGATGTTTACCCATGAGATGTTTTATGGGAATAAAATTTTTGCCAACCCAATATTTGGTTGGCCAAAAGTGTGTTTGTGTGTTTATGTGTGTGTGTGTGCATGCTAAGTGACTTCAATCACGTGTGACTCTTTGTAACACTGGACTGTAGCCCGCCGTGCTCCTCTGTCCATGGGATTTCCCGGGCGAGGCCACTGGAGTGCGTTGCCATTTCCTCCTCCAGAGGATCTTCCCGAACTAGGGATCGAAGCCATCTCCCACACTGGCAACTGGATTATTTACCACTTTGCCACCAAGGAAGCCCCCCATAAACACATACGTATTTAATGTCTGTTTCTGTTGACTTACAGAGAAATACACTTAACACATACGGGGCTAGAATTCTCTGAAACATGAACGTAATTTAAAAAATTAAGACTATTTATCATATCTAAAGCAATACTTGCATCTGAATTAAGGAGAAAAATTTGCTCATTTACCTCAAAAAACTGTCCTGTTGGAATTTCTACAAGTGAAATGTTGGAATTCTTACACACATATCCACTAACTACTTTTATTTATTTTGATGCATTATTTCTGACAGGTTTTGTGTATATAAAAAAATTAAACGCAGCTAAATAGCAAAATAAAGAATCTTTCAACGAGTTTTCAACCTACCACAACTCCACTTCTGCCAAAAGGAATATTCAAATTATCACTATTACTACACACCTAATCTTTTGCTTTGACGTCTGGAATGTTAATTTACCACACCATGTCAACCTGGCTATTTGCTTTTCAGATAAAGATGATCGCCAAATAAAAATCTCCTTTAGACCCCAGCTCTGAACATTAGGAAATCAATGAATATTGGATTTAAAAAGTCATATTTCTCAGACTGGGAATCATTTGGGAATTGGTGGGGAGACTACATGCTTACCTTTCACTTTACAGGAAGTGGATTTTATTTGTGAACAACTGTACATTGCCAAAACTTTGGCTTTTGCCCTCTTTTCCAAATGATGTTTATCCCTGTGGCCATTATGAAGGATTGCTTTGCCATTTTAATAATCAGATCTGCAAATTTCCATTTGGCATCAAATCCAAACAATCCGATCTGCCAGTGATTGACATCTCTGCTTGTGCATCAACATCTATTAAACCAGATGTTTTACTTCTTCTCCTGCCAAGAGTGAGCATCTCTTTATGATCAATTGTCAAGGCAAGTCTGTCAATCAAGGCATTGCTAATGTTTACATAGAAGAGCGTAAGCCATTCAACTGCAGTCACGCTATACCATCCATTTAGACTGTCACCATTTTTAAATTAGATTTTTTTCAAGAAGAAAATCAGTTGAAGCTTTCCCTGAAAATATCTGCTAATGTCAAAAAGTGCCTTTTGACCCTGAACAATATAATCTTCTAAATGCAATCAAAATGAAAGTCTTGTTTATGTGAGGGACTACCAGGAGCAACAAGACTGCTAGTGACTCTGAAAGTTTCCATAGTTTCCTCTTAAATTTAGATCCTGCAACAACTTTTCTTTTTGAAAAGCACATTTCCTTCTTGGTAAAATTAGATGGCGCAAAAATTTGGAAACAGTGCCCAGCTAATAATCTTCTATAGTATCGTATTCACGTGCTTCTTCCCAACATAAAATAATGCATTGTTTAATGAGTGCAAATGGATAATGTTTTAACGTGGCATGGAACTACTCTGATGACAATATCAACAAGAAAACAACATCAACAAGAAAATATTATCTCCTACATTTAAAATATACTAGCCTTCTTCAAAGACTGTTGGCAAATAATAAAGGTGGATAATTTTTCCCTTGGGAGAATACTTCATAGTTATCTGAAGGGGCCTTTATAAAACATTTAGTTCAAACCTCATCCTGAAATGAAATATAACCACAGTAGAAACAAATTGTTTGTTCTGGAATATTTTAGGAATAGTAAGAAAACCTTTAATCTCAACAGTCAAATATTGCACTCAGTGATTTTCAAAATCCCAACAACTTTCGGAGTGTATTCTATATATATGTATATGTATGTGGTGTTTCAGTTGCTCAGTTGTATCTGACTCTTCACGAGCCCCTATATGTTTATGCAAAATTACTTGAAGGAGTACAAGGGAATAAAAAATTGATACATATTCTCAAAAGAGCATGGAATGAAAACACTTAAATATCAAATGAGGTTTAAGAATATTATGTTCAGAATCAATGAGTGGCATATGTGTGTTACTTCATTAACATTAAGCTCATTTACTCACTTATCACATCAAGAATCAGTACTGGCTGAAAACCTCTGTCAATTTTTAGCAGTACTTATGAAAGAAGTCAAGGATTGTACTCAGTTCTGAGATAACTGACAGATGAGAAAGGTTGCCTCTCTAGCAACGTATCTTTTAGAGACAGAATCTGGGAAGTGATGAACCAAAGTATGACACAAAATAATGCTTCTTTCTAACCCCATACATTTAAAGTAGCAGAGTAATAAAACGTGGCAAATTGGAGAGCTTGGTGATGTTACTTTTCTTGGCCTTTCCTGTTTATGGCACTATCCCCCTATGCTTTTCACTTCTTTTCTAGACAATGGCAGATCAGCCAAATTCTTTCACAAGAATTAAATCCAAAATAAGAAAGTAGATCAGCAAAACATATCAATCCACATGCTCTGATTAGTTACATGAACGCTTTTAAAGGTTATCTGTATTACCATCATCCGAAGAATGGATAAATAAGATTTATACATATATATATTAATATTTATATATATGAATATATATATATGAATGATGGAATATTACTCAGCCATAAAAAATAACTGATGCTATTTGCAGCAACATGGATGAACCTGAAGATTGTCTTACTAAGTGAAGTAAGCCAGACAGAGAAAGAAAAATACCCTATGCCATCACATAAGTAAGTAAGTGTTAGTTGCTCAGTCATGTCCAACTCTTTACGATCTCATGGACTGGAGCCTGCCAGGCTCCTCTGTCCATGGAATTCTCCAGGCAAGAATATGGGAGTGGGTTGCCATTGCCTTCTCCTGGGGAATCTTATCAACACAGGGATTGAATCCAGGTCTCTTACACTGCAGGCAGATTCTTTACCATCTGGGTCACATATGGAATAAAACATGATATAAATGAATCTATTTACAAAAAATAAATAAATTCACAGATGTAGCCAAAAAACACAGTTACCAAAGGGGAAAGGAGTGGAGAGAGATAAATTAGGAAGTTGGGATTAACACAGACACACTGCTGTATGTAAAATTGATAATCAACAAGGAGTTATGGCACAAGGAACTATACTCAGCATTTTGCAATAACCTATAAGAGAAAAGACTGGAAAAAGAATACATGTGTGTGTGTGTGTGTGTGGTGTAACTTAATCACTTTGTTGTACACCTGAAACTAAAGCAACATTGCAAATCAACTATGCTTCAATGTAAAAGAACAAGAGATTAAAACAAAAAAAAATGTCTAGCTGTATAGATTTCACATGAATGGATTCATGTAAATCCATTCAGGTGAAGTACAGCAGGTAAGGTTTAGTAGAACTGTGGGTAAACTGAGTCTTAGTGGCAGCAAAGCATAAATTATGTCCAAAAAGAGCAAAGCTCTTCAGAGTCTCAACAAAAGTGTAAAATTATTTCAGACTTCTGCCAGCGTATTTCCCTTAGCAGGGCACAGCTCACAGTGAAAGATCTGCAGAACGGCCTCCACAAAAACCTGACTGATGGCAGCAGAAAGAGAACATCTGCCAGGACCCACGACGTTCACCCTTTGTCTTTAAAACATACTGCTTCTCCCTAGGGGTGGTTTTACACCTGTAAAGAGAGACACTTGGAGAAGGGAATAGCAACCCACTCCAGTATTCTTGTCTGGATAATTCCAAGGACAGAGAAGCCTGGTGGTCTACAGTCCATGAGGTCACAAACAGTTGGATGCGACAGAGCACACACAAATATAAATACTACTTAATTTGGTTTTACTTTACATATAGTCAGAGAGGCCTTTGTATGTGGAGGACTAGAGAAATTACTGAGAGATCTAAGTTAGCGAAGGTTGTCTAGAAGGGTCGTGAAACTGAATGAGCCTCTTAAAGAACACTGGTGGATGATGGATCAGAAGACAGAAATCTGGGCTAGGCGGATGTTGTCCTAAGATCACCGGCTATAGAGAACATTTTTTTATTGATTGTTCTACAATGTGGGGTTAGTTTCTGCGGTACAACAGGAATCAGCCATGTATGTCCATGGATCCCCTGTCTCTTTGCCCTCCCTCCCAAGCCCCTTCGTCCCACCCTCTGGGTGGTCACGGAGCACCAGGCTGAGCGCCCACCAGCTGTCTGTCTCACACGGGTCGCGGATGCGCGTCCATGCGGCCCCTCGGCTCGCCCATCCCCCCCCCAAGGCCGCGCGTCTGTTCTGTCTGCGCCTGGTTTTCTGCCCTGCACATGGTCTCCACGGCACTACTTTCCCAGATTCCACGCTTACGCACTCGCATGGGATATTCGTTCGTCTCTGACTCACTTCACTCCGTATGACAGACTCTGGGCCATCCACGCCTCTGCAAACGGCCTAGGTTTGTTCCTTCTTATTCTGGGCACGCTTTGGAAGGTGAGAAAGACCTGCAGCTTGTGTTGTCTTCCTCTCTGCAGTAGCTTCCCATTGCAAAGTAGTAATGGGAGGAGGTGTCTCCCTGAACTACAGACACAGAGAGAGAAGTGAAGCTTTTGTGACAAAATATGCATTTGTGATTCTTGAAAAAATATAAGGTAGGACAGTTCCTCTTGGTCATTAGTTGGTGTGATTTTCTTTCTTTGTTGCATCCATGAACCTAGAAACGGTGAGAAAGGCAGGAAGAATGACAGGCTCATGAAACATATTCATGACATAAGCTTTAAAAGGCCATTTGAGTGGTTCAGAACAAGTAAGAGATTTATGCCCAACTTAGTAAACAAGCCAATCAAAAAGTATGAGTGTATTGAAACACGTTCTTTTTTTCTTAAATGCTTGTATACTTTTGCGATTGCCTGATAGTCTTCACTTGGCCCAGATACTCCATAAGCATTTTTTATATTAATCTTTTCAAAACAAAACAAAACAAAAAAGAAAAATATTAAAGGTTACAAATAATCTGAGGAGGCTGAGTCTTTTTCTGGTTGTTTCTCCAGAAAACTTTTAGTGACAGGAAGTTATTTATACATATTTTTTGTCCTCAGCACCTGAAATGAAATGTCTAACTCATTTCAGGTATAGAGACTAGGGATTTATCTTTGTGTGTGCTAACAATGCTCTGTTTAGAGACCTATTTCAAATCACAAATACATAAATTTTTATGTTTGAGATATCTTTCAGTGAGAAATAATAATTTTAAAATAATAATAATAATAATTTTTCCTTCTCTGTGGGCAATTAATTGATTCCAATATACTTTTTGCAGTAAGGAAAAAAAAATGAAAATACAAAAATAACTTCAAAATTACTGAAGAAAAGATTATTAAATTTTAGGGATCTAATATACAGCATGGTAACAGTAGGTAACAACACTGTAAATTTGCTAAGAGAGTAGATCTTAAAAGTTCTTACAACACAACCAAAAAAGGTCATTATATGAGGTGATGAATATATTAACTAACCATATTATGGTGCTCATTTCACAAAATATGTGTGTACACATTTTGTACGTACATCATGTTCTCTGCCTTAAATTCATGCAGTGTTGTTTGTTAATTATATCTCAGTAACCATAAAAAAATTACTGAAGGAAAACCCAATAACATAACTAATATTTAAAATTTTAATCTAAGAAACTTTTCATGAATTATAAAACATTCAAATATAAACCATTATTTTAAAATAATGTGATATACTCGATGTATTGATGTGGAAAGATTTTAAAGGTATATTTGACTCAAATAACTTAATATTAAAGGGTATCAAAAGAATGTATGTGAATATACTTTGTGTGTATACTTTAAATAAATGGGAAATTTCTAAAAGGGTATTCAAGAAATTATTTTTCTGGATTTATACAGGATATCTATTCTTGAAAAACTTTAATTTCATTTTATAATATTCATGCATTATTTTTGCAATAATAGTCAAATCAGTAAAAACTAGAACTGGTTATATCAACTCTAAGTGCAATGCTAGTATCATTACTGAGTAACTTGCATTTGTCACATCATTTCTCTGCTAATAATTACAATTATGGGAAATGTTCTGAAAGAAACCAAAGAAATGGAAAAAAAATTTTTTAAATAAGAGAATGAGAACACGTTTTTATCCATGTGTACAATGAGTTTTGTGCAGGTATGGTTTGAGTATGTTGACAGAAATAATCAATTCACTTTTAAAAATTCAAAATTAATTGACTTAAAAATAAAATCAAATGAGTTTTATGAGTAATCAGGGCCTCTAAGGTCCTGTCTCCAGAGGCTCTGAAATCAGAATACTTAAGGTAAAAACAGGCCCAAGTGGTTTGACTTACCACTGTCCAACATAAGTAAATGTCTAAGACAGCAGGGGATAAACCCCAGAAAATCTATAAAATGCTTCCAAAAACAGTTTTCTGCATCTAAGTCTGATTGTTGACAAAAGCTTTTGTTTTCATAATAATTCCACTTGGTATAATTTGGTCCTTGTTTTATCTGTAAGAAATTTTCCAGTGCCTCTAAACCAGTTCTGGTCTGTTTCTGTCTTTACTTCCCAAATTCTTCTAAGTTTTCTGTCTCCTTCAATTTGCAGGCATGCTTTGTGAAACTCATCGTGCCTTCAGGAGCCCACCTAGGGATTCAAAACATAAGATCAGGTTCCACTTGTCATCAAAGACTTAGTTTGGAAAGTGGCCCAACTTCAATAAGGTCCTGGTTTACCAACCACACAGCTTGATTCGATTGTTAGCATGGTGATGCTTCAGTCACCAACTGGTTGCCAAGAAGAATCAAGAATCATCGCAAACCCTGGCTGTCATTTTCATCAGAATTCCCAAGAAGGGATGAAAAATGAGGAGCAGACTCACAATGCCCCTGAGCTCCTGAGGTCCATGTGAAGCCTGAGTCAAGCAAAAGTTTTTTACCCCACATTTAGCTGAGTCTGTCCAGAGGCGTGAGAGGGTGGAGAGAGTGGGGAAGAATGCTTTGTTCCAGAGTCTTCCTCATGCCTGTGGCAACTGTTAGATGCACCTGGGGAAGATGAAGGCAGACTCCAATCCAAGCCATCTCCATCAGAATTCTACCATGTTGCAAAACTGGCCAAGCAATTTAACGCTCACAGGACAAATTTCCTAGACTCATTTATGGCCTCCTGAGCCACAAATGGGAAAGAGGGTGCTCCTGCTGGAAAGTTAAGGTATAATGACTCTCCTGGGGCAAAATTCAATACAACATAAAGTAAAAGTCAATAATAAGACATCCATTGTTGCATCAATGGTGTTGAACTATGATTATTCTGTCACTCACTCTTTGAGTAGAGATCTGCAATGAAGCCGTGATTCTATTTTTATTCTTTATTTTTGTTTGTTTCATCATGTTTTGATTTTGGATGCCCTGGTGTTTAGATCATCAACCTGAGCGAAGGCCTGAGTGGCTGAACATCTTTTAAAACATTTTGCAAGTTCTTAGATTTGGGGCATATATAATGGTTTATTTATTTATTTATTTTAAAATTTTTATTTATTTATTTTTAATTACAATACTGTATTTGTTTTGCCATACATTGACATGAATCAGCCACAGGTGCATATATAATGTTTTAAAATGGCTAAACTTTCTTTTAAAAAGTGAACTCATCTTTCTCCATTAGACTAGGTCTGTAAGAGTCATATAAAAAGGTCATTAGCATCATTCGTGTTGCTCCTTTTCTTTTAGCAAATCCTGGGTGAAAGGATAACATCTAACAGCCCTACAGCACTTACTACATGTCAGAAATTCTTCCAGGGACTGTGCAAGTATTTAAACCATTAACCCTTCCAACAACCCTGTGAGAAAGGCACTGCTGTATTTCTCACTTCACAAATGAGGAAACAAAGGCAAAGAATGGTCAAGCTGATTAAGGTCGCACAGCTGAGAAGTAACAGCTGCAGACCCCAGCACCAGTAGTCACTGCTCCAGACAGAGATCCTCTGTGGGAGGCAGGATAGACCTTCCCCCAAAGAATTCTTGTCCTTTATAAGCTTGAGGACTGATCGCTGGAAGGACTGGTGCTGAAGCTGAAGCTCCAATATTTTGGCCACCTGATGCAAAGAGCTGGCTCGTTGGAAAAGACCTCGATGCTCAGAAAGATTGAACGCAAAGGGAGAAGAGGATGACAGAGGATGAGATGGTTGGATGGCATCACCACTTCAATGGACATGAATGTGAGGAAACTCCTGGAAATAGTGAAGGACAAGGAAGCCTGGTGTGCTGCATTCTATGGCGTTGCAAAGAGTTGGACACAACTTGGCTACTGAACAACAACAATGCACTTGTAAAGACAGGGAAGAACACAAGAATGAAACAGAAACCCTAAATTAGACACTCAGCAATTTAGACTCTTAGCTTCTGGGCATCTAGATACGTTTCTCACTGGAGAAAGTGAGACCAGGGACTCTGTATTATACAATTTTGCATAATAAGCAGCACTTTTCATGAAATTCAGGGCAAGCACTGATAAATGCTTATGGAATCAGTTTGGACACTGCCCTCCTTAACCTTGCCTGTGAGCATGTCCCCTCTGCTTATCTGTGCCAATTTCCTAGGGTTCTGTGTCTGCTCCTCGGTAGGAATGCAGCCTTGGACTGTGCAATTCACTAGTTCTGTGCCGCCTACACAGATTGCCTTGTGAAGTCAGTGTCCCAACCTCTGAAATTATTCCTCTCCTACCTTTTCATTAGTAGTTGGAAAGAGATGTGATTAATGGGATGGTGAATTTAATATTTTACTCTTCTGAAAGTATTTTGTTATTGTTCTTGTTAATTATTTGTTAAAAAAAAAAAAAAAAACCCTGTGATGAGACTCTGATGCTTGTATTTAAAGCACAAAAGCAAGACGACAAAGAGGAAAGGTTTGAGTGAGAAACCACATATCTGATTTCTGGAATCAGGCAGTATGGTCAGTTCTTGACTCTGCCTACTCATGTAAGTAGTATCCATTTCTGAGGACAATTGCAAAGGAGTTCTGACACTTGAGCTGCCTTTTCAGGCTGACAATCAAACAAGCGATTGCAGTCAAGTCGTGACTTATTACTCCGCCCCTACAGCTGGGTTTGGTGCTGAGTATTAATAGATCCAGTTGAACAGTGCCGGCCCTCCTTTCCTGAATATGCAATGCTTCTGACCTTTGTGGATGCTGTTCTTTGGCCTGGATAACTTTCCTCCTGCTTGACCACAACCCCCTAAATCCAACCGTCCCCTTACACTGAGTACTGCTATGGGCAAGACACAATTTCAATAGGAACTCATCCTCAAAGTAGTAAAAATGTATTTCGTTTGTGGCCATGTCATACTTATCTCCTAAGTGTCCCCGTAAGGACCAGAGTGTACAGCCACATCACAAATGGACAAAGAACTGATTTCTGTATGGAGTTTCTGAACATAGAGTGTGATTTTTACCTTGGTTAATTTTTCACGTGTATTTATTCTTTGCCTTATATTTGCCATTCTCTAAATCAATTGTATCATCTTTCTGGAGCTATGTGAACACTGGGCTTCCCAGGTGGCACAATGGTAAAGAATCTGCTTGCCAATGCAGGAGACATGGGTTCGATTCTTGGGTTGAGATCACCTGGAGTAGGAAATGGCAAGCCACTCCAGAAATCTTGCCTGGGAAATCCCATGGACAGAAAAGCCGGGTAGGCTTCAGTGCATGGGGTTGCAAAAAGAGTTGGACACGACTGAGTAAATAAACAACAATGAACAGTGAACTCTGCATTATGAAATCAATGGAAAAAAAGAGAAATTTAAAGAAAATTATTTTATTTTACTGCATTTTACAAAGGGAGAAAAGAGAAATATACTCAAATTGCCTAAAAAAATAACCTGATTTTATGTCACTTTGCCCAACATGGGCTGCTACTGAAGATATTTTAATTATTGAAGATAAATAAGAAACAAAAGCCAAATATCTTCTAATAGTGTATTTCAATTTAAGTCTATGCTGTACTTATTAAATATTTGCTATGACCTATTTAATACTTCCCTGATAGCTCATTGGTAAAGAATCTACCTGCAATGCAAGAGATCCAGGTTTGATTCCAGGGTTGGGAAGATTGGATGGAGAAGGGATAGGCTACCCACTCCAGTATTCTTGGGCTTCCCTTGTGGCTCAGCTGGTAAAGAATCTGCCCACAATGTGGGAGACCTGGGTTCAATCCCTGAGTGGGGAAGATCCCCTGGAGGAGGGAAAGGCTACCCACTCCAGTATTCTGGCTTGGAGAATTCCATGGACTGTAAAGAGTTGGACACGACTGAGCAACTTTCACTTCACTTATGACCTATTTACATTTTAGGTATTGAAGAAAGAGGTGAATAAGTTCACAATGGAGATTAGAAAGAAAAAAGTAACAATGAATCTGATTTAATGTGCTTTCATAAATGTAAATTTTCAAAAATCAAAACTAACCTGTAACGGAGGCTGAGTTCTGCTGTCTGTACCTTTGGAAGGCCCTCTATACTTGAAGTGGAAAAGACCCAAAGACACGAGGGGTGGATACTCGAGTAAAAGGGGAATGTGAAGCGGAGAGAGAAAGGCCGAATAAAAGCTCTGTCCTCTGATTAGGACCTTCAGTGACACCCCACTGATGCAGAGGATACAAACCCACCTCGAGTATGGCTCCTGAGTGATTCCTGCCGGATTAGTTATCAGTTATCTTCAGGGCATAAGAGAATGAAGAGGGAAGGGAACCAGGTCAGGAAAAAGTGGCAAGCATGTCAAGAAGGATGAAAGGAAGGCAAGAGGAGAGGAAGGGAAGAAAGGAGGGAGTGAGGAAGGAAAAGAAGGAAGAAAAATGTCTCTAATTGAAACGTACACTTGTAATATGTCCCTTTACTGCCAACTGTGAGCTAATTCCTCTACCTCTTCATTTTCCCACCATTTCATCAGAAAGCCCTTCTGAGAAAAGTATTCCCTTTTGGCAGTCTTGATGTAAAACTTTTTCCCTCTCCTTTGGTGCAAATAGATAAGCCTACCTGGAGCCTATTTGTTCAGGTGGCTTGGAATGAATCCCGTATGAGCGCCTCCTCCGTGGAGACATGGCTGACAGTTAGGTCATTCCCTCTTCTAGTTCCTGTATTTTGGGAGGTCACTCATGCAGCAGCTGTAGCCACTCACAGAGTGTTCAAGAGGCGCTCCTCCAGGTGCCATTCCCCAGTTGTGTTAATGTTTTCCTTCCATATCCTGTGTACTGATCAGGTCTTGCCAAGTATAATATTCTCCTTTCATGTAGAAAATAATTTTCAATCCTCGTATCCATCTGAGAATGACCTAAGAACTTTCTAGAACAGATGATAATTTTGCCAGTGTGAAAATATTCTCTTTGGAGGTGATGCTTATAGACATTCTTACATGTAGATTTTCAGGTGCTTCATTTTATGAGTGAAGACAAATCATTTATGAGAAAAAAATTAGGAGGAGAGTGTGGTCATTTTATATTCAGAAAGGTGTGTTAGGATAACTGAGATTCTGGCAATTTTTCAAGAAAATAAACTGCTTTATGGAAACAAAAATGTATGTTGTTACTAGAACTGAGTAGAAGGTCAAAGTCCATTCAGAGAAATAAGAAAAGAAAATTGAGTTAACAGATCTTGGTGTCTAGGTGAGAGTGACTCCATCCTGCTCAGTTTAAATTTCCCTGGATTAAGAAAGGACTAATCTCAGAGCCTGAGATAGACTTTGACCCATGCACAGGAAGCAAGCGGCCAACAGCTGTGGAAAATGAAGGACTAGTATGACTGGGATCATATTTCTTTGTGTAAAATAAAGATAAGCCACACATGCTATGGCCATCACAGTCTCTTAGGTACTCTGGAAAAGATTATCAATAAAGCTGTCCAAACATCCATATTGAAATTAGGTCTACAGAATCTAAAAAATAATATTCATGTATTGGTGTGGCAAAGCATAAACTACTCTGGGTAAGGAATGAGAATGACTTCACCAGGGGAAGGGAACCCAAATGTAACATGAATCAATAAAGCAGACATATTTCATATGAACTCTATTAACACAATGCTTTGAAAGTGATGTCTTAGTTTATTATTTACATGGAATTATGAGCCTGCCATGACTCCACAGCATGAAGTTTCATGAAATTCATTTCTTAGTTTCTATTATCCTTAGAAACCAAAAATAATACAAAAGGAGAATTTAAAAGAAATAAAAGGTCACTTGAAAGTTTCTTCAATTCAGAAGCAATAAATATCATTTCTAGTTTCTTTCTGTTGCTTATATGTTTAATACCATATCCAGAATTTGGGAATCATCTTTCGAAACATTAACATTTTGTTAAATTATGATGTTAAATGAATCCAGCATTATGATTGAGTGCTAATAAGAATGTTTTCCTATCAGCCTTTCAGATTAATTTTCATTTTTTCTGATAAGAAAATCCTTACGAAACGTTACTCTACAAAAAGGCAAATGGCCAATTGTGCATACTATAATCACAGATAGATTTCACTTAAAAACCATTACTTAATATATAAAATAAAGCATCAGCATAACATAAAACAAAAATAAGAACATTTTAATTGTGTTAATTTATATTTTTCAGCCAAGTTATATTGAGTAAGTATCTACTATGTGCCAAGTTATATTACTATCTTGCTTATATTCTTTTAATAACTTCTCATTGTCATTAGAATAAATGAGGATATTCTTAACATTTCCTCCAAGATCTAACCTGAACACATGCATTTCTCTCACTATTTGTCAGCAAGCAGCTCTCCTTTCTGTTTCTATAAATCCCCAAAGTCCAGAGTTTTTGCACTTACTGTTACGTCTCGCCTCTTGGCAACATCCATCCCCTCCTTACCCCACTTGCCTAAACTTCTGCTCCTAGAATGACTGATTGTTTTTCATACTTTACAACTGAACTCGTGTTATTTCTTCCAAGTGGCCTTTTGGCAGCCCTCATTTAATTTCTGTCTTGACTTTTGTCATTAATTGATTTTTCCCCCATCGTTTGTTTACTTGCATTGTTTTTCACTTTCTCTACTTTGAGGGGAAGAATTTTTAGATTTTGTACTTATTTTATTCTGAATGCGCCAAATAGTGTCTGTCATAAAGTAGATTATCAATAATACATTTTGCATGTTCTAGATGCTAGGGATCTAATTGTATACACAGCTGTGGATTTGACTTTAACAGAGTTTAAAATCGCTAATAAATGTGATCCAAGTTTCACAGACACAGTCAAAGAAAGGTATATTGCTGTTTTTGCTGTTATTTATCTACAATACCATCCAGTCTTGCCAAGTGAGAACAGAACTGTACATGTATAGTCAAAACTCTGGCATTATTGCTGTGTGAGTGAGTTTCTCACACAGCAAAGAAGAAAAAAGATATCTAGTTCATATTTATTGCAGAGAAAGAAAGTGTTTAGGCTTGGAATTTTTTTCCAGAAAGTCGTAACTCATTTACAATGTCTCATTGTTTCTAATATGCAAATATACCTTTATTCTTGCTTGACATTTGTTTCATAATCAAGAAATGCTCACAGTTTAAAGACTGCAAGTTTTAGGGGCAAATGTTTTTCTTTATTATCTTAAAGATAGACTTTATTGCATTATATGGGTTAATACAATGTTTATATCATGAATAATGAGTTCAATCCTTCCATTGTTGCATTTCTGAACATTATTTTTTAGATGTAAGTTATAATATCATTCTTTTGAAAGGAGAATAAAGAGATCAGGAGAAATCAGTAATAAAAATATTGCTACATTATTGCCATGATGTTTATGGCTAAAGTTGTATTTGCAGGTAAACAAATATCCAAGTATAAAGTGAAACTTAATTTTGCCATTAAGATGTTTTAATGTGACAATATCAAACAGATATGTTTCTAAAACTTCTCATATTTTCCCACTCGTTAGAGTGAGACTTCTGTAGATTTCCCCCAAATGAAGAAAATTCCTAATGCCTAAACTGTTTGTTTTTACTTTTGTTTATTCTTTATAATTTCTTTTATCATTGTTCATATTTTTGTTCTTTATTTGCTCTATTATTCTAACTTCTAAAACTTACTGAAAACACTGTTACTCATATGCGATAAGTAGTTCTTCAGTCTCCCTTAGGGATTATTGTGGTCATTTTTGTTGTTCAGTCGCTCAGTCGTGTCTGACTCTCTATGACCTCATAGACTGAAGCACACCAGGCTTCCTTGCCCTTCACATTTCCTGGAGCTTGTTCAAACTTACATCCATTGAGTCAATGATGCCATTCAACCATCTCATCCTCTGTCACTCCCTTCTCCTCCTGCTCTCAGTCTTTCCCAGAATCAGGGTCTTTTCCAATGAGTATGGTCATTGACTATCCTCATAGTATCAGGTACATTTGTGATGGTTTTATTCTGTTTGGACCTGTTTTGTACATTTTCTATAGTAGCTCAGATGGTAAAGCACCTGCCTGAAATGCAGGAGGCCTGGGTTAAATCCCTGGGTCAGGAAGATCCCCTGGGAAGGAAATGGCAACCCACTCCAGTATTCTTGCCTGGAGAATCCCATGCACAGAAGAGCCTGGTGGGCTGCAACCCATGGGGTTGCAAAAGTCAGACATGACTGAGTGACTAACACACACGCAGTATATTTTAAGATGCCTGAGAACAGGTAGTGTTTTCCTTCATAGCTGCATTCACTTAACACCTAGACTGGATTCTGGGTCATAGTGTTATTCAGTACATCCTTTGTAAATTTAATGTCTTTGTAGTTTAAGTTCTAAGAACATTACAAAAGAGGTTGTCTTGAGAACCAGCTGTGATGGACCAAACTCTGTTTGGGTTAACAATTGCATTTGATATCAATAAATACTGTTCCCTGATGAGTAAGGCATCTAATTTTTCCTGATGTCAGTATGGAAAAAAATGCCATAAATTTAAACCAATGACATATTAACAAGAGAACTGAACATTACAGTTTACTTAATTATATATTATAACATGTTAAAATACAAAACAGGTACAATTTCCACAAAACATCTCAGTGCCTAGTGACTTTTGAAGAAGCAAAGTTTCTGTAGTGATTATTTTTACTTTGCTTGTAAAATTGCATGTGGTACAAGAAAACTAGCTTGTTTTCCTCTTTAGGCATAAGATTGCCAAATACACAAACAGTTGCTTCCAAGCTATGTTTTTTCCAATTTACTGTCACTTTATTTTAGACTTATATCTGTTCAGATTATCAGTTCAGTTCAATCACTCAGGTATGTCTGAATCTTTGCGACCCCATGGACTGCAGCACACCAGGCTTCCCTGTCCATTGCCAACTCCTGGTGTTTACCCAAACTCATGTCCTTAGAGTTGGTGATGCCATCCAACCATCTTATCCTCTGTAGCCCCCTTCTCCTCCCACCTTCAATCTTTTCCAGAATCAAGGTTTTTTCTAGTGAGTCAGTTCTTTGCATCAGGTGGCCAAAACATTAGAGTTTCAGCTTCAGCATCAGTCCTTTCAATGAATATTCAGGACTGATTTCCTTTAGGATGGACTGGTTGGATCTCCTTGCAGTCCAAGGGACTCTCAAGAGTCTTCTCCAACACCACAGTTCAAAAGCATCAATTCTTTGGCACTCACTTTTCTTTATAGTCCAACTCTCACACCCATACATGATTACTGGAATAACCATAGCCTTGACTAGATGGACCTCTGTTGGCAAAGTTATGTCTCTGCTTTTTATATGCTGTCTAGGTTGGTCTTAACTTTTCTTCCAAGGAGCAAGCGTCTTTTAATTTCATGGCTGCAGTCCCCATCTGCAGTGATTTTGGAGCCCCCACAATAGTCTTTCACTGTTTCCATTGTTTCCCCATCTATTTGCCATGAAGTGATGAGACCAGATGCCATGATCTTAGTTTTCAGAATGTTGAGTTTTAAGCCAACTTTTTCACTCTCCTCTTTCACTTTCATCAGGAGGCATTTTAGTTCTTCTTTGCCTTCTGCCATAAGGGTGGTGTCATCTAATCATTCTCTCTGCCCCTAGTGTATCCCATCTTTCACATGTCTCCATATTGCCTTTTTAATATCCAAATATAATCATGTAATGTTTCTGTTTAAAAGCTGCCTCCATCTTACTATTTTATGTAGATTTACTCAAAGAAACAAACTTTGAGTAATTCTCACTGGTCACTCTTTCTTGAAGTCACACAAATCTTTTTATTGTTTTATAGAAATATTGATTAGGCATTTCCTGTCTCCCAAACCCTGTACTTATAGTTCATATATATATGCCATGTGCTCAGTCACTCTATCATGTCCAACTCTTTGTGACCCAGTGGACTATAGCCCACCAGGCTCCTCTGTCCATGGAATTTTCTAGGCAAGAATATTGGAGTGGTTTGCCATTTCCTACTCCAGGGGACCTTCCCAACCCAGGAATCTAACTCTCATCTCTTGCATTTCCAGCATTAGCAGTCAGATCCTTTGCCGCTGCATTACCTGGAAAGTCTACACTTTATATTTATCATCATATTTATTCCTTGTAGTGGACACTGCTGATGCCACTGCCAGATACCCTTTCCGCAGGTACCACCCTCTGTTTCAGTGAGGGTAGGATGCTAACGACTAATAAACATTTGCCCTGCATCAAATGGAAATCAGTTTACCCAGGAGGTTACACATTACTCACTCATACTCTTTTATCCCACCATCAGCCAGGGACTGAGGCCTCAAAAGCCAGCTGTCTTGTCTCCAAGTGAGAGTAGCTCTGGAGACTTCATGTTTTTCAAACTCTCCATCTGATCAGACGAAGGCTGGGGCTGATCCCTAGCTGAGACCCATCTTTGCTTAGATTATGTTCCCCTGTCTTATCCATGCATCACATTTTCTGCCTCCTTAGGGAACTTTTTCCACAAAGCACAAAAATCTGTTTCTCTGGCTCAACCTTCAGGAAACTAACTTAAATTATTTCTCACTTGAACGCCATGAAGCTGGTATTGTTATTGTCAAGTTTTCCTATGAGAAACCTAGGGCTTAAAAAAATAAGTTACTTCTTTCTCTATTCTTTCACAATCATTGATATGCTATTTTAGAATAATTGGTAAATTGCTACAGTGGGTCACCAGTACAAATTGTTTTATATTTCATGGAATTTAATATGCCTGTGAATAGGCTGAAGATTAGATATTATATCTTTGAAATCGTTGTTGAAACGAGATCTCAGTTCACCACAAAATCCATTTAGAATTTATTTTATTTTTTAAAATGACATTTATAGACCAGAATTGATCTTTGGCTGCAGGTTTGTAATTTCAGTCCCGAAGTTCCAAATGGATAAGGGCATATGTTTCCATATTTTTACTTTATTTGAGATACCAGATGAAATGATTTAGTGTGTGATCAGCTTGAGCCTCCACTATACCATGGAAACTGGATATTTGTGATAGACAGATGCTGTTGCTTTTGTCCCTGGGAGTCATCTCTCTCCTCTTGTGCACACTGGAAGCACTCAGTTTGTACCACGATGGCTGAAAATGTCAGACTCTTTCCTAGTCTTTCCTGTGACTGGGAATGGTCCTGCGACCTCTTCTTTGGAATTCTGGCAATGTGTCTCTCCTTGGTTGAAAGGAAAGAAAGAAAATCAATAAGTAAGCCCCATCTCTCGTCCCCGGTATGTCTGTGCTCACAGGGACACTCCAGCCATCTTCTGACCACAAAGGATGACAGCTGGTGACAGAGTGACGGTAGAGACCTGGGAGATGGTGAAGGTCAGGGCACCAGATGAACGATAAACATGAGCCCTGAACCAGCTCTGAACTCGCCCCCTCAGATGCTTTTGTTCTGTTACAGAGAGAGAGAGGAGAGTGAGAGAACGCACTCTTTGGGCAACCATTGTTGGTATTCTGTTATCTGCAGCAGAAAGCCTCCTGACTGACATGCTAAGAGAAAAGTAAGTCTCAGATAATTTTAGTGGCTTGATAACTTTTTTTATAGCTTGTTGATGAGAGTGATAGCATTCAGATTTAGGCCACCTGAGACTTCTGTGTAGAGGATTTCTCCTTCTAAGACATCATTGTTCAAGGAGACTGCCACATCTTTCTATAGTTCATGTTAAGCTTCTTTCAAATACTATGTTGACCAAATGGTCCAGAACATCTGGATCACACAGTGATAATAAGCATAGGGAAGAATATTTTGCTGAAGTATTGAAAGTGAGCACCCAGCTTATTTCTCTTTAAAGTATGAAAATAAACCTTTGCTATCTGAAGGAGTTGGACCTCAAAAACTGCATATTTTCCCACCTCCTGTTTACTTTTCTCTTGAAAGGAAAACCATATGAGAGTAGAATAAGGTAATTTAATTCAAATACTGATTCTCAAATTTTTGACACATAGGGGATATTTTCCATATGCAGATTTTTCAAAAGGTACATTTACGTGATCTGGAAAGTTTAGCTCTCTACCTCAGCTCATGTAGTATATAGAAAAAGTGAACAGAAGAATACTTGCCTGAAAATAGTCTCCAAGTTCTTCATGAGAGGTAAATACACATGCATTTAAATAGAGTTTTCTATAAAATCATCAGTGTTGTTAAGTCACTAAGTTGTGACTAACCCTTTTGAGATCCCATGGACTGTAGCCCACCAGGCTCCTCTATCCATGGGATTCTCCAGGCAAGAATACTGGAGTGGGCTGCTGTTTCCTTTTCCAATAACATCACCATACCATTTTCTTTAAAGAACATTTTTCATAATGCAGGTATCCTCTGTTTGAACGTTTAAGTTTGAAAGAGTTAGTGATTTTTATGATCAGTGTGGCATTTCTATTTCTCAGGACTTTTATCTGTGTATTGCAAAATGCCTACCAGTTTTTCTTTCTTTCTTTATTTATTTTAAGGGAGAGAGAGAGAGACCTCTGCATGAAACTCAATAATCATGGTCTTATTACTACAGTGAAATTTCCATCTAATATATCATAGATAATCACTGGTACAGTGAAATGCCAGAAAAGTGTAAATACCCAAGAGGAAATAATTTAGAAGGAAGATATTTGTTAACAGGATGAAATTTAATAAGGGCAAATGAAGTATAAACAGTTGATTATTAGAAAAACTTCAATAGTTTCCCAATCAAGAGACAGCAACTATTTCCTTTGGGAAAAATCAGAATAATTTCAAATGTTCCAAACTAATTTGATTAAAAAAGAATGATGCTGCTTTTTATATACTCCCCTGCAATTTAAAATGCATTACCATGCACATCTTATCATTTGATTGTTACAATTTTCCTGAAGGGTATATAGGTTAGGGATTATTATTTCATTATGTTACAGATGACAAAACTGAGACACTAAAAAAACAAAAAACAAAAAACTTGTCTAGGGTCACAGAAAGTAATTGGAAGATTTTGGTTTAAACTCAATTTCTATTCTACTGTTTCTAAATTCCACTGTTAGAGGTTCTGAACAACTCAACTTGAATAAAGTATAGATTTTTCTGAAGTTTCTATTTTAGTTACTAAGCAAAAGATGCATTTTAAAAAATATATATTTCAGAGCTTTTTGCAATTTTTATTAAATAGAAGAATGCACAAGGTTGAGAATCCAGTTTATTCCCTTAAAATTGAAAAAGAATAAAAACAAGTAAAAGGAGATAAAACTCTACAATGAACTGAAAATATATTATGTATTACTCTAAGTGATGACTACACAGAGCATATACATGCAAAAATTATCAAGTTGGATGCTTAATATTAATATACTTTACTGAGTAAGATTAATCTTACCTAAAAGGTTCAGTTCAGTTCAGTTCAGTTGCTCAGTCATGTCCGACTCTTTGCAACTCCATGGACCGCAGCACACCAGGCCTCCCTGTTCATCACCAACTCCCAGACCTTACTCAAACTCATGTCCATTGAGTTGGTGGTGAAGCCACCCGACCATCTCCTCCTCTGTCGTCCCCTTCTCCTCCCACCTTCAATCATTCCCAGCATCAGGGTCTTTTCCAGTGAGTCAGTTCTTCCCATCAGGTGGCCAAAATATTGGAGTTTCAGCTTCAACATTAGTCCTTCCAATGAATATTCAGGACTTATTTCCTTTAAAGATAGACTGGTTTGATCTCCTTGCAGTCCAAGGGACTCTCAACCCCACAGTATGAAAACATCAATTCTTCAGCACTCGGCTTGCTTTATAGTCCAACTCTCACATCCATACATGACTGCTGGTAAAACCAAAGCTTTGACTGGACGGACCTTTGTTCGCAAAGTAATGTCCCTGCCTTTTAATAAGCTGTCTAGGTTGGTCATAGCTTTTCTTCCAAGAACCAAGAGTCTTTTAATTTTATGGCTGTAGTCATCATGTGCAGTGATGTTGGAGCCCAAAAATATGTCTGTTATTGTTTCCATTGTTTCCCCCTCTATTTGCCATGAAGTGATGGGAACAGATGCCATGATCTTAATTTTTGAATGCTGAGTTTTAAGCCAACTTTTTCCACTATGCTCTTTCACTTTCATCAAGAGGCTCTTTAGTTCCTCTTCACTTTCTGCCATAAGAGTTGTGTCATCTGCATATCTGAGGTAATTGATATTTCTCCCAGAAATATTGACTCCAGCATATGCTTCATCCAGTCCAGTATTTCTCATGATGTACTCTGCATATAAGTTAAATAATATGGATGATAATATACAGCCTTGTCTACTCCTTCCCTGATTTGGAACTAGTCTCCTGTTCCAGTCCATTTCTAATTATTGCTTCTTGATCTGCACACAGATTTCTCAGGAGACAGTTCAGGTTGGCCTGGTGTTCCCATCTCTTGAAAACTTTTTTTACAGTTTGTTGCTATCCACACAGTTAAAGGCTTTTGCATAGTCAATGAAGCAGAAATAGATGTTTTTCTTGAACTCTCTTGCTTTTTCAGTGATCCCGTGGATGTGCCAATTTTATCTCTGGTTCGTCTGCCTTTTCTAAATCCAGCTTAAACATCTGGCAGTTTATAATTCATGTACTTTTGAAGCCTGGCTTGGAGAATTTTGAGCATTATTTTGCTAGTGTGTGAGATGAGTGTAATTGTGTGGTAGTTTGAGCATTCTTTAGCACTGCCTTTCTTTGGGATTGGAATGAAAATTGATCTTTTCTAGCCCTGTGGCCACTGCTGAGTTTTCCAAATTTGTTGGCATATTGAGTGCAGTGCTTTCAAAGCATCTTTTAGTTTTGAATAGCTCAACTGGAATTCCATCACTTCCACTAGGTTTATATTCATTGTGATGCTTCCTAAGGCCCATTTGACTTCACATTCCAGGATGTCTGGCTCTAGGTGAGTGATCACACCATCGTGATTATCTGGGTCATGATCTTTTTGTAGAGTTCTTCTGTGTGTACCTTAGAAGTTAAATAAATATTATATATATGTATATGTGCATAGTAATTGGTATATATATGTGAATATGTATATTTTTTTCTTTTACTTTATAATGATTTCATGCATACATGTAGAACTATTCTGTGTATAACCAATGGCACCTCACTCCAGTACTCTTGCCTGGAAAATCCCATGGATGGAGGAGCCTGGTAGGCTGCAGTCCATGGGGTCGCTAAGAGTCAGACATGACTGAGCAACTTCACTTTTACTTTTCACTTTTGCTGGGGTCCAGCCCCAGTGGATCCAGGGTAATTCAAAGGGAAGACGGAGTAGGCATCCTAGGAAAAAGCTATTTAATTAGAAATATAAAGAGAGATTAGAAAAAAATAGTGTAGTAGGAAATATTAGTGGGGAAAAAGAGGCTGAATAACTTGGTTTACATGGAATACCAATAAAACTTTGAGACAAGAAGCTTGCACCACCTACATAGGCCACAAGTGTCTTTCCGTTCTCCCGAAGGAGAGGAGGCACTGAGGCCTCCTCAGTCCGATCTCAGAAGCCCAGGCAAAATTAGCAGGCTTGGTGAGTACCCATGCTCCAGATGGGAATTCAGCCAGAAAAATGGAGAACAAGAAAGAAACGACACGGGGAAATCAGTCCTTCCAGAAACTGATCTGTTTTCTTTATTTTCAGGTTTGCTTATATATTTTTGTTATACATGGGGATGAATACAGAGTCATGCAGGGTCAGCAGACCTGACCCTTGTCAAAATCAGGTGCTTCATATAAAATTATACAAAGGTCTTAGGGGTTTTACATCATCTTCTGGCCATGAGGCCTGCTGACATTTTATGGCCCTTTCTAATAACGGTCAGTCAACCAGAAAACTAATTTTTTCTAGGGGTGATTTTTTCTTAAACCAGGAGCCACCCTCCAAATAAAGTTGCATTCCTATAGGGTGAGGGTATAGTCGGTTACAATCAAGAAAGGAATTTACTTAGCTTAAGGTTTAACATGATTAATCTTAAAGGTTAATACTTATTTCTCCTATATGCTAGTTATATTCATTATAAGGGCAGGGAATATGGAGATTTAGCAGCAAATATTGGCTCAACAAATGAAAAACCCTTCACCAATATAATTTCTAATCATCCCACTAATACTATACTAATAATTTTCTGACTTCTCAAAAGAGTCTGTATATAGAAAGTTTATTTTTTTTATTTTTATTATTTTTTTTAATGTATTTAGAATACTTTATTTATAGACTATAGGAACTTATTTTTTAAAATTCTTCTACTGGATGAAAAGGGGAAAAAAAACATTTCAGTATGCCAGTACTAAATAGACCTTAAACTTCTATACTGCTTTAGTTTGGCTTTGTAATCTCCATTCTTGGTTGTTAAGACAAACATTGCTTCTTCCTTCTCCAGACACCACTTCTTCCAAGCACTGCCTCATCATGGTATAGAAAGTTTAAAGCATCTCGTGCCTCTCACAGTTGGGAGGCTGTGAACAATCACATGTGGCCAGATGAACCTGCTCAGGCAGGCTGGAGAACCTTCAGAGGAGTTTGTAAGTTGAAACACTCTTGTCACGCCCAGGAATTTTTATTAACTGGAGCTGCAAGTTAACTCTTTCTCTGAGAGAGGTGGTGGGAGGTCAGCCCCCGTAAGGTCAGAGGTATAAGTGAGAGCAGAAAACAGTAAGGTAGGCACTCTGGTTTTGGGGGTAGATGCTCGGGAACAGGGGGTCTCCTGAGGCTCGATCTTGCTTTTGTGTAATGCCGAGCCTCCTTCCTCATGACCTTTGCCATGGGTGGAGTTCCTCACGCTGGCTCCTGGCTCACTTTCATGCATTGGAGAGGGAAATGGCAACCCACTCCAGTGTTCTTGCCTGGAGAATCCCAGGGATGGGGGAGCCTGATGGGCTGCTGTCTATGGGGTTGCACAGAGTTGGACACGACTGAAGCAACTTAGCAGCAGTAGCAGCAGCAACCTTAATGTGGCAAAAACAACATTGTCCAATGCTCACTTTTTTAATAGGTATAAAGAAATAGTATTTTTAAATTTTGCATATGATAAACAATTCAAGAATATAAAACTCATTTTTATGATATGATATACATGGAATCTTAAAAATAATACAAGTGAACTTACAAAAGAGAAATAGACATAGACATAGAAAACAAACTTATGATTACCAAAGGGGAAAGGTGAGGTCAAGAATTAGAAGTTTGGGATTAACACATACACACTTCTGTAAGAAAAATAATAAGTCAATAAACACCAAGTATACAGCAGTACTCAATACTGTATAGAAACCTACATGGGCAAAGAATCTGAGAAAGGATAATATGTGTATATACATAACTGATCACTTTGCTGTACATCTAAAATGAACACATTATAAATCAACTATACTCCAATATAAAATAAACATTGAAACAAAACATTAATCATGAACAAAATGGTCAATTTATACATACAGCAAAACCTTTTTCAGAATTGTTTTATATTCTCCACTCTAATACCGAGAAGACTAATGAGCACAGGAAAGATGTTTGATAAATATATGCCTTCTGAACAAGTGAAAGAATTTCATAACTACAAGCCAAATCTTGCAAGCCTCATTTCTTTCTCTCTCCCTTTCCTGACTATCTCATACTACACGTGCTTCTTAATGGCGAAGCCACTGTATCCTCTTTGGTCAATGCCCCTCGATGCTCCAAAGATTTCCATAAAGCTACCTTGGCTTGTTCCAACAAAGCATGCGTGCCTACATCCACATTTTTGCTCTTATATGTAAAATGACCTCAGTTAGCTCTAAGAAGGGGATGGGTAAGGGGAGTGTATGTGTGTGCGCAAGTGTGTGTGTGTCCGTGCTTGTGTGTGATTGTTTGTGTGTGGTAGGGGAAGGTGAGCTGATGACAAATGAGATAATAGTTACTATACTGCATATAGGGGCTTCCCTGGTGGCTCAGAGGTTAAAACGTCTGCCTTCAATGCAGGAGACCTGGGTTCAATCCCTGGGTCGGGAAGATCCCCTGGAGAAGGAAATGGCAACCCACTCCAGTATTCTTGCCTGGAGAATCCCATGGACGGAGGAGCCTGGTAGGCTACAGTCCACAGGGTTGCAAAGAATCGGACACGACTGAGAGACTTCACCTCACCTATACTGCATATATTACATATCTTAATAATCTTCACAAAACTGCAAAATAAAAATGATCTCAAGCTAATTATTTTGCCAAAGTATGTCCATTTGAATAAAGCTGAAAAGAAAAAGCAGATATGTCTCACTTTGAGGAAAATTTTATTATTATTTGATTATTATAATAATTTTATCCATATTCTACAAAAATTATGGAACTCTTTTTACCTTGGGGCTTTCTAGGTATAGATAGATATCAGAATGTGTGAATATTTTATATGTTTCTAGATGAACATATATATATATACACATATACATATGGTTGGATGACATTATCAAGATGGTTGGATGGTATCATCAACTCAATGGACATGAGTTTGAGCAAACTCTGGAAGATAGTGAAAGACAGGGAAGCCTGGTGTGCTGCAGTCCATGGAATTGCAGAGTCAAGCATGACTAACTGAACAACAACAGCAACAATAAATATATATTCCTCAGACGCTTGCTTGCTTCGCTTTAGTTGTTTCTGACTCTTGACAACCCTATGGACTGTAGCCTGCGAGGCTCTGCTGTCCATGGGATTCTCCAGGCAAGCATACTGGAATGGGTTGCCATTTCCTTCTCCAGGGGAATTTCCCAACCCAGGGATCAAACCCATGTGTCTTTCTTCTCCTGCATTGGCAGGCCATGGGGTCACAAAGAGTCGAACATGACTGAACAACTGAACAGCAACAACGATCTATATTCCTCAGACTATATACATAGATACATTCCCGTAAAAGCAGACTACTCAGTATCCCACAGTTAATTAACAGATTAATCAGGACTAAAATATAGATCTTTCAATTACTATTAATTTCTCTCGCATGAAGTACTAAGGTACTAAATATCCACCCAATAATGCATCACTTCTGCCAAGAGCTAGCAACAGTTTTTAAAAGAATATTGGAAAGAAAAAAACATATAATTTGACGTTAAAAAGTCCATAATGGTGCTATAACTCCAGCCTTCCAAAACATGTATCATAGCCATTTTTTCACTGTTTTTTAATCACATGCATTTTGTCACTTCTCATAGTAGTCACAGTTTTTAAATTGAAATCTCTTTTGTTTGGTTTACTTTTTGTTCTTTAATTCTGGGGACGAGCTTGGCATAGACTCTGTACACAATACTGGTTGCTGAATAAATGAGGAATGAATGGTCCGGAGGATGGAGAGTGGCATTCTGGTCTCCATGATACTAAATGAGGAAGTTTTTATAACCCAGGGAAGCTCTGAGCCAACTTGAAAATATCACCTATATGACAGCCTACTTAAACGATAGGTAAGAACAGCAGCAAGGTAGAAATAAATCTGTCATTCCCACAGTGGCTATCTGTCATTACAAGAGGTACATATATTTTACGCCAAAGGAGAGAGATACGTGCTTCCATTCACTGGATTTCATTTCAAGAAAAAAAAAAAAAAGTGGTGAAATAACTCAGAATATTGGCCAAAATAGACATGTTAGTTTTAATTGAGTTATGTGACTAATCATTTCAAAAAGATTATTAGATTTTGTTACAGTTCTGTTGTGTTTTTCCACACCTTGCAGCTTGTGGAATTTCAATTCCTTAACCAGAGTTTGAACCCATACCCCTGCAGTAGAACTGTAGAGTCCTAACCACTGAATTGCCCAGGAAGTCCCTGCTACAATTCATTTTATATGCTAATTTATAAGAATAGTTTCCCTATCCCAAAAGGAGTGAAGGTGAGGAGACTGCAGATTCCTTCCATTTTTCTTATATTTGGCCAGATCTACCCTTCTTTTCAAAGATCCTTTCTCAATATAGCCTTCCTAGGTGCCTGGTCAATTAAGATCAGATGGACAACCAAGGTGAGTTTCTTCCCAATAGTCAGTGCGTTTGGTGCATGGAGGTCACTGGGCTTGAGGTTATGGATACAGATGTTGGAAACTGTCAAAGAAATAAGACAGATGGAAGGGGCTGATTTTTTTTTTTCACATTTCAACAATAGTAAGGTCATAAGTCTGATTAAGGATTCATAGGCATCTTGGCTAGATTTAATTATAAAAAGCAGTTTGTCAAGTCTCTGGCAAATTTTGCGAAATGCCATTACCATCTGTAATGGCACTGGCAGTCCCTAGCCATGAAAATGAATGCCTGCTTCTTGTGGTTACCATGAGAAATATTAGCACGCGGCTTCACTGGAGGAGAAGAGAAATTAATTCCTGGGTGTGAAATTAAATGAGTGCATGCATGTGTGCATGTTCAGTCACTCGGTCGTGTCCCACTCTTTGAAATCCCATGGATCATAGCGCACCAGGCTCCTCTGTCCACGGAATTTTCTGGGCAAGAATACTGCAGAGGGTTGTCAGTCCAGGAGATCTTCCTGCCCCAGGGCCTGAATCCACATCTCCTGTGTCTCCCGAATGGCAGGTGGGTTCTTTACCTCTGAGCCACCTGGGAAGCCCATAAATGTTGAGGCAGATTCACTATTTTTCTTTTGTGCTTAACAATAGCACTTGCAAAAATTTTATTTGTATATCACTGAACTTCACGCAGGGAAGAGATGTGAATGATGAAAGCCCCACACACATCTACTATAGCAGGGAAAAGGAAGAGAGATTGCATCTTCAAATTCTGTTTTCAAGAAAACAAGCTGCTCCTTTTGAGCTCTCTATAGACCCTCCTGAAGTCTAAAGACTCCAGGTTGCCTCCTTCTAGCCCTGATGCTGATTGAGTTTAAGCACTCAAAGAGTTTGGCAGCTTAAGAATGCCCTCTCTTTTTTCTATTCTGTACACTGCTCTCAAGGCGACCTTCTAAATCCCCAGCTTTACGCTGTATGTGGTTAGCGGGGAAAGTGCTATTATCCTAGTGGGAATAAGAAAGGACCTTCTTTCTATACTCCTTGCTATAAAAACAATCCAGACCTGGACAAAATCCATTTTCTTTCCGCTCTGCCCATTTAGCATGACAGCATCTTCACTACGGCACTGCAGTTGTCATATACAGTTTACTCAGATCCGAAATCTACCGACGACAACACCTGGAAGGATTTTTGTTCTGTTTTGTTTTGATTGTGTTTTTCTTTCTTTCTTTTTGATTCATTTGTAGCTTTACAGGAAAATATTTTGCTTTGAGAACGACTTAAAGCTATACTATGACATGTGAATTGCGTACAGGTTTCTCTATAGCTCCTTTTAGCACTGTGATGCATAATATTCTGCAGTTCTTTCCTATTGTGTTTCTATAGTGTTTCCAAATCTTCATGAATAACTAGTAAATATCGTTGGTCGGTTAGAACTGAGTCATTGTTTCGGACCTAATTTTCCCTGTCCTTCTTATTTCCTTATTCCCCTCCCATTTTCTTTTCCTCTTCCTCCTCCTCCTCCTCTTCCCTGCCTCTTCCTTTTTCTTGGTCTTTCCAATTTTAGCTAGGTATTGTTTCACACAGAATTACATGTATGTGTCTTCTGTATAAGGCTTCTCACACTGGTGTATTTATTACTATCTGTGGAATATCTCCATATGTATACGTGTTTAAAGGTGATGGTTTCTTCCTCCAAACATTTTTCATTGAGTTGAAAAGAATAGCAATACATAAGATTTTATCTGTTGTGATGCCAAGAACAGAGTTACTAAAAGAGATAACTGAGCAAAAGGATGCAGGTAGGGAAACAGATGTCATCAGGCAGGACAGGGTATAGTTGTTGAATGGAGATGAATACGGGACATATGCAAAGGCAGGCTGAAGACAGATTGGGAGAACTTTGCCTGTCAAGTTAAGTGATGTCAAATATTTCCACGTGTCATAAAGCATCACCTATGGATCTTTGATAAAGAGAGGTTCTTACTCAGAGTAGTACTAGCGTTAGTCGCTCAGTTGTGTCTGACTCTGTGACCCCACAAGACAGAATCCATAGGATCCTCCAGGCAAGAATACTGGAGTGGGTTGCCAGTTCTTCTCCAGAGGATCTTCCAAACCCAAGAATTAAACCTGGGTCTTTTGCATTACAGGCAGATTCTTGACCGTCTGAACTCCGGCTTGAATAAAAAGTTCCCATGGGGTGATAATCAGACTCGAGTAGAGCAAATGCTAGCTACAGAGTAGGGAGAGAGAGACTGAAGAGGAAGACCAATAAAGAGGTGATTACAAAGATTTATGCAAGTGAAGGTCTTAACCAGCAGAAACAATACTTGGGCAACTGCCATACACAATACCAGAGACTTGGGGCTGAAGCAAAGACATTTGTGTCCTCACCGTTCCGGAGGCCCGGAAGTCTCAGATTAGGACGTAAGCTGATTTGATTTGTGGTGCGAACTTCTTTCCTGGTTTGTGGACGTCAGCTCTCTGAATGTGTCCTCACATGGCAGAGCCAGAGGGAGCAAGCTTTCTGGTGTCTCTTTCTATAAGGGTACTAACTCTGTAGGGTCAGGGCTCCACCCTTATGACCTCTAACCTTTCATGCCATGTTTATACCTCCAAAGATGCTTGCTCCTTGGAAGAAAAGCTACGAAAAATCTAGACAATGTATTCAAAAGCAGAAACATCACTTTGCAGACAAAGTCCATAGAGTCAAAGATAAGGTTTTTTTCCATAGTCATGTACGGATGTGAGAGTTGGGCCATAAAGAAGGTTGAGCACTGAAGAACTGATGCTTTTGAACTGCGGTGCTAGATTAGACACTTAAGATTCCCTGGGGCAGCAAGGAGATCAAACTCATCAATCCGAAAGGAAATCAAGCCTGAATACTCATTGAAAGTACTGAAGCTGAAGCTCCAATACTTTGGTCTCCTGTTGAGAAGAGCAAACTCATTGGAAAAACCCTGATGCTGGGAAAGATTGAGGGCAGAAGGAAAAGTAGATGACAGAGGATGAGGCTGGTTGCATGGCATCATCAATTTAATGGACATGAGTCTGAGCAAACTTCAGGAGACAGGAGGACAGGGAAGTCTGGAGTGCTGCAGCTCATGGGGTTGCAAAGAGCTGGACACAACTTAGCAACTGAACAACAGCAGCAGCCTCCTGAAGGCTCCATCTCCAAATACAGTTATGTTGGGAGTTAGGGCCTCCTTATGTAAACCTGTGGCAGGGGATGCAATTCAGTTTATAGCTCAAGGGAAGACAGCTAATCTAGCTGCTCCTCTCTTCAGGCCTCTTCAGTGCCACAGTGTCCGAGTTTTGGGGTCATATGTAAATTTATCAGCTCATTCTACTGTTCCAGACACTGGAAAGAACTCTAATATTTGACGAGCTGCATTTAACACTGGAAATAAGCTTGTGCAGTACTGAAATAAGTTTTACAAGTATAAAACAGGGAACTGTTCAGGACGCTGGGAAGGAGGAGGATTCTCCTCACGTGTGCAAAGTTTCACCTTGGTAACCTGATGGATGTTGACACCCCCCAAGCAGCCTCAACAGTAAGCTCCTCAAAGTCTCCAGATTCTGATAAAGAGAACAAGTGGCCTTAGCTCCATAACTCCGGGAAATCATATAGGTTTTTTTTTTTTTTTTTTTAATCTGACTGTGTAGGGTCTTAGTTGCAGCATGTAGGGTCTTTTGCTGTGGTACCTGGACTCTCTAGTTGTGGCATGTGGGATCCACAGAGCACAGGCTCAGTAGTTTTGACTTAGCTGATTCATGACATGTGGGATCTTAGTTCCCAGACCAGGGAATGAACCTGAGTTTCCTGCATTGCAAGGCAAATTCTTAACCACTGGACCGCCAGGGAAGATCCATGTAGTATTGTTTTTATCCCCCATTACAGGAGCTCTTTACAGAGGGAGCCTGAAAATAACTAAGATTCTATGGTTCTAAAACCCCAACTGGGGATGGCTTATTAGTCACATGGAAAAGTTCAAGGTTCCTCCTTCCATGATGATCTGGCAGGAAATCCTGTCTGGTCACAGAACCTACATTTTGTCCCAAGACCCATGCTGAACTGCTTCTGCCTCCTGTCTCTCATTAGGAGAGAAATGGTGGGTGTCTCTGGAAAGGAAACGTGTGCAGTTGGCGGTATGGTTTTAAAGCATGACCTCAAAGCTAAATGCTGGCCTTCACTTCCAGTATCTCTGACTGAAGGTAAATGGTGGTTGGACTGTTTCATTCTAGACATAGTGCCATGCTTGTGAGTCCAAGCTATTCCAAATGCTGATAAGAATCCTGAATCCTTTCAATTACAGGACACACAATCATATATCTATTCTTATATATAAACAGGGATGAATGAGATGGTTTTCTCAACCATTCTGCTGTCTGTCCACATGACCTGCATTTTTAAGACCTCTGTACACTTGCATTCTTCCTAGAATTTTCATAATTTAAAGATGTGACATGTTGCATGTGGCTTCCAACCTATCCCCTTCCTCTTATTTCCAGGGAACTAAACTGGTCTGAGCTGTTAATGGGCAATGACATAAGAATCAATTGTGGGGAAATGAGAAACTTTCTAATTTTATTTGACCTTGAACACAGAGGTACATTTCTACTAAGTGAGCACTTATCTACAGTGCCTTGAAGAGTCCAGGATAAGATGAAAGTTTTGAGAATTGCTAGTTTTTAATAGTTGCATCAAATCTATAAATTCTTGCTGTTGATACAGAATTTATACTACAGTGAATATAAATATGACTGATTTTTTTCCTGTTATTTATTGGCTTAATTTTGTGTGATTGGGTGGGGAGAATTATTGGAAGAATATCCATTGATTTGGGGATTATTAACTTAAATCCATTGGAGAAGGAAATGGCAACCCACTCCAGTGTTCTTGCCTGGAGAATCCCAGGGACGGGGGAGCCTTTTGGGCCGCCGTCTATGGGGTTGCACAGAGTCGGACACGACTGAAGTGACTTAGCAGCAGCAGCAGCAACTTAAATCATTCTACATAAGTCATATGTTCAATCCTGAATATGTTACAGATGCACAATTTATTTTAAAATTATTAAGCAGAGTTTAGTTCATATATATATGTATATCTTGTATCTCATATATATGTGTGTAAAATTTGTATATCATATATATTTCTTGTATATATATGTATATCATATATATCTTATGCCACAGAGTATTTAACATAAATATAAAGTAAATGGCTTAGGCTATTTGTCCATTTTTACTAACAGTAAATAAATTGGATTCTGGCCATTTCACCAGTATGTCTCACTTTAATATTAAAGTCTAAAGATTTTTACCCCAATCCTGGTAATGTCCTCCCTGTCTTGATGTCCTCTGCTGTGTTTTATTAGATTGCTTGGGGTAAAATATTAATTAAAGGTAAAAGATGAAGAAGTGAAGCAGCAAATATTTATCATTCTGTTGAGGACTTTTGCTATAAAAGAGGAAATTAGAAAGTCAGTAGTAGCTGGAGGGGAATATAGAATCAAGTGGGGTTTTGCTTTATAGTGAATGTTTTTTGCTTTTTTCATATTTATCTATTTAAGGCAGGTTATTCTACAGCAAGTTGGCCTTATGCAGAAACAAACGAGAATAAATGAGAGAGAAATCTGACTGCCACTGAACGAAAAGAGTTAACAATGGTTCCATTGCCTTTAAAGATTGGTCTTTTTCCTTGGCTGGCTATTCTCTAGAAACTGATGGGTAGCTATTGTTCCAGGTCTCATTACATAAATCAGTCCCATTTCATTTCAATGAACTTTATCAAGACATGGGGCTAGATCATTCCACATGCACTGTTTCATTTAAGCCTTACAGAAACCATGCAAGCTTAAGATGGTCAGTATCCTCATTTTACTGAAGAGGAGACTGAGGTTCCGAAGTGTGAAAGAATTTACTAACAGCCTTACTATTGGTTTTGCAATTAGAACTCAGGTATTAATATTTCCTCCAAAGGCTGGCTGCGGTCCTAGTCATCTCACTGGTAAATAAAGCTTTGCGGAGGAATAGGAGTGGCCAGAATTTGGACTCATCAGCTACTAGAGTTTGACACAAGGCTGAAAAGTAATAAAAGACAGGGGACTGTTGACACTTCAGTCGTTTCCCCACTAAGTATTAACTTTTAATAAAATTATAGAGGGCAATCTGATGAGCTGTAGAACAGGTCATCTCATTATGCTGTAATCAAAACCAGCTACCTGAAATAATCACCAAAACTTCTAGTGGCTGGATGCCATTTGATATGCCCAGGGCCCAGTTGTTTGAACTTGAATATCTGCAAATTGTTAGAAGCGTCACTCCCTCAGTTATGCGAGGATCATTTACAACACTGTGCTTTCCAAATTTCAGCATTGGAAAACAAAAAGAGAACTGAAAATATGAGGCAACACGCACCCTGCAAGCCGTCTGCCAGTGCAGGCTCTCGGAAGATCAGGCACCACCCTGTGTATCCTCTTTAGAACAGCAATAATCCTGGAGTCCATTTTCCTAAAGTCCTGGAGGCAGCATATGGAGGTATGTCATGTTAAAATACCTCAGTTCAGTAGAGAAAAACCATTCAGATTATATACAAATGAATGCAAGAATTTCTTGAATAATCCAAATGTCATTGCTTTTCTTTATTTCTCCATTGCCATGGTGCCAGCCTTTTAATTTCTAAAATATTTGTAAGACATATTTAGAAAGTCTCCCTTAACAGTTCTATCTCTGACAGATGCACTGTGATCATATACAGTTGGATCCAAATTGTTTTCTTTATAGAAGAAATATGTGGACTTGACAAATACCTTTTTTTTTTCTTGAGAATAAACCATGGGGAATTTTCATGGATGCTGGATTTTTTTTTTTTTTTTGGTAAACAATTTCCGTTTTCATTTATCTGACTGCCAAGAACCTGGGCTACTTCAGTGAACTGAATGGAAGTTTACTCTTCAAAATTAACTCTTTGGGACCATGGTTTATTACCTTTCTGCCAAGATAGAATCAATATTCAATGAATGTAAATTAGTTTTGTAGCTTTACATCATGCATTGCTTGGAATCAAAGATCTTTAGAGGGTTGTGCACCTAAAGAATTATCATGTCCGATCATTACAATCTGTGACTTTGGGAGCCAAATTCCAGGAAAAAAACAAACAAAAGAAAACTACAATACATTTTGTTCTAAATCACAGAGCAGGAAAGAGGCAGAGCTGGGACTAAACCCACTTGTCAATTTTGATACTGAATTTATTCCTATAGAGCTCTCCTTCACCATCATAACAGGGTTACAGATGAAATGCTGAGTTTAGTTGAAAGGACAAATGTACAAAATGTTTAGAAATAAACAGTAATATCAAGTGAGGCTTTGTTCCTGTCTTCTACTGTTTATTAAGAAAAAGCCCAAACACCACTGCTTTGATTTCAATCTACTTAATACTTCAAGGTCATACTGAGAATGTAAGGCTCAGTCTATCAATTCTTTTCTATATTCTTTCTATTTCTTTTCAGTCTATAAATTTTTTACACCAAAAGTCTTTTACGAGGAGTGGCATATCATGGTTTACTTGTATGTGACTCCTGATTATGTACCTGAAACAAGCTAAATAAGTACATCATGGTAAATGCATTCAACGATGGGGTACCAAGAAGAGAAAATTGTAGTATGTTCAGCCAGTCCATCCTAAAGGAGATCAGTCCTGGGTGTTCAGTCCTGATGTTGAAGCTGAAACTCCAATATTTTGGCCACCTGATGCGAAGAGCTGACTTATTTGAAAAGACTGATGCTGGGAAAGATTGAGAGCAGGAGGAGAAAGGGATGGCAGAGGATGAAATGGTTGAATGGCATCCCCGACACAATGAACATGGGTTTGGGTGACTCTGGGAGCTGGCGATAGACAAGGAGGCCTGGTATGCTACAGTTCATGGGGTTGCAAAGAGTCGGACAGGACTGAGTGACTGAACTGATCTGAACTGCTCTTGTGTCTTATACTTGAGTTTGTCTCTTCTTAATTTCTGGGGAGGCAGATGAGACCTGGAGTGCCACCAAGCTGTGACACTGTGGCTTGAGAACGAGTCGCATTTCACAGGAAGAAACGACCCCATGGTTGGGATGCCAGGCTCACTGCCTCCTCTCCCTGCTGTGCCCTCTTGAATGTCCATGGTCTGCTTGCTTCCTAATCTGATGTGTTTTCCTCCAGTTTCTAGTCCATAAAATAGACCTGAATTCCTGCATTTTTCAGGGTCCTTAAAATTTTACTAAGTCAGTTTTCTACTGATGTTAAGTAAATATTCCTTGATAATAGAAAAAAAGGTTTATGTAGAAAAATAATAAATTTAAGAAAATCTTAAAAAATAACAAAAACATACTAAATCTCCTATCTTCAGGGAATGCTAAGTATATTCTCACACAATCATTGAATGAAATTTACACAACTACTTAAAAAGTTTGTGAACACTGAAATAACATAGGAAAAGTTTGTTTTATACAAAATGAAAAAGGTATGACTCACAATTATAAATCAGTATCCCTGGTGGCTCAGATGGTAAAGAATCTGCCTGCAATGCAGGATACCTGGGTTGAGAAAATCCCCTGGAGAAGAGAATGGCAAACCACTGCAGTATTTTTCCCTGGAAAATTCCATGGACACAGGAGCCTGATGGGGTACGATCCATGTGTCACAAAGAGTTGGATACGACTGAGCAACTTTGACTCACTCATGATGATTATAGAGTTTTTAAAAAACTTCTGCAGAAACGTGCTGGAAGGATTTACGCAAATTGTTTTATAGTATTTTCACATGGGTAGTGGTATTATGGATGATTAAAAGTTCTCATACTTTCCTGTATTTCTCAAATTCTATTTAAAGTATTCACTCAACAAATATTTATAGAACAAAAAATATGTATCAGGTTCCTTGATAAATGTTGCCCACAGAATTGTGATAGGCAAAGGGAGTCCGCTAACTGCTTACAAGCAATAATGAAAAACAATTCATATGCAGCCAGAGCATAATTAACTGAGAGCAAAGGATGAGATAAGCCAAATTTTGTAAGAAAATAGGAGTATCCCAAATCTGTGAGGAGGTGAAGGAAGGGAATATTGACCAGCATGCCTTCAGCTGCAAATAATAGAAGCCATAATGCAAAATGTTTTTAAAAATAAGAAACATGTTGATTCATGTGGGTTGAATTGTATTCTTGAAGAATATATGCTGAAGTTCTAATACTATACCCATAAACCTTATTTGGAAACAGGGGTTTTATAGATGTAATCAAGTTTAAAATTGAGGTCATTCTGGGTTAGGGTGGGCCCCAAATCCATTGACTGGTGTCTTTATAAGCGGGGAGAGATTTGGAGAGAGAGATCCAGAGGAGACGCACACATCCAGAGGGAAGCAGACAGCATGATATCGGAGGCAGAAGCTGGAGTGCTGCTACTCCACGCCCTGAACACCTGTCCTGAGACACAAACTTGGCTATAAAAGCCACATGGCGTCACCAAGGAATAGCTTAAAGGAGAGTTTGGCCCAATTTGTAAAACACCCAAATGCACCATCAGGAGGTGCAACCCACTCCACTCCATCCTCACCCCCATCTGCATCTCCATATAGTAACCTTTTTAATGTTAATTTCATTTCCTCTCTCCAGCTTCCTAGTCTACAGTGCTCTACTTAAGCAGTGTGCTTAATCCATGCTTGGTTGAGCCTTACAGGAGGCATCATGCAAGGATGGAAACCAAAAGAGCACTCAGTATTTTATCTTTGCTCTTTTGAAACAAGTATATTTTATTTTAAAAGAACAGGAGATTAGGACAATAGGAGGTATGTATGGAAACATCTTCAAGAAAATGACTGCCAGCCATTCCAAAACTCACTGTTCAGACCTGTCGTCTTCAACATGTGGACATAACCAGGGATTCACCTGATTCGACGGTTTTATTGAACATGTTTCACAGGAGAACAGGAGAGCATTTATTAGCAAGAGGATGGAAGTCGTGGTTCCTAGGGGGAACACATAGGAGAGACGTTTATTTGTTACCATTTCTCTTTCAACAGGAAAGGTAATTGGAAAGTCAAGGGTGGTTTGGCCATAAAAATCCGCGGTGAAATTCCAGCTCACTGCGATTGTGATACAAGCGCAGCTAAGGAAGAGCAACAGGGCGGACGCCTCGTAGCACAGTCGGAGGAAATCAGGGTACGTGGCCTTGATCCTGCTGACGAATAGCGCCACTGAGCTGAAAACCAGGGCCGCCGACATCATGAAATTCGCTAGCAGCATCAGGCCCTGCCCATAGGAGATTTCATCGGAGATGACCCAGCTCGAGTTGATCACGCTGTACATCGGTAACTCAATCATTATGCCAGAGACGTTAAATTTTTGCCGGTAGAAAGCTTCCCAGAGTCCAATGAACACGACGGAAACGATGTCGCTGTCAAACTCCCACACGCGCCAGGATCTGCTGTGAGCCAGAATTAAGCCGAGCACCCAGACCAGATAATTAAGTAAAACGCGGATCGGTTTTAAGAAGTAAATCATTTGGGTCGTCTGAAAACACACAGGTAGCCAGAGAGGCTAGACTCACACCGCCCGGTTGTGCCTGTCCGGCATGGATGGCTTATTGAACGGCGGTGAGCAATGGGGAGCAGGCAATGTCCTCCTTCTTCTTCCATGAAGCGTGAATTCCAGAAGACGGCTGCGGTGATGTCACGATCACTGCTGAGAAGCTGTGCTGAGAATCCTTTCAGCATTCTCAGCTGGTAGGTCAGGGACGCCAGGACGGCAGTTTCTTTTCTGTTGACCATCCTGGCGCCACCTCTTCCTCATCCTCTGTCTTTTTTATCATTTCACCAGTGTCTTTGTTTTTAAGCCTAATTCTTGGGGAAATCAACAAAGTATTATGCTTATGGATGGTGGGCAGGGAATAGGGAATGGAAATAGGAAAATATTCCTAGAAATACAGATGTCTCTTGATGACTCAGGAAAAGAGAAGGGTTTCTATCAACTGGAAACCTCTTCCTGGAGGGCTTGAGAGAGAAGGGGGGAAGAAGAAAGGAGGGAAGGAGGCAGAAACTTGACGGTTTCAAGTGGAAAAGGAGAACTAACATCACACAGTTAGCTTAGGAGCATTGCCCAGGAGATGTCAAGATTCTAAAAACTGTGTGAAATGATGGTGTACATGTGGGCAAGTAGAAAATAGGCACTCAGAAAAAACACAGGTGCTCTGCTGATAAAGCAGCAACAAAACCCCTGTGGGCTTGAAGAGGCCATGCTGACAAGCCCAAGGACATCTCCATTCAACCCCTGTGAACCCGAGACTAAGACTGACAGTTTCCCTTGCTCCTTGACGCCATACACAGCATAGGACTCCACACCCGTTATCAAGGAAGAGGAAAATTGGGAAAGGAAGACTTTTTTTTTTTATCCTGCCACCTAATAGAATGATAAAAGTTCCACTATTTGCACATCAGAACTTGTGGACTAAAATCCATATCCACGTGCCATTTTAAAGAACTGTATTATCAACTATTTCAACTTCAACGCCATTATCAGGACTTGCACTGTATTTTTCATTTAGCTTGTTTTAATCTGCTAATAAAAAAAAAGTACAGCTTTAGAAAACAGATTTTTGTTCATTTTTCTCAAAATAATAACAGAGAGACATTTACAGCTATCAGGTTGAGACATTCAGGGATGTCATCTGGTATCCAAGCATGTTATTTCCACCATGCCTACTTAGTGTCACAGTCATGCTTGTTTGGTCATTATCTCAACCTCTGATACCATGTTCATGTTCAAAGGAAGTTTAAAAGGGAAGGTAGGTGCCAGATATGCTGCTGCTGCTGCTAAGTCACTTCAGTCATATCCAACTCTGTGCAGCTCCATAGACAGCAGCCCACCAGGCTCCCCCATCCCTGGGATTCTCCAGACAAGAATACTGGAGTGGGTTGCCATGTCCTCCTCCAATGCATAAAACTGAAAAGTGAAAGTGAAGTCGCTCAGTTGTGTCTGACTATTAGTGACCCCATGGACTATATCCTACCAGGCTCCTCCATCCACAGGATTTCCAGACAAGAGTACTGGAGTGGGCTGCCATTGTCTTCTCTGGCCATATATGCTAGAATCTCCTTATTAGAAAAGAAAAAGATTTCACAGGAAGCTCCAGTTCATCTCGTTGAATATTTAATGGTATGCCTACCTATACGGGATATTGGAGCTGATTGCTATAATAAATAAAATCAGGATAATGTTAGTAAGGAAACTTCAGGAATGCATATGGGTTATGCAACTGACAGTGTTTCCAACTCACTAATAGCAAAGTTAGACAAGGAAAAAAGCCTTTCCTAATTGTCTCCTATTACAATTGTCCACAATTGTCTCCTTGTCAACAGTCTCTCTCATTTACAAGCCCAAAGTTTACTTGGAGTCTGTACAAGTCTTGGGACAGGACAATGAAGTGGGCAACTTGATATGGCTGTGCATTGATGATGGATTTTACGCTCATTATTTGATTGTTTTCTCACTGCCATCTCTGTTTATCAAACACTGATTGGTATCAGACCTCTAAGCTTCTAATACAAAAGGAAGAAAGAAAATCTTGGCTTTTTCTGTTTATTTTCTATTTATACTCTGAATTGAAATTAACTTTAGCTGTGAGTATAAGCCATATTCTGTCAGGGTTGGTGAGTTTTGATAATACTTGACAAATCCTGAATTGAGAAGGTACACTTGAATGCTGATTATGAGGCCTAAAGGCACAGCAGCATAAATGCCTCTATAGTCATTCCCATCTGTGAGGAGAGGGAGCAAAAACGGTGGGGCTTGGGGACAGTGCTTCAGATGGCTTATTTAGCACCCTCTCATTGATGGTGGCATGCTAGAATCTATCACATTTTGACCAAAATGCCCTACAAAACTGCGAAGTACAGGCAAGCAAGAGGAAAGACGAAAGAGAGAGTGTGCTTTTAAAACCTTTTTCTTGGAATATCATAAAGTTCTGTTAGTTTCAGGTGTACAGCAAAGTGAATTACTTAGACATACACTTACACATTGGGAAAGGAAGAGTTGATTTTTTTTTAATCCTGTCACCCAGTAGAATAATAAAAAACAGTCACATCATTTGCACATCTGAATTTGTGGACTAAAATCCATATCCATGTGCCATTTTAAAAAACTATATTATCAAGTATTTCAACTTCAATATAGCCACTCTATTTTATAAGACTCTTTCCCCATAGGCCATTACAGAGTACTGAGTAGGTTCTTATAGCTGTCTCTTTTATGTACAGCAGTGTGTATATGTCAGTCCTGATCTCCTAATTTACCCCTACCCATCCCCTGAGTTTGTTTTCTGAATCTGTGACTCTACTTCTGCTTTGCATGTAGGTTTATTTGTACCTTTAAAAAATATATATCCCACATATAAGCAGCATCGTGTGATATTTGTCCTTCTGTGTCTGACTTGCTTCACTCAGTGTGATAATCTCCAGGACCATCCATTGCACTGCAGGTGGTATGATTTTGCTCTTTTTCATCGATGAGTAATATTCCATCATCTTTATGTACCACATCATCTTTATCTATTCCTCTGTCGGTGGATTGTTTCCATGTCTTGGCTATTATAACAACTAGTGTTACAACAAAGAGTGGGGTGAATGCGTCTTTTCAAACTATGGTTTTCTCTGAGAATACGCCCAGGAGTGGGATTGCTGGGTCATATGTTAGTTGTGTTTTCAGTTCTTTAAAGACTATTCTTTCACCAAGTAATTCTTCCTAAGCTAAGAGAATTGATGGATGTCAGTTCTAAAATTAAACCTGATTAAAGCTATAACTTTACATATTTTACTCCTTTGGGAGAAGGATAGACTAGTCTGGTAAAATCTATATCATATGCTGACTTGCTTTGGCCTTTACATTTAAGCCTATGGTCATACCAAGGCTTTCCTTGAAAAAAAGTCAACTATGGCCTAAATATGTTAGATCATTTTAAGTTTTTAAAATTTGCCTCTGTTCAGGTGCAAGCCATGGTGAAAAGATATTCTCACTCAAAGTTGTGTACACCTGTGTACATCTTTTTGTGTAATTTGTTCTAGAATACTTAGTTGCATTGATTCATTCACTAACTTTTTATTCAATCACTAAACACTTATTTTCCACTTACTTGCTTGGTGCTGCAGATCCTGTGGTTAACAAGACAAAGGAGGGCTCTGGTCTTCTGAACTGATACAGCTCTTTGTGCGTCACAGCCTGGCACCAAGCAAAACACGTGAGCATCACACCTCCTCCCCGTGCACAGGCACAACACTGCGCCTAACTGGTAGTCCTGTGTGGATGTGAGAGCTGGAACATCAAGTAGACTGAGCACCAAAGAACTGGTGCTTTTGAACTGTGGTGCTGGAGAAGGCTCTTGAGATTCCTGAATATTCATTGGAAGGACTGATGCTGAAGCTGAGGCTCCAATACTTTGGCTACCTGGGGAAGAGCCAACTCATTAGAAAAGGTCCTGATGCTGGGAAAGATTGAAGGCAGGGGGAGAAGGGGGTGACAGAGGACAAGATAGCTGGATGGTATCACCGACTCAGTGGATATGAGTTTAAGCAAGCTTCAGGAGATGGTGAAGGAGAGGGAGGCCTGGTGTGCTGCAGTCCATGGGGTGGCAAAGAGTTGGACATGACTGAATGACTAAAAACATTTGCTTCACTTCTTTCCTGACATCTATCCCCAGACAGAAACACTCTACATTCTGCCTGATTCTTAAGTGAAAAAATTAAAAAAACAAGCTCTTTTCAGTAGAGTGTCTTTTTATTTTTGTCCTCATTCTAAATTCCATGATTCTGTACAAGAAACAGAAACCCAACACCTGCCTCTGGGTCTTTCAACATAATCATTCTCAGTCTTCCATCTTCATTAGTATTTAGTTGCCAATAAGAGGAACTCATTAAAGAAAGCAGGCTTCCCAGAAGTTTGTATCTACCTGCTTTAGATATTTTGTGCCGCTTGGTGCTCTCAAAGAATTCTGGGTTAAATGCGTATAAATATTTGAAGAAAAGCTCACAAACTGGGGTAATTTTAAAGTGTGTTTATATCACAGTATAATTCTTACTTGAAAAAATGAAATACACTTTAATACCATCTTAGATAATGACTTCATGTTAATCCAAGAATGATAATGGTTAAGAATTTGTTTTTCTAGAGCTGAAATGACCTTGAGATGATCTAATTTAACTGCCATCTTCAGGCAATAAGAAATTATTAATTTTACAAAATGCAACTGAGGCAGTAAAGGTTGAACATTTGCTGAAGGCCACACAGCAGGGTTATCTACCAACTGAGCATTTCTGTCCTCCTTTTATTTTACTTTTTCTTCATCATTCTAACTTTCTTATACTGGTAAAACTTGCTTTATGATCTCACATTAATTTATATCTGAAACCTTGATTTATATCATACTAGCGATACAACTTTCTGCAATCTGCTTAATTTGTTAAATATCCTTATTTTGAAAAATGTGGAAAACCCCTATTCTGAAAGTAGGCTGTAAAGATTGGAAATTACATATGTAAAACCCTTTTAAAAAGATGTCCAAATAATTGTTGCCATTTTATATCATTTAACACACAATATTTACTGAGTACTTAGTCTACGAAACAATATCAGACATTAGGAAAATGAGATGAGCAAGACACAGCCATGTGGAAGTGCAGCTCACAGCCTTAGGGAGGAGCAAAAGCAACATATAATCATTTCACGATACAAAGGCTTCCTTGCTAGCTCAGCTGGTAAAGAATCTGCCTGCAATGCAGGAGACCCGTTTGATTCCTGGTTCAGGAAGATCCCGTGGAGAAGGGATAGGCTACTCAGTCCAAAATTCTTGGGCATCCCTGGTAGCTCAGAAGATAAAGAATTCACCTGCAATGCAGAAGACCTGGGCTCAGTCTCTGGACTGGGAAGATCCCCTGGATGAGGCAGTATTCTTGCCTGGAGAATCCCCATGGACAGAGGAGACTGGCAGGCTATAGTCCATGGGGTCACAGAGAGTCAGACATGACTGAAGGACTAAGCAGAGCACAGCACAAGGTCAAAACTTCTTTCAAAGGTGTCTTGAATTCATGTAAGATAAGTAAACCCAGCCCTTCTTAACTTCTGTTCTGCTCACTACAGTGATCTCTAGACATGAAAGTAGGAAACTCCTTTAAGAATTCTGTGAGTTTCCCATAAAATTCCTAGAAGAAAACCTAGATAGTAAGCTCCTTGACATCAGTCTTGGCAATGATTTTTTTTTTTTCTTATTTAGCCCTAAAAGCAAGGCAACAGAAGCAAAAAATACAAAGGCAGGATTACATCAGACTAAAAATCATCTGCATGGCAAAGGAAATCATTAACAAAATGAAAAGACAAACTATGGAACAGGAGAAAACATTGGCAAGTCAGCTATCTGATAGATTAATGTCCAAAATATATAAAGAACCCGATCAACTCAATAGCAAAACACACAACCAAAGAATTTGATTGAAAATTGGGCAGTGGATCTAAGTAAACATATTTCCAAAGAAGATATACAGAGAGTCAACAGGTACATGAAAAGATTCCAAACATCATTAATGATAATTAATGATCAGGCACATGCAATTCAAACCTACAGTGATGACATATCACTCTATGCTTGTTAGAATATCTCTTATCAAAAATACAAGACCTATGTGTTGGCAAAGATGTGAAGAGAAGAGAAGCCTCAAGCACTGTTGGTGGGATTGTAAACTGGTACAGGCACTACAGAAAACAGTATAGAAATTCCTAAAAAAAACCCAAAAACTAAAATTGCATCTATTATATGATCTAACAATTTAACTTCTGGGTGTTTATCATATGTATATAAAAACATTAACTCAAAAGATATGTGCACCCCATGTTCATTGCAGCATTATTTTTAACATGATATTTATTCTATTTATGCATTTATTTCTTAGCTGCACCAAGTGGCTTGTGGGATCTCAGATCCCCAAACAGAGACTGAGCCCACACCCTTGGCAAAATGAATAAAGAAAATGTGGAGTGCACACATATATGTATGTGTGTGAATATAATTCAGCAATAAAAAATGAATGAAATGTTGCCATTTGCAACAATATGGATGGACCTTGAGGGTATTATGCTAGCTGAAATAAATTAGCCAGAGAAGACAAATACCATATGATCTCTTATATGTAGAGTATAAAATTTTGTTTCAAAAAGCTCATGGAGATAGAAAACTAACTGATGGTTGACAGAGGCTGAGGCTGGAGGGTGAGCAAAATGGGGGAAGTAGACAAAAAGGTACAGACTTTCCGTTATAAAATAGATATGGGATGTAACATATCACATGAGAACAATAGTTAACAATACTGGATTTCATATTTGAATATTGCTAAGAGAGTATATCTTAAAAGATACCATTAAATAATAATAACAAGTAATTCTGTATGTATGGTGATGTATGTTAACTATACAGTGTGATGATCCTTTTGCAAAATATACACATCTCAAATTATAATGTTGTATACACATAACTTATAATGAACATAAATTATACTTCAAGTTTTAAAACTCGTATGAGTGTCTATGTGGCAGTGATGAACTGAGTCACTGAACATTTGTGTTCAGAAACGTCGACTATTTCTCATGTTCTCACTTTTTCACTATGGAGGACTCTTAGTCTTGGATGAGTAGCCCCTACTTCTACTTCTTTGAGCTCAGCAACATAGCTGGTTAATAACTTGTGGCAAATAGTTCTTTCCATCCTCAGATTTTACCAAGGTCGCCAAAACCAGGGCACTTCCTTCTGAGTCAGTCTTGATAAGAGAGGCGTGTCTTGTCCCTGGTAAGATATTTGCATAATCTCCCGACCATAATCTTGATTTTCAGAGCTAGTCAGGCAAAAAGCCGCAATTCCTCAAACTGTGTGTGTGCCCTCCACTTCTGTGCCCCCTGCCTAAATGACTGGCACCGCTGAACCTCAGACCAGCCATTTGAAAACACTGGGAAGACCCTGAGCCAGCCCACGAGAAGTGTGCCCTTTCTGGTCTGGCACCTGCCTGTTCGTTCAGTGCCATAAACTGAAGACTTGCAGGAGCTCCTAACACAATATGTTAGTAATAATCCAATTATTGAAGGTTAGCCAGGAGAGCATATCTCGACCAAAGTGGTGGACGTTGGCATTCAAAAGAACGGGGCCAAGCAAGGCAGGAAGCAAGGGAGAAAACACAAAAAGCAACACTTTGGGGCTGCCAGAGCAGCGGGGCCGCCGAATGACCGATTAAATTCTTTTGTCTTTTCAATCAGAGCTTTCACATAAAGATTAAAGAGCATCTCTAGTTGCTACGAATCTGGGCGTCTTGACAGCGGGGTTTAATTTGGTCTTGCTTTCTGCCTGATGCGGAGTGACACCCTGTACAGGCTGGACGGGCTCGGCAGATGGACGGAGGAATTGCTCTCGAGGCCCTTCAGCCGCCAGGTCCACCCCCGCTCCACTCCTTCCAGATCTCAGACTAGCAGGGAGGTGCAAGGCCCTGCATCCTGTTTCCGGAATGAAGGCGACACTTTCTCGCTGGAAGCGACTCCTAGAAGCTGAGAGCAGAACCGAATTGACAGGTGACCTTACTGATCAGTTTTACTCTGCAGTTCAGAGTCCTGGTTAAGAGCGCAGGTTCTGAACTGGATTTTGCTCCTTCGCCTGACAAAAGCGATTCCACACCTCTTAGCCTCAGTTTCCTCATCCCTAAAATGGGGGCACTATCAGTTCACACCTCAGAGGCTATGGGGCTTCCCAGGAGGCTCAGTGATAAACCATCCACTGGCTGATGGTGAGAATTAATTCCTACCATGTTCTTAGCAAAATAGTTGACAGAGATTATAGACTGAATTTCCAATCAGCAGAATATGTTGTGGTTTAATAATGATAATACCTGGAGAAGGAAACAGCGACCCGCTCCAGTACTCTTGCTTGGAGAATCCCATGGACAGAGGAGTCTGATAGGCTACAGTCTATGGGGTTGCAAGAGTCCAACATGACATAGCGGCTAAACCACCAATAATAATAATAATAATAGCATCAATAGTGTGGTTCCTAGATCGAAATAATTTGGATACTTGAATGACACTAGCCTACAGATTGTCTACCTAATGAAAATGGTAACTCTGACCTCTAAAAGGCCGTCAGAATGTTATGCTTTATTTAACATAAGTGAGCTGAGCATTTTGCAGCAGCCTCCATAGGGTCTGTTTATTAACTGGTGAGGAATCATAAGTCCCTGGAAACCAGGCAAATTGGGCCCTTGCCACATTAACCCAGTGAGAGATCTAGGTGGGAATCCAGTTATGCACAGGGACGAATGATTATTGCTGAGCTGCACTCCAGGAAAAAGATGGGAAGGGCAGATGCTAAAGCTGATCCTTTCACCTGGATTATTCCATTCACAGCACCCCTTGCTCTTTAAATGTCAGAATTCACAGCTTTAGTGAAGGGTATATACGGCAGCAAAGGGGATTAATGTAAAGTCTAGAAATCAATGTGGAATTCCAACCATTGTATTTCTTTAAATCCAAGGGAACAAACAACTTTGAGAAACATTTTTCAGCTTCCAAATGTTTCTGTTTCCTTAATTTGGCATTTAAAAAAGGATATACGAACTGGGCAAACGAAATAGAATACAATAGATATAAAATGTGAATTGGCATGAAACTTGTACATGAAAATATATCCTGTGATGTGCTTACTTTAATGTGTGTGCACCTGATACATATAAATACAATGTCTTCACCTTCACTGACCTCTAGAGGTATTTCCTATAATCTCTGACTTTGAGCACCTGGAATATTTAGAATTTGCTCAGGTGGGCTTACATGTTTGTGAATCCCGGCCTCAGAGAGTCTGTTTTTAACTGATGAACAGCCTCTAGTAGCTTCTGTTTTCTAGCCTCCCCAAACAGTTGCTTACCTCACTATCCATATCCATTTTCCTCTGTGATTTTGCACAATTCATTGCTAACACTTCATTAGTGATTAAAAAAACACACTTCTACTGAGACTTATAAGCAGTTAAAAGAAAAAAAGGTATCAGTCTCAAAAATAGCTGGCCTAAAGTACCTGAGTCTTTTCTAATATGGTTGGTCTGTTTAGCCTCTTACCTGCCAAACAAATAAGTTATTGAAAATTCTCTCCAAACATTTAATTGGATCCTTTTCTTAACTTTCTTCTTCTCCTACTTTCTCTACCACCACAACTCTGGTCTCCACCTCCCTTTTAAGGAAGAATTGAAGTTCTTGTTACTTAATAATCCTCATTCCAGCTCATTTCTTCTACCAGGTTCCAGAAACTACATGTGTATATTTTAAAAGTTGCTCAAGTATTATATCCCCTTAGTAGATCAGAGCCTTGTCACGAGAAGGGGCTTGGGTAACTCAATGAAGCCTTGGTCCATGCGGGCACAATGAGCACAACTGTATGGTAGCTGGAAGATTCTTTGGCATGGTCCTTCTTTGCAACTGAAATGAAAACTGACCTTTTCTAATCCTGTGGCCACTGCTGAGTTTTCCAAATTTGCTGGCATACTGAGTCCAGCACTTCAACAGCATCACCATTCAGGATTTGAAATAGCTCAGCTGGAATTGGTGGCATCACCGAGTCAATCAACATGAATTTGGGCAAATCTGGGAGATACTGAAGGACAAGGGAGCCTGGCCCTCTACAGTCCATGCTATTGCAAAGGGTTGGACACAACTCAGCAACTGAACAACAACATCAAAAGCACTATGTAAAGCCGTGAGGTTCTCTCTCTCGGGTTTCAAAATACCACCTACCTCTTCTTTTAAGTCATACTCTGATTCATACTTCTAGGAAAGCATCCCTGTCACAGAAGCAAATCCCAGAGACAACATGGAATGTGGAAAGATCCCTTTCATTTACAAGAATGTAATATATGCATCTTCAATAACTGCAACCACTAACACTTGGAGAGAGCTCACAGGATGCCAGACCCTGTGCCAAACCCTTTTTTTGCCCCAATTAGTAAGTCCTTGCAAAAAGCTTTGGAGGGAAACAGTATTATATTTTCCATCTTCCCTTTGAGGAAATTGAGATTTGGAGAAAGGGAGTAATTGACTAAAGGTGGCAGTGGTTACGCTGGGGATGAAACCCAGATGGTCTGACTCAGGAGCTCTCATTGCTGGCACCGAACTGCTACCTGTGTATTATGTTAACCTGAACCACGTGAGAGTCACTGGGCCAGACAGAGGACTCTCCGCCCATTCATAATAAACTTGGCCTAGCCTCATGTGTCAAAGTCAACCGAGTTTAAACTTGCCATTTGTGTTCTGACTTTGGTACAGGAAGGTGTTTCGTGCAAAGACAACCAGAGAGAGCCTTAGATACAGCAAATACATGACCTTAGAAAAAATGTTAATATACTTGGGTCTTACTTTTCATCTGGAAATTGGGAGAAAGATAACTTTCCAACTCTCTCCTATGTCATGAAACACCAAAGCTGAAATTTGAAAACTCTGCAGAAATGCCTGCCACAGGCTCATTGTATAATTATTCAGTTCAGTTCAGTTCAGTCGCTCAGTTGTGTCCGACTCTTTGTGAGCCCATGAATCGCAGCACGCCAGGCCTCCCTGTCCATCACCAACTCCCAGAGTTCACCCAGACTCACGTCCATCGAGTCCGTGATGCCATCCAGCCATCTCATCCTCTGTCGTCCCCTTCTCCTCCTGCCCCCAATCCCTCCCAGCATCAGCGTCTTTTCCAGGGAGTCAGCTTTCCGCATGAGGCGGCCACAGCACTGGAGCTTCAGCTTCAGCACCATTCCTTCCAAAGTTATCAGTGGTAGTCTTTGATGTGGTTGCATGTACCCATATGTTACTGCAGACAACCAGTCTGGCCATTTCCCTGTCTCTCCAAGGGTTTGCTGTTGCATTTAAAAGTTGCCATTCAATATTTATTTAGCAGAAAGTGGAAGATTTGCAGACTAATTTACAGAGAAATTTGCTAAGGCGCTGTTTTTCTACATTCAATACCATTTCTAATAGTGTCACACACTCAGTAAAGAGCACAGTTTATACTGCTCCCTGTGGAAAGACTGAGAGAAACTTGCCCCAGAGAAGTTTCTGGCTCTCTGTCACTCACATTTTTAGTAATTAGCCTACGGAAACCTTGGTGTGAGTGCAAGTATGCCATCAGTCTTGGGGCTGATCTCAAGCTATCCCCTATGTGGTAAGAGTCTCGAATCCCTCTGCAGACTTTATTTTCTGGGATGAATTTCAAAGCAGATTCATTATCAAACATCTGCCAGGGTCACTCTGAGTGTGATGTGGGTATTAGCATTAAGTCAGCAGTGAAAAATCAAAGACAGATGCCCCCTTTTTTATTTTAAAGGAAAATGGTTTTTTTATTTCCCTTGAAAACTAAGTTTATAGCGCTTAATTTTATTTCTTTTTAGGCAATCAATTTATCCCTTCCTACCACTAAGAAGCAGAGAGAAGACCCAAAACTCAACCCCCAATAGTCAGAGCTATTTCTATGAAATACACTATCTCATATCTCTAGGGGCCATATGTCCTGAATGCAAACCTTTTTGATACATCCCTGTACTTGACCAGACCAGGCCATATGCCTGAAAGAAGCACTACAGCTAGGTTTTAGGGTGTCCAACTTTGGTTTTGGTTTTGGTGGCTGAAACTACAGAGTGGCCTAGAGAGGAGTTATGCAGAGTGACAAAGCACCTTCACCAGCTACTAACACAAAAGACCTAAATGGTATCTGAGCACCAAATAGCAGAGCAGTGGTTGGAACAACCAAGGTTATCTACTCAGTAATGTTTTCCCATCACTCTGTACTTGACCTGGTACTGAGTAAAACTTCACTAAATGATATATAATAAAGTAAAGGCAATAAAACAATGATTAAATGAATAAATGACTGAAGAAAATACAGAGCAATTAGATCCCTAGGTCAACATTTCACTCTCAAACTGAATCTCCCCTTCTATAATTATTTTTTCCCTTTGTTTCCTTTCTGAAAGAAACTTGCAGTTCATTTAAGCCTTCAAAGCCAAACACATATGCACACGCACTCACACACACACTCATACACACTCAAATATGGGGTAATCGGGTGGACAACGAGTGTGCTGGAATTTGTCTGATAGCATGCATGACCTTAAGAATGAACTTGGCTTTGTCCCAAAGCACCTAATTCAGCAACAGACTTCACTGCTCAGTCTCACAAAAACCAACTCAAGTAGAGGAGAAACAATTGTGTATTTTGTCAGCTGCTAGTCTCAAAGTCTCTACTCACCCTTGGCTAAAGGCCGAGATATGACTCTTGCATGAGCCTCTCTTTGCTGAAGACAATAACAAGGACAATGAAGGCCAAGGTTTGAACACGGGGGATGTGGCCTGGCCTCTGGCTTTCGCGCACCATCCTAAGTAAGAAATGCATACATAGGTCACCCTCCCTATTGCCAGTTATTCTCAGCCACAGGGCTATAAGAAGGAAAAATGCTTTTCACTGGGATTCTCTAGAAATGCTGAAAGATACAGAGGTGGTAACTTGTTTCAGAAGACTGAAGAAAGTTAGAAATGGAAAGTATCTGCTCAAGGTTTGCTGTGCTTCTCCTTGGAAATAACTTGCAGTCTTTAATTAGAGTTATGATGTTTAGGTAGAGAAACACATGATTGCATGTTAGAAGATAGAGACATACATGTTACATACATATATGGTAAATGTTATCCATGGGCATGTATATTCTTATTTGCATTTACACATAGAAGTATATTTAGTACTTTAGCAAGTTCTTGCCTCTTGAGTTTTTTTTTTTTTTCTTCTTATTTATTTATTTATTTTAAATTACAATACTGTATTTGTTTTGCCATACACTGACACGAATCAGCCATAGGTGAACACAATCTCCCAATGCCGAAGCCCCCTCCCACCTCCCACCCCACATCCTCTACTTGAATCATCCTGTGCATCAGCCCCATGCATCCTGCATCCTACATTGAACATAGATTGGCGCTTCGTTTCTTACACGAAAATATACATGTTTCATTGCCATTCTCCCAAACCATCCCACCCTTTCCCTCTCCCTCAGAGTCCAAAAGTCCACTCTATACCTCTGTGTCTCTTGGTTGTCTCACCTACAGGGTCATCATTACTGTCTTCTAAATTCCATATATATGTGAAACAAAGGTCTATTTGCCTTACTGTGTTAATACTGGTAGCTATACTTTTAATTTTTCTTTTTTTTAGTTTTCCTCTGAAACAGTGATGGTCCTCTTTTCCACTTGATTTTCCTTCATTTCTTATGCTCTCATGAAGTCGTCAATCATGGTGCCCAACATCCCGTGGCCATATGAATGGGCACATGAGCCAGGAGCAGCAGCCACTATAATTCACCGGCTGGAGTGCTCTCCCCATCGTGACATCCAGAGTGTGGCTGCGCTCCAGACAGACTCCAGACTCCTCACGTCAATTTTCCCCAGAAAATCCTGAGATGGCCTAGGGACCTGAATGGCCACTGTTTCCTCTAACTGGTGGAGAGACTGTCAGAAGCACAAAGCTTCAGAGGAAGAAAGAGACAGAAAAACAACAATCACTTTTCTCCCTGAATTTTGCACTAAGTTTGACCTTAAAAGAGCAGGAGCCACAGCAACTGAAAGCATTAAGAATAATATCTTGGTAATAGTTGAGTAACCAGGTGGAAAGTTCTATGGTCTTGGAGTTGGGTATCAGAATTTCTTTTTATTGGGAAAATAACTGGTGAGCCCTGGGGTAAGTCAGCTTGAGCTAAGATTTCTGATTGGGAAAGTATTACTCTACAGAAGGGACAACGATGTGTAGTAGGAGGGATGTGCTGGGAAGAAGGGTATCAAGAGGAAACAGAATAGGAAAGATGGAAATGAGGGAGGTTCAGGTGAGCACAGAAGGGATATATAACATACGGATTACCCTTCCCTGCCCTCCTGCAAAGACTCACTCATGGCCCTAAATCTGTTGGAGTCTTGAGGTGTGTGTACTTTTGCATAAAATGATAAGGGGTGATGCCTTCACCATAGGGGCAAATGTAGCATAGGCCTTCACTGGTCACCATCAAATCCTAAGTCTTAGAAAGGAGACAAAAAGGTATTTGAGAAGAGATGGGCTTTCACACACAGCAGAAGTAATTCCTTACTAAATATACAGAGATTTCTGAGATCTTGACACACACTGGCTGACTATCCATGGTTGTAAAATGAATGGATAATACCTTGAACACTGGAAGATGAGTAAGGTGGGATATTTCTCATTTGAAGAAACATCACTCTCTGTAGGCCCATTTCCAAGACTGTGCTCCAGGATTTAGGTCCTTTGCAAACCCTTATGAATAACAATGTTGTAAAGACAATGATCCTTGCAGTTTTTTCACCTTTAAATAAATGCCTTTGAAGATGTTGCCAGCACATGACACAGTGCTTAACCAAATTCTTCTCACGAACAGCGGTGAAGATTTGGAGCCACCTTCCCTGACCTGCTCTTGTACATGTTTCTCTTCTCAAAATGCATGGTTCATCAAACCCAAGAAAGGACAGAACCAGGGTGGGTTACACCACTGCCAAAATGTGGCACTAAACACCCTCTTTCCTTTCCCGTTAAGTGTACTCTACCATGCCAGCTTCCACTAGGCTGAGGAACTTCATTTTCACTGCATGGGAAGGGCATCCTCTAGAAAAAGACGAAGCTTGGTAAGAAATCACTTAATCTAATGAGTCTGATCACTCAGCCCCCACCAGCTCTTACAAATCCTAGGTTGTCTTCTCATCTTCTGATTTGCTCATACTCTATTAGATCTTGAACTCCTTTTCTCGGCACAAATGCCATGTCTACGCATGCGATGAGCGCTCATAATTTATAATTTAGTGAAAAACTATCTTCCCCAGGAGCTTTCCAGCTATCTCCTACACCTTCTGCATTATTGATCCAATTTTCCCTCCCACTCATTTATTCCCATCAGCACTCAGATATGCGGTAATGTTTCCTTACTTAGTTTCTGTGGCCTCACACCGCTCTCTGCTATTATTCTGCTTCCCTGTCTAGTAGAACTCCAGGAGCTGCTTGTCTTTACAGCTGCTTCTATTGTCTCTCCTATCATTCCTTAATCCAATCTGAGTTTTTAATCCCCCCCACCCCTAAAACTGAAAGCTACACATGACCTCTACATTATACAATCTGTTTAGTTCTCAGTTCTTTTCTTACTAAAACTCTCTACACAGTTAAAGTTGAACAATCTCTAATCTATAATGAGGAACACTAATAAGATACATACTACCATATATAAAGTAGATAATCCACAAGGACCTACTGCATAGCACCGGGAATTGTGTTCAATATTCTGTAATAACCTATATGGGAAAAGAATCTGCAAAAGAATGGATATACGTACATGTTTAACTGAATCATTTTGGTGTATGCCTGAAACTTACATATCCTTGTAAATCAACTCTGCTCTAATATAAAATAAAATTTTAAATAATCAAATGAAAAATACAGAAATTTTAAAAAGTGATACTGCTCACACATATAATATTAGCTGTTGTAGGATTGGGGATCAAATCCTGCAGCAAATGTGAAAGCATTTTGTAAAATAATTAGCCATTATATGCAAATTAATTTGTTGAGAATATTATACAAAACCCAGCTCACTAAATTATCTTTAAAACTAGCAGAGCTGAGGAAATACAGGTGACCATATGCCATCCCTTAGTGTTTTTAATCTTGAATTTGTGGCATGAGATTTTATTCTATTTTTTTAAGCTTTAGTTTTACACCATTTATAATTGTGTCTTAGTCTCACTCTCATTTTGGAAAGCTGTCCTAAAATGAAAATAACAGAATATAAGCATGTAAAGAGACGTGATCTAGCTCTCAGAATAATCTGTGTAAAGTTCATAGTTGTGAGTGTACTGTTAGGCCTCTGTTCCTACTTCAATGGCCTCAATATTAATCTTGCAATTTCTACACTTAAAAAAATAAGACAGAATGTTCCAGTTGGAAGGACACTCAAGAAAGAGTGTGTTAAAATCTTAATTTGTAGATAGAGACTTAAAGCCTCATAGCAAATTTTAGAGAGTGGGAACTACTGTGATTCATGGATATTGCTCCTTGAACCTGTCTTTCCTTTGCTTTGCCATCTAATCTGCCTTCCTAAGTGCCAGACTTCGGAAAGTTTGGGGTATCATAAGTCACTGTGATAGCATATTTAAATAAGAATAATTTTTCATAGTAGATTCTGGACTAGACTCATGCCCATCCTTATGTAACTGTAGTGCTTTAATCATAGTGAGAATCCCTTTTACCAAATAGTTTCTAAGAAGACTAAGTCTATAAATTTGGATATTTTGCAATAAAATGACAGGAGTTGGGGGAGAGATCACCTATGCTTTCTTCGCCAACATCCAGTAGAACATTCTCAAGTTTATCTCTTTTCTTCTTTAGAATAGATGCTGCTGGGGTTAAGCGTGAGAGTGTAGCCTCTTCAGATTGTAACTTGATTGCCCCAGGTCCCCTTATTGGATGGCTTTCCTTGTGGTCATGTGAAAAATTACAGCTAAGTCAATTTCAGTTTCCCAACTGGAAAATTCACTTCTTACTAGAGTCTCAACCTTCCTTGTTCCTGTGTGTATCTTGCTGATCCCTAAAGACTTTTACTGAATCAAAGGGTCATTGATCATTGGCTAATTTGTTCCTAAGATCCAACTGAAGAGATAAGTATCTATAAATCATCTTTGATTCAATTAATTTTTCATACTTTGCACTAAAGTGTTTGAATAATCTTCAAACACAGTATGCTTTTCTGATGAGATAATGGTAACCAGTGCAGAGATATCTGTGATGACAATGAATTTGAAGATAAATGTGCACAATATCTAGCCTCAACCTAAGTAATGTGATTTTCTATTTTTTCTAAAAAGAACAATCATAAAAATATTTTGTAAAAAATTCCCATTCATAGACAGATACCCATTGTCCTTTTCATTATACTGTAGATGAGACTTTTAAAAAATTACCACATTTTGTGACAACTGCTATTATTGCTGCTGTTGTGCTTTTGAGGGCTGTCCAAGAGAGACCAAGCCAGAAACTAGCAAAAGCTGATAAAGGCAGATTTTATTCAATGATAACTTCTGTAGTAGTGAAGAGAGTCCGGGGTAAACTGAGCTCAACATCACCAAAACAAAAGGGAGGAGACTTTTTAAATGCTGAATGTGCTAAAAGAAAGACATGGAAGGACATTGAGGGGAAGTAGGTCCATGTAAGTCAGTCATCTGGGTTTGCTAATTACTATTTGCCTGCGTGCTAAATCACTTCAGTCACGTCCGACTCTTTGCGACCCTGGGACTGTAGTCTGCCAAGCTCCTCTGTCCGTGTGATTCTCCAGGCAAGAATACTGGAGTGAGTTGCCATTTCCTTCTCCAGGGGATCTTCCTGGACCCAGGGATCAAACCTGCATTTCTTACATCTCCTGCTTTGGCAAGGAGGTTTCTTACCACGAGGCCCACATAATCACTGCTTATCCGGGGGAAAAAGACTGCTCCTATCTTGTGACAAAATATAGTTGTGCAAAAAAAAAAAAAAAAAAGTTGTGCAGGTTATAGCAGGGTGCCCGGTGAAGTTAGGCCCTTACCCTTCCAAAGGGGCTGCAGGTGAGGGCTGTTTCCTTGAATGTTTGCATTTCAGAGAGACTGCTCCTAAATCCTTGAGAAGACAGTTCTGAGTGGTAGAAGATTTCTGTTTCAAACAAGCAGAGAAAATATATATATAACCAAACTTTCTAAAGGAACTGGTCTAAGCAAAAGTTTAGAGGAACTGTTCACCTATCGCAAGGTTTTGGCTGGAGCAAACAGTAAATTCCCGTGGCAGTCAAGCAGGCATTTAAGGGCACCTGAGGTCATGTTAGGAATATGGCCTTAAGTTTCTAGAAGGCATATTAAAGTTTGATCAAGTCTTGAATGTAGGAGTTCAGATAAAATCATTTTGTGCTGAGTGTCTTGCAGTCCTTAGGGCGCCTCTGAGTCAGGTATAAAATTTGTTGGAACATTGCATGCGATATTGAGTTCACCCCCCACCAAAACCCTAAAAGGGACTATTTTCAATTCCTGTCAATGTCTTCATTAATTTAGGTTCATAGAAAGATCTCATGATTATCAGTTGGTAGACCTAGGAGTTGAAGCCAGTTATGTCTTCAATGCAAATGTTACTGATTCTCTAAAAGGTAAAATGTATAAACTCGGTCATTTTTTTTTCAGATTCTTGTCTGAAGAAAATGTTTTTCTGATAAACAGTATTTTTCTAAAATTATTTCAAACTGATTTTTGGGTGGGTATATAGGCTTCATATCCTTTTACCATCTCTTGTTTAAATTGAATTAGATCTTTGAGTAAAGCAAAATGAAGAGAAACTGAGATCCATCTTGCTTTTTGAATTTTCTTTATGCTCTTTGCTTTTATTTTCTCTATGTAGTCATGCTTTTCTCTGTTAGGAGAAAAGATGGTGACTAGCAGAAGAAAGAGAAACATGAGACTGTAAATGAATAAGGGCAACAAACTGCATTTTAAGAATTCTTCAAGTTTAGGTAAAATGAAGAGATTCTCAATCTCCACAGTATTCACATCTTGCAGACAGTTCTTCGTTATGAGTGTATTCCTGAGTATTGTAAGATGCTTAGCGGGGTCCCTGACCTCTTCCAACTCCATGCCCTTAGCAATCTCCCCTTTTCATTTGTTGTAGTTACCAAAAATATTTCCAGATATTGCCGAATGTCCTCTAGGAGTCAAAATGGTCCCCGGTGAAAATTATTGGATAAAAGTAACAACAAAAAAAAACCATTCTACTTAATCTGTGTCTCAACTGCTGCCCTGTTTTGGTTAGAAAAGTCTTTTGAATTTTACCATAGTGCTTTTGGAGTATGATCTTCCTTAAACCCTGGCTAGTATCCTCACAAACAAGTTGGCCTAGTTTTTATGCGACTCATGGACTTCCCTGGTGGCTCAGATGGGCTCAGATGGTAAAGCGTCTGTCTACAATGCAGGAGACCAGGGTTCGATCCCTGGCTTGGGAAGATCCCCTGGAGAAGGAAATGGCAATCCACTCCAGTACTATTGCCTGGAAAATCCCATGGACAGAGGAGCCTGGTGGGCTACAGTCCATGGGGTCGCAAAGAGTTGGACACGACTGAGCGACTTCACTTTCACTTTTCACTTTATGGTCTGGCCCGGGTTCATCAGTGAGTCCTTGCTTTTTTTTTTTGGTTTCATACCATGGTTTTATTGGATTCATTTTTTTTTTTCCCTTTAACAGGGAAACAGCAACATTTCCAGGGACTAAGGTACTGTTCTGCCTCTCCAGCCTCCTTGAGAGAGTGAAATCCTCATTTCCCTCACTTAGCCCACTGCAGTGAGGGTTGCCCACCTGTAGGGCGTTCTCCACCTTTCCTGCTGCCAAACGCTTTTGATGCTGTGCCCTGTTCTCCTGCCTAGACCTCTCACCCTGGCATGGGTACTTCATAAAGCTGCTGTCACTGGAGTATGCTTCAAAAATGAAACTATAAGACCCAGATCTAAGAAAGAAATACAAAATATCCTGGAAAAGTTGCAAGGACTGGCAAAAAAAAAAAAAAAAGAAAGAAAGAAACAGAATTGATTTACAGAGGGAAATATGACAAATTAGCTTCCATGAGGGGACCACCCACTTCCACAGAAAGAACTCCCAGGCGGCACAGTGGAGTGATCTTGAAGCAGAATTGAAGGACCTCTCCCTCCCCTCCGCCCGCCTAGTGAGTTCCTCTTTCAGTCGCTTTGCTCTTCTCCCTTTTTATCTGTCGGTGGGGACTTGTTCGCTGCTCTTAATGATTTTCTTGGTTTGGGTGCGCCCTGTGTTCATGCTAGGTCATGGTGGATTCTGTGGACCCCATGGACTGTAGCCCGCCAGGCTCCTCTGCCCATGGGATTCTCTGGGCAGGGACACGAGTGGGCTGCCATTGTCTGCTCCAGGGTTTCTTCCTGACTCAGGATCGGATGAATATTTCCCGCACCCGCTGCACTGGCTTCACCACCGCGCAGCCTGGGAAGCCCTTAAATGTGCTCTGTGGTTGTGAGAGGCCTTTAAAAGAAATATTTGGTTCTCATTTCCCCAGCACAATTCAAGGCACCGCATTATTAAACAGCTGCTGATCCCTCAGCTTCAGTTCTTGAATGGATTATGGGTAAGCCAAAGATATCTCTATATTTTTTGGCCTGGTTTTGTTTTGAATGGAGAATATTTTAATTCAGAATTCAAAGCAAGAACATCCTGAGAATTAAATCAACAACCTCAGGAATTAAGTGAATAAATAAGAAAATCTTTCATATGCAACTTCCGAAGCTATCAGTTTTGAAGTGAACTGAAAGTCGCTCAGTCATGTCCGACTCTTCGTGACCCCATGGACCATACAGTCCATGAAATTCACCAGGCCAGAATACTGGAGTGGGTAGCCTTTTACTTCTCCAGGGAATCTTCCCAACCCAGGGATTGAACCCAAGTCACCCACATTGCAGAGTGATTCTTTACCAGCTGAGCCAAAAGGGAAGCCCAAGAATACTGGAGTGGGTAGTGTATCCCTTCTCCAGGGGATCTTCCTGACCCAGGAATCAAACCAGGGTCTCCTGCATTGCAGGCAGATTCCTTACCAACTGAGCTATCAGGGCCACATTTAACTGGTTGCTGTTCCTTGACCTAGCAAGCACTTAGGGAAATGAATGTCATTTAGGGGGAGCCACCCTTACCATAGTCTCTCTTGATTTAAAACTGGGCTACAATAATTCGATTTCCTATATCATCTTCTGCTGTTGTTTAGTCGCTAAGTTGTGTCTGACTCTTTTGTGACCCCATGGACTGTAACCTATGAAGTTCCTCTGTCCAAAGGATTTCCCAGGCAAGAATACTGGAGTGAATTGTCATTTTCTTCTCTAAGGGATCTTTCCAACCCAGGGATTGAACTGACATCTCTTGCCTCTCCTGCACTGGCATGCAGATTCTTTACCACTGAGGCACCAGGGAAGCCCCAGGGCATCTTCCAAGGGCAGACAAATAATATATAATTTCCTTTCGACCTTTACCTGAAAAGTCCACGGAAATACTTAGCAATCCACATATTTATTTCATCTTTACCAGAAATCCTTGTTCTAGAAGAAATTTAGAACAGAATAGCTTAGATACTTAATGCACTCATACTAAAGATTAATATATCCAGAAGACACACAGTGGTTTACAGCAATTGTGAATTCTGCAAAAGATATGTTTTTTTTTTTAATTCTTTAGGAAAAATAAAATTCTGTCCCTCTGTTAGTGATAGGCTCTAATTGCAAGTACTAGGAATCTAAAATTGGTGGTGTATTTCTTTTGACCTTTCATTATTGGTTACATTAGCTTATTAAGTACATTTCTTGTTCAGAAAAGTCCATTGCTCTACTTACTCTGAATTAGATTTCTAGAAAGCTTATCAGATCTTTTTCTTCTTAAAATAATTAGAAATCATCAGCAGTGATGTCACAGACTATTGATAACACCCAGTATACATACTGCCTGAATTTACTGATTGGATTATGTAAAGCTTTGTCAAATATCTCTTTGGTAAACTTGAAGTTTCAGTTATTTGATAGTGTACTTGATTTTTGCTGTTATATTTACGTATGTTTCTCACTAGACTATCCTAAGAGAGAAAAAATAGTTTAAGGAAAAGATTGTTTTTTTAATATAGTAGGAAGAAAAGCACTATTTCCACTACTGGTCAAGAAGATAAGTGTGCGTGGCTTGCTCAGTTACTCAGTTGTGTTCATCTCTTTGTGACCCGAGGGACTGTAGCCCTCCAGCTTCCTCTGTCCATGAGATTTTTCCAGGCAAGAATACTGGAGTGGGTTGCCGTTTCCTTCTCCAGGGGATCTTCCAGACCCAAGGATTGAACTTGTATCTCCTGCATTGGCAGATGGATTCTTAACTACTGAGCCACCTGGGAAACCCCAAGAAGATATGTTCAGTTCAGTTCAGTTGCTCAGTTGTGTCCGACTCTTTGAGACCCCATAAATCATAGCATGCAAGGCCTCCTTGTCCATCACCAAATCCCAGAGTCTACCCAAACCCATGTCCATTGAGTTGGTGATGCCATCCAGCCATCTTATCCTCTGTCATCCCATTCTCCTCCTGCTCCAAATCCCTCCCAGATCAGGGTTTCTCACTGAGTCAACTCTTCACATGAGGTGGCCAAAGTATTGGAGTTTCAGCTTCAGCATCAGTCCTTCCAATGAACACCCAGGACTGGTCTCCTTTAGGATGGACTGTTTGGATCTCCTTGCAGTCCAAGGGCCTCTCAAGAGTCTTCTCCAACACCACTCTTCAAAAGCATCAATTCTTTGGCACTCAGCTTTCTTCACTGTCCAACTCTCACATCCAATCAAGAAGATAGGAGGTAGTAGTAAAATAGATTTTCTTAAGGGTCCAAAATAATAATAATTATAATAATATGCTTAAAAAATAAGTGTGTTTTCTAGTATGGCTAGAGTTGGGCTTTTAGAGTATGAAAGAATTTCCCTATTTCAGAAACTACAGAATAGCTAATTACAAAGTACATCAAAACCAACAAAGACCAGTTTACAATGTACAAAGCAGAAGATTTAGCTGTGACTTAACAACATGAACATGAAGAGAAGGAAAGATTCATGAGCAAGGCACAGATTTAGAATGACTAAATATCACTATCATCTATCATAGTAATATATAAACTAGCAGTACAATACATTGAATAAGCCAGTATAGACAATATAATCGTGAAGTTTTTTTTTAATCTCACACTTATTTCCCACCCCCCGCCCCCAAAACTGAAACAATAATCCTTCATCAGTAGCATGCATTCACTTGAGTGCATGAGTGCTCAGTTGTGTCTGATTCTTTGCCATCTCATGGACTGTAAACTGCCAGGCTCCTCTATCCATATAATTTTCCAGGCAAGAATACTGAAATGGGTAGCCATATCCTCCTTCAGGGGGTCTTCTCGACCCAGGGATCAAACCTGAGTCTCCTGTGTCTCTTGCACTGCAGGCAGATTCTTTATCTCATCAGAAGGGATTAGATGAAGTATGGTATGTTTATGCAATGGAATACTATATAATCATTTTAAAATGGAGTAGATACACACAGCTGGACTTTGAAAGGTATATATGTGTCTTACATAAAAAGAAAAGATTGCAAAGAGCAAATTCTTCTCTTTCCCTTAGATGAAAATCTGGGAAGCCATTGCAGCAAAACTAATAGTTGGTTACAAGTCTTAAAACACAGTCTCCATCCAGCAACAAAAATATCCATCCCCATGAAATCATTAAGGTCAAGATGTGATTTGAAATTCAGTTCAGTCCCTAAGTCATGTTCGAGTCTTTATGACCCCAGGGGACTGCGACATGCCAGGCTTTCCTGTCCATCACCAGCTCCTGGAGCTTGCACAAACTCATGTCATAAGGGAGGCTTTTTCATTTTCCCACCTAAATCTGGAAAAATCTTAAAATTTTGCAAAGAAAGCAATAGCTTTCTTCCCACACATCCCCTAGCTTCCTTCCTTCCAATCTTTCTAACTTCTCATTCCTTTCCCCCTTTTAGCCATCCTACTCCTTACCAGCAGCATCTAGAAAATAACAAGAGGAGAAGTAACAGATAAATAAAACTTCTCAGTGGACACTGGATTAACTAGTGCTCTCTGAATTTGGCAGATATTCAAGGCTGACTCACCTTACGGCTCTTGGCCAACATTCTTAATCCATTTTGAGGAATCATTTACGTGCAGTCCTCCTGACAGGGGTAACCGTGCCTCTCTTTCTGTTGTCCCTTCATCTGTCCTCATTACTAAGGATTGTCCCTTCTATTATTTTTTTTTTTTCTCATTGCCATCTATTTGTCCTTCTAGACTGGGTTTTAGGCAAGACCTAAGATCACCCGTGGAAGTTCTTGCTCCTTCTTGGCTCACAACTGGCTGGAGAATACTGCCAAACTCTTGGAGAATGTCTTCTAACCAGCCTCAACAAGCTCTCCCTTTGCTGTGCTTGTTGTTCAGTAGCTAAGCCGTGTCTGACTCTTTGCAATGCCATGGCCTGTAGCATGCCAGGCTCCTCTCTTCCACTATCTCCTGGAGTTTGCTCAAACTCATATACATTGAGTTGGTGATGGGATCTAACCATCTCACCCTCTGCTGCCCACTTCTCCTTTTTCTTTAATCTCTCAGCATCAGGGCCTTTTCTAATGAGCTATTCCATGTTCCAAACAGCTAGTTAGGAATCTCTTGGCCTTAGGTCTTCCAGGTGTCAGTCAGACCTCAGTTTTTGCATTGCCCAACCTTTAGGAATACACATTCTTTAAAAATATTTATTTATTTGGCTGTTCCGTGTCTTAGTTGCAGCATGTGGGCTCCTTCACTGCAGCACATGGATTTTCTAGTCATGGCATGCTGGTTTTGGTAATTGCAGTTCACAAGATCTGGAGCATATGGGCTTAGTTGCTCTACAGCACGTGAAACCTTAGTTTCCTGGCCAGGGATCAAACCCATGTCCTCTGCATTGCAAGGTGGGTTCTTAACCGTTAGACCACCAGGGAAGTCCCCCACATTAAGTATTAAATGTTTTCACCCGAACCCTCTTAATTTTGTTAAAGGGGAATCAACTTCAATGTTGCACTCCTTTTTGAATACAAGATAATCCCAGTCCACAAAAAGATGTCTCTTTGAATAATTTATTGGAAGTTCTTCTAACTGGTTTTGGAATTTGGAGGTAGCCACAAAACTCCCTACCTTTGGTAGAGCAGGACAAAGAGATTTACAGTACAGCTCATTCCTGATAAATTTTTAAAATCCTCTCTCAAGCTCAAAGTCTTATCACCTGCTATATCCTTGTTATGAGTGAGAGGATCAAAGTTTATGGAACATACTTCAATAGGTATACTAAATGTTTCATTGTTTTAGCCTCTCCTTTGGTGTATACCTCACCTGTGTTAATATTTACTTCTGTATTCTGTCTCAGATCAACTGTAGGCATTCTTTATAGTTTATTTGTATAAATTATTACAGTAGCACAATTTCTTTCATTCATCTTTTGCTATGATTGTCAGCGCTATAAAATGTTAGGGGAATGCTTTTTCCTTACATGCACTTTAACTTTCTTAATCTTCATTAAAGTAATATCATGTCTCATTACCAAAACAAGTCATTTTCTTTTAAAGTCTTTCATTATTCTCTTTTCTCCATTAAAACATCATCAATCTCATCCTTAAAGTTAAATCATTGTGAGTTAAAGAAAAGTTCATCCAACTTCTATACACGAGTTACAAAATTAATTACAACTTTGTCAAAAAAAAAATATAAATCAGGATGGATATATGAAATGAAATGATATTGAAATGATATATGTAGTCTGTTGAGTAATATTTGATCCTGCTAATTTCCTGCGAACATTCATACTCTCAATATTTAAATTTCAAGCTATGACAGTTTAGATGAAGCACATTTTATCATCTTGGGTAACTCTCATTATATGACTATTATTTAAGAAAAGGATCCATATACTCATATTTCAAATCTTTCTAAAACTGCATGCTGTTTTATTGCTTAAAAATTTTGGACAACTTTCATGAATATATGCATGAGCAAGGAAGATTCTCCTGCTTTGTTCTGAGGTTTTACATTCAGGGTAGAAAAGAAGAAATATTTTCTGATATTTTCCCTACTCCACTTTCCCTTTTCTCCTCTCTCTCTTCCCTTCCTTCTTCCTTACTTTCTCAATATTTGCTTTAAATAAAAGGAAGTTGATACAATACACATTTGCTTCTCCTAAATCATTTCCATTAGCAATGTATATCATATCTACCCCAAAGTTTGTTTGAATCACATATTCCCTGGCCACTTACTATTTAAAGTTAACTTCTGCAAGTCAGAGAGAGCAGTAACATCTAATACATGCCATGCCATCTAATTTCTTTCTTCTACATAGAGAAAAGACAGAGGAAAATGTTTGTTCCCAAGTGCCTCAAACTGCTCACTGTTTAGGGGAAAAAAGGAAGGTAATTGGGAAGTGCTTTTAAGAGAAATTAGTTTCTCTTGTCAACTGTCATCAAGATGAATTACACTCAGTGGCATCGCAGAAGCAGAAATGAAATCTAACATATTTGCAACTAAGACAACAGTGCGCGTATTTTTAAATTGCATCAGGCAGGGCCTATTATTTAAGACTCGTTGCCACTGTCGTGGTCACAGCATCCTACATTATTCAAGCCAAGCATCAATTCCATTAGTCAGTCTCTCCTTCGCTGTCAAAGATACAAACACAGGTTTGTGCGCCTTAGAGTAAATGTATCATCTGAATGGAAATGTGTCAGGAAATATTAAATGATATGAGGTATGATTCGTGAAATAAAATCAAATAAACAGATGAGTCCCTCTCTCTCCCAAAAAGGGAAAATTCTTTATAAAAAGCTGTAAAGTTAAGAGTTCTTTGTAGATGAGAAGAGTAATATAACCATTTCTGTATCCCCAGTAAATAAGGCATGGTTGATGTTTAACAGGTATACAATACATATTTTTTAAACAAATTAATTCAATAAGTAAATGAATGAATAAAGGAATGAAGAACAAAGTAATATTTCTTAATATATTAATAATACAGTAAGGAAAAAAATTTGGTCTATTAACATCTCCTTGGGTGATCAGGAAATTATGAAATAAATATGCATTACTTCAAATTTTCAAATAGCCTATAATGGGTCATATTTATATCAATGTGTACACATAGGAACTGGCAATACTTCACTCTGATGAGCAAGACTCTCATAATTAACTACATTTGAATAGATTTTATCACATATATGCTACTTGCATGCTTTCATTAACATGTATATCCAGGAGTTCAAAACACCAGGGGGAATTTTTTTGTCAGTTAGAAATATTAAATCAAGATCTATATCATGAGTTAAGGGCGAAACGTACAACACTTTCGCCAGAGCTAATTAGCCAGACATCAAAAGTATCTATTGGTCAACTTCTTAAAAGGTTTTGAGTTCAAAGTTCACAAAAATGATTCTGTTAAAATGCGGAGTCTCTCAGGTAAATTTAATTCTATTAAGAATATCTGCTTTGCTTAAAAAGCTTATGTAAATGCTATGTGTTTTTATTTATTTGATGGGTGATCTAATTCTTTCACACTGTATTATCTATGTAGTTAGAAAACGCATTTATTTTACTTTACTATCACTATTTATTATATGAGTATTTTGCTAAGTACTTTGAAATCTGCATATAATGCCTCGTGGAGTCTATGATAATATACATTTGAAAAACAATTTGTTTTTAATACTAAGTACTAAAAATAGTGATTATTTATTGCAAATATATTATACTTCATGCAATTTACATACAGAGTACATCATGCTTCTAATGCCAGGCTGAATGAATCATAAGTTGGGATCAAAATTGCCTCAAGAATCTCAGATATGCAGATGATACATACCACTGTAATGGAAGGAAGCAAAAAGGAACTAAAGAGCCTCATGATGAGAGTGAAAGAAGAGTGTGAAAAAACTGACTTGAAACTCAAATCCAAAAAACTAACATCATGGTGTCTGGTCCCATCACTTCATAGCAAATAGATGGAGAAAAATTGGGAAGAGTGAAAGATTTCATTTTCTTGAGCTCCAAAATCACTGCAGACAGTGAATGCAGCCATGAAATTAAAAGACACTTGCTCCTTGGAAGAAGAGCTATGTCAAACCTAGACAGTGTATGCAGAGACATCACTTTATGGATAAAGAGCCGTATAGTCAAAGCTATGATTTTTCCTGTAGTCATGTATGAAAGTGAGAGTTGGACCACAAAGAAGGCTGAGCACCAAAGAATGATTCTTTTCAATTGTGGTACTAGAGAAGACTCTGAGAGTCTCTTGGATTGCAAGGAGATCAAACTAGTCAATCCTAAAGGAAATCAACCCTGAATATTCATTGGAAGGACAGATCTTGAAGCTGAAGCTCCAATACTTTGGCCATCTAATGCGAAGAGCCACTTGGTTGTAAAAGGCCGTGATGCTGGGAAAGATGAGGGCATGAGGAGAAGGGGCAACAGAGAGTGACATATGAGTGTGAGTAAACTCCAGGAGATAGTGAGGGGCAGGGAAGCCTCATGTGCTGCAGTCCATGGGGTCACAGAGTCATACACGACTTAGCGACTGAACAACAGCAATGTGTCATGTACTTTATTTTACTTGATAGCCATTTCCATTCTATGATTTTGGAATTACAATCTTATGATATAATTAAAGGAGTCATTCAAAATGTTTGAGCTACTTATCCATGTGTAGACAACTAATAACTTATCCATTCTTTCATTCTGCCCAACTCCACTTATAACTGAATGAACTCCAGAGTCTCTCATTCAAGAACATCCCTGCCAGGCTAGGCCTGGATTTAAAGCTCCTCATTAAGGTCTCTGTTCAAATAAAGGTACAAAAGGCAACAAATATACAAATAAACATGGAGAGTACTGTGGGAGAATGTGGATTCTCGATTCAATAGTGTGTCATCCACATGGAAGAAGCTCAACAGTGTAGCATATCTGGCCTGTCTTTTTTTTCTCTTACTTATTTTGGTTGCAGGGATGTGTTGTCACTTTTCTGATCAATCATTAGGATAAGAAGGTTTGGGAAATCAAAGTTTGGCTCAGCAACTCCCTTCTTTGTGTTAGAAGCATGCTACCTACTAGGATCCGGGCTTCGTTCTTTAATGCCTTGAGGACTATCTGGGCAAGCCTCACCTGGGGCAAAGCTGGCCTTATCCAGTGTTCTCACAGACAGGTATGAGTGTTCTGCTCATACCTACCTGGACGTTATGCTAAACCCATTTTGCTCCCATGCTAAACTTGAACTTTCATCTCTGCTTTTATTTGCAGGGCAGGAATAGAGACATGGGTGTAGAGAATGGTTATGTGGACACAGCAGGGGAAGGGGAAGAGTGTTAGTTACTCAACCGTGCTCGACTCTTTGCAGCCCCATGAACTGTAGCTCTCCAGGCTCCTCCATCCGTGGGATTCTCCAGGCAAGCAAACTGGAGTGGGTTGCCATTTCTTTCTCCAGGGGATCTTCCTGACCCAGGGATCAAACTCATATCTCCTGCATTGCAGAGGGATTCTTTACCACTGGGGCACCAGGGAAACCAACACTGAAGTTTGGCCAACATTTAATACTCCTTTATCTTATTTCCCAATTCGTACACATTTGGATTAAAAAATAGATTGCCATTTATAAGGCTCCATCAGACCCCTCAGTTGTCGTTGTTTAGCTGATAAGCTGTGTGCAACTCTTTTGTGACCTTGTGGACTGTCGCCAGCCAGGCTCCTCTGTCCAGGGGATTTCCCAGGCAAGACTACTGGAAGGGATTGCCATTTCCTTCTTCATCAGACTCCGCAGAGCCCTCAGCAAATGATAACAACTATATACATTTACACGCATATTCACGCAGGCTTCCCTGATGACTCAGGTGTAAAAAGCCTGCTGGCGGTGCAGGTGATACAGGTTCAGGTCCTGAGCTGGAAAGATTCCCTGGAGAAGGAAATGGCAAAAATCAAATTACAATGTGTTTTATAATGACAGTTTCATCATGTTTTATCTCAGTGGGAACCTGCTGTATTTAAACCCTGAAAGAAAAAAAAAAAATTAGTGCATACAAGTTTTTCTTTATGAACATATGGGAAAACATACATTTAACTACAAATAACATAAATATTGACATATGAGTACCTATTTCTATGTCTGGGCATGAAACATTTAATTTTAATGTCCTAAATGTTTTACATTAGCATCTGTTTTTGCAAGCATAGTCTTATAAACTACACTGACATATTGAATAAAGTATATTCTTAATTAGCAAAGGTTAGGTAATCCATAGGGTTCAAACATATGCATTATCTTTACATTAGAGTTACCTCATGTTTTCCTCAACTACTCTTTTGATGGAGTTACTGTATTCTAACTTTATAGTAATAACCTAGCACCTTTAATATATATGTCTGTGTAGCTGCAATTTCCACAACAGAAAAATCACACCACAAAAATTAATTATGACTCAGTTCTGGTGTGTGCCTCTAAAAGAAGAGTGGATATAAAAATAAAATGAAATAAAATGTAAATATGATCACTCATGAAATAACTTACTCATCTGGTATGACTCTGCAGCTTCTTTTGTTTCAGCTCATCCAGGTCTCTGCTCCTCTGCTTCCTGCATTTCAGCTGACCAAGCATATGATACACAGGGTGGATAAAGAGCCTCAGTAACTCCAGTCCAAGTTTTGGCATTTGAGCAATATGAAATGTCCACAAATAAGTATTTGAGGAGTAATATTAACATGAACTTATTTTTTTGGTAAAAATAAAGGTGTGAAATGAAGTTACTTTCTCAGCTGACTTGATATGTCACAGTATACAGTGGAACTTTTTATTTGCTTTTTTTTTTTTTAAACCTTCCACTGTTGTTTTCAAGGAACTGCCTCAGCAAGTGCAAGACACCCGGGAACCGATTCTCCTCAGAGTCCCTTACAGTACCCTTGTCCTCTACAGTGGAATTTTTAGTTAACAAATAAAATTATGAAAACTGTGTTCTTTAGTCATAAAAATACATTACTTTTTTCTTTTTATTCTTATTGTGTATTGAGAATAATAAAACTCCATAAAAATAGACCTACCACAAACTTCCTATATAAAATCTACAGGGGAAAACAAAAGCATCAGGGTTTTGTAAAGAAATATGTGGGCATGTATAAAATGACAAACATGTGTAAACTGAAAGAAATGTCTTCTAATAGGTAAAATCTGCAAAAATGAGCAAAGATATAATCTAGGGATTTTAAAAGACACTTAAAGATGAACTTTCAGGAGTGGAGGAATTTTCACATCAGCTATTAAATGTTTATGAGTGATCACTGAGGGACTTCCCTGGCGGTCCGGTGGATAAGACTTAAGCCTTCCAATGCAGGGAGTTTGGATTTGATCGCTACTGGGGGAGCTAGAATCCCGTGTGCCTTGTGGCCAAAAAACCAAGACAAAAAAGAGAACAATATTATAACAAAATCAATAAAGCTTTTAAAAATGGTCTACATTAAAAAAAAAAACCTGTTAATTAAATAAAAAGAGATCATTGGTTTTGCCAAGACTCAGTGATAATTACCCAAGTTAACCTCCCACAGCAGATTATTACAGAGGGGGACACATTACAGGCACCAACTATTGATGACATTGGATGACAGAGCAGGGCTGTGATTCTTAAGAGAAGGAAAACGCATAAAGATGAGCTGCATGTTCTCCTGGGTTCTCCCTGGGATTCCCTTTCTAAGCTGAGAGGATGGAGTCCTGAAAGAAAGAAGTCGTCTTGCCTGGCAGAGGAAACCGAAGTTTAAATTGAGAGATGCAGAAGAAAATGGGAAGAGGAGTGTAGGATGCCAGAGAGGAGGCAGTCACACAGAAAAGAGACTCCCGCAATCTTCCCAGAGTCTCCTTAACTCTTTGACCAAATCTAATAATCTCTTCATGTGCAAGGAATGACCCAGCTGTATCATTTGTTGTTGTTCAGTTGCTCAGTCACGTCTGACTCTTTGTGACCCCATTGGCTGCAGCACGCCAGGCTTCCTTGTCCTTCACGTCTCCTGGAACTTGACCACATTCATGTCCACTGAGTCAGTGATGCCCTCCAACCATCTCATCCTCTGTCGTCCCCTTCTCCTTCTGCCTTCAATCTTCTCCAGCATCAGGGTCTTTTCCAATGAGTCATCTCTTTGCATGAGGTGGCCAAAGTATTAGAATTTCAGCATCAGTCCTTCCAATGAATATTCAGGACTGATCTTTAGGATGGACTGGTTGGATATCCTTGCTGCCCAAGGGGGCTCTCAAGAATCTTCTCCAACAGCACAGTTCAAAAGCATCAGTTCTTCAGGGCTCAGCTTTCTTTATAGTCCAACTCTCACATCCATACAGGACTACTGGAAAAACCATAGCTTTGATTATATGGGCTTTTTCGACAAGATAACGTCTCTGCTTTTAAACACACTATCTAAGTTTGTCATGGCTTTTCCTCTAAGGAGCAAATTTCTTTCCATTTTGTGGCTGCAGTCACCATCTGCAGTCATTTTGGAGCCCAACAAAATAAAGTCTGTCACTGTTTCCATTGTTTCCCCATATATTTTCCATGAAGTGAAGAGACCGGAAGACATGATCTTAGAGTTTTGAATGCTGAATTTTAAGGCAGCTTTTCCTCTCTCCTCTTTGACCTTCATTAAGAGGTTTGTTAGTTACTCTTGGCTTTCTACCATAAGGGTGGTGTCACCTGCATATCTGAGGTTGTTGATATATCTCCCAGCAATCTTGATTCCAGCTTGTGCTTCATCCAGCCCAGCATTTTGCATGAAGTGCTCTATCATATCATAAATACAGATATAAAATTCCTTAATGTGATTCAGTAAATTGAAGTCAACAATAAAGAAAAATATATAATACACAAAACCAAGTGGAATTTTCTCAGAATATCACTAATTATTAGTGTAGTGTGTGTGCATATTACTGAGTAATGGAGACAGATTATACGATCATCTCAGTAGATAAAGGAAAATTACTTTAAATACTCAAAATCTGTTTATAATTTTTTAAAAAGATCAACGTAGTAGAAATACAGAAAAACTGTTCTAATCTGATAAAAGGCATCTATAAACAAGTTGCAGCTAATATCATAGTTTATGGTGAAAGACTAAACATTTCACCCCTAAGATTTGAAACAAGGTTTTCAAGGACTCCAGAAAGTTTTGGAGTGTCTCACATGATCATTTTGCTGACAGAAAAGAGCTGAGCAGTTTTAAATCCCTAAATGTTATAAGATGAATAAGATAGATAGAGGAATAGATGGAGAGATATACGTATATAGATACTTGGATATAAATAATCAGCATTAATCATGTTAAATCATTATATATGTGCATATAGTCTATCTGTTGTTTCACAAACTGGTTTCCATACACAAAGAGCAAGAAGAGAGTGAAGAAAGAGACAGAGCACTCCATACTGTTAGGTGGCAGGTTTAAGAAGCAAGGGAGCTTCTATACCAGGTTTGTCTGGGCAGCAAGACTAGCAGCAGGTCCCTGTACCCACTGGAATCTTACGAGTTTATACACAGGACTTAGCCTGGGTTCAGGCACATATCCAGCCCGGATGGCCTCACAATCCATTGCTCTCTCAAAGCGGTGTCCTTAAAAACACTCCTACTCTGGCAACTGTGGGCAGAATGTACATTCCAAGGACAAGGGAAGGAGTGGGGAGCCTAGGATTGCCCAGGTCCAGCTTGCAGGTCAACTGAAACTCACATTCTCTCCATGATCCCCTCCAATGCTATCTATCTTCCATCTATTTGCATCTATCTGTGTTCTATTATCATTAAACATTAAAAGAAATGTTGACACCATTGTGAATACTAAAATTAATAATCAAATATATCTCATACTTTGAAAACTTCCAAAGAAATAAAACAAGAAATAACAAAGTTACACTCATGGAAATAAACATCTGGCTTCTAAAAGTGCTATTCTGAAGGCGAAATACTTATTTAGATGTGGAGTTTCTCATCTGCCTGCAGACAAAGACAGTTCATTGTTCTTGTTACATATGCTGAATTAATAATTACTAATTGTCACAAGGAAGATTGCCCATGTAAAATAAAAATATGATATATATTAAAGGCCTCCTCAATATGCTTGCAATGCATATTAGGTGATCAAACAGTCATCGTTTATCCCTATGCTTTGAATCATACATATTCTGATGAACAAGTATGCCTTAAATCCAAGTATCTTCACTAATTAATTAAATTAACTTTTGATACTTTCCATAATACTATCTACAAAGTGATTTAATTACAATATGATGGCAGTAGTTTTTAATCTTAATATAATGCAGAAAAAGATAATTTTCTAGTGTGAGTAGAGAATTTAAAGTATTCCAGAGGCATTATTGTGTAATGTCTTAAGAGCTCTGCCTTGAACCACATTGCTTTGTTCAAACACGAGCTATACTACTTAGAGATTTTTGCTTTTTTCTTTAACCTTGATAAAATAAATTTATCTATGCTTTAGTTTCCTTATTTATAAAGTGTGAGTGATCAGATTATGCTCATTTCATTGATTTATGGTGAGAATTAAATGAACTGATATATTGAAAGTTTTAACTATTATAATGAAAAGTTACTTCGTGACCTATGAGAAATTCTCTACAAAGAGTCACCTGTATTTTTACATCTTCTTACACGTATCTGTTGTGAGATACTCTCTTTAATTGGCCCAGTCTTGAACAGTGGATTGAATCACTTCACTATTACATTATTATAATCATATTAACATTGTCTGGGGAGGCCTTACAAATAGCTGTGGAAAGAATAGAGGCAAAAAGCAAAGGAGAAAAGAAAAGATAAAAGCATCTGAATGCAGAGTTCCAAAGAATAGCAAAAGATAAGAAAGCCTTCCTCAGCGATCAATGCAAAGAAATAGAGGAAAAGAACAGAATGGGAAAGACTAGAGATCTCTTCAAGAAAATGAGAGATACCAAGGGAACATTTCATGCAAAGATCGGCTCGATAAAGGACAGAAATTGTATGGACCTAACAGAAGCAGAAGATATTAAGAAGCGGTGGCAAGAATACACAGAAGAACTCTACAAAAAGATCTTCACGACCCAGATAATCACGATGGTGTGATCACTCATCTAGAGCCAGACGTTCAGGAACGTGATGTCAAGTGGGCCTTAGAAAGCATCACTACGAATAATGCTAGTGGAGGTGATGGAATTCCAATTGAGCTATTTCAAATCCTGACAGATGATGCTGTTGAAGTGCTACACTCAATATGCCAGCAAATTTGGAAAAGTCAGCGGTGACCACAGGACTGGAAAAGGTCAGTTTTCATTCCAGTCCCAAAGAAAGGCAATGCCAAAGAATGCTCAAACTACCGCACAATTGCACTCAACTCAAACGCTAGTGAAGTAATGCTCAAAATTCTCCAAGTCAGGCTTCAGCAATACATGAACCGTGAACTCCCTTATGTTCAAACTGGTATTAGAAAAGGCAGAGGAACCAGAGATCAAATTGCCAACATCTGCTGGATCATGGAAAAAGCAAGAGAGTTCCAGAAAACATCTATTTCTGCTTTATTGACTATGCCAAAGCCTTTGACTGTGTGGATCACAATAAACTGTGGAAAATTCTGAAAGAGATGGGAATACCAGACCATCTGACTTGCCTCTTGAGAAGCCTATATGCAGATCAGGAAGCAACAGTTAGAACCGCACATGGAACAACAGACTGGTTCCAAATAGGAAAAGGAGTACGTCAAGGCTGTATATTGTCACCCTGCTTATTTAACTTCTATGCAGAGTAAGAAGCTGATGATTCACAAGTTGGAATCAAGATTGCCGGGAGAAATATCAATAACCTGAGATATGCAGATGATACTACCCTTATGGCAGAAAGTGAAGTGGAACTAAAAAGCCTCTTGATGAAAGTGAAAGAGGAGAGTGAAAAAGTTGGCTTAAAGCTCAACATTCAGAAAATGAAGATCATGGCATCTGGTCCTATCACTTCATCAGAAATAGATGGGGAAATGGTGGCTGACTTTATTTTTCTGAGCTCCAAGATTGCTGCAGATGGTGATTGCAGCCATGAAACTAAAAGACGCTTACTCCTTGGAAGAAAAGTTATGACCAACCTAGATAGCATATTCAAAAGCAGAGACATTACTTTGCCAACAAAGGTCCGTCTAGTCAAGGCTATTGTTTTTCCAGTGGTCATGTATGGATGTGAGAGTTGGACTGTGAAGAAAGCTGAGCACTGAAGAACTGATGCTTTTGAACTGTGGTGTTGGAGAAGACTCTTGAGAGTCCCTTGGACTGCAAGGAGATCCAACCAGTCCATTCTAAAGGAGATCAGTCCTGGGTGTTCTTTGGAAGGAATTGATGTTAAAGCTGAAACTCCAGTACTTTGGCCACCTCATGGAAGAGCTGACTCATTGGAAAAGAGTCTGATGCTGGGAGAGATTGAGGACAGGAGGAGAAAGGGATGACAAAGGATGAGATGGCTGGTTGGCATCACCGAGTCTATGGACCTGAGTTTGAGTGAACTCCAGGAGTTGGTGATGGACAGGGAGGCCTGGCGTGCTGTGATTCATGGGGTCACAGTGTCAGACAGGACTGAGTGACTGAACTGGACTGAACTTTGATAAAAGCTGCCTGCAGTGCAGGAGACCTCTGTTCAGTCCCTGGTTTGGGAAGATACCCTCGAGAAAGGAAGGGCTCTCCACTCCAGTATTCTTGCCTGGAGGATTCTATGGACAGAGGAGCCTGGTAGGCTACAGTGTTAGCAAAAAGTCAGACATGACTGAAAGACTAACATATAATACTGTGATAAAATACTTTATTTTATTTTATTTATTCCTCATTAAAGTCCTATAATATGGATACTATCCAAGTTTAACTAATGGGAGAAATGAGGTTCAGAGTGTTTAATCAATATTACTTTCTAGAGCTGACATTCAAATTCAGGTTTATGTCAATTTCAAATTATTATTTCTTTCATTAGAATTACTAATTTATTACATTTTCACTCTTTTGGGCTTCAATCCTCATGTGTTTCTGGTTATGAAATAAAAATTTACTGGTCACTCTTTGTGAATGAGCAAAACTAGTAGTAAAGTGTGTTTTTCTTGTTCCCTTGTCTACACTGTATAAGAAGCTGCCGATAATATGCTATGAATAGTCTAATTAGCAGCAGCTGGTGTTTTTACTGCAGGCAGGTATGTCACTTTTATAGAAAAAGCAAGAGCTATACTAAACACAATATATTTCCCAATTAAAAGGGTCATTTCTCTAAAAACATTGAAAATACAATAAAATTTGAAGATAAAACAGAATGGCGTTAGTTGTACTTTGCTGAGGGATCTAGGGGAACATGCGGAGCTCATCTGTGCTATGCCACTCAGCTCTGCACCAGGTGACCTTCTACAGCCCCTCTGAGTGGCTTGCTCTTTACACAGATCCTTTCTCTGATAATTCAAAGAAAGGGTGACCTTTCCATGGAAGTCCCCATTTTCTAGCCATAATTAGTATGATTAAGCCATAAAGAGAGAAAAAGCATCCTTACTACAGGACTCCACACCAAATCATCGATGAGTTATAGCTCTGCTTAACCTCAGGTAGTACTGACATTTAAAAAATTGAGCTGTTTAAGACATATGCATAAATCTCTAACATTGGAATTTCAAAAGAAATGTTTTTGAGCAAAAGTTTCCTCTTGGTGCCAATAAAAGTATTACATTTGGGGTGAGGACTGTCATGACTCTTTTAAAGACAACCTTGAGTTTCGGTGGACATCTTTTCACATTTGGTTGAAGCAGTCCTATGATATCATGGCTTGCCATTAAACATTGCCAATCCAGCATTTTCCAGCCCTCTGTTACAGGTGAATTTTTTTAACAGAAGACAGAAACTCTCTCTATTGTTCTTGTTATTCATTCAAAATGATTCCTCGAACGTATATTGAGCACCTTCACAAAGGCAATGAGTGAATCCTGTTTCATGCCCCTGAGATCTTTCTTCGCTTCCTACTTCCCATAGCCTGACTAATGCCTTCTAGTCCTTTCAGTCACAGACAAGACGCCATTGTCTGCAAAGGAGTTTTCAAGAATCAATAAGGTCATTTTGCACTTCAGCAATGTATTCAGAATCTATTGCCTTCAAACACGCAGACATTCCTTGGCAACAGCAGCCATGCATTCCCACCTTTGTATTCCCAACACATAGAAAATACGTGTAGAATGAATCAATGAGGGATACTGTGCGGAAGACAACGAAGATGGCAGACTATCAGGGGACTTTATTCTTTAATAGGGACTATACTGCTATTCTACAGAAGGCGATGGCACCCCCACTCCAGTACTCTTGCCTAGAAAATCCCATGGATGGAGGAGCCTGGTAGACTGCGGTCCATGGGGTTGCAAAGAGTGGGACATGACTGAGTGACTTCACTTTCACTTTTCACTTTCATGCATTGGAGAAGGAAATGGCAACCCACTCCAGTGTTTTTTGTTGGAGATTTCCAGGGACGGTGGAGCCTGGTGGGCTGCCATGTATGGGGTCACACAGAGTTTGACAAGACTGAAGCAACTTAGCAGCAGCAGCAGCAGCAGCATACTACTGTTCATTCATTAAAACTTAAAAGTGAAAAAAGCAAAAATAAAAATGATGACCTCAAGGGGCAGGTGCAGATAAAATTCCCTAGAAATATTTAGCACTTTCTATTTCCAATCACAAATCTAGGAAAAGTTAAAGAAAACATACTCTTATTTATCACACAATTATTCACCATTTTACTTTCTTACAAGAGCCATCATAATCTCAAATAATGCTGGAAAAAAATAAGTACTAGTATTTGTAATATTTAGTGCTTATTTTCTATTAAAAACCTCTGGGAAAAATCTGTCAGGTTTTTTATCACTGATGGTCTGAATCTTGATTACACAAATTGTCACAGGTTACTGTGAAGTATGTGCCTAATAAACTAGTCATAGCCTACTGAAAAAAATATATTATTGATGAGACATTAAAGTAATGAATCAAGATAAATTAAGATAATTGCCCATGAGATTCCCAGATGGCTCAGTGGAATTAATCCCTGGATCAGGAGGATCTGCTGCCTGAGATAATGTCAACCCACTCCAGTATTATTGCCAGGAAAATTCTGTGGACCAAGGAGCCTGGTAGGCTACAGTCCTTGGGGTCACAAAGAGTAGGACAGGACTGAGCGACCCTGCGTGCATACACACAGGCACGCAACATAACTGACCATCCTGCAATCTGAGGTCACTGCCTCTGGATAGCTATGTTCAAGTACATATGCCTTATGTGAAATACTAGCACACATCTTGAGATGAACAGTGAATGGGATAAGAAATCACAAGCATCAGTGTAAAGTGAGGTTGACAGAGAACTGTGCACCCTCACGTCCTCTGAAGGGAAATGCACTGTCAGTATCTGTGAGAAAACTGTCAAAAGTACATGTATCCATCTACATAAAGTGGGAAAGCTACCAGCGCTCTATTTGTTTTGTGATTATACAGTGGAAGTGAGAAATATATTTAAGGACCTAGATATGATAGATAGCATGCCTGATGAACTATGGAATGACGTTCGTGACATTGTACAGGAGACAGGGGTCAAGATCATCCCCATGGAAAAGAAATGCAAGAAAGCAAAATGGCTGTCTGGGGATGATTTACAAATAGTAGTGAAAAGAAGAGAGGTGAAAAGCAAAGGAGAAAAGGAAAAATAAAAGCATCTGAATGCAGAGTTCCAGAAAATAGCAAGAAGAGATAAGAAAGCCTTCTTCAGTGATCAATGCAAAGAAATAGAGGAAAAGAACAGAACGGGAAAGACTAGAGATCTCTTCAAGAAAATGAGAGATACCAAGGGAATATTTCATGCAAAGATGGGCTCAATAAAGGACAGAATGGTCTGGACCTAACAGAAGCAGAAGATATTAAGAAGAGGTTGCAAGAATACACAGAAGAACTGTACAAAAAGATCTTCATGACTCAGCTAATCATGATGATGTGATCACTAATCTAGAGCCAGACATCTTGGAATGTGAAGTCAAGTGGGCCTTAGAAAGCATCACTACAAACAATGCTAGTGGAGATGATGGAATTCCAGTTGAGCTATTTCAAATCCTGAAAAATGATGTGGTGAAAGTGCTGTACTCAATATACCAGCAAAGTTGGAAAACTCAGCAGTGGCCACAGGACTGGGAAAGGTCAGTTTTCATTCTAATCCCACAGAAAGGCAATGCCAAAGAATGCTCAAACTACTGCACAATTGCACTCATCTCACATGCTAGTAAAGTAATGCTCAAAATTCTCCAAGCCAAGCTCCAGCAATACGTGAACCCTGAACTTCCTGATGTTCAAGCTGGTTTTAGAAAAGGCAGAGGAACCAGAGATCAAATTGCCAACATCTGCTGGATCATGGAAAAAGCAAGAGAGTTCCAGAAAATGTCTACTTCTGCTTTATTGACTATGCCAAAGCCCTTGACTGTGTGGATCACAATAAACTGTGGAAAATTCTGAAAGAGATGGGAATACCAGACCATCTGACTTGCCTCTTGAGAAATCTGTATGCAGGTCAGGAAGCAACAGTTAGAACTGGACATGGAACAACAGACTGGTTCCAAATAGGAAAAGGAGTACGCCAAGGCTGTATATTGTCACCCTGCTTATTTAACTTATATGCAGTGTACATCATGAGAAACACTGGACTGGAAGAAACACAAGCTGGAATCAAGATTGCTGTGAGAAATATCAGTCACCTCAGATATGCAGATGACACCACCCTTATGGCAGAAAGTGAAGAGGAACTAAAAAGCCTCTTGATGAAAGTGGAAGAGGAGAATGAAAAAGTTGGCTTAAAGCTCAACATTGAGAAAACAAGGATAATGGCATCTGGTCCCAACACTTCATGGGAAATAGATGGGGAAACAGTGTCAGACTTTATTTTTTTGGGCTCCAAAATCACTGCTGATGGTGATTGCAGCCATGAAACTAAAAGACACTTACTCCTTAGAAGAAAGGTTATGACCAACCTAGATAGCACATTCAAAAGCAGAGACATTACTTTGCCGACGAAGGTCCATCTAGTCAAGGCTATTGTTTCTCCTGTGGTCATGTATGGATGTGAGAGTTGGACTGTGAAGAAGGCTGAGTGCTGAAGAATCGATGCTTTTGAACTGTGGTGTTGGAGAAGACTCTTGAGAGTCCCTTGGACTGTAAAGAGATCCAACCAGTCCATTCTGAAGAAGATCAGCCCTGAGATTTCTTTGGAAGGAATGATGCTAAAGCTGAAACTCCAGTACTTTGACCACCTCATTTGAAGAGTTGACTCACTGGAAAAGACTCTGATGCTGGGAAGGATTCAGGGCAGGAGGAGAAGGGGACAACAGAGGATGAGATGGCTGGATGGCATCACTGACTCAATGGATGTGAGTCTGAGTGAACTCCAGGAGTTAGTGTTGGACAGGGAGGCCTGGTGTGCTGTGATTTGTGAGGTCGCAAAGAGTCAGACACGACTGTGTGACTGAACTTAACTGAAATATGATTGAATTTCCGGAAACAAATTGTCAAAGGAAACACACACACACAGACACACACACACACACACACAGACACACACACACACACAGAAGCATTGAGAATAACTAAAGTCACCCAATGTCCATATTTTTGAGAAATAATTTTGCCTTTATGATAATCCTCTTCATGGATTGAAAACAAAATAGTTCAAAAGTGAAGGCACAAGGATACACTACATATCATTCCAGGCTAGAGATCAGTATTCAAATGGCAGAGGAAAAAACCTGGGCATTTTTGTGCATCCTGTGGATTTTGAAGACCTAGATCTGTCTTGTCAGATCCTAGGAGATAAAATGATTATGTCAGAGAGCTTCAGAAGATGTAAGGGCAATAAGCATCAGATGGCAAGTGTCCTGTTAGCACAGGTTGCTTTAGTGGAAGAACCCTGCAGACCTCTTCTGTGAAGCTAACTGCATATAATCCTGGTGCTTATTAAGTGCAGTTAAGTATTCAATGGCAGCAGGCTGTCTATAGCCAAACAAATGCCAATCGTTTCAAATTACGCTTCTAAGGTCAATTTTGCTCCTTTAGACACCACAGTGAGCCAAAAGTCACACCAATACATTAACGTAAAGTTTCGTCATTCTACTTCTGAGTTTCAAATTTTTATTCATTTAGAGGACAGCCAAGTGACTTCCCAGAAAAGTTTATTAACAGTAGCATTTGCCATGGGAGTTCAGAACCAAATTCTAAATGATCTTTTGGATCCCTATCAATGCAAAGTCCTGAAATCCAGGTCAATGATTGTAAATAAGCCAGTCTCTCACAATTATCTCTTTTCCCCCTGCACCCCCAGCGGCTCCCCCCACAGGCTTCTCAAGCCTCGCTAGATGTAGACTGAAACATGTCACAAGAGACAGGCCTAATAGAAATGTAATAATTACAGTCAGCACATACTGAGCTTTCACTAAGTTCAGGTACCTTTGTATACATTTGCCCTGACTTTTAATTTTAGAATAGTGTTAGATTTACAGTAAAGTTGCAAAAATAGCAGCAAGAATTTCTTTATATCCTGCATCCAGTTTCTTCTATGTTTAGATTATATATTAACATGATACATTTGTCAGAATTAGTGAACCAATACTGATACATTATGATTTACTAAAATCCATAATTTATTTGTATTTCTTTTGTCTTGGCTTCCCTGGTTGCTCCAGTCGGTAAAGAAACTGTCTGCAGTGCAGGAGACCCAGGTTCAATCCCTGGGTCAGGAAGATCCCCTGTTGAATGAAACAGCAACCCACTGCAATATTCTTGCTTGGAGATCCCTATTGACAAAGGAGCCTGGTGAGCTACAGCCCATGGGGTCACAAGAGTCAGATATGACTTAGCAACTAAACCATTTTTATTTTTACCTAATAAACTTGTTTTGCCCCAAGATCCCATCTGGGTACTATCGGTATCATCATCATATCTCATTAGGTTCTTGTGTAACCATTTCTCAGGTTTACCTTTATTCTAATAATATTGATAGTTTTGAGGGTCCTAGTCAGGTATTTTGTAGATTTCCTTCAACTGGAATATGTTGGATGTTTTTCTCACAATTAAACTGGGGTTATGGGTTCGGGCTGGATGAAGCACAAGCTGGAATCAAGATTGCTGGGAGAAATATCAATAACCTCAGATATGCAGATGACACCACCCTTATGGCAGAAAGTGAAGAACTAAAGAGCCTCTTGATGAAAGTGAAAGAGGAGAATGAAAAAACTGGCTTAAAACTAAACATTCAGAAAACTAAGATCATGGCATCTGGTCCTGTCAATCCATGGCAAATAGATGGAGAAACAATGGAAACAGTAACAGACTTTATTTTCTTGGTCTCCAAAATCACCGCAGATGATGACTGCAGCCATGAAATTAAAAGAAACTTGCTCCTTGGAAGAAAAGTCATGATCAACTTAGACAGCATATTAAAACACAGAGACATTACTTTGTTGACAAAATTCTATCTAGTCAAAGCTACGGTTTTTCCAGCAGTCATGTATGGATGTTAGAGTTGAACTATGAAGAAAGCTGAGCACCAAAGAATTGATGCTTTTGAACTGTGGTGTTGGAGAAGACTCTAGAGAGTCCCTTGGACTACAAGGAGATCCAACCAATCCATCCTAAAGGACATCGGTCCTGAATATTCATTGGAAGGACTGATGCTGAAGCTGAAACTCCAGTACTTTGGTCACCCGATGTGAAGAACTAACTCATCGGAAAAGACCCTGATGCAGGGAAAGATTGAAGGCAAGAGGAGAAGGGAGCAGCAGAGGATGAGATGGTTGGATGGCATCACTGACTTGATGGACATGAGTCTGAGCAAGCTCCAGGAGTTGGTTATGGACAGGGAAGACTGGTGTGCTGAAGTTGCAAAGAGTCAGACATGACTGAGCAACTGAACTGAAGCTGAATGGATTTGGGTGGGGGAATACCAGAGAAATAAAATGCCATTCTCATAACATTGTGGGTCTTCCCTAGTAGCTCAGATTATAAACAAATCTGCGTGGAATGGAGAAATTGCTCTTCCTCGGTTGCGAAGATCCCCTGAAGAAGGAAATGGCTACTCACTCCTGTATTCTTGCCTGGAGAATTCCATGGACAGAGGAGCCTGGGAGGCTATGGTCCATGAGGTCACAAAGAGTTGGGCTCGACTGAGCAACTGACACTGATCACATCATATCAAGGATGTGCACTGTCAACATTCTTTATCATTTTGATATTAGCCTTGATCGCATGGCTGCAGTAGAGTCTGTTAGCATTTCCCCTTGCAGGCTTCTTATTTTCCCATTCTCAGACTGCACTCTTTGGAAGGAATGTACCATGTGCAGCTTGCACTTAAATGGTGGGGAGTTACATTCCATCTCCTTGAGGGGTATCGGATACATCTTTCATGGATTACCATATTGAATTTTCAACATAAATACTATGAGGTAGATGATGTTATCCATTTTATAGATAAGAATGGGTTTCAATAAAGAAAAAGTGCCCCAACTGCATATCCAAAGTTGGTTGGTCTCCAACTTGGGCACCTGATTCCAGATCGTGACTGAAAGTCAAATGTGCAGGTGAAGTCCGAGTGGCCATCAGAGCATTAAAGTCAGTGGATGTAAGCCCATCGTGGAGAAGAAACTGTATATTTGTACTGGGTAATCCAGGGAGACAAAACAGAAGCCGATGGATGGAATACAAAGGGAGAAGCACTTCAACACAAACTGTTGAACAATAAAATTAGAATTTCATAAGCGACCTGAGACGAGCAGCACTTGGATGGCAGAATTACTTCCGAAAGAATAAAAGAATAAGAATGAAAACATAAGATCACTTAGAATGGTTCTCCCACTTTTTATAAGTGTTTTAAATGCATTTACTCATACAATAATCACAACTCTTCAAGATACCTACTATTGTTATCTCCATTGTACAAAGATAAAATTGGGGCACAGAAAGTCTAAATAACCTGCCCAAGTCCACACACCTAGTAAGCGGTATTCAAACCCAAGTAGCCTCAGCTCCACTGTTCTTGGTTTTACCACTGCAGGTTGGTGTAGCCCTCACTCAAAATCTGCTAGATACTGTGGTATCTTCAGTATTCCTAATCCTTAACTAGAAAAGCACTGTCTTCTTGTCATTAAAAGTTTTTGTGAATACACGTTAATGCTTATGATTTTAAGCTATAATTTCCTTGAATTGGTGTAAAGACAGATCAACTCCTTTCATCTTATTTCAGGAACTAAATCATGAAATAGGAGACCAAAGATGAAGTCATCAGTTTAGACAAGTAAATACATATTCAAATCAAGAAAAATATAAAACAGGTGCATAATATATATCTTTACAATACCACAGTACCTGATGATTTTTTTTTCTAAGTGTAATAAAAGTCTTACGCCAGTCTATGTACAATACAGGATACAGGATGCTTGGGGCTGGTGCACGGGATGATCCAGGGAGATGATATGGGGTGGGACATGGGAGGGGGCTTCGGCATTGGGAGATTGTGTACACCTGTGGCTGATTCATGTCAATGTATGGCAAAACAAATACAGTATTGTAATGTAGAATAAAGTATAAAAAAAAAAAAAAAAGTCTTGCTCCTCGAAATTAAAATTCTCTCTTTTCTTATTTATATTTTTGTAAAACAAATGCTAGGGGCTTCCCTGGTGGCTCAGAGGTTAAAGCGTCTGCCTGCAATGCAGGAGACCTGGGTTCGACCCTGGGTCAGGAAGATCCCCTGGAGAAGGAAATGGCAAGCCACTTCAGTTTTCTTGCCTGGAGAATACCATGGATGGAGGAGCCTGGTGGGCTACAGTCCATGGGGTCGCAAAGAGTTGGACACGACTGAGCGACTTCACACACACAAAACAAATGATAACAAAAATCTGTCACTCATTTATTTGGAACCAATTTCAGGGATGGCATCTGGAATTAACTTCCAGTTCCCTGAAGCTAAGGGTTTAAAAAAACGTTCAAAAGCAAGATTTAAAAATATCTCCATTCCCCAAACTGAGTCTACCTAACTCAGTAAAGTTCCACTCTTTTTTTTAAATTTTATTTTTACTTTATTTTACTTTACAATACTATATTGGTTTTGCCATACATTGACATGAATCTGCCATGGGTATATACGAGCTCCCAATCCTGATCCCCCCTCCCACCTCCCACCCCGTATCATCTCCCTGGATCATCCCCGTGCACCAGCCCCAAGCCTCCTGTATCCTGCATCGAACACAGACTGGAGCTTCATTTCTTGCATGATCGTATACATGTTTCAATGTCATTCTCCCAAATCATCCACTTGGTGGAGAGAGTTAGGGCAGCAGGCTGAGAACTCAACTAAGCTCAGCAGAAAGCACTGCTTTCCCTAATCAATATCATGATTACACAAAAATTAAGAGGGTGAGAAATCTGAGCTTAAGGTAGAAGAGAAAAGAAGGCATGATTTTGTGATCCCCTACGAGCACTGAATTGTGGCCTGAACAATGTAACAAGCGGGAATGATAAATGCAATCCTGTGGTTCACCTTCCAGGTTTTGGAGCTGGAAGGTTAGTTGAGGTCCAGAACTGATCCGGATGCCTGCAGACAGGAGGCCTCCATAAGCGGGGTCATGAAAGGCTTCGTCGCCCACTCACACACACGCGGCGGGCTGCTGACACTGTAGAACCCACTGGGTTTCTCCTGATTGACACATGTGGTTAAGTAAGTGTCACACTGTGTTCCTGCTTCCAGCTTTTTGAAGCACACAACAAGAGATCACTCCTGACATGTGACAGCTCAGAGCGGGGAGCATAAATAAAGCATTTCATGGATCGGGCAAGGGCCGTAGATAGACCCCAGGGCCCATCTCTTTGACAACCCTTGCTAATCTTGAGCAGTGTAATCTTTTTCTCTCTCCCTTCCTTTCCCAGTATGATTTAAGCACGCAGCTATTTAGACTGATTTACTGGCCCCCAAGATGCTGCTGCTTTGTCTATAGCAGGATTGGGAGCCTCCACCCTCCCGACCCACACCCCTGCCCCCGTCTGAGTCTTTGCATCAGGAAAAGTTTGTCCTCCAGGAAGAAATGCTAGAATTACTGCCACAGGCTGCTGGATGCAGTCACACATGAGGAATCAATAATCTCCTTAAGGGGCTCGGACAGCAAGTGGGTGGGGACATGCGGAGGAGAAGATGGTAGGGAGAAAAGAAGGAGCAGAGGGTTAATGCAATGTTGGCTAAATACTCTAAGCCACACGTTGTCCATCAAGCCCTGCCTGACCTCCCTCAAGCACAGCTTGTCACATTAATCATCTGTGTTACCATGGCAACTGAGCAGATCCATTTTACTGCATAATCATCTTTTTGCAAGTAGACTTTGAACACACACCAAAGTGTGTGCTTTCGGAAAGCTATATTCTCATTGCTTAGGAGCTATACAAAGCAGAGCAAAGAGAAGGCCTTAACTAAGAGTTTGGCCAAAGAGTGGGAATCAACAATGGGAATCTGTCTGCTCACTGCTCGAAAGCCAGTAAAGAAGCCAGGCTGGAGAAATGCCTATTTAGTTCTTTGGCCCATTTTTTTATTGGTTCGTTTATTTTTCTGGAGTTGAGCTCCCTAAGTTGCTTGTATATCTTTGAGATTAGTTGTTTGTCAGTTGTTTCATTTGCTAGTGTTTTCTCCCATTCAGAAGGCTGTCTTTTCACCTTGCTTATAGTTTCCTTTGTTGTGCAGAAGCTTTTAATTGTAATTAGATCCCATTTGTTTATTTTTTTCTTTTATTTCCAGTACATTGGGAGGTGGATCATAGAGGATCCTGCTGTGATTTATGTCGGAGAGTGTTTTGCCTATGTTTTCCTCTAGGAGTTTTATAGTTTCTGGTCTTACATTTAGATCTTTAATCCATTTTGAGTTTATTTTTGTGTATGGTGCTAGAAAGAGATCTAGTTTCATTCTTTTACAAGTGGTTGACCAGTTTTCCCAGCACCACCTGTTAAAGAGACTGTCTTTACTCCATTGTATATTCTTGCCTCCTTTGTCGAAGATAAGGTGTCCATAGGTGTGTGGGTTTATCTCAGGGCTTTCTATTTTGTTCCATTGATCTATATTTCTGTCTTTGTGCCAGTACCATACTGTCTTAATGACTGTGGCTTTGTAGTAGAGCCTGCCTTATGATCCAGCAATCCCACTGCTGGGCATACACACCAAGGAAACCAGAATTGAAAGAGACACATGTACCCTAATGTTCATTGCAGCACTGTTTATAATAGCCAGGACATGGAAACAACCTAGATGTCCATCAGCAGATGAATGGATAAGAAAGCTGTGGTACATATACACAATGGAGTACTACTCAGCCCTTAAAAAGAATAAATTTGACTCAGTTCTAATGAGATGGATGAAATTGGAGCCCATTATACAGAGTGAAGTAAGCCAGAAAGAAAAACACCAATACAGTATACTGACACATATATATGGAATTTAGAAGGATAGTAATGAAGACCGTCTATGTGAGACAACAAAAGAGACTCAGAGGTATAGAACGGACTTTCGGACTCTGAGGGAGAGGGAGAGGGTGGGATGATTTGGGAGAACGGCATTGAAACATGTATACTATCTTGTAAGAATGAAGTGCCAGTCTATGTTCAATACAGGATGCAGGACGCATGGGGCGGGTGCACAGGATGATTCAGGGAGAGGATGTGGGGTGGGAGGTGGGAGGGGGCTTTGGCATTGGGAGATTGTGTTCACCTATGGCTGATTCGTGTCAATGTATGGCAAAACAAATACAGTATTGTAATTAAAAAAATAAATAAATTTAATAAAAATAAAAAAAGAAGCCAGGCTGGTGGAAGGGAAGGTTTCCTTTATTTTTGACAGTGGGAACCAGGAGGGCAGACTTCAGTCTGCAGACTGACTCCCGTCAGCCCCCACCACCCTGCGGACAATCAGTGGGCAAGGGCTTTTATAGAAGGAGGGAGGGGGCTATGTGCAGAAACAGCTGACAGTCATCTTGAAATTAGTTACGTGGTGGTGTGACCAGGGTCATCTTGACTGTTTTAAGTACAGTTAATCTTCAGTTCCAGGGTCTGTTTTGTCCCATTACCTTGAAGCCAGTTCTTGGAATTGTAGCAGCTCATGTCATGGCTACAGTCTGGACATCATGTAGTTAACTCCTTCCACCTGCTGGGGGTTTCAGTATCTGTACGACAGCTCACAGGGTGTGGCTCAGAACGGTAGCTATAGCCCTGAGAAAGAGCTAAAGGTCCCTGACTTTGCTTAATGACTAAGCTGTGTCATTGTTTGGTTTCCTTGGAGTTTTCCTTTGTGTCTGTATTTTCTCATTTTTCTGATTAAACTTATTCTTTGGCTAAAGATTTTCCATAGATAAAAGGCAGTTGGAGGACATGATGTGGAAGGCCTATAGCGTCCCTCTCCATTTCAAGAGGATGTGAATGATGAGAACAGTCAATGTTAAGAGCAATCAATAATTTACTAATTCACATAAATTAGAGGTCCTAAAGCATTTCAGCCTCAGGATCTCCTTACGCTCTGAAAGAATCAGCCACCTAAAGATCTTTGGTTGATGTGGATGCCGTTTGAAAGCATATGCCGTATTTAAAAGCCTAAGAGAGTTCTGGCTTCCCTGGTGGCTCAGTCGGTAAATAGTGCACTTGCAATGCAGGGGGCCCAGGTCCGTTAAGCTAGTTTGGGAACATTTATGCACTGATTCACTATAAAAGAAGACATACACCCATTATATGATAAGATAAATGCCATCTTTTATAAAAAATATTATAATGTCTGTAATATAATGAATTTATGGGAAGAGTGGCATTTTATTTTTTTACATTTTTGTGCATCTCTAACATTTTGCTTAATCAGACAGCTGAATTCTCATACTGGTTTCTGCAATCACTCCGTTAAAAAGCCACACAGAATGTGTAACCTGTAGAATACACCACTGAAGATTTTCAAGACAATGACAGTGATAAAGGCACATGCCTTTTACTATTTTTATGAAAACAGTGTGCAAACTATGGAACCCCTGAAAGGATCTCAGAGACCCTGAGGTGTCCTTGGATGACATTCTGAGAAATTCTAACGAGTGTTTTTAAACTTCTATTCACTTTCAGTGACCACTAATTTCCAAAGAAATGTTGCACGGAAAAAGATGAGCTAGTTCTGATGCTGAACTTGAGGGTCCTATTGGTAAGCTTGTAAAATTTTGCAAAGGTGGGTCTTTACATTTAACTCTTCCACTCACTTCCTCGATTTCTGTAAATTCCATGCTTGAAAATGATTTTGTCACAAAGCAAGATCTAGCCATCCTCAGCTCCAGCATCCAACAACTTCCCCATTGGGACCTCTTTTGCCCACACATTTACAGCATCTTGTCTCTCTAGCAAAGCCTTGGCTGATTCTAAAATATCAGAGAAATGAAAAATTATTCCTTTTCTCCAAGGGTTTGGAAATAAATAAAGGATATAATGTTTATTTTGAAGACTAAGTGTAAACAAGGATTATTATTATGATTTTTTAACCTGAAAGCCTGAAAATTGCAGCTGTCAATCTTGGCTCTTTGATACTGTCTAAATTTAATTCCAATTAAATAAGAATGAGATTTCCAATACCCTTAATAGCAGAATCGTATGGCCTTACAGCCAAGTATTGCTTAAAAAGAAAGAGCAAATCAGAAACTCCCCCAAGGACACGGAAGCTAACCCTATCGAATGGACTATCAATAATTAAGGCCTTTGATGCCTGGAATCATTTAGATAATAAGATTGCTTTGAAGTAAATAAATATCAAATTAGGATTTGTGGCAGTCACAGGTGTTTGGCACAGCTAGCCTATAATCACAGAGAAAATGAATGGATTTTATTCAGCATAATTAGAAAAAGAAATGAAGTTTATATGCAAATTGTAAACCACTTTAGTCCAAGATAACCGGTCAGACTGCTTTTGGTAATTTAAACTTTCATTTAGACGAGAATTTGCAAAGTATCTATTTTCAATGCAATGTGAGTGCAGCTGGTTGCACGCTCTCAGTTGACTGAGAGGAAAATTTAAATGTCCCTCATAACCGTCCAGTGCTGTTTTGGTGCCAACAGGACAGCACATGCATTCTTTGAACTTGACTTCTCTCACTTCTCTCACTCTTGTCTGTACAAGACATCAGTTCCAGAAGGTTGTATGGGATTTTTTAGGGCCCAGTATCAGCTTTAAGGGTGTGGGAGCTGCCAAGATGACAAAGATTAAGAGGAAGAAATGTGTCTGAATGCATGTAAAATTTAAGTGTTCTAGGAACAAATTATATCTTCCCTGGTGGCTCAGATGGTAAAGCGTCTGACTACAATATGGGAGACCTGGGTTCGATCCCTGGGTTGGGAAGATCTCTTGGAGAAGGAAATGGCAACCCACTCCAGTACTCTTGCTTGGAAAATTCTATGGAAAGAGGAGCCTGGTAGGCTACAGTCCACGGGGTCACAAAGAGTCGGACACGACTGAGTGACTTCACTCTCTCACTCAGAGATGGATAGATGGATAGGAACAAATTAGGTATGCAACCATTGTTGGTGATTTCCTTTTCCTCAGCCAGAGCGACATGCTTCCAAACTTTTCTTAATCACTTTCTGATATTCTTCTGCTATGTTGTAATATTTACTTACTTGGCTTTTCTTCTTCCTGTTAGGCTAGAAACTGCTTAAAGCCAGGAAATGTTGAGCTACTCACCTCAGTTTTGACTGAGTAGCCTGGACCATTATCTGCCCTAAATAACTCATTTTTTTCTTTTTCCTTTAATTTACAACATTGTGTTAATTTCAGGTGTACAGCAAAGTGATTCAGTTATACATATAGATAATATAAACATATACAACCTGTTTCAGATTATTCCACTTACAGGTTATTACAGAAAACAGTATAGTTCCGTGTGCTATGCAGTATGTCTTTTTGATTACTTGCTTTCTATATAGTGGAGAGCATGTTAATTCTCACCTTCCAATTTTTTCCTCTCCCCTCCCTTTTTGTAACCATAAGTGAGTCCTCTAAGTCTGTGAATCTATGTTTTATATAAGTTCATATGTCTAATTGTTTTCAATTCTACATATATGTGACATCATATGATATTTGCCTTTCTCTGCCTGGCTTACTCCACTTAGTATGAACATCTCCAGGCTCATCTATATCAGAGTAGATGGTCTGAGATGTTGAGATGGCACCTGAGAAATGTCTGGGTGACAATACCATACCTTTTTTTCTGCCCCCTTTCATCTGCCTATCTGGCACAGAGTCTTGTTTATAACCAGACAAATGTGGAACAAGTTTGTAATATTTTTCCACTTAATTCACATGCAGACGTTGGTACCTTCTTGTGTGACATGCTCCCAAAAGAAGACAGCCTTGTGGATCAGAGCCCAGTCAGTCACATGCCAGCTACCACACTTTTTCTTTTTTTCCAACTGTGAAACCTGGGTGTTTTACAAATAAGCAACCATTGGCTCTCCAGGAAAATCTTAAGGACAGAGGTGCTCTTGATTTATCCCACCTCCCCGCCCCCCATTTTTGTCTTCATTCCTGAATCTTAGCATGGATAAGCAACATGTAACCCAAGATAATAAAGCTGTAATGAGCACTGTTGGTGAGACAGGCAGATGCTTTCTATTGTGTGCGTGCTCAGTTGCTTCAGTCATGCCCAAATTTTGCTGCCTCATTTGAAAAGACCCTGATGCTGGAAAGATTGAGGGCAAGAGGAGAAGAGGATGAGAGAGGATGAGAGGGCTGGTTGGCATCACTGACTCAATGGACATGAGCTTGGGTAAACTCCAGGAGACGGTGATGGACAGGGAGGCCTAGCGTGCTGCAGTCTGCAAAGAGTCAGATACAACTGAGTGACAGAACTGAATATCAAACTAACATTTCATTTCCTTTCTTGTGTTCTTTTTCATGCATCTGGAAGCTTATAATCACCCTCAAAATTATTTTTTATTAACGTTTTACTACTACTTGTGTTCACTTTGTCTTTTTCCTTTTTAAAAACTTAACACCTCCTAGGCATTATAGCTCATTGAGTCCTTAACTTGATGCGAATGGGTTTCTAAGCTGCCATCCTTTCTGACTGGAAAGTCTGGTGAGTCAGAGAACCTGGGAAGGTTGAACAGAACGCGGGGAGTGGAGAGAGCAGCAGGAGCCATGGCACACTCAGGGTCTGACGAGGAGTGGCTCTGTTGAGATACCTCGCTGGAATCAGACGGCCTGAGGGAAACCCAGTAAGCCCCCTTCAGTAGAACTAAGTGAAACCCCTTCAAAGTACAAAGTGCTATTCTGTAGAATCATTGTTTCTCCTTTTAATCTAACTCTCAGAATCTACTTATATCTAAAGCTGTTGTTAGTCTGTCGTGTCCAACTCTTTGTGACCCCATGGACTGTAGCCTGCCAGGCTCCTCTCTGTCCATGGAGTTTTCCAGGCAAGAATACTGGAGTGGGTAGCAATTCCCTTCTCCAGGGGATCTTCCCGACCCAAGGACAGAACCTGGGTCTCCCGCATTGCAGGCAGATTCTTTACCATCCGAGCCACCAGGGAGGCCCGTCTAAAGCTGCCGGCCCTAACTTATTGCCTAGAATGCATTTTCCAGACCAGTACTCAACTGTGTTGACATCACAGACTCCTTTTGCGATTTCCCAACTGATTAGGCCAAATCCAAATCTTTCATAATTAATCTTTCAGCACATTTTTCCCCTACCAAATAACCTTGCTTATTAAATTATACTTATATCGTGAGTTGTAGTCTCATTAATACATGCAAATATCAAAAGTAGAATAATTAAAGGATTATGTATAATACAAAAGAAAAAGTGATGCAGTAACTCTGAAGAGTTTCTGTTATTAAACCTTATTTACAAATTAACTCCTTCTTGAGTTTCTCTGTATAATGTCTGAGTTTTCAAGGTGTTTATTGCAGAAGAAGCCAAATCTGACTGAGTGATTAATACCTTTGCCTTTCACAGTTTTTAAAGCAATTCTCAACTTCTTAGCACTACCCCTGGCTGCCAGTCTTATCATGATAGCATGGGAGAAAACCTCACAAAGTCAAAAGCTACCAAACACCTATGCTTCAAAGATGTAGGAGTGGATAATTTACATAGCTTTAATGAAAAGAGTAGCTTATTTTTCTTTGCATCTGGCTCTATACAAAATACTTAATTTCTAAACTAAATATTGTACTCACAATAATCCCAAGAGGCAGACAATACTATGATATCATTTTGCCACAGAGGAAATGGATTGTGAGACTCGACTTAACCAAGGACGGTACATCCTGGATTTGCCCCTGTCTGTGTGCTGTGCTTAGCTGCTCAGTTATGTCAACTCTTTGTGACCCCATGGAATGTAGCCCACCAGTCACCTTTGTCCATGGGGCTTCTCCAGAATGGAACACTGGAGTGGGTTGCCATGCTCTCCTCCAGGAGATATTCCCAACACAGGGATCAAGCCCAGGTCTCCTGATTGTAGGCAAATTCTTTACCATCTGACCACCAGGGAAGTCCCTGCCCGTCTACCAAACACCATATCCTAAGTTCTCACTTCCTATTCTGCTCTATTTCCCAAACTTCATCCTAAGATGAAGGATCTTAGGATCTAAGATGAAGGATCTTAGGATCCTAAGATGAAGGATCTTAGGATCCTAAGATCCTAAGATCCTAGATCCTAAGATTCTAAGATCCTAAGATCCTAGATCCTAAGATCCCAAGATCTCAGATCAAAGACTCCATAGAGAAGCCACATGCATTCTGATTTGTGTGTGTTGTTGGGGGGGGGCGGAGGTAGAATATAGTATAAACTTTTAATTACCATTTGTGACAGCAAGTGTTTTTAACAGGCTGAAAAGATCTCACTCAAATTATCTTCTTATTGTCTTAACTGAATTCCAAATTTCTAGCTTCTTCTTTGGGTGAAGATTTTCTTTGTATCTGTGCTGTTTTACAAGGTTAACTTTTTACAGCCTTAATTTTTCAGTTTGAATGAATTTATTAATATTTTCTCTATCCAACACCATAGAATCTGAAAATATTGAAATGCCTATGAATAGCAATGAGTTGCAATTCCCCGAATAACATGGGAGAACTTAAGAAAAATACAAAACTTCAGCAAAAAGCTGTATGCATTCCATTTTCAGATACCTCTATAGTAAGGTAATCTGGTAAGGAATAGAAAATAATCTATATAGATTTTGATAATGTGGGAAAGGTGGACCAAAGAAACGTAAAATTAGGCATTGTTAGAAAGGCTACCATTGGGTGCCATGGGTTCTCACTTTGCTTAACCCAGTGTGGACTGATGTGACTTTCAAATTCCCTTCTTTAAAACCGTGTTGAAGACTTTTTTTTTTTTTTTTGCATTTTGCAATTTCAAATGATTGAGCTTCAGCTGACAGTAAGACATCATAATTTTTCTTCTTTTATCTTCTAAGTACCTTATGTTATTGTGGTTTTTTTTGTTTTATGTTATTGAAGAGTTGGTTGGATTCTTTAGCCCTGTGAAGATTATGTCATTTTCTTATATATATTGTATAAACATATTGCTTATATATATTTTTAGCTGCTCATCTTGGTTTATAATCTGGATGACTAACTAATCGCTTTTTTTTTTTTTTTTTCAGTTTCCTTTGTTCATGCTGTAAGTGCCTACGATTCTAATGCAGCAATGTAACTTTGGCAGTTCTAGAGCTTCAATCATATTCAGCATTAAAATGAGATAATGTTTTTTTTAAGCCTGCCAGGAACATTATTTTTTTGACCTTATATTTGGAAGGAAGAGGTTAAATTAATATCTGGGGAACGTTCATTGTAAACATCAACTGATACTGAGAACTTTGAACTCTCTAGCTTCTTTACAACGTAACTTGGTCTCAGAAAACGGTACCAATGAATGTTTTCTGGTAAACTCCATGTACATCAAAGCAAGTGAACTCGATTCTAGGAGGTCATTTAGATTAGTTTTGAGTTTATGATGGACTGTTGAGGAGATCATCCATTTGATCTGTTACTATTTTCCCGTCTAGATCATGTTCATTAAACATGAAGCAGGAGGCAGGAGGAGCAGACTAGACTGGGTGGTGATGGCAAATCACAGTGTTCTCATTATATCTGATGAAGTCAACGGAAACCTTTAAAAATGGTGATTGAAGGTGAAAGGAGAAGGGGTGGCAGAGGATGAGATGATTAGACAGCACCATCAACTCAATAGGCATGTATTTGAGCAGACTCTGGGAGGTGGTAAAGGACAGGGGGAGCCTGGCATGCTGCAGTCCGTGGGATCCCAGAGTTGGACACAACTTAGTGACTGAACAACGATGAGAAAACCAATCATGTGGGCAATGAAAACAAGAGCATAGGGCTAACACGACATATCAAAGATAGAGCTGTTTATATAAATAGAGAGAAATAGAGGACAGACATGGATACGAATTTAGGATTAGTGCATGAAATTTAGACACGTTGCCGTGACCCCCCAAGCTGTGAGGGAAACTGCTAGACATTCTTACAGATGTTTCCAAGTCTGAGAATGCAAATTGAGTTGTTGTCGATATTTTCATTCTCCTGGCCTCCTAGGAAACTAAGCAAGGTGTAGAAGCCTTGAGGGTTGGTTCCGTAGGTTGACACAAGTTGAAGACCATTTCAGGGAAGGCTTCCTGAAGATGGCAGCTTTCTTCTTTTCTTTCTTCCTTTGTTGTCTATGAGAATATTTTTCTTTCAATTGTTTTTGGATGATGATGATTCAAGGGAAGAGGATATATATTTCCTTGGATACCATGATATTCTTTTCCATGTTACTTCATCTTGTATGTCTTTCTCCAGACACACTGCTTTGTGTCAGACCGGATTCCTTGAGAGCTCTGAAAAGGCCCCTGTGCCTGGGTCTGCCTGCATGATGGGGCTTGATCGAAGTCCTGTGTGAAGTAAAAGGTATTTGGCAAGAGCCACAGTGGGTGCACACTCACTCACTTCAAGGTGCTAACGTTGGAGGCATCAAGTGGGAAAACTCTTCACCTACAGGTGCCACAACCACCGTGGACAAGGCAGTCCTGGTGAGCAGTTTCTGGGCATAGTGGAAAATGTTCTGTGAATTCCTAGTGGAACCTTTAAGTGGGAGACACTACAAAGATGCTAATACTATGATGGGAGAGAAGACTCCAGAATCTGAATCAGGAAAAATTCTGAAGCCTTGGCATTGGATAATCAGAATTCACCCTTCCACGACCATTGATGAGAACGCTGGTACAGACTTTGGTGATACTTCACAAGGGAGAGAAGTGGGCAAATAGTCAAATATCTTATACAACCTTCTTTCACACATCTTTCTTCTCCATATCCTCAGATTACTTAAAAGATGTCAAAATATGAAATACTCAGAGAGAAGAAATGAGCTGTTATTCTTATATTTAGGAAGAAAAAAATGAATCATACACATTATATCAAAATAGAAGATCTGAACAAAGACATACAAGATGAAGTAAGATGAAAAAAAGGAATCATGGCAACCAAGAAAATATATGTCCTCTTCACTCTCTTCATCATACTCATTGGAAAAAAAAAATCAGAAAGAAAAATATTCCCAAAGACAACAAAAGGAAGAAAGAAAAATAGCATGATAATTTATATGGACAAAACAATCTGTAATAAAATATAATGCAATAATTAAGGTGAGAATTTCTAAGATATGATTTAGGTTGTATAAAAACAATAAATAGATAATTTAAAAAGATGATAAAACAGCAAAATGAGCTTGCGATGTGCTGAATTATGGCTCCCAAAGATATGTTCACCCAGAAATTTAGCTTGTGACTTTATTTAAAATTAGAATATTTGCAGACACAATCAAAGATCTCAGATGCAATTTCTGTGGATTGGCTGAACCCTAATTCAAATAGAGAGTATCTTTATAAGGCAGCAAAAGACATAGAAACATACGGGAGAAGCAGATGTAGAGAAACAGGAAATAAGGCCAGGTGACAATGTAGGCAAATGCAGGAGGTACAACTACAAGCCAAAAAATGCCAAGGGGGCCAGTAACCAAAAGAAGCTAAGAGAGAAGCGTGGAATAGGTTCTCTCTCAGAGCCTTCAGAAAGACCCAACCTTGTTGTCAACTTGATTTCAGACTTCTGACCTCTGAAACTGGGAGAGAATACACTTGTGTTATTTTAAACCACTGAGTTTGTAATAATTTGTTACAGCAGACCTAGGAAATGAAAATAGAGATGAAAAGTGAGATTGCAAAGCTAAAGAGGCAAATCAAAGCCTAAACAAGATCACTACAGAGCAAATGCAAATAATTAAATTAGAAGCAGTGAGGATAAGTAAGCTAAACATTAAATTAATAACAGAAAATGTATCAAAATCTCTCGGTTTTCTGTCAATGCCTCTACATGCTTTTGCTTGAAAAAACATCTCTCAAGGACATCTTCTGGTCTCCGTTGCAATTAGATGGCACAGTGTTACATAAGTTCTGGTCATGGGGTAAAAATGGAAGTATATGTATATTTTCTAAGGTGCCATTAAAGAATACATACATTAATCTTTCCACTTGCCTACTGGTTGACATGCAAGGGTTATGAATGGAAACAGTAATCATCTTGGATCTAGTAATGGTCTATGTTCAGGCTAGTATGGCCAGAAAATTAAGCCAGTTGGGTTGCTGACAGTGAAGCACTTCCCTATCAGCCATGAGTGGTTTATGCCAGGCTTGTTGCATGAAAAACAAATGAACTTCTACCTTGTTTAAACCACTTATATATTCTGAGCTTTTGTTACTGAAGCCAGAACGTTCATGTTAAGTAGCGTATCCAATTATGACATAGAGATATATTGGAAGTTATATTTGAAATATATTAATAATTATTATTTGCTTAACTCTGCATAATATATTTTTTACTTATTAAAAGAAGGAAGGAAACTTTGAAATTAAGCTGAGATTTTAACTATTGAACTATCACTTACCAAATGATCTTAGAAGAATCATTTCATCTATTTGAAACCTGATTCTTCATCTATGAAATAAAGAAAAATCTACCTATTTAACCTTCCCTTGCCTCAGTTTTCTAAACTTTTCAAATTGGGATTATTAATATTTCCTCTTTCATAAGGTTGTTTTCAGGACCTGTTTAAAGTGCTTAGAATAATGTCTGGCTCATACTAAGCACTATATGATTTCCAGTTTTCAACATCATTATTGTCATTCCTAAATATTATTTCCTAACAAAAGTGTCATTTCCTGGTAACATATGAAATTTAAACATGCTAAAATATATAAAATATTTAGCTTAATTCCCAACAAATAGCAAATGCTACATGATAGTTATATTGTTTCAATTATTATTTAGCTTTGGCCACCTCATGCGAAGAGTTGACTCACTGGAAAAGACTGATGCTGGGAAGGATTGGGGGCAGGAGGAGAAGGGGACGACCGAGGATGAGATGCCTGGATGGCATCACGGACTCGATGGATGTGAGTCTGAGTGAACTCCGGGAGATGGTGATGGACAGGGAGGCCTGGCGTGCTGTGATTCATGGGGTCGCAAGGAGTCGGACACGACTGAGTGACTGAACTGAACTGAACTGAAGCACATTGAGATGTGTTTTCTCATTAGTCTCCTCCTGTCATTCTAATTGGGGTCACTTAAGGTAGAACACAATCTTCATTTCCTGTTTAATATTCTGATATTCTTATCTCTAAGGTCTTCTCTTACTTCAATTCATTTTAGTCAATTCTGTCAGGTTAATTCTTTTAAAGCTTGACTTGGTAAAATCACTGTCTGTTTTGCACTAAAGGTGGTGTCTTCCCAAAGTACATCCTGAAGGCCAAATCCCCAACCTGGTCATATTCAAAGCTGGTGGCTTTGGGAGGCAGTGTGGCTCAGACAGTAAAAAATTCTGCCTGCAATGCAGGAGATCCAGGTTCAATCCCTGGGTCAGGAAGATCCCCTGGAGAAGGAAATGGCATCCCACTTCAGTATTCTTGCCTGGAAAATCCTATGGACAAAGGAGACTGGAGGGCTAAAGTCCATGGGGTCACAAAGAGTCAAGGACTGAGCAACTAACACTTTCACTTAGATAATGGTGATGGAATCCTCACGATAGAATTCAGTTCAGTTCAGTTCAGTCACTCAGTCATGTCCGACTCTTCGCGACCCCATGGACTGCAGCACTGTCTGTCACCAACTCCCAGAGTTTACTCAGACGCATGTCCACCAAACTGGTGATGCCATCCAACCATCTAGTCCTCTGTCAACAACTTCTGCTTTCAGTCTTTCCCAATTTCCGGGTCTTTTCCAATGAGTCAGTTCTTTGCATCACGTGGCCAAAATATTAGAGATTCAGCTTTAGTATCAGTCCTTCCAATGACTATTCAGGACTGATTTTCTTTAGGATGGACTGGTTTGATCTCCTTCCAAGGGACTCTCAAGAGTCTTCTCCAACACCACAGTTCAAAAACACCAATTCAGCTTTCTTTATGGTCCAACTCTCATGATAGGATTCATGTCCTTATTAGCAGATATACCAGAGAGATGATCTCTTTCTCCATCATGTAAGAAGAGAGTAAGATCACTGACTGTCTGCAAGCCAGGGAGAGGGCTATCACTAATTCCAGACATGGAATTAGCTGACACCTAGATCTTGGACTTCCCAGCCTCCAGAACTGAATGAGATAAATGTCTATTGTGTTAAGCTGGTCTATGGTATTTTGATGGGCTTACCAGTGATAAAAGAACCCACATGACAATGCAGGATATGTAAGAGTCATGGGTTGGATCCCTGGGTTGGGAAGACACCCTGGAGGAGGAAATGGCAACCCACTCCAGTACTCCTGCCTGGAGAATCCCATGGGCAGAGGAGCTTGGTGGGTTACAGTCCATGGGGTTGCGAAGAGTGGGATACGGCTGAGCGTGTATGCATTCCAAAACTATTCATCACAACCTTCCCCACTCACAGCTTTGCTTCTGCTATCACTTTCACTGCTTGGAAAGTCTTCTTTTCTTCTTCCATTATACACAAACATTAAAAGGCTTTCTAGGGGTCATCCCAGTGCACCAGCCCCAAGCATCCTGTATCCTGCATTGAACCTAGACTGGTGATTTGTTTCTTATATGATATTATACATGTTTCAGTGCCATTCTCCCAAATCACCCCACCGTTGCTCTCTCCCACAGAGTCCAAAAGACTGTTCTATACATCTGTGTCTCTTTTGCTGTCTTGCATACAGGGTTATTGTTACCATCTTTCTAAATTTCACATATATGCATTAGTATACTGTATTGGTGTTTCTCTTTCTGGCTTACTTCACTCTGTATAATCAGCTCCAGTTTCATACATCTCATTAGAACTGATTAAAATGTATTCTTTTTAATGACTGAGTAATACTCCACTGTGTATATGGGGAGGGAGGTGAGAGGGGGGTTCATTGGGAACATGTGTACACCTGTGGCAGATTCATGTTGATGTATGGCAAAACCAATACAATATTGTAATTAGCCTACAGTTAAAATAAATAACTTTAAATTTAAAAAGGCTTTCTAAGCAGTTACTTTTCTGCCACTTCTTTTTTCTGAATGGATGCACTTTTTCTCTCCTGATTTTTAACCTCTTTATAACAACAATAGCTATATGTTGGATGTGAGGAGGACAGGTACACAAATCTGACTGTTCACTTTTCTTGTTATTGGGCACCATGTAAAATTAGCTACAGACACATAGAAGACAATATTAATAACTAAGTGGGAAATTACTTACCTTCCTCACTTATCCCCACTCCCACTAGGCTGCCTAATGTAACACAGACTGGAAGCCAAGTAACTCTCCCTTTAAGTACAGCATCCATTCTTAAAGTGAGAAGGAAAAGATTATTGTGAATTTTGAAATTAGCCAATAATTTAACATAAAAAGCTTGTTGCTGTCGCTCAGTAGCTGTCGTGTCTGACTCTTTGTGACCCATTGGACTGCAGCATGCCATGCTCTTCTGTCCTCCACTGTCTCCCAGAGTTAAACTCTTTACTGAATATTAGGATTGAATTAATTTATTGTGCATAATTGGAGAAGGAAATGGCAACCCACTCCAGTACTCTTGCCTGGAAAATTCCATGGATGGAAGAGCCTGGTAGGCTATAGTCCATGGGGTCACAAAGAATGGGGCATTTCTGAGTAACCTCACTTTCTTTCTTTCTGACCCTTTTGGAGAAGGAAATGGCAACCCACTCCAGTGTTCTTTCCTGGAGAATCCCCTGGACAGAGGGGCCTGGTGGGCTACAGTCTATGGGGTTGCAAAGGGTCAGACACGACTAAACAAGTAACACACACACACACACACACACACACACACACACACACACACATTGTGCATAATAAGTAATACCTCAAACAGAGAGATTAAAGGGCTTACTGATTTGAGCTTAAAATATTAAAAATCTCTCCTCTACATATTATTCCATAGGTTACAAGCTTTTATGGTCTTTGAAAGTTGTCAGAACCTTTTATGATGGATGTCATATATTTCAAAGCACATACATAATATGAAGGCAAAGTCTAATGGTGGAAAACATAGGCCTTCATGTTGTGAAATAGGTGACATCAAACCAGGGGATTGATCTGGTGCGTTGACTGCAGAGCTGTGGCAGACATGGTCCACACCTGCTTCTCTGTGAGGCAGGGTACTAGATAGAAGGGATATAAAGTTAGATAAGATAACTTTTTCATGCCCAAGAGGGTGGACTCTAGTGTAGAAGACAAGCTATGCATACTAATAGCTGTATCAGCAGCTATTAGTAATTTGGGGGAGTTGGCAGGGGAGAGAAGGCCTGCATATCTTGGGATACAGTACAAATCAGGAAAGGCTGCAGAGAGCAAAGCGCATTTGTCATGACTTGAAGACCGGTCAGAGTCTTACCAGCTAATGAGGAGGGATGCATTCATCGGGGTTCTCCAGAGACACAGAACCAGCAGGATATTTTCTTTATTTATGTATTTGTTAACTGCAGGAATTGGCTCAGGTCGTTATGAAGGCTAAGAAGAACCACGATCTACTCACATTGCTAAGGGTGGATCTCTGTTCAGTCCAACAAATCAAACACTAATCTCTCCTAGAAACACTCTCAGAGATGTATCCAGAAATGTTCTCCCAGCTATTCTGGATGTCTCTTAGGCCAGTTACATTGACACATAAAAATAACCATCACAAGGAAGGGAAAAAAATTCAAGCAGAGGGATAATTCTCTGAACCCTAAAAGATCAACTCTATGTAAAGAGTCATGAAATGCTCCATCCCAGTGGGTGGTAGAGAACAGCAAGTCCTGCCCATGAGGCAGGAGAGCCCAGGGGTTAAGAACATGGCTCTGGCCTCTGATTCCTTGAATTCAAATCCTGACCCCACAGTTTATTAGCTGCACCTCACTGGACAAGTGATTTAACCTCTCTGTTCCTTGGTCTCCTCAACTGTAAAATGAAAATAAATTTCTTACAGGATTATTGTGAAGAACATATGAGATAATGTTTGTATTGTGCTTAAAATAATGAAATGTGTCTAGTACAGAGCAAACCAACAAAAAGAGAGCATTAAATGTGTTTCTGCAAGGTCTGTATTGTATGAACTGTGCATACTCAGTTCAGTTCAGTTGATCAGTCATGCCTGACTCTGCGATCCCATGGATTGCTGTACGCCAGGTCTGTGCTGTCTATGGGATTTCCTAGGCAAGAATACTGAAGTGGGCGTCCATTTCCTTTTCCAGGGAAACCTCCTTAGCCAGGGGTCAAAGCTACATCTCCTCTATTGCAAGCAAATTCTTTAACACTAGGCCATCAGGGAGGCCTATATATATACGTGTATATATACACATTTGTAATAGAGGAAGAAAGAAGACATAATATGTAATACATGTGTGTATATTTGTAGAGGGAATGCATATGAATATGTCTGGACATATATATATGTGTGTGTGTGTGTGTGTGTGTGTGTGTGTGTGTGTATGTGTGTATGCATGTGTGTGTGTGTCTGTGTATGGAGGGGTTCAGAGATATTACTTTGCTGACAAAGGTCCATCTAGTCAAAGCTATGGCTTTTCCAGTAGTCAAGTATGGATGTGAGAGTTGGACCATAAAGACTGAATGCCAAAGAACTGATACTTTTGAGCTGTGGTGTTGGAGAAGACTCTCAAGAGTCCCTTGGACTGCAAGGAGATCAAACCAGTCAATCCTAAAGAAAATCAATCCTGAATACTCATTGGAAGAACTGATGCTAAAGTTCCAACACTTTGGCCACCTGATGCAAAGAGCTGACTCCTTAGAATAGACCCTGATGCTGGGAAAGATTGAGGGCAGGAGGAGAAGGGGACGACAGAGGATGAGATGGTTGGATGGCATCACTGATGCAATGGACGTGGTCTGAGCAAACTCTGGGAGATGGCAAAGGACAGGGAAGCCTGGCGTGCTGCAGTCCATGGGGTCACAGAGAGTTGGACACAACTGAGTGACTGAACAGCAATAATAGGAATGGTGCAGGGAGAGACAGAGAGAAAAGGCACTGATATAATTTTGTAGATAAAAGCCTAAGTTTTAGATCATGACTTTGAAACAGCTAAACTACAGAAATGCTTTAATATTTTCTAAAGATGGATGTTTTAGTTAACTGCATATTAGAAAGGGTTATGCAAGAGATAATAAAATGGCTTTCCAATTAACTACAGTAATTCAGTAAAGTCACTAGGTAAGGTCACAGACTCAAAAGGTCGTAAAGATAGAATCAAATTCTAACTCTTGGCCTCCTATCCCTCTATCTTGACTCTGTTTCTTGTGTCATCCCAGATCCCTACAGCTCTATGACCCATCCACCAAGATCATGCATACCCATTTTGCTTATTTAGTTCAAATTTTGAAAACTGAATGTAGACAAAAAAAGTTCGTAGCCTCTGTCTTTTGTTACTTACTTGGCCAGCCCAGTATCCTCCTGATGCCCTAAAACTACTCTCACTCATTCATATCATTTCCTTCGACACATCATTTGCTCCATTCCTTTCATGGGATGTTTTATCTATCTACTGTGTGTATCCTTAGCTATTCCCTTAGAACAACACACAATAAATGAAATCACTCTGAGACATTAACTGCTTAACATGTAATGACGGCCTGGTATATGTGCATTTTTACTTTCTTCATACCACCTGAGCAAATTCATACGCCTTCCTTATACCTTCCTCTGGTTAGTAGGAGAGTCCTTCTAAAGTCATAACTCTCCACCAACTCCTATGAGGCAGACTAGTCTTGCTGCAAGATCTTTCCTTACTGCCATGTATCATTGAATATGATACAGTTGATTCTACTTGTAGGTGAGCTGAATTCAAACCATTACTTAAATCTTAACAGAATTAACCTTCAGTTGGGACTGGGTAGGAGTGTAGGGGAGTTTCTTTTTTTTTTTCCTTTTTGGTATCTTAGTTTGAAAATCATATTTCTGTTCAAAAATTATTTGTTGACAGAATACAGTTAAGCACACCATAAAGGACACCAGTGTTTTTCCTCATAGTGTTTTTTTTTCTTTTCATCATCATTGCCTTTTTGCTATTCTTTTTAATCTTATTATAATTAGTCCCCTCTGATGTTATTCTGCATCCTTCAAAAACTTTATTATCTGTTTTTTTCCCTCAAAACAAGAAGGACATTGATTGGATTGTAATGCTTGAATAGCTTACAATGTTGCAGTTTTCTTATTAAGAGAATCTCATGTCTATGAACATCTACAGAGAGCCTTGGTGTTTTCATTCAGACTTGGATTGAGGCACTCATTTGCTATGCTTTCCGGTTCTCTGCCATTCAGTTTTAAGGGGAGGAAAAAAGTATACAAGGCTGGGAAGACTGACAGAACTGAAATGAAGCTGCTTCGATTTTGAAGTATTGCAAACTTCACCCATGCTTGCAATTTTAAGGACATTTTAACTTTCTTTGGTGTGACTTTCATAATCACTTAGACTCTAGGAGAGGCACAGTATCTGGCGCATGAAACCTCTTTCAAGCGCAGAAGAAGGTGCATATTTGCAAGAATACTCTTCAACAAAAATGGGAACACGCTATCAGATCTTTGGTCTGTAATCTCTGGTAAAGTCAGGAATCTTGTCTAACAAGATGTGGGGATCACATTTGGCTTTTAATAGATGGTCACACAGTTCCGAAAAATTAAAACTAGAGTTACTATGAGATTCAGCAATTCTGCTAAGCGCCAGAGTGCCAAATCAAATGCAAAACAGATCTTTCATGGGGGAAAGACAGGTCTGTACACATCAAGAAACAGGGAAATGAGCAGAGGCAATGACTGGAAAGTCCTGCCAGAGGATAGAAACTGACCAGTCTTGCAGTTAGGTAGAAGGTAGAAGCCCTAACATACAGGAAAGAGCAGAATCAGCGTATTTCATCAAATGTATGTCACTGATTATAAGACACATTTTGTGCATCACTAAAGGGAAATGGTACCAATTATGTTTTGTGTTATCGCTTTGATTTTTGTAACTTTATATTTATTTAAAAAGCTCCTTTATACTCATTTGGTTGCAAAAGAAGACAAATCATCAACAGGCACATGAAAATGTGGTCAACATCACTAATTATCAGGTAAATGCAAAGCAGACCCACAAGGAACTGTCACTTCACACCCATCAGAATGGCTGTGTGTTGGTGAGGACATGGAGAAAAGGAAACCCTTGTATTCTCTTGATGACAATGTAAATTAGTAAAGTCACCATGGAAAACAGTATAGAGGGTCCTCAAAAATTAAAAATAGATCTACCAAGTGATTCAGCAAGTCTGCTAACTTGAAAAGATATCCACACCCTCATGTTCATTTCAAGACTTTTACAATAGACAAAACATGGAAACAACCTAAGTGTTCAATGATCTGGATAAAGAAGTCCATATCATTGATGGATAAAGAAAATGAATGAATAAAGAAAAGAAATAAAGTGTGAGTGTATGCCACACACACACACACATATGCATGTATATACTTTTCAACCATAGACATTTCCCATTTGAGGCAATATGGATGGAGCTAGATAAAGCTCTGAAAGATAAAGTGGACAACATGGATGAAGGGGATCAAAAGGTACAAACTTTCAGTTATAAAATAAATAAGTGCTAGAGATATAATGTGCAGTACCACCATAGTGAGTAGTTTACAAGACTGTACTTTATATTTGAAAATTATCTAGCCAGAGAACTTGCCAGATGTGAAACTGGACTCTGAAAGACTCATTATAAACTAAATAACTTGATAACTGAATATCAAATGGACCAGGTTTATACCAAGTGAAAGTGAAAGTGTTTACTTGTTCAGTTGTGTCTGACTCTTTGTGACCCCAAGGACTGTAGCCCACCAGGCTCTTCTGTCCATGGAATTCTCTAGGCAAGAATACTAGAGTAGGTAGACATTCCCTTCTTCAAGGGATCTTCCCAACCCAGGGCTCAAACCTGGGTCTCTTGCATTGCAGGCAGACTCTTTACGGCCTGAGCTACCAGGGAAGCCAAGTTAACCCAAAAGTAACATTTCATATCCTATGGTTTTGTTTTAGTTCTCAGAGAGAGAAGTAAAGGGTTTTATTTTTTAAACACCCTCTGGGTCACATAGTGAAGGGGGAAAAAGGACATTTCTGTTTTCTCACCCAAATAGCTATGATTTACTCTGAATTTTCATTTAAATCATCCAAGTGATGGTACTTATACAACATCTCCTCCAAAACACAACCAACTGCCTGCAAGAAAACAGAAAGAGAACAAGCCAACAAGAGTTGGCTCTTCTAGTTAGGAACGATATTTAAGATTCTTATTTCCCACCACCTTTACTGTACAGACCACTCTGCAGCAGTGACTGGGGAGTGGATTTCATTACTAAACCTAAGGTCACAGGTGGTTTTGCATTGAAGCATAATTAAATTGTGCAGAAAGAATTTAAGTGGTTTAGCAAATAAGGCCTTCTTAATTCAGGATGAACAGGACAGACAGAATGCGGTGCCATGTTCAGGCTACAACAAGGCAATAGCTGGGCCCACGGAGATTAATCTGGAGAGCAATCACTTGATGATCCCTGACTATGAATACTTAGTTGAAATTATTCCTCAGTCACCCTGGGATGAGGAAAGCAATCATTCATAATTAACAGGTCACTTTTTTGTAGGAATATTTATGCAGGGCACGGAGAGGATGTCATAAGAGAAACTTCTCTTTGTTTTGGGAAAAATTGCTATGTTAGCTTGGGATGAGCATAATGATCAAAAACTATTAAAGAGAAACGGAAATTATTAAGGATGGGGAAGTCTACTTAATTGCATATTTCCACATGTGAATTTTGATTTTGGGGGAGGAAAGGGATGAAAAGTCCCCCTGCTGGGGAATAGGTAGCAGGGTAGTGAGAAACAATTTTCTCATTTTGAGAGCAATCTTTTAGACTTTGAAGAAAGACACAAATAAGCACATTTGATACTGACTATTCCCCAAAGAACAAGGAAATCCAAATATAGAGTGAATCCTACCCCCTCAGATTGCAAGGAAAAAAAAACACCAAAAACGGCATCTCTAGTTCAACCCTGATGTGTCATTTAAAGTACTTCTTTGCTGTGCTGTGCTGCACTTAGAGCTCATTCCTGTCTGACTCTTTCTGACCCCACTGACTGTAGCCCACCAGACGCCTCTGTTCATGAGATTCTCCAGGCAAGAATACTGAAGTGGGTAGCCTATCCCTTCTCCAAGGGATCGTTCTGATCCAGGAATTGAACTGGGGTCTCCTGCATTGGGGGCAGATTCTTTACCAGTGAGCTACCAGGGAAGCCCAAAACACTTCTATGTTATCCCACTTATTTACTTTGTCAGGGAATTAAAATCTTCAAAATTACCACCTAAAGCTGCACTTGTTTTTTTTTTTGGGGGGCAGCATTTCCTTCAAAATATACCATGCAACACTAATTTATAACAATATTTTATATGCATTATGTGTGAAGTGTGTGTGCAGTATTAATTGTTAAATAAATCCATGAGCAAGTGGGAGAGACCAGCTGTTGACTTACTGGATAGGAAAATGTAATAATTTTTACTAGTGTACCAGAAACACTTAAATATAATGATTTGTATGATTATTAACCATGTAGGGCTTTTAAAAGATTCAGGCCACCAACTGGATTACTTACACTGCTGAATTCTAAAATTTTCAGTAGAGATATAAATTTTCCTACTGCTTTACTGCTAATCAGGATCAGAATTTAACATAGCTATTAGTTAATTTATTTTTTTTAATACATGCTGTTCTGGTGTAGTACAAAGGATTCAGAGTATGTAAGTACAAACCACAATTTTTAATACTGTTTAATTGACTCCTACCTCATCCAAACACCTTATTTCAGGTTGTCATCCAGTAGGTGATGAGAGGTGGGTTTTGAGTAACACAATTAAACTAATTTACATTCACAGTGGGTCATAAAGAAAGCTGAGTGAAGAAGAATTGATGCTTTTGAAATGTGGTGTTGGAAAAGACTCTTGAGAGTCCCTTGGACTGTCAAGAGATCAAACCAGTCCATCCTAAAGGAGCTCAGTATTGAGTATTCATTGGAAGGACGGATGCTGAAGTTGAAGCTCCAATACTTTGGCCACCTGATGTGAAGAACTGATTCATTGGAGAAGACCCTGATGCTGGGAAAGATTGAAGGCAGGAGAAGAAGGGGAGGACAGAAGATAAGATGGTTGGATGGCATCACTGACTTGAGGGACATGAGTTTAGGCAAGCTCTGGGAGTTGGTGATGGACAGGGAAGCCTAGTGTGCTACAGTCCATGGGGTTGCAGAGTTGGGACATGACTGAGTGAAGAACTGAACCGAACATTAACGGCTGATGATGTTTTACCTATGCAAGAAATAAAGTAACATTTAAGGTGGATTCATGGGCTTCCCTGGTAGCTCAGACAGTATAGAATCTGCCTGTAATGCGAGAGACCTGGATTCAGTCCCTGGGCTGGGAAGACCCAATGGAGGAGGGCATGGCAACCCACTCCAGTATTCTTGCCTGGAGAATCCCCATGGACAGAGAAGCCTGGTGGGCTATAGTCCATGGGGTCGCAAAGAGTCAGAAACTACTGAGTGACTAAGCACTGCACAGCACAAGGTGGATCCCTATGAATCTAAATAAATGTGTTAAGCAAATTAACATCTATAGGTAGTTTGAAACTATTCAATAGGCAGAGATAGATAGATTCTGGAATTGAAAGCTACTTTTAATACAGTCCATCCTCTGCCTTCTTGGTCAGTTTTCTCTACCGATTGTTACTTTCCCCAGCTTCTCTCTTAAGCTATATACATATATTTGGAGTGTATTTTGTTTCTTTAATATAAAAATACTACATCTATGTTTGCATCTGCATGCATACTCAATCTAAGTAGCGAGAGAGAATGAATTAGTTATGAGTTAAGAAGGACATCCTTTACAAGAGTGAATTTCCCATTGACAAAACCTCTGTTGTCGGAACTAGAAATAAACTGAAGTCACTCTCCAGTTTGCCTGAGATAGACCCTGTTTACATCTGTTGCCCCATTTTCCAGTCCAGTTTTGCATTTGCTCCTGACTTTCTTCATGTTAAGGGCTTCCCTAGTAGCTCGGCTGGTAAAGAATCTGCCTACCGTGCAGGAGATCCCGGGTCAATTCCTAGGTCGTGAAGATCCGCTGGGGAAGGATAGGCTACCCACTCCAGTATTCTTTGGCTTCCCTGGTAGCTCCGCTGGTAAATAGTCCATCTGTAACCTGGTTCATTCCCTGGGTTGGGAAGATTCCCTGGAGAAAGGAAAGGCTACCCACTCCAGTATTCTGGTCTGGAGAATTCCATGGACTGTATAGGCCAGGGGGTTGCCAAGTGTCGGACAGAACTGAGCGGCTTTCACTTTTCTTCATTTTAAAATGTGATTCGAATTACTTTCTTTCGGAAAATTATGGAGAATTCGGGGCAGGTAGTGCTGGGAGGGGTCTCCAACATGTTGCGCCTTCCCTCCGCGAGGTTGCTTTTCTCCCAGTTGGTGGTTACCTATGCTCCCAGGGCTTCCCTGGTGGCTCAGAGGTTAAAGCGTCTGCCTGCAATGTGGGAGACCTGGGTTTGATCCCTAGGTTGGGAAGATCCTCTGGAGAAGGAAATGGCAACCCATTCCAGTATTCTTGACTGGAGAATCCCATGGACAGAGGAGCCTGGTGGGCTACAGTCCTAGGGGTTGCAAAGAGTCGGACACGACTGAGTGGCTTCACTTTCTTCTTTTTCTTTCATGCTATTCCTGAATCATCCACCTGGCTGGTTCTCCAGGTCTCCATTCGTACAGAGGCCTCCCTCGAGGTAATAAGTTGCATCGCTCCCATGTGACCTCATGCCACTTGGACTTGCCCCGCCCATTGCGACTTGCCCACCGTGGCTTGCCCCGCCCATTGTGGATTGCCCCACGTATCACGACTTGCCACGCCCATCACGGCTAGTTCCCTGGTTCCCAACAGGCAGGACGCAGTCCACTGGGACGAAATATACTTGGCATAGTGGAATTGGTGTCTCAGTCCTAGGTGGTGAGCAGAATTGTGTTGTTACTCCTAATTACAGTTCGATAAGCCCTTATGAGTTGGGTCGACCTCCATTTTCCATCTAGCAGTGTGCAAAGTGCATGTATGGGAAACAAAGTTCCTACTTGAACTCTCGGTAGAATAAGCAGAAATGAGCAGAGAGGACGCAGATCTGTTTCTCCCGATCCTTTCTCGTCACGCATGTGTACACACACATGTGTATCCTCCACTTTCCTTCCAGGGACCAAATACACTCATTTGAGTAAGTGTCCTTGAAACAAACAAAGGCCCAGAAAGGTGAGTGCTGCTGTGCCCATCTAGTCCCCAGATGCTTGGTTTAGCTGCCAAAATTGCTGTAACCTGTGCACCTTAACCTTTAGCCTCGAGCTGGACATCATTCTCCCAAAGAGCACATTATATATGTGTATATATACACATATATACATATATATGCGTTTAGCTGCAGCACTGAGGCCTTTTCTTTTCATCTTTGCTGCAGCATGTGGGATGCTATAGTTGTGGCATGCAATCTCCTAGTTGTGGCATGTGGGATCTAGTTCCCTGACCAGGGATAGAACCCAGGCCGTCTGCATTGGGAGTGTGGAGTCTTAGCCACTGGACCACCAGGAAGTCCCCAGTGAGCATGTTTAATGAAAATGAGGAAGCTAAAGAATGGCTTTACAGGAAATGTTTTGGAAATTGAGGTTGAACATGTATAAGACATAGTCTGTATGGAAAATAAATGAATGTACTTGGTAGTTGGTTTTGTCATTTATTTTAAGACGTAAATCTATACATTTTATATTTTTGCTCAGTAACTTATTTTAGGCTTTTTTCCAGAGATCCTTTCAACAGAGTTGACCTTTTGAAATGCCTATTTAGTAAAAATGTATGTATAGTATTTCATTTCTCAAGAAAGTTTTGTAAGTGTGTGAACGGAAAAAAATACTTGTTGGCATTTATCATCTACCCTGGAGGATGTAGCGAAATCACTGACCACATAAAAACTTGCAGCAGCAGCCACGTGAAAACAGTGGCCAGGTGTAACTTGTGTTACTGCAGAAGGTACATTTAAAAATCATTCTGGGACTTTTCTGGTGGCCCACATTGTCATTACTGCTCATCATCAAAGAATTTAGAAATGTCTGAGCTATTGAAATACTACTTATAAAAGTCAACCAGTATATCTCTTAAAAGTACTGTGTAATTTTTGAAATGAGTTTTCTCAATTACAGTGGTATATTGTTCAAGGTAAGTTGAAATCTTTAATTGAAGTAATCAACTAATACAGTGCAAAAACTTCAGATTTTCAAAGTTTTAGAAAATTGCAGTTATTGAAAAGAAGTATATATAAACAGGAAGTCATTGACAAGTATTCCTAAAAAGCAAGTGAATAGCTAACAAAGTAAGAGCACTTATACTGCACAACATTTAATATTGAAATTCAATAATACAAAGATTCTTTAGAATTTTTCAACACCAAACAAATCTTTTAGTTAGAGCTCCATTTATTAATTGTATAAATTTATATTTCATTCAAAAGTCCTGCAACTTTGAAACTTCAAAACTTGATGAGCTGTATTTTTAAAGGCATAAATATAAGGAACTGATACAGAAAAAAAACCCTCTAGAATTAGACCAGTACCTATAGCATATTTAAATGAGATATTTCCATACATTATTATGAATATATGCAGTGAGGCAGTGACTGTGGAAATATTTTGACTAAAATAGCTACATTTAATATAAATACTGCTGAAATATTCTCTATTCACCAGATTTTTATCTTTTAGTAGTCACCTCAGAACCTGAAAGATCATTTTCTCTATTCAGAAATATCAAGTATTATGTACTATGGAAAAGAATTTACTACCTATAAGACACATTTTGAAGGAAATTATAGGTAATATTATGATAAAAATCAAGCTATATTGAAAAGCATTTTTCACAAAAATACAGGCAGAGCTAAATATATAAGTAAAACAAAATAACTTGTGCTTGGTTTTTTTTAGTGTTCAGAAATCAGTATAGAGATTTTAAAATTGTGCTTTCATGTACTCAGAGATACATGTTTTTACTTTCAGAAATAATTTCAGTTTTGAAAATACATTTAATAGGGCTATAAACACAATGTAATTGACATTAGTAAATAATATAAAATAATAAATACAATAAAACCAAAATTATTATTCTTAGCATCTTTTCTTAACTGTAAGATTTTTTTTGATTAGTTTTTATCATAATTTATAGCATTTTCCGTGTATAGACCCCATACAAATAGCAATCAGGGATATTAACCAAATAAACAGCGGTTACAACAATAAAGGAAATCCTAATTACTTGCATCCCATGAGTTACTTTTTCATCAGTTCTATCATTATTATTAGAAGGCCTAGGATGATCCTGCCTCCAAATACCGTGGGTGGCTAGCAGCTCAATGTTCTGCCAAATATATATACACAGACAATATATTATGTTATCATTTATTGAACATGCATATACAAATAGCATGCAGGCATTTATCGAGTATCAATTACATTGTTTTTCTAAGTTAAATATTTACATTTTCATTCTCAAGTCCAGATTTTACTTATGAAACCCTCAAAACAAGGTAAATAAACCCCGAATTTGCACATTAGAAACGTTGAAGTAAAAATTCAGTAGTAAATTTGGAAAAGCAAATCAGACATATTCCTGCCCTCCTCATTAACCCATTTGCCTCTTTATGTGCCAGTTAGAAAAGGCTATTTTCTTTGTTGTTGTTTTTAAGTAGACTTTATTTTTAGAGTAGTTTTTGGCTTCACAGCAAAATTGCACAGAAGACACAGAGATTTTCTACTTACTCCCCACCCCTACACACATATTTGTTGTTGTTCTTTAGTTACTAAATTATGTCTGACTTTTTGCAACCCCATAGACTAAAGCCCACCAGGCTCCTCTGTCCATGGGATTTCCCAGGCAAGAATACTGGAGAGGATTGCCATTCCCTTCTTCTAGGGATCTTCCCAACCCAGGGATGGAACCAAGTCTCTTGTTTGTCAGGCGGATTCATTACCACTGAGCCACCTACATGACCTCCCCCATAATCACCATCCACCACCAGAGTGGAAACAGCTACTTTTAATCTATGCTTTAAGATACATTTAGCCTGTGTGTTGAAAGTAGAACGTTTGAACTTTTTTTTTAATCCTTTTCCATTAAAATCTTCTTAGCTGACTTTCTCCCCACTATCCCTTAGAGCTTTGTTAGCAAGTCTGTTTAGAGCAAAGGATTGGAGAGAAAGGTTTATTCTAGATTTCTTTGTTGGCAGAGTATTTACACTGCCAAGGGCATCCCACCCTCTGGTAACTATTGATTTTAATGGATTTTGTTGGTCATTCCTAGTCCATCTGTCTGCAATAAAACAAAGATCCCTTCAACCCCTATAGTAATTTCAGGACTATGAAAACTCCGAAAATGCCTCCCGGGAGATGACCTCCCTTTTTGGCAAAGATTAGCGTGTTTCTCTGGGATTGATTAGTGCTCTCCCAAGTTTTGGAATAGCTACTTTTCTCACAACTAACAAAAAAAAAAAAAAAATCTCCAGTGAGATACCCCCCTTACCAACCCCCAAAATGCTGGGATAATGATATTCAAATACATGGACTAATGAACATCTCTCTGAGGAGATCTATTGTAGTGGGACCAAATTTACCTTTAAAAACTCAGAGACAACATCCGTGCATCCCGTCTTCACTCTGAAAGGGCATCTCCTTTTTAACCTTCTATTCATTTAACACCCTTCCAAGTGGCTCGGTGGTAAAGAATCTGCCTGCCAAGCAGGAAACTCGATTTCCATTCCTGGGTCAGGAAGATCCCCTGGATAAGGAAATGGCAGCCCACTATTCTTGCCTGGCAAATCCCATGGGCAGAGGAGCCTGGTGGGCTACTGTCCATAGGGTCTCAAAGAGCTGGACATGACTTAGCAACTAAAAGACGACAACAGTAAATACATAATTCTTGTTTTCCTTCTATATGTCATATCACCAGGAAACCAAAAGAGAGGAAGAATTTAACTCTGTGGATTCTTTGGCTAAAGTCAAATAGTTTTACTCATTCCCTAGCCCAGATTATAATTCCACGATGTTTCTGCACTCAAATCTTGGAAGATAGAGGGAATGTTTCCTTCTGAGTTACCATGGAAACATCCAAAAGTCTTTGGGCATCTTATCCCAGGGTAAAAACAGTGGATGCTTAAAAGTTTAGAAACAGGTGTAAATAAATTTCAGCTCTTCTATAGAGACTGAAACTCTGAAAACAAACAAACAAACAAACAGGCTCTCTCTCACTTACATCTTTAATTCTTACTTCTGCAACCCAGTGGGAACAAAACTGACTCCTGGCTCCAGAGCTGCAAGCTTTTATTTTCCAGAAAACTTGTGGACTTAAGCTTAAGGAAAACAAATGCCAAGATGCTGTAGTGCCCATGATTTATACTTCCATTCATTATCCTTAATATTTTTCTTCTCTATCATAAATGTCTAGAAACTGTCACATGAAATCTAAGGAATGTTATTGCTCAAACAACAAAGGGAATAAAGTGACTTAATGTACTTTATCACTTTATGGGAGGCAAACTAAAGTGAGTAAGTACCAAGCATCATAAAAGAACCATATTTTTTAAAAAGCCAAGTAGAGAGGTGCTCATAAAAATGCAAGCTTTCCTAGCTCACTCAGTCCCCTGCAGAGAAAGAAAAGGAAAGCACTGAAGCTGAGGCTTGGTGCTCTGAGCCAGGGGTCATGCACAGTTGTCTAGGTGCTGCTTTTCACCCTTCCTTTCTAAGATCAAGATCGAAGATCACACATGCCTGTGTGGGGCAGCTAACGTAGTCTGGAGGACTATGCCAGCTTAGAGGAGATGAGTAAAAGGGGTCCTTGGAGCCGGCATCTTCAGCGTGAAAGGTCTCGGCAGAGCCTGTCCCCAGCCTGGCCATCTCCCAACTCACTTTACCAGCGCAGCCACTGTCTGTGAAACACTTCCAAGGTCCAGACAGGGATTGCCCTTCTAGCTGCTGGTCAACAAGCAGGTAATTAGGTACGCAGGGTTAACTGACAGTGGCTGCAGAGAAGGCATGGGCTTCCTTCTGGAGGGAATGTCCTTGCCTTACCGTTACGACGGTCGGGAGATTTTCTGTCCTCCCTCTGCATGCTTGCTAAGCACTTCAGCCATGTCCGCAACTCTTTGTGACCCTATGGCCAGAGCCTGCCAGTCTCCTCTATCCGTGGGATTCTCCAGGCAAGAATACTAGAGTGGGCTGCCATGCACCCCTCCAGGGGATCTTCCCGGCCCAGGGATCGAACCGGAATCTCTTCTGTCTCCTGCATCGACAGGCAGGTTCTTTACCACTAGCGCCACCTGGGAAGCCCTCCTTCTGGAATGAAGCAAAGACAGTCAAAACCGTCTGATTTAGGAGCATGGACTGGGATCCTTGTGACAATTTCAAGAGCAGGTTCAAGACTTCCGGTTTGAAGTCATTCAGCACTGCTTGTTTTCAACTGATAGTTTCCCTCACGTTCCTCTGTAATGTTTGGGCATCTTCAGGATTGTGCTCCTAAAAGAAAAAGACAGATATTTGCCTTGATACCCTGAATACAGAGTTAACTGGTCAGTTCATCATATTCTGCATATCTAAAAACATGATATATGTTTTTGAGGGAAAAAAATCCTCCATAGTAGTTAATCGAATATTAATGATTTTCATGGGAGAAGTCTCTGATTAAATAGTGAAATATGTACATACATATTGCTGCGGACTTAGAGTTCAGTAGGGGTAAAAGGGAAACGTAGACAGCTGAAAGAAGCTGATGACAGGAAATATGTCTGAAGAGGGAAGAAGTGGAATGTCTTATCTGTGATGAATCCCATGGGAGTAATTTGGATTTCATATACAAAATATTTTTTCTTATCTTTTCCAAGGGAGTGCAATAGAACATATTTTCCAGCAAAAATAAAACAATGTATTGAATGGTGGAACTGTGCATAACACTTGTGTGTTAGAAGCTGGCATTGAGAAATATTGGGTTGGCCAAAAGGTCATTCAATTTTTTCCGTAAGATATTATAAGCTTTTTGGCCAACCCAATAAAAGAGTGTACATAGGCATAAAATTTTAGTAAGTCTTCTTCATTGGAAAAAGTGATTAAATATTGTTGTAAAAATGCAGTTTCATATTTGGCCAGCAGAAGGTAGGCTACGCAAGGGGCTGAATTACAAACTAGCCTGGTACATGGGCCTATAAATCAGTTTGGATAGTAGGTTGAGCTATGTTCTTAATCAGGGAAGGATACTTTCGCTTGAAACTATTCCTTCTCATATTTCTAGTAGTTGCTCTTATTTATGGGAGTGCTGGAATCTGGCCAGAGCTTTTCCCCTTGGTAAAATGACAACATCTTAATTAGGAGTTTGGTCTGTGGCATGAGTTGCCAGAGAGCCGTCCATTGTTCTAATGCACAGACATCCATCATCAGCCTGCAACCAAAGCACAGAGCATAGTGGTAGAAGCACAGGGCTGGAGGACATCGGAATCATTTTTTGGATTCCAGCGCTGCCCAGTTATATTTTTAAAAAGGCAAATCGTACTCTCCCTGGAACTCAGCCATATTATCTTTCAAGTGGCTATCCCAATTCCTAGTAGAATTGTGAAAATTAAATAAATTTAAATCAAAGAAATAAGTTCTCCCCATTAAAGGCATGGGCTAAACAGATGTAAAGTAGTGTTGATAGTAATCTTTTCTGGAGCAAAGTATTATAATTCTCAGGTGAGCAAAATAAATATTATGATTTAGCTATTAATTCCTTAGGAATATAATAGAAAATCTGAATTTCTTGTAGGCTTGCAATCTACTCATTTTAAAAGTCACAGAGAATGCGTGCTGTGTGCTCAAGAAGTATTTGTGAATGCAAAGGAGAAGACTTCACAGCAAAATAAAAACAAGCAAAAACTCTGAGAATGCTACAAAATACCCATGAAAGATACATAGAAGAGCAAAACTTTCCCTGTCAGTATCTGAACATCACATTATATCTTATAGGAAAATGAGCAAGGATCTAAGAAAAAGCTCAAAATGTTATTGCCAACATCCCATGTGTAAAGGAACAGAAATGTATTTCTTATTTGTTATATATTTCCTAAGAATTTCTTTGGACTTTAAACGAAACTTAAACTGGTGTGTGTGTGTCTGTGTGTCTTTGTGTGTGTCTGTGTATGTCTGTGTGTGTGTCTGTGTGTGTGTGTCCTGTAAGGAATTGTGTGTGTATTGGAGGTGGGAAGAGTTCACAACTCAGGGAAATATGAGAAAGTGCTGGTCTGTATCAAACTGTAGTGATTTCAGAAATAAGGAAAATTCTAACTTTCTGAAACACACTGGGCTGCACATCTTATGACAAAATATTTTATTTTTATAAAGATTGACATTTGTCAAACTTTATTCAAAAGTATTTTAATCTTTAGGCCTGCCACCTTTGTCAAATCCTTTAGGAATGCAAACCAAATTTTCCTTCAGAAAGACCTAGGCATATATGAAGGCCTGCTCTGCTAGTACTAGGTAAGAATGTTGAATTCGGAAAGAGCTGTCAAATCATGCCCCCAGTCACAATAAAAATGATGCAAAGATCAGAAACATTAAGATACGTTTTAGATTAAAAATACCAACTCCTTATTAGCAGTGTTTTCAAATCTGGTACCACTTACTGGGATAGCAATAGCTAATGCAATGCAAGAGGCATTTTGTTGATCTAAAACATTTGAGAGATTTTTAAAAAACGTAAAATAAGGATGCCACTTCAGCTATTCACTGATTTCTGTTGTTCATTGTTTTCAAAGATTAAATACCTGGTCGCTCTTAACCTTACTCTGGAAATCTTTTTTTTTTTTAAGTGATAATCTAAGTGTTCTTTTTCATGCTTGCTATTTTCAAATAGGTTAAGACTCACAAGAAGTTGCAGAACTACTATCCCAAATTCCCATGGACTGTTTAACCAGCTCTCCCCAATGATAATATCTTACATAAATATAGTACAATGTCAAAACCAGGAAATTGACATTGGTAGAATTATATTAACTCAAATAGAGGCCTTATTCAGATTTCACTAGCTTTTCCATGCACACTTTTTTTTTTTTTCCCTCCCCCTTCTGGGAATCTTTGAGTTACCTAAATCTCTAGCTGGTTATCAATAATAAATATTATATAATACAGAAACAAGTCATTGACCAGCAGTGCCACTTAAAACGAGCAGTGCTAAAGCATAAGTCTCATCTGTTTTCACTTACTTCAGAAAGTTTCTGTCTTTAAGCTACTTAATCATTCCTACCCCCTTCCCTCTTCAAGCCTCCCTCCCAAGACCAGGATTCAGAGAGCAACTGCCTAAAACACGATTTGACACTTTTTAGTGTTTTATCTTTGATAAGCTCAAGGGGGTCATTTCTATAAATTCTCCAGATGCTTTTAGGCATTAATACTGACAAAGAAACGAACACAATTTGTAAATCTAAGAGCTTGTCAAAGATAGAGGACATTTAATTCTACCTGGTGAACACCTGGGTTTAACTTGCTCAGGAACAATGAGCATCATTGTTTGGAATAGAAAAGCTGGTGTAACGGCGACTCCCCTGTGCTAAGTGGGCACCAGGGCAGCTCTTGGGCACCCATGAGGATGACTTGCTTTTTGTGCCATACTTACAAAATAGGGAAAGAGAGAGATCATCACCATTTGTGACCATTAACTACGTCGTACGTGTTCTTCTGGTTGAACAGGTTAAGCATCATCCTAATTTAGTATATCATAATGAAGGATCAAGAAGTTTTACAGAAAGATAATGAACCACACAGACATCAGTGGATAGGTGAGCAAATCATTGCCATTGTGCACAAACAGAGGAAAAATTGACTGATTTAACTAAAATTATGTAAGCTAGATTGATAGTATAGTAAACAGAAGATGGGCAACTTATGGCCATTTTTCTAAAATGCTTCAGTGCAAAGCATGAAACCCGGACCACTTTTTATAAAGCATCAGCCAAACAACCTGGACAAAAGCAGGGAAGTCCATATGATGAATAATAATAATAATACAAACAAGACTAAATGTTGTGTGTGTGTGTATTTTTAACTCCTGGAACATTAAAGCACCTTTTTGGGAGACTCTTTTACCTATTGTTTATGTAAGCAGCTAATAGAGGAAAATTAAAAGAGATTATAATTCTTTACTCTACTTTCTCAACCCTGTTTTCTCTAAGTTCTCAAGTTAAGACTAGATTTAATAGCATTTGTTTTCACTTCATTCTTTCTGCCATAAATGCAGGCAGATGCTGTTGGGCTGTGGCAGGCCTGAGTGGGAAATAGCTTCTGGGGAAGGGCAACATGAGGTGAGTGGACCCACAAGGTTAGACTTATGAGTACAGGATGCGTAAGAGTACACACTGGAAGGGGTCCCAAGTAACAGAAGAGAGTGAATAGCTCTACAGAGACTTCTTTTTGCCCATATTATGGTTTTCTTTCCCTCTTTGCCCTAAATAGTATTTCTGATAAGGCTGTAGGAAAATATCCATGTCAACCCCAGGAATTAAGGACATTGAAATAGAAGAAAATAGAATGATTGGGCATCTTAAGAGTGAAGGGAGATTTACAGAGCACTGTCCCGTGTGGGAACTTTAGAGTCTGCAAAGATACCAACGAAGGTTGGGCCTTCCATCACCCCACACTTGCTCTCACAACAATTTATCCAGTCATATTTACTGGAATATAGATAGGCAGGTGTGTGTAATTGCGAGGATCAAGAGGTCTCTTTTTCAAGCTATAGAATTCAACTGTGAAATAAAAAGTTGTGAAATATTATCTGAAGTCTAATGATTAGCTACTGGCAATCTCATTGGGGTAGGCCAGCTATGGCTATGATTTCAATTTGTGCTTGTCAAAACAAGTGTTTAGCTGTTCGGTTCCTTTTATGAAGATACATTTATCATTTTTTAGCCATCAAGTTAGTGATAGTTAATATATTGAGTATGTAATGTTTTTTAAAAATCAGATACTGAAAATAAACTATTCTTCATAGACCAAAGTCTGCAGTCTGGGCTTAGATAGGAAGGACAAGATGCAGAGTTCAGTAAACATGGTAATAAAGGTTGCCCTGAGAGCACACAGATAGCACAGGAGCCCCGGGCAGAGAGGGGAGAGGGATGCGGGGCCTTCCCGAGGCTCTGATAGTCTAACGTTGCTCGCATGCACGTGAGTGAAATGAAAACCATCCTCAAAGCTTTATAATGACCTCTCCTGTCTGATCCCCGAGCTGCTGTTGTCTAGAGCTTTCACGGAGCATTTGCATTCTGTTGTCTTTTCATATGTATTACTCTGTCATCCTTGTTACATGGTGAGCCCTTTGAAGCCAGAAACCTGCTTTTCTTTTCCGGCCTCACTGGTTATGCGTACTAATGGAGTCACGCTAACAACAAGTCCCACAGTGCTCCGCCAGTGTGTCCCGCACGTGGCCACCCCAGGGACTACAGCCCGCCAGGCACCTCTGTCCATGGACTTCTCCAGGCAAGATCACTTCTCCAGGTGATCTTTCTGACCCACTGTTATTATGTGAAAAATCTCATGGACAAAGGATCCTGGTGGGCTACAGTCCACGGGGTCACAGAGTTGGACACGACTGAGTGACTGACACTTTCACTTTTAGGGCTTCCCCTGGTGGCTCAGCAGAAAATAATCCACTTGTGATGCAGGAAAAAAAAAAAAAAAAAGAAAGAAAAAGAAAGTATAAAGTATTAGTCGTGTCTGACTCTTTGTGACCCCATAGACTGTCACCTGCCAAGCTTCTCTTTCCGTGGGGTTCTCTAGACAAGAATACTGGAATGGGTTGGAACCTGGGCCTCCCCATTGTGTACAGATTTGTTATCATCTGAGTCACTTGGGAAGCTTGGGGTGCAGGAGACTGCCTGGGTTGGGAAGATCCCCTGGAGAAGGAAAGCACAACCCACTCCAGTATTCTTGCCTGGAAAATCTTATAGACAGAGGAGCCTGGCAGGCTATAAAGTCCATGGGGTCAAAAGTGTTGGACACGACTTGGTAACTAAACCACCATGACCTTTGTAGGGGCAGAGAACTTGATGTCCGTAACTATAATTCTTAAATGGTGGTTTCTGAGTGTTCTTAGAGGTTTTTTAATATAAAAATTCACTCACCCTCGGATTATCCCCTGCACCCCCACGCTCGGTCAGCCCTCTGCCCGCTACTGCACAGCTCTGCAGTATCCTTCTTCCACGGCTGGTACTCTTATGCCAACGACACACCAGCCCCAAGGAGGCTGTCTCTTAACACTGCCCATACCATAGGCATCCTGCTCTCAGATTACACTCTGCTCCTTGAGCAGTGATGGTGATCTCACTGTGGTCCTTGCGTCTCTGTAGATCAAGTGAAACAAGCTCTGCACCTTTCGTCCACTATCTCCCCATGCTTAATCCTTGAGGCAGAGCCTGGAGACTTGCACCATACGTTTTGTTTCCATTCCCTGGCTATACCTGAAAAATCATAATCACTGCTGAATCCAGCAGCTTTCCTCCCTCCAATGAATCACTTCATGCAAAATGATACCTGAGGTATATTCCTGAGGCTCAGCCTGCACGCCGGCCACATTAGCATCACTGCTCATGGTCATCTATGAACAATCTTTCGATCAAGAGAGGTGTTTACTAATTGACTCAACAACATCCACTATGAGATGGCACCACCTAATACCAGGCAGTTGGGAAAAAACAAAACAAACAATTTTTTCCTGTTTGAAAACCAAAGCAAATATATGTGGTGTGAACAAAAAAAAAAAATGCAATGCACTGTGCCACGAGACTGCCAATAAGACAGTAATATATGTCTGTCCACTGCCACCACCACATATTAACTTCTCATCTCATCCCTGGATTTACTGTCATCCTTTGGCTGGGAGGACACTTGTGAATGAATTGAAAGTTTTCTTGCATATAATATTAGAAATCATGGAATTTGTCTCATAGTTGATTATATGATATCAAATGAAGGAACATTCTTTAATGCATAGGGTATCTGAATGAGGTTTCCATAAAATCCATAGGAAAGTATTAAATGCTATAAATATGGGCACACACACACCCACACACACCGAGGCACATCACGCCTGCACAGTCTCTAGTAAATTTACAAGTGAAGATGTGGCCATTTTTTGCTTTAGAGTCTATGTCAGATTTTCTTGAAAATAACTATCCTTCATCAAAAAGTTTCAATTAGTTGATATTGATTGAGATGAGAAGCAGAATGTTGTTCAGTCACTAAGTGGTGTCTGACTCTTTGTGACCCCATGGACTGCAGCACCCCAGGCTTCCATGTCCTTCACCACCTGCTGGAGTATACTCACACTCATGTTGGTTGAGTCTGTGATGTCATCCAACCACCTCATCATCTGTCCTTCTCCTTTTGCCTTCAATCTTTCCCAGTATCAGGATTTTTCCATTTTTTTCTTTGCTTCAAGTGGCCAAAGTATTAGAGCTTCAGGTTCAGCATGAGGCTTTCCAATGAATATTCAGGATTGATTTCTTTTAGGATTGCCTGGTTTGATCTCCTTGTAGTCTAAGGGACTCTCAATAGTCTTCTCCAGCACCACACTTCAAAAGCATCAATCTTTGGCACTTAGCCTTCTTTATGGTCCAATTCTCAGATACCTACACGATTACTGGAAAACCATAGCTTTGACGAGACGGACGTTTGTCAGTAAAGTGATGTCTTTGCTGTTTAAGTTTGTCATAGCTTTCCTTCCAATGAGCAAATGTGTTTTAATTTCATGGCTGCAGTCACCATCCTCGGTGACTTTGGAGCCCAAGAAAATAAGATAAAATAAAATCAGTCACTGTTTCTACTTTTTCCACTTCTATCTGCCATGAAGTGATGATACCAGATGTCATGATCTTAGTGTTTTGAATGTTGAGTTTTAAGCTAGCTTTTTCACTCTTCTCTTTTACCTCATCAAGAGGCCCTTTAGTTCCTCTTCACTTTCTGTCATTAGAGTGGTATTATCTGCATATCTAAATGAAAGTTGCTCAGTCGTGTCTGACTCTTTGAGACCCATGGACTGTATCCAGTTTCCTCTGTCTTTGGAATTTTCCTGGCAAGAATACTGGAGTGGGTAGCCTGTCCCTTTATAGGGTATCTTCCCAATGCAAGGATCAAATCCTGCATATCTGAGGTTGTTGATATTTCTCCAGGCGATCTTGATTCCAGCTTGTGATTCATCCATCCCAGCATTCCATGTGATGATGTTAAATAAGCAGGGTGACAACATACAGTCTTGATGTACTCCTTTCCCAATTTGGAAAAAATGGTTGTTCCACATTCGGTTCTAACTGTTGCTTCTTGACCCGCATACAGGTTTCTCAGGAGACAAGTAAGGTGGTCTGGTATTCCCATTTCTTTAAGACTTTTCCACAGTTTGTTGTGATCCGCACAATCAAAGGCTTTTATGTAGTCAGTGAAGCAGAAGTAGATGCTTTTCTGAAGTTCCTTGCTTCCTCTATGAGCAAATGGTCTTTGGCAATTTGATTTCTGGTTCCTCTGCCTTTTCTAAATCCAGCTTGTACGTCTGGAAGATCTCAGTTCACATACTACTGAAGCTTAGCTTGAAGAATTTTGAACATAACGTTACTCACATGTGAAATGAGTGCAATTGTTCAGTATTTGAAGCATTCTTTATACAGTTCTTCTGCATATTCTTGCCAACTCATCTTAATCTCTTCTGCATCTGTTAGAGCCTTGCTGTTGCTGTTCTTTACCACACCCATCCTTTCATGAAATGTTCCCTTGATCTTTCCAGTTTTTTTTTGCAGAGATCACAGTCTTTCCCATCTATTGTTTTCCTCTATTTCTTTTCATTGTTCACTTGAAAAGGCTTTCTTATCTCTCTTTGTTATTCTCTGGAACTCTATCTACATTCAGTTGGGTTTATCTCTCTTTTCTCTCTTAGTTTTCTCTTCTCTTCTTTCCTCAGCTATTCATAAAACCTCCTCAGACAATGGTTTTGCTTTCTTGCATTTTGTTTTCTTTGAAATGGTCTTAGTCATCACCTCCTGTGCAGTGTTCAGGGAACCTCCGTCCATAAGTCCTCAGGCACTGTGTCTACCAGATCTAATCTGTTGAATCCACTCTACTGTAGATTCTGTTCATCACCTCTACTGTATAATCCCAAGGGATTTAATTTAGGTCATTCCTGAATGGCCTAGTGGTTTTTCCCTACTCTTTTCAATTTAAACCTGAATGTTGCAATAAGGAGCTAATGAGCTGAACCACAATCAACTGCAAATCTTGTTTTTGCTGGCTGTATAGAGCTTCTTGATCTTCAGCTAAAAGAATATAAGCAATCTGATTTTGCTATTGACCAGTTGGTGATGTCCATGTGTAGAGTCATCTCTTATGTTGTTGGAAAAGGGTGTTTGCTCTGACCATTGTGTTCTCTCGACAAAACTCTGTTAGCTTTTGCCCTGTTTCATTCTGTATTCCAAGGCAAACTTGCCTGTTATTCCAGGTATCTCTTGATGTTTTGCAAAGACAAAGGATGTCTTTGTTTGGCATTAGTTCTAGACAGTCTTGTAGATCTTCAAAGAACAGGTCAACTTCAGCTTCTTTGACATCAGTGGTTGGGGCACAGAACTGGATTACTGTGATACTGAATGATTTACCTTGGAAATGAACTGAGATCTTTCTGTCACTTTTGAGTTGTAAACAAGTACTGCAGTGGACTCTTTTGTTGACTATGAAGGCTACTCCCTTTGTTCTAAAGGATACTTGCCTCCAGTAGTAGATAGAATTGTTATCTGAGTTAAATTCACCCATTCATGTCCATTTATAGCTCACTGATTTCCTAAGATGTTCATATTCACTCTTGCCATCTCCTGCTTGAGCACGTCCAGTTTACCTTGATTCATGGACCTAATATTCCAGGTTGGCATGCAGTACTGTTCTTTATAGCACCAGACCTGACTGTCACCAGCAGACACGTCCACAGCTGAGTGTCATTTCCTCTTTGGTCTAGCCGCTTCACTCTTCCTGGAGCTATTAGTAATTGCCCTCTGCTCTTCTCTGGTAGCATATTAGACACCTTGCAACCTGAGGGTCTTCATCTTCTGTTGTCATATCTTTGCCTTTTCATACTGTTCCTGGGATCCTCGAAGCAAGAATATTGGAGTGGTTTGCTCTTTCCTTCTCTAGTGGACCATATTTTGTCAGAACTCTCCACTGTGACCTGTTCGTCTTGGGTGGTTCTGCATGTCACAACTCACAGCTTCATTGAGTTACACAAGTCCCTTTGCCACAACAAGGCTGTGATCTGTGAAGGGGGAGAAGCAGAATATCGGCCCTCATTTATTGAAGGACTTGGCATTTGTATGCGATGTTGAATATAATGTCATATTATAAAGGTAAGGATATTACTTAATGCCTGAAAATTCTTGTATCCACACAGGTAGTTTAATGCTCATAGAGACTGTGACAGATTAAATAATTTATGCTTTTTTTCCTCATGGTGTTGACAGAAGTAAAAGGAGGACACAGGAAATATATAAACCTTCTTAAGGCCTAGACTAAAAATTTAGCACTGTCTCTTCTATGTCATCCCTTGAAAGTAAAAGTGAAGTCGCTCAGTTGTGTCCGACTCTTTGCGACCCCATGGACTGTAGCCTACCAGGGTCCTCTGTCCATGGGATTCTCCAGGCAATAGTACTGGAGTGGATTGCCATTTCCTTCTCCAGGGGATCTTCCCAACCCAGGGATCAAACCCGGGTCTCCAGCATTGTAGACATTCGCTTTACCATCTGAGCCACCAGAGAAGTCCATGTGTCATCCCTTGGACCAACACAAAGTTTAAGTGGTCAATGTCAGAATCAAGTGATGGAGAAACGTACTCCACCCGTGATGATGCTTTGACAAATGTATGGAATAAGGGAAGAATGAAGAGTTTAGACCAACAGATCTGTCAGTCATATCACTATTTCCTGTCATGTTTCTATTTCTGACCTGCTTTTCTGATGAGCATGAATGATTAGAAAATTCAGTGTTTGAAACAGAGCCTTACTTAAGCTGAGGAAAAACACCTACTACAGTGGTTCTCGAAATGTAATATAAGGACCACTGAAGGGCGATATGGAGCCTCTTGAAACACTGCAAACATATTTGCCACCTCTAGTCTTTAAAAAAGAAATTTGTTACTGGAATATGGCTGATGACTGCAGCTCTATACACTTTTAGGTTTGAATAACATTGAAGAGCATGTATTGGTAAGCCATCAAGTGTGTTAAAGGTTACTGAAAGTGAGTCTTCAAGATACCGCAGTGCAAGGGTTGGGTTTTAAGTTCAAGGCTAAAGTCTGTCACACCACGTTAGCTTTGCGAAACTCCTAACACACAAAGGAACAATAAGGATTTATTTCTACCTTTTGGAACAAGAATGATGTGATATAAGAATTGTTTCACACTGAAAATGGTTTTAAATCACTGCTTTCCTTTTCAATTATAAATAAGTGTTGATGTATTTTAACCATCATTAACTTTATTTGTTGTATGCTTATCAGTGATAAAACTTATTTGTAGCAGTAGTATCTTAGACTTTTTAAAAACTCTATTTTAAAGCACAATCATGTTGTGGTTCAAAAAATGATCATGCATAATTTTGTTTTTATTGTAATTCTAGTCATGCACAGACATCACCTCATGCACAGACATCACACACACACTGCACATACACACTGCACATACACACCACTCACACACACTAGAAGATGAGGTAGAAAATGACAATTTTCATGATAGGTAACTTTTCTGATGAAATGTAGGAGTGGACTGATAAGAATAGGGTGCCATAGAATTGTCTGTGCAGCCTAATGGAATGTAGTTTCAGAGCTAGTCATCTAGAGCAAAGTGTATCTTATGATTTGGACTGAATCAAGAAAGGCTGTAAATGCAGCTCAATGTCTGAAACTGCCTTTATTTCTCTCTACAAAGTAGCCCTCATTTGACCTCTGTAGTCTCAGGTATTATAGGCAGCATTTCTGATTATGTGTTTCATATTCTGGTAACCTGGTAGCAAATAGCTTTAGATGGTGTTTACTGATGCCATTCCCAAATTATTATAGAAAATCTAGTCATTTGGTCAATTGTCCAGAGGTTTCCTAACCACAGAGATGGTTCTAAGCATACAGTTATTTGATATAAGTGGTTGCATTTTAAAATTTTGATCCAGGTGTTTTGGTGCTGATTAGTTGTAGCTGTTATGAATCTGACTTTTCAGGAGCTTTGGTATGTATATTAGGAAATCACATGCCATGTCTTCTTTTACTTCAAGGGTAGGACACCCACAAAGATTTAAAGTGATAAGCTGAGATTTGTAAAATTTCTTGGCAAAGGCAAAGAATGATACTGACAGTATATAATAACTTGAATATTTATTTACCTTTACATTATATTACTAGATATGACATAGTGTAGTTTGAACTGACTTGGTAAAGAATTACTTTGAATTTCTACCTTAAGTCAAGTCTTTACAAACTTGTGTGGACTAGTTACAAGTCTAAGATTTGCTATGTTGAAGTCTTAAGGCATACAATTGTTTGTAAGATTGAGTATTATGAAAAAAAAAGTCCCAAACTTTGGGGTAAGGGAGAAACTTTTCATATATCAATTTTAAAACTGTGTATTATATAATATGGACAAGTCACTTAGATTTGATAAAACGTAGCTTTCTCACAAAGGATATGAGAAAAAATGTCTAGCTTGTAAGATGGTTATAAAGATTAATGGTGAAATATGAACAGTGATTTCCATTAGTTTCCCTTAATAAACAGTTGTTTAAAATTGATTAATTTTAAGTTAGGAAATAATTAGATCTTGTATAGGAATTCACCACATCAGTTCCATGAATAAACTAATGATTGAATTCTTATAATAGAATGCCTACTTCTCCATAAAATGTCTACTTCTTCATACTAGCTTCTTACATGGCTTTCAGATCTCAGTCTTGTAATAATTAGCTCCAAGAATGTCATGATGATGAGAGCTGGATTATACTAAAGAGAAATAAAAAGATAATGGGATATGGGAATGAAATTGGATATATAAGCAATTAAAGTGATGATCAGAAGAGTAAATTTTGAAGTTATTCATAGTAAAAATCAATGGGCTTGAGATTATTGTTTTCTTACATTTCCCCTAAAATCATAGGCTAATTCTAAATCCTTTGGGGATGGGAGTTTACCAGTACAAAAAGGCTATTTTTTTCCCCCACGAATATGCTGAATTACTAGTAAAAAATAGTGCATTCTAAGTTGCTTCAGTCATCGACTCTTTGCGATCCCATGCACTGTAGCCCACAAAGCTATGTCCATGAGATTCTCCAGGCAAGAATACTGGAGTGAGTTGCCATTTCCTTCTCCAGGGGGTCTTCCAACCCAGGAGTCAAACCTGTGTCTCCTGTGGCTCCCACATTGCAGGCAGACTCTTTACCACTTGAGCCACCAAGGAAGGAGTTTAAGGAAAAGGTCAAAATAAAACTTTATCTTTTTGCAACAAAAATATCTTGCAAACAAAAAGATAATTTGACGTTAATTTTCAGCCCTTTAATGTTTTGCATAGCGGGGAGCTACTGCTGCAACGGGACATGAAGGCCAGGTTACGGGATGGTGTCAGCGGTTTTGAATTTTGCTTCCTGCAGTTTCACAAACAGTTCAACTAAAAGTGAATCGAAGGTGATGGCACCCCACTCCAGTCCTCTTGCCTGGAAAATCCCATGGACGGAGGAGCCTGGTAGGCTCCAGCCATGGTGTCGCTAAGAGTTGGGCACGACTGAGCAACTTCAGTTTTACTTTTCACTTTCCTGCATTGGAGAAGGGAATGGCAGCCCACTCCAGTGTTCTTGCCTGGAGAATCCCAGGGACGGGGGAGCCCGCTGGGCTGCCGTCTATGGGGTCGCCCAGAGTTGGACACGACTGAAGGGACTTAGCAGCAGCATTCTTTTAGAGTGCTGAGATACTGTAGTGATGGGAACCACATCATATATGTATATACTATATATAGAAATGATATTTATTATACATGTCTGTTTTACTCCAACAATTTATTTATTCAGCTAATGACTCGAGGAGCTATCCCACGTTGAAGGTCAGGAAGGGTGGCAGTAAGGTGATACCCCTCGTCCAAGGTAAGAGGCAGCAGCTGTGCTTTGCTGAAGCAGCCGTGAAGAGATACCCCATGTCCAAGCTAAGAGAAACCCAAGGAAGATGGTAGGTGTTTCAAGAGGGCATCAGAGGGCAGACACACTGAAACCATGAAAGTGACTGAGTGAGTGAAGTCACTCAGTCATGCCCGACTCTTTGCGACCCTGCGGATGTACCCTACCAGGCTTCTACATCCATGGGATTCTCCAGGCAAGAATACTGGAGTGGGTTACCATTTACCTTCTCCAGGGGATCCTCCCAACCCAGGGATCGAACCCAGGTCTCCCGCATTAGAGGCGGATGCTTTAACCTCTGAGCCACCAGGGAAGCCCCTGAAACCATACTCAAAGAAAACTAGTCAATCTAATCACACTAGGACCACAGTCTTGTCTAACTCAATGAAATGAAGCCATGCCTGCAAGGCAACCCAAGATGGGCGGATCATGGAGGAAAGGTCTGAGAGAATGTGGTCCACTGGAGAAGGAATGGCAAAGCCACTTCAGTATTCTTGCCTTGAGAACCCCATGAACAGTATGAAAAGGCAAAATGATAGGATACTGAAAGAGGAACTCCCCCAGGTCAGTAGGTGCCCAATATGCTACTGGAGATCAGTGGAGAAATAACTCCAGAAAGAATGAAGGGATGGAGCCAAAGCAAAAACAATACCCAGCTGTGGATGTGACTGGTGATAGAAGCAAGGTCCGATGCTGTAAAGAGCAATATTGCATAGGAACCTGGAATGTTCAGATCCATGAATAAAGGCAAATTGGAAGTGGTCAAACAAGAGATGGCAAGAGTGAACGTTAACATTCTAGGAATGAGTGAACTAAAATGGACTGGAATGGGTGAATTTAACTCAGATGACCATTATATCTACTACTGCAGGCAGGAATCCCTCAGAAGAAATGGAGTAGCCATCATGGTCAACAAAAGAGTCCGAAATGCAGTACTTGGATGCAGTCTCAAAAATGACAGAATGATCTCTGTTCGGCTCTAAGGCAAACCATTCAATATCACAGTAATCCAAGTCTATACCCCAACCAGTAATGCCGAAGAAGCTGAAGTTGAACGGTTTTATGAAGACCTACAAGACCTTTTAGAACTAACACCCAAAAAAGATGTCCTTTTCATTATAGGGGACTGGAATGCAAAAGTAGGAAGTCAAGAAACACTTGGAGTACAAGCAAATTTGGCCTTGGAATGCAGAATGAAGCAGGGAAAGGACTAATTGAGTTTTGCCAAGAAAATGCACTGATCATAGCAAACACTCTCTTCCAACAACACAAGAGAAGACTCTACACATGGACATCACCAGATGGTCAACACCAAAATCAATCAGATTGATTATATTCTTTGCAGCCAAAGATGGAAAAGCTCTATACAGTCAACAAAAACATGACCAGGAGCTGACTGTGGCTCAGATCATGTACTCCTTATCACCAAATTCAGACTTAAATTGAAGAAAGTAGGGAAAACCGCTAGACCATTCAGGTATGACCTAAATCAAATCCCTTATGATTATACAGTGGAAGTGAGAAATAGACTTAAGGGCCTAGATCTGATAGATAGAGTGCCTGATGTACTATGGAATGAGGTTTGTGACATTGTATAGGAGACAGGGATCAAGTCCATCCCCACGAAAAAGAAATGCAAAAAAGCAAAATGGCTGTCTGAGGAGGCCTTACAAATAGCTGTGAAAGAAGAGAAGCAAAAGCAAAGGAGAAAAGGAAAGATATCAGCATCTGAATGCAGAGTTCCAAAGAATAGCAAGAAGAAATAAGAAAGCCTTCTTCAGCGATCAATGCAAAGAAACAGAGGAAAAGAACAGAATGGGAAAGACTAGAGATCTCGGCAAGAAAATTAGAGATACCAAGGGAACATCTCATGCAAAGATGGGCTCAATAAAGGATAGAAAAGGTCTGGACCTAACAGAAGCAGAAGATATTAAGAAGAGGTGGCAAGAATACACGGAAGAATTGTACAAAAAATATCTTCATGACATGGATAATCATGATGGTGTGATCACTAATCCAGAGCCAAACATCCTGGAATGTGAAGTCAAGTGGGCCTTGGAAAGCATTACTACGAACAAAGCTAGTGGAGGTGATGGAATTCCAGTTGTGCTGTTTCAAATCCTGAAAGATGATGCACTCAATATGCAAGCAAATTTGGAAAACTCAGCAGTGGCCACAGGACTGGAAAAGGTCAGGTTTCATTCCAACTCCAAAGAAAGGCAATGCCAAAGAATGCTCAAACTACCGCACAATTGCACTCATCTTACATGCTAGTAAAGGAATGCTCAAAAATCTCCAAGCCAGGCTTCAGCAATACATGAACTGTGAACTCCCTGATGTTCAAGTTGGTTTTAGAAAAGGCTGAGGAACCAGAGGTCAAATTGTCAATATTCACTGGATCATGGAAAAAGCAAGAGAGTTCCAGAAAAACATCTAGTTCTGCTTTATAGACTATGCCAAAGCCTTTGACTGTGTGGATCACAATAAACTGTGGAAAATTCTGAAAGAGATGGGAATACCAGACCACCTGAACTGCCTCTTGAGAAACCTGTATGCAGGTCAGGAAGCAACAGTTAGAACTGGACATGGAACAACAGACTGGTTCCAAATAGGAACAGGAGTATGTCAAGGCTGTATATTGTCACCCTGCTTATTTAACTTTTATGCAGAGTACATCATGAGAAACACTGGACTGGAAGAAACACAAGCTGGAAGCAAGATTGCCAAGAGAAATATCAGTAACCTCAGATATGCAGATGACACCACCCTTATGGCAGAAAGTGAAGAGGAGCTAAAAAGCCTCTTGATGAAAGTGAAAGAGGAGAGCTAAAAAGTTGGCTTAAAGCTCAACATTCAGAAAACGAAGATCATGGCATCCAGTCCCATCACTTCATGGGAAATAGATGGGGAAACAATGGAAACAGTGTCAGACTTTATTTTTGGGGGGCTCCAAAATTACTGCAGATGGTGACTGCAGCCATGGAATTAAAAGATGCTTACTCCTTGGAAGAAAAGTTATGACCAACTTAGACAGTATATTCAAAAGCAGAGACATTACTTTGCCGACTAAGGTCCACCTAGTCAAGGCTATGGTTTTTCCTGTGGTCATGTATGGATATGACAGTTGGACTGTGAAGAGTGCTGAGTGCCAAATAATTGGTGCTTTTGAACTGTGATGTTGGAGAAGACTCTTGAGAGTCCCTTAGACTGAAAGGAGATCCAACCAGTCCATTTTGAAGGAGATCAGCCTGGGATTTCTTTGGAAGGAATGATGCTAAAGCTGAAACTCCAGTACTTTGGCCACCTCATGCGAAGAGTTGACTCATTGGAAAAGACTCTGATGCTGGGAGGGATTGGGGGCAGGAGGAGAGGGGGACGACCGAGGATGAGATGGCTGGATGGCATCACGGACTCGATGGACATGAGTCTGAGTGAACTCTGGGAGTTGGTGATGAACAGGGAGGCCTGGTGTGCTGCGATTCATGGGGTCACAAAGAGTCGGACAGGACTGAGTGACTGAACTGAACTGAATGAATACAGTGAATTGTGACTTTATTCTGCTTTCCTGAAGTGTAGTTCTTGTTTCCGTTATATACTGCCATGTAACAACATATTCCAAATCTTACTGGTTTAAGCAACATTTTATTTGTTTCTGATATTTTGCTCTTTTATTTTGATTATTTGAATATTCAAGCTGAGCTCGGCTTCTGCATTTATTTTGCTTTATCTTTGGTAGTTAGATAGGGGAACACTAGTTTTTGCATGGACACCCTCACACAAATGTTTGTTTGAGAATGGGGTAGGGAAAGACTGGAGACCAGACACTCAGTAATCCATAAGACTTCTGAAATCCAGCCAGGCATATGGCACTTTCCACTCTCCTCTGTTCTGGACTAGAGGATGCAAGTTAGTTGGGACCCATTTCTCTTCCACTTCACCATAGTGTAGTTCTCTTCTTGGCTTGATTTTGGAATCTGGACTCCTGACATGAAGACTCTTAAAAATTTTGGTTAAAACACTCATAACTTAAAATTTAACATTTTACCCATTTTAAGTGTCCAATTTAGTGCTATTAAACGCATTAACATTGTTGTGCAATCATCACCACCTTCATCATTCATCCCTATAACTTTGTTCATTTTGTAAAACTGAAATCTGTATCCATTAAATAATAACTTTTCATTTACCCCACCCCCTCAGCCCTTGGCAAATACACCCATGTTCAAAATAGCATTATTTGTAAAGCTAAAACAAAGAATCAACTCAAATATCCATTGATGGATGAATGGAGAAGCAAAATGTGCTGTATACATACAGTGGAATATTATTCAGCCTGGACCTTTGACTCTTAATAACTAACATTCCATAAGAAATGGTTAATGTTTGCATCTGGGTAGTTTTCTCAGGTCTGCTTCCTCACATTAGAAGTTTTGAAATCCAGAGGCTAATCCATGCCCTGTACTGTCTCTGTCTCTTTTAGACCAAACTGTTATAATTCCTTTAGTAACTTTGAGGACCTTTCAAGACTAAATCCTAACTGCAATTCACTTCATTATACAAAAGCCGTGCCCACAAATCCCTCTTAAGACAGGTCCAACTTGACTTGGATCTAGAGTCAGAGTGCCCTGTGACAGTATACTTAACATTTCCAGAAGCTCTTTTTTTTCTAGGTGAGATCTATGAGACATGCTTTTAATACCATTGGAAGTCCCTTTTTCTTTCTTAAGAGGGTCTGAGACACTCTGCCTTAAGTCCTTTTGAAGTCCTTACAAAAGTCTTCAAGTCACATCTTGGACTTGATTTTACTCTAAATCCACATTTGGTTTTTGTCTTAAACTGGAATTTTGCCCTGGAGCCATTTCTATTTTGAGAACTTTTTGCTAGATGCAGATGCTATGAATTAAAAGTTTTTATTTTCCAACCCAGCAAGTTCAGATTGGAAATGTTTCCTGTAGATTCTGCTGGAAAAGGAAATTGTTCCTTCTTCAGTTTATGTCTATCTATAATTTCTCATAAAAAGCAAAGAAGCCAGTAAGTGCTTGCAGAATTCTCCCTAGAAATCCCCTTAGCAAAATTATTTAGCTTATTAGGAATGCATTCTAATTACCATATGTGACAGTTTGTCTAATTAGTCTGTCAGTAAATTATTTAGATCTCCTTTCCTCAACCTCAAATTAGGTTCTTTCTTGCTTTCTCAGCCTCCATTAATACACTCCTTGGAGTCCTTTATGGGGGAACAGAACGTGTCACCCCAAAAGATGTCTTTGGGATATAGATTATTTTAGGCAGGTTATCTTTGGAGAAAGAACAGACATAGGAAGAGCTCTGAAAACCAAGTAGGGGGTCCCCTTTATGAAGAGATATTTACATGTCTAAAGAAAATTTTCATTTGTAAGGATAACTTTCTTACTGTATAGACATACCTTGGCGATATTGCTAGTTTGGTTCCAGACCACCACAAGAAAACAGGTATCACAATTTTAAAAAAGCAGCTCACTTGAATTTTTTGGCTTCCTAGTGAATATAAAAGTTATGTTTACACTATATTATAGTCAATTAAGTGTATAATGATATCATGTCTAAAAAATGTACATACCTTAATTGAAAAATACTTGATTGCTAAAAGATGCCAACCATCATCTGGGCCTCCAGAGAGTTATAACTGTCTTGCTGGTGAGGATCTTGCCTTGATGTGGATGGCTGCTGACTAATCATGGTCGTGGTTGCTGAAAATTGAAGTGGCTGTGGCAATTTCTTAGAATAAGATAACTGTGAAGTTGGCTGCACTGACTGACACTTCCTTTCATGACTAATGTCTCTGTTACATGCAATGCTGTTCTTTCCAAACTGAAGTCAGTCCCAACCTTGGCTGCTGTTTCATCAAATGAGTTTATATAATATTCTAAATCCTTTTCTTGTTGTTGTTTCTATAGTGTTCACAACCTCTTCATCAGAAATAGATTCCATCTCAAGAAACCACTTTCTTTGCTTATCCACAAAAAGCAGATCCTCATGTGTTGGTTTTATCATGATATTGAAGCAAGCCAGTTCACGTCTTTGGGGCTTCCCTGGTGGCTCAGCAGTAGAGAATTTGCCTGCCAATGTAGGAGATGCAGGTTTGACCCCTGGGTCGGGAAGACCCCCTGGAGAAGGAAATGGCAACCCACTCCAGTATTCTTGCCTGGAAAACCCCACGGACAGCGGAGCCTGGTGGGCTACAATCCGTAGGGTTGCAAAAGAGTCGGACACGACTCAGCAATTACATAGCAACAGTCACATATTTAGATTCCAGTTCTAATTCTAAGTCATTGAAAAAATATGTGATTTAGTGTGAAAGTGAAAGTGAAAGCAGTCATGTCTGACTCTTTGCGACCTCGTGGACTGTAGCCCACCAGGCTCCTCTGTCCGTGGGATTCTCCAGACAAGAACACTGGAGGGGGTTGCCATTTCCTTCTCCAGGGGATCTTCCCAACCCAAGGATTGAACTCGGGTCTCCTACATCGCAGGCAGACGCTTTATCCTCTGAGCCACCAGGGAAGTAATTATCTTAACTAGATCTGGATAGCTTGCTAGAACTTTTCCACCAGAGCTTGCTGCTTCATCTTGCCCTTTGTATAGAAATAACTTCCCTCTTAAACCTCATGAACCAACTTCTGCTAGCTTCAGATTTTCTTTTCTAGCTTCCTTACCTCTCTGCATCTTCATAGAATTGAAAAATTATGCTTTCGCTTAAGGGAATGCTGTGGCTGGTTTGATTTATCTAAGACCACTTAAACTTTCTCTCTATCCATAATAAGGCTGTTTGACTTATCCTATGTATGTTCACTATATATCCTATGAATTCACAAGTAGGCTACTGTTTGGTGCAAGAGCCCTGGCTTTCAACCTTTCTTGGCTTTTCTGCCTTTTCCCCTTAGGTTAATCACTACTAGCTTTTGATTTAAAGTGAGAGAATGTACTTCTTCCTTCTACTTGAACACTTGACCATTGTAGATCTGATTTCAATATTGTTTTTTCTCAGGGAATAGGCAGACCTGGAGAGAGGGAGAGAGATGGGGGAATATATAACTGGTCAGTGCACAATGAAGAGCCAGTTCACAGCAGAGGGGCAAGAGGAAGCCAAAGGATGGAGACAGCTTTTTATGTTTAAAGCGCTTCTTGCCATCCTATAAAATATGCAAAGGACATGAATCCAGGAGGACACCTTCACTGTGGGCCACCCAGGTAACAGAATGCCATATGTCCAAAGCAAAAATAGATTTTTCCTCTGAGTTGGTTGGAGACACTCTTAAAAAATCCTCTTTCTAGATTTGGTATGTTGTTAGCCATAGAAATATCTACTCTCTGATCATTTCTGTTTAATTTATCCTCTCAGGAAGCTTGAGACTTCAGCTCACCATAGTCCTACTGTGTAGGGGTGGAATGGGAAGGGTGTACTAAATGTTAACTGGAGGGTAGAGGAGCACAGATGAAATGCAAAGAGAAACGAGAAATCCAAGAAGCGCCCAGTCCAAAGGATTCTTGTCTCTACAAGCGTTCTTCTTTTTAATTTTTTTTTAGTTGTGGTAAAAGCCATATAATATAAAACATACTATTTTAACCATATTTAAGTGTAATGTAAAGGATTCATATCCTTTGCATATTTTATAGAATGGCAAGAAACACTTTAAACATAAACAGCTATCTCCATATTTAACAGTCCAGCAGCACTAAGTACATTCACATTGTTGTGTAAATCTCACCCTTATGTTCTAAGTTTGAGATAGTAAAGCACTTAACTTTAAGTTACAAAATTTCTTTTAAGTAAGTCAAAATAAATTACTAATGTTTTAAGCACACTATATTTGATTTTAAGAATGATGGCAGATGGAAATGATAGAAACAAGTTGAACATATCAGATATTTCTTTTCCCAAATAATCTGACCTGTACCCTGCTGTAAATAAAGTTTCATTGGAATAAAGCCCCTCATTCATCTTTGTCTTTTCTATGGCTACAATGGCAGAGTTTTAGTATCTGCAACACAGCCAAGTGACTCACACAGTGAAAATACTTACTATCTGGCCCTTTACAGAAAAAAATTTGCTGACCCCTAATGTAGGCAAAGTCCTAAAGGAGAAAGAGGTCACTTGAAAGCCTCACTTATTGAACCCTCTTGTGTAACTCAGTTGACTAAACCACAGACCTATTTTTATGTAATCTTGTTATCCAACTAGAAAGTAAATAACAAACTGATCCAGGAAAGTATACCTCTTTGACATCTGTAAATTTAATCTTTAATTCAATAAAGCAGAAAAAATACTTTCATTAATGCATAAATGCTCTCACAGATACTCTATGTGATAGAATGTCCCAATTCATTCCTGCATCCAGGGATCTTAGAAGGTTACATTGCAGGCACATGGCCTTAAAACAACTAATATTCAACTCCATTGGCAAATTAATAAGGTTTATTGAAAATCTTGAAATAAAAGTTCGTACTAAAAGTGAAGGGGAACCAAAGAGTCTCATGATGAGGGTGACAGAGGAGAGTGAAAAAGCTGGCTTAAAACTCGATATTAAAAAAACTAAGGTCATGGCATCTCGTCCCATCACTTTGTGGCAAATAGAGGGGGAAAAGCTGACAGCAAGGACAGAGTGCCTCTTCTTCAGCTCTAAAGCCACTACGGATTGTGACTGTATGCCTCAAATCTAGAAGACGAGTGCTTCTTGGAAGGAAAGCTGTGACAAGCCTAGACAAGTGTGTTAAAAAGCAAAGACATCACTTTGCTGACAAAGGTCTGTATAGTCAAAGATATGGTCTTTCCAGTAGTCATGTGCGGAAGTGAGAATTGGATCATAAAGAAGGCTGAGCACCAAAGAACTGATGTCTTCGAACTGTGGTACTGGAGAAGACTCGTGAGAGTGCCTTTACACTCATCGACAGCAAGGAGATGAAACCAGTCCATCCTAAAGAAAATCAACCCTGAATATTCATTGGAAGGACTGATGCTGAAGCTGAAGCTCCAATACATAGGCCACCTGATGCAAAGAGCTGGCTCATTGGAAAAGACCCTGATGCCGGGAGGATTGAAGGCAGAAAAAGGGGACTACAGAGGACAAGATGGTTGAATGGCATCACTGACTCAATGGACATGAACTTGGGCAAACTCTGGGAGATGGTGAGAGACAGAGAGGCTTGCTATTCTACAGTCCATGACGTTGCAAAGAGTTGGACCCGACTTGGAAATTGAACAACAACAACAATTGAAAACCTGTTCTAAACCTAATTTCTTATTTTTCACCTTTAAATTGATAACTGACTTCTAAACATAACTGAAGCACCCAAAACACACATACCAACATCATGAACCTCAGAATCAGTACAAGTAGTTTTTAACATCTTGCCCAGATTATTTTATATATATATACATACATAAACTTGTTACCAAACCAAACTTGGTTCCACTCACTCTCCCATTCACAGTAAAACAAATCTACTGACACCAGGTTTGGTGAAGAGAAGTGTAGTGTTTATTGAAGGGTTCCAAGCAAGGAGTTCAAAGCAGCTCATGTCCCAAACACTTGAACTCCCCAGTACGTTTCAGGAAAGCATTTTTTAAAGGCCTGGTGAGGGAGGAGAGTGTCAGGGTTTGTGATCAGCTAGTACATAATTCTCTGATAGTTTGATGTTGAGGTAATTGTCATGGTCTGTGCATGGGCTGGAAAAGAATTTCCAGACATGAGGCAGAATGAGAGAATAAAGTTTATTAGAGAGGGAGATGATGTTAGAACAGTGGACTTGCTCAAGGGAGAGCTGACTGTTCAGAACAAGGGGCCAGCTCAAGGGAAAGCAGACCCCTTTTTTGTGCTAGTAGACAATTGTTATAGCCTTAAGACAAAAAACTCCTCCTGGGAGAGAGGCATTAGGTGATTGGTTAGGATGTGGGCTTTTTACCTAATATGGGATGGGGGAAGTGGCCAGGTTAGATCCCGAGGGTCATAGCAACCATGGGGCATGTTCAGCTCCAGAGACTTTTGCTCTGTGACCTTGGTGCAGGGCTCCGTGCTTGTGGCCTTGCTGTGTTGCCATTCAGTCACTCAGCTGTGTCTGACTCTTTGTGTCCCTATGAGCTGCAGCGTGCCAGACCTTGCTGTAGGCTGCCCAGTAGCAGGGGGTGTCACTCGGGTTGCCATATCAACTGTTAGGTGCCAGTAGGTCCAGGGGCCATTTGCTGACATCATCAAGTAGTTAATTTCCATTTTAGCATCTGTAAAGCAGCTCAGGAAACTTGCATCAGATACTACTACCTAGGTACTTCAGGGAGGAGCTGAAGCAGAGGATATGGGGGAGGGGTCTGTCCTGGGAAGGGCCCATAGCTTCCTGCTCCATTATATACTAATTCAACATCCCCAGTAATAAGAACAACAGCTGCCAATTAAGTTATATTTTGAACAGGACCATTCATACAGGCAAAATTTCATAAATAGATCGACATTGTTTAGCAGTAGAGAATAGACTTACAGCAGCCAAGACAATTATCATTTATTTGAGAAAACTTGATTTAAAACATGCATAGTAATGACACTTTTGAGAATTTGCAATGTGCTAAGCATTGTGCATGAAGGGTGTATTTTATTATTCCACTTCATAGGTGAGATTTATGGATCATAAGAAATTAGACAAAAGTCGGAGAGTAACTGCTAGATCCGTATTCAGTGTCTGTGCACTTAACTCCCAGCTTTGCTACCACTGGGATTATGTGAACATACGTTGTCACGAAAGAGTATCTGTTATGAGGAAATTAGAGCACTTGTTTTAAAATGTAGATTCTGGGAGAGAAAGAGGATGTGTTTATTTTTGCTTTCTCATAGCTTATTTTATTAAGTCTCCTACAAACAAGATGGTTGATAAGTGTCTGAAGAAGTGAGGGAGTCCCTTTGGTTTTATATTTTAAAAATGTATGACTCTACAGCCTTTGAAGAATTCACCTAAGTGATGAGGCTGAAAGAAAATTTTGTCACCCCCAAATATGCCAGTTTGGCATAAGAATTATTTTGAGCTAAAGGTAATCACCAAAACCCAGCAGATTCAGGAAAAGCCCTTTAACTTCTCTAACTGCCAAAATTACCACTGGAAAGGAGGCCTGTACCAGGAAGAGAGCTATTACCTTTTAACCTAAGAGGCATAACTACAAAACAGAGCAACGTTTATTTTCTTAACAGCTTTGCGTTCCTGTGAATGGCTTTCCTCTCCTCTGTATTCTCAGAACCTTGCTCCTTTACTTATCTCTGGACATGACATAAGCTTCAATTGCCTGGCTGCCTTTTGAGTCTTCTTGTATGATTTTGCTTGTTTTTCTTCTGCTGATCTGCCTTATGTCAATTTAATTGTTTGACCAGCTACAAAAACCTAGAAGAGAAGAGAGAAACATTTGCCAACCCTGCAAGACATATTTTGAAGAGTTTTTTGTTTGTTTGTTTGGTTTTTTTTTGCATTTCAGATAGTTCATGGTGTCTTTCTAAAAGCATATTATGTGATTAAAATTTTGAAGTTATTTTACAGGCACTGTTTAAAGATCATAGTTCCTATGTCCTGTTCTTCAATCCTCATTAACTTGGGTGATAATTTATATTTGAGGTGGCTGTCAGCTCCCTTGTATTTCTAGCCATTTTTCTGTGCCAACCTAAGATTCATAATACCTCTTTGTAATAGTTTTCCCTTTCATATACTGAATCACAAATAATGTGAGAGCTGAATACTGTCAATATATTAATTGGAATAAAGTCTCACAGTTCTGAGGCCAGATCCAAGGAGTTGTCTTTATGCCTGTAGTTTTTCCTCCCACATTCAGAAAGTCTCTTTTTAGCACTTGGTCTAAAAGACACTGATGGTTGCAGATTTTATGAGGGTTTATGAACTTGCTCCCAGAGCCCAAGATTGCATTTAGCTCTGCATTTTTCAGTCAATTTCCACACTTGTTTCTTCATCAAAATGCATATTTCTCCACGTCAGTCCTTTAGCGGCTGTCTGTTGTTCAGTTTCTAAGCCATGTCTGACTCACTTTGTTCACTTCGCTGTATTTCCCTCTAAATAAAATCCCTGTAGATGAGTGGTGAGATCAGACGACTGAGTCTATGAGAGAGACTGCTAAGTGATCACCAAAACGGCTTCCTTGTATGGACGCAGAGCGAGGCGGCGTTTCCCAGAGTCCCCCGTGGATGCGGATGTGGGCAGCCCTATGGAGAGTTCCAGCTAATGCAAAGTGAGGGGGAGGAACGTGTTCCAGTTCCAGGCTGGCTTATGGACACCTCCCTGTGTGATCTCTTTCCTCTCCTCAGAGGCTGGCTAGTCGGCAACATTTGGGGACCCTAGGAAGGGACATGATGAAACTGGTGGGACTTCTGGCAACCTGGGATACTGAACGACTGTAACTAAATGGAACAGGGGAAACAACGCTTCTGAATGTATTTAATATGACTTAGGAATAAACTCCTATGTGTTAAATATGGTGTTTTGTTATTTGAAGGTTAAAACAAGCATTCATTTTTTAGAGTCTAAAGACAGATCTTGCCAAATTAAGATTTGTTTCCCTTTGATTTCAGTTTAGGAAGATATTAGTAGATAAACACTAATTGCTAAATTAATCAAATGTGTGCATGACTAAATAATTTGTCCTATTCTGATTTGTGTTCCTTCTCAGCGTGGCTTATTATTGAAGTATATAAATGCAAAATTTTTATGAAAAAATAGTACATGTAAGATTTTTAACTTGATAAAGATATATAACAAATATATCTGTACATATAAATAAGTATATATTGTGTTATAAATGTGAAAATTCATGTAAATGGAAAACTTTTTAACTACTGTGTTGACCAACCTAGATAGTATATTGAAAAGCAGAGACATTACTTTGCCAACTAAGGTCCGTCTAGTCAAGGCTATGGTTTTTCCAGTAGTCATGTATGGATGTGAGAATTGGACTGTGAAGAAGGCTGAGCACCGAAGAATTGATGCTTTTCAACTGTGGTGTTGGAGAAGACTCTTGAGAGTCCCTTGGACTGCAAGGAGATCCAACCAGTCCATTCTGAGGGAGATCAACCCTGGGATTTCTTTGGAAGGAATGATGCTAAAGCTGAAACTCCAGTACTTTGGCCACCTCATGGGAAGAGTTGACTCATTGGAAAAGACTCTGATGCTGGGAGGGATTGGGGGCAGGAGGAGGAGGGGACGACAGAGGATGAGATGGCTGGATGGCATCACGGACTTGATGGACGTTAGTCTGAGTGAACTCCGGGAGATGGTGATGGACAGGGAGTCCTGGCGTGCTGCGATTCATGGGGTCGCAGGGAGCTGGACACGACTGAGCGACTGGACTGAACTGTGCTGAACTGCTATGGCAGGTGCTGTCCAAGGTCCTGAAAATATAACAAGCTCAGAAAAAAGTTATACCTTTTGAGTCTTACGTTCAAGTAATGGAAAAATAAAATGATTTTTAGTATGTCTAAGAAACATTTAGTATAATTATTAACTACTCGTAACCATTATTGTTTTGATATATTTATACAGTTACATTCTTAGATCTCATCTGTCATACTCGATATAAACCTCAGTGGCCCACAACAAATATTCTTTAATAAAGCATGATATAGCTCTAGTCTTAAGGACAACATTCACAGTTTAACAATTTATTTTAAACCGATCACATTTACTTCTATAAACCTGTATTGAAAATATATAGTAGTTGTTATACCTTTATGCCCTAGTATATTAACTTTGTTGAAGTAAATAATAATTTTCAAGGATAAATTTTAATTAAACTCTCTTATATGGAGAAGGGAATATATCTATATAGTTATTCAATAGATAAAAGGAATTGATTAGTCCTCTGTATCTGCCCATTTTCGCATATACGGTATTTGTGGTTTTATCAAGGACATATACTCTAAGTAAATTTTATTTTGAAATGACTTGCACAGTTGGAGAAGGCAATGGCATCCCACTCCAGTACTCTTGCCTGGAAACTCCCTTGGACGGAGGAGCCTGGTGGGCTGCAGTCCATGGGGTCACTGAGTCAGACATGACTGAGCGACTTTACTTTCACTTTTCACTTCCATGCATTGGTGAAGGAAATGGCGACCCACTCCAGTGTTCTTGCCTGGAGAATCCCAGGGATGGGGGAGCCTGGTGGGCTGCCGTCTATGGGGTCACACAGAGTCGGACACGACTGAAGCGACTCAGCAGCGGCAGCAGCAGCACAATTGTTCCTGTCTCTTATCTTCATTTTGAAATCTAACATATAGGCCACAAGTCTTGACACAAACTCTATTTTCCTCTGTGAAATTTCCTTTAATGACCGCTTTCCTTTGAATTTTTTCCCTTGGCATTTCTGTGACAAGTATCCACTGCTCTCACTGAGTAACCATCAGTATTTGTATTCACTTTCAATTATGACAAACAGTTGTGGTTCTTCCTGTGCTGCTAAATTTTTGTTCAAGAAGCAAATTCTTAAACTTAAGTGTTCGGCAATAACTGAGTGCAGATAAGTGCTTGATGTCTTCAAATATACTAATGGACAAAATAAAGTTAATTGATTAATTAGAATAATTTTAAAATACTTAAATACCTTGCCAAGACATACATTGGGAATGCTAATGTGGTGTTATCAATAGTTCAGAAGAAAATACAATAAAAGTCTGCAGTTTGCTTGGAGACACTTTAAGGTATTCTTCCCATGAAATCTTAGTTCTCAAACAAAGAAAAGCTGAAGGAGTTGTTGGTAAGGAATATAACATTCTTCTATCCTTTGTGTTCTTCTGGCTGGTCTAAGAGTTAAACTGAAATGAGACAGATTAACAAAAGAAAATCAAATTTAATTTTGTACATACTAGACTTGCACATACATAAGAAGTTCAGAGACAGGAAGGTAAAAGTTACTATATATGCCATCCTGAGTTAAGGAATGAGTTAGGGGCCTGGCTTCCAAGGACAGGAGGATCTTTCTTAGAATGTTAAGAACAGATGTTTGATAATTAGATATTTGCTCTGCCATATAGATGGAACCACTCAGATAAAATTTATCTCCAGTTAATACCTCTTATCTGGGGAAAAAAAAAATAAATTAGTCTAGGCAGTTAAGGGAGGGCCAGTAGCTTCTCTTGAAGCCTCAGGGTCTCAGTTGCCTTTAGCTCAAAATAATCTGCATGTAAAAGTGACACATTTTGAGAAGGTTCATTCTTAAGCCCCATAAAGTCAACAGAATAAATTTTCACTGAGGTGAAAAGAGTTCCTAATCCTCCTTAGTGGAATCCACAATAAGCAACTTGTTTTGCTAGCTTGTGAGTTTTTCATCAGTTGATCAAAACCAATAGGCACATTTCAGCCTGTCTTAAGAGTAGAGGTCATAAGGCTTATAATGTTTCAGTTTAAAGAGGAAACATTTCTTAGGAATGCTCAAGTGGAGTTTCAAAAGGCATCACATTTTTCATTTTACACCAAGTTGTATAGATCTTCATCACATAAATGTATTTATTCCTTTTTTTCATATAAATGCAAGTGCTGAGTAGTGCTTTGAGATACGTTAGCATTGTCCAGTCTCAGTTCTGCCTTTTCCCCCATACATGCAACCCTCTGAGTAATCTAGATAGCTGGGTTTCTTATATGGCTTATATCTTCTCTCATAAAAAATCATAGTTTTCCAGGTTCTTTAAAAAATATGTTTTGAAATATTCTGTGTAAAGGCTTATATGATAGATTAAGAAATTAAAATATATATATATATAAAGTTAGTGCTCCCGTATGTACCCTGCTGCTGCTGCTAAGTTGCTTCAGTCGTGTCCGACTCTGTGCGACCCCATAGACGGCAGCCCACCAGTCTCCCGCATCCCTGGGATTCTCCAGGCAAGAACACTGGAGTGGGTTGACCTTTCCTTCTCCAATGCATGAAACTGAAAAGTGAAAGCAAAGTCGCTCAGTCGTGTCCGACTCTTTGCGACCCCATGGACTGCAGCCTACCAGGCTCCTCAATCTATGGGATTTTCCAGGCAAGAGTACTGGAGTGGGGGTGCCATTGCTATGTACCCTGAACATACTCCTTTTCCTTACTTTCAGGATAACTTCTCTTCTGAATTTGAGATTTATGATTTCCATAAATGATAAATTATTTCTTTATATTTTGGTTACATCCACATAGTTCTCGATATCATATGGTTTGAAAACATGCATTTTAATTTTATAGAAGCTGTTTAATAACAGTCATAACCTTTTAAAACTTACTGTTTTTTCACTCAATATTATCTTTACAAGACTAATGTATGTCAATATAAGTGACAAAAACTGTCTAGTTATGCATTTTTAAAAAAATTCCATTTTGGTGTGGAGGGATCACATGAACTCTGTTTTGCAGCCATCTTCATAGATAGGTGGGGCCATATGATTGAGTTTTAGGTAATGGAATGTGAATAAAAGTGATAGTATATTTCTGGTCAGTTCATTTTAAATAACAAGTGTTCTCTCTGATGTTTTTCCATTTCTGCTTGCAGGATGAGAATGATGACAATGTCTTTGAGGATAATAGGATCACAAGATGGAGAATGCCTAGTTCCTGAACTACCACTTGGAGAACAGCTGACAGCTGAGGAGAAATGCATGTGAATAAGGAATTCTTTAGTGTATTTGAGCTGTTATACAAAGCATGGAATATTCCTCTGACTAGTATGACACTGATATAATGCAGCCCCAGCTGTAGCTCATTCACTTTGTTGCTCTACTTCAAGTACAAGTAAACCAAAATTATTTATTTCTTCTTCACTTAAAACACATTAAAAAATTATTATTATGAACAACACTGCAATAAACAATGTGTACAGAGATACCCTGCATCCAAGGTAAGGAGCAGTGGCTGTACTTTGCTGGAGCAGCCGTGAAGAGATACCCCACACCCAAGGTAAGAGAAACCCAAGTAAGATCGTAGGTGTTGCAAGAGGGTATCAGAGGGAAGACACACTGAAACCATACTCACAGAAAACTAGTCAATCTAATCACACTAGGACCACAGCCTTGTCTAACTCAGTGAAACCAAGCCATGCCTGTGGGGAAACCCAAGACGGGCGGGTCATGGTGGAGAGGGCTGACAGAACGTGGTCCACTGGAGAAGGGAATGGCAAGCCACTTCAGTATTCTTGCCTTGAGAACCCCATGAACAGTATGAAAAGGCAAAATGATAGGATACAAAAAAAAAAGGAACTCCCCAGGTCAGTAGGTGCCCAATATGCTACTGGAGATCAGTGGAGAAATAACTCCAGAAAGAATGAAGGGATGGAGCCAAAGCAAAAACAATACCCAGCTGTGGATGTGACTGGTGATAGAAGCAAGGTCCAGTGCTTTAGAGAGCAATATCGCATAGGAACCTGGAATGTCAGGTCCATGAATCAAGGCAAATTGGAAGTGGTCAAACAAGAGATGGCAAAGGTGAAAGTCGACATTCGAGGAATCAGTGAACTAAAATGGGCTGGAATGGGTGAATTTAACTTAGATGACCATTATATCTACTACTGCAGGCAGGAATCCTTCAGAAGAAATGGAGTAGCCATCATGGTCAACAAAAGAGCCTGAAATGCAGTACTTGGATGCAATCTCAAAAACGACAGAATGATCTCTGTTGTTTCCAAGGCAAACCATTCAATATTACAGCTATCCAAGTCTATGCTCCAACCAGTAATGCTGAAGAAGCTGAAGTTGAACGGTTTTATGAAGACCTACAAGACCTTTTAGAACTAACAACCAAAAAAGATGTCCTTTTCATTATAGGGGACTGGAATGCAAAAGTAGGATGTCAAGAAACACGTGGAGTAACAGGCAAATTTGGCCTTGGAATACGGAATGAAGCAGGGCAAAGACTAATAGAGTTTGGCCAAGAAAATGCAACGGTCATAGCAAACACTCTCTTCCAACAACACAAGAGAAGACTCTACACATGGACATCACCAGATGGTCAATACCAAAATCAGATTGATTATATTCTTTGCAGCCAAAGATGGAGAAGCTCTACACAGTCAACAAAAACAAGACCAGGAGCTGACTGTGGCTCAGACCATGAGCTCCTTATTGCCAAATTCAGACATAAACGGAAGAAAGTAGGGAAAACTGCTAGACCATTCAGATATGACCTAAATCAAATCCCTTATGATTATACTGTGGAAATGAAGAATAGATTTAAGGACCTAGATCTGATAGATAGCATGCCTGATGAACTATGGAATGACGTTCGTGACATTGTACAGGAGACAGGGATCAAGTCCATCCCCATGGAAAAGAAATGAAAAAAGCAAAATGGCTGTCTGAGGAGGCCTTACAAATAGCTATGAAAAGAAGAGAGGCAAAAAGCAAAGGAGAAAAGGAAAGATATAAGCATCTGAATGCAGAGTTCCAAAGAACAGCAAGAAGAGATAAGAAAGCCTTCAGCGATCAATGCAAAGAAATAGAGGAAAACAATAGAATCTGAAAGACTAGAGATCTCTTCAAGAAAATGAGAGATACCAAGGGAACATCTCATGCAAAGATGGGCTCAATAAAGGACAGAAATCGTCTGGACCTAACAGAAGCAGAAGATATTAAGAAGAGGTGGCAAGAATACACAGAAGAATTGTACAAAAAGATCTTCACGACCCAGATAATCATGACCCACTAATCTAGAGCCAGACATATTGGAATGTGAAGTCAAGTGGGCCTTAGAAAGCATCACTACAAACAAAGCTAGTGGAGGTGATGGAATTCCAGTGGAGCTCTTTCAAATCCTGAAAGATGATGCTGTGAAAGTGCTGCACTCAATATGCTAGCAAATTTGGAAAACTCCACAGTGGACACAGGACTGGAAAATGTCAGTTTTCATTTCAATTCCAAAGAAAGGCAATGGCAAAGAATGCTCAAACTATGGCACAATTGCACTCATCTCACATGCTAGTAAAGTAATGCTCAAGAATCTCCAAGCCAGGCTTCAGCAGTACGTGAACCGTGAACTCCCTGATGTTCAAGCTGGTTTTAGAAAAGGCAAAGGAACGAGAGATCAAATTGCCAACATCCGCTGGATCATGGAAAAGCAAGAGAGTTCCAGAAAAACATCTATTTCTGCTTTATTGACTATGCCAAAGCCTTTGACTGTGTGGATCACAATAAACTGTGGAAAATTCTGAAAGAGATGGGAATGCCAGACCACCTGACCTGCCTCTTTAGAAACCTGTATGCAGGTCAGGAAGCAAAAGTTAGAGCTGGACATGGAACAACAGACTGGTTTCAAATAGGAACAGGAGTATGTCAAGGCTGTATATTGCCACCCTGCTTATTTAACTTCTATGCAGAGTACATCATGAGAAACGCTGGACTGGAAGAAACACAAGCTGGAATTAAGATTGCCGGGAGAAATATCAATAACATCAGATATGCAGATGACACCACCCTTATGGCAGAAAGTGAAGAGGAACTAAAAAGCCTCTTGATGAAGGTGAAAGAGGAGAGTGAAAAAGTTGGCTTAAAGCTCAACATTCAGAAAACGAAGATCATGGCATCCAGTCCTATCACTTCATGGGAAATAGATGGGGAAACAGTGGAAACAGTGTCAGATTTTATTTTGGGGGCTCCAAAATCACTGCAGATGGTGACTACAGCCATGAAATTAGAAGACGCTTACTCTTGGAAGAAAAGTTATGACCAACCTAAATAGTATATTCAAAAGCAGAGACATTACTTTGCCGACTAAGGTCCGTATAGTCAAGGCTATGGATTTTCTTGTGGTCATGTATGGATGTGAGAGTTGGACTGTGAAGAAGGCTGAATGTCAAAGAATTGATGCTTTTGAGCTGTGGTGTTGGAGAAGACTCTTGAGAGTCCCTTGGACTGCAAGGAGATCCAACCAGTCCATTCTGAAGGAGATCAGCCCTGGGATTTCTTTGGAAGGAATGATGCTAAAGATGAAACTCCAGTGGCCACCTCATGCAAAGAATTGACTCACTGGCAAAGACTCTGATGCTGGGAGGGATTGGGGGCTGGAGGAGAAGAGTACAATAGCAGATGAGATGGCTGGATGGCATCACGGACTCGATGGACGTGAGTCTGAGTGAACTCCGAGAGATGATGATGGCCAGGGAGGCCTGGCGTGCTGCGATTCATGGGGTCACAAAGAGTTGGACACGACTGAGTGACTGAACTGAACTTAACTGAACATCATTATCATTGATGCTTGATTGATTGTGGAGTGAGGGATAACGAGGGGAATTGATCAATAAAATGTCATTCACCAGTCATTTATCTTTTCATATCATCTAATATTGTCATCAATTCTAGAAGGTAATCAGGAGACCATTAAAAATTTATCCCAAGAAAAAAATGGAAAGTAATCCAAGTTGATAAGTCTGTGACTATATATGGAAGTCTAGGCAGAGCAAATAATACATATATGGATATGTGTATTTGATCTAGAGCCGCATTGACCTGCAGTGGCTTGGAGGAAATCGAGGTTGGACCACGGCAGTGAGAGAGCTGAATCCTAGCCACTAGAGTAGCACTCAGTGACAAGACAAGACCCTGGCCCTCCAGCTTCGCAGAGAATAATTCCCACAAAGATGGAAAGCTGTGAAACAAGTCAAGTGTTTACTAAGAGGAAAAATAACAGTGCACACATATGGATAGACATGTGTGTGGATACACACGTGGGTGGGCTCAGACAGTCGTGTGCTTGTAGTAGTTTCAATCACTTATATGAGGCACTTCTGGGTTTTCTCTGGCCCATTATTTTGAATTGCTGGTTCTGAGTCCTTATTTGGCATATCTCAGGATCCTCCCCGTGTGCATGTGCATCTCATAAGTAAGATGGATTCTGGCAGAATGGCTTATGGGTAATTTGATGTCACTCCCCTTTTGACCTCCAAGGAGCTTTCTAGTCAGAAATGTCTCCTTGACTTTCAGAATGAAAAAATATGTGGTAGTTTATTTCTTATCTGGGCATGGTCCAGCCTGCTCTCAATTATCCTATTTTTGGAGTTTCTGTTCACAAGGAATGAACTCAAGCTGCTCACCTTGAAAGGGCTGATCTATCTCCTGCCTCAAATTCATTGTATAAAATAATGATAGTATGTAATTTATATAAATACAGAGCATAACATGGAAACATTATGTAAATCAGCCAAAAATCAGTAAGGGTCTCTTGTAATTCTAATATTCCAAAGTTGTGTGTTTTTGTTAGTATTTCAACAGAAAAAAGTAATAATTAACATGAAGGTTTGCCAGTTTAGTGGTTTATGCTAAATACATATGGCATTTATTGAAAGAACTGGGACTTGCTTTTAACTTCAAAACTATGAAAGAAAATAATTTTCATAGGTCATACTCAGCATTTTGAAAGAATAGGGAAGAAAAATCAGTATGTGAAATGTACATACTTTGTAAATATTATTTTATAAAATACTTGTTTCAGAATTACCATGAAGAGAAAGCTTTACAGATTTGGTTGTATTAGGTTCAAACATTTCTCTAGGGAACAGATATCCAAAACTAAGTCAAAAAAGCATATCAGAAAAATATTAAAAATTTAAACATTATGAGAAACAATATATTGCTGTTAGTAATATACTAATAGTGTCCATAAATGGATGAGAAATCACTGAGTAAACCTGGGCAATGAATATAAACTGATCATTCACTGAAGAAAGGACAGTAAAATTTCAGTTGTGCACAGAAATATCCAGATGTCACATGTAGACTAAAAATAGGCAGTCCCAATCTGAAAGCAGAGAGTTATTTTATTTGGTGGGAATGTTTAGGACTCTGAGCCAGGAGAGCGTATCAGTGTGTGTGCGTGCTAGTAGCTCAGTCATTTCCGACTCTTTTCAACCCCGTGGACTGTAGCTTGCCAGACTCCTCTGTCCATGGAATTCTCCAGGTAAGAATCCTGGAGTGCATTGCCATTTCCTTCTCCAGGGTGTCTTTCCAACGCAGGGATCGGACCCAGGGATCAAACCCAGGTCTTCTGAATTACAAGTAGATTATTTATCATATGAGCAAAAACTGCTCCAAGGAGACAGGAGGGAAAGGCAGACTACATACAAGTTTGCAATAGAAAGAACAGGCTATTTGAATACCAAAGATCAGAAATCAGCTTAAGGGATTTAGCATTCTATTTATGGGAAGATGCAGGCCTCTGGGCTCACTGAAGTAATTCCTTTCATATGTAAAATGAAGATCATGGCATCAGTCCCATAATCTCATGGCAAATAGCTGGGGCAACAATGGAAACAGTGACAGACTTTAATCACTGCAGATGGTGACTGCAGCCATGAAATTAAATGATGCTTGCTCCCTGGAAGAAAAGCTATGACAAAACTAGACATCATATTAAAAGCAGAGACATTACTTTGCCAACAAAGGTCAGTTTAGTCAAAGCTATGGTTTTCCAGTAGTCATGCATGGATGTGAAAGTTGGACAGACACAGATGTACAGAATAGTCTTTTGGACTCTGTGGGAGAGGGAGAGGGTGGGATGACATTGAAACATGTAAAATATCATATATGAAATGAATCACCAGTCCAGATTCAATGCATGATACTGGATGCTTGGGGCTGGTGCATTGAGACGACCCAGAGGGATGGTACGGGAGGGAGGAGGGAGGAAGGTTCAGAATAGGGAACACATGTATATCTGTGGCAGATTCATGTTGATGTATGGCAAAACCAATATAATATTGTAAAGTAATTAACCTCCAATTAAAATAAATAAATTTATATTAAAAAAATGCATAGGAGAAGGAAATGGCAACCTACTCCAGTATTCTTGCCTGGAGAATCCCAGGGACAGAGGAGCCTAGTGGGCTGCTGTCTATGGGGTCGCACAGAGTCAGACACGACTGAAGCGACTTAGCAGCATATTAAAAAGAAAGCCAAGCACCAAATAATTGATGCTTTGGAACTGTGGTACTGGAGAAGATTCTTGAGAGTCCCTTGAACTGCAAGGAGACCCAACCAGTCCATCCTAAAGGCAATCAGTCCTGAATATTCAATGGAAGGACTTATGCTGAAGCTGATGCTCCAATACTTTGGCCAACTGATGCAAAGAACTGACTCATTTGAATAGACTCTGATGCTGGGAAAGATTGAAGGCAGGAGGAGAAGGGGATGACAGAAGATGAAATGGTTAGATGGTATCACCGACTCAATGGACGTGAGTTTGAGCAAGCTCTGGGAGTTGGTGATGGACAGGGAATTCTGGTGTGCTGCACGCCATGGGGTCCCAAAGAGTTGGACCAGACTGAGCGACTGAACTGAGGTGATATGCTCCTGGGCTATCTGGCCAATCCCATTTATTTGTTCATCTTACTTCTTGCATTCCCCCAGTTTCTCAGCAATCCTCTGGATCACAGTTATGGGAGCCCTCATGAACATTTGGAGGCCAGAAATCATTGATGGCTGTGAAATTTCTTGTTTATTGATTCCATAGGAGATATTTTAATTTCACACACATACATTTAAAACAATGAAACATTAACCCTTTACTACTATATTGCTTTCACTCAAATTAATCTTCCAAGTATATAGTTTCAGGACAAATTACGGGGACATAAAATCATCATGGATTGCTTGAAATTGTCCGAATCCTTTTGGTAGGTTACAGAATGCTTAAATAGTGATTACATTTTGGAAGTAGAACTACTTTTCTTATGAGAAAGACATTTTCATCATGTACTCTTTGTAATCTGTGTTATTTTTATTATGTGCAAAAATATTTTTGAATTTGGTGCCTGAATTTTTATTTAATTAATGAAATTATTAAACTAGCTGATTACTGCTTCATCTGTCACAAATTACTACAATTGTAGTGGCATAAAGCAATGTGTATTTATTATACAAAGTTTTGTTCTGTTTTGTTTTTTAAATGAGGAGTCCAGATAAGGCTTAATTGGATCATCTGCTTTTATTCTCATAAGCATAAAATGGAGGTGGCATTGGGCTGTGTTGTTTACAGAGAGGCTGAATTAGGGGAAAATCTGCTTCCAAGCTTACTCAAGTTGTTGCAGAATTAATCTCCTTGAGATGATAAAACTGAAAACCCCAACCTTTGCTGGTTGTTAGTTGAAAGCCAGCCACCCACAGCTCCTAGAGGCTCCACACATTGTCTTGCCGCTTGGGCTCCTTCAACATGGTTGCTTTCTTCATCAAGCCATACAGAAGACTCTCTAGATTGAGTGTGAGAGTTCATATGGGCCTCCCTGGTAGCTCAGACGGTAAAGCATCTGCCTACAATGTGGGAGACCCAGGCTTGATCCCTCGGTCGGGACAATCACCTGGAGAAGGAAATGGCACCCCACCCCCAGTATTCATGCCTGGAAAATCCCATGGACTGAGGAGCCTGGTGGGCTACAGTCCATGGGGTCACAACGAGTTGGACACGATGAGCTTGCTAAATAGAGATTGCTAGCAAGATGACATTTTATATAATGTAATCACAGGCATGACATCTAATCATTTTTGCCATATGTTATTGGTTAGAACCACTTCACAGGTCTCACCCGTATTCCACAGGAAGAGAATAAAGCCAGGTACTGGGGGTAGGGATCATGGGTGGCCTAGAGTTGATTTACCACATAAGGAGAATAGAAGGAAATATAAGGAATGGCTGATATAATAACTATTCTAAACAAGCCATCACTAAAAAACAGAAAGAAAAAAAAACTAACAGTATCTAGCGTTTCCTATATGCAATAATCTTATTTACAGTAATCTAAATTGCATGTATTATAAACTTTAGAAAATTTATTTCTTTGCTTTTCAAGATTGTCTAAATGTCTTTATATGTAAGATAGAATTTTAAGAAAGAGCTGATTCTGCAAAGATGTGGATATCATTGACCAGATATTCGTGAAAAATTTGAATAAATTCCTAGTGACTTAATGGCACTCCACTCCAGTACTCTTGCCTGGAGAATTCCGTGGACAGAGAAGTCTGGTGGGCTACAGTCCAGTCAGTGGGGTTGCAAAGAGTCGGAGACAAGTGCCACTGGGTTTCACACACACATATAACACATCATCTAGCTCTTGGATACCACAGAAAGACAGATCTAGGTTTTATTTTGTTGTTGTTGTTGTTGTTAATTTTAATTGCGCTGAGATACATACTAAGTCAGCAGGAGAGAGAATCAGAGAGGTTATGTAAATAATTAACCTTTGGGAATAACACTTGCTAAATGAACATACATATCAATGAAAATAATTATCGTTTTTTATTCACCTTTAGCCAAAGATTGCAATGGGTAATTTAAAAAAAAATTTGAAATATTTGCATACTATTCAGATTGTTACCTTTTCTTGGGTTCTCAGTTTTAATAGACCAAGCCAGCAAAACTTCAGTATACCAGTAAAAAGAAGTCTTCTCATCAGAAAAATAATATTGGGCTTTATTGTTTATTACTATCAGGCTTAAGATAATAAGCTAACTTCATAAGGTGTCGATGTTAGTCCTTAAGTGATTAAAGAAATTCACCAACAAAAACTCTGACAGATGAAAATGTATTACTGTAAGAATAGGAACTCTGTCCTGATTTTATTTGTGTGTCAATACAACTTATTCACAAAGAGTAAAACAGGAATATAAACAGCAGCTTTTTTTTTTTTTCCTGGCTATGAAGCATTCAAGTGAAGTCAAAGTCTCTCAGTTGTTTCCTTTGCTACCTTGTGGACTGTAGCCTACCAAGATCCTCTGTCCATGAAATTCTTCAGGCAAGAATACTGGAGTGGGTAGCCATCCCCTTCTTCAAATAGTTCTTTAATTATTCAAATAGCACTTTAGCTATTCAGCCTATTTCAGGCATTATTGAAATTCCCTTAGATATTTTTTTCATGCTTGCTTAATTTTTTAAGAAGGTTCATTTCTTTGTCTACTTTCGGCTGCACTGGGCCATCATTACCGCGTGCAGGGACATGCTGGCTGTGGGGAGCAGGGGCTGCCCTTTGCTGTGATGCGTGGGCTGCTCATTGCAGGGGCTTCTCTTGTCTCAGCTCGTGAACGCTGGGGCACGTGGCTTTCAGCATTTGTGGCCCACAGGCTGAGTTGCTCCATTAGACGTGGAATCTTCCCAGACTGAGGACACTGTGTCCCCTGCATTGGGAGGGGGAAGCCCTAATGCTTTCTGTTGTTACTGTTGTCATGGACTTGAATATATGTGAAATGAGATGATGATGTCTCCTTCATTGAGAATAATCTCCATTCTCCATGACTGAAGAATATCATACCCTTTTATTGCAAGGAGGCAGCCACCGAAGGTCCCTTTTGGGAAATATGGTTTTCTTTTTAACATTTTGATAATTTTATATCCAAAGGTTTCATAAATCCATTGTATTTTCATTGCTTTGAGTTATTTAGGTGGAATGGCTATACTTAGTTGCTCAGTCATGCCCAACTCTTTGTGACCCCATGGACTGTAGCCCACCAGGCCCCTCTGTCCTTGGTGATTCTTCAGGCAAGAGTACTGCCGTTGGGTTGCCATGCCCTCCTTCCTGCAATCTTCCCAACCCAGGGATCGAACCCAAGTTTCCTGCATTGAAGGTGGATTCTTTGCTGTCTGAGCCCCCCACGGCAGCCCATGTTTATTCTAATGTCACAGATGGGTTAAATGAGACATTGAAGGAAGGGAGAAATGTACCCCAACATCCTAATGTTGGTTTTGTTCTTCTTTGCCTTCTTGGGTCTGTCCTCCTCTTCTTTATTTTCCAGGTTCACATCTTGCTATTCTTGCTTCAGGAATAGATGGTGTATTTTGATTAACTATGTAATTCTCTCTGCCAGATATTCTATGTAAGATGGATTGTGCCAGCTTGCCATTTCTTTGGAACCCTGCCTCTTCTCTACCAACCTGTTCTAAATGTGAGCTTCCTGCTAGATCAGTGATTCTTACCAGAAGGCAGACAGGATAAGTAAATGATATATGGAATATTATATGAATAGTACAAAGAGCTTCTTATCTTATAATTACCACTCCAAACAATTCATGCTTACGTTTTATCGAAATATTCCAACAAGAATAACGTTATGTGTATATTAATAAAGTGGTAAATGATAGAAATGAAAAACTTTGATTGTCCCCTATATACTACATCTTGGGTGTTGGGTCCAGGTACTTCTCAACTATAGAAATGCTGTCCAGTCTGATAAGACTATGGGCTTCTATGCTAGACTCGCTTCTTTTCCATCTTGGCTCTACAACTTCCTAGAAGTGTCAGTATATACAAATGACTTGAACTCTTTTGAGTTTCTTCATTTGTAAAGTGGGAATGACAGTTTAGCTATTCATGACTTAATTGGGGCATTAAATAAGTTACTGTATGTAAGCCACTTTAAAAAATGCAGGACACACATTACCATAAATGTTAACAAATATTTGTGATTCTAACCCACACAACTAGTCTACTTTAAGAATGAGCTGAGAGGCAGAGCCTGTGATTTAATCCCATATTCTCTCAAATATAAACAGTAGCCAATAATTCAATTTTCTGTTTTCTATTGTTAGGAAGACTAAGATAATGAATATTGTTAAATAAATATTGTACTGAACAAATTAAGCAATATTTTACTTGAGAGTGTTGCATAGGGAAGAGAGAGTTCAATTTCCCTCCCCTATGGGGTTCAGGACATATTACCCCAAACTATGGCAGCTTGGCATATTGAATACTTCAAGCTGAAGGAGTTGAGAAAATGGGAGAAGATGGCCACTGTGTCCTCATTCTCCCCTCACCTTTCTTTATTGAACAGGTCACAAAATCCTTCTGAGATGCCCTTTCATGCTTGTTTCCAAAAACAAAGGGAAACCAAGAAGAACCCTAAAGAACAGGGCTTGCTACGTTTCTCCTGGACTTCCCAGATGCCTTGGTGGTAAAGAATCCACCTGCAAATGCAGGAGACACAGGAGACGCAGGTTCAGTCCCTGCGTCAGGAAGATCCTCTGGAGTAGGAAGTGGCAATCCACTCCAGTATTCTTGCCTGGAAAATTCCATGGACAGCGGAGCCTAGCCGGCTACAGTCCACAGGCTTGCAAAAAGTCAGGCATGACTGAGTGCACACACACAATTTTCTGCCCGTTTTCTCCTATATTCCTTAACCTATCATATTCCTCTGCAACTGTTCACTGTTCATCAAACCTAAACCTGTTTACCTTCATCAAACCTGTGCATAAAAATACACAGGTCTAACTTTTTCATTGGGTCTTTATTTCCAGTCTAAGTCTCCCTTGTCATGTCAAACTTACAGTAAATAATTTGTGTGCTTTTCTCCTGTTAATCTCTTTTAGTCAGTTTAACTTTCAGATCCAGCTAGGGATCCTAAGAGAATCTGTTTTCCTTCTCTACATATTCTGTTGAAAAAAGTGGTGGGGGAGTTGTTCAGAGTTGAGGTGAGCTAGTGAAACAGTACTGGAGGTTGTGAGGAAGGTTGACAAGGAAGGTGAATAGACCATCTGTGTTTGGAATTTGGTGTTTATCTAAGCTCCTACTCTGTCCTGGCTTTCTGGTCTTTGAGAAAGACATTCCTGAACGCTAAAACTGGCAGAGAAAGAAAGAAGATTTACATCTCAAAAGAGCACAGACAAAATTTACAATTGCAAGTAAAGTGCTCTAAGAAAAGGGAGTTTAGAAAACTGTAGTGAAGCAGAAACCTATATAAATTTTAGTAAAGCTGAAGGAAATATTAAAAGGCCATCTTTGTCAATACAAGGTGCTTTATCACAGATGTTTTATAGTATTCCAAGATCTCTACTTACCAATAAACATGATGATGATGATGACTTTGAGTGGGCTTGCTTTTCCTCTTAGGTATTTAATTTCAAATCATAGATCAAATGTTACACAATATAAGAAAGGACAGATATTTAAAGATGACCTAGTTCGGTCGCCCCACTGTGTAGCTGAGGAATTAATGATCTGTTGCAAAGATGCTGAGTAAATGCATTCTTGAATAGAAATTTTGACACCAACAAATCATATCTCATGATAGCAGCTCCAAAGGACATTAAAACAAAAATTGTATTATGAAGAAAGCAAGCAAGTGGAATAAGGAACTCAGAGACTTGTGTTGGTGTGGAAAGTGTTATTTGCTCAGTCGTGTCTGACCCTTTGCAACCCCATGGACTGTAGCCAGCCAGGCTTCTCTATCCTTGGGATTCCCCAGCCAAGAATGCTGGAGTGGGTAGCCATTCCCTTCTCCACTGGATCTTCCTGAGCCAGGGATTAAAACTGGGTCTCCTGCATTGCAAGCAATTTTTACAGTCTGAGCCATTGGGGGCTATCTCTGTGTTGGTGTTGTCATGTTTAAAACTTAGGCTACTCAGAATTGCTTGGTTGCATTTATGTATCCAAATTGAGTGACCTTTCAGATTAGTAGAAACTAGTGATCCAGAGGGAAAAGAAGATTTTGTACTCTGGTCTCTTCTCAGTCCTACTGGCAGTCTCTGTTTAGAAAAGCAGGGAGACAAAATTATAGGAATAAATAGCTGACTGCCTTAAATCCATTTAACTTCTTTGCAAAATGGAAAATAAAATTACACAATGTCATTTTTCCATCAATTATCAGAGAACTGAGGATTCAGGCTGTTGGTTTTACTGAATTAATCACAGTAACTTCTGAGCCAAGAATATGACAATATCATAAATACATGGAATCTTTTTGAGACATTAATATGTGAATGCTTTTCCCATGCGGCATTATTTTCCCTGAATAGACTTTTGTCCTTTGTATTTTTTTTTAATATCTCTTTTATTCTCACCTGGAGTGTTTCCTTCCATGACATCTCATCCAGGTAAACATGAACAGGAAGAAGACCATCATTTGGAGTTTCACTTGGAATTGAGCAAACACAGTCAATCACATTATGCTCACAAAATACCAAAATCATCCAGTGGATCATTACTGCTACTATATTCATTTCTCATTTGAGGAAACTGAACTTCAGAGATAATAATAATATATCTGTGATCCTTGACACTTCAGTAAATGATGACACTCTGGACCAGCATGCTATTCAGTCTTCAATCCATCAAAGTTTAATTTGAAACAACACATACCTATTATGTGCCAGAAAGGGTGATTGGGCTCTGGAATACAGGGGTGATTTTCTGTTGTTATTTCGATACATGTGTTCTCCATATTTCACTGTCTCAGCTCATGATGGTTTTTCTAGTTTATTCGTCTGCCTGTCTTTCTGACTGTTGTCTTGAATGTCAGTTATCTGCATGTCCTTTGGTTTTATCCCTTTGTCATGATCACTGGTATATTGCTCTTTTGATTCCGTTTTGTTTATGCAGACTCACATCTATTCTTGTCCTACCTTGCTGATCAATGTGTATCTTCCATGTATGTTACTGGTGCCCTCTCCTTACATGGTCTTAAGGTCACGCTTGACGTGTGTGTTAGCGTGTCTGACTCTTTGTGGCCCCATGGACTGTAGCCCACCAGGCTCCTCTGTCCATGGGATTCTCCAGGCAAGAATGCTGGAGTGGGCAACCCCCAGGGGATCTTCTTGACCTAGAGATAGAACCCAAGTCTCCTGCATTGCAGGCGGATTACACGGTTTTATTAATCAGTATTTACCGTTTTGGAAGGATGAAGGATATTCTTACTGCATCTTTCATGTGAGTTTTTGGACATATTCTTCTCTCTGAGATTTTCCTCCATCTTCTTTCTCCAGCTCATAGTCTAGGAGACAGATAAACAGAGTAGTTTCCATTTCCCTACTGAAGCACACAACTGATCCTTTTGGCAACTTTTATTGATGGGACATAGAGGAAAACATTAGCTTAGAAAAGTCAATAGCAGGATGTAACAAGAGTCTCAATTTTTCTTTCTTCTTTTAAGGTAATCAGAGTAAATTCAGTCCAAATGTGTTCCTGCTGTCTGGTTTATTTTAGAGAAATTTAAGCAATATTTCTCTACTGTAAGACTCATGTTAAATTTTGAAGTCGTCCATTTAGCAATGGTGAGCTGTTATCTTCAGGTTAATTCAAATTCAATTTCAGTAGTTAAAAATACAAAGTAACCCAAATTGCCATCTTCCTGGTTCACAGATAATTCTGGGAAAATTGAAGCCTAGATGACAGGAGAACATTTTCTCCAAAGTTAATTTAAATTAACAGATTCAATTTCATATGTGTTATGAGCTACCTGAATTTCCAGATGGGGACTGTAACATTTAAGCAGAAATCCCACCCAGAAGTTAGTCTCTCCATTGGCACACAATCTTGGTAAAATCATCTTTCAGAAACACGTCAACACAGGTGCAATGGAGTATAATCAACATAATTTTCCATAACAGATGTGACTTTTCTAGGAATGCAGGAAGAAAAGAAAGGCATTACTGAATATTTCAGAGGTACTATATTTCAAGCATGTTTATTTTGAATGAGAACAATATTCGATAATATTGCTATTGGATGAAATCAAATAAATATATTGCTAGACAAGACTAAAGCCAGGAATCCAATGTGCAATAAAGTATGTCAAAAATCACTGAAGTATTTATAAATAGTTCTTAATATATAGTTTCTGGAGAGATTCCTTTACTTCACTTTTACAATTATTTTATAACTTAAATATAACAGCTTTTAAATATTAGAATTGGAGCATACTAAATTTAAAAATTATTTCATTATCCTGTAATAATTGAGGCCAGATTTAGGTGACAATAAGAAGAAAAAAATATTTGCATAAAATATACAGTATGACTGAGGATTTACATATATATTAAGACATTACAATCATCCACAGACATGATATACATGTCTATATTTTAGGTTGTAATATAAACTATATTTTTTCTTTAAGATAAATTAGATCACACGTTAACCTATAGTCAAACTACAGCACTGGGAAAATTAATAAGATTGCCATTTGAACACCCATTGTGTGCCAATTTCACATTCGTTTTCAAATCCAGGGCTTCCCTGGTGGCTCAGAGGTTAAAGCGTCTGCCCGCAGTGCGGAGACCTGGGTTCAATCCCTGGGTTGGGAAAATCCCTTGGAGAAGGAAATGGCAACCCACTCCACTATTCTTGCCTGGAGAATCCCATGGACGGAGGAGCCTGGTGGGCTACAGTCCACGGGGTTGCAAAGAGTCAGACACAGCTGAGTGACTTCATTTTCTTTCACTTTCAAATCAAATTCCAAATTGGTATTTAGTCATTGACATCCTTGAAGCAGCAAGTCATAATTTGAAAATTCTGTCCTTGATCTTACTACTAATCTAGAATTTACTTTTTCAGCCATTTCCTTCAGTTTGAACGTATCATGTAGTATATTCTTTTCAGTTTGACTCTTTTTTTTATACATGTCATTCATAAGAGTTCAGTAGAAAATCAGTAGATCACAGGGCTGTACTTTGCTGCACTTGTTCGGATCTGTACCGTCTAACCTCTAATCTTCTGACCATCAGAAACTCTTGTTACTTCAGTTCGTGCATGCTTTGTTATCCCCCTCTGACAGCCATACGGTAAACAAGCTAACGGACCAACACACACTACAACTCTCATGAGGGGTTTCTGTCTGTGGATTTCCACAGAATCTTCTAGCATCTTTAATGCATGGATATAAGACCATTTACAGTAGTTGGTTTACAAAGATGGCCTTCATATCTATCCTTCTTTCCAGTATTCCTGCCCTCCTATGCTTTCTTCTTCTTGAATCTGTGCTGCCCCTTGAATTCTGAATCAATAAAATAGGTTGTTGTGATGTTCAAGGATTCTTGAGGCCAAATCAGAAGAAGCTTTGAGGTTTATAGTTGGACTCCTTTGCTTTGTTCTTCTTGGGGTAATCTCTCTTGGAAACCAGTCTCCCTGCAGTGAGCTGCCAAGGACATGCAGAGAGGCCAAGTGCAGGTACTCTGGTCAATATTCCTGGCTGAATATCCAGTTGACAGCTATTCTCGTCTTTCACCAGCCATGTGACTGAGCCAAATTGGACATCTAGCTCACCCAAGGATCTGACTAAGCATGTAAGAAATCCCACATGAAAATTGCCCAGCTGAGTCCAGTAGACCCATATTTCTGTGAGATATTAAAAATAAATCATTGTATTTAGACAACCCCATGGACTGTAGCCCATGTAGAAGGGAATAGCAACCCACTTCAGAATTATTGCCTGGAGAATTCCATAGACGGAGGAGCCTGGTGGTCTAGAGTCTGTGGGGTTACAAACAGTGGGACATGACTGAGCAACTAACACAAATACACAATAAAATATCACATTTAGACAAAAATATCAAGGTGATTGGCTACTAAACCAAAACCATGTAAGGAAAATAACAGTTCTGATATTTATACTATTTTAATTAGCCAAAATCTATCAAAGTAATTTGGAGAAGGCAATGGCACCCCACTCCAGTACTCTTGCCTGGAAAATCCCATGGATGGAGAAGCCTGGTGGACTGTAGTCCATGGGGTCACGAAGAGTCGGACACGACTGAGCGACTTCTCTTTCACTTTTCACTTTCATGCATTGGAGAAGGAAATGGCAACCCACTCCAGTGTTCTTGCCTGGAGAATCCCAGGGATGGGGGAGCCTGGTGGGCTGCCGTCTATTGGGTCACACAGAGTCGGACACGACTGAAGCGACTTAGCAGCAGCAGCAACAAACTTATTATATACACTTAACTACTAACACTGAAAGTCAATTATTTTGCTTAAAATGGTTATTCAACTAATTCAGAAAATTGTTTCAGTTCTTTTTGCTAGCTTCTTTGTTGACAAGACAGTGAGATCAATAGATCTATAATGATGACGGATCAAGTGCAAAGAATTAAATAAATAGATAAGAAACTGACAGCAAAGTATTTCATGACCTACTGAATAAACTAGACATGTCTGTTCCTAAGTGTCAAATGATACAACAGTCAGTAAAAGTGATTGAAATTGAGCATTAACCATAATTTATATCAAGTAATGTATTTGTGTGTCTTTACCACATTTGGGCTATTTCCCAGTAAATTTAGTTCAAAGAGTGCTGTTGCTGCTCTGCTGCTGCTGCTGCTGCTGCTAAGTCACTTCAGTCGTGTCTGACTCTGTGTGACCCCATAGACAGCAGCCCACCAGGCTCCCCCATCCCTGGGATTCTCCAGGCAAGAACACTGGAGTGGGGTACCATTTCCTTCTCCAATGCATGAAAGTGAAAAGTGAAAGTGACATCGCTCAGTCCTGTCTGACTCTTAGTGACCCCATGGACTGCAGCCCACCAGGCTCCTCCATCCATGGGATTTTCCAGGCAAGAATACTGGAGCGGGGGTGCCATTGACTTCTCTGCAAAGAGTGCTGTTAACTGTTATTTAAATGAACCCTAAGTACGCATCCTCAGTATAACTCACGTTATCACTTCACACCTCTTACAAGGATGCTATTTAAATGTGTGTATGTGTGTGCAGGTGAATGCGTGCATGTCTACACCATTTACAGTTTCTGTTCTATTTCTTTCACAACACTTAACCATTTTCTAGAATGATTTATTTCCTAGCTTCTCATTGTTCCCATAACTTCAGAATATAAGCTCCAAGAGAGGAGGGGTTTGGTCTCTCTTGTTATCCCCATGGTAAATGTCCCACCATATTCCCTGACACTTGAATGTTGTTGAGACAGTCAAGACTGGGGTGGGAGGTGGGATGGGGCTTTGGCATTGGGAGATTGTTTTCACCTGTGGCTGATTCATGTCAATGTATGGCAAAACAAATACAGTATTGTAATTTAAAAAAATAAATAAATAAAAATTAAAAAAAAAAAAGACCTTCAAGAATGCTTGTTAATGCATTCATGAACATTAACACAGTAAGGAATGTTTTATGTTCAGGCCTCTATATTGCAGGCAGGAAAAAACAAACAAACAAACTCTTACACTAAATAAATGCTTTCCCCCATACTCTGCTTCCTTATTCAATATGTATCTTCAAAATATTCTTCTCTTTAGTATATCCCAAAAAGTTTAATTATTTTGTAGAAAAAAGCCTAAAGAAACATGGAATCTTGTGACTGATGGATATTTCTGACATAAGTTGGGTCAAACCAAGTGGTAGAAGTTTGCTTCATTTTAGTATTTAAATCATTACAGTCTGTAAAGTTGTACCTGGCTTCGCTGTCTCTCATGTTGTTTTGTGTATCTAATATAAGAGTTTACACAGGTATTTTGAAAAGTTAAAATCATACAAAAGTAAAGTAAAAGTATTGCTTACCTTTAATGTTATTTCTATGTCAAATTTAATTACACACAGACAGACAGATATATATATATATATATATATATATGTGTGTGTGTGTGTGTGTGTGTGTGTGTGTGTGTGTGTGTGTGTGTGTGTGTGTGTGTGTGTGTGTGTGTGTGTGTGTGTGTGTGTATATATATATATATATATAAAAAGGAACAGAGCACATAAAATTATTTGAGTAAAATGTAATGACTTTTTTAAAAATTTAACAATATAAAGGCATTACTTGAGAACTGTTTCTAAGTGTCTCACAATATTCGGATAAAGAATTCACCTAAAATAAAATTGCATATTATCTATTCAAAAATCAATTTTGAAAATGTGTAAAAACCACTGGTGATCAATGCAAAGAAATACAGGAAAACAACAGAATGGGAAAGACTAGAGTAGAGATACCAAGGGAACATTTCATGCAAAGATGGACTCGATAAAAGACAGAAATGGTCTGGACCTAACAGAAGCAAGAGATATTAAGAAGAGGTGGCAAGAATACACAGAAGAACTGTACAAAAAGATCTTCATGAGCCACATAATCATGATGATGTGATCACTAATCTATAGCCAGACATCTTGGAATGTGAAGTCAAGTGGGCCTAGAAAGCATCACTACGAACAAAGCTAGCGGAGGTGATGGAATTCCAGTGGAGTTGTTTCAAATCCTGAAAGATGATGCTGTTGAAGTGCTGCACTCAATATGTCAGCAAATTTGGAAAACTCAGCAGTGGCCACAGGACTGGAAAAAGTCAATTTTCATTCCAATTCCAAAGAAAGGCAATGCCAAAGAATGCTCAAACTATGGCACAATTGCACTCATCTCACATGCTAGTAAAGGAATGCTCAAAATTCTGCAAGCCAGGCTTCAGCAATACGTGAACCATGAACTCCCTGACGTTCAAGCTGGTTTTAGAAAAGGCAGAGGAACCAGAGATCAAATTGCCAACATCCGCTGGATCATGGAAAAAGTGAGAGAGTTCCAGAAAAGCATCTATTTCTGCTTTATTGACTATGCCAAAGCGTTTGACTGTGTGGATTACAATAAACTGTGGAAAATTCTGAAAGAGAGGGGAATACCAGACCACCTAACCTGCCTCTTGAGAAATCTGTATGCAGGTCAGGAAGCAACAGTTCGAACTGGACATGGAACAACAGACTGGTTCCAAATAGGAAAGAGAGTACGTCAAGGCTGTATATTGTCACCCTGCTTATTTAACTCATATGCAGAGTACATCATGAGAAACGCTGGACTGAAAGAAACACAAGCTGGAATCAAGATTGCCGGGAGAAATATCAATAACCTGAGATATGCAGATGACACCACCCTTATGGCAGAAAGTGAAGAGGAACTTAAAAGCCTCTTGATGAAAGGGAAAGAGGAGAGCGAAAAAGTTGGCTTAAAGCTCAACATTCAGAGAACGAAGATCATGGCATCCGGTCCCATCACTTCATGGGAACTAGATGGGGAAACAGTGGAAACAGTGTCAGACTTTATTGCTTTGGTCTCCAAAATCACTGCTGATGGTGATTGCAGCCATGAAATTAAAAGATGCTTACTCCTTGAAAGGAAAGTTATGACCAGGCTAGATAGCATATTCAAAAGCAGAAATGTTACTTTGCCAACAAAGGTCTGTCTAGTCAAGGCTATGGTTTTTCAGTGGTCACGTAGGGATGTGAAGAAAGCTGAGCGCTGAAGAACTGATGCTTTCAAACTGTGGTTAGAGAGAGACTCTTGAGAGTCTCTTGGACTGCAAGGAAATCCACCCAGTCCATTCTAAAAGAGATCAGTCCTGGGTGTTCTTTGGAAGGACTGATTCTAAAGGTGAAACTCCAGTACTTTGGCCACCCCATGCGAAGAGTAGACTCATTGGAAAAGACTCTGAAGCTGGGAGGGATTGGCGGCAGGAGGAGAAGGGCACGACAGAGGATGAGATGGCTAGATGGCATTACCGACTCGATGGGCATGAGTTTGGGTGAACTCTGGCAGTTGGTGATGGACAGGGAGGCCTGGCGTGCTGCGATTCATGGGGTCACAAAGAGTTGGACATGACTGACTGATTGAACTGAACTGAACTGAAGAACTGATTTTAAAAGTGTTTATATTAAGCTTGAAATTTCCAAATACAGAAAAAGGAGAAGACAAGGATTAAAAAGAAAAAGAAGTGAACATTAATTCTCGTTTTTAATTTTCAGTGGAAATCTGCTATATAACACAGAAAGCCTAGCCTGGCACTCTGTGAAGAGGTAGAGATGTGGGATGAGGATTTGGGAGGGATTATATATATGTAGTTATGGCTGATTTGCTTTGTTATACAGCAGAAACCAACACAACATTTTAAAGCAATTATCCACTAATTTAAAAAATAAAAACAAACTGTATTTGTGTGTATATATATATATATTTATGTATGTATGAAGTGAAGTGATGTGAAGTCACTCAGTCATGTCCGACTGTTTGTGACCCTGTGGACTGTAGCCTGCCAGGCTCCTGTGTCTCCTGCATTGGAGGCAGATGCTTTAAGCTCTGAGCCACCAGGTATATGTATATATATATGTGTGTGTGTGTATAGCCACTCTCTTCACTGTTTGTGGTAATATCTCAAAAAAAAAAAAAAAATCGAGACGGAAATGGCAACCAGTCCAGTATTCTTGCCTGGGAAATCCCAGGGACAGAGGAGCCTGGCGGGCTACAGTCCATGGGTCACAGAAGTGTCGGACACACTTAGCAGCTAAACTAACTGGTTTTATAAACATATATATGTAACCTAATGACGAACTACAATGAATTTTCACATGAGGTTATACTTATAGGTTTTTCACAAAGAAATAGCTCCATTTTTGAATATGCTGGCATCTTATAAGACAGAACTTCAATTCATGTGCATACATATGTGTATACACAAGTACATACATTTGTACATATTTATATATCATTATGTACTTAATAGTAACGTGAAAAAAATCCAACTCACAATCTTTAAATGAAGATAAATGCATTTGTTATTTATTTATGTTTTCAAGTCTTACTATGTGCTTGCTATACACTATTCTGATTGTGTCAAATAAAGCCCCAAACAAAATAGACATATACCTTTTTTTTAAGAATATGTATTCTAGTTTGATTTTAAAAACCTGTCCAGGTAATGAAACATGCACATTATTTTCTTTTTTTTAATCAGCAAATTATTTAGATACTATTAGAAGCATGCTCCTAGAAAGGTCATATTCAATCATCCTTGTATTCATTTAGCAAACTTTATTATTGCACTAGGTTTTGGGGTAATAGGTGTTACTTCTACACAGTCCAGAATTATAAGATTCTCACAATATCTTGGAGGTGTGTGGGGTGGAGCGGAGACAAGAATACAACTATTGTAATGAATTGCTATTTGTTCTCATGGACTATTTCAGGTAGCATTGGGACTAATAACGGAAAGATGTCTTCGTCCTGCTGATAGATAGCTAAAATATGAAGAATGATCCTCTTATTACTTATATTTGTGCTGGTAGAAACATATCTGAATGGTAGGACAAGGTAGCTGTCTTGTAATTTTAAGCCACTATAGATGGCTTCTTTGAAGTCATAGCAAAGTCTTCTTTTTTTTTCTAGATTTTAAAAGCCTATCAGGCCTTTAAAGGCAGGATAAAATTGTTATTTGGTTTAAAATCAAATGGAAAATATTCTCTGAAGGGTAGTAAAGCCTGCAAAACATACTGGGAAACATGGTTCAATAAGTCCTTTTTACTGGTCCCATGCTGTGTTGCTTGTGGGCTTTTGACAGGCAGAGTAGGAAGTCCTAACCACTGGGCCACCAGGCACTTCCCCCAGCTGGGGTTTAGACTCCAGTTGTTGTAAGTAGTTTGACTTAGAATGACAACAAATGGCAAAAGCCTACCTAGACGTTTCTCAGAATCATAAGCCAAAAAACAACGAAACATTGTCAGGAACCTGGATTTTACAGAAGACTCTTTTTCATTTGACATTGAAAAGTCAGTCAGAGTGAAGTCTTTGTGGTTCCATCTTTCCAGTTCCCTTGAGAGAGTCTCTGAATGTCTGTACATAGGAAATCAGGTTGGTGTACATTCTTTGCATACTTTTAAAGCTCATCAATCACATAAGGTTGTCATGTGAAACTTGAAAATAATACCTTTTAAGATTTAAGAAACATCAGTCCTCAAAAATATTTACCTCTTCCTTTTCATGGGAAACAAATGGGGGATATTGGGGAATTCTGTCATTCCCCTCTGTCATAACAAAATACAATTTATATTGAGGTAGCCCTAACAAAAGTACCTCACCAACACATGCACACACTTTCCCTCAGATGTTCCTTTTAACATGTAGCCACTTTGATTTTTAAAAAGCTCTAGTTAAAAGTGTAAAATTTTACTCTCATGATCAACTTAATCTCTTATTATGAGTTTATACCATTCACACAGAAGAATCAGTTAAAATGCTATATGTGACAATTCTCTGTAAGTTATTGGGCTTTCAAAAAGTTTATTAGTAGTTCTTTACCATTTAAGCTTCAGAAAGAATGAAGCACAATGAAATTTTGATGTAGTGACTATAGTAAAATGATGATTTCATTAAATCAGCTACTTCTCTGGATGCTAAATGGAGAATCTTCTGAAAATGTGGTTAATGGTCAGGGTGTGGATGACAGAGCTGTAAAGAAAAGCTAGGACAATGGTAAAAGATGTAGAATATAATTAATAGGTGCTCCATCCATGCCTATTTCCCTTTGCCCTACTTTGTAATTTTGATTTAAGTCAGCAACAAGCAGGATCAACAGCTTTTATATACTTGCCTAGGAAGGGTTCATGAAAATCAATGAAGAAACCTTTGAAAAATGAATATTGCTTCATAATACTAGTACTATGGTGTAAGTCAAGAATACAATGTCCTTGGAGTCAACATTATATACTCAGGTTCATCTTATCTTGCTGCATTCTACATATTCATAGTCCTTTTGGTACGTACTCACCGCTGACAGCTCAACTCATTATAGCCATCCAAGGCAGACAGAAGACACAGTGCAGACATATAACTCAGGCCCGGCACTGTCGGTGAAGGACAAAGCAATCACATAGGGAAATCTCTTCTCATTCAAGGGGGTAATATCCAGTTCTATGCGTCAAATTCTAAGTGATCCATCAGCATAGAGCATTCTGAAAGTTTGAATCCGAAATTTAAATAATTTTATATAATACACGAGAATGACTAGAAAGAAAAGGTCAAATGGAAAGATGTAAAAGGCAAGAATTATTAGTTCAAAAGGAATCTGAAAGCATTATTTTGATAAGGCAAAATACAGAGAACAGGAGTCTTTCACATTGAGATATAACTAATAATGATTACTAATGAAATGTAATAATAAATTCAACTCATATCTTGTTTATGGCTCATAATTAGCACACTAGCAATTAGCTCACAACGGGAAATAGACTCATACCACACTATTGTCAGACACTTAAACTGAAAACAATGCTTTTTGGAGAAACAAACGAATAAGCAGAAAAATCCACAGAATACACATGGAATCCTAGCTTTCAGTATACCATGGAGAGGGAAGCTTGGCAGTCAGGATGCACATCCATGGCTAGGGTTCCAGGAGAAACTGTGTCTGGTCTGTACTTTTAAGGACACAAGCAAGAAACCTAGGTATGGATCAGAAATAATGGAAATTCCTTAATCTAGGTCGTGGAGATTCTGGTCTTGTCAGAAAGGGAGGTGTGTGAGGCTCAGGGGCTGGTTCTTTCACTGAACACAGACCATCATTTCTACTGACTAAGTGGGGAGATGGGCCTTCAAATTGTGTTTTGTCCAGCCTCAGTGGGTTTTATAAGAACTTTTATAGATTGGAAAATAGACACTCGGAGGTTAAGAAACTTACCCAAGTCATAGTAGGCATTTAATGATGGAGTTGAAGTATTAGTAGAAGATGGACCTGTAATTTGGTTTTACTTATCCATTCATATAATGAATTGAGAAGCTTTCTTTGCTATCTTCTGAATCATTTGGGTAAGATACAAGATTTTGTAGTGAAGTTCATTCGTGTCATATTTTAGCTTCCACATACAGGTGATATCATATGGTGTTTGTCTTCCTGTGTTTCTGATTCATTTTACTTAGTATGACAGTCTCTATTTGGATGCATATTGCTGCCAAGAGCATTGTCTCCTTCTTTTTCGTTATGGATGAGTAGTCTTCCGTTGAACATACGTCTTCTTTACCCATTCATCTGTCAACAAACTTTTAGGTTGCTTCCTATTGTGAATAGTGCTGTTATGAAATTGCAAATCTGGGTTCATGTATCTTTTGAATTATAGTTTTCTTCAGATGTATGCCCAGAAGTGAAATGCCGGATCTATGGAAGCTATTTTTAGATTTTTTGGGACCCTCCGTACTGTTTTCCATATTGGCTGCACCAGCTTATATTCTCTGGGTGTATATTTATTGCCCTCTGTTTTACTCGATTTGGGTTATATTTGCTTCACATGCCAGTAGTTTTTAGTGGACGTCTGACATAATGGGTGATTCATTCTTGAATGTATGGGACTTATTATTTTCTTTTAATAAATGTGGAAGTTTTGTCAGGCTTGACCCTTTCAATACTTGGTTTTGAGCTTCTTGTAGAGCAAGATTAAATTTCTGTGCCTATTCTAGTTTTACTCTTTAAGTTGACTCGTCTGTGGTTTCTATTGATTGTTCTGAACGCTCAGTGAGATTTCTACCATCAGGCTGCTTGGAACTTGAATGTCTCTCAGCCCTTTTTAGGTCTGGACATTGTTCACTTACAGCCCTTTGCATTTGCTCTTTGCCTGGCTTCAAAGAGTTTCAACTTTACATGCACAAATAAGTATGGATTCAAAAATTCAAGGGGACTAAATAAATATTTGGAGAATTAAATCTCTATCTTGCAAATTCCCTCTGTCTCAGCCTCCTCATAAATGTGCTGTGCTCAGTTGCTTCAGTCATGTTAGATTCTAACATTGTTAGATTCCCATTGACCAGAGCCCACCAGCTCCTCTGTTCATGGCAATCCACTCCAGCATCTTCCCAACCCAAGGATCCCCTGGAGGAGGGCATGGCAAGGATGGAACCTGGGTCTCCTGCATTGCAGGCAGATTCCTTACCATCTGAGCCACCAGGGACGCCTTCCTGATAAACATGCTTCTTCAAGTCAGAAATCCCATCATTTCTCTGCTTTTTCCTCATTTATAAGCCTTGATCCAGAATTTGCCTCCAGGCAGAAAGGCAAAGTAACTGTAAAACTCACTTAGTTTCAGTTCTCTTGAGGATTATGGCAGAAAGGAAAACAATTCTCACTCCATGTTGGAAACTGTTTCTTTGACTTGCTTTTATTATTATCAGTTCAGTTCAGTTCAGTTCAGTCGCTCAGCAGTGTCCGACTATTTGCAACCCCATGAATCACAGCACGCCAGGCCTCCCTGTCCATCACCATCTCCCAGAGTTCACTCAGACTCACGTCCATTGAGTCAGTGATGCCATGCAGCCATCTCATCCTCGGTCATCCCCTTCTCCTCCTGCCTTCAATCCCTCCCAACATCAGAGTCTTTTCCAATGAGTCAACTCTTCGCATGAGGTGGCCAGAGTACTGGATTTCAGCTTTAGCATCATTCCTTCCAAAGAAATCCCAGGGCTGATCTCCTTCAGAATGGACTGGTTGGATCTCCTTGCAGTCCAATGGACTCTCAAGAGTCTTCTCCAACACCACAGTTCAAAAGCATCAATTCTTTGGCACTCAGCCTTCTTCACAGTCCAACTCTCACATCCATACATGACCACAGGAAAAACCATAGCCTTCACTAGACGGACCTTAGTCAGCAAAGTAATGTCTTTGCTTTTGAATATACTATCTAGGTTGGTCATAACTTTTCTTCCAAGGAGTAAGCATCTTTTAATTTCATGGCTGCAATCACCATCTACAGCAATCTTGGAGCCCAAAACAATAAAGTCTGACACTGTTTCCATTGTTTCCCCATCTAGTTCCCATAAAGTGATGGGACCAGATGCCATGATCTTCATTCTCTGAATGTTGAGCTTTAAGCCAACTTTTTCGCTCTCCTCTTTCGCTTTCATCAAGAGGCTTTTAAGTTCCTCTTCACTTTCTGCCATAAGGGTGGTATCATCTGCATATCTGAGGTGATTGATATTTCTCCTGGCAATCTTGATTCCAGCCTGTGTTTCTTCCAGTCCAGCGTTTCTCATGATGTACTCTGCATATAAGTTAAATAAGCAGGGTGACAATATATAGCCTTGATGTGCTCTTTTTCCTATTTGGAACCAGTCTGTTGTTCCATGTCCAGTTCGAACTGTTGCTTCCTGACCTGCATACAGATTTCTCAAGAAGCAGGTCAGGTGGTCTGGCATTCCCATCTTTTTCAGAATTTTCCGCAGTTTATTGCGATTCACACAGTCAAAGGATTTGGCATAGTCAATAAAGCAGAAATAGATGTTTTTCTGGAACTCTCTTGCTTTTTCCATAATCCAGTGGATGTTGGCAATTTGATCTCTGGTTCCTCTGCCTTTTCTAAAACCAGTTTGAACATCAGGAAGTCCACAGTTCACATATTGCTGAAGCTTGGCTTGGAGACTTTTGAGCATTACTTTACTAGCATGTGAGATGAGTGCAATTGTGCCATAGTTTGAACATTCTTTGGCATTGCCTTCCTTTGAGATTGGAATGAAAACTGACCTTTTCCAGTCCTGTGGCCACTGCTGAGTCTTCCAAATTTGCTGGCATATTGAGTGCAGCACTTCAACAGCATCATCTTTCAGGATTTGAAAGAGCTTCACTGGAATTCCATCACCTCCACTAGCTTTGTTCGTAGTGATGCTTTCTAAGGCCCACTTGACTTCACATTCCAAGATGTCTGGCTCTAGATTAGTGATCACATCATCGTGATTATCTGGGTCGTGAAGATCTTTTTTATTATTATAATCATAGTCAATGGCTTGCCTAGAAGACCCTGCCCCTCTGTTTGACTGTAAACTAAAGTGCCTTTGTTCAGCTCCAGGAGCGATAGCTTTGTCCCTGCCCACTTGTGAATAGAAGAGGTTCACACACCTCTTCTGAAGGCTGGCCATTCCCTTGGCGATGTTTTGCAAGACAAACACCCGTTCACTTTATTTCCCCACTGCCTCTCTTTCTATGCTGCCTTTTGACTTTTTCTCATTGCTTCTTTCTCTGTGATCTATAAAAGAACCTGGCATCCAGGCCCAATAAGATGGTTATTTTGAGGCCCTAGCTTGCCTTCTTCTCACTCTGCCGGCTCCCTGATTACAGTCTCTTCCTTGCCTCAGCACCTCATCTCTAGGTTTCATTGGCCTGTTGTGAAGTGAGCAGAGTGAACCTGGACTCAGTAACAGGATCATAGTCCTGTTCTACCGGTTTCAATATCTGAAAGCAGTTTTTTATAGTTTGGCCACTTTTCTAGTTGTCTTGCAGATAAGAAAATTCCCATTTAGTTATTCCTTCATGAATAGAAGCAGTCCTATATCCCACTAGTTTTAATAAGCCTTATGCATTTTTTTGCGGTTTAATCTTTGCCTGGTGGTTTAGTTGCTAAGTTGTATCCCAGTGGGTTACTATTCCCTTCTGCAAGTTTAGTCTTTAAGGCCATGCAATTTTCAGTATTTTTTAATATATTAATTATTTAGAAATGGAATTTCTAGTTTCCAACAATCTGTGTTCTTGAAAGATTATCTTTGTTATTGCATAATCAGTGTATTTCTTTCATACTGGTATTTGTTCTTAGATGTAGCATCCAAAATACCAGAGAAATAATGTGCTTTATTTTACTATGCATGCAAAGTTGTGTATGTGTTAATTATATATACTGTTGAAATAATTTAACCTGCAAAGATTTGAGCTGTTTTTGCTGTAGGAAGGAAGCGAATTCTGACTCCATGTAGGAAACTTGTTTCTTTGGTTTGATTTTCATTGTTTTATCATTATAATCACACTCTTCCTTGCCTTAACACCTGGACTCTCGGATTCATTGGCCAGTCATGAGGTGAGCAGAGTGAGCTTGGACTTGGTAATATTTACTGTATCATTTTCAGATTAAAGAGTTTCATAACATTTCATTGTGATTATTTGATGTCTATAACTCCTTTGTATAATTGTTTTCATGCGGGTAACAATATACAGCCTTGACGTATTCCTTTCCCAATCTGGAACCAGTGCATTATTCCACGTCTGATTCTAACTGTTGCTTCTTGACCAGCATTTAGATTTCTCAGGAGACAGATAAGGTGGTCTGGTATTCCCTTCTCTTTAATAATGATCCACAGTTTGTTATGATTCACACAGTAAAAGGTTTTGGCATAGTCAATAAAGTAGAAGGAGATATTTTCCTGGAATTCTCTTGCTTTTTCCATGATCCAGCAGATGTTGACAATTTGATCTCTGGTTCCCCTGCCTTTTCTAAATCCACTTTGAACATCTGGGAGTTCATAGTTCATGTACTGTTGAAGCTTGGCCTGAAGAATTTGAGCATTACTTTGCTAACGTGTGAGATGAATGCAGTTGTGCAGTAGTTAGAGCATTCTTTGGCATTGCCTTTCTTTGGGATTGGAATGCAACCTGACCTTTTATAGTCCTGTGGCCACTGCTGAGTTTTCCAAGTTTGCTGGCATACTGCGTGAAGCACTTTCACAGCATTGTCTTTGAAATAAATCAACTGGAATTCCATCACCTCCACTAGCTTTGTTCATAATGATGCTTCCTAAGGCCCACTTCACATTCCAGGATGTCTGGCTCTAGCTGAGTGATCACACTATCATGGTTATCTAGGTCAAAAAGATCTTTTTGTTTAGCTCTTCTGTGTATTCTTAACACCTTTTCTTAATATCTTATGCTTTTCTTAGGTCCATACCATTTCTGTCCTTTATTGTGCCCATTTTTGCATGAAATGTTCCCTTGGTTCCTCTAATTTTCTTGAAGAGCTCTCTAGGTTTTCCCATTCTATTGTTTTCCTATATTTCCTTGCACTGTTCATTCAGAAAGACTTTCTTATCTCTCCTTGCTCTTCTTTGTAACTCTGCATTCAGATGGGTATACCTTTCCTTTTCTCCTTTACCTTTAGCTTCTCCTCTTTTCCCAGCTATTTGTAAGGCCTCCGCAGACAATGATTTTGCCTTTTTGCGTTTCTTTTTCTTGGGGATGATTTTGATCACCTCCTCCATGTGCAGGAATGTTGGTCCATATTTCTTTAGGCACTGTGTCTATCAGATCTTATCACTTGAGTGTATTTATTATTTCCACTGTATAATTATAAGGAATTGTATTTAGGTCATACCTGAATGGTCTACTGGTTTTCCCTACTTTCTTCAATTTAAGTCTGAATTTTTCAATTAATATTTCATGATCTGTGCCTCAGTCAGCTCCTGGTCCTGTTTTTGCTGACTGTCTAGAGCTTCTACATCTTCTGCTCCAAATAATATAATCAATCTAACTTCAGTATTGACCTTCTGGTGATATCAACATCACAAAAACCATAGTGAAAAAAACACACTAGACAGCTTTGCAATATAATGGATCAGGAGGAATAAGGTTTTACATGGGAGCATGTTTTTTAAAAAAAATAAAATCACATCTCAGTGTTCGAGTCACAAAGTAAAAGCCTAAAGTGACAGTCATGCCGACTCAAAAGCAGTTGCACAACATGAGAGCTGTGAGCTAAGTTTTCTTTGGAGTAAAATGAGGACTACATCCTGGGAGACAGTATGTAAGAAAGCTCTGAGAAACTGCTCTAAAGAGGAATCGGGGAAAGTTTGTGTATATGTGAGTTTGGTGAATGGCAAGTGCATGCAATCAAACACATATTCTTTTGCAGAAGGTTCCAGCAGGTCGTAAGGAGCAGGCATCACCATGAAGGGTTTTAGTGCTTTTCTAGACCTGAGGAAATATAAAAATTGGGCTCATAAAATCACCTCCTGAAAATACCTAACTATCTGCAGATATATTTTGCCAGTTTTGCTTAGGCACAGAGGGCTTCATGTCTGATCTCTGCCCTGAACTCCTTTCAGGGTGTATTGAAAATCTGCAGCTAAAGCAGCTCATGATTTAATCCCTGTGCTGGTAGATGGCAAGTGCCAACTTGTAGTGGACAGTCTTTTCTTCATTCATTCAATGTATAGTATGCCTTTCCTTATGGAAGTTACATTCTAGTGGGAGAGACAGTCAATACACAGATTTAAAACAGGAGGGAAATAGTATCCATTCTATAGGCATACATGGGGTGAAAGGTAATATAGTTGCAAAGAAAGGTGAAGGGGGTTGAACTTCCATGTAAGTTGTCTAAAGAAGCATCACTGGGATGCTATAGGAACTACCTGAAAGAGGTACTTGAATAAGTTTTGTCGATATTTGGGGGTGGACAGTAAGAAGAGCAGATGAAAATCCTCTGAGGCAGGAATGCGTGCTCCATCGCTCCGGTCCTGTCCAATTCTTTGCAACCCTACAGACTGTAGCCCTCAAGGGTCCTCTGCCCAAGGGGATTTTCCAGGCAAGAATACTAGCGTGGGTTTCCATGCCCTCCCCCAGGGGATCTTCCCAACCCAGGGACCCTGCAGACTGTAGCCCACCAGGTTCCTCTGTAAATGGTGTTCTTCAGGCAAGAATACTAGAGTGGGTGCGCCATCAGTCGGTGTCCCGCGCGTGCCTGGGTGTAAGGCTTGGAAAGCCGGTGCGGTGCGTTCCCCCGCAGGAGCTGGGACGGCCGGCGAGGAAGCTGTGGCTCGCCTCCGCGTGGGTCAGTGTGCGAGCCCGACATGCGCCCGGGTCCTCCGTCACGGGGGAGACTCCTGAGCCCGCCGGGCCGATCCGTCTCCGCAGCTCTGCGCCGGGGCTACTGAGGCTCGGAGAGCGACGGCCCGCCCTAGGCCAGATTCGGCGGCGGGCGGTGAACCCTGGAGCCGCCTCTTCGGCCCCACGCTCTCCACAAGGCCCTGCGATGGCCGCAGCGTGGGTGGACCCGACGCGGGTGGCTGTGACTTTCACCCAGCAGGAGTGGGGGCATCTGGGCCTCGTCCAGAGGATGCTGTACTGGGAGGTGATGCTGGAGACCTGCAGGCTGGAGTCTCTGGCTACTTCGCAGAAGGAAGGAAGTCTCCAAGTGCTCGCTCTCTGACGCCCGCACCGCCCTCACCTGTTGCCCTCCGGATGTCTGTCTGGTGCCTCTGCTCATGCTCTCCTCATGTCATCCTCCCACACACTATCCTCAGAAGGATGTCCTTTGCCCGAGCCAGAGCTGATCTCCCCCGCGGAGCCCGGCCCTGAGTCACAGACATCGAGGAGAGGGCCCAGCCCCAGCTCCTGCTCGGGCTCCGGTATGAGACCCTTGCTCCTGCCCTCCTGTCTCAGCGTGGCCTGCTGTAACAAGAAGGCCGCAGCCCAGGCAGCTCAGGCAGCAGACTTCTGTGTCAGTGCAGGAGTCTGGGAAGACCTGGATCAAGGTGACAACACAAAACTGGAGACCCCACAGCCTGCCCCCTCCCACCCAGCCTCGTCTGAGGAAGTCTCGCCCCAGAAACGACCGACTCAGCGGGCCTCAGGGCACTCCCAGCTGGGGCAAACCGAGGATGGGGATGGGCCGCTGGAGACGCAGGAAGGTCCCCTGAGGCCAGGGACAGGCTGCCAGGGGAAGGGTTCCCTGGGAAAGTGAACCCTGGTCATCATGGTTTGGGGACAGGTGACTGTCCGCCCTCGAGCACTGCACAGCAGCGTGCCCCTCCAGGAGACATTCTCTGTGAACAGAAGTCACGTGGGCTGGTGAAAGGACCCCTGACTCATGCAGGGCACTTTCCCTGTAAATGTGGGGAATGTGGGAAAGCTGTCAACACACATGGCTTCCTTGTTCGACACGAGCAGCTTCACCCTGGAGGGAAGCCCTGTGGATGCACAGAGCATGGGAGAGCCTTCAGCACGAGCACACACCTCCTCCAGCACCAGCTGATCCCCACCAGGGAGAGGCCCTACGCGTGCAGCGAGTGTGGAAAGGCCTTCCACCGCAGGTCACAGCTCACGACGCACCAGCTGATCCACACCGGGGAGAAGAAACCCTACGTGTGCACCGAGTGTGGACAGGCCTTCATCTACTGCTCCACTTTCATCTTACATAAAAGGGCCCACACTGGAGAGAAACCCTATGAATGCAAAGAATGTGGGAAGGCCTTTAGCAGTAGGTCAAGCCTTAACCGACACTTCACCATCCACAGTGAAGAGAAGCCCTACAAGTGCACGGATTGTGGGAAAGCCTTCAACCGCAGATCATACCTCAAGAGCCACCAGCGGATTCATGGTGGAGAGAAGCCCTACTCATGTGTGGATTGTGGGAAGGCCTTCTGGTGGAGCTCAAGCCTCTTTCGACACTCCATCATCCACACTGGAGAGAAGCTATGTGAGTGAAGTGAGTGTGGAAAGGCCTTCAGTCGCAGCTCATCCCTCACTCAGCATCAAAGGGTTCATACTGAGGGAAGCCCTGTCTCTGTGACAGATGTGGGGCGACTCTGCACACTTACGTCGTTCCACGTTTAGAGCTGAACCTCTAAGAACTCTTTCTGGGGAAAGACTTCTGCATGTAACCCCTGAGGAAAATCTTTTGCCAAGGAAACAGTTTACTTAGAATCTGATCATTTATATCAAAGAGAAATCCTCTCATTTTTCTTCCCTGTGAGAAGACCTATTTGCAGGATATCAGTTGTCATCGAAAGAATCATATTAGAAATGGAGTCAGCCTAGAAACTTAATTCTATGTCTGAAAATTCATGTGGGAGAGTGAGCCAATCTTTATTGTGCCCTTAGCAAAGCCTTCAGGCACATCTTCCTCCTCAGTTTACATTGCAAAATTATCTCAGGGATATTTAAACAAAAGAGGAAGAGACATGGAAGAGAAGAAATGCAAACACAGCTTTCAGATTTCCACAGACGAGCCTGTGGCAGTTTGTCATCCCTTAGTTTATCTGAGGTAAGAGGAGTGTTGTTGCAAAGATCAGAGGACCTCGTTCCTTTTATCTTGTATACACGTGCTCTGCTGTACACTGTCAGAAGAGTTAAACAGTTGAGGGTGCATCTGAAAAGCTTTACTGAAAGTCACCTTTGCTTCTCTAGTAGCTCAGACAGTAAAGCATCCACCTACAATGCAGGAGACACAGGTTCAATCTCTGGGTCAGGAAGATCCTCTGGAGCCGCAACTGGCAACCCACTGCAGTATTCTTGCCCAGAGAATTTCATGGATAGAGAGGCCTGGCAGGCTACAGTCCATGGGGTTGCAACAAGTTGGACACGACTGAGCAGCTTGTCTCAAGGGTAGAGTAGCCTGTGTCTTCATGAGAAATATGAAGGCTTGACTTAACAATACACTTTCATATTTAAGGAGATAAAAATATGTATGAATGAACCCATTTTACTGAAATGATTGATATTTTTGAAACATAATGTGTCATGTGTCTTTAACCAGCTGACATTCATACTTAATCTATTCATCTTTTATTTGTCTGTAGGCTGAGGAGGACAGTATAACTGCAACCTTCCCATATGAATCCCAGTTCTTCCCTCTGATTCTGCCTTAGAGAGGCTTCACGAACACTTCAGTGATTTTCTAGAGGTTGAATTGCAGTCACAACAGAACAAAACACACAGATAAATTAAGCTAAATAATGGCAATACCTTCAGAGAAGGAATCTCATTTTTAATCTTACAGAAGATTGTGTGAAGATTCACTGTCAAGTAAAGTGACTAGAATTTTACTGATTGAAATGAGCTTGTGCCAGTACAGGTGCAGGTGAGCTCCACAAGTGTCGCCATCGGCTTAGTCCCAGTGTGAGGACGAATGGCTAATATCATTCGTCAGGGTATTTTGAGATTCCTTCCTTTTATTTTTTAAGCAACATGTGATAGTATTATTATCTCACATTAGGAAATGTACTGTACAGAAAGACATAAAAATGATCATGTATTCACTCTGAACCCTTCTCGGGCTTTCCAAATGACTGCATGTCTAGGTTTGCATGGCCGTTGTAGGCATGTCATTTCTGTTGCGTTAATCTATGGTGTTACTGTGAAGGCCGCTCTTCATGCTTTTCATGTCTTGTCTAAGAAGTCTTCAGCAAGCTCTAGGTTCTTAAATCTCTGATATATATTGAGTTACGTTTTGTATTAATTATGTGCAGTTTAGGTTGTGTTTTTGTTGCCTAAGGATGTTCAGTTGTTCTGGCACCGTTTGAATAGTTGAAAAGACTATCCTGCCTCTTGAACTGAACTTAGTGGAAAAAAAAAAATCTGTTGGGCATATTAATTTTTGGACTGTTTCTGAGTTCTTTACTGATCGGCATATTGAAACCTCTGCCAATACATTATCTTGAATACTGTAGCTATCATTAAAACTTAAAATTGGATAAAGTAAAAAAAAAAAAAAAAAAGAATACTAGAGTGGGTCACCATGCCCTTCTTCAGGGGGTCTTCCCAACCCAGGGATCAAATCCATTTTTCATGTCTCCTAAATTGGCAGACACATTCTTTGCCACTAATGCCACCTGGGAAGCCTGAGGCAGGAATATAGCTACTGTGTTCACAGAATAGCTTGGCGACTTATGTCGGAAAGCAGACAGGACAAGAGGAGGGACAAATTATACAGAACATTGCGGGTTTTAATGGGAAATTTGGATTTTACTATGGGTGGGTGCGATAGGAAGGATTTGGCCAGAAAACTGGCATAATCGTATTTTTAAAAGTGTCTTTGGATGTTACATGAAGTGTAAACTTTATGAAGGCAAAGGTTGAAAATGGAAAACCACTCAGGAGGCTGTTGTAAAAATACAGAAGGTAGTCACACGGACTCTGGTGATAGCAGTAGAAAGATGAAAAGAAATCAGATAACTGATAAACATTTTGAACAGTGCACTGGCTGAATTTACGGATAAACTAGAAGTAGTATGTGAAAGTCTTAAAAGAATAAAGGATTTGAACTGAGCAATTAGAAGAATGGTTATTTTTCTAAAAAGCTTGATCTAGATATATAGTAATTCAAATAATTCAAGCCAAAAATTAACATGTGGAGTTGGAATTAATTGCAGAGCTTATTGCCAAATCTGGCTGAGCAACTGAGCCACTGGGGGCTATATAAAAATATAGACTCTTGGCTCTATTTCTAGAGGGTCAGATTATGTCTGAAGTAGAGTTCACATGTATGTGTGTATATATATATATACATGCATTTATATACATATATATATATATATAGCATGTGTGTGTGTGCATTAAAACAACCAAGTTGACAAGAGAAAAAATGTAATATAAATGATATTTTATTTTGCATTCCCCAATATAGAGGTATTTACTAAATCAGTAACGGGCAAACTATTGTTTACAGGCCAACTGCCTAGTTGTATAAGTAAGTATTTTTTGGGAACACTTCTATAGTTATGTACTGTCTTTGTCAGCTTTCATGCTACAAGAGCAATTTTAAGTGGCTGAGACAGAAAGCACATGACTTACAAGGCTAACATATTTATCTGGTCCTTTAAAATAAATGCTTGCTGACCTTTGCCTAGAAATGATTTTCATAAAAGAGCTGTGCATGTGCATGGCAAAGAAAATGATTTGATGAGTTAAATTCAATAATTAAGACTGGAAATGAACATCTGAAGCTGGATAGTGGGTTTTACTAGCTGATTTAACACAATTCAATAAATAAGCATTGGTCACTTAATTTACACTTGTTCTCTGTTAGTTGGTCTAGTCTCATGGACAACATGATTGCCATCAGGATCTTCACAGACATACGGCCATTTAGAGTAAACACTGAGCAACTCTGGGGTGCTGTTTACATAGTAGATTATAATATAATTCATGCACTTCAGTTTTGTGTAATGTGATACCTCTGATTTTCCTGTATACCTCAAATATTCCTCACTTAATTCAGTGTAGTAACCTCAATATCTGAAAGGTCATCTTGAATTTCCGCATAATTTCTAAATGCAAACTTCTTTACCAGTATGCAGAAATGTCAACAGAACATCATCCTCCGGGTCCATGATGTGTGAGAAACTTCTGTGTTGGCCTTTCTCCAGGCTTCCAGAGCAAGCCTGCATTAAAATGACTTTCGTGACCTAGAAAATTCTAGACTGTGGTGTTTTGCTTGACCTACCTTTACAGAATGGGGGAAAAGCACTTTGGCAGGAAATAGATCAGTGAATAGTTAGTTATTTCTCAACATAATCTGATCACTTAATGTGGTTCACCAAAGCATTTTTGCACTGTAGAAGAAAATTGCAAAAACAAATCATAAAAACTAATGAATAATTGGTGACTCAAGATTATTTATATAATGTTTGTAAAGAAATCTTTTAAATCCAAACAGTTCATGTTCTATTGCTATTATTATTTAGTCACTAAATTGTGTCCAACTCTTTTGTAACCCCATGGACTGTAGCCCACAAGGCTCCACTATCCATGGTATTTCCCAGGGAAGAATACTGGAGTGGGTTGCCATTTCCTTCCCCGGTGGCTCTTCCTTACCCAAGGATCAAATCCACATCTCCTGCTTTGGTAGGTGGGTTCTTTACCATTGAGCCACCATGGAAGCCCCGATCTGTTGTAAGCTAGTCAATATCCACACTAGATGAGTTAAGGAGAGTGGGTGGAAAGTTGATTGAGAATGGGAACTATGCCAAAGACTGTTCCTGTGAGCTGTATAAACAAATAATCTGTTGAGCTCTAAAATCTTGCTCATTTTGCTAAACCAGTAAATACAAAGGAAAACAATTTTTTTTTTGACATAGACTCTTGAGAGTTAATTACTCTCCTATTGCTTAGGCACGCATACTTTAATGTACAATACTTAAAAGCATCTTACCCTTTGGATGAATAGATAAAGCTATTTCTTCAAAAGAATGTAAAAATCAATTTCAAATTAGCAGCTCATCATGAAATGCCAATTACATTCTAGTCACTCAAGACCCCAAGACCCACAGCATGAGCCTCCGTCAAGGTTTCTCAGTGAAAGGATTCAAACTTAGATAGTACAAAGACTTTGTAAAGCTTTTAGAGACTAGAAATAATAGAAAGCAAACACCCTTCCTGGGTTGAAGTCTACAAGGAGGAAATGGAAGTATCAGGGGACTGCCTTTAGAGGCTACACCCTGGAGAACACAGCCACTGCCGTCAGCTCAGCCCTGAGTCAGAAAGGATCCAGGGAAAAGCATGCTGGTCCTCTATTCATTCTCTATCCTTGGGCAACTTCCTATTAATAGCGCCTCACATCTGGTAAAGGCAATCAGAAATCAGACTAAGGCATACCAGGGGGATGAAGTCCAGGGCGGAAAGCAGGGAGGAGAAGCATGGATCAAGAATGATGAGTGAGTTAAGCAAAGGGAGACCACACAGCATATCAATGTGAAAACAACAGAGACAACATTTCTTCAGTTGGGTGCTTTCTTCAGTGTAGTCCCCCCCACACACTTTGGATTGCCCCTTTTGATGTTGTTATGACATGTACATTGTAAAAAATTGAGAGAAAGTTAATGAAGGAACACTAGAAATTCATTTAGTTTCTTACAAAGCATGCACACTTGAAAGGTATCAACAAGTGTGACATAACATTTACAAATCACTCTATTCTCCTTGCAGAACATCAGGAAGCCTGCAAAATGAACTGTACCACAGGTTAAAAGTGCCTTGGGTAGAGTCTAATAAATCTTAGACTAGCAGACAGTTGAAACGGGAAGACCTGCTGAGCACTGATGCGAGAGAGTCTAACCCACTGGATAAATTGTTCCAAGAAGAACTCATCCTTGTGAAAATATATTATCCTGATTGCAATACCAAGGCCATCATCCAAGGCAGTTATTGGCTGTGCAAATGCTGGTAACAAAAGTGAAATATACCAGAAGATTGAAGGTGAAGAAAGAAATAGGTGATCAAATAAAGCATCCAGAGAGAAGGAAATGCCCAACTCAGATCTGCCATCCTTATCTATAAAACGTGGCATTCCTGTGATCTGCCTTGCCTGATGCCCCCAAACACTGTGTTCAGATGTATTTAAAAGGGAACCTAACTCCATGTAAGTTAATAACTGTATCCTGGGGTAAATCAACTCAGAGGTCACAACAAGTCTTAAAAGGAATGACAGTGGCAATAATGATAATGGATCAGAAGACAGAGTTTACTGCCGTCTTGGAGAGGAAGTCTTCTTGCCTGTTGCTTTATTTAGTAAACAGCTTTAAAATTACTTTATTAAAACACTTTATGAAATTTTAATTTACTTGAGTTGCAAATGCAAGTGTTACTTGCTCAGTTGTGTCTGACTGTTTGCAACTCCATGGACTGAAGCCCACCAGGCTCCTCTGTCCGTGGAATTCTCCAGACAAGAATACTGGGGTGGGTTGTTATGTCCTTCTCCAGGGGATCTTCCCAACCCAGGGATCGAACCCAGGTCTTCCTCATTGCAGGAGGATTGTTTACTGTTTGAGCTGCCTGGGCAGCCTTATGTTACTCCTGCATATATGAAATATAAGTCAAGTTTGATTTCTGGGTAACTCAAGCAAAAGAAAACTAAGGAAAACGGTTTTGCTTTTGGTGGGTGGTGGCTGCTACCGACAAAATCAGGTGAGCGTCCTATAATCTTTGACTTACCCAAATCCTCCATCTTTTTTTTTTGCCAACACAGATATGGTTTTAGAACTTGGTGTTTGTCAAAGCAAGGAGATGGATAATCTTCAATTAAGTGGAAACTTGGAGTAACTCTCTGGGCGTCTTCAGTGAAAATAGCCACAAAGCAAATAATCGGTGCTGTTTATCTAACTGGATATTGTCTTTGTGTTCACAGCAGCTCGTAGACCAGTCCACAGTAGCTGATGAATATGTGTAATGTGAAAACAGGAAAAGATTCAGACTTTTCCACCTGGAGAGAGTGTGCTCAGCTCCCCATCTTGGAATGTGGTTTATCTGACTCTGCAGCAGTCTCGTTACACTCATTGGTCTCTTTGCTCTAAATTACCCCTTGTCATCTTTCAGGGCATTTTTGTGCAACAGGATAGTAGGATGATGGTAAAAATGACACTTGAAATCATTTATTTATTTCCTGTGCTGGGTCTTAGTTCCAGCTCTTGGAATCTTCAGTCTCTGTTATGCTGTGTGGGATATTTTAGTTTCAGCACGTAGGATCTAGTTCCTGGCCCAAGGATCAAACCCTGACCCCCTGCACTGGGAACACAGAGTCTCAGTCACTGAACCGCCAGGGGAGTCCCCCAAATGGCACATTTTAACCCTGATTCTGATAACAGTTCTGGCACTCCATGGCCTATCTATGTTATATCCATGACAACTTGTTTCACCAATTTATGCCTCATTTTATTTATCTGGAGATGGTTTATGTATTTACTGATGAAGTAATAAAATATTTACTAAATACTACTGTGTGTACACACACACACACACACACGCACACACACACACACACACACAGACAGTTTAATTGCTAAATTGTGCCCTATTATTGCGACCCTACTCTTCTGTCCATGGAATTCTCCAGGCAAGAACACTGGAGTGGGTTGCCATTTCCTTCTCCAGGGGACCTTCTCGACCCAGGAATCAAACTGGCATTTCCTACATTGCAGGCAGATTCTTTACTGACTGAGGTAGAAGGGTAGCCTATATATATATATATATATATATATATATATATATATATATAATATATAAAACTATATACTATAATCTAGTATTTACTAGAATATATGTGGATGTATTCTAGCAAAAACCAAATGGTGTATTTTTGAAGACTGAATAATTGATATTCATAAAAATATAGTAAAAATCTTTAGAATCCTCGACTGTTTAATTACTTTTTAAGATAATATTTTGAACTTTTTCATTTTTTACTAAAAGCGCATTACTTGTTTAAATTTTTTGTAATATATGTTCATTAAGATGATTTGTGGGCTTCCCTGGTGGCTCAGAGGTTAAAGCATCTGCCTGCAATGCGGGAGACCTGGGTTCGATCCCTGGGTTGGGAAGATCCCCTGGAGAAGGAAATGGCAATCCACTCCAGTATTCCTGCCTGGAGAATCCCATGGGTGAAGGAGCCTGGTGGGCTACAGTCCACGGGGTCACACAGAGTCGGACACGACTGAGTGACTGCACTTTCACTTTCACTAAGACGGTTTGTAAAGTATGAAGATATGAAGAAAAAATGAAACTTTCTCACATAAGTGAATATGTAGTCTGGTAGATGTACTTCCTTTCTAGACCTATACATTCTGTCACACATACAGACATTTTAATAGAATAAAATTATGTTATTTCACGTAACACTGTGCCACATACATTTTCAAACATTTAAACCTTTAAAAATAATTTTGTTATGACAAATTATATCATTCTATGGACTTACCACAATTTAATACATAATGCCCCTATTTTTTTTTTTAGAAATATATGCCTTTAAATCTTGTCTTATATTTGTTCTTAGAAGCACAACTGTGATAAACATCAGAGACAGGTCAGAATCTACATGGGCACCTCTCTTAATTTTAGGGCCAAATTTTTTAAGAGGACATATTGAGTCAATGCTTAGAAACATTTTCAGGTTTTGATGCATTGAGCCAAATTGCTTTCCTAATGATTTCCTTTTTTTTTTTTTTTTTTTAAGATCCTACAGCCTTCTTTATTAATTCAATGATTCATAACCATTATAATTTTAATTGTCAGTGCTTCATAATTATTACTTTTGGGAAATTCTTCAAGCCAGGTCCTTCCCCTGAAGATTTTGACCTTAGCTAGTCTTAGTGGAGAACAAGTACAGCTATATTTTTAAAGCTCTCTGTGCTCCCATCTGCATCAGATATTTGCTAAGATTTATAATAATTGTATATACTTTCCTTGTTTTATGTTATTTTGCTAAATAACTTCAAAAATTACCTAAGGATAAGTAGATAATGTATGGATGTGAGTTGGACTGTGAAGAAAGCTGAGCGCCAAAGAATTGATGCTTTTGAACTGTGGTGTTGGAGAAGACTCTTGAGAGTCCCTTGGACTGCAAGGAGATCCAACCAGTCCACTCTAAAGGAGATCAGTCTTGGGTGTTCTTTGGAAGGACTGATGCTAAAGCTGAAACTCCAATACTTTGGCCACCTCATGGGAAGAGCCAACTCATTGGAAAAGACTCTGATGCTGGGCGGGGTTGGGGGCAGGAGGAGAAGGGGACGACAGAGGATGAGATGGGCTGGATGGTATCACTGACTCGATGGACATGAGTTTGAGTGAACTCTGGGGGTTGGTGATGGACAGGGAGGCCTGGCGTGCTGCGATTCATGGGGTTGCAAAGAGTCGGATACGACTGAGCAACTGAACTGAACTGAACTGACCTGAAGTAGATAATATCAAAAATTATTACATCATATTCAATATTAGGAGAATCCAATAAGAAATATATAGACACACACAAACATAGATAGAATATACATATATAACTAGAATATAAACACATAGACACACATACATGTATGTACAAAAGAAATGCATATAAATCAAAGTTCTTACTTTAGTAAGTACTGAAAGAGGTCTGGATTAATAAGAAAAACAACAAATGTGGTTAAATATCTGATTAGAAAACCTAATATGTTTTGATTGCTTTTCTGCTGTAATGCAGGTGGGTGTTATGGGGAATATAAAAATGTGTGATCTGGTTGTGTGACTTTAGGACTGGGAACATCACATTGAAGCTGTCAGCCTAGCAAATATTTTAAAAGGCTAAAAATAGCAGGTGTTGACATAGATATGGAGCACTGTGAAGTCTCAGGCACAGCTGGAAAGGTGGAAGTACAAAATGGTAAAGGGCAGAACAACCTTGAATAGATTTCTTTGGCAACAGCTCAGAAGATGAAGGTGTGCAGATTCTTTGATTCAGTAATCCTGTTCGCTAAGTGTCTACTTGAAGGAGTTAATCACATGCCCCCAAAAAGCATTATAGGAATTTACACTACAGCACTGATTGCATTGATTAAAAAAAAAAATGAAATCTCATGAAAGCCCTTTGGAAGGAAACTGTGCTAATAAATGTTTGCATATGCATAGTTCTCATATTGGAGCACTATATAGCAGTTAAAATTAATACATGCAATCATAGATCCTTTTGCAAATAGTGTATTTTTGATACATATTTATTTAGTAAATTTTTGTAATGTGCATGAGATTGAGTAAAAAATAAACCCAGAAGTTACCTTTGAAATGGGAGGGGGAGTTCCCTGGAGATCCAGTGATTAACACTTAGCCTTCCAATTCAAGGAGTGCAGGTTCAATACCTGGTCAGAGTGCTGTGATCCCACATGCCTTGTGGCAAAAAAAAAAAAAAAAAAGAAGAAGCAGCAGCAGCCAATAAAATGTTAATAGAAGCAATACTGGAACAAATTCAATAAAGACTTAATAAAACAATCCACATCAGAAAGCAAAACAAAAAAGCTCTTAAAATGGGAGCGAACAGAAATAGATCAAGGAGGGATACAAATGGGAATAGGACGTTACACTTTACTATTTTTACATTTACTTTAGGTAAATTCCTAAGGTAAATGTAAAAATAGCGCAGAATGTTAAAACTGATCAAACTGAGTGGTGAGTACATTAAGGTGCCTTATCAGAATCCGTCTTTCTTTGTTTGAAACCTTCAATTGATAACCTTTTGTAAACTGCTGATGATATATCAGACCAATCAGTGCTTGATTCTTTTCCTTCTAATCTAAACACAGCCACTCCCCCTGCTCACCCTCCCGCCCCCGGCCCACCATCCTCTGTTGCTTTCCTTGTTCTGTGCCCACAGGAACTGGCTGTGAAGTTTTGTCTTCATTTTCCCAGGACTTCTTTGTTGCCAGAATCTCAAAATCTGAAGGCCCATGCTCAAGTCTAACCATCACTTCCTTCCTTCTTTGTCATCTCATGGTTTCTGATTGGTTTTTCTGCCTCTTTCATTTTTCCTCCTGTGATCCTCATCAACTTCCTAGTCCACTGGTCTTTTCTTAACCTTGCAAGCTTCCCCAGTGAATAAAACTATTTTGCTATCTTGATTTTAGCGCTACTCATTGTTTAGAGTGCATGTTCTATCCAATATCTGCTGCTGCTGCATCGCTTCAGTCGTGTCCGACTCTGTGCAACCCCATAGACCGCAGCCCACCAGGCTCTGCCGTCCCTGGGATTCTCCAGGCAAGAACACTGGAGTGGGTTGCCATTGCCTTCGCCGATCCATTACCTGCAGTGACCATTTAATATTGAATTAGAATACATCAAATAGAATATATCTATAGTCAGCAGAATACAATCCAGACTCCTTTCTGTGGTCTACACAGTTCTACACAATCTGGCATCTCTAACCTCATCCACTAGTCCTCTTCCTGTAGTCATTAAAATCCAATCATACTCTTTTTTCTTCTCCAGACATAAACCTGTATTTATTCCTCATACCTTCGCATCTTTTCCTCCACTCTGCCTATTATAACCTTTATTCAGATCTTTGTATGAATGGATTCTGTTTCATCAATATATCCCATTAAATGTTATATCCTCAGGGAGCCCTTTCTTCAACACTGTATCTTGTTTCCATGCCATCCTTTATTCTATGGACTATAGCCCTCCAGGCTGATCTGTCTGTGGGATTTCCTAGGCAAGAATACTGGAGTGGGTTGCCATTTCCTTCTCCAAGGTATCTTCCTTACCCAGGGATTGAACTTGCATCTCCTGCATTGCAGGCAAATTCTTTACCATTGAGCCACTTGGAAAGCCTGGTGGCGTCATTGTACCGTAGTTTTTACTTTTATACTTGGCAATTGCCTGTCTTCATACTAGAATGCAAGCAACAGAGAGAAGCCACACTTAAAAAAACTTTGTAAGCACAGTCGAAAGACTGAAAAAGTGTCTGGTATGTAATTGATATTTAATAAATATTATTGAATGAGTTAATGAACTATATGCTTTCCATACCACTGAAAAATGCATGATATTTTTTCTAGTTGATCCTTATCTGAGTGACTAATGAAGCTGTTTCAAAGCTTTTTTTTGTGCCCCAAACTTTCAGGCATGACTTTGCTTCTTTCATTTTCAGATAATCACTAGGTTGTTTACTGGACAACCATTTATTATTTTCTCCCTTTTTTTTCTTACAAGGATTTGTCCATATTTCATCCTTTCTATTTCCTAATGTCCTGTATTTCTCAGGAAGGTAATTTGCTTTTCCTTTTGGTTAAGGTTAATCCTTCCATCTTCTCATGATATTATAAGTCTCTCCATCTGTCTATCTTTAGCTTCTTTGTACTATTTCCTAGCCACACAGCAAATGTGCTAAATTGGCTATGACTTGAACAAAAATAACAACGAAATCGCTAATTGTTTCCTCCTCAGAGTAGTGTTATCTTTGCTTCTATCGACCAAAGCTTTTCTAAAATGAATAATTTTCTCAAGTTGTATTTACTTCCTCTTCTGTCATCTATTTTTCTTTCCCTTGCAGTTTGGATCATCTCTGCTACCTGGCGCCTCCCACATGGTGCAGTGGTAAGAATCTGCCTGCCATGGCAGGAGATACGAGAGACGCAGTTTCATTCTAGGGTTGGGAAGATTCCCTGGAGAGTGAAATGGCAACACAACTCTAGCAATGTTGCCTGGAAAAATTTCATGGACAGAGAAGCCTGGCAGGCTATACTCTGTGGGGTCGCACAGAGTTGGACATGGCTGAGCACACACACACACACACACACACATACACACACACACACACACTATTATCTCTAATTTCTTAATAATCTGCTTCTAAGAATGATCAGTTATTTAGTCACCAAATCTCCTGGCTTCATCTAAGAACCTGTACTGCTTGTTGGTTGATACTAAGTTCCATCTTCACCCTAATAAACCAGCTCCTGCCACCCAAGAGCTGGGCGTCTGTGGCCCTCCAGACTTCTTTGGTTCTTGTTCAGTTCTGCTTGTCTATGAAGAGTCTCCACACAAGAATACTGGAGTGGGTTGCCATTACAAATCCACCAAGCCGTCCCACCTCCTCCTGGTCTTGTTATGTTGATTAGCAACATCAAAGTTCTCTCAGGTTTTCAGGTTTCATGGTGTTTGTTTATACTTCAACTCTGCTTTTTACTTTTTAAAACTTTTCAATGCATCTAGCTTATCTTTTTGTTTTCTCATGTTACTATTTAGTTTATTTACTCATTATCTTTGGTCCTAAATAGTTTTCTTGCTTTCAATCAGCCCTTCCTACACATGACTCTAATAGCCCTTTTCTCAAACCCTCCTTCTGACCGTGGAAATACCAAGCCCAGTTTTCTAAAGCTTTTACATGAATGTAAAACAGAATTCCATGTGGTCTGCCTGGAATTTAATGTCTTCTTGTATTAAGGACTCAACTTTGGACACCATTTCCTCCCTATAATCTCCCCTGTCATATGTTCACTCACTTGTACCCTTCTCTTTCGCTGTGATAGATCATGCACCACTCTCCCGGCATTTACCATTCTTTCCCTGTGGCAGGTGTACAATCCAATCTCAAATACACATTTCCTTCCTTTGTTCCAAATGGCAGATCCATATCTCTGAGTCAATTTAAAAGCCAGTTCCTCCAAAAGATACTTCTCAGACCTTCTGGTAACACTTAATCTCTCCTTTAGGCTAGAGTCCACATTTGTTGCTTTTTTGTTCCTTTAGAAAAAAAATCTGTTTCATTGGTTTCTTTGAATAAATGCTTTTTCTTGCCAGAATGTGAGAAGCAAAAGCTGGGAGCTGATTCATCTTAGCTGCCCCGCTCAGCACCTCAGAGAGTGGCGGGCACAGTGTGGGCACAGTGCAGGCACTCCATATGTGCACTTTGGATTTGATTGAATTCTGCTGAAACTTGAATCAATGAACACTCTCTAGGACAGTGATGATCACACACTGGACCTCTTCTTGTCAGAAGCTGGGGCTTGAAGCACATTTTCTGATCACACGTGGATGGTAGCAGCCCAAAGGGAAGTAGATGAAAAGAAGCAAAGGGCTCTCCTAAGTGGCGGGAGCAGCAGGCAGAGAGCAAACACGCGTCCTCTGGGTGTGCTCGCCGCTCCTCTAGTGCCCGAGAGGAGTGGCGGGTGGAGAATCACCAGCGCTTGAGTGTTTGAGCATGTTGGGCTACAAACCTGCTTTGGGACTTGACTACTCTGATGTTTTTCTTTTCCTCCATTCACGCTATGCTCATCGAAAGAGATCCTCACAGGCAATAAGTGCGATCAGCAACATCCAAAATGATGCCTGCTCCAGCCCTCGGAGACTGCCTTATGTGGGCTTGATTTGGGGATTTTGAAATTTAAACTAGGTAGCTAACAGGTAATGAGAAAAAATATCAAACGGGGCATCTAGAGGAACTCTTAGCAAACCACTTTTATGTGCATGGCATGTAACTTTCACAGCTCCCTTGGGGAGCCTGGGGGCTTATAGTTTTATATTTCTATAATGTGCTGCTTAGTTGTGAAGACAGGATTTTGGAGTCAAATGATCATAGATTTAAAGTTCATCTCTGTCTCCCTTTTTAGCTTATAAATAAGAGATATTTATTTCTCACAGGTTCAGAGCGTGGGACGTCCAAGTTCAAGGCAGTGGAACACTCACTGTCTGGCGAGGCATGCTTCCCGATTCACAGACAGTCTTCTCTTGCTGTGCAATCACTAGCACGCACCTTTGGACTTATTGGTATACACCTGTGATAGTTAATTTTATGTGCCAATTTGACCAGATCAGGAGCTGTCAGGATATCTGGGATATCTGGTTAAACATTATCTCACTGTGTGTCTATGAGGATGTTTCTGGATGAGATCAGCATTTGAATCAGTAGACTCAGTAAAGTAGGTGGCCCTACTCAGTATGTTGATGTGGGGGTTGTGGGGCGGGGTTGACCCATTCATTTAGGACCTATGAATAAAACAGGAAGGTAGAAGAAAGAGGCGTGCTTTTCTTTTTCTGCCTCTTTGAGCTGTGACGTCTTTCTTCTCTTCCTGCCCTTAGAGTAGGATTCACGTTGTCTTTCCCTAACCCTCAGGGGTTAGGGCTCTACTGAAGTATCACCACTGGCTTCCGTGGGTGTTCAACTTGCAGACAGTAGATCATGGGACTTCTCAGCCTCCATAGTCATATGAGACAATTCCCCATAACACATTTCCTTTTATATCCTCTTAATTTGCTTTTTCAGAAGAACCCTGACTAATACAGTATCCCTTCAGTCTCTTTCTCTTCTGGTTCATTCTCTAGAAAATGGATACTCACAGCATTAGTTGTCCATAAGGATGTCTTGAGGAGTAAGTAACTAAAGATGTTTCATAAGGTTCCCTTGGATACTTTCAGAGAGTAGAGGAAGTTGGGGATAATGAAAGAAAAGGTCTTCAGGGTGAGAGCTATGTTAAATCATAAGCTAATTGTGGAAACTTGGTTACGTCACACACCATTCTGAGCTATATTTTCAATACTTGGAAAATTGGGGCTGATCCTTGCTCTCATGGCTAGTATGAGGAATCGATGATGTCATCACTTTGAAAGGTAGTATCTGGTAGGAAGCTGTGCTTGCAGGATTCATTCCAATAGTTTCCTTCATCTTTCAATGAGCCTCCTTTAATATTTTATCTATAAAATAGAGATGAATATTATCAGCCTCATGGATTTGTTTTTGAGTTCAAATTAGTTTATGAATATACTTTAATACTATTTTAAAATGCTTAGTTTATATTAGGTTTTGATGCTTCTTTGATCAGGCTTTTACTTATCTGTACCCACTGGGGAATCTTAACTCTCTCTCCAAAATATGCCAATAGACTGGCCACTTTTTTACTCTCTCCCCTGATTCCATGCTGTCCCCATCTCTGCTCTTTTTCAACTGGATGGCTGCTTCCATCTGTGCCTCCCACAAGCTCTTCTCATCTCCGTAGTGGGGGTAAGCCTTGTGTTAATATATCATCCTGCTTGTCCTGTCATACTTCTGTTCAAACGCTTGAAAGATTCTGCTTTTCACTTAGGGGAAGAAAGAGACTTTCAGTGCAATACTTTAAGTGATCTGTCTCCCATAATCAATTATTTCATTACCTTTCTAGTCTCTTTAACTACAATCCTCTGCCTTGCACATTCCATTTAATTTGTGTCTGCCTCATTGATATTCTTTGATTGTGTCCTGCTAGACTCCTGGTTTGGACCATTTATAAGGGCTATTCCCATTATCTGAGGCTCTCTTCCTTAGATATCAGGATGGTTAAATCCCTCACCTCCTTCAAGTGTTCACTGAAATATCACTATTTTTATTAAGACCAAATTGACCATGCTATTTAAAATTATATCCTCCTTCACTCTTGATCCCTTGAATTCTTTTTTCCACCTTTTTATCCATCATACTTATCAACTTACAAAACTTATTTATTTGAAATATTTTATTGTCTGTCTTATCGTATGGGAATATAAGTTCCATTAGAGGTTTAATTTTTGTTCACTGATGAATCCAAGTTTCTAGAACAAGCCATCAATAAATATTTGTTGAAGTGAAGTGAATTGATAGGGACAGAGTTAGTTTTTTTAAAAAAATTCAATTTGCAGATTATCATCAAAGGATTCAGTGCTTAGCATAGCATTATGCATACATGGAGCCATGATCAGACCATTATCACTTATATTTGCTACATTAATTTTTGGTCCTTACAGAAGCAGCCTCTCTCTCCTGTAATTGGAGTTGCTGTCCACAATTGCATTGACATCTCTAGAGAGAAATAGAAACTTGGAGCTGACTTTTCAGAGTTCTGATAAAAAATGCATTGCTCCATGGCTGAGTGCACTTAATTTTCTTATATATTAGAAGCTAATGCTTGCGTCCCACATAAAGGTAAAAGCCATATGCCAAGTAGTTATATATCCCTGGAGAATGGTCCCCTAAATTGGAAGCTAGTTTGCATTTTAAGGATGCTAAGTTATCAAATTCAACTGGCAGAAATGTATTGGATATTGTTTAAAAGGAAACAAACCTACTGAATTCTCAATAGAAAGCAGTCTGCTATATTGTCATTTTTAATAATTAAAAATCAAGCATGACTTTAGATATCCTTTATAATTCATGTTAATGATGATTGGGAAGCATCTCTGATTTGAAATGCATGCAGTTTTGTCATATCTGGATATTGAGTCCACCTTGAGGTGCTTAGAGTGAAAAATAATATAAAAATAAGTGTCTCTGGCAGGAAATTAGGAGATTCCCTTTTAGCCATGAAGCTCTTCTGTAGGGATTATAGGCTGAAAACGTCAGAAGAATCAGACAGTGAGACTTTAAACTACTCAGGGTAGAAAGAACAAGACAGAGGGGGAGCACACTGATGCTGCTGCCGCTGCTGCCGCTGCTTCTGCTGCTGCTGCTGCTGCTGAGTCGCTTCAGTCGTGTCCAACTCTGTGCAGCCCCATGGACACAGCCCACCAGGCTCCCCTCCCTGGGATTCTCCAGGCAAGAACACTGGAGTGAGTGCCATTTCCTTCTCCAACACTGACACTGTGAAAGTGAAGTCACTCAGTCGTGTCCGACTCTTTGCGATCCCATGGACACTAGGCTCCTCCGTCCATGGGACTTTCTAGGCGAGAGTACTGGAGTGGGCTGCCTTTTCCTTCTCCAGGGAACTTCCCGACCCAGGGATCGAACCCAGGTCTCCTGCATTGTAGACAGATGCTTTACCGTCTGAGCCACTAAGGAAGCAACATGGACCATTGGCATTGGAAGGCCTTAAATACAGGAATCAGTGATGGGATTGGGATCCAACAGAAGGTCTTTTGACAGCTTTTTTTTTTTTTTTTCTTCTTTATATCTCAAGGTGATACTTTCATCCTATTTGTCCTCTCCTTTCCTCTTTGTTCTGCCCCATTCTGCGCTCCTGTTTGCGGGACTGTGGGTTTGTGCTTCTGTGTACACTTGTGTGCAGGGGTGGGTGTGGTGGTGACAATCAAGGTCAAAGGCGAGCAGGAAGAGGAAGCGTTGACAGTGGTTTACAGGACCGTGGCAGCATTTTCCATTAGTCCGTCTTGATTCCTTCCTCTGCCTCTCTTTTTCACGTCTTATTTCCATGTTCTCAGGACAGATCTGCATTTTCTTAATAGTAGAGAAACGTAAGCACTGTTGATAAGACAGCATGCCATTTCTTCCTCTACCAATAAGCAGTAATTCCAGTGAGTAATTTTCAGATATTTTTGGAGAAATTACTTGTTTTGATTTCTTTATATCTTCTTGGACCAGAATTGTTTCAAAAGAATGACCTAGTCAGATATAATAGGGAAAACTGCTGTTTTAAAAATCCTTTGTATCAGGTTAAAACAGACCCACAGGCCACTACTTGCGGAATCTGCGTTCCCTGACCAGAGAATGACCCTTGGTCATAGCAGTGAGAGCACTGAGTCCTAACCACTGGACCACCAGGAAATTTCCCCATAGGCCACTTTTAGAAGTAACCACATGACCCAGCAATCCCACTGCTGGGCATACACACCGAGGAAACCAGAATTGAAAGAGACACATGTACCCCAATATTCATTGCAGTGCTGTTTATAATAGCCAGGGCATGGAAGCAACCTAGATGTCCATCAGCAGATGAATGGATAAGAAAGCTGTGGTACATATACACAATGGAATACTACTCAGCCCTTAAAAAGAATAAATTTGACTCAGTTCTAATGAGATGGATGAAATTGGAACCAATTATACAGAGTGAAGTAAGCCAGAAAGAAAAACACCAATACAGTATACTGACACATATATATGGAATTTAGAAGACAGTAATGATGACCCTGTATGTGAGACAACCAAGAGACACAGAGGTATAGAGTGGACTTTTGGACTCTGAGGGAGAGGGAAAGGGTGGGATGGTTTGGGAGAATGGTAATGAAACATGTATATTTTCTTGTAAGAAACGAAGCGCCAATCTATGTTCAATGTAGGATGCAGTATGCATGGGACTGATGCACAGGATGATTCAAGTAGAGGATGTGGGGTGGGAGGGGGAGGGGGCTTCGGCATTGGGAGATTGTGTTCACCTATGGCTGATTCATGTCAATGTATGGCAAAACAAATACAGTATTGTAATTAAAAAAATAAACAAATTTAATAATAATAATAATAATAATAAAATAAAAATAAAAAGAGGGGTGAAGCTGAATCTCAGTAAGACCACAGAGTGTGAGGGTGTTTTAACTTAGCAGGGTCCCATTTCCTACTCACCACCTTGATAGTGGCCTTGAAGATAATAAGACACATTCCCTCTACAGAGGCCAGTTCTGGAGGCAGCAGATTGGATCTCATTTTCAAAGGATTATTGTTGTTTGGTTTTGATTAGTATAGTACCTGGACAAAAGGGTAATGTTTGTTAAAAGCATTTACAGGCAACATATTAGTTGCTGCTGCCTGCGGCAGTGGATGAAAACTGGAGCCAAAAATAGACAACTGAAAAGCTTAGGAAGAAAGTCTGGGGGTTGAGATGTTTGAAGGAATAAGAACTTTAAAAATCTCTGATGTATTCCTGGATATCTTCAATGTCATGGGGATGCATGGGCTGTGCACTTGTTCAGGAAAGACATGAGAAGGCCCTAAGCTTTCACCTCAGGCTGGCCTTCAAGTTCTGCACAAGCAGGAAGTGAAAGCTAAGGCAGAGTTCAAACTAGTTGAGTGGTAAAGGCATGCCTTAAACACATTGTGGGTCTACAAACACCATCCAATCACTAGCTGACAGTAAGCTAACAGAATAGAGATTTTAGTGGCTAAATATGACAGAGGATACAGATTTTACAAAGTAAATTCAGAAAAATAGCTGAGCAAATCTAAGTAGCAGAAAACAAGCCCTGGGAAAGGGAAAGAATATATTTCTAGAGTAGCCATGTTATAATATTTTAAATATACAATTTTCAAAAGAGAGACATCTATAGAAGTAAGAAGACATGGCCTATACAGAGTACAGTTAATAAAAACTGTCTCTGTGGAAGCCAAGATATGGAGTTTAACACCTAAAGACTTTAAATCAGCTATTTAAAATTGGCTCAAACAGATAAAGGAAACCATGGCCAAAGAACTAAAGAAGAACGTGAGAATTATGTTTAACAAATAAAGAATATCAATGCAGAGATTAAAATTATAAAATGAAACCAAACAGAAATTCTGGCATTGAAAACTACAAAAACTGGAATGAAAAATTCAATAGAAGGGCTCAACTGCAGAATTGAATATGGAAAAGAAAGAATCAGTGAGCCTGACAGTGGGTCAAATGAGACTGTCAAGTTTGAATAACAAAAATATAAAAAAGAATTAAGAAAAATGAACAGAAACTAAAAGTCATGTGAGGTACCATCAAGCTTATTGACATAGGCATAATGGGAGGCTCAGAAGAGGGGAGAGAAAGGAGGCAGAATAAATATTTGGAGAGGTAATAAAAGCAAAGACACATCATACTCAAATTCTCAAAAACCAAAGGCAGTCCTGAAAATGGCAGGAGCATCTTGTCACATACAAGGAAGGGATCTTCAATAAGAGAATAACATCTGGTATTACCTTGGAAACTGTGAGGCCAGGAGACAGTGGTTGACACATTTGAAGTTCTGAAAGGAAAAAATTGCCTTTTAAATTGAAGGAGAAAGTAAGACATTTCTAGATATATAAAAACAACAACAACAAAAATGAAAAAGAGTTCATTGCAGTAGGCCTACCCCATAGAAAGTGCAGAAAGAAAAAGTCCTTCAGGATGAACCTTCGCAACCTGACAAAGGGCATTCCTGAAAGGCCCACAGCTGTAATCAGGTAATGGCTGGACTGAAGCATATCTTCTAAGGATTCAGTATCCAAACTACATAAAGAACTCTTACAACTCAATAACAAAATTACAAAATGAGCAAAGGATTTGAACAGATGTTATTTCCCTTAAGAAGTTTTACAAATAGCCAATAGCATATGCAAGATGCTTAACATTAGTAGTCTTTAGGGAAATACAGATCAAACCCACATTGAGGTACTATTTCACACCAATATGATGGGTGTAGTAAAAAAAAATTAATAAGTATTGTTGAGGGTATTGAGAATTTGGAGCCCTCATATATTTCTGGTGGGAATGTAAAATGCTGCCACAGTGGGGAACAATTTGACTGTTCCTCAAAACTAGGTATATATCCAAGAGAAGTGAAAACATGTTTAAGCAAATAGTTAATATGAGGATTTATAGCAACATTACTAATAATCACCAAAAGGTACAAACAACCCAAATTTTATCAGTTGAGGTATGGATCAAAAAATGTGTTATATCTATGCAATGGAATGTATTTAGCCATCAAAAAGATTGAATTACTGCTACATTATAAAGTATGGACAAACCTTGAAAGTTTTTACTTTTAATAAGTGAAAGAAGACAGCTATATCAGACCTTGTGTTGTTAGATTTTGTTTGTGTGAAACATCGAGAATGAGGAAATTTAAAGACAAGGAAGTCACGAGACAAAACATGGTTTCTCAGTGACGGGAGGAGGGAATGAGGAATGGCAGCTTAATGGATATGTGGTTTCTTTTTGGATGATGGGAATTATCCAGAATTGGATAGTGGTGATGGTTGTACAACATTTTGAATATACTATATAAGCTGCTGAAATGGCATGCTTTAAAATGGTTAAAATGGTGAGTTTAAGCTATGTGAATTTTATCTCAATTTAAAAATAAAACAAAACTAAATTAAAAAAAAAAAAGTGAAGTGACCACAGGCATCAGGGAAAACTGCTATCCTCAGGAGCTGTGGTCCATTTACCTGATTTGTTAAAAACCGTGGAAGGCAGATTACAAATACAGATGGATGTCACTGTTGGCTTTCCTTTGAGGGGACAGACATTCAGAAAGCCCTGGAGCTGACTCACTGAAGCCAGTAGCTCTATAATACTGTCAATATGACATACATAGGTCTATTTAAAAGATGAGCAGAAGACAGAGGTCAGCTTTACCATGGGACTTGTCTTTCCATAGGCAAGATAACTCTGATAATATCCACAGATATATTGTTTTAATTATCCGAAATAAGACTGCTTCATGTTACTCATTTTTCTACAGATGTTTAGAGAGAAGAGGAAGAGATGCAAACAGACAAGTCAGGGCAGAGAACAAACACAAACATGCCCTTAGTCAAAAAAATAAGACTCTGATTAGACATTTTGATTAAAGAAGTAATAAAGAGATGGTGGAATTCATATAGTGGAGAATTCTCAAATCTATGACCAACAGTTCAAGTGACTGTAGGGCATATATTTATGAAGTAATATAGCAAATATTGCTAAATGTCATCTTTCTCCAAAATAGGAGCAACTTTCTCATTGCCATGGCAATTTAAAGAGGGTAGAAGTAGAGAAAAGAAAACTAGCCTGTGTATGTCTTGATTGCCATGATGAGAAACCTGAGATGAGTTACCCAAATCTCCATGAGAAAAAACATTTCTAAGAATGAGATTTGTAGGACTGTGGAAAGACATACTGTAGTAAGTCAACTCCAGCTATGTATTTTCCAGCTCTTCTCACTAGAGTAATTAAACCATGTGTATTTGCAAATTAAGGTGATAGCTCAAATAAGGTGCAGCCTTGACAAATCTATATTTCAAAACATAATTAAAGGACTGTCAATATACTGCAAAATGCAAAGCATAGTGCATTACTTTGAATGTTTTACTCTGAAGATTTGCAAAATCTTGACAGAACTGAGGGCAACATTTCAAAATAAATACTTCACTTAAATAGGTACACCATAAAATATCTATGAAAATCTAATGGGAACTTATTCCCTGTGAGTGCCTCATATATCACTGTAAATTCTTCCCCACCCAGAGAATCTATTTTAATGAGGAAGAGGAATTCAGCTCTGTGGTTTATTTATAAATTCTGAGAAGAAAGCCAATAACAATTTTTTAAAAAGTTCAGTATTTTATTGAACTTTTTTTTTTGTCTACTTGTGAGATAACATAAGCACCAGTTCTTTAAGCCAAATAACTTGTGAAGTAATGATTAACTTTAAGATCATCATAGAGAATTTAACTATCAGATGCCAAGACTCAATTACTCTACCTTCTTTCCATATATGTGTGGGGTGTATGTGTATTTGTATACACCTGTAAGAATTTTTTCCACAGGTAACCATAACATATTGATAAACCATTTAATCTAAATATGAGCTCACAGAGGTCATGACAACGAGATCAATGCTGAAGCAGGCCGAGCGTGGGTTGGAAAAATTTCCAGACACAGAGCATTTCAGAAGAGAAGAACAAAGAGCAAAGATCATAAAGGTGCTGCAAATGAAGCAATCAGACCTCCAGAGAAGCTGGGGAGAGTCAACAGTTTTCGTGGGTGAGTTGTCAATTTTTATAAACTTAAGACAAAGAAAATTCCCGCTGGAAGGTTAGTGTTCCCTGGTGGCTCAGAGGTGAAAGCGCCCGGGTTTGATCCCTGGATTGGGAAGATCCCCTGGAGAAGGAAATGGCAACCCACTCCAGTATTCTTGCCTGGAGAATCCCATGGACAGAGGAGCCTGGTGGGCTACAGTCCACGGGTCGCAAAGAGTCAGACACGACTGAGCAACTTCACTTTCTTTTCCTTTTCTTTCCTTTTAGGGTGTTTACTGGAGTGCACAGCTTTGCCTAATTTGGAGTTAGAAAACTTGTTAGTGATGATCAGGGAGTTTTTGGCAAAGGTTTCAAACCGGCTCAATTAGCTTCGGAGATGACGTTGGTGCAGAGCTTGCACCCGCGCCCTTGAGGCAGGAGCCTGTAGTTTAGACCAGTAAAATTATTCATTTTCTTCAGTCACTGAAACTGTGACCCCTTCTTACAGTGTCTATACTTATTTATACCTACTATAGTTGTTGTTCAGTTCAGTTCAGTTCAGTCACTCAGTCGTGTCCGACTCCTTTGTGACCCCATGAACCGCTGCAAGCCAGGCTTCCCTGTCCATCACCAACTTCTGGAGTTTATTCAAACTCATGTCCATTGAGTCGGTGATGCCATCCAGCCATCTCATCCTCTGTTGTCCCCTTCTCCTCCTGCCTTCACTCTTTCCCAGCATCAGGATCTTTTCAAATGAATCAGCTCTTCGCATCAGGTGGCCAAAGTATTGGAGTTTCAGCTTCAAAATCAGCCCCTCCAATGAATAGTTGGTGAGCACATACTATATCCTAGGTACTTGGCATGATTTACATGGATTATCATTAAGCTTAATGACATTTATGTATTAAGTGAAATTTTATCTAAATTTTTCATGTAAGGGAATTGAATCTCTGAAGCTAAATATTCAATAAGACTGTTTCATGTTACTCATTTTTCTACAGATGTTTAGAGAGAAGGAAATGGCAACCCACTCCAGTACTCTTGCCTGGAGAATCTCATGGAGGGAGGAGCCTGGTGGGCTACAGTCCATGGGGTCACAAAGAGTCAGGACACGACTGAGGAACTTCACTTTCATTTTCACTTAGAGAAAGAGGAAGAGATGCAAACAGACAAGTCAGGGCAGAGAATAAACACAAACATGCCCTTAGTCAAAAAAAAAAGATTCTGATTAGACATTTTGATTAAAGAAGTAATAAAGAGATGGTGGAATTCATATAGTGGAGAATTCTCAAATCTATGACCAACAGTTCTACCAATGTTTGACAGAACAAGATATCTAACTCAAGCCTCTTTTTTTTTTTTTTTTTTTTAACTATAAAGCCTGTATATTGGACCACATTGTTTCTTGAAACTGTTGGTCATAAGTAAGATTGTACCAAATTTAGGATTAAATTAGAAACTATTTGTATATACTTCTTCAATAAGTAAAATGAAGTTCAAAATCAATGTATTAGGTGTAGATTTCAAGAAAATAGTAAAAACTTTTGGAGAAGTCTTGGGCTGCAAGGAAGTGAATTACTGTTTTAGAGGAAAGTTCTGGGGTCTCTAGTCTAAACAGATTAGAAAAGGCAAAGAGAGGTTAAAGAAAATGAGACAAAATATGAGCAGAGGATTAATCAAGGCTATTTGACTATAAGAATTTTACCAAGAGAGAATAAAGAAATGGCAGCAAGACAATCATAAAAGTGATGATCATATGGCATACACCAGAGCCAATGAGCACACAAGTTATTTATTGAAATAAATAATAAGCAATCAGATAACTTGGGAAACACTTCAAGAATCTTCTGAATTGGAGGGAAGAATGAAAGAAAGATCCTGAAAGATTCCAGAGAGAAAAATACTTGTATACAAAGAAATAAAAGTCAGAGACTTCAAGTTTTGGTTTTTAGTCTTTATTCACTCGTTAGCTTAGGGCACACAATTTTGAATCTAGATTCTATGTTAAGCACAAAAAGCCATCAAGGATGATGATGAATCACGTGTATTCAGACATTTGAAAAGACATAGTCTTAGATTTAATAAATATATTTTGAGTAACTGCATTGTTCCAGGGATTCTTTTCAGCACTGAAGATACGTGTAGCGAATGAAACAGGCACCCCCTTTGAGAGGTAGGAGTTGGAAAAAAATCAACTGGAAATGGAGATGGATAAAAGAGATCACAGCATCTCAAGTTCTCTATTGATAAAAGCATCAATACCAAAGGTCTTGCCTCAAGTCATGACTGTTCTTAGCATCCTGATTCTGCCTATAACTAACACAAGATAAGTCAAAACTTCTGTGACTGGGAAGTGGTTTGTGTGTCTCTCTTTTTCTCCTTTTTTCCTGATACTCTTATTTGCTGCTTTTTCATGTTCAATTTCTCTGAATTTGTGATAAAGCAACATAAAATCTCTCAAATTAGTCTCCCCTTTTGTGTACCATTAAGCAGCTGTTCTAGACTCTTTGCTACTGTTCTCTCTGAACAAATCCTAGGGTAACGAGTAACTTTGTAAGTAAACCATTTTGCATTACCATTTGTTTCTCTGAATTTAACTCTGTTACTGTTATTACAAGATTTTCTTTAACTCATTATTTCATCCTTAAATAATTGGTAGTCTGTTATTTTCATTTTAGAAACTAGTTTCTTTTTCTAACGCCTGGTAATTCTCTCCCATCTTAGGGCCTGTTTGCTATTTTGGGCAATGCATGCCCTCCTGCTCCCTGCTGAGATTCATAATTGTTGCTTGGCAGATGAATCTTGGCATGCCTAATCATTGCTCTGAACTTCCCACAAGCCCAATTAGCAAGCAGCAGTAGTGCAGAGGGTGCTTCTCAAGCAAAACCTCAGAGCCACCCTCTATGAGTTTTCAAATTTGTAGCGACTCACTATAATTACAGTTATTCATAATTATAAGTCATCTGTGTCTGCGGAAGGCTTAATCATGGTATTATATTATCCTTATTCCTCTGAGCATCAGTGAGGCCAGTGCTTATGAAGGAGCATTGACCTAACTCCATAAATATTTGCCAGAGATTAGTTGGTGGAATTTTTAATAGTCCAAGCAAAGACATCTTTAATTCAAGCAAGATGGAAACAACAGAGGATTAAAACTTACCAAAAGTCAATAATATTGCAAATAATATCTTAATAGAGAATAATTTACCAAATGAAGAATACACCAATGAAAGATTATCAGATCTATTTTTCCCTTCCCTCCATCACAGTGATATTGATGTGTAAAAGAAAAGATAACAATTCTGTGTGATGTATCATTCCCAGGTTATCCTGAAGGTTGATTTTGGGCATGACTGAGTTGTCTTGAGTAGCTTAATTTAGCAGTATCAGAGCTCACTCTTCACTTTGGATGCTGTATCTGGCAAGGCTTCCCTCGTGGCTCAGTGGAAAAGAATCCACCTGCCAATGCTGGAGATACGGGTTCAATCTCTGGATCAGGAAGATCCCAGATCCCCTGGAGAAGGAAGTGACAACCCCTCCAGTATTCTTGCCTGGGAAATTCCATGGGCAGAGAAGCCTGGCAGGCTATATAGTCCACAGGGTTGCAAATGACTCAGACACGACTTAGTGACTAAACAAGAGTATCAACCACTGACAGGATACAATGTGGTATAGTGTAAGGCAAGGAGACGAGGAAATCCATACAGGTGTCCTGGCTGTGCCCTTGATAGGTGGGCATTCAACCTTTGGCAGAGTTACTATCATGAATCAGCTGTAGGGACCCTGTACAGGCGCAATAGAGTTTGGCTTTGCAGAGCATGAGGGTAAAGCTCAGTGACAGTGCTATGCAGTGAACAACTGGCGCTTTTATTGGAAGTTTGTTGTTAGAAGACAGAGCAAAGAAAGGAGGGAGAGATTTATCAAGGGTTTGGTTTGGTTCACAATAAACTGTGGAAAATTCTGAAAGAGATGGGAAAACCAGACCACCTGACCTGCCTCTTGAGAAATCCGTATGCAGGTCAGGAAGTAACAGTTAGAATTGGACATGGAACAACAGACTGGTTCCAAATAGGAAAAGAAGTACGTCAAGGCTGTATATTGTCACCCTGCTTATTTAACTTCTATGCAGAGTACATCATGAGAAACGCTGGGTTGGAAGAAGCACAAGCTGGAATCAAGATTGCTGGGAGAAATCTCAATCACCTCAGATATGCAAATGACACCACCCTTATGGCAGAAAGTGAAGAAGAATTAAAGAGCCTCTTGATGAAAGTGAAAGAGGAGAGTGAAAAAAATTGGCTTAAAGTTCAACATTCAGAAAACGACGATAGTGGCATCTGGTCGCATCACTTCATGGGAAATCGATGGGGAAACACTGCAAACAGTGTCAGACTTTAATTTTGGGGGCTCCAAAATCACTGCAGATGGTGACAGTAGCCATGAAATTAAAAGACGCTTACTCCTTGGAAGAAAAGTTATGACCAACCTAGATAGCATATTGAAAAGCAGAGACATTACTTTGCTGACAAAGGTCTGTCTAGTCAAGGCTATGGTTTTTCCAGTGGTCATGTATGGATGTGAGAGCTGGACTGTGAAGAAGGCTGAGCACCGAATAATTGATGCTTTTGAACAGTGGTGTTGGAGAATATTCTTGAGAGTCCCTTGGACTGCAAGGAGATCCAACCAGTCCATTCTGAAGGAGATCAGCCCTGGGATTTCTTTGGAGGGAATGTTGCTAAAGCTGAAACTCCAGTCCTTTGGCCACCTCATGCGAAGAGTTGACTCACTGGAAAAGACTCTGATGCTGGGAGGGATTGGGGGCAGGAGGAGAAAGGGATGACAGAGGATGAGATGGCTGGATGGCATCACTGACTTGATGGACATGGAGTCTGAGTGAACTCCGGGAGGTAGTGATGGACAGGGAGGCCTGGTGTGCTGTGATTCATGGGGTCGCAAAGAGTCAGACATGACTGAGTGACTGAACTGAACTGAACTAGCTTAGTTCTCTCTTGAAAGTGAAAGTTGCTCAGTTGTGTCCGCCTCTTTGCTATACAGTCCATGGGATTCATTTTCTGGAGTGGGTAACGTTTCCCTTCTGCATGGGATTTTCCCAACTCAGGAATTGAACCCAGGTCTCCTGCACTGCAGGCGGATTCTTTATCAGCTGAGCCATAAGGGAAGCCCAAGAATACCGGGATGGGTAGCCTGTCCCATCTCCAGGGGATCTTCCTGACCCAGGAATTGAACCAGGGCATCCTGCATTGCAGGCAGATTCTTTACCAACTGAGCTATCAAGGAAGCCCTTTTCTGTGATAGCTATCAGGAAAGTTCTCTCTTACTTTATAGTAATAAGATTTTCAAACTGTTAAATAATTTAAGAACTGTGGATTACTATGTGTATGAAAGCAATATAATATTTCACTGTGATCCAGGAAAATTTGCTGCTCTGAGTTTGGAACTAATTTTGTTTAAATTTTCACAAAGATGGAAACAGCTAATACTAATTGTTGATACTTGGTAATTCTCTATTAAAAAGATATTGATGTAGACTCAGTGTGATCCCAATCAAAATCTCAGCAAGTAATTTTGTGGATATTGGCAAACTGATCCTAAAGTTTTTATGGAGAAGCAAAAGACTTAGAATAGCCAATACACAATACTCAAGAAAAAGAACACAGTCAGAAAACAGCCTCATCTGACTTTATGACTTACTGTAAAGCTACAGTGATCAAGCCAGCATGGTTTTGATAAAAGTATAAATGACTCAATGGAAAAAATAGGGATCCCAGAAATAAACCTACCCAAATATAGTCAAGTATATTTGACAAAGGAACAGAGACAGTGTAATGGAACAAAGATAGCCTCTTAAAAAAAGGATGTTTACCTGCAAAAAAAAAAAAAAATCTAGACACAGATTTTATACAGTTTATGTACCTATAAATTTAACTCAAAATGGACCATAAACCTAAATGTAAAGCATAAAGTATAAAACTCCTGGAAGATACCATAGATGAGAGCCTAGATGGCCTTGAGAATGGCAATTACTTATTTGATAGAACACCAAAGACATGACCCAAGAAAGAAGGAACAGATAAACTGGACTTCATTAAAATTAAAAACATTTTCTCTGTGAAGGACAGTGTCAAGGAAATGAGAAGACAGGTCATAGACTGGGAAAAAATGTTTGCAAAAGCCATTCCTGTTGAGAGGGTAACAGGCAGGAAGCCAGGGGTCTCCAGATGGAGGAAATAGGCTGCAAGTGTCAGACGTCTTTTTCTCTCTCCCTTAAATGGCAGGAGGAAACAAACTCTTCAAGGAAATTTCTTAAGCTATGTTAATGAAACTATGTATTTGCTTTGGAATTTGCCTTTCTTCAAAATGGTTCCACCTAAGACTAACTTTTTTTTTTCTTTTCTTTTCTCAAACCTTGGGCTGATTATCACTCAACAAACCAGTATTCATATCAATTGTTTTATAGCTGGGGAATGACATACCTAGTGCCTTCCTATCTCAAAAATGCACATTGTGGGAGAGTTGCGTGGTGAAACTCTGTCAGCCTTGATTGAGGTGTCTCTCTTATTTGATTAATAACTTTCAAACAGACATAAAACAGCTCGCTAAAACTAGCAAAGGGGGACACTCCCCATTCCTCTTCTGATGTCTGTGTCAGAAGCTTTCTCTGTCCTTTTTATACTTTAATAAAACTCTGCTACACAAAAGCTCTTGAGTGACCGAGCCTGGTCCTTAGTCCTGAAATTAAATCTTCTTCAGAGATCACAAATTCGATACCGTTCACTGTCAGCTATCACTGATATAAAGAACTCTTCTATAACATACACAGGGAATTCTAAAAAACCCAACAGTTAGAAAGCAATCCAGTTAAAAACAATGAAACAGAGACTTTAATAAATATCTCACCAAAAAAATATGTAGATGGCAAATAAACATATGAAATTATTCTCTACATCTTATATCCTGAAATTAAAATAACAGTGAAATACTGTGACAAGCAAGGCTTCCCTTGTGGCTCAGTTGGTAAAGAATAAGCCTGCAACGTGGGAGACCTGGGCTCCATCCCTGGGTTGGGAAGATCCTCTGGAAAATGGAATGGCTACCCACTCCAGTATTCTGGCCTGGAGACTTCCATGGACTATACCGGTCCACAGGGTCGCCAAGACTCAGACATTACTGAGCAATTTTCACTTCACTTCACCATTGCAGGGTTATTAAAATGACCAAAATCTGAATTCATTGCTGGTAAGAATGCAAAATGGTACACCAATTCAGAAGATATTTTGGCAGTTTCTTACAAAACTAAACATTTTCTTACAATAAGATCCAGCACTTGCAATCCTGTTACCCAAGGGGGTATAAAGCTTACATCCACACAAAAACCTACACACAGATGTTTATAGTACCTTTATTCATAACTGCCAAAACTCAGAAACACCAAGATGTCCTTCAGAAGGTGAATGGATAAATAAACTGTGGTACACACAGACAATGGAGTGTTATTCAGCATGAAAAATAAATGAGCTAAGAGTTGGAGGAAACTTAAATGCATATTTACTAAGTGGAAGAAGTCACTCTGAAAAGGTTACATCCTATAGGATTCCCTTTATAGGCATACCTTGGAGATATTGCAAATGTGGCTCCAGACTGCCAGAATGAAGCAAATATAGCAATAAAGGGAGTTTTGTGAATTTTTGGGTTTCTCAGGTCATGTAAAAGTTATGTCTATGTTATAGTGTAGTCTATTAAGTTTGCAAAAGCATTGTCAAAAGATGTATGTACCTTAATTTAAAAATGCAAAAAAACCCAATAGAAACATCAAAGATCACTGATTACAGATTAGCATAGCAAATATAACAATAATAAAAAAATTGAAATATTGTGAGAATTACCAAAATCTGACACAGAGACAAAATAAGCAAATGCTACTGGAAAAATGGCACTGGTTGATTTAGGTGCAGGATTACCCCCATCCTTGTATGTGTTAAAAACACAATATCAGTGAAGCACGATAAAGTGAAGTGCAATAAAATGAGGTATGCATGTACGTGACACTTAATTTGCTGTCCAAATATGTGCCAGGTGCCAGGCAAGGCATACATATTCTTGATATGCTATGTCAGATCTCACATGTTGCATAAACCAGTCATGAGTTTCTTTAAGTTGTGAATAATAATTTCCCAGGTTAGCTAAGGCAATATTGACAAAAATGTCAGAATGAATGATTAGAGAGAAGAGTAAAAATAGGGTTTATTCTGTGTTTGTTCAGAGAGAAGCTATATCTCAATAAATATTTTAAATAAGTAAATAAATATCTTATTTTCACTTATTGAGTTGATAACTCATTAGTTTGTGTGTGTGGACATGATTGGACTGATGTAATAAATCAGTCCAATCAGTCCCAATGCTGATTGGACCAGCATTTGTGTATGCATATATTATATGCCAGATACTAGAATAAACACTTTACGTGCATTGACACATCTGATCTTATGATAACCCACGTGTTGGGTAAAATTATTATGTTCATTATACAGGTGAGAAAATTGTGGCTTTAAATGACCGCTTTCCTTTAGATGATATGTTACTCTTTGAGGCATTTCCAATGATATGAGTCCACAGAAAACAAAGGTAAGGTGCTTTTCTAGTAAGTGTCCATGAGTACAACAAATGAACTGAAACAAAGAATGTTGACAATTGACAGAGAGATTTGTGTATACTGAAGAATACTTGCATCCCTAGGATACGCTCTATTTGATCATTGTGTATGATCCTTTTAATGTGTGGTTGGATTCTGCTTGCTAATATTGCAAAGAGTCGGACACAGTGACTGAACCACAGCAAACAACAGTATTTTGTCAAGGATTCTGCAAGCTTGTTCATCAGAGATGGAGTCAGGGTGGGAGAGTGGATCAAAGGGGAGGGGTATATGTATACTTATGGCTGATTCACATTGTTGTATGGCAGAAATCAACAAAAATATTGTAAAGCAATTATCCTCTGATCAAAAATTTTTTAAAAAATATGAGAAAAAAAGAAAGAGAAAAATCCTGGGTTGGGCAGGAGTGGGGCGGTACTGGGTATGTGTAGGGGAGAAGAGTTGTAGACTAGAAATGCATAGATAGCCGCATCAGGAAACTGGAGTTCCCTTCTTTAAAGATTTGTAACTTTATATTAACCTTTTAGTGAAGAAAGGGCCAGTATATAAAGAGAAATCAAAGTCCTAGGAGGTTCCTTTTGACAGACCAATGTATTATCTTCAACTAGCATTTCTTAGTGGCTCAGTCGGTAAAAGAAACTGCCTGCAATGCAGGGCACCTGCACCTGGGTTCAATCCCTGGGTTGGGAAGATCCCCGGGAGGAGGGTGTTCTTGCCTGGAGAATCCTACGGACAGAGAAGCTTGTGGCTGCAGTCCATGGGGTTGCAAAGAGTCAGACATGACTGAGCAACCAAGCACACAAAACATTTTAAGTGTCCTATATGTCCTTTCCATTATAATTAACCCCAAACTTTTTAAAAGGAAGGGTGGTTGGAAGGAAGTTAAATACTAGAGAACTTTCTGAGGTTAATTGCCAATTACAGAGAATGCTCTTCGAAAAAGAAAAAAGTTCAAAAAGCACTCTGCTCCTCATTTATGGAGCTGTTTGAACACAACTCAGGCAGATCAGGATCTGTTGACCTAAATTTAGGATATTCTCTTAAGATAGAAACAATGGCAGCTACCCTGCAGGGAAGAAATCAAGAGAAATGTCACATTTTGAAGTAGAGAATGACTTGTGGTTTTCCACTCAGTTGATTGCTAGAACTTTGGCTGTGGCTGGTTGAAAAAAGCAAAACTTGCTATTGAATATATATCTAACATTGTTTTCCAATGATCCATATTCTAAATACTTTAAATGCCTTTCAGTATTTTGTAACATTTCATATTTTAAAATAACTCATGTCAATTGCTGTTAACATTTTCTTGTGTTTCCTTCTTGAAATGTTCTCAGAATATATAGACATACATATCGGGGAGTTAACAGTACGTGCTCATTTTTGCTTTTCTCTTACAGTTATTAACATATAGTTCCTATAAATCTCTTTCTACAAATTCATATTTTCATGAAACGTAGGTTTATATTTTTAACATCCATATCTTATTGGAAACATCCATTCTCCCTGGTTGCAGAAACAAAAATCTTGCCAAACTTAGGGACTCTTTATTGTTTATCCTGAAATGGCATCTTAGAAATGTAGGAAGCGGTCAGCTTGAGGGCTGGGAAGGAAGTAGTCCCTGGACTTTCTTCCATCAACGTGTGTACGGTGCTGCCTACCATCTCAGACATGTCATCTCCAGAGGTCACTACTGAGCTTACTCTCATTGCTGTTCGCCCAGCTTCTTTAAGTCAGGCTCCGTGCATCTCCTGAGGGCACAGGAAGCATGTTTCTGAGGCAGCAGGCCATTTCAGCATGGCAGCCCCTGCCCAGATATGCCCCACAGCCATTCTTCCTGCCACCTCATACAGTCTTTCTTTCCACCACTCCCTGGTCAGTTCCAGTGAGCATATGTGATGAGGGGATGGAGGGGCTGACACTTTGATGTTTTTCCAGCTTCAGCTGGGAACTGAGACTCAGATCTTGTGTCTTCTTGGTTAACCCCAGTCATCGTGGGGCTCTGTTTTTCTATTACTGATGGAGAGTTTACTAGAGTACAGGAGTAACAATTTAGCACAAAACAATTTGCATCCCTTGTAATTTTCATTGCTTTAGGGAAGAAGGGCCTAGGTCTTGGCATAGTTGTCTTGTTAGCTTCTTGTGATCTACCTTCCCTGGAACCATGAAGGCAGAATGCTTTATAACCTAAATCTTGAGAAGGCAGGGGAAATAGGAAGTCTGGGGTGGGAAAGGGAATGTTGCATGGGTATATAGCAAAAGAATACATGTCCACTACTGGATGTGGGCAATTTTTTCATAGACATAACTATTTTAAGGTTGTTGATAATATTATAATGATTATGTATACTATATGTATTTAATACTTTTTCTATTGAAAGACATTTTTGGGGGCTGATATCAGTAACACTAAAAGAAAAGCCTGATACATTCATTTCCCACATATATCAATATATCATTCTAGTTAAATTCCTAAAAGTGGAATTCTTGGGATATTAGATAAATGCATTTTGCATTTTAAAATGATTGCCAAAATGCCCTCTAAAGAGATTGCCTCAATTAAAAATCCCATTAATAATGTATCACCTGATATTATTTTAAATGCATATTTCATGCTATTGAATTCAGTAATGGTCATAACTGATTTTATAAAAGGTATAGAATTCAGAGGCTAAGTTGGACATGCATTTTTAGTTACTTAAAATATAAATGATGATAAAAGTAATCATCGTATTGTGTTTGCATTTTGCAATGAATATCCATACACAATCTCTTTCTTGTGTTTGAAAATACATAAAATTTGTCTTAAAGATTAGCTCGACTATAAAATCTATGAGACAGGGAGCTGGACTGTTGCTTCAGCATATAGGGATCTGATATATAAATATTGGTAAATAAGCAGGTAATAAATAAATCACAAAACTGATAAACAGTTGTTCCACTAAGATTTTTAGAAATGTTGCATGAAATAAAAGCACTGATGATTTACTTCTCCTTATGGATACCCTTGTAGACATGATTACTTGAGCAATGAGCTTTTTAGATTTCTCTTTGTAACAGCTTTTGCTAATTCAAATTAAGTATTAATAGTAAACCTTAGGACATATTTTAGCAGGAGAGATGCGTGATATGTGGAGAGAGGCATAGTACAGATTTAGAAGTCATCTACTAACTGCACCTCCCATTCCTGAATACATTCTATTGATAATTCTGTGACTCTGTAACTCAAAGAGATGTAACTGTGGGGGTGTTCCATTTTATTCTAGGAAAGCGATGACTGTTAGAAAACTTTTATGTGTATTAAGATGAATCCTGTCAAAATTGGACTTCCCCACTGTTGTGCAGGAATTCTTATAAGGACTATCTATATTTTACTATTTTTGTATTTGCGGAAATATTTTGCATTTCCCAGATTCTCCTTTGGGTCTATCATCCCAGTTAAATAACCCCATAGCCTTGTCTTTTTCACCATGATCATTTCAACTTAATCTCATTGTGTTCCTATCTGTACTCTTCTGAGTAGATAGGAACCTCCCATATAAATAATAACAAAGTAATTCGTGCATTTAAAGTATGCCTGTATTGAGATCTTTGAGAGAGAAGGAGGATAGATAAAATCTAAATAAAGACTTGGGTTTTAGCACCTGTGTGGAGAGAACAAGAGATAGCATACTGCCTAACTGAACTGGAGTAGACTGTTAAGATTGAGCATACATCAAGCCAGGCCACTCAAAATGCCTTCTGTTACAGAATGTTTGCCTTATTCAAGTTGGTGTCTGTGTTGAAAATTAAACTTTCCTGAGAATCTATAATTATACTTCCCCTAAAATTAAACAGTGAATTTATACTGCCCACGTGGTCTTGGAATCCCTCAACAAAAATCCTTACATATTAAAATAAATGTAAGTGGTTCCTGGCCAAAGATAAACCTGCAGTACATGTCAGAAACAGAAACAAAATTAGGGCTGAAAGTTTATATTCTCAGTTACTGACACAAAGCTAAAGCCCTGCTGAAGATAAGCTGAGTCTGAATTAACTTAATAAGTAAGGGGTGATACAGCATGAGTGGGAGTCGGGAGTTACAGTAAACAGTGGGAAGAATCTCAATAAAAGAATCAAATAGAATCCCTATATATATATATAAATGTGAATATTTTCTAATGTTTAAAATAATTGCTTTTTAAAATATTTTTAAAATAATTAAACTGAAGAGATTATTGGAAGAGCATCCTGAAATGAAGCACAGGAGACAAAGAGATGAAAACTATATTAAAAGATTAAGGTATCTGAATGATCAGATCTCTTGATGATTCAGAGTTCATTTATTATGAGTTTATTATGAGTTACAAAAGGAAAGGTCAGGAAGAATGCTAGAGTGGTTAAAATGAAGTAATAATTAATGAGAATTTCTAGACTTGAGAAAGGTAATTATTAGTTCCCAAGACCATAATGAATTTCTAACAAGGTAAATACATGCTCAGTGTATACTTTTTAGTGTATTAGCTATCTTTTGCTATGTAATAAGTTACCCCAGATTATCCCAAAGCTCAGAGGCTTGAAATAATATTTATTTTCACACAGTTTATGTAGGTCCAAAGTTTGTACCTTGGTTCTTGCTCAAGATCTTTCAAAAGTTTGCAGCCATTAAGTCAATCAGTGCTACAGGTATCTGAAGGCTTATCCTGGGCTGGATCCACTTCGTAGATGGCTTGTGGTGATTTCTTCTCCACAAGACTCTCTCAGGAATGCTTGTGAATTCTCATGATGCTAGGACCAATTTACACCAGAAAAAGTTATCCAACAGAAAAGAGAGAGCTGTGTACTTTTTATCATTTAACTTCCGAAGTCACCTAACATCAATTCTACCACATTATAGTAGGGAGAATGCAGATAGAAAGCCTGTTCCACATTAAGACAAGGAGTGTCAAAAATTTGCAGATATATTTGCAAACCCTCACATTAGATGTATTGAAAAAACACTGAAAATCACCAAAGCAGACCAAAGAACCAAATACCAAGATAAGTTCATAAAATATTAAGAAATGAATTTAAATGAATAATAGATAGAACCCTTAAAAGCAATAATACAGTTTCGGAGGCAATTAAATAATATCTTCAAAGAGTTGAGAAAATATAACTGCCAACATAAAATTCTAAAATGGCATAAGCTATAATTTAAAAATTAGAATATAATATAGGCATTTCAATCAGAAAAAAAAGCTGAACTAATTTATCATCATAAGGACTTTCCTGAAAATACAAAAGAAATGCTTAGGGAGGGAGACAGTGCTGTCAGGAAAGGATGGTAAATAGAAGAAAGGAAAAAGCAAGTGCATGGTTATGTCTGGATACTTGCAAAATATTCAGAACTAATTTGTTATGGGTGAAATCAAAGGATCAGTTCAGTTCAGTTCAGTCACTCAGTCATGTCTGACTCTGCGACCCCATGAATCGCAGCACGCCAGGCCTCCTTGTCCATCACCATCTCCCGGAGTTCACTCAGACTCACGTTCATCGATTCCATGATGCCATCCAGCCATCTCATCCTCTGTCGTCCCCTTCTCCTCCTGCCCCCAATCCTTCCCAGAATCAGAGTCTTTTCCAATGAGTCAGCTCTTTGCATGAGGTGGCCAAAGTACTGGAGTTTCAGCTTTAGCATCATTCTTTCCAAAGAAATCAAAGGATAGTTAAATACAAAATTAAGACATGGCAACTAGATGAGGAAATGGTGGAAGCAGTGGTTGACTTTATTGTTTTGGGCTCCAGAATCACTGAAGATGGTGATTGCATCCAAGAAATTAAAACATGCTTGCTCCTGGGAAGGAACGTTATGACCAACCTAGACAGCATATTAAAAAGCAGAAACATTACTTTGCTGACAAAGGTCCGTCTAGTCAAGGCTATGGTTTTTCCAACAGTCATGTATGGATGTGAGAGTTGGACAGTGAAGAAAGCTAAGTGCTGAAGAATTGATGCTTTTGACCTGTGGTGTTGTAGAATACTCTTGAGAGTCCCTTGGACTGCGAGGATATCCAACTGGTCCATTTTAAAGGAGATCAGTCCTGGGTATTCATTGGAGGGACTGATGTTGAAGCTGCAACTCCAATACTTTGGCCAACTGATAAGGAGAGTTGATTCATTTGAAAAGACCCTGATTCTGGGAAACATTGAGGGCAGGAGGAGAAGGGGATGACAGAGGATGAGATGGCTGGATGGCATCACCGACACAATGGACATGGGTTTGGGTGGACTCCAGGAGTTGGTGATGAACAGGGAGGCTGGCTACTGTGATTTATGGGGTAGCAAAGAGTTGGACATAACTGAGCAACTGAACTGAACTGAACTGAAGACAGAGGAAAGGAGGGATTCTTCAAAGTTAAGGTATTATAAGATCCTAGCATTGTTTGGGGATGGCTAATGGTGTTTATTAGTTTTGGTATTAACTTCATAAAATAAAGTAGTTCAAACAGAATATAGGACATTGCAGTTAGTATAAAAAGAAAGGGGATAACAGTATACTTAATATTGAGTATTTGCAAGAGAGGGCAGCATTAAAAAAATGTGTGGTGTGTGTGTGTGTGTGCTCAATTGTGCCCCACTCTTTGGGACCCCACAGATGGCAGCCCACCAGGCCCCTCTGTCCCTGGAATTTTTCAGACAAGAATACTAGAGTGCATTGCGGTCTCCTTCTCTGGGGTTTTCCTGACCTAGGTATTCAAGCCCATGTCTCTTGCATTGCAGGCAGATTCTTTACCACTAGTGCCACCTGGGAAGCTCCCTCCTCAAAACCCCACATGTCTAAATACTATAAAGAAAACAAAATGAGATGGAGGAAACACTCATGTATAATTATCACAATCAATACAAATTGATTTTCAAATCTGACTAAATTTTCAAATTAAGATCATTTAATGGACAAACTCCATTTATAATTTTTGTAAGTAAAGGAAGTGAAAGTAAACGTTTCTCAGTCATGGCCAACCGTTTGCGACCCCATGGACTATACAGTCCATGGAATTCTCCAGGCCAGGATACTGGAGTGGGTAGCCTCTCCCTTCTCCAGGGGATCTTCCCAACCCAGGGATCAAATCCAGGTCTCCCATATTGCAGGTGGATTCGTTACCAGCTGAGCCACAAGAGAAGCACAAACTCCATTTCTAATTTTTATAAGTAAAATTAAGGAACAAAAATATAAGAAATAAAATAATTAAAGAGAGATTAAGATGGTACAGTAGGAGATGTGGAACTCACTTCTTCCACAAACATTAAAAAAAAGTACATCCACATGTGGACAGTTTTGCTGCCAACTAACTTGAGATTGGCAGAAAGACCCTGTGAAACAAAGGCTGTGAGAAAGGTCTATATGGAATAAGATGTCTATATGGACCCTGTGGAATGTAGCTTGCCAGGCTCCTCTGTCTATGGACTCCTCCAGGCAAGAATGTTGAAATGAATTGCCTTTTCCTTCTCCATGGAATCTTCCCAACGCAGGGATCGAACTTGGGTCTCCTGCATTACAGGGAGATTCTTCAGCACTGAGCCACCAGGCTGCTGCTACTGCTAAGTCGCTTCAGTTGTGTCTGACTCTGTGCGACCCCACAGATGGCAGCCCATTGGGCTCTGCCGTCCCTGGGATTCTCCATGCAAGAACACTGGAGTGGGTTGCCATTTCCTTCTCCAATGCATGAAAGTGAAAAGTGAAAGTGAAGTCGCTCAGTAGAGTCCGATCCTTAGCGACCCAGTGGGCTGCAGCCCACCAGGCTCCTCCGTCCATGGGAGTTTCCCAGGCAAGAGTACTAGAATGGGATGCCATTGCATTCTCCATAAACCTGGCAGTCCTCATCAAAGTGAAAGTGAAGTTGCTCAATTGTGTCCGACTGTTTGCCACCCGTGGACTGTAGCCCGCCAAGCCTCTCCGTCCATGGGATTCTCTAGGCAAGAATACTGGAGTGGGTTGCCATTTAAGCCCCATCAATATGGAAAAGGTAGGGAAGGAGAGATGCGATCTGGTAGAGACCAGTACACAAAGAAGAGGAAGGGGATTGCACAGACAAAGATGCTCTCTGGGGAGTGAGGAATTTGAACCATATACTGGGCTCCCCATGCTCAGGTCTGACATCGGGAAATGAATTCTCTTTGTTGGTTTGAAAACCAATGGGACTAATAAGAAGGATGTGAGAAACCTAGACTCCTCTCATAAAGAGAGCATAAACACAGGCACACACACTTGTTTACAGACATAATAATGATATCAAAAATAAATCAACTTTAATACAAACCTAAACTTCCCTGGTGGCTCAGATGGTAAAGCATCTGTTTACAATGCGGGAGACCTAGGTTTGATCCCTGGGTTGGGAAGATCCCCTGGAGAAGGAAATGACAATCCACTCCAGGACTATTGCCTGGAAAATCCCAGGGACAGAGAAGCCTGGTAGGCTACAGTCCATGGGGTCGCAAAGAGTCGGACACGACTGAGCGACTTCACTATTACTAATCTTTGCCAAAAGGTGATTGTTATGTGATGGTGTAAATTTAAATATATCCATCAGATATTAAATTCTAAACATGTATTACATGTTTAAATGATCTTTAATTAAAAGCCAGTACTTTTTCAAAATTACCAAGAAAAATTGACAAATGTTCAAAGCATAGTGAGGGATTTTATCATCTCTCAGTAACCAACAGGGAAAAAAAGTAAAAATAAATTAGTAAAGCTATTGAATATTTGAGCAAGGTAATTAAGAATCTTAAACCTATGTAGACTCTAATCTTAAGCTATTGCAGAATATATATTTTATTGAACTACAATTTGGAAACTTCATGAAAATTAACTATGTATCATATGATGTAAGAATTCCAAACAGATATAAAAAAACTGATATTGTATACAATATCAGTTTTTAATATCCTCTGTACCTCTGTATATTCGATGGGCAAGGAAATCAATTAAAAGTTTAATAGATAAATACATAAATATGGATACTTAATAAACATACTACTTTTCAGATAATAAGATATGCTTTAAAATTATATTGTTTAATATATTGCTGTTTTGTTATTAGGTTAGACAGCTGAACAAAGGAAACACAACAGAAAGCCCAGGAACAGACCACGCATATGTGAAAACTTGAAATATGACAACTAGGACATTTTATATTAGTAGGAAAAGAAAAACCTGTTCAACATGGTGATGCAACAATTGTTTATCCACATGACAAATAAGTTGAGAAATAGCCACAAAAGGTTCCTTTGTTATCGTAAATAAAAATCATTTCCATATGAATTAAAGGCATAAATCTGAAATGAAAATTTTATGCTTTTAGTGGAAAATAAGAAATTATCTTCATGGCCTTTTGGTAGGTATGAAATTACACAAAAAGAACAAAGGAAAAATGAATGTAGGTTAATAAATATTACTATGTCAGCATTTAAAACATCAGTATGAAAAATGTTAACATAAAGGGAAGGAAGATGTTATAGAATAGGAAAATAAATTGTCAATTGTATAAACAAAAATGAATTATTTTTACAATGTATTAATGACTTCTACAAATCAATAAGAAAAGAGAAAGAGGTGCAAAAATATGCTGTAACAAAACTGCTATTATGTATGAAGATATGCAAATGGGAATATACACACATAGGCACATTTCAGTATCATTAATACTCAGAATTAAAAGGACAAAATAATACCATTTTCACTCTCTAAGGCTGTCACAATTTCAACATACATATACCAGGACTCAGAAGAATGTTCTTTTCATTATTGTTTATAATAGTAAAATACTGAAGAAAATCAATAGTAGAAAAGATAAACAAACTTTTTTGTAAAGGATGATTGGCATTGAAGACTGGATCAATTAATTTAGAGAGCAATGTACATATGTAAAATTCTAAAGTTACTGGACAGTACAGTTTGTTAAGTTGTGAAATATACATATAGTCAATTCAATTTTCATAGACTATTAAGATTTATATAATGTTATTTGACATATCTGTGTTTACATTTTTATATATTCACTACTGACATAGGCTATGTAATATGAAATATTGCAATTTATCTGCAGTTCAGAAGACTGTCTATAATGCAGGAGACCTGGGTTTGATCCCTGAGTCAGGAAGATCCCAAGGGGAAGGAAATGGCTACACACTCCAATAATCTTGGCTGGGAAATCCCACGGACAAAGAAGCTTAGCGGGCTACAGTCCATGGGGTAGCAAGAGTCAGACGTGACTTAGTGACTAAATCAAACCAAGTAACTGGAATCATTTAGCTTTTTATTAGAAGTATACTTTTTTATTCTCATGAATTTGTCATTTTATATTTTTATTACAATTCCTTTCACATGCCTTCTATTTCTAACAACTGAAAGTGAAAATGAAAGCTGCTCAGTCGTGTCTGACTCTTTGTGACCCCATAGACTATACAGTCCATGGGATTCTCCAGGCTAGAATACTGGAGTGGGTAGCCTTTCCCTTCTCCAGGGGAATCTTCCCAACCCAGGGATTGAACACGGGTCTACCTCATTGCTGGTGAATTCTTTACCAGCTGAGACACAGGAAACCCAAGAATACTGGAGTGGTAGCCTCTCCTTCTTCAGTGGATCTTCTCGATCCAGGAACTGAATCTGGGTCTCCTGCACTGCAGGCAGATTCTTTATCAACTGAGCTCCCAGGGAAGCCCATAATTTCTAACAATTACAGTTTACAACTCAATAAAGGGTTTGCCCTCAGATTTCTCTTTGTTATTCAAAACAATTTTTACAAAGTAGATACATTAAAAATGTTTGTTATAGTACTTATTCTGTCCTTGGATTGTTTGCAAGATTAATGCTTTTTCCTAATGCAGCTAATTAAGAAAAACAATCAAATGTCCCACCAGTAATTCAAATACTGTGGTGAAAGTAATCAAGCAGTTATAAAGGGCTTTTTGCTTTTCTGCTACTCATCTTACTTACCATACAGAATTTCTATAGGACTTGGAACACCTCTCTGCACTTAACCTATCATTAAAAACTTTTCATAGATTTTTCCATGAAATTTAGCCTTCAGGAGTTATCACTAGGGAGATTTTGATAATCACCTTTCCCTTGATAATATGTCCCAATCTTTTTCTCAACCAGCTGTCCATTTTGTTTATGGTTCATAAAATTTCCATTTGATAAATTTTTAATGATTTAAAATAGCTGTATAGAACTGAATTGTGAGGAAATGTTATAATGTTGAACTATTCTGAAGATTCTGAAGTGATGAAAAATAGTTTGGTAAATCTATTTGCTATCCATTTCTTTTTATTCTTCTTCCAGTAACTCTAAGAAATATGAATTTGTATGAATTTTTCTTAGGTAGGTTTAATTAGCCAATTATAAAATTATTGGAATTGGCAAAGAAGTTAGAAGACTTCAGAAAAAAGGAAAATAATTCATAGTACCAGAAGATATTAATAAGAGATTGCTGTTTTTAGGTATGTAATCCTGATAACATGAAGTAGACACGTTTTGGGCTGTGAAAGTGAAAGTTGCTCAGTTGTGTCTGACTCTTTGTGACCCCAAGGATTATACAGTTCATGGAATTCTTCAGGCCAACATACTGGAGTGGATAGCCTTTCCCTTCTCCAGGAAACCTTCCCAACCCAGGGATCAAACCCAGGTTGGATTCTTTACCGGCTGAGCCACAAAGGAAGCCGAAGAATACTGGAGTGGGTAGCTTATCCCTTCTCCAGCGGATCTTCCCTACCCAGAAATTGAACCAGGGTCTCCTGCATTGCAGGCGAATTCTTTACCAAGTGCTGACAGTTTAACATCCCACTTCTCATTGGAGGTAATCTCCCCTTTGTCTCCTTCTGAGAAACATAAAGACGTGCCACTGTTTTCTCTGTGTGATACTGACCCTTGCCTTGTTGTCCTGGAGTGTGAGCAGCTGACTCAAGCAAAGCCAGTAATCTCAGTTCTCCAGGAATTTGGAATTAGATTACAGACACTATATCAGATTCTCCATGTGGTTATAGACAAGAAATTAGAAAGCAGTTATATTATGGTCCTGTGTCTTAATGATGTCTTCCAGTGAGCTTCATAAAACTAACTACAGAACCAGTGTAAAGTAAAATTGAGGTGAGTTAAAACTATACATTTACTTTGTGTGATTTTCAACAAATATATTTAATGACAAAAATGGATAAAGCAGTAAATAAAGCATATTTTATAACATTTTAAAGTTTGAATTTCTAAATGAAATATACTCTTAGAAAAACATAATTTATAAGCACACACATACACATACAAAATAAATAGAAATTCTGAGTATATCTAGTAAAAAAAAAAGCATCTGAAATAAAAATCCTTTCCACAGAGTAAACGTCCAACTCTCAGCTAATTACATAAGTGAAGCTGATCAATTATTTTTTTCTTTAACAGACAGTTTTTTTAAATTTATTGAATAAAAGATTCTTTAGATTCTATAATTCTTTACAAGTTTAGAAGTTTCACACAGATGACTTCATATAATCCCGTAATCACCCTTTTTTCCCCTTACCTCTTTATTGTCCCACCACCCTTCCTTCTCCCTGCTGGTAATCACCGGCTTGTTCTCAATATCTGTGAGTCTGTTTCTTCTTTGTTTTAGTTACCAGTTTGTTGTATTTTTATATTCCACACACAAATGAACCTTATTTGTCTTTCTCTGATTTATTTCTCTTTTCAGATTACCCTCCAAGTCCATCCATATTTCTATAAATGGCAAATTTGATTATTTTTATGGCTGAGTATTCCCATCATATATATATATGATATATATACACATACACAGACACACACACCACAGCTTCTTTATTTCTTTATCTAGTCATCTGTTGATGGAGACTTAGGTTGCTTCCATATTTTGGCAATTGAAAATTATGCTTCTATCAATATTGGGGTGCATGTGTCTTTTCAAATTAGTAATTTTTTTTCAATTTATGTATCTAGGAGTAGAATCGCTGGGTCATATGGTAGACCTGTTTTTAGTTTTTGAGAAATCTCCATACCATTTTCCACAGTAGCTTCATCAGTTTACAGTCCCACCAACAGAGTATGAAGGGTCCCTTTTCTCCACATTCTTGCCAACATTCATTATTTGTGCCCTTTTGATGACAGCCATTCTGACAGGTGTGAGGTGATATCTCGTTATGGTTTTGATTTGCCTTTCCCTGGTGATTAGTGATGTTGAGCATCTTTTCATATTCCTGTTGGCCATCTTCATTTCTTCTTGAAAAAAAAAATGTCTATTCCATTCTTTTGCCCTTTTTAAATTGGACCTTTTAAAAAAATTTGTATTAGCTGTTTACATATACAGTTTGCCAGAAACTTTGTTTGGGTTTTAAACAAGCTTTTTGCCCAGCCCAATATGTTGGATATTAACTCTTTACTAGTGATATCGTTTGCAAATATCTTCTGTCATTTATTGTCTTCTCATTTTGTTGATGGTTTCCTTTGCTGTTCAAAAGCTTTTAAGTTTAATTAAGTCTCATCTGTTTATCTTGTTTTTGCTTCCTTTGCTTCAGGAGATGGATCCAAAAAGAAGTATTACAATGAATTATGTTAAAGAGTATTTTGCCTATGTTTTCTTCTAGGAGTTTTATAGTATTTGGTCTTACATTTAGGTCTTTAATTAATCCATTTTGAGTTTGTTTTTGTGTATGGGATTAGAAAATGTTCTAATTTCCTTCTTTTACAAGTAGCTGCTCAGTTTTCCCAATATCACTTATTAAAGAGACTGTCTTTTCTCCATTACATATTTTTGTCTTCTTTGTCACAGATAAATTGACATTAAGAGTGTGGGTCACTTTCTTCATTTCTATTCTTTTCCACTGATATATAACTGTTTTTGTGCCAGTACCATACTATTTGAATTATTTTACTTTTATAATATAATCTGAGGTCACAGTACAGGGTTCCTCCAGCTCTTGTTTTTCAAGATTGTTTTGATTATCTGTCATTTAAAGAAAAAATAAAGATAGTGCTTTCAAAAATTTCTAGAGTTAAAAGAAAAATAATAGTATTCAATAGCTTGTGTGGCCAGTGTGATCTTGATGACAAAATGAAAATAGTGTTACAAAAGAAAAAAAATGTATAGGCCAAATTTTCTCAAGAAAGTAGATACAAACAAAACAAGTCTAAACATTACTATAGCAAAACAAAATGAATGACACATAACTTAGCAGTCAAAAGTCAATATTGATGAAATGATGTATTTTAAAAATTATGGACATAACAGAATAAAAATTATAATTAATAGTTCCAACTGACTATTTGTTGACAATATTAACAGAATTATAAAATGGAATTTCATAATTTTTAAATTTCCAAATTAAAGAAGAATTTGAGGTTCAGTGTTTTACTAGTTTTAAATTCATGTCATGTTAATGTCCATCCTGCAGTTAATGAGTGCAAGGAGATCAAACCAGTCAATCCTAAAAGGAAATCAGTCCTGAATGTTCATTGGAAGGACTGATGCTGAAGCTGAAGCTCCAATACTTTGGCCACCTGATGTGAAGAACTGACTCATTGGGAAAGACCCTGATGCTGGGAAAGATTGAAGGCAGGAGGAGAAGGTGATGATGGAGGATGAGATGATTGTATGGCATCACTGACTCAATGGACATGAGTTTGAGTAAGCTCTGGGAGTTGGTGATGGACAGGGAAACCTGGCGTGCTTCAGTCCTAGTGATGGCAAAGAATCAGACACGACTGAGCAACTGAACTGAATGTCCACCCCAATTAAGTTTCAGTCAGTCAGTTCAGTCACTTCAGTCGCTCAATCATGTCCAACTCTTTGTGACCTCTGAACTGCAGCACGCCAGGCCTCCCTGTCCATCACCAACTCCCGGAGTTGACTCAGATTCACATCCATCGAGTTGATGATGACATCCAGCCATCTCATCCTCTGTCATCCCCTTCTCCTCCTGCCCCCAATCTCTCAGCATCAGAGTCTTTTCCAAGGAGTCAACTCTTCGCATGAGGTGGCCAAAGTATTGGAGTTTCAGCTTTAGCATCAGTCCTTCCAATGAACACCCAGGACTCATCTCCTTTAGAATGGACTGGTTGGATCTCCTTATAGTCCATGGGACTCTGAAGAGTCTTCTTCAACACCACATCAATTCTTCAGTGCTTAGCTTTCTTCACAGTCCAACTCTCACATCCAGACATGACCACTGGAAAAATCATAGCCTTGAGTAGATGGACCTTTGTTGGCAAAGCAATGTCTCTGCTTTTAATATGCTAGCAAATTTTATAAATTTTAATGCCCATGTTGATTAAAAAAATCTCTTAGCAAAAAGAACTTGGTGGAATCTTCCTTAGTCCAAAGCAAAGATTTTGTAAAAGTCATAATTAATATTGAAATATTAAAAGATTTATATCTGAAACCACAATAATGTTAGAATTCCCAGTTTTATTATTTTTCTTCAGCATTGCAGTGAAAGTCCTAGTCAGTGCTATAAGACAAGGAAAATAAACATATCTATTCTTAAGTATTGGAAATTAAAAAATAGCTCTGCCTCTAAATACATACAAATGAAGTCAGTCAGTCATGTCCGACTCTTTGCAACCCTACCCGGCTCCTCTGTCTATGGAATTTTCCAGGCAAAAGTACTGGAGTGGGTTGCCATATCCTTCTCCAGGGGATCTTCCTGGCCCAGGGATGGAACCCAGGTCTCCCACACCACAGGCAGACACTCTACCATCTGAGCCACCAGGGAGGCCCTAAGTACATGTAACAGGGTTATAAATACAAAGTTTTTAAAACAATATATTATTAAAAACTTTAAGTGATTTTATCAAGAATTGTGACAAACCTGGAATAAAAGCTAATTATACTTCCCCATCACAGCAACATACAATTAGAAATAGAAATTATTAATGATTCCATTTGAATAGTAGAGAATTATAAATCTTAGATAAAATTCTTCAATAAGTTAACACTTTTACACAGATATATATAATCTATTAGTGAACAAAATATGAAAATTTCTCAATAAATTGAGGGTTACTCCATTTTCTTAGATTGGAAGTCCAATAAAAAAAAATCAGTCCTCCTCAAATCATTCTGTAGATTTTATGCAGTCCCAGTAAAAAGAACCCCAGCAGCTTTTTCCCTCTCTGTGATGATTAATTTTACATGTCCACTTGACTAAGCTACAGAATGCCCAGAGAGCTGGCAAACATTATTGCTGGTTGTGTCTGTGAAGGTGTTTCTGGAAGAGATTTGCCTTTGAGTCAGTAGATGAAGTAAAGAAGATCATTGTTACGAGTGTGGGTAGGGACCATCTAATCCACTGAGGGCAGAACAGAACAAAAATGTGAAAGAAGAGCAAACGTGTCCTCTGCTGTAGTTAGAACATTCATCTTCTCCTGCCCCTGGATAGCAACACTTCTGTTTCTCAGGCCTTCAGATTTGGGTGGGACTCATACCACCAGTTCCCTTGGGTCACAGTCCTGAGGATTTAGCCTGGAGCACTACCACCAGCTTCCATAGCCATTTAGCTTTCAGGTGGCAGTTCCTGGCACTTCTTAGCCAATCACTCATAATAAATCTCTCTCTCTCTCTCTGCTACACTATCTAGTGAAAGTGCAGGCCACTCAGTAGTGTCCGACTCTCTGTGACCCCATGGACTATACAGTCCATGGAATTCTCCAGTCCAGAACACTGGAGTGGGTAGCCTTTCCCTTCTCCAGGGGTTCTTCCCAACCCAGGGATTGAACCCAGGTATCCGCATTGCAGGCGGATTCTTTACCAGCTGATCCACAAGGGAAGCCCAAGAATACCAGAGTGGGTAGCCTATCCCCTCTCCAGCAGATCTTCCTGACCCAGGAATAGAACTGGTGTCTCCTGCATTGCAGGCGGATTCTCTACCAATTGAGCTATCAGGGAAGCCCCATGTATAAGGTAATATGCAAGTATATATCCATTTTGTTCTGTTACTGTAGAGAACCCTAACTAAACATTCTTCTTTGATGGGAATTAAAAACTTATTGTGAAATTTAGGTGGAAGTGCAAAAGTTAAAGTTGCTCAGTCGTGTCCAACTCTTTGTGACCCCAAGGACAATACAGTCCGTGGAATTCTCCTGGCCAAAATACTGGAGTAGGTAGCCTTTCCCTTCTCCAGGGGATCTTCCCAATCCAGGGATCACACCCAGGTCTCCCGCATTGCAGGTGGATTCCTTACCAGCTAAGCCACAAGGGAAGCCCAGAAGAGCAAAGGGTACATATATTTACAAATGAAAAGCAAAGTTGGGAATACATCCACTTCCACACAGAAATGCCTTATGTGATGGAGTACTTTACAACAATCAAAATGAAAAACCTATTCTTACAAGCAGCAGGAGGAGTCTCATATACGATGTGGAGTTAAGAAAGCCAGAGGTATGTGATAATATAGTGAAATTTTGATTAAAAAATATATACTTTCAGGTTCATGGTTCTGTTAGGAGAGGAGAGAGAGGGAAGTGACTGGGGAGAGCATGACGGTAGCTTCTGGCACTCATAATGCTCCATTTCTTCAATGAGATAATAGATATATAGATATATTATTTTGTGATCACTTAGTGATTTATATGCCCATTTTTTTCTGCATGCATTGTTTCAATTAAGAAAATGAAAAATATTAAAAACAATTATATATTTCTATCTGCCACTTTATCTTGAAGTCTGCATTCCTAAGCAAAAATATGCATATCTTTTAACACTGCAATAAATAATACAGCATAGACACATTATATCCGAAATACACAGAGACTGGTATATACCTCAGGCTGTTTGGGAGTCAGTTAATCAAGAGTGCCTGTGTAGAAACATGGCCACAAAGCCAGCGGAAGTACACCCTTTATGGGCTGTTATATAATTGCCTTAATCTTTGGTAGGACTATTTACCCTGCCAGACTCCATAGCTGAAGAGTAGGAAAGCTGGCAATGAAAACAGACTCTCTTGTCCCCAAACTCAGTGAATTTAAAAGTCCCAAAGGTCATCGAATCATTAGATACATTGAAAATCCTTTGTCTATTATTTGTACATAATCAGAAATAAGAGTTTAACTAATGCCAGAAGGATCAGACCTTATAACTTCTTGATTCCTATCATAGCAATTGTATATATTAGGCATCCAATCTATAGCATTGGCATTTTTAGAAATATATTTTTGTTGTTTTATTGTGTTTGTCTTGGGGCATTGTTGATTGCCAGGCGACCCTGGATATCCTGTCAGGCTTTGAGTCAAGGTTTCAGTTCCAGGAAAAATGTGCTGCTTTTACCGAAATGGGAGATAGAAGCTTGTAGAGAGTTAAAATGAAATAATCGGTCAAGTAAATAGTTTCCCTTTACCCAAGATAAACAAAGTAAAATCGAATGAAATGTGCCCTTTCTCAAATACTTGGGAAATGCAGGCATGTCCACATTTGGAACAGGTGTTTCAGAACCCAGCCATCTGTTTTTCAGAGAAGCTACAAGGGAGAAAGGAACCAAAGTGGACACTGATTTATACATGAAGAGGTTCTGACTTCCCATCTGTGTACTTAGCAATAAAGGGAAATACTGAAAGACAAGATGGTAATTCAGTAAGTATCCAAGAGGAGGGGGATTTCATAAAGACTTCCGTCTCATTTCATCCCTCCCTGCTGTTGTAAGTGAAGGCAAAGAGTCCAAATTCACTACTGGCAGATTTAGAACGCGCTGATGAAACACTTAACCTCCATGCACCAGCTTTCTATGCAGTTAAATACTGTCTTAATATCCGATTGTAGGCAACTAACTTTATTTACACCATTTCTATCTAATAAAAAAAAGTCAATCACTATAGAAATTAAAATGCCAGAAATAGTTTTTAGAGTTAGAAGTAATAGTCACATTTGAAACTCTCAATACTGAGAATTATTTATGAACTGTAATAACCTTAGATTAACATATATAAAAATAGCAATGCCATACATTCTTTAAAGCTTTTGGAAGTAAGGAGAAATCAAGCATTTCCACCAAGGCTTTTTGCTTGCTTGTTTATTTTTAATATTAGGTTTAAAAAGTACATTTGAGAACTAAATCAAAGGGGAAATTCAAAACATGTCAATATCCGAGTCATACACTTACATGGTGTTTGTTTGGCAAAGTTCGGTTACTTAACCTACTAATTTTAAAACAAAGATAAAACCTTTACTATAAATATCATATCTTATTTTGTCATAAGAAATGATACTGAAATCAATTTTAACTTGACATCAGCCTCATGACGAATAATGCAACATGTTATTTCACAACAATGCAATTTTCTTACTTTAAATCTTGGAAACATCTTTGATTCTTTCTATACCTCAGTTCCAAATACTACTTTATTTTAAAATCCTATCTGGTTGAATTTCAAATGCATTCCATTTTTAACTAAGCTGTCATTGCTTGAATCCTCTCTTGATCATTACAAGAGCACTCTAATTTCTTTCTTCTCCTTAGGGCTCTTATTTAATCCATTATACCATCCAGAATAATCTTTGTGATTAGGTCACTCTGCAAATAATAGGTAGTTTTATTTGGAAATTATTATAGTCCAGACATTGAAATGTTTATAAAGAAGTGTCATTTGCTCCGTAGTCATTTTAAAGTTACCATTAAAATTGGTACTATTTTATGATTATTAAAATTGGGTCTAGAGAGGTTAAGAATGCTTGAACTCAGATCATTTCGTTTCAAAGACCATGATTCAGATTCCTGCTTTGCACTGTCTCTCCACCATCTTCTTGGAAAAGAGCGATATAGCAAGCTCCCATATATTCATCACCAGCTTCAAATACTATCAACTCATTACCAATCTGATTAATCTTTAACCCCAAATATTTTCCTCTCTTCATACTATTTTATAGCAAATACTGAACATTCTTTAATGTCAACTTTAAATATTTCAGTGTGTATTATAACTCTACATATATTGAAACTTCTTAAAACTAGAAAACCAGTTTCACAAAAAGTCTTAATATCATCAATAATTTTTATTGCATCAGAATCTAAATAAAGTCCATAAATTGCAGACAGTTAACATTTGCCTTGCCTCTTTTATTTGTAGAAATCTCCTTGCATATTTCTTCTCTCTTTCCTTCACTAATTTTTGATTATTAAAAAAATATTTCTTCTATCATCCTCTTTTTTCTCCTCTAATTTTCTGACTGTAATTACACACATATGAGACAATTTAAGTTTGTTCTGCTGCTCACTGACGCTCTTTCAATGGAACTGAACTTGTATTTTGTACTTCCCATTATTATGTCTTTAAGCTCAAAAATATTTACTTTTGCCATACTTAATTGTTCATTTCCAAATAGGAAAAGGAGTACGTCAAGGCTGTATATTGTCACCCTGCTTATTTAACTTATATGCAGAGTACATCATGAGAAATGCTGGGCTGGAAGAAACACAAGCTGGAATCAACAAGGCCGAGAGAAATATCAATAACCTCAGCTATGCAGATAACACCACCCTCATGGCAGAAAGTGAAGAGGAACTAAAAGCCTCTTGATGAAAGTGAAAGAAGAGAGTGTAAAAGCTGGCTTAAAGCTCAATATTCAGAAAATGAAGATCATGGCATCTGGTTCCATCACTTCATGGGAAATTGATGGGGAAACAGTGTCAGAGTTTGTTTTTTTTTTTTTTTTGGCTTCCAAAGTCACTGCAGATGGTGGTTGCAGCCATGATATTAAAAGATGCTTACACCTTGGAAGGAAAGTTATGACCAATTAGAGAGCATATTCAAAAACAGAGACATTACTTTGCCGACCAAGGTCCATCTAGTCAAGGCTATGGTTTTTCCTGTGGTCATGTATGGATGTGAGAGTTGGACTGTGAAGAAGGCTGAGTGCCGAAGAATTGATGCTTTTGAATTGTGGTGTTGGAGAAGACTCTTGAGAATCCCTTTGATTGCAAGGAGATCAAACCAGTTCAGTTCAGTTCAGTCGCTCAGTCGTGTCCGACTCTACCAGTACAGACTATGGCCCAAGTATACTATAGCATCTAGGTAAATGCTTGTGACATTTTTGAGGATAAGCTTTGTTTTGGAAAATAGTGATAATGGAGCTTTATTCAAATGTTTTTCAAGCTGTAAAACCAAATTCAGACTTGTAGAAGATATTAATAAAGTATAGGCACACTGCTCAGAAAAAATGTGTATTAAGTACCAAATCACCACAATAAAGAACATATTAGACATGGGCAGGGCAATGCTACATGTCCCCACAGATCAGACAGAAAAACTTCATGAATGACACAGCTTTGAGTGCGGTACTTATAATGATTATGCCAAGTTGTGGGAAAAAGTTAGTCTTAGATTAAACACAGCTCTTGTTCTCAAACACTTTGTAAGTAATTTAACTATGATGAAAAAATATATAGCAAACCAAAATATCCAGCACCCAACAAGATAAATTTGAAATATCTGGTATCTAATCAAAGATTATGAGGAATGAAAAGAAGGAAAATTTGATCCCTAATGAGAAGAATAAATCAACTGAAACTTAGCACTGATATATATATACATATATATATATATATACATATATATATATATATATGTATACATACAAATTAGCAGATAAGGAATTTATATAGTTGTTATGATACATTTCCTATAACATGGAAGATGTTATAACTACATAAAAATTGACAGATTAAAACTCCAATGTCTGATATAAAAATATGATGGATGGGATTAATGAACAATTCAGTTCAGTTCAGTCGCTCAGTCATGTCTGACTCTTTGCGACCCCATGAATCACAGCACGCCAGGCCTCCTGTCCATCACCATCTCCCGGAGTTCACTCAGACTCACCTTCATCGAGTCTGTGATGCCATCCAGCCATCTCATCCTTAGTTGTCCCCTTCTCCTCCTGCCCTCAATCCCTCCCAGCATCAAAGTCTTTCTCAATGAGTCAACTCCACATGAGGTGGCCAAAGTACCGGAGTTTCAGCTTCAGCATCATTCCTTCCAAAGAAATCCCAGGGCTGATCTCCTTCAGAATGGACTGGTTGGATCTCCTTGCAGTCCAAGGGACTCTCAAGAGGCTTCTCCAACACCAAAGTTCAAAAGCATCAATTATTCGGCGCTCAGCCTTCTTCACAGTCCAACTCTCACATCCATACATGACCACAGGAAAAACTATAGCCTTGATTAGACGGACCTTAGTCAGCAAAGTAATGTCTCTGCCTCTGAATATACTGTCTAGGTTGGTCATAACTTTCCTTTCAAGGAGTAAGCATCTTTTAATTTCATGGCTGCAATCACCATCTACAGCAATCTTGGAGCACAAAAACAATAAAGTCTGACACTGTTTCCACTGTTTCCCATTGATTTCCCATGAAGTGATGGGACCAGATGCCATGATATTCATTTTCTGAATGTTGAGCTTGAAGCCAACTTTTTCACTCTCCTCTTTCACTTTCATCAAGAGGTTTTTAGTTCCTCTTCACTTTCTGCCATGAGGGTGGTGTCATCTGCATATGTGAGGAGATCCAACCAGTCCATTCTAAAGGAGATCAGTCCTGGGGTTTCTTTGGAAGGGATGATGCTGAAGCTGAACTTCCAGTACTTTGGCCACCTCATGTGAAGAGCTGATTCATTGGAAAAAACACTGATGTTGGGAGGGATTGGGAACAGGAAGAGAAGGGGGCCACAGAGGATGAGATGACTGGATGGCATTACTGACTCGATGGAGGTGAGTCTGAGTGAACTCTGGGAGATGGTGATGGACAGGGAGGCCTGGCGTGCTGTGATTCATGGGGTCGCAAAGAGTCAGACATGACTGAGCGACTGAACTGAACTGAATTGTTCATTAATCCAATCCATCGTATTTTTATATCAGACATTGGAGTTTTAATCTGTCAATTTTTTATGTAGTTATAACATCTTCCATGTTATAGGAAATGTATCATAGCAACTATATAAATTCCTTATCTGCTAATTTGTATGTATACATATATATATATATGTATATATATATCAGTGCTAAGTTTCAGTTGATTTATTCTTCTCATTAGGGATCAAATTTTCCTTCTTTTCATTCCTCATAATCTTTGATTAGATACCAGATATTTCAAATTTATCTTGTTGGGTGCTGGATATTTTGGTTTGCTATATATTTTTTCATCATAGTTAAATTACTTACAAAGTGTTTGAGAACAAGAGCTGTGTTTAATCTATGACTAACTTTTTCCCACAACTTGGCATAATCATTATAAGTACCGCACCCAAAGCTGTGTCATTCATGAAGTTTTTCTGTCTGATCTGTGGGGACAGGTAGCATTGCCCTGCCCATGTCTAATATGTTCTTTATTGTGGTGATTTGGTACTTAATACACATTTTTTCTGAGCAGTGTGCCTATACTTTATTAATATCTTCTACAAGTCTGAATTTGGTTTTACAGCTTGAAAAACATTTGAATAAAGCTCCATTATCACTATTTTCCAAAACAAAGCTTATCCTCAAAAATGTCACAAGCATTTACCTAGATGCTATAGTATACTTGGGCCATAGTCTGTAGTGGTAGACCTAGTTTTTAAAAATATTTTTAGAAATATTATTTATTAATTTGTCTTGTCCACACCAGTCTTCACTGCTGCACAGGCTTTTCTTTATTTGCTATAAGCGGGGCTGCTCTTTAGTTGCCGCGCACAGGCTTCTCACGACGGTGGCTTCTCTAGTTGCAAATATGGGGTCACAGGCCATGTGGCTTTGGTAGCTGTGGCACGAGGGCTCAGTAGCCTTGGTTCCTGGACTCCAGAGCACTCCTGGTTCAATGGTTGTGAACATGGATTGCGACGCTGCATGACTGTGGGATCCTCCCAGACCAGGGACTGAACTCGGGTCTCCTGCATTGGCAGGCGGAATCTTTACCACTAAGCCATCAGGGAAGCCTGGTGGACATATTTTGTTCTTTAGCTGAAATAGAAACTCATGATCTCCCCTCAGCAATTCTGAGAGACTTTGACGTAAGCGTCGTTTTGCGATTCATTGATAAGAAGAATTCCTTGATAAGTGCTTTCCCTACCACTTTAGCGTCTCATTGTGTCATTTATTCAAGGCTCTCTCACCCTACCATGTGTCTACATCATCTTGAAATTTATTATTCTGCTTTGGAATCTTCCATTCATAATATCCTCTGTATTTTTGAGACTTATTCCTTAGACTAAGCTCTTTGAAAGCAAGACCCATAGGTTTTTATTTGCATCCTTTGCACCTGGAACATTGAAGATACACGTGTAAAGTCCTGAGAAAACACTTCAGAAACTTGTCTGTGGCTCACCAGTAATGAAACCATATTTGATATAACAGAGTTAGTCTCTTTATGGTAGAATCAAGAACACAGCTTAATATTTCTTGGTCTTGTTGTTTGTTTCTTGAAGATACTGGAAATCAATTTAAAAAAAAGAGTTTCTAAAAGACCTTAATTACAAGTAGAGGATTAGAAATGGAGAAAGTCATATATCGATGACATCAGAAGATGGCAATTACTTCCTCTGTTCTATTTCATGTGTAGAAGCAAAATGATCTCTTCTCTCCAATATAAGAAAAAAAAAATGACAAGCATAGGAACTCTACTTTCCAATTGTATGCAACAGATCATTAAAATTATAAAATAGTCTTTAAAAACCAGGAATGAGGTGCTTTAGTTTGTTCTTATAAATTGGATTCTTATATTAGCTTAATAGAAGAATAGACTCTGTGAAATAAGTGAAAAAAATAAAGCGCACTTAGTGTTATTGTCTTCTTTGCTGATAGGAAACATTTTGACTGCAAGAGCATTGATTAATGGATTTCTGAAAAAATAGTATGTTCACACCAGTAGTGATACAACTGGTTTTTGAAAATTAAGAAGTTCACCCTGTTCTCCATTAGAATGGAAATTTTCATGCAATCATCATACACATAGTAAAACTCAGGTCGCAAGCTCTGATAGTAAACCTTTTTGAAAACAGTACTTAATTCAGGTAAAATTAAACCTTTGCAAAACTCGGAGTGTGATTGGAGTATAATTGCATGTTTAACCCTTTACTGCTCTGCTCCACTGCAGAAAACTTTTGAAAGTTCAACTGATTTTTTTTTTTTTAATGACAGGTTTGGAACTCTGGATTTCATCACTTAAATATTTACTTCATGCAAAAGCTACTGCAACATTAAATGAAGTATCTTTATTACATATTTAGATAAAACATCTAATTTCAAGATAATTGCCCTAAGATAATTTAATTTTTGTTAATTCTTTTCTTAACCACTCTGGCTCCACCCTAAACTTCTAATTTAGTAACACTTTTATCCCTTTTTATTAATGTTGTGTCCACCATAGTCCCACAATATAGTTACAATTTTGCTCCCACTTATTTTTTTTAATCATCATTTGATAGTTTAAGGCAGATAGACCAATCATACGTTAACCAAGAAGGAGTAGATGTGGCTAGTATTTTTCATCCAGTTGATTGCAAAAACTTCAAAGCAAACAATACTTCTCAGAACTTGCTAATCTGTTTTAGGCTACCAGGGACTCTTATACCATATAGTTATGAGTAGGAACTCTGCAGTCAGACCATCTGGGGCGAATCCAAACTATACTAGTTAATGGCTGCATCATACTGTATAACTTACTTTATCTGTATATCAGTTTCTCAGCATTCACCTGGGGATGATAATAACCTCTATACCATTGTGTTGTTTTGAATATTAAGTAGGTTAATAGTTATGAACCACTTAAAATCATGATTTTTGCATAGTGAGGTCCCAATAACTCTTAGCTGTTACTAGCCTGCCTTTGCTTTGAGTGCCCCCTGATGCATGCACTGTCTTACCTTTTACATTGTCAGTATTTTAGCAACTCAAGATCTGGGAAAATTGTTTTTCTATGTTTGTGTGTCCAACACCTCATGTTAGCCTGTAACAGTCACTTAATAATAAATGTTTCAGATGCAATCACATTTCACGGAACCATCTACAGTCAAATTTCATTGACCCATCTACAATGACCTCTTCATTCTAACAGGGAGATTTTACAACCTCTTCTGTGCCCACCTTGTTTACCATGCTGCTCTCTTAGTACTTTTAACACTTTAATTAAAGTATTAGTCTCTCAGTTGTATCCAGTTCTTTGTGACCCCATGGACTATAGCCCTCCAGGCTCCTCTGTGCATGGACTTCTCTAGGCAAGAATACTGGAGTGGGTTGCCCTTCCTTCCTCCAGGGGATCTTCCCAACACAGGAATCGATTATCTGTCGGTTTATTAGCTTTCTATTAAGGATTTCCCTGGTGGCTCAGATGGTAAAGCGTCTGTCTATAATGCGGGAGACCCAAGTTCGATCCCTGGGTTGGGAAGATCCCCTGGAGAAGGGAATGGCAATCACTCCAGTACTATTGCCTGGAGAATCCCATGGACAGAGAAGCCTGGTAGGCTACAGTCCATGGGGTCGCGAAGAGTCGGACACGACTGAGTGACTTCACTTTCACTTAGCTTTCTATTGCTGTGTAGCAAAGTATCCCCTGGTTAGGAGTTTAAGTCCACATAAGTTTCTTAGTTTTCAGTTTCTGCACGTCAGGAGTTTGGGTGCAGGTTAGCTGAATCCTCTAGTCAGGTTCTCACCACACTGAAATCAAGGTGTTAACCGTGGCCACAGGCTCATCTGAGGCTCAGCACTCTTCTCCAGCTCGTTCGCTTTTTGGCAGAATTCATTAACACACCCTTGGGTGCTGTTGCTATGATCCATTTTCCTGGGAGCCCTTGGTGAGGAGCTGCCGTCGGTTTTTAGAGGACACCCTCCGTCCTTACCATATGGTCCCCTTCTCTCATAACATGACTGCCTACTCCTTTAATTCCAGCAAACTAGGGTCTGCTGCTGCTTGATCCCACCCAGGATCATCTCCATTTTGATTAACCTGAAGGCAACTGATGTAGGGCCTTAATTAAATCTGCAAAAGTTTTGCCAGTTATCATGGGAGTGATATTCCATCAGATTAAAAAAAAAATCCAGTCTACATTCAAAGGGAGGAGGGTTATACAGTGTGTGTGTAATCTTGGTGGTCTTCAGATCCTGCTGATCCCACTCTCTGTTCCCTGTGAAATAATGAAGAAATCAGGTACCATTTTTCTCCATATTTCTATCACCTAGTGAGAGTCGGACACAACTGAGCGACTTCACTTTCACTTTTCACTTTCATGCATTGGAGAAGGAAATGACAACCCACTCCAGTGTTCTTGCCTGGAGAATCCCAGGGATTGGAGAGCCTGGTGGGCTGCCGTCTAAGGGGTCGCATAGTCGGACACGACTGAAGCAACTTAGTAGCAGCAGCAGCAGCAGCAGCAGTATATATCCAGTGGGTATTTGTTGAAAAACAACAATGAAGAAGAAAAAAATAAATTTTTTCTTTGTGGTAATTTGCTTATGCTAAAGATAACGTTGGGCTTCCCTGATGGCTCAGATGGTAAAGAATATGCCTGCATTTCAGGAGACCTGGGTTTGATCCCTGGGTCAGGAACAACCCCTGGAGAAGGGAATGGCAACCCCTCCAGTATTCTTGCCTGGAGACTTCCATGGACAGAGGAGCTTGGCAGGGCGTGGTCCCTGGGGTTGCAAAGAGTGGGACGCTACTGAGCAGCTGGCACTGCTGCTACTCTACACTGAAGACAGCTTGCATATTGCAGACATACATTGAAGCTGCTGATTTTGCTGAGATTTTGGACAGTGAAATATGATCCGTGATTAGTTGCTTCAGTCGTGTCCAACTCTATGCGACCCTATGGACTATAGATCCCCAGGTTCCTCTGTGCCCCCCTCCAGGGCATCTTCCTGACCCAAAGATCAAACCAGTGTTTCCTACACCTACCTGCACTGGCAGGGGGTTCTTTACCACTAGGGCCACCTGGGAAACCCAGTGAAGTATGGTAAAGTGGTCATTTTAAATGTTTTCCTGGATTGATTTTAAGCAACTTGTTACAGTCCTATTTTTCTCCATTAATCAAAATTAATCAGAATTTTTATGGTTTCTCTACAAAAACACTTACTAAAATCAAATCATTGTTTCAGACACATCCTCAAACCATTATCATTTTCTGAAACCCACATCAATGTGAATTCACAACCCCTTTGACTGAAAGTAGGGCTCCAGGATGTTCTAGGAAGTGGCTGGTGTCTAATTGGTTTCCCCTCAGAGTATAAGAGAGTCTTCCCCGGTGGCTAAGACAGTAAAGAATCTGCCTCCTATGCTGAAGTACCAGGTTCAGTCCCTGAGTAGGGAAGATCCCCTGGAGAATGGAATGACTCCCCTTTCCAGTATTCTTGTCTAGAGAATTTCATGGACAGAAGAGCCTGGTGGGCTACAGTCCATGGGGTCACACAGAGTCAGGCACAACTGGGAAGCTAACACTTTCACACTTTCACAGAGTATAAGAACTATATATCTATCAACTTTGATAGACATTTGAAGAAATAAATGCATAATTTTTATTTATTTGAATATTCCCTAAGAAATATCCAAATGGAATATAACAGAATGCAAGTACATTGATAATTTAAAGTGGGAAAGGACTAGTTGGGCCATATGAATGATATGAACTTCTACTATGTCCTATAACTGGTATATGAGACTGGAATCAAACCTATACTTTTAATGTTCTCCAAATTCTAAAGATCTGTTTAAATTTTTCATTTCTAAGTAGTTGAAACAGCATTTACACATAGGAGAATGGAGTATTTTAATTTTCTTGTTTTGACTGCCTTCAAGAGAGTTCAGGAAAATGCTAATTTCATTTTCAGTTTGCCCCTCTTCTCCCTGAGACATTACTTTTCATCTGATTTACAGGTCAGGGTCAACTATTATTATTTTATATTTTGAGGGACATTCTGAATCTAAATACCAGTGACATAGACAAAACCAATTTGGAACAATGTTAAAAAAAAAATAGCACTGTAACACAAATAAAAGACAGTAGTGCATTAAAGTGTTTTTTATTCATGCTTTTGCATAATTTTTCTGCATAATTGGCTATTAACCTTTGTTATCCCTCAAGTCCTGTACCTTCAAACTGATTTCCTTTCCGAATGGAGGGGACACTGATTATTATTATTTTTTCTTGAAGTGCCTCCATTTTGGCCCTTATAAACTTTGCCCAGTGAGAAAAATTAGTATCTCCACTGAAGAATATGCATTAAGAATTCATTCGTACTGATCTGCACATAGAAAGAGCCATTTGGGTAGCAATCAATTTACTAGAAGTGTATGTATGTTGCACCATGACTTTGCTTTAAGATATTATAGAAAATATTTTTTAAAGAGTGACAGTTACAAGGTTGCCTGCAATACTTTGAGGGAATGTGGATATTTATAGAGATCTAGACTCTGCCTCTTCTTACCCACCTATACATTTTTGGAAATGTTGCTCCCAGTAAACTCAACACTACATGACAATAAGTATATCAAATCTTCTTGAAAATCCTGCAACATTACATTATTTCTTAGGTCTCCCCTTGAAAGCTTAGTAACTCTAGTTTAGAATAGAGTTTTAAATAGGCCTGGAAACTTGAAGGAGTAATCTTTAGTTATTTCAATAATACATAGATGGGGCTAATCCCATTGCCAAGTGATTCTTGAGATGAGTACTTGATCTGTATTTTTGAACTGCTTTGGCAAACAAAAGTACAAGTTTGAGGCATTTGGCATCTCAGAAACCTCTTAATAATAACATAGCTTGTTGTATTAGGTCTTTTTACAAATTCTTTTCTAGGCTTTCTCATGATTAAAAAGCGGTGCTTCTAAACTTTAGATGTACATCAAATCACTTTATTATTATTATTTTTGAACAATGCTCATGTCTAGTTTTTACATTATACCAATCAAATAAGAAATTCTGCAGATAGGACCAGATATTAGTATTTTTTAAAGTTCCTTAGAAGCTTTTAATATGAAAACAGGGTTTATAATCTTTGGAATAAGAAGAATATTTTTCCATGAGTGTACACACAACTGAAAATTACATTGCAATTTATGTGTCCACTTTTGAGTAATACTTTTATCAAAGATATCCTGTAACATATTCTAAAATATATGGCTCAGTGAATCCAGGAAGACATAGGGAAAAGTGGTGAACTTGTCGCTAAGTTGTGTCTGACTCTGACGATCCCATGGACCATAGCACATCAGGCTCCTCTGTCCAGGCAAGAATACTGGGGTGGGTTACCATTTCCTCCTCCAGGGGTTCTTCCTAACCCAGGGATCAAACCCAGGTCCCTTGCATTGCAGACAGATGCTTTACCAACTGAGGTACTAGGGAGGGTCTAGGAAAAAGGTAAGTTGTTTTTTTATGCAGTTCTAAGGGTGAAGAACCTGCCTCTTGAGAAATCTGTATGCAAGTCAGGAAGCAACAGTTAGAACTGGACATGGAACAACAGACGAGTTCCAAATAGGAAAACGAGTGCATCAAGGCTGTATATTGTCACCCTGCTTATTTAACTTCTCTATGCAGAGTACATCATGAGAAACGCTGGGCTGGAAGAAACACAAGCTGGAATCAAGATTGCTGGGAGAAATATCAATAACCTCAGATATGCAGATGACACCACCCTTATGGCAGAAGGGAAGAGGAACTCAAAAGCCTCTTGATGAAAGTGAAAAAGGAGAGTGAAAAAGTTGGCTTAAAGCTCAACATTCAGAAAATGAAGATCATAGCATCTGGTCCCATCACTTCATGGGAAATAGATAAGGAAACAGTGGAAACTGTCAGACTTTATTGTTTTGGGCTCCAAGATTGCTGTAGATGGTGATTGCAGCCATGAAATTAAAAGATGCTTACTCCTTGGAAGAAAAGTTATGACCAATCTAGATAGCATATACAAAAGCAGAGACATTAATTTGCTAACTAAGGTCCGTCTAGTCAAGGTCTGTCTAGACTATGGTTTATCCATTGGTCATGTATGGATGTGAGTTGGACTGTGAAGAAAGCTGAGCACTGAAGAATTGATGTTTTTGAACTGTGGTGCTGGAGAAGACTCCTGCAAGTTCCTTGGACTGCAAGGAGATCCAACCAGTCTATTCTGAAGGGGATCAGCCCTGGGATTTCTTTGGAAGGAATGATGCTGAAGCTGAAACTCCAGTACTTTGGCCACCTCATGCAAAGAGTTGACTCATTGGAAAAGACTTTGATGCTGGGAGGGATTGGGGGCAGGAATAGAAGGAGACGACAAAGGATTTGATGGCTGGATGGCATCACCGACTTGATGGACATGAGTTTGGGTGAAGTCCAGGACTTGGTGATGGACAGGAAGGCCTGGCATGCTGTGGGGGTCACAAAGAGTCGGATATGACTGAGCGATTGAACTGAACTGAACTAAAGAGTGAGACAAATCAAGATCAGGGTCTCAGGCTCTGATAACTAAGTTATGACAATCCTTTCTCAATATTATCCAAATACAATGATTTATAGTAAATAAGACTACAGAGATCCACAAAAACTAAGAGCAATTTAATGTGTCCTGGTAGGTGGTCTTCCGACTGGGACACATACACTTCTGAAAGTATACAAAGACTTTTCATAGCCACAGTCTTTAGAAAATAATTTCCCAGACTGTCAGTTTCCACATATACTTTCCCCTAAGATGTATCTTTGAGAGAATGGTACCCACAATCTGCGACTTCTCCTTTCACATCAATTCTCTTATTGTATTAGAGACAGTCAGTCTCCCACATAGCCTGAATCTTGCTTTCACAGTGCATTGGCCTCGTGTGGTTACACACAAAAGTGCTGTTTAAGAGGGTAGAGCTCCTGAGTGAGAGTTCCTGGAAATAAACAAAAGCAAAGAGAGGTACTATAGAAATAGTAACTGGTTTTATGCAAGAAACACTCATGGCAATTATGTCGGTTCTCTTTATTTTTCTATCTCTCCATCCACCCACCCATACATTTGATTTATATTTTAGAAGAGAAATGACTGTCATATATAATTGTATTAGCTCATTTATTGAACTTAAATGAAAAAGTCGTAAGGGTGCATTTTCTATAGAAAATCTGATCTAATGGCTTAATGATGAAGTCTAACTTACTATTGAAATTATGTGGCAACACACATTCTCCATAAAGTGAATTAACTTAATCAGCCCCTTCAAATTTTGATGAGGGCATATTTAAATTAATATGCAGACAATTCATGAAAGAATTCATATTTTATTAATTATAATCTCATAAAAATTGTTAAAACGCCAACCTAAACTGTTTGAAGACCACAAGTCTAACTCATGCTACCTTGGGAGGCAGATTCAGATGAAACTTTGGGGTGTTAAGAAAATGCATAAGTAAATCCAAATGAAATGGACTTTGCTAAAAAAAATAATTTTTTTTTTTAGGCTTTGAGGTGTTGCTGACATACAAGGACTGAAAAGAGGAAATTAATGAAACACTTATCCACCTATGTAGCCTATCTGTTCTAGTCAGTAGCATCTACAATGAAGGAAGCATCAAAGCTCATTTTCAAAAGTGAATGCCTTTAAGAATAAGTTGTGGATAGCAGCTGAGGCAGACTCCGGGGCAGCAGTGTTGCCCTATTCAAGCAGGTAACATGTTGGCTTCCTCTTGCGCAGAGTTTTTAAGTGCCAGTGCTGGGAGTTTGCTCAGAAACTGGGAAAACTTCTCTCTCCCTTTTATATTAATGCTATTAAAACTGTTTTCAAATAAAATCATATTATTTGTATAATTTCAGGGAATAATACTTTGCTTTTAATTATTCTGTTTGCCTTTCAGCTGGCTGTGGAACTGGGCCAGGATACATATTTGAGCAATAAATACTGAGCTTTATTCAGAATCATCCTTGCTCTCCAGCAGTCCCTAAGGATGAATTCTCCTGTTGTAACTTCCTTAGTCCTTCTTTTAAATTGTCTAGCAGGTGAGGCTTAGCTGCTGAAAGACTGTTAGACACATACTTCAATCTCAGTGGTAGACACAAATTGGGTATAAGCTGTGAGCCCTGTGACATATATAAAGAGTCTAGAGTAGTGGATGACACGTAGTACAGGCTCAACAAAATTAGGTTTCTTTCCTTTATCACTCCTTTTCTATGGCAACTTCAAAAATATTTCAGGACATATCTTTCAAAGAGAAGCACACGTATAGCAGCATTATTTCTAACAGCAAACATCCAGCACAGTAAGTGTTCATCACAGCCGAATGGCCAATTCTGGCAAGGTAAAATTTCATCCTTAAAATGACGTATATTGACCCTTTAATGATAGGAAAATATATAGGCTATAATTCTGAGTAATAAAGCAGGATTATTAATGACAAGTACATTATGATATCAAATATATGTATAAAGAAAAGCCTGGATTGAAACGTCTTTCAGTTAACAATAAGACTTCATTGGGTAGTGAGATTTTGCATGACTACTGTTATCTTCTTTGCAGTATTTGAGAATGTCTTCCAAAAATTCCAGAGGAAAGGCATATCATCTTTATGTTGGAGAATGAGTAACTTGATTAAACAGATATTCTAAAAGCAGCCAATTTGCTGATGCTCTCCGGAAGGAGGGATTTTCCTGATTATAAGTTCTTCAATCTTTCACTGAAATAGTCACCTTTCTGCCCACCTCCTCAGCTATCTTTAGGACAAGTATAGTGGATATATTATTTTAAAAGTCCTCACTCCCTTAGCCATACCTAATTTGGGAGAGGAAAGAGCTTCTTTTCAGGCTCCTCAAACAAAATCTTGTTTCACCTAATAAGCTGTTTTTCTTAGGACTTTCTTCATGATTAGAAGTCTTATCTTGATTCTAGGTATCTCATTGTTTTTCCAAACACATCAGCTTCATTGAGGTACGCACTATTTTAAAATCAGGGCTTGGTGGTTTCATGTTGATGTATGGCAAAACCAATACATATTGTAAAGTAATTAACCTCCAATTAAAATAAATACATTTATATTAAAAAATAAAATAAAATCAGGGCTTGATGAAATTGCACCTTGTTTGTTTGTTCTTTAAAACAACAGTTTTTATTCAAGGACATCTGAACTATTCATTAATTATACCCTCCTGTGGAAGGAAGCTTCATCTCATTTTGAAATCCAGCTCCTGAACCTAATAAATTCTGTTTCTTCCTCAGTAAGTAACTGACAACTGTAGCTGGAGAGATACATATTTCACTGATCTTGGTCAAATAGCAAAATTAAGCTTGGCTGCCAAATATGATCAATGCTAGCCTGCCTGCCAAGGTACAATCAAAGACTCATGACAAGTTACATGGTTCTCTAGGCCCATCCTTACCTCCCAAGGGTAGGTAGGCAACTCTCTGCCTCTTTCTCCTCTTTCATCCTTCCTTTTGGAAATCCATCTATTTATCTTAAATCATTGTAAATATATCTCTGAAGCTCTCAGTGTCTGAGACTTAGAAACAAACCAATTTCCTGCTAAGAGAAACATACGACATAATAATGGCCTTAGGCTAATAGCATAGTTTTTCTAGTCAGTGTTCTGAAATGTTCAAACACATTTGCTAACAAAAATTACAAATGACATCAATCTATAAATAATAATTCATAATAAAGAATTGCCACTTTTTTACTGAGTGATTAAAAAATTTTTTTAGCCTGTAGGTCATGTCAGCATGTATGCTAAGTCGCTTCAGTTGTGTCCAACTATTTGACCCTATGGGCTGTAGCCTGCCAGGCTCCTCTGTCCATGGGATTCTCCAGCCGAGAGTGCTGGAGTGGGTTGCCATGCCCTCCTCCAGGGGTCTTCCCAAGCCAGGGATCAAACCCATGTCTGTTATGTCTCCTGCATTGGCAGGTGTGTTCTTTACCTCTAGCACCACCTGGGAAGCCCAGCCTATAAATAAGCTATGTGTAAATAATATAATGCCACAATTGAATGAAAGCATTCATTCAATTCGCTACTGGTTATCAGCAGAGAAAGGAATGTGGAAAGAGCTTAAGAGGATTTTTCTGCATTTTTGAAACTCAGGGTAGTTATTGACAGGAGGGATTTACTTATGGTCTACAGAGTGGAAATTGCATGTGGTTGCCTGGGAGAGAAGGCAGGGGGCGCATGCTGAAGTGGAGTACAGTATGGGTATTGTTCTCTAGCCCAACTGCAAGTAACAGAACCCTGCTTCACAGAAAGAAAGGTGCTTCTGGAATAAATGTAAGAGGTCCCCATTCTCTAGAACCCATTTATGACTCAGAGGAAAAGGCAATATTGCTTTGAGACAGAGGTGAATGAATTTTTGCTAGAGAGAGACACTCTGCTCATTTATGCATGAGACTCAGCATCACAGTGAAATGAAGAATGGCCATGCAGCATTTTACAGCTATGGCCCTGCAGCTCTGGTGACCGTGGGAAGCAGCCGCCTAGATGGGGAGACACAGTCTTCCCTTGGAGAGCAGCACCAGCTGTGAACTGTTCAGCAAGAGAAAGGGCGTGGGCCATTGGAGCTGAACACCTGCATCCATGGGACAGGCCTGGGCTGCTCAGAAGTACCTGGTGAGGCTTCATCTTCATGGACAGTTGAAAGCTTGTGGTATATCCTCGTTCTTATTCACAGATTCCGGAGGCTGATGGCCGTTGATTTCCCACAAATTTCTGGTGAAAACCTTGATTTTTCCCAACTTTTGCAGTCCTATAGTGAATGCAACAGTGTTCTCATGGTAATACAAATGAATTATATCTCAGAGAGACCAATAAATTTCCCATTCTCACCCAGCTAGCAGATGGTAGGGCAGGGTTTGAAACCCAACCTTTTAATAGTAGCTCCCAAATGTTTTCATGGTACATATTAGATCTTTACTTAACATTTTTCTGATTGAAAGACAAAGATGCTATGTCTTCATGTTCTAGGATTATCTCTAAGATTAATTCAGAAATATTCCCTTCTTTTGCATGAGTATACATTTCACTCTCCCTTAAAGGAATAGCAATGGAGGTTATAACGTAGGTAAGACAACTGTATATTTTCAAGGTCAAAACAAGTAACTAATTTAAATAGAGGGAGGTGAGAAATTACATGTGCAGTTTACTTCAAACATAAGATTCTTGCTGATCACTTCTGTTTTTCACTACGCTTCATTACCCATGTAATAGGACTATTCTCTGGTTCATCACTCCAGCCTGGATTTTCAGGACCTGTTTCACTGCCAACTCCTCTGATATTGAATCTGAAGGACTACTGAAGCCAAGTCTTTCACTTTCCACAAATACAGGAATTTCACATATTTTAAAAGTATAAGTATGTTGAGCCAGGGCCATAAATGTTTTTTAATTAATATATAACTAAAGAAGCTGAGTCTGAAATATGATGAGTTTGGTGCAAGGTCATATAGCCAGCAAGAGACAGAGCTGGCATTATCTCCTAAGGTGTAGTCAGAGACTTCTCTGTCTTCCTGAACATCAACATTTAATCAAGTCAAACTACCCATTTGGCCAGAGAAGATAAATGCAGTCAGGGAAGTTCATTCTGTGTCCTATTCAGTCATTTCATTAAGGTATTTTTATTACCAGTCAATGCAGATTATACCCCTAAGAGCTTCCTGACTGAGATCCTTACCTTTTTTCTACAATTCAAATCTAGGAAATGTGGCGTGGTCTTCTAATTCTTTCTATACGTAGAAAAGTTAGCATTCTTATTCAAACTTTGTTCAATATTTTGTGTTTGTAAAGTGCAAGCTTGTTATTTTCCTGGAGAATGTTGTAATGGTCATTAGCTGAGAGACAAGGCATTAATGGTGATGATTTTCAGTGGCTCATTAGGGTCAATAGAGCCCTTTATGAAGTAAAAAGGTTTACACTAGTCTGTATTACTTGTTTTGTTTTAAATAGTCACCAATTTGTATAGAGGAGGCTATCAAAAAGTATAGTAAATGAATTGATAGTTAGCATTCCCAGCATCCATTGCCACTTCATCTAGCAAGAACCTCAATTTTTACTTGAGAAATCTCCCTGTTTAACTCTTAACTCATGCTGTCTAGATGGACTTCATTCCCACATGACCTCGGTCAAGTGAGGAAGTGCATTGCATTTTCCTGGCCAGTGTCTGGGGCTTAGAGATGGTAGGGACATATCCAGCTTCTATGAGAATGACTAGAAATTCTGTAGGCTTATCTTGAAAATAGAAATGTATTTTACTGATGATACTAAACATGAAAGGGTATGAGACTGAGGCTATAATAGACACATGGTCATCAGGAAGCAATAGTCGATGGCACTGGGGAGCCGCCAAGTGAAGCCTGAGAATGAGGTCAATAGTGAGAAGGCAGACTCAGGAGAACCTAAGTCCTGGTGGCTTTGTTTGAGCCCTGACCAAGACCCTTTGATTTTCACTTATTTGAATGAGGATTTTTTCTTTCCCCTAAATCATCAAGAGTTTGCACTGTGTGTATATTCTGATTAGAAATAAGTAACCATAACTCATAAAATAAGGAAGCTAAAGTTGCTTACAGGTTGGATAAATGTGTGTTTATCCATCAAGGCAAATTTCATCATACCTGATGATTCTTCCTCTTCTGAAACAAAGTAACTGTTGAACATTTTAGATAAGTGGTTGTCATTCTGAGATACTCTAATCTTGTTATTCCATTTCTTTCAGGTTGTCTGTTTGGAACCAACAAATTATAGTTTTTAAAAATTTTATTTCTCAGCTCTATTATCACTGGAACTATTTATTAAAGATTTCAGCATCACTTTTGAGAACATTCAAAGACATAATTTAATTTTTTATTGAGTTCTACATCAAAAGAGTAGCAGTAATTTACATTTGCAAACATTTATAAGGAACTCTCATGAGAAAAACATTTCTCCCCATTCAAAGAAGGAAATGATAATAAGTAGGCGATTTTAGAATCTGCCAAACTAGATATGTAGTAGGTGTTGCTCATATTTATAAATTCATAGATTATATTTGGTTGAAGAGACTATTTCTAGATAAATATGAGGAAAGATAAGACAATTTAATATGTGCATACGTGCTAAGTCACTTCAACCATGTCTGGGTCTTTGCAATTCCATGGGCCATAACCCACCAGGCTCCTCTGTCCATGAGATTCTCCAGGCAAGATTACTGGAGTGGGTTGCCATGCCCTCCTCCCCAGGTCCATGGAGTCACAAAGAGTCAGACACGATTGAAGTGACTTAGCATGCATGCACATATTAAAGCCTCTTGTCTTTCCTCATATTCACCTAGAATTCCCAAAACTCTAATAGTGACATCTGTGCCTAGGTGGAAAAGGATTAAACCATACACTTAATGCCGGCTTCAATCCTAGGAACCACAGTCTGATTAGAGCTCAACAGTCTCCACAAAAGGTAGCCTTGAAATTCCCTTGCCCATTTCTCCTATGCTTGAAATTGAAGTGTGATGGGATTCTAAAGGAAAAAGTTAGTTCTATACAACACAAACACCCTTCAGGTGAAATGCACCAAAGAATACTCAGTATAGATCTTAAAGAAGCAGGAATCTTAAGGTAATGCTCCTAAAAAGAAAAGAAAAATCTCTACCTGCCCTTTGCAAGGTATCCCATTTCTGTGACTCAGGTTAAACATTCGATGCCTTAGCAGTTTCAATAACCCTGAAAGCTCTTAGTACAAAGTACAGGAACCACAGGGAAGGCAGTACATGGCATATTTCTTTAGGATGAAGCAACAAAGTGCCAGCATCTACCTGATACGCTTCAGCTCTGTCAGCATGTTAGCTGTTTGATAGAAAATTTCTGAATTTATGGGCATGCGGGAGCATCCTTTAAAAGCCTTCAAGTGTAATTGCTAAGGTGTTCACAGATCCAAGATAAATTAATGCCCTTGGAAATGAGAACAATGCTTATGACTTGAAATATATTTTTGCCATTACTATAAAAACATAAGTTATTTCTTACATGCACTTCCTTAATTTCTAAAACAGTAAATAATCTCGGAAAAAGCTGAAAAGCTCCAAATGAAAACAAAAGTTTATAATGTCATTCACCTAGAGGGACCTGTTTATATTTTCTAGTTTGGCTTCAGTCTTTTCCTGTTGTACTTCCATGTAAAGGAGTTTCACTGTCTGATGGCTTGTATGTAAAAACAAAAACAAACAAACAAACAAAACCTAAAGTACATATTGTTTTGTATTCTGTTTTTCTTATTTCCATGAGAAGGCCCAACTTCATGAATACCAATTGATCACACGGTTTTTAATAGATACTACACACACACACACACACACACACACACACAGCTTCTCAGGTAGCTCTAGTGGTAAAGAATCTGCCAGTCAATGTAGGAGATGCAAGAGATATGGATTCAATCCCTGGGATGGGAAGATTGCTTGGAGAAGGAAATAGAAGCCACCCCTGTATTCTTGTCTGGGAAATCCCATGGACAGAGGAGCCTGGTGGGCAATAGTCCATGGGGTCGCAAAGAGCTGGACATAGCAGCACAAATATGTGTGTGGAGCACACACATGTATTTAAACAACCGTGTGTTATTGCATGCTTAGACTTTTCCAGAGTTCTCCATAACGAGGTAACTCATATCAAGCATCCTTTCTTTCTCTGATACTGAAATTCTTTTTATAAATTTAAAATTTGAATCTTACAGCAAATCAGTAGGTATCAGTGGTGTTGAATTTCCCAAATAAGAATATCCCAAGAATATTTTCACTGTTTATTTGTTGATCAATTTGGTTCTCCTACTAGTATATAGTAATTGGTTGATTATTTGCTTATGTCCTTCACTAGACTCTAAGCTCCTTGAAAGCAAGAAAAAAAGTTTTTTTAGCTCACCATTACATCAGTAGCATTCCTCATAATATAGCACATTGCAAGGATTCAATACTTATTATTGAGAAAGTGGAAAAAGCACAGACTAAGTTTTCTGAGACAATAAGAACTATGATAAAAGAAGGTTTCAATGATAAAATCATGTGTTAAGACCTATTTTTTAGATACTACCATGTTTTAAGTACATTACTGTATTTAACACAGGTGACTGATGTATTTCGGTTTATTTTACAGATGAAGAAGTACAATCAAACACATTAAGAAGTTTACAGAGATACTAAGCGGAAGATGCAAGATGCAGCATACGGTTATCTAGTTCAGAGTCCATGTTCTCAATGACCATGTGGTACTGGTGGTTTTTCATTGTGTTAGCATCTTTTGCCCAAGCTACCTCGAGAGATTTAAATTGACGTAACTTACTAAATGTTTGTATATGTAAATAAGTTTCATGAGCAAATAATTGAATGAAGTTAGATGCATTTCCTCTTGGCCAAGACTGAAAGCATGTCCTACACTACTGTGCATAGTAAGCCATTATCCCTGCTCTTTCTGCACCTAACCCCTGGCCCCTCAGTTTCCTCCTTTTCAAAATGTGCTATCACGGTGCCATTACTTATCATACTGAATCTACATTCTTTCAGATATATGTTCCTGTTTATGTAAGGCTGGAATGTAACTGAAATGAAATGCCAATTTCTGTTGTATTTTTTTTCTCTCTCCTTATATAATCTTAAAACTTCTCACATTAGAACATAAGGGTATATAATTTAAGACTAATTTCAGTTCTGAGCACACATGAAGTCTGCTTTGAATCCCACTGAGAGTCTCTACATTTTTTCATTTAGCATTAATGTATTAGGATTGTCACATTTATATAACCATAAAATTTACAGTCAAATGGGTAGAATTAGCAGAAAGAGCAAGTGCATGATTCATATCAAATCAACATATTTGGATTTGTTTATTATTTGCATGCGGAGGGAGAATATCAACATTTCTAGAAAAACTAGTCACAGAAAGGAATTTCCCATTGTGCAATATGCGAGAGCCATGAGTCTGGATGTTTTCTGTTACTGTCTCCACTGCAGGATTTTAAGTTGCTTCTGTACTCTCTTAAAATTTCAAGATTTTAATTTTTCAATGAATCCTCTGGATTTTACTCTTCTGGCCAAAGATCCAGTCGACTATATTGTTCTAGAGGTTTCTTGGTAAAGAAAAATCATCCACAAATACAAGGTCTTCAGTGGACCCACCAGGGCAGCTGATGGGTCACTGCAAGGTCAGAGCTCAAGATTAGAGTTTTGTGGTCATTTATCCTTACTGCTATCCCAAAATAATGTGTTTGTGAGGGGTTATTAATAGAAGGATTAATCAAGATTTATTACATAACTTTAAGCTGAAGAGTCTTCTAAACAGTGTTGTTTGAGCAAGTTGCCTGTGATTAGTTTCCACATATTACTTCAAAGCTAGTAGCGTGAATGTAACACAGTTCTCTCTTGGTTCCTAGGTCTCATGGTCTCACTATATCATGTCTACTAGTCTAAGAAGGCCTGGTTAAAGGGAGCTCTGTGAGTGAAGTAAGCCCTCTCTAGAGAGCCTCATTATTTTGTAAATGCACTGGGCATGTTTGGGGGCTACTTCCACCTCCCCTGAGAGGAAGGCTTCAGGTGGGTGACTTCCACTAGCCCCTCTAGACAAGCAGGTAAGAGGTCTGTTACTGGGAATTATACTTGTCTCGTCCTATAGACTAGCAAGACCGAGACCTGACTTATGTTGGAAAGTTAAGAACTATTTTGGTGGTGGTTTCAGGGCTGTGTGAAACATTGTATGCTAACACTCAGACTCTCATTTTGCGACTGAAGCAGTGATTTCTGCAGCTGCTGAGAGAGTTGGGGCCCTCAAGCTTGGCCCCAGAGGGTCTCCTTCCTGAGATTATCTGAGTTTGAGAGAGACATTTTGCCTAAGGTCAGGCCTCATCCAGTGACTGGTTGACAAGGGGATGGAGGCCTAGTATTTCACACCAACTGGGGCCACTCTACCATGCCATCCCAAACCCAGCATTCTATCCAATCACTTTCTCAGAGTCTGTTTCCTGGGCAACCAAACATGCCTCAAAGACACAGGAGAAAAAAAGAAGATAATAGGTTGCCTTTAATTCTTCAGAACAAGTTATCTCTCAGTCTTAGACTTCTCTAAGTTGGTCAAACTGCATGAGAAGGGACTTCTATTAGGATCTGGGTCCAAAGTCTTCAGAGTCACAGACAGAATTCATTTACTAGTCAATATTCACTTCACAAATATTTTCCCAGTAGATATCATGAGACAAAAAAAAAAAAAGTATCTAAAAAAGAGAATTAAAAAAAAAAAACTTTCAGATGTCATAGCAATGATGGGAAATTTTAATGTTACTTTTAGCACATACAATCACCACCTCCACCTCCCACACACCCATTCCAGTGAAAGGTATTATTTGCAGATATCCATTTTTTTTTAATATTCAACTTCATATATTCTGTTTCTTCTGCATGGAACATCTTCCACCTCTCACCTCCATCTGTCTCTCCTTTAAAATCTCTCATTGTGACCCCTTTTTAAGATGGGTTTGGTGCCCTGTCCCTGCATTTCCAGAATGTCGTATACTCCAAAGCCTCAATGTGGATGTGTTGTTACATATGTCTCCTGTGACTCCTCCACTAGACTTCTAGCGCCCAACGGCATGCCTGAGAGTAAGCGTGCAATCTTTGAGATAGACTCTTTGTGAGATTACTGTTTGCAGCTCCTTATATATTCCCTGTAGATACTATGAATTCTACAGATGATACTGATTGAGTAGTATTAGAGAGCCCTAAATATCTAAAAATATGATACTGTTGTGGTATATTCTCCAGTGAAACTTTCTGAACATCAGTTACTTACTATTAAAATATTGTTATGCTTTTCTACCCTTGTGTTCTCAACTATATCATTAACTCTTAATTATAAACTGTTGTTGCCTTGGTGCACTTTTTGTAAGCTTTCAATGGACAAAGTCAGATATTGACCTTCCACTGTTTTCCCCCACTCAACTAGTACGCCATTAAATCCATAGCACAATTTTCATTTTGTAATTTATTCTTTGAGCAGATGTAATGGAATATCTTCATTTTCTTTCATGAATATAAGTATTATCCAAAATATCTCTACTTAGGATAAACTAAATACTTTATTCCTGTTGTTAACAAAGGGAAAGTTGCTTTGGTATAAACATTTTTTTTTAAGTTTCTACAATCTCCATTTATTTCACTGAGACAAAACAGTCACAGATAAAAGCTATTTTTTTTTCTAAAATGTACCTAATGATTTTATACACAAAAATATTGCTGAATGTATTAGTTTTTTGTGAAAAAAATTCATTAGTGACCATTTTATCTTGTAATTTACCTAGAAGTCTATCTATGAATGCTGCAATATGTAGGCTTTTATACTCTTCAGATTTGCTTCCCTAATTATGGTAAATAGCATTAGCTGTGATTTCACATATTTAGGGCTTCAAGATAATTATGTGAACTAGTCTGATCTTTATTTTGACATTTCTTATAAGGAACCAATGTGGTAAGAAAGTGCAAACAGTTTGTAAATGCAACTATATATACTATATCTATGTTATGAAAGAACAAGTGTTTGAAGGGTCTTAACAGCTTTCAGTAACTCTTTCCTTATATAGAAGAGATATTACCCAAATAAAGACCCTGAGGGATGGGATGGGGAGTGAGGTGGGAGGGGGTTCAGAATGGGGGACACAAGTACACCCATGTCTGATTCATGTCAAAATGTATGGCAAAAACCACTACAATATTGTAAAATAATTAGCCTCAAATTAAAATAAATAAATAAATTTAAAAAAAAGAACCTGAATAAAAGTAAAAACAAACTCTGAGCATTCAGATTAGAAGTCACATACTTTCACATTCACGTCACTCTTGAAGACGGTTTGCAAGTCCATTCATGCAATTTAAAAGGCTCCATTTCTTAGGGTCCCAGTTACACAACATAGAGAACATCACAACAGAATGAAGAGAAATACCAGTAGAAGAAGCTGAAGCGCAGACAATAAAAAACCCACATGGCAGGCAGACACCAAGTTAGGGACTTGTAAATAATAAAAGGGTATATATGTATATATAGGTACATCAATCAGAGGAGTCACTTAGTGCTATGAATGGGAAAGAAAGAAAATGAAAGTTGCTCAGTCATGTCTGATTCTTTGTGATCCCATGGGCAATAGCCTGCCAGGCTCCTCTGTCCCATGGTATTTTCCAGATCAGAATAATTGAGTGGCTAGCTGTCCCTTTCTCCAGGGGATCTTGGCAACCCAAGGATCAACCCAGGTCTCCTGTGTTACAGGTGGATTTTTTTATGATCAAATACCATATATATGCCTAATGATCAGTACAGTTCAATTCAGTCGCTCAGTCACGTACAACTCTGCTACTCCATGTACTGCAGCATACCAGGCCTTCCTGTCCACCACCAACTCCTGGAGCTTACTCAAACTCATGCCCGTTGAGTCGATGATGCCATCCAACCATCTCATCCTCTGTCATTCCCTTCTCCTCCTGCCTTCAAGCTTTCCCAGCATCAGGGTCTTTTCAAATGAGTTGGTTTCTCATATCAGGTGGCCAAAATATCGGAGTTTCAGCTTCAGCATCAGTTTTTCCAATGAATATTCAAGACTGATTTCCTTTAAGATGGACTGGTTGTATCTCCTTGCAGTCCAAAGTACTCTCAAGAGTCTTCTCCAACACCACAGTTCAAAAGCATCAATTCTTTGGCAGTCAGTTTTCCTTTTAGTCCAACTCTCATATCCATACATGACTACTGGAAAAACCATAGCTTGACTAGACGGACCTTTGTTGGCAAAGTAGTGTCTCAGCTTTTTAATATGCTGTCTAGTTTGGTCATAACTTTTCTTCCAAAGAGCAAGTGTCTTTTAATTTCATGGCTGCAGTCACCATCTGCAGTGATTTTGGAGTCCTCTCCCCGCCCCAAATAAAGTCTGTCACTGTTTCCATTGTTTCCCCATCTATTTGCCTTGAAGTGATGGGAACGGACATCATGATCTTAGTTTTCTGAATGTTGAGTTTTAAACCAACTTTTTCACTCTCTTCTTTCACTTTCATCAAGAAGCTCTTTAGTTCTTCTTCATTTACAAACAGTTAATAATAATAATATAATTTTCATTAAAAAAGTTATTTTATTTTTTTTATTTTTATTTTTTTGTGCAAAACCCCCTCTAACTTTATTATTCAAAAGGTGTTTATATACCTTAAATTTTACATAATGGAAGATACAGAGTCATGCAGGGGCAGCAGTCCTGACCCTTTCTGTATATCTTTTTTTTGTTTTGTTTTGTTTTGTTTTGTTTTTTAAATTTTTTATGCTGACCATCAGCTCTGAGCATCTATTAAAATCACTTTTTGTTAGTGCTCAGAGCTGATGGTCAGCATCCACTTTGTCCTTATCATGTTTTGAAGTCTTTAGTCTTATCACTGCTTGTGTTAACTCTTTTAACCTTTAATTAAGGCTCTCCCAAGTTGGTCTCTGTTGCGACTGGAATTATATAATAAGCAGGTTATCTTTGTCCCTATGCTTTTTATTTCAATTACCGTGTAGGGTGACAGGATAAGTTTAAGCACAATAAAAGTAGTATATCTCACAGTGTAATGGGAGAGGTACGTTGATGTTCTCCAAAATCTTCTTCTCCTGGTTCATCAACAGAATATTTGCTAGGGAATGACTGCTCAGCCAACGACTCAATCTCTTCTCCTTGCTTTCAGTAACTTCCTCTTCCCTGCCTGACCTGCTCATGTCTTACTCCCTCATCTGTGTTACTTCCAGGCTGAAGTGTTACAAGTGTGCCTGCTCCATATCGTCACACTGCTATTTCCTCTTCTCAGCCCTAGATGCCATAACATACAGTGGGAGCGTCCTTAGTGGCTCAGCTGGTAAAGAACTTGCCTGCAGTGCAGCAGACTCAGGCTTGACCCCTGAGTCAGGAAGTTCCTCTGGAGAAGGGGATGGCCACCCATTCCAGTATTCTTGCCTGGAGAATCCCACTGACAGAGGAATCTGGTGGGCCTACAGTCTAAACGGTTGCAAAAGTCAGACACGACAGAGTGGCTAACACTTTCTTTTTTTTTTTTTTCCACTGTAGAAGCACTAGTGAATACTTGATATGCAGAGGAAAGAGTCTGAATATCTGAAATTCCGGGTGGAAAACCAATTGAAACCCAGAAATAGCAGTACGATACTGTGTGAGCAAGGAATTTGTTCTAGTGTATCAACATCGTAAGTTGGAATTTACACCATATTGTTTGGGATTTATTGCTTAAAGTAGCTGGTTTTTAACTAATACTCATTCGGTTTAATTAGATAGAAAACTTTTTTTCAGAAGCTTCTAGCAGGCTTCTTGTAAGCAATTTGCAAAGACAAGGATATATGTCCAAAACCATAGGAAAATAAATAGGTTTATAGATTTAAAACTCATTTATTTAGCACCGGGAAATAGGTTAGAGATAACACATTTCTAACATGCAGTACAGCTTCTAAACCTTCCAATATTAAGTTCATTCTACTCTTATCTTTGTGGATAGAACAACTAACCCAGTAGAGTCCAAACTCCATGTTAGAACCTGTTCTTGATTTTAAGTAACCTGCAAAGCATTTCCCCAGTTCCAATCTCCAAAAACATGAGAATTAGATACATATAAACTTTACTTTCCCCCATAGACCTTATAAAAGGTTCTCTGAGTTTTCTGACTTTCACAAGTTCAATGTTTTTGTTTTCCTTACATCTGATAATTTGGGATATTATTCCAGCTGTGGCATTCTCTAGCTATGATGTTATGGACATATTACTAAGGTTCTCAGGCTTTTGCCCTTACCTGTAAAATAACTTGATCCAACTATCTCTCAATTGTCTTCCAGCAATAGAGAATATGTTTTACAATCTGCAGATATATGTATATAGCAAGCTTATAAAATATCAGTCCTTTTCATCCATGTCATTTTCATAAGTGCCATCTAGCTCTTTCATTGGGATCCTTTCTGCCCAAAAGTATTGTGTAGTTGGCTCTTAGTTCCTGTTCCTTTTCTCCTTCACTGTACTCCAAATTTAATTGAAGGTAATTGTTATACTTTCATGACATTCCCATGTATTTCCAACAATATAAAGTCCTGATTGAGGTTAAGATCACACATACCTATATGCCTCCACCCACAATACACACATGTATCCATTGGAAGTATGTATTCTTTTCACATTTTTCAATTTTTAAAACTTTTAATTTTGCATTCAAGTATATTCGTTTAACAATGTTGTGATAGTTTCAGGTGGACAGCAAAGGGACTCAGCCATACCTATATATGAGCATGGATATATTTGCTCTTTTCTGCTTTAGAGTAGAAAATTTTAAGGACTATATAAAGTTATTCAACTTTTTTGTCATAAAATGATTAAATTTGGTTAAACCTTACACAGAAAATTAAACAAAATTACTTTGTTCCCCAAGCAACAAAATGCTTTTTAAAAATTATAGATGATTTTCAGCATGTAATACTTGGACCTGCTTATGGAGGTCTCTCCAGGAACATGTTGCATTGTTTAAGTGGCTCATTCCTATGAAGTTCTGCCTTTGAGGTCTTCAGAAAATAAAATGCTTAGTACTCAGACCATAGAAATGTGTGTACAATTATTTACTAAGGATGAAAACTTTTGAGCTTCTGAGACAAGCACAGTTAAGCACTGTGTGTGCTCAGTCCTGTCTGACTCTTTAGGATCCCATGAACTGCTGTCTGCTGGCTCCCCTTCCATGGAATTTTCCAGGCAAGAATATTGGAGTGTTTCCAGCTCCTACTCAGGGAATCTTCCTGACCCAGGGATCAAACCCACGCCTCCTAGGTCTCCTGCCTTGGCAGACTTATTTTTACCACTGCATCACATGGCAAGCCCAGTGTTGGCATTATATCTAACACATAACTCACTGGAAGCTGAAGTGAAGCAACCATCCCATGTAAATCACCATTAAGGAGACAAGGAACAGCACAAGGTGCTTTCAGTAAGGGGCTTCCCAGAGGGCGCTAGTGGTAAAGACACTGCCTGCCAGCACAGGAGACGTAAGAGATGTGGGTGCAGTCCCGGGGTTTTGGAAGATCCCCTAGAGGAGGACATGGCAATCCAGTATATTCCTGCCTGGAGAATTCCATGAATAGAGGATCCTGCTGGGGTACAGTCCATTGGGTTGCAAAGAATTGGACATGGCTGAAGTGTCTGAGCAGGAATCTAGTTTCAGTTAACAGTCTTTCAGTGACAACTGAGTATGGAGAAAAAGAAGCATGAAGCAGTGTGGATTGCTGAGTCTTTTCTTTTGACTGTTAAAAATGGCGCACTATTTGATGATTTCCCTTAGGCAGTTGATGGAAATGACTTTGGAACAGTCTATCATCTGTTATGCCGCAAGTGAAGTTTGTAGACATTAACTTTGAGATTCATAAAAATGGCCATCTATTTGTGAGAACTCTGTATAAATTGCTCCCATTTTATAAATGGACTTTGCTGAATAGAATGTATTAATTATAGAAAAAGACATGTAATATTCCAGCTGTTTTAGAAAATGAACATCATGGCTATTCCTTGATGCTTTTTAAATCCCCATCATCTCACAGCAAACAGTAACAATATTATTAGCAAGTTGAACTATTGAGGGTGAACTTTATGCAATGAAAAATAGACACCAAAACATAACATGTTATGACTTATCATCTGGTAATTTCAATGCTTAAGCATGTACAAGTCAATCAGTTTTTGATTATACTGGTCTTAGATCAACTGAGATTTTAAATTTTAATTAGTGGTTTTAATATTTGGAGACAGAGAAAGTGAGAGCTGCTTTGGGATCTCATGTCTACCTACTCTAAAATCTTGCATCATGATAACAAAGTCTGTTTTTACCTTAAATATTCACCATGTCCCAGACACTGATCTAATTACCGTCATTAGGTTATCTTATGTACAACTCATTAAAGGGGCTTCTCAAGCGGTGCGGTGGTAAAGAGTCTGTCTGCCAATGCAGGAGATCCAGGTTCGATCCTTGGGCCAGGAATTTCCCCTGGAGGGGGAAAGGGCAACCATTCCAGTATTCTTGCCTGGGGAATCCCACAGACAGAGGAGCCTGGTGGGCAACAGCTCATGGGGGTTGCAAAAGAATCAGACACAACTTAGCAACTAAACAACAACAATTTATGATCACTACTACTGGACACATTTTAAAGGTTACAAAACCTAGGGAGTTGGTCATTAGTTTCTCTGAAATAAAAAAGTTGATGGAAAAAAAAAATTGTGGAGAAGGTGAGGGCAGTAGAGAGGAGGGTATCAAGTATTTGACATCTCTCTGACAAAAGGGTTTCTGCTGATATAATATGTAAATAAACCTCTCTCCTCCTACAGTTGTTCATATTCTTTTATCCTGCTTTATTTTCCTTTATTACACTCATTACCTGTTTAATGGCTGGCTCAGCTCACTATAAAAATATACACTAAATGAGGGCAGCTGTCTTATTTTTCTTGTGTTCTCTGAGCCTAGGATAGTGTCTTTATAGTAAGAGCTCAGTAAATATTTATTGAGCAAAATAGTATATTTTCTGGTTTTCCAAGTAATCAAAAATAAAAGTCTTCAAACTACATAAATCTTCACTATAAAATATCAGTGTTGGTCATGGAAGTGAAGTCGCTCAGTCATAAATGTTAGTAATGACAGATTCTGAAAGGCATGAGACTTTTGAGGTTTATGGAAATGTTAGCCATCTCTTTTGGAGGGATGATAATAGTCAACATTGATAGAACATAGATTGTTAAACTGTACACTTCAAATATGTGTCATCACATGTCAGTCATTCTTCAACAAAACTATTAAAAATAAGGGTAGAGAGTATCATAGAACAACAACAAAAAAAAGAATGAATTTGATTCAGGAAAGTATCAGCAAATGTTTCCTATTTTAAGCTTCTCTCATCTACTAATCAAACTTTTCTAACAAACTGACATTTAGAATCCAGTGGATAAATAACAGAGGTCTTATAATAGTGATTCCAACCCAGAGACTTTTGCTTCAGGGTCAGTGAGCAAATGGCATTGCTCAGTGCTTAATGGCAAAATGTCTCACCTTACATGCCTCCATTTCACTTTATATGAAATGGGTTATACTAAAGAAAATGAAGTACATTGAAATTGCCCTAAGTAGCTCTCATCCATACTCTGAATTGTTAGAAATTCCAATAGGCTATGACACTATGTTTTAATGTGTATATCTTAAAACAAATAACAGCACTTTGTAATAAAGTTGTAAACAAGATCTTATATATGAATTTGCACTTGCTATTCCCTGCTGTGTCTGAACATCAAGTTTACAACTCATCATTATCATTATTATTCATTATTGTAATTATACTAGTGCATGGGAAGGATAATCCCAAACAGAAAAATGTAAGAGCCACTCATATTTGATTATAGATTATTATGGAAGCAAGGGAAATAAGTTTAGATTAAAAATGGAAATCCACTTGTAGGCGATCACAATTAGCTGTATGTCTAAGCTACCAAAGAGTTCCTAACTTAATGTTGGGTTTATCGAGTTAACTAATGAAACTGCAATGAGGGCATCTTAGAATAACAAAAGCATTTTTAAGACTTTATTAAATAGGCCCAAGAATGGAAAAAATGCACAGTTTCCATATTTCTAAATACTTTAAGTATACCTTTGATATGGCTAATGAAAACCACTTCAGTAAGTCAAATCATGCAGTAGGTTTCAAGTAAAGAGTAAGTGATAGTTTTATTTAAAATGTTTAATCATTTCACATACATGTCACACACATAGTATTTTACAACATCAGGGCCTGGGGATACAAAGTTGAGTAATCACATGCTTCCTGCCACTGTCTCTTAGTGGAGCATTGGTGATGCTAACATTGAAGAGAAGATAATAACTGAATACAGTTTAAATTATCTTTGTATCATGAAAGGTAAGTTTTTATATAAGTAAGGATTTCTGTCTTTATTCAGTTCAGTTCAGTTGAGTTCAGTTGCTCAGTCGTGTCCGATTCTTTGCGACCCCATGAATTGCAGCATGCCATGCCACCCTGTCCATCACCAAACTCCCGGACTTCACCCAAACTCATGTCCATCGAGTCAGTGATGCCATCCAGCCATTTCATCCTCTGTCATCCCCTTTTCCTCCTGCCTCTAATCCCCACCACCACCACCCCAGCATTAGAGTCTTTTCCAATGAGTCAGCTCTTCTCATGAGGTGGCCAAAGTACTGGACTTTCAGCTTTAGCATCATTCCTTCCAAAGAAATCCAAGGTTGATTTCCTTCCAGAATAGACTGGTTTGATCTCCTTGTAGTCCAAGGGACTCTCAAGAGTCTTCTCAAACACCACACTTCAAAAGTATCAATTCTTCAGTGCTCAGCTTTCTTCACAGTCCAACTCTCACATCCATACATGACCACTGGAAAAACCATAGCCTTGACTAGACGGACCTTTGTTGGCAAAGTAATGTCTCTTCTTTGGAATATGCTATCTAGGTTGGTCATAATTATTAGCAAGACATTTAACAGCTGAATAGCTGTGAACTTCATAGCCTCTTAGCGTAAAATTCATTACCCTTAGTATTTGCTTATAATTATCAGGGAAGCAAATTTTAATTTTATAAGACTCCTATTAAAGGTGCAAACCATATTTAATTTCATTGGCATGGCAGAATAGGAGAATGACAAAAGTAGAACTGTTAAATATGCTGATAGATTTTCCTACCCTTTAAGTTCATTGGTTAGGTTTGTCTGTTTCAAAAAGTAGAAATGAGAGAAAGGTATAGAAATGGTAGGTCTTGCAGCAATCCTCCATATACTACTCCTGACCTAACCCAGCATTCATCCTCTTTCTCTCTCTTTCCTTCTCTCTTTTTCTCTCTTTATGCAGCTATTCATTACCTTGGGTAATGAACCAAAGATTGCTTATGACAATATCAGCAAATAGCAAATATGTACTTATTTTGTACATAGGAAACTTGTTGTCTTTCTTGTTTTCACCCAATAACACACCTTTAGGATATTTTATACCACTACATAGAGGAACCTCTCATTCATCTTTTAATCTGAATGTTATTCAATGGTTAATACACATATGCAGCATGTCTATATACATATTTCATGACAATGTACAGGAGATAGGGTTCAAGACCATCCCCAACACAAAGAAATGCAAAAAAGCAAAATGGCAGTCTGAGGGGGCCTTACAAATAGCTGTGAAAAGAAAAGAAGTGGAAAGCAAAGGAGAAGTGGAAAGATTTACCCATTTGAATGCAGAATTCCAAAAAATAACAAGGAGAGAAAAGAAAGCATTCCTCAGTGATTAATGCAAAGAAATAGAGGAAAACAAGAGAATGGGAAAGACTAGAGATATCTTCAAGAAAATTAGAGATACCAAGGGAATATTTCATGCAAAGATGGGCACAATTAGGGACAGAAATAGTATGGACCTAACAGAAGCAGAAGATATTAAGAAGAGGTGTCAAGAATACACAGAAAATAACTGTACAAAAAGACCTTCATGACCCAGATAATCATGATGGTGTGATCCCTCACCTAGAGCCATACATCTTGGAATGTGAAGTATGTGGGCCTTAGGAAGCATCACTACAAACAAAGCTTGAGGAGGTGATGGAATTCCAGTGGAGCTCTTTCAAATCCTGAAAGATGATGCTGTGAAAATGCTGCAGTCAATAAGTCAGCAAATTTGGAAAACTCAGCAGTGGCCATGGGACTGGAAATGGTCAGTTTTCATTCCAGTCCCGAAGAAAGGGAATGTCAAAGAATGCTCAAACTACTGCACAATTGCACTCATCTCACATGCTAGTAAAGTAATATTCAATATTCTCCAAACCAGGCTTCAAAAGTACATGAACTGTGAACTTCCAGATGTTCAAGCTGAATTTAGAAAAGTCAGAGGAACCAAGATCAAATTGCCAACATCCATTGTATCACTGAAAAATCAAGAGAGTTCCACAAAAATATCTACTTGTGCTTTCCTGACTATGCCAAATCCTTTCACTGTGTGGATCACAACAAACTGTGGAAAATTCTTCAAGAGATGGGAATATCAAACCACCTGACCTGTGTCTTGAGAAATATGTATGCAGGTCAGGAAGCAGCAGTTAGGACTGAACATGGAACAACACACTGGTTCCAAATCGGGGAAAGAGTAGGTCAAGGGTGTATACTGTCACCCTGCTTATTTAATTTCTATGCAGAGTATATCATGAGAAACACTGGGTTGGATTAAGCACAAGCTGGAATCAAGATTGCTGGGAGAAATATCAATAACTTCAGATATGCAGATGACACCACCCTAATGGCAGAAAGTGAAGAACTAAAGAGCCTTTTGATGAAAGTGAAAGTGGAGAGTGAAAAAGTTGGCTTAAAGCCTAACATTCAGAAAACTAAGATCATGGCATCTGGTCCCATCACTTAATGGCAAATAGATGGGGAAACAGTGATAGATTTTATTTTTGTGGCTCCAAAATCACTACAGATGGTGACTGCAGCCAAGAAATTAAAGGATCCTTACTCCTTGGATTAAAAGTCATGACCAAAGTAGACAGCGTATTAAAAAGCAGAGACACTACTTTGCCAACAAAGGTCCGTCTAGTCAAAGCTATAGTTTTTCCAGTGGTCATGTATGGATGTGAGAGTTGGACTCTAAAGAAAGCTGAGTGCCGAAGAATTGATGCTTTTGAACTGTGGTGTTGGAGAAGACTCTTGAGTGTCCCTTGGAGAGCAAGGAGATCCAATCAGTCCATCCTAAAGGAAATCAGTCCTGAATATTCATTGAAAAGACTGATGCTAAAGGTGAAACTCCAGTACTTTGGCCACCTGATGTGAAGAACTGACTCATTTGAATAGACCCTGATGCTGGGAAAGATTGAAGGTGGGAGGAGAAGGGGGCAACTGAGGATGAGATGGTTGGATAGCATCACCGACTCAATGGACATGAGTTTGAGTAAGGTCAAGGAGTAGGTGATGGACAGGGAGGCCTGGCATGCTGCAGTGCATGGGGTCAGAAAGAGAGACATGACTGAGTGTCTGAACTGATATACATATCCAGTATGTGGCTGAGATGGAAAGAATCTGCCTGCAATGCTGTAGACTATAGTCTAATCCCTGGGTTGGGAAGATCCCCAGGAGAGGGAAATGGACACCAACTCCTGTATTCTTGCCTGGAGAATTCCATAGACAGAGGAGCCTGGTGGGCTACAGTCCATTGGGCTGCAAAGAGCTGATCATGGAGTGACTAACATACACAGAAATGTATAAAAAGCATAAAGCTTTCAGATAACATCTATTGGTGAGCATGTTGGTCATTTTAAACTCTTATATTATAAACATGCATATTTTCTAAATATAAAATAACATATAGCTTTGTATATGGGCAGTTTCTCAAATGTGAAGAAACATTTGTAGAATAAACACACCAAGGTGATAATTTTTAAGTTGTCCTCTGTCAGTATTGCATGGATTTAAACTACCGTCTGAAATACATAAACGCTGGTTCTTTGTAGCATTTATTTTTGAACACTGTTTTTCTTTTTTCCCCAAATTTGGATCTTTGCAAATATCCTAGGTTAAACAGATATTTTAATAAGCTTTAATTTTCATTGTTTTCCTCACAGTGGGAGGTAGAACATCTCTTTCATAAGATACCACATTTATTTTCCATTCTGTGAATTATCTGTTTAATAGTCATCATTATTTTTCATTTGAGTTATCTTTTTATTGCTTATTTTTAAGATCACTTTATATAACTCCTACTGTGAAAAGTGTGGCAAATACTTTTCACAAGCTGAATTTTCTTTTGATTTTGCTTGTGGTATTATGCCATGTTATCACATATAATTGATACAGATTTTTATGTCATGATTTACACAATTGCATGTCTTATCATTTTCTTTTAGTTTTCTCAATATCAAGGTATAATAACAAAGGCATTATTATATAAAACATATAAAGGAATTATTGATAAGGTGTTTCTTGTTATTTATTAATATGACATTTTTACATATAAATTTTGTGATATTTGAAGTATTATAGTATTCACTCTGCTGTACCATGTTAGCCTTAACTTTCATTGTCAGATAACAATTCAGTTTTCCAACATCATTTAATAAGAAGTTCTTTCTATCAACTGGTTTAACATCAACATTTATCATAAAGCAAATGTTCATATATATTTTGGTCCACTTTGTATATTTTAAAAAAAATTTTGTGAGGTATTTTTTCTGTCATTTTCTAATTTTTGAGACTTGTAATACATTTACATATATGATAGCTCTGGTACTCTGGATTGTTTTATCCTATTTTGGCTTTCATGCTATTTACCTTATTAATTACATGTAAACAAAATTGTTTATTTGCTATTGATTTTTACACTATTGTTTTTACTTGCTTGTCTACGTTTGTCATGAAATATACATGTACATGCAGAAGGAGAAGGGGGACAACAGAGGATGAGATGTCTGCCTGGCATCACGGACTCAGTGCACATGAGTTTGCAAGCTCCGGGAGTTGGTGATGGACAGGGAGGCCTGCTACCATTCATGGGGTCACAGAGCCACACATGACTTAGCGACTGAACAACAACATATATGGATAAGCCTCAAAAACGTGAATACTTTTTCAAAAACTTCTTCTGAAACACAAGTTTTCCTAAATTCTGTGGGCATTAAGGATACCTTTTAATAAACATACGTTACCAGAGCACTCACTGTGGTAGGGGTTTTTCACTGGTCTTACATATGTGAAAGTGGCAATCATTCTTAGCGTTTAGAATCATAGAATCGGGGATCAAATTACACCGGTTCAGTTCCAGGGTTGTTTTCTATTTTTGTGACTGGGAAGAAGCAACCTTATCTTCCAGAGTCTCTATTTTCTCTTAAGTAGAATCTTTCTTCTTTACAGAGTTATAAGAAAAAGTAAACAAGATAAAACTTAGCTCTTCTAATGAACACTAGGTATTGGAGGTTCTAGTGGGTTAGCAGAGGAGGCACCCACTCTCCTTCCTCTTTTCAGCAGTATCTGGTTTCCTTTTGGGGAAACCTTTTGTGGATAGGCTTACCACCAAAAATCTGAAGGGACTCTGGTGACTTTTTTCAGCGATTTTGTTCTGACTGATGCACCAAGGAAAAGGTAGGCCACATAAGCAAGTGAAACAGAATTTTCCAGCTTGCCAAAACTGCCAGGTAGAACCAGGGACTGGGGGAGTGGGCCAGAGGAAAAGATAATTGGAAAAATCATCTGGACAGAAACTGTGACTCTTAGTATCAAGAATGTACATCACTTCCTCTCTCCTGGCTCTTCTGAACACATTTGTCTTCCAAACATTTTATCCTATGAATTTTCTGTATCCTTCAAATAAAGTCTTTTTAGATTAATTGAGCCAGAGTTGGTTTCTTTACTGTGCAAAGATAAAATAATATTATCCTATTCACATAGTTAAGAAGTATTCTATGCTCTACCATTAAACAACAAAATCTAAACTGATGATTTGTAAGTCACTTCTTTAGAGGCCTCTTTCAGGAAACTTCCCCAAACTCAAGCTCTTGAATTCTGCTACAGGTCTGGCTTCAATTCTGTTTTACTGAGTATTCTTGAAGGAAGCCACCATAACTAATTTTGTTGAGAAATACTTAGGTATTCCTTGTCAAGACTCCTAAGTGTTGAGACATGCTGCAGTGAAAACCTCCCAAGCAAATTCCGTTTATTTCCGTTGTTGTTATAGTCCAGTAAAATCTTAAACATTTGACTGAAGTTGATCTCCGTTACTGGATGTAACTTTTTTTTTTACATCTTCATCTGCCATTTCTAGCAAGATTGGTCAGTATGCCCAATTACAGGCACTCTATTTACAATGAAGTCAGAGTCCCATTAATTTGCTAATGAACTGATATTGACTTAATTTTCTGCAAGCTGGCAATGTTTCAAAAGGCAGTTACCTCATTTTCAAAATGAGCCCTGATGAATTTTTCGCTGAAGAAATTGCAAAAAAAAAAAAAAAATCAATTAGAAATGCTAATTGGTTCAATAATACCTGTTTCTAAATTACTAGTCTGGCTTGAAGCCAAGTACTCCTGATCTTCAGGAGATCTTACTGTATACTTCCATCCAGGTAGGACTCCTCCTGATGTGGGTGAATAAGAGTCCTATGAGGAAGTGGGGCGCCCTGTTTAAGGAGCAACTAGCAGTGGGTCCCCCACTCTGCATTACCAAGCATGGCCTCAGGTCACTGGGTTTTTATTCCATGTGTGCAAGTTTAGTCACTCAGTCCTGACATTCTTTGCAACCCTTTGGATTGTAGCCCATCAAGCTTCTCTGACTATGGGATTATTTTAGGGAAGAATACTGGAGTGGGTTGCCACTTCCTCCTCAAGGGGCTTTTCTCCACCCAGGGATCGAATCCTCATCTCCTGCATTACAGGTGGCTTCTTTACCATTGAGCCATTGAGGAAGCCCTTTGCTTCTATAGTACAATTCAATTATGTAAATATTTTGGAAGGCCTGCTAAATAAGTGAGAAAATATATGGATGATTTTTTTCCCAAAACATTGGTTGGTTTCTCTTGTGGACAGTCCAATCATCTAGATAATTACAGCCCTGTTGACTTCTCTCTGAGGTGCCTTTTTCTCAGCTGCCTAACGTTTAATTGGGCTTCCATGATAGCTCAGTTGGTAAAGAATCCACCTACCAAGCAGGAGATCCTGGTTCAGTTCCTGGGCTGGGAAGATCCTCTGGAGAAGGGATAGGCTACCCGCTCCAGTATTCCTGGGTTTCCCTGGTGGCTCAGATGGTGAAGAATTCTCCTGCAATGTGGGAGACCTGGCTTCGATCCCTGGGTTGGGAAGATCCCTGGAGAAGGGAAAGGCTACCCACTCCAGTGTTCTGGCCTGGAAAATTCCATGGACTGTATGTATAGTCCATGAGGTCACAGAGAGCAGTACACCACTGACTGACTTTCACATCAACATTTAATTACTGTCAGGTGCGTTAAAACTGGTGCAGTGAGAAAGTTAAAAGGTAACAGAATAGAAAGAAGGCCAGACATCAACCTATAGAGATGATTTAATTTTTACTTCTGGTACATGCACATTGGTGGATTCTACCTGGCAGTTTTGAAGTCAGCACCTTTCCTTAAGTGGCACCTGGGTCTATGGTAGGTGATGTTCATGGCAAAAGTCAGAATTAAAGAGGTTAAGTTTAATTCTGAACGTAAATATACTATTTATGTTAGAATCAGCCTCATTCACTTTTGAAACCTTTCTGGGTGAATTATCTGCCTAACTCTGATTGAAGAACTACCTGTTAGCAAGGAGAATAATTTAAAATTCCCTGTAATGATAATTTACAGGGGAAGGGAGGTGAAATGAAAACTCAGACATAAAATCCCAGGGAAGCCAAGTCAGTCACAGTTCTACAAATTAATAATTGTTACTTAATCCCTGGCGGGTCTCCATTTTCTCCTCTGTATAGTGGGAAGTGAGATCTACCTTGGAGGACATTGCTGAGAATTAAGTGAAGCATTTGTGTGTGTGCTAAGTGGCTTCAGTCATGCCCAGCTCTTTGTGACCCTATGGACTGCAGCCTGCCAGGCTCCTCTGTCCCTGAAATTTTCCAGGCAAGAATACTGGAGTGGTTGCTATTTCCTACTCTAGGGTATCTTCCTGACCTGGGGTTCAAATTCATGTCTGTTACATCCCCTGAACTGGCAGCCAGGTTCTTTGCCTCCTGGAAAGGGAACCTGTAAAGCACCTAAAATTCTATCTGGTTCTTAGATGTGCGTGTAAATATTTTCCCCCCCCGCACAGTCTTATAATTTGTATTTAAAAAGGAAATAGAAAATCCACCATAAATATTCTAGGCATACTAAAATAGGTGTGGTTGATATTCCTAAAATCTTAAGTATTTTACTGGGGATGACCTTTCCAAGTTCAAATTTTAAAAGACCCTCAATCCCAGCTGCTTACAGAATTATAATGAAGTTTAGTCCTCTGAAGATTCACGGATGGATGAAAGTTCAGGTTAGGAGAATGTTAATAGAACCTGACAAGTAGATGATTAACCTGTCAGTGTTCCTTAAAAAGAATAATGCTTATATATTTTGTTGATCAGATACAACTTTTTCTGTGCAAATGATTCGAAATTTGGTTGTAAAGTAGAAATGAATCTGCACACTCCTGTTTTGCTTTTCTACTAAAGTGAAGTTGAATTTAGAAAATATAATGATTTGAATTATTCAATACTACAGATGTCTTCAGATCTTCACAATTGTTAGAACCCAAAGACCTAGATAGAGTAAAAATGAGACTTCAGGCTCCAAAGAAATTACAAAGATAAGCCCCAAGTATGTAATGGACAGATAAAAGGAAAAGAGTAGGATGAACTTGTGATAGCTGGCATGTGGCAAGACAGAACCTGAGAAATGAGTTCCATCAAAATGAAAAATGAAAAGTGTGATACATTTTACAGTTACCTATTTGTGCTTTGAAGATTGGATGAGAAAGCTACCATTGCTTGCTTGTATTAGGATGCAGTAAGTAGAGTTTCATGTATGAATAGGTTCAACTATTCATTTAGCAATGATAATAAGAGGTGTTGCTGACTAGTAGTTAAGAATGTAAGATCTTGAATGAGAAAAAAAAAAGCTGTGTTTAAAAATGCTTTTTCCATTTTTAGAGAATTTAGAACATTTTTAGAGGCTTCTTTCTGGATGTTTGTTATTATGTCATCATGACTATTCCTTTGTTTCTGTTTTCTAATCTATAAATTGAGGATGCCTACCTTATAGGGAACCACTCTCCAATAATTAAAACGAAATGATAAATAAAGCATTTAAAGTGCTTTAAGTCCACTAACACAGTACAAGTTCAATAAGTAATTAAATAATTGTTACTTTTTCTTGAGTTTCTACTCTGTATTAGGTACCATATATAACATTGTATGTGTTATATAGTATTTCCTTCTTTCGTTTGGTAGAAAAGAGTTTTCTTTTGAAGATAAGGAATGCTGAGACTCAGAGACCTTATGTAATTTGTCCAAATTTACCCAAAAGTGATAAATCCTTGAACCTATAACTTTCTGAGCTTCAGGTTTTAGTACTAGCTTTCCTTTTCCTTATGATCTTGCTACTTTTCTATCCTGAATTTCTCATTTTAAAGACTAATCACTTACTTTATCTGCAACCATATTAACATTATTTAAAATTAATTTATCCTGTTCTCTAGAGTTTCTACACGTTTGTCTTCTCCTACAGGCACTTCACTGATTTCCCTAAAGAAAGAAAATGCGTAATAAAATATTTACATTACCATTTCACTGAGGACAGAATCAACAGGTACTTTATTATAGATGCTGGATAAATAGCAAAGTAATAAGCATGGTCTCTATTTTATGTTTTAATTCAAGTTGCGATTTACATTTCATGTACCTTTGACCTTCAGTATTCTAGACTACCTAAATAAGTAAAAAAAGAAAAAAAAGACAATTTAACTAATTGGGCAATTAGCTCCAATTAATTATAAAAAGTATTTTATTCCAATAGGCTTACCAGTTGACACTAGTGATAAAAGTTTGCTTGCCAATGAAGGAGACATAAGAGACCCTGATTCGATCCCTGAGTTGGGAAGAACCCCTGGATAAGGAAATGGCAACCCGCTCGAATATGTTGTCTGGAGAATCCCGTGGACAGAGGAGCCCGGTAGGCCTGCAGTCTATAGGGTCTATAAGAGTTGGACATGACTGAAGCAACTTAGCACTCCTGTGCTTTATTCCAAGATATTCTAATGAAAGAATTCTTTATGTCTTCTCCCATTTAAAATTTCCTCATTTCCCAATAACTGGTATGCAACTATTTTTATATAAGTGAATCTTCTGGAAATGGACAAAGAATCTTTGCATCAAATATTACTTGATTTTGTTCAGGTATAGTAACTCTGTCTTACAGTGAGATTGATTAATTTCTTATGTTGTAGTTTTCTCCAACGTTGAAGTTGACTTATATGAAGTACTTACAATGAAAACAGAGCAGCAGTGTCTTTGACCTACCCCATTCAGTTTCAGATTTGGGGTCTACAACTTGGTCTACAACTTATGTGACCTTGTCTTTTTCTTATTGAGAACTGTCATGATGATTGGACTCCCTTTTGAGGAGAGATAGATGCTTGGATCATCTATACTGGCAAAGAACCACAGTAGAAATTCATGCATCCCTACTATGTATGTATTTGGGTGTAAGTATCTGTGTGTTTGCATTTGTGTGAAAATTTCTTAGTTTCCCATCTACTGATCAATAATCATTTATTTAGCACATGCTCTATAGAAAACATTGCTAAATTCTATTGGACATACAGACAAAAAATATAACATAGTTCTTGCAATATAAACTTATTCTAAGATACTGAAGCTTAAGTAAAAATATATAGAACCTTAAAAATTATTATGATTTTATCTTAAGGCTATGGCAATCTGTCTACAATGTGGGAGACCTGGGTTTGATCTCTGGGTTAGGAAGATCCCCTGGAGAAGCAAAAGCTATCCACTCTAGTACTCTATCCTGGAGAATTACATGGACTGTTTAGTCCATGGAGTTGCAAAGAGTCAGACACCACAGAGTGAGTTTCAATTTCATGGCATTTCAGTTCAGTCGTTAAGTCGGGTCTGACTCTTTGCAACCCCATGAATCGCAGCATGCCAGGCCTCCCTGTCCCTCACCAACTCCCGGAGCTCACCCAAACTCATGTTCATCGAGTCAATAATGCCATCCAGCCATTTCATCCTCGGTCGTCCCCTTCTCCTCCTGCCTCCAATCCCTCCAAGCATCAGAGTCTTTTCCAATGAGTCAACTCTTCGCATGAGGTGGCCAAAGTATTGGCGTTTCAGCTGTATCATCAGTCCTTCCAATGAATAGCCAAGGCTGATCTCATTTAGAATGGACTGGTTGGATCTTCTTGCAGTCAGTGGGACTCTCAGAGTCTTCTCCAACACCACAGTTCAAAAGCATCAATTCTTCGGTGCTCAGCTTTTTTCACAGTCCAACTCTCACATCCATACATGACCACTGGAAAAACTATAGCCTTGACTAGATGGACCTTAGTTGGTAAAGTAATGTCTCTGCTTTTCAATATGCTATCTAGCTTGCTCATAACTTTCCTTCCAAGGAGCAAGCGTCTTTTAATTTCATGGCTGCAATCACCACCTGGAGTGATTTTGGAACCCCCTCCCCCAAAGGAAGTCTGACATAGTTTCCACTGCTTCCCCATCTATTTGCCATGAAGTGATGGGGCCGGATGCCATGATCTTCATCTTCTGAATGTTGAGCTTTAAGCCAACTTTTTCATTCTCTTCTTTCACTTTCATCAAGAGGTTTTTTAGATCCTTTTCACTTTCTGCCATAAGGGTGGTGTCATCTGTGTATCTGAGGTTATTACTATTTCTCCCAGCAATCTTGATTCCAGCTTGTGCTTCTTCCAGCCCAGCATTTCTCTTGATGTACTCTGCATATAAGTTAAATAAGCAGGGTGACAATATATAGCCTTGACATAAACCAGTCTGTTGTTCCATGTACAGTTTTAACTGTTGCTTCTTGACCTGCATATAGGTTTCTCAAGAGGCAGGTCAGGTGGTCTGGTATCCCCATCTCTTTCCAGAATTTTCCACTGCTTATTGTGATCCACACACAAAAGGCCTTGGCATAGTCTATAAAGTAGAAATAGATGTTTTCCTGGAACTCTCTTGCTTTTTCAATGATCCAGCAGATGTTTGCAATTTGATCTCTGGTTCCTCTGCCTTTTCTAAAACCAGCTTGAACATCTGGAAGTTCATGATTCACTTATTGCTAAAGGCTGACTTGGAGAAATTTGAGCATTACTTTACTAGTGTGTGAGATGAGTGCAGTTGTGTGGTAGTTTGAGCATGCTTTGGCATTGCCTTTCTTTGGGACTGGAATGAAAACTGACCTTTTCCAGTACTGTGGCCACTGCTGAGTTTACCAAATTTGTTGGCCTATTGAGTGCAACAGTTTTACAGCATCATCTTTCAGAATTTGAAAGAGCTCAACTGGAATTTCATCACCTCCACTAGCTTTATTCATAGTGATGCTTCCTAAGGCCCATTTCACTTCACATTCCAAGATGTCTAGCTCTAGGTGAGTGATCATATCACTGTGATTATCTGGGTCATGAAGATATTTTTTGTACAGTTCTCCTGTGTATTCTTGCCACCTCCTGTTAATATCTTCTGCTTCTGTTAGGTCCATACCATTTCTGTCCTTTATCTAGCCCATCTTTGCATGAAATATTCCCTTGGTATCTCTAATTTCTTAAAGAGATCTCTAGTCTTCCCCATTGTGTTGTTTTCCTCTATTTCTTTGCATTGATTGCTAAGGAAGGCTTTCTTCTCTCTTTGGTATTCTTTGGAACTCTGCATTCAAATGGGTATATCTTTTCTTTTCTCCTTTCCTTTTTAGCTTCCTTTTTCTCACAGCTATTTGTAAGGCCTCCTCAGACAGCCATTTTGCTTTTTGCATTTCTTTTCCATGGGGATAGTCTTGATCCCTGTCTCCTATACAATGTCAGAAACTTCCATCCATAGTTCATCAGGCACTCTGTCTATCAGATCTAGTCCCTTAAATCTATTTCTCACTTCTACTGTATAATCATAAGGGATTTGACTTAGGTCATACCTGAATGGTCTAGTGGTTTTCTCCACCCTCTTCAATTTCAGTCTGAATTTAAAGATGGTATGTAGATTACTTAAAAAAAAAAAAAAAGCAACTAGGAATAAAATCACCATATGACCTAGCAATTCCACTCCTAGGCATATATGAGGAAACCAAAATTGAAAAAGACATATGTATCCCATTGTTCACTGCAGCACTATTTAAAGTAGCTAGAACATGGAAGCAACCTAGCTGTTCACTGAAAGATGAACGGATAAAGAAGCTGTGGTACATATCCACAATGGAATATTACTCACCCATAAAAAGGAACACAATTGAGTCAGTTCTAATGAGGTGGATGAACCTAGGGCAGAGTGAAGTAAGTCGGAAACAGAACGGCAAATATCGTATACTAATGCATATATGGTTTTTCCAGTGGTCATGTATGGATGGGAGAGTTAGACTGTGAAGAAGGCTGAGTGCCAAAGAATTGATGCTTTTGAACTGTGGTGTTGGAGAAGCCTCTTGGAGTCCCTTGGGCTGCAAGGAGATCCAACCAATCCATTCTGAAAGAGATCAGCCCTGGGATTTCTTTGGAAGGAATGATGCTAAAGCTGAAACTCCAGTACTGTGGCCACCTCATGAGAAGAGTTGACTCATTGGAAAAGAGTCTGATGCTGGGAAGGATTGGAGGCAAGAGGAGAAGGGGACGACAGAGGATGAGATGGCTGGATGGCATCACTGACTCAATGGATGTGAGTCTGAGTGAACTCCTGGAGTTGGTGATGGACATGGAGGCCTGGCATGCTGCGATTCATGGGGTCGCAAAGTGTCTGACATGACTGAGCAAGTGAACTGAACTGAACTGAATGCATATGTATGGAATCTAGAGAAATGGTACTGATTTTTTTTTTTTTTTGCAGGACAGCAATGGAGAAATAGACATAGAGAATATAAGTATGGATATAGGGGAGGAGAGGGTGAGATGTATGGAGAGAGTAGCATGGAAACTTCCATTACCATTTGTAAAATAGATAGTCAATGGGAATTTGCTGTATGTCTCAGGGAACTCAAACAGGGGCTCTATATCAACCTAGAGGAATGGTATGGGGGAGGGAGATGTGAGGGAGATTAAAAAGGGAAGAGGTATAAGTATACCTATGGCTGATTCATGTTGAGGTTTGACAGAGAACAACAAAATTCTTAAAGCAAGTATCCTTCAATTAAAAAAATAAGTTAACTAAAAAATGTTAAAAACAATTAGATGTTTGGGCTTCTTTTCACTGAGCATGTGATCATTGTTTTCTGTATTGTTGATATAGGATATTATTTACATGATTATTTTTTACCTTTGAAGGTGGAAAAAGATTTAATCACCTTATGTGTAAGACAGGTAACCACTGTTCCTTCAAAAGTTAGGTGCTTAATTGTAATGCATGATAGATTCTCATTTATTATTTCTCAAGAGTCTATGTGAGTAGTATGGTATACAGTATTTTCTAAATAATGTCTTAATTCTAAGGGATTTTTAAAAAGTTTTTATTTTGAAAAATACATTATTAATAAAGCTAAAATGAATTACTTAACTTAAAACATAAAAGAAACAAAAAATTTTCAGCTTTTAAAGTAAATATAGAAGGAAAAATCATGAGGTATTTTAAAACCAATACAGTAATATGAGAAGCAGAATGTGGTAAGATTTGTATTATAATTCTAGGAAAGTTTTATTCACTCAGCTGTGTCTGACTCTTTGCTACCCCATGGATTGTTGTCCACGGATTTTTGTCCACTAGGCTCCTCTGTCCATGGAATTCTTCAGGCTGGAATATTGACCTGGATTGCCATTCTCTTCTCCAAGGGATCTTCCTGACCCAATGATTGAGCTCAGGTCTCCCACACTGCAGGCAGATTCTTCTCCCTCTGAGTCACCAGAGAAGCCCCAGTTCTAGAGAAACCCCAAATTCTAGGAAGTAAGGTTAAATATCAAATTTAGAATATTTACTTTCAGGAGAAAAAAATTATTATTCTAAAAAAAACACACACATGCAGTGTTGGTGATCTAGCATCTAAAATATGTGTGAGCTCTAGCAAGATTTAGATAAATGTTAGGATCATTTAGACATCAAATGCAAATATGATCTGAGAAAATTTATTGAAAATAATTTTAAAAATAAACTTACTTATTTTAATTGGAGGTTAATTACTTTACAATATTGCATTGGTTTTGCCACACATCAACAGGAATCCACCACAGGTAAACATGTGTTCGCCATCTTGAACCCCCCCTCCCTTCCAATTATTTATTTTAATTGGAGGTTCATTACTTTTCAATAATATTAAGCAACATCACACTGCGAGAAGCCCTCATCATAGTACTTATTCAGTATTTAGAACTCAAACCCAGATTTTGAACCCTCTTGTGCTGTTGATGGAATGTAAACTGATGCAGCCACTGTGGAAGATAGCATGGAGATTTCTTTAAACATTAGGAATAAAACCAACATATGACCCAGCAGTCCCACTACCAGTTATGTACCCTGAGGAAACCAAAGTTGAAAGAAACACCTGTGCCCCAGTGCTCACTGCAGCACTGCTTCCAATAGCTAGGGCATGGAAGCAACCTAGATGCCCCCGACGGGGAGTGGACAGAGGAGCAGCAGCACGTATACACAGTGGAGCATCACTCGGCCATAAAGGGAGTGCATTTGAGTCAGTTCTGATGAAGTCGATGAGCTTAGAAGCTCTTATACAGGGTGAAGCAAGTCAGAGAAAATTAAATATCATATACTAATGCATATGTATGGAACCTAGAAAGATGGTCCTGATGAAATTATTCGCAGGGCAGCAATGGCAACCTAGACATAGAGAACAGACTGATGAACATGTCGAGGAAAGGAAGGAGAGGATGGGATGTATGGAGAGAGTAGCATGGAAACTTACATTACCATATGGAAAACAGATGGTGAGTGGGAATGTGCTGTGTGACTAAGGGAACTCAAACAGGGGCTCTGTACAAACCTAGATGAGGATGGGCGGGAGACGGAAGGGAGGCTCAGGACGGAGGGGATGTATGCATACCTTCAACTGATTCATGCTGATGTTTGACAGAAACCAACAAAATTCTGCATAGCAATTATCTTTCAGTTAAAAAAAATAAAATAAATTGAACCTAAATTTCTAGTAATCCATATAATACATGGGGTAACTCCCAGGGATTCCAAACAATGGCAGCAGCATAAACCCATGTCTTCCAATATTCTTCAAAAATAAAACATAATGTGAAGAAGACTCCATAGGACTACCAATGTATGTGTGTTAGCTGCTCAATCATGTCTGACTGTGTGACCTCAACCTGCCACGTTCTTATGTCCATGGACTCCTCAAGGCAAGAATACTAGAGTGGGCAGCCTTTCCCTTCTCCAGGGGATCTTCCCAACCTCGGGATCAAACTCACGTCTCCCACGTTGCCTGCAGAGTCTTCACCATCTAAGCTACTAGAGAATCCCTAAAACTGAAAAGTAACTGGTAAATAAAAGATGCCCAAACTTTAAATTGCTTCCACATTAAAATACAAAATACAAAATCCCAACAGGCAATCTTTCACACTGCTATCACAGCCTTTGTTGTGAACAAGAGTAATTCAAGAAAAACTTCATGTAAAAGACAAAAGGGAACCAGCATCATAGCTCAGATTGCTTTATTACTTCTCCATAAAGGGTACCTCTATGTGTGAAAATACCAAAAGAGAGAAAAAAAAAGTTTTAATAGAGCAAATGTATGGATACCAAGGGGGAAAGAGAGAAGTGGGATGAACTGGGAGATTGGGATTGACATACAGCATCGATACGTGTATAAAACAGATAACTAATGAGAACCTACTGTATCGCATGGGGAACTCTACTCAGTGTTCTGGGGGACCTATGTGGGAAGGAAATCCAAAAAGGGGGCTATATGTATGCATAGGGCTTCCCTGGTGGCTCAGCTGGTGAAGAGTCTGCCTGCAGTGCTGGGGACCTGGGTTCGATCCCTGGGTTGGGAAGATCCCCTGGAGAAGGGAAAGGCTACCCACTCCAGTAATCTGGTCTGGAGAATTCCATGGATAGTCCATGGGATCGCAAAGAGTTAGACATGACTGAGCAACTTTATTTACTTATTTAGGTATACATATAACAGATTTACTTTGCTGTAGAGTAGAAACTAACACAGGATTATAAAGCAACTATACTTCAATAAAACCTTTTAAATAAATAATAAGTAAAAGAGATTTGCTGCTAAGTTGCTTCAGTCATGTCCGACTCTGTACAACCCCATGGATGGCAGCCCACCAGGCTCCCCCGTCCCTGGGATTCTCCAGGCAAGAACACTGGAGTGGGTTGCCGTTTCCTTCTCCAATGCATGAAAGTGAAAAGTGAAAGTGAAGTTGCTCAGTCGTGTCCGACTCTTAGTGACCCCATGGACTGCAGCCTACCAGGCTCCTCTGTCCATGGGATTTTCCCAGGCAAGAGTCCTGGAGTGGGTTGCCATTGCCCTCTCAAAATAGACAAAAACATTTATTCCTTAAATACATTAGTGGATCATCTAAGAAGAGTATTTAAGAGCTGAAGCTGTGGCTCAGATCATGAGCTCCTTATTCCAAAATTCAGGCTTAAATTGAAGAAACTAGAGAAAACCACGAGGCCATCCAGGTATGACCTAAGTCAAATCTCCTGTGATTATACAATGGAGGTGACGAATATATTCAAGGGACTATACCTGGTAGACAGAGTGCCTGAAGAACTAAGGACAGAGGGTGGTAACATTGTACATGAGGCAGTGACTATAATAGACATCTATTTAAAACCAAAACAAACAAACAAAAAAAGACCTTGGCTAGAGATCACAGATTAGGGTATAGCTGACCCAGTATGCCTGGCTCATTGAATACCTTCATCAATGTCAGACTAGTCTGCCGGCTTCCATCTTTTCCAAGTCAAGTCTGCAGCCTGAGCACAGAGGCAGCCCTGGCCACCTCCATTCATTTCCCATTGGTAATGCTATAGTTTCTAATACCCCAGGCATGATGTCTTTCAGCTCCTCTCTAGTTTCACACAGCTCTTTCCTACAGCAGACTCTTTGGTTTTCAACAATATTTGGCCCATGTGGAGGTTGATGGGGAAGGTATAGGGAAAGTATGGAGTAGCTACAGGCTAAAAGTGTACAGACCTGAATCATTCTTAACTGCACTTCAGTCATCTGTCTGGAATAAATGGCTCTCAATTTGTTATTTGTTTCTGGGCCTTTTGTTGTTTTTGTTGTTGTTAATAATTGCATTTAGTTTATCATTGATTTGTGAAGGAAGATTATTTTGCACCTTTCTGTCTCTGCCATTCTGTAATCCTTTTATAAAAATCACTGCTATCTTTTTCCAGATTGTTTGTTGAGATAGTCACAGTGAGTCTCCCTGGCTGCCACTTTCAGTCAGCATTGATAATAATGGGAAACTTGAGATGGCCTTAATTAGGGGAAATCCAACCATCAAATTATTTATAGTAAAGGCTTTACATGTGCAGTTCTAATGACATCCTATTCATCTGCAGGTGCTTGTTTTTTTAGTTCCAGTTCACCTCCAAACAATGCATGTGGCACAGGCCATTCAATCTTTGTCTCCAAATCTCAGTTTCCTCATATAGGTTAGAGGTATTTACCTAGGTTTAAAAAAAAAAAAAAAAAACTTCTTTCATCTCAGAAATTATATGGTCCTGTGAGAAAAATAGCTAGGATGTCAGTTTCACAAGTAATATCTGGTAAGACTAAAGTCAATGTAGTTGATGAGGAAAGAGTCCCTCACTGTTCCCTCATCAACGGAGACAGAAAAATGAGGTTGAATGCCTATTATAATATGTGAATATTATTACTGTAATCAGTGTTTAATTTGAGATGTATGTTGTTATACTTAACTATCCTTAGATGTCAATCAAGAGAGAGGTTGTACTTGCCAAAAACCTTTTTACTGAAAACATTTTAAAAGATGTGGGAGACTGTGTAGAAAGATACTGGGATTATATGTTAGATGTAATGATATTAGAGAAGGAAATGGCAACCCACTCCAGTGTTCTTGCCTGGAGAATCCCTGGGACAGGGGGCCTGATGGGCTGCCGTCTATGGGGTCGCAGAGTCGGACACGACTGAAGTGACTTAGCAGTAATGGTATTGAATTGTCAGGACAGAGGCTAATGTAACTTTTGGAAGTTGAAACTCAGTATTCCCCAGGCTGGATCCTGTAAGGCTTGAACATCACTAAGTTGGACAATTTTGCTTCAAATATTATATTCCTTAAGTGAATATAATCTTAATTAATTAAATGTTAAATTATATGATGGCTAAAAGGTCAAATGCTTGCTCCACTTTAAGACATGTAGAACAAACAAATTGAATGATTTATTATAAAGAAAACTAAATTCATTTTTTCATTTGAGGAGACTACAAAAGATTATCTTTGGTACTGGTAGGCATTCTTAAATACTGGAACTTGACAGAGAATTTGCCCTAGCATTGGTCTCTGGACTGTGACACTGTGATACATGAACAGAACTTTTATTCTAGAAAAAGGACACGTTAGACATAAATTGAAATATATTGTTATATAATAAACACTTCAATATAGTCATTAAAAAAATAGATGCCCAAGACTGGAAAGGAGTCACAGTTTCCTAAATCAGACTCCAGAAGGGGTTATAATGAGGAATAAATAATATTTACATATATTTATATTCTACATTAATTCTCTAAGCAGTGCTTTCCACAATAAAGAATAATAATATTACTATCTAAAAGTTACATAAACATAAAATGCCCAATTCAATAGATAGAATGAAGAGATCATCTTGACAATCATTTTCAGTCAACCATCAGCAGTTACTTGGGTTGCTAACACATATTTATCATTGGACAAATTTCTACATATCATTGATAAGTAAATTTTACAAGAGTTAAGCTACTCATACTTTAGTTAAAATCAAGTTATGGTTGTTCAGTTTCTGTTTTCTATCTCCTGATTTTAAAATACATGTCAATTATCTGAGGATTTTTCCAGATGCAGTTCTAATTGGTTTGTGTGTGATAGTCACTCAGTCATGTCCACCTCTTCATGACCCCATGGACTGTAGCCTGCCAGGCTCTTCTGTCCATGGGATTCTCCAGGCAAGAATACTGAAGTGGGTTGCCATTCCTTTCTCTAGGGGATCTTCCCAACCCAAGGATCGAAGCAGGTCTCCTGCATTGAAAGCAGATTTTTTTTTTTAAATGTCCAAGGCTAATTTTAATTTAGTAAATCTGAGGTAAGGTCTGAGGCTGAGCATTTCCCACAAACGTCCAGATGATACCAATCCTGTTGGTTCAAGAACTAGACTAAGAGTCACAAGAGCTAAAGAAAATTTTCAGTGTTTTTACATTAAATTTCTCAGGTGGTCACTTTTAGATTACAAGATTTAATGATCATATTTATGTGGAAATTTAGGGTTACTCTAATATTTTTAATGAATAAATGTTATAGTGAGATTAGAGAGGAAAAATTAGTAATATTCTTCTGTATACATTAATTTTGTATTGCTTAATGTTTATTTTTTTGGTGGTCTTTCCAAGTGTGAAAATGCATTTTACTCAGTTATTCTATCACATCATATTATTTTTTATTTCACAAAAATTATCTCATTGTTTTATAACTGAGCATTGTTTCAAGAGGTAGAATTTCCACCAAATTCTAAGAGTTCTCTTTACAAAAATAGGGATGAGGAAACTGACTTAGATCTAGAAAAGTTGGAAAGCACATTAAATAAGCCAGAACCAAAAAAATTATTTTTGTGCACAAAATAAATCCATCTGGACATTAAGAATAGATCATTAGGACAATGTAAATGATACAGTATTTTTTTCTGATTTGAAATTAAAAACATTAAAGAACTTTAAAGTGTTGGCCATGTATCCCCTTTAATGTTTGTCATTAGTTTCTTATGTTAAGACTGTGTTTCTGTTGAGCAATACTTTGTCATTGCTTGGACTGGTTTTTTTTTTTTTTTTTTAATTCTCTTCTTTCAGCAACATTTAGAAAATCATCTGAATCTAATCAGTATTGGCTGTCACCTTTATCTCCCACCTCTTTTCTTCTCTTCTTGCTGGCTTGGGCACTTGACTGTTATTCCAGATCTTAAATATCACCAGGCTATTCATAAAAATATTCTCCTCTTAGACTTCATCTTGGTATGAAATATTAGAATAGCAGAGACATTGAAAAAAAATGGTAAGATGAAAATCAAAACTTCATTAGAATTAGTTTTTCCCTGGAGATTGGTAATCACTTCAAAATTTGTAATCATTGCAAACGACTAAAAATGTTACTCTTAAACAAGTTGATTATAAGCAACAGGAAGTCATGGGATGACTTCTCTAATCAATGAGCTCACCTTACCTCCCAACCAACCATAAGGCAAAGGAGCTGTGGGTACAGTAACCCTTTCCTGGCTGATTAAAGGTTGATTTTATACGTAAGTCTCTCTGGAAAATCTCAGTAAGAGAAGTAGGTGGAAGACTCCCAAATGCAAAATATCACAATGTGGAGTGGAGTGAGGGTTACTGAGAGAAACAAATCTTCTTTGGTTAAAAGAAGACAGTTGTTTGAAAACAAATTTTTACAGTATATATTACTCAAATTACTTATGTTAAGTTTTTGACAGTTTTATCTCAGATGCATGCAATAAATTTTTCTGTGCTTCAATATGCAAGATGCAAGATACTTGAGAATAATGTTAAGCCAAAGGATAGTACAGCCAGGTCAGAAGGGAAGAAAACCTTATTTGGCTGTGGACATTTGTTCTCCCAGGCAAAGGGACGTTTTTGTTTGTTTGTTCTGGTTGTAGAGATTTAACAAGACACTGATGGTTGCAATTGTGTGAAAAATCGTCTTGGTTTCATAAAATCCTAACACATACTATTGACATTGACATTGACATTGAAGTCGCCCAGTCGAGTCCGACTCTTTGCAACCTTTGTAGCTACCAGGCTCCTCTGTCCATGGAATTTTACAGGCAAGAATACTGAAGTGGGTTGCCATTTCCTTCTCCAGGAGATTTTCCCAACCCAGGGATTGAACTCGGGTCTCTCGCATTGTAGGCTGATGCTTTACCTTCTGAGCCACCAAGGAAGTCATAAAAAGAGAGAAATTATTCTGTCAATTATCAAAAAAACCATGATATTATTATAATCTTTAAATGGAAAGAGAAGATCAAAAGGTGAGATCTTGGAGTGAGCAACCTGTGTTACTGTTTATGCAATAAATGACAAGGGGTTACAAGAAAATGTAACTAGTATTTTAGGGAAATCAATGTGTTTTCTTCCTCTAAGCCAAAAGTACACAGGGAGGTTAGGCCTATTCGACAGAATTAGGAGGTCATCAACTAGCTTGAGTTTGTCTATAGGATCATTCATGTGACATTAAGTAGTAAAGCAGGTGAAATGTGTGAAGGCTTTATTCACATATGGAAATATTTATATGAATATGAATATTATTCACCTCCATGCTGCTCATTGTTTAAATGAGACTCAGCAGAATTCTGAAATGGTCCACAAATTTCCCACCTTTGTGGAGGCTCTGTATAATGTCTTCCACTTAAGTGTGGACAGGGCTGTGAATAGGATGGACTATATGCATATAATTAGACTGTTTGATGTCAAAGTGAAGAGATGTTACAAGTTTATTGTCCTAATTCAATTGATTTTATGTTATTCAAAACTAAGATTATCAGGTGGGCCAGATCTGATGAGTTGATCCCTTCAAAAATATTGGCTCTTCCTGAAGTCAGAGCCATTTAAAGAATGAGAAAAATTCTCTGGCTGGCTTTGAAATAATGCAAAGTAGCTAAGTTGTGAAAGGGCCTATAGAGGAAGTCGTTTGGCAGGTTATCCCCCTCCCCGCCCCCCCGCCCCCACTGTCCCTTTATAGAAGTTGTTTTAATCTTTTCTTCCATGCCATTAATTTAATTTTTCATTGTATCTATTTCATTCTTTGTTTTTCTTTTTCCAGCGTATTTTTAGAATATTGTACACCCAGTACATTTCTTTATTTTGGCTTACTAAATGTCATTTTTTTCATAAAAAAACATTCTGTACAAATATTTTAATGAATTCAAATTATCACCAAATCCTAATCAAAATCTACTATCTCAGGGAGATTATCTCTTTTGCAGAATTAGTTTCTACTCCTTTGGTTTGTCTACATCAGACAAAGTTTGAAGAGTTGCCAGCTTATTTATTTTTCATCTTGTTCTTAATGTGGGCTGCTGAGTTCAGATTAACTATATGTTCTGAAATAATTTGGGCAAGTGTTTTTGATGCCTCACGTAGCTGATCTGGCTGAAACAATAGATATGGTTCCAGCTTTTCCAAGTTTGTGAGATAATATCACTTTACTCACTCTCCTTTTTTGTATTAGATTGTTGCTGATGAAATGATCACTCTTTAAGTATTTAAATTTTTTCTCTACCTAATTATAGATTGAAGAAGGAACTACTAAAGAGTGATTCAACTTTTTTTTTTTTTAATCTTTTCCCAGCATCTACAAGATCAAAGAATTAAAGGACAGTTGTCAGGATAATATTTTCCAATATAAAACCCCAAGAAGAGAAAGAACAAGAAGATAACGTCTTATGTGTGAAGGTAAGTTAACTAAGCTTGAAAGAAACACATAAGGCCACGGTCTTTTTAAAGAACTTAGTAAGAATTTACACAATGTATTTGGATGTATTCTTCAACTTTAAAAAATAATATAAAATGCAAGCTAAGTGGATTTCAGTTGTGATGATGAATACAGATGGCTTATATTTCTGCTCATGAATGCAGAAGTGTGAATAAATAAGAAAAACATGTTTGTTTAACTACATGGGGAAGATTCAAACACACATTACAGATAAGAGTGTGTATATCTTAATGATCCTAATAAACTATGTAAGCAGTATTTTAAGGATATGGGCTTAATTATTTAAAAAATAACATTCATGAACTATATAAATTGAGATCCAATTAACTTGCTGAAGCTATCTTTTTAAATGCCAATTAAGTGTATTAACATTTTTTACAATTTCATATATTAATATGAATTTAACTGTATGTTTATTGCCATTATAATGTTAATTGCATAGGTATGCAATTCATCTTTGGCATAATTATTAAGGCTTACTCTCTGTTCCTCAAAAAAAAAAAAATTTATAGCTTTATAAAGTCTGCAGATAAGTCCCCAAAGCATCACTAATTTCCTGGCATTGTACAGGTCTTTGTTTTGAAGTGAAATGATTTCCCATGGTTTGTACTAGCTAGCTAGTGATTCAAATTCTTTATTGGAAGTAAAATATGAAGCAGCTACACAATGTGCCTGAAAGACACTAGTAGGTCTTTCAATCTTTTCTGTTATAGTTTTGGTTAATGTGTGTCTCATTATAGAAAGGTTTATTGACATCTAAGAGTATTTTAATAAAATTTTAATAAGTATTTTAATAAAATTTCTTATTTAATAAGAAAACAGACCATGAACTCCTTATTACCAAATTCAGACTTAAATTGAAGAAAGTAGGGAAGACCACTAGACCATTCAGGTATGACCTTAATCAAATCCCTTAAATTACACAGTGCAAGTGAGAAATAGATTCAAGGGATTAGATATAAGAGACAGAGTGTCTGAAAAACTACGGACGGAGATTTGTGACATTGTACAGGGAGGCAGGGATCAAGACCATCCCCAAGAAAAAGAAATGCAGAAAGGCAAAATGTTTGTCTGAGGAGACCTTACAAATAGCTGTGAAAAGAAGAAAAGTGAAAGGCAAAGGAGAAAATAAAGATATACACTTTTGAATGCAGAGTTCCAAAGAATAGCAAGGAGAGATAAGAAAGGCTTCCTCAGCGATCAATGCAAAGAAATAGAGGAACGATAGAACGGGAAAGATTAGAGATCTCTTCAAGAAAATTAGAGACACCAGAGGAACAGTTCATGAGAAAATTGGCAAAATAAAGGAAAGAAATGGTATGGCCCTAACAGAAGCAGAAGATATTAAGAAGAGGTGGCAAGAATACATGGAAGAAATATACAAAAAGATCTTCACACTCCAGATAATCACGATGGTGTGATCACTCACCTAGAGCCAGACATCCTTGAATGTGAAGTCAAGTGGGCCTTAGGAAGCATCACTACAAACAAAGCTAGTGGAGGTGATGCAATTTCAGTTGAGCTATTTCAAATCCTAAAAGATGATGCTGTGAAAGTGCTGCACTTAATATGCCTGCAAATTTGGAAAACTCAGCAGTGGCCACAGGACTGGAAAAGGTCAGTTTTCATTCCAGTGCCAGAGAAAGGCAATGCCAAAGAATGCTCAAACTGCCATGTGATTGCACTCGTCTCACACACTAGCAAAGTAATGCTCAAAATTCTCCAAGCCAGGCTTCAACAGTAGGTGAGCCATGAACTTCCAGATGTTCAAGCTAGATTTAGAAAAGGCAGAGGAACCAGAGATCGAATTGCCAGCATCCATTGGATTATTGAAAAAACAAGAGAGTTCCAGAAAAACATCTATTTCTGCTTTATTGACTATGCTAAAGCCTTTGACTGTGTGTCACAACAAACTGTGGAAAATTCTTCAAGAGATGGGAATACCAGACCACCTGACCTGCCTCTTGAAAAATCTGTATGCAGGTCAGGAAGCAACAGTTAGAACTGGACATGGAACAACAGACTGGTTCCAAATCTGGAAAGGAGTACATCAAGGCCGTATATTGTCACCCTGCTTATTTAACTTATACGCAGAGTACATCATGAGAAACGCTGGGCTAGATGAAGCACAAGCTGGAATCAAGATTGCTGGGAGAAATATCAATAACCTCAGATAGACAGATGACATCGTCCTTGTGGCAGAAAGCAAAGAAGAACTGAAGAGCCTCTTGATGAAAGCAAAAGAGGAGAGTGAAAATATGGACTTACAAGTCAACATTCAGAAAACTAAGGTCATGACATCTGACTCAGTGCACATGAGTTTTGGTACACTCCAGGATTTGAAGATGGACAGGGAAGCCTGATGTGCTGCTGTTAACGGGGGTCGCAAAAAGTCGGACACGGCTGAGTGACTGAACTGAACTGAAGAAGGAACCTATTAGAACACAAATATTTTAGATCTTTTTGGTGAGATATGTTTTATTTTGCCTCAACAATCCTCTGAATATCTAGCAAAGGCTCTTACCAAGTTTGAAGTAGTTAAAAAGATGGGCTTTCAGTCAGATAATTTGGGACTCAGTATCTCTCCCAGTTTCTATTTCTTTGTCATAGAAATTGATGGCATTCATGGCATTTATGGTATTTACTCATTAGTAAATGTGACTGCAGCCGTGAAATTAACAGACGCTTACTCCTTGGAAGGAAAGTTATGACCAACCTAGACAGCATATTCAAAAGCAGAGACATTACTTTGCCAACAAAGTCTTGTCTAGTCAAGGCTATGGTTTTTCCGGTAGTCATGTATGGATGTGAGAGCTGGACTGTGAAGAAGGCTGAGCGCCAAAGAATCGATGTTTTTGAACTGTGATGTTGGAGAAGACTCTTGAGAGTCCCTTGGACTGCAAGGAGATCCAACCAGTCCATTCTGAAGGAGATCAGCCCTGGGACTTCTTTGGAAGGACTGATGCTAAAGCTGAAACTCCAATACTTTGGCCACCTCATGCGAAGAGTTGACTCACTGGAAAAGACTCTGATGCTGGGAGGGATTGGGGGCAGGAGGAGAAGGGGACGACCGAGGATGAGATGGCTGGATGGCATCACTGACTTGATGGATGTGAGTTTGAGTGAACTCCGGGAGTTGGTGATAGACAGAGAGTCCTGGCGTGCTGCAATTCACGGAGTCGCAAAGAGTCGGACACGACTGAGCAGAACTGAACTGAAAATGTTAATGATAACAACTCCTACATTTGTTTATGTGAATATAAAATATACCTAAATGTGTACATATATGAAGACATAATATTATTAATGTTTTACATGGACATCTATACTCATCAAAAACTAGCTTTTATTCTTATCATTTCTATATTTTTGAAACAAGTTATTATATTTGTATATAACCTACTGCCAGGTAACTTTATTTATATATGATTTATGTATGAGATGGATCTCAGGGCATCTATAAGTCTTGAAAGAGAGAAGTATAAAAAATATATTCACATGAAAGACAATTTGGATATTCAAGTCTGGTTAGGCACAAAGTTATTGCCTTGTTTCACTTATGTTATTAAGATAAAATTTAAATGTTTAATGGTTAACTCTATGTTTACACAAGGAGAACCTCTTTGACATATATTTACATATGGGTCAATGATCAGTACACTGATGTATCTACATATGAATTTGAGAGCCTGGATGCAAAAAAATCAATTCTTATTCCATGCTAACAGGCGACTGCTGCGTGGAGGCAGGCAATGATTTTGGCTTGGTATATTTTGCTTTTTTCCAGAATTTCCACATTGTTCTTTCAGGAAAAGTGGCCTGTTGGTCACTGAATTGTTGTGTAATATTCAGATATAAGTACGTTTCATGGGGGAAGAAATTGCCTTTTCCAAATACTATTCCCATGAACTCCACCCATCACCCCGTCCCTGGAGTTTCTCAGCCCTCATATTTCCTGTATGTGGGAAGACGGGTAAGTGGAAGCCAGACTCCCTCCGTTTTCTCCTTCTCTTGCCTAAGCAGTGATGGTCACTTCCCGCTTGACAGTGTCACTTGCTTTTTTGTTAATCTGTGCCTGTTTAAGTTGCCTTAAACATCGCCTATGAAGCCATCATTGTCAGGCGCAATAACACACGTCTTGGAGGCAAAGACACCGTACTGAAACGGAAGGAAGCCTGAAACCCTTGTCCGTGTGCTCCCATTAGAAATGCCTCCCCTAGTTCGTCATTATTTATGGCACCATTAATGATGGAATTCACACGGAAATAAATGTCTTTTTTTTTTTTTTGGATGATTATTCATGAGGCCCATGTGCCTATGAATACCTCAGGCAGAGTGTTCTGTATGGTGGTTTGAGACTGAGGCTCACTGGGAACTGATGAAGAAGTCTGGGAAAGGGTTTCACTATAGCTTCACAACTGTTCCATGGAGCTCTGGGGCTGACTGATAAGGATGAACAATTGTGACCGCCGGAGGAAATTTATGGAAACTGGTTGAACAATTCCAGTGTTGCTCTGGAATATCAAAATTGCAATTTGTACAGGTAGTGAACCTTTAGTCAAATAAGCGACGAAAATAAAGTGGTTGCCACTTGTCAGAAAGCCAGCATCTGGATTAAAAGTTCTTGACGCAGCCTTAGCCTAAACGGCAGGCAGGTCACAAGCTCTCGCTTGAATTGAAAGTTGCTAGGTTTTCTTTTCTAGAATTTGATAGCCTACTGTCATATTTTATTTCTCTACAGAGTTCTTCATTTGTATAGAAGTTTCAAGGATCTGTCACCATTTCATAACTGCAAAAGACACCCATGAAAAGAAAAGTCCTAATGATAGCTTTCATCTGTTGACTACACTTCAGGCATTTTACATACTCTGGTTCACCAAAATGCTAGCCTTTTTTTTTTTTTTAATAATGATTTGACATGTGAGAAAACTAATGCACGAGAGACTAATCCCTGGGTAAGCTATTATCCAAACAATCCAAACAGACTGATCTGTCCCCAGAGTTTGTGTGCTCCTATTCCTTGAGCTACACCATTCTGCTTGTGAGAAAACTGAGTAACCTATGAGTTCATCATCACAGATCTCAATCCTAATCACATACACCCACAAGTCCCCATAAATCTATATAGGTTTAGTTGCTCAAAACTGTGTCCTCCTGTGTTGTCAGGAGTATTTTATTTTTTTATTTTTATTTTTTTATAATCTGTGTGTCCTCTCTCTGATCTTGAAGAATTCTGCCTTGTCACTTAATTCTAGTGGAATTAATGTGGAATCCTGGGGTAATTTAAGCTAATCCTCTGCACCGACAGTGCACACATGGTATGGCATGGTGAGGCAAGCATTCCCTGCCTCAAGCACTTTGTTTCTCTATCCCTGTGTTTGAAAATGTTTCATGAGTTGAAACTTCCATACATTCTGTACACTATTTTACATGTTTTCTTCTGCACTTTGTCCTCATGGAGAGCACAGTAGTAGCAGTACTGTTTGTCACTCAGTCGTGTCCAACTCTTTGGACACCATGGACTTTAGCTGGCCAGGCTCCTCTGTTCATGGAATGTTCCAGGCAAGAATACTGGATTGGGTAGCCATTCCCTTCTCCAGGCAATCTTCCCAACCCAGGGATTGAACCCAAATCTCCTGCACTGCAAACAGACTCTTTACAATCTGAGTCAGCAAGGATAGATATGTATGAATAACTGACCTTCTAAACTCTTGATATATTGAGGAAACAATATAACAATGCTGATTGTGCCAGCAAGAAGTGTGAATTTAGATAAATATTATACTTGAATCTGCTTTCTTCGTTCAAATATCCCTGAAAGCATTGTAGATCTGTACATATACATATACGGTGTTCGCTTGGAGTTTCAAACACATGTTCAAGATTCAAAAACTTCAGGATTTATTCAAATTTTCAACATGGTCTCTAGTTATTATTTTGGAGACTTTTGTACAGCATTTCCATTTGTAAACCCCTTAAAGATTTTTCTTAAACATAAATTTTCATTAAATAGCATTTAGTAGCATGTTCCAGATTTCCCAATAATGCAAGCTGAGTTTATATAATAGAGGCCAGTATCTAAGGTTTCTTGTATTGCTTTGGTCTACCTACACTCCTGAGTATCTTTTAAAAGTCATAAAAAATAATTTTATTTATATCTGTCCTATCAAAACATCTATTTACTGCAAGAAACCATTGCTGATCTTATGGAATGGCTTACTTGATTTAAGACCACAATCTTTATTTTCTAAAAGTTATTTCCCGTCCCCACTGAATGATCCAATCACTCCTGTCCTTCTTAGTTTGCATTATGGCATATCCTGGAATCCAGTCTTCTTGTATTTACAGATGTATAATATAGAGGCAACAGATTAAGTCCAAGAGATTAATGTGTCATGAGAGTGGATGTAACTGGCAAAATATCCTCACCCAATTTTCCTGTAGATGAAGAAGTTTTACAGTTTTAATCAGAGTCTTGTATACTAAAATTGTGTACTAAAGTGGTCTTTTGTGCAGATATTTAGGTATATTACAAATAGTCACAACATTTAATAGTTAAAATTTTAGTCACAATATTTAATAATGAAAATTAGAAATCTCTCAGAAGAGAGTATAGGAGAATATATTTATGCCATGGCATGAGGAAATATTTCTTAAAGAGAGCACTATTCAGAAAAAGAAATGTTTATTAATCTCAATGTCATTGGTATTCAGAATTTGATTTCATCATGGAAAGACATCAGGAAAATAAAGGAAACACGGAACAGGGAAAAGTGATTGCAACACATACATCAGACAAAGGACTATATGTACAATACATAAAGAAGCCCAGCAAAGGAAGAAAAAAAGGACAAAAACTTTAGAGGAAAAAGGTAAAAACAACAACAATGTGAAAGGCAGTTCACAGAAGAATATATCTGAATGATCAGTTGTTGTTAGGTCACTCAGACTTGTCTGACTCTGCAACCCTATGGACTGAGGCAACTCAGGCTTCCTGTCCTTCACTGTCTCCCGGAGTTTGTTCAAACTCATGTCCACTGACGTGAGTGGTGGTGTGCCACACAGCACTCTCATCCTCTGTCCTCCTTTTCTTCTCATGCTTTCAGTAATTTCCAGCATTAGGGTCTTTTCTAATGAGTCAGCTCTTTGCACCATGGGGACAAAATATTGGAGTTTCAGCTTCAGTAAAAGTCCTTCAGGAGATATTCAGAGTTAATTTCCTTTAGGATTGACTGGTTTAATCTCCTTGCTGTTCATGGGACTCTCAAGAGTCTTCTCCAACACCACAGTCCAAAAGCACCGATTCTTTGGCTATCAGCATTCTCAATGGTCCAGCTCTCACATCCATACTGACTACTGAAAAAAGCATAGCTTTGATTATGCAGATTTTTATCAGCAAACTGACATCTCTGCTTTTTAATATGCTATCTACTTTTGTCATAGTTTTTTTTCTAAGGAGCAAGTTTCTTAATTTCATGACTGTAGTCACTGTCCACAGTGATTTTGGAGCCAAAGGAAATAAAATCTGTCACTGTTTCTATTCTTTCCCATCTATTTGCAGTGGGGTAATGGAACCAATTGCTTTGATCTTCGGAGAAGGCAATGGCACCCCACTCCAGCACTCTTGCCTGGAAAATCTCATGGGTGGAGGAGCCTGGTAGGCTGCAGTCCATGGGGTCGCTAAGAGTCAGACACAACTGAGTGACTTCACTTTCTCTTTTCACCTTCATGCACTGGAGAAGGAAATGGCAACCCACTCCAGTATTCTTGCCTGGAGAATCTCAGGGACGGAGGAGCCTGGTGGGCTGCTGACTATGGGGTCAAACAGAGTCGGACACGACTGAAGCGACTTAGCAGCAGCCACCATGATCTTAGTTTTTTGAATATTGAGTTTTAAGCCAGCCTTTTCTCTCTCCTCTTTCACCTCCTTCAGTTCAGTACAGTTCAGTTCAGTCACTCAGTTGTGTCCGACTCTGTGCGACTCCATGAATCACAGCACTCCAGGCCTCCTTTTAACCACCAACTACCAGAGTTTATACAAATTCACGTCCATTGAGATGGTGAGGCCATCCAACCATCTCGTCCTCTGTTGTCCCCTTCTCTTCCCATCTTCATCTTTCCCAGCATCAGAGTCTTTTCTAATGAGTCAGTTCTTTGCATCAGGTGGCCAAAGTATTGGAGTTTCAGTTTCAGCATCAGTCCTTCTATTGAATATTTAGGACTGAATTCCTTTTGGATCTCCTTGCAGACCAAAGGACCCTCAAGAGTCTTCTCCAACACCACACTTCAAAAGGATTAATTATTCAGTGCTCAGCTTTATCTATAGTCCAAATCTCACATCCATACATGACTACTGGAAAAACCATAGCCTTTACTAGTCAGACCTTTGTTGACAAAAGAATGTCTCTGCTTTTTAATGTGCTGTCTAAATTGGCTATAATTTTTCTTCCAAGGAGCAAGTGTCTTTTAATTTCATGGCTGCAGTCACCATCTATCTGCAGTGATTTTGGAGCCCTGAAAATAGAGTCTGTCACTGTTTCCACTGTTTCCTTTAAGTGATGGGACCAGGTGCCATGATCTTTGTTTTGTGAATGTTGAGCTTTAAGCTAACTTTCTCACTCTTCTCTTCACTTTCATCAAGAGGCTCTTTAGTTCTTCTTCACTTTCTGCCATAAGGGTGGTGTCATCTGCTTATCTGAGGTTATTGATATTTCTCTTGGCAATCTTGATTCCAGCTTGTACTTCCTCCAGCCCAGCATTTCTCATGTTGTACTCAGCATATAAGTTAAATAAGCAGGGTGACGATATACAGCCTTGACATACTCCTTTCCTGATTTGGAGCCAGTCTGTTGTTCCATGTCAACTTCTAACTGTTGCTTACTGACCTGCATACAGGTTTCTCAAGAGGCAGGTCAGGTGATCTGGTATTCCCATCTTTTCAGAATTTTCCAGAGGTTGTTGTGATCCACACAATCAAAGGTTTTTGCATAGTCAATAAAGCAGAAGTAGATATTTTTCTGGAACTCTCTTGCTTTTTCAGTGATTCAGCAGATGTTAGCAATTTGATCTCTGGTTATTCTGCCTTTTCTAAATCCAGATTGAAAATCTGGAATTTCAAGATTCACGTGCTATTTAAGCCTGGCTTGGAGAATTCTGAGCATACCTGAAGCCTGCCTAAGAGAATTGTGAGCATTATTTTACTAGCGTGTGAGATGAGCGCAATTGTGTGGTAGTCTGATCATTCTTTGGCATTGCCTTTCTTTGGGATTAGAAAGAAAACTGACTTTTTCCAGTCCCATGGCCACTGTTGAGTTTTCCAAATTTGTGACATATTGAGTGCAGCACTTTCACAGTATCATCTTTCAGGATTTGAAATAGCCCAACTGGAATTCCATCACCTCTACTAGATTTGTTCATAGTGATGCTTCCTAAGGCCCACTTGACTTTTCACTCCAGGATATCTGGCTCTAGGTGAATGATAACACCATCGTGATTATCTGGGTCATGAAGATCTTTTTGTACAGTTCTTCTGTGTATTCTTGCCACCTCTTCTTAATATCTTCTGCTTCTGTTAGGTGCATACCATTTCCTTCCTTTATTTTGCCAATTTTTGCATGAAGTGTTCCCTTGGTGTCTCTAATTTTCTTGAAGAGATATCTAGTTTCCCATCCTATTGTTTTCCTCTATTTCTTTGCATTGATCCCTGAGGAAGGCTTTCTTATCTCTCCTTGCTATTCTTTGGAACTCTGCATTCAAAAGAGTGCATTGTTCCTTTAATCCTTTACTTTTCACTTCTTTTCTTTTCATAGCTATTTGTAAGGCCTCCTCAGATGACCATTTCCCTCTTTTGCATTTCTTCTTCTTGGGGATGGTCTTGCTCCTTGTCTCCTGTACAATGCCACAAACCTCTGTCTATAGTTCATCGGGCACTCTATCAGATCTAGTTCCTTAAATCTATTTCTCACTTGCATAGTATATTTTGAGGGATTTGATTTAGGTCATACCTGAATGGCTTAATGGTTTTCCCCACTTTCTTATATTTAAGACTGAATTTGGCAATAAGGACTTTATGATCTGAGCCTGAGTCAGCTCCCAGTCTTGTTTTTGCTGACTGTATAGAGCTTCTCCATCTTTGGCTCCAAAGAATATAATCAATCTGATTTTGGTGTTGACTATCTGGTGATGTCCTAGTGTAAAGTCTTCTCTTGTGCTGTTGGAAGAGGGTGTTTGCTATGATCTGTGCATTCTCCTTGCAAAACTCTATTAGTCTTTGCCCTGCTTTATTCTGTACTCCAAGGCCTAATTTGCCTGTTCAGTTCAGTTCAGTCGCTCAGTTGTGTCCACCTCTTTGTGACACCATGAACCACAACAGGCCAGGCTTCCCTGCCCATCACCAACTTCCAGAGTTCACCCAAACTCATGTCCATTGAGTCACTGAATCAGTGATATCATCCAACCATCTCATCCTCTGTCGTCCCCTTCTCCTCCTGTCCTCAATCTTTCCCATCGTAAGGGTCTTTTCAAATGAGTCAGCTCTTCATATCAGATGGCCAAAGTATTGGATTTTAGCTTTAACATCAGTCCTTCCAATGAACACTCTGTCTGTTATTCCAGGGGTTTCTTGACTTCCTACTGCTTCTGTTAGACACTTGCCATTTCTGTCCTTTATCTATGCATGAAATGTTCCCTTGTATCTCTAATTTTCTTGAAAAGATCTCTAGTCTTTTCCATTCTATTGTTTTCCTTTATTTCTTTGCATTTTCACTTAAGAAGGCTTTCATATCTCTTCTTGATATCTTTGGAACTCTGCATTCAGATGGGTATATCTTTCCTTTTCTCCTTTGCCTTCAGCTTCTCTTCTTTCCATAGCTGTTTGTAAGGCCTCCTCAGACAGCCATTTTGCCTTTTTGCATTTCTTTTCTGGGGATGATTTTGATCACTGCCTCCTGTACAAAGTTACAAACCTCTGTCCATAGTTCTCCAGGCACTCTATGAAATCTGCCTTGAACATATTTTTCACTTCCACTGTTTAATCATTAATGAATTTGATTTAGATCACAAGAAGGAAATGGCAATCCTCTCCAGCACTCTTGCCTGGAAGATCCCATGGATGGAGGAGCCTGATAGGCTACAGTCCATGGGGTCGCAAAGAGTTGGACACGACTGAGCAATTTCACTTTCACTAACTGGCCTATTGGTTTTCCCTACTTTCTTCAATTTAAGTCTGAATTTTGCAATAAGGAGTTCAAGATATGACTCACAGTCAGCTCGTGGTGTTGCTTTCGCTGACTGTATAGAGGTTCTCCATCTTCAGCTGCAAAGAATATAATCAGTGTGATTTAGGCGTTGACCATCTGGTGATGTCCAGGGTGTTTGCTATGACCAGCACATTCTTTTGAAAAACTCTGTTAACCTTTGCTCTGCTTCATTTTGTGCTCAGTAAGTACATGTAAAGTTTGAAAAAATCATGCTTAATTTGGAAAGTGCAAGTTAAAATCTCAATGAGATCAGTAATATATCAATTAGAGTCATCATAATGGCTGAACTTTTTTTTTTAAAGGAGATAATACCAAATACTGAGTAGCATGTTGAATGATCCAAATTACACTGCTAATTGAAATATTGGGCTACCCTGTTGGCTCAGACATTAAAGAAACTGTCTGCAATGAAGGAGACCCAGGTTCAATCCCTGTGTCAGGAGTATCTCCTAGAAAAGGGAATGTCTACTGACTCCAATATTCTTGCCTGGAGAATTTCACGGACTAAGGAGTCTGGCGAGCTACAGTTCACAGGGTAGAAAAGAGCTGGACACAGCTGACTGACTAAGACTAATGGAAATATTAATTTCCTGGTGCATTCTGTTATGTATTTACTTATGACTTATCAGGTTTCCTGGTCAGTGCTGCTGCTGCTGCTGCTAAGTCACTTCAGTCGTGTCCGACTCTGTGCGACCCCATAGACAGCAGCCCACTAGGCTCCCCCGTCGCTGGGATTCTCCAGGTAAGAACACTGGAGTGGGTTGTCATTTCCTTCTCCAATGCATGAAAGTGAAAAGTGAAACTGAAGTCACTCAGTCGTGTCCGACTCTTCGCGACCCCATGGATTGCAGCCCACCAGGCTCCTCGGTCCATGGGATTTTCCAGGCAGGAGTACTGGTGTGGGGTGCCATTGTAAAGTTGCCTAATACTTTATTGCACTAATGATGAAATAAAAGTTCTTGCAGTGCATGGCACATGGCATTTACATATGATAGTATTTGTGTAGTTATCATTATCATTATTTTCACTTACATTATTTTATAAGCACTCTGCTCATTTTGCCCACAATATATTTTAAATGTCTATTTTTAATGTTAAAAAGTCATAAATTGTACAATTTTCTTGGGCTGTCCATATTTATTATTAATTTCCATTTAAAAATGGAAAATGGGAGAAATGATTATAAAACTATCTTGTGCTCTATAAAACATAATAAAAATTAATGAAAATACAACAATTTTAATACATATTTCATATTAGCAAAACAGGTGTATTTACTTTATTAATTCCTCTTTAAATGTATGCATCCTTGGACCAGTCAATTGTTTAAAATAATCCAACAGTTGTAGTAATTTTACTTATATGGAGCATTTTTTTTTTTAATGTCATGGAAACTAATTCATATGTATACTCTATGAGCCTATTTTACTCAACATTTTTGGTCATGTTAGTACTCACATTTAAGAACAAAGGGAAACAATAACTCTTGTATAGTAAAATAATTTGTCTCTAGCACCTGTGTGTTTTGAAAACCATTTGTGTTTTAGCAAGTGGTATGGTCTTTGTACTTCAAATTTGCATCCTTTGTTCTCAGAAGATGGATTTCTAGGATTGCAAGGATAGTGAAGATTATACTATATGGGTCCATCTCTTAGCTCTCAGAGGAATAACTTGAGGTCTAGAGACGCCTTGAACCTTGTCTGGGATTCTTCTACAGAGACAAATATAACCCTGGTCTCCTGGCTCATGCTGCCCTGTGTAACCTCTCTGAGACGGCAATAACAAGAGAAATGTTCAAACAGTAAAGTGGGAAGGATCCATCATCCATCAGTGGGTTGGTTTCTCATTATCAGAAGGTTTTGCTGGTGATAATTTGGACAGTGGTTTTCTTTTGGAGTATAAGTCAAAGGCATTTGAAAGGGCTTATTTCATATCATTGCTTCAGCTCTGTGTTGTTTGTGGCAGTTCTATGCTAGAGGAGGTAGAAAAGATTTTAAAAATAAATACATTATGCAGTAGGGAATAAAGGAGTAAAACCACTTTTTCATAATCACAGTTCTTTCTAAAGTCATACAGTCCCTATAAACGAGATAATGAAGTAACTCCACATTGGTTCTTTCAGTTTCCTGGAGTTTAAAGTGTATTAATGGCTATTGGATTCTGCATAAATAAACTGGATGGAAAAATCATTATGTGAGTTTTATTTTCCAAATATCAATTTGGTTTCTAAGCACTCCAATACCTTACCCTTAATTTTCAGCTTGAAGCTTATGAGAAAAAAATAGTTGAAATTTGGGGCATCATTTATTTTCCCCCTCTTGTAATAATGGGGATGTGAATTCAGCAGCTGAGTTTATTGAATTTGGCATTAGAAGCTGATTCATCCTTTAAAACACACACACACACATTTTGCGTACTGAATTTCATCCTTTGGGAGATAGCAAACAATTAAAAACGTATTGGAAAAATTAGTTGGAATGGCTGGATGAATAGACCTTTTCTCCTGTTCATTAAATTCAGTAGAATCATGTGAACTCCAGTTCTCTCTACTAGAATTTAACTTGAAAATCAGTGAACAAAGCTGTTAAACAGAATTCTATCTTTCCTGGGATAAATGTTTAAATTTCCCTGTATGGAGTTTGCATACACTGGAGCCTTTATATTTCACATGTCACAAACAGGAAAGGTTAGAAATGTCAGATCCCAGTAGCGGGATAGCCAGTGCAGTGTGTGATCTATAAACATGCAAGTATGAGGGATCTTCCAGTGACCTGCTGATGAGATATATATATATATATCACTAAATCCCCTTTTCTAGGAATGGAAGCAATTAATAGGCAAGAATGACAAAAAGATAAATTGATTGCAACACACAACAGTAACAAGCCAATAATTCATAATCACATTCTAAGGTCTTGTAGAGTGGTCAAAGTATTCACAAAAATATGTTTCTACATTCAACAAACCACTGAAGGCCTACCACTTGGGTATCTTTCTCTTGATTATTTTCTTCCCCAAATCTCCTGCTTTTTCACTTGAAAAATCATGAAATAACTAAGTCTTTAAACTTCTTTTTTTCAGTTGATTTCAATGGAAAATTATTATAGGGATTACATAAACACACGATTTGAGTACAATTGCTTTACAATGTTGTATTAGTTTGCTAGTTTATGCTATAGAGCAGGGTGAATCAGCTATCCCTATACCTGCTCCCTCTTGAGCTTCCCTCCCACCACCCTCCATCCTAAACTTTGAAGTCATCACAAAGCACTGAGCTGAGCTCCTTGTGCCATACAGCAGGTTCCCACTAGCGTTCCATTATACACACTGCAGTGTGTATATATATGGGCTTCTAACTGGCAAACCCAATGTCTGTTTCCTTCTTCCCCTCCTCTTTGCCTGCCTCCCTCACCTCTTTACTCCTTTTCCTTACTTCTGCAAATTTTGTGGTTGCCTCAGTATAGAAAAACTAGAAGAGCTGAATGAGTTTCCTTAACTTTACCTCCAGAAGACAATAACAGACGCTATTTTGTTGCTTTCCAAATGTTCTATATATTTTAAATATTTGCTGAATATATAAATATAAAGGTATGTATGTAACAGTCAAGATCATTTAAGAACATCTGATTCATTGACTACACTAAAGCCTTTGATTGTGTAGATCAAAACAAACTGTGGAAAATTCTTAAAAAGATGGGAATACCAGACACCTTACCTGCCTACTGAGAAAGGTACATGAAAGTTAAGAAGGAAAGGTTAGAACCAGACATAGAAAAATGGACTGGTTTTTGAGAAAGGAATATGTCACGGGTGTATATTGTCACCATGCTTTTTAACTTATATGCAGAATACATCATGTGAAATGCCAGACTGGATGAAGCACAAGCTGGAATTAAGATTGCCAGGAGAAATATCAGTAACCTCAGATATGCAGAAGACACCATCATTATGGCAGAAAGCGAAGAGGAACTAAAGAACCTCTTGATGGAGATGAAAGAAGAGCAGGAAAAAGCTGGCTTAAAACTCAACATTCTGAAAATGAAGATCATAGCATCCAATCTCATCACTTAATGATAAATAGATAGGGAAACAATGGAATCAGTGAGAGACTTTATTTTATTGGGTTCCAAAATCGCTGCCGATAGTGACTACAACCATGAAATTAAAAGGCGCTTGCTGCTTGGAAGAAAAGCTATGACCAACCTAGATAGCATATTAAAAAGCAGAGACATTACTTTTCCAACAAAGGTCCTTCTAGCCAAGGCAATGTGTGTGTGTGTGTGTGTGTGTGTGTGTGTGTGTGTGTGTGTGTTGTTTCCCAGCAGTCATGTATAGACGTGAGAGTTCGACCTTAAAGAGGGCTGAGCATCAAAGAATTGATTCTTTTGAACTGTGGCACTGGAGAAGACTCTTGAGAGTCCCTTGGACTGCAAGGAGATCCAACCAGTCCATCAATGAAAGGAATGATGCTGAAGTTGAAGTTCCAGTATTTTGGCTTACGTGATTGGAAAAGACCCTGATTCTGGGAAAGACTGAAGGCAGGATGAGAAGGGGATAACAGAGGATAAGATGGTTGGATGGCACCACTGAATCACTGGACATGATTTTGAGTAAATTCTAGGAGCTGGTGATGGAAAGGGAAGCCTGGTATGCTGCATCCATGGGGTCACAAAGAGTTGCACATAACTGAGCGACTGAACAGTAACAAATGACTTATTTTTTCATAGAAAGTATGGTTTGGGGTTATAAACTTATAAATGATTTCTAGAAGTTGAATTACTTTGTCAGTTCAAAAAATTGAAATATTGACGTTCCATGTGATTCCACAAGTATCTGAATGGTTTTCAATCTAAGGTGAAGATTGTAAACACACACACAGAAATGCTGCCCTTTGTTCTGTAAATGTTAATTGATTTCACCTGTAAATTGATAGCCTTGAGTAACTAACTAAACTAAAAATAAATTTTACAATGATTAGGTAGAATATATATATTTCTCACACTGCTACTGTCTTTACTGAGGCCAGTTTCTAAATGCTTTCTTTTTTCTATGCAGTCAGCAGAATTGTTATAATCCTACTGTAGTCCCTTCAGTTCTTTTCAAATTGAAGCATGTGTACATCATATTGTTTAATAAGACTTGTTTTCACAGTTTAAACTTTCTCTAATGGAGAAGGAAATGGCACCCCACTCCAGTACTCTTGCCTGGAAAATCCCATGGGTGGAGGAACCTGGTAGGCTACAATCCATGGGGTCGCGAAGAGTCGGACACGACTGAGTGACTTCAGTTTCACTTTTCATTTTCATGCATTGGAGAAGGAAATGGCAACCCACTCCAGTGTTCTTACCTGGAGAATCCCAGGGACAGGGGGGCCTGGTGGGCTGCTGTCTATGGGGTCGCACAGAGTCTGACACCAATGAGCGACTTAGCAGCAGCAGCAGCATCTCTCTCCTGCCTCTTGAATACTTCTTAAAGAAAAGTATAATGGCCTTTAACTTCCAGTTGTAGGAAACTCACTCAAGGTTTCCTAAGCATGCCATGTATTTTCTCCATGGCTCTGGGCAGCTGTGTTGGTTTCTCTTTGACTTTTCCCGAACTTTTTAACCTTGTGGCTATTTTTCTTCTCTAACCCTGATCCTGTGTTCTCCCCTAACTTTTTACCCTCTTTCTACATACACACACTGACATAGAAACTTATTTTGCTATTTAGTGGGATGTACTCAACCATGCATCAGAGCCCAAACTCTGTATGACTACACGAGAGATGGCTATCTTGCCACAAGCCCCAGACTACAGGGGTAGCTGCTGTCTTTAGGAGCGTGACTTTATAGCACATAAATCACCACAGGTTTTGACACCTCATGATTTTTATGCTTTGGGAAGGCAAAAACTGTGCCTTATTTACTATGTATCAGGCATTACAGTAGGACATAGAGCTTCTATTGACTGAATGAGTAAATTATTGTGATCAATGTTCATACTTAAGACACAGAACAAAATCCTCTTACCTCTGTGTGAGGCAGGAGATTGCTTTGGATGGATAAAATGATGAAAAGTCTCAAGACAGAGCAAGCTGAAAGTAAGGACAATTATTTAAATAATTTGAAAACAGCTTAGCTTATTCATCGAAATCTTTCAGAGAGCAATAAACAGTGACTTTCTTGTATAAGAGGGAGAATCAGGGCAATGGTGAATGTGCTGGTTATTAAGAAGTTAATGAAAAATCCTGACCTACAGTTAAGTGGCCACAGTCTAGCTATTGTCAGAATGTATCTAAATACCCCAATTCTGCAGGCTTTACTACTAATTCTTTAAGGAAGTTGCATTTTTATCAACAAATAATGTTCATCAGAGCCCAGAAATTTTATGGTGAAATCTGGTGTTTTTTAAAAAATAAGTGTTTACTTCAAAAATTAAGACATTGTAGAATACCTGCCTCCTCAGAACTGATATTCTTCAGTTTTTTTGCAATGACTGATTACTTTCTCAAGGGGGAAAAAAAAAGGTACATTTAGGCAGAAATGAATAAAACTGAAGAGAAGAAAAATAGCCACAAGGTTAAAAAGTTCGGGAAAAGCTGAAGAGAAACCAACACAGCTGCCCAGAACCATGGAGAAAAGCCTTCTGGGGATCCATAATAAATGAACATAGGTGATTAAATTTAATTCAGTAGTTGATGGTTCCCAGGGGCCAAGCCTGCTTCTCCGTATATAAAATATATAACTCTATGTTGGCTTAAACATCCGTTGCCAGGCTGTAGGAAACGCACTTAATTCTACCTCTAACCGTCTTTCACATGAGAGGTAATTTATTAAAAACCTTGCCCTTCTCTTTGGTGTGTAGTTCAGATTACCTGTTTCTCTTCTATCATCATGGTATTTTTTCTTTTCTCTCTGTAATGGTGGTTTTGTAAGGGAAATTTTGAAGCTAGGAGATGAGGCAGACTGCTTCATCATTCTTTCATTATTGTGGCTCCTAGATGGACTGAAAAAGGTCTTATGCCTCTGAGTTGAAGCTGCATAAAAATAAGAAATGCTGTTCTTTCATTCAGCCAACACTTTCTGAGGCCCTGCCATGTGCCATAGGACTGTGTGACTAAATAAGGCAGCAATTGTACCCTAGGCAAGTGTACATTCCGGAGAGAAGAGTGACATTGGAAAAGAGGAAAAAAAAAGAAATACAAAAACCATAATGTTAAAAGTTCTTTTTTTCTGGGGCAGGATTCTGGGTGACCATCACAAGAGTGCCCAGAGTTTGACTTCTTTACTTGGTTTCATTTTGTGTCTTTTTATGTTTACGATTTGTTTTTATACAGATAAATGGTGAGAAACAGTTAAAAGTTAACACTGCCTGTGTAGTTTGGGAACTTAAATCCAGAAAACATAGCCAGTTACTATCTGAACCCAACCTAGTGCTCTGTGATGACCTAGAGGGGTGGGATGAGCCGGGGTGGTAGGGGAAAAGGCTCAAGAGGGAGGGAGATATATGTGTAATTATGGCTAATTTGTGTAGTTGTATGGTAAAAACCTACACAACACTGTAAAAATTAAAAAAACAAAAACTAATAGTACATAAGTAAGTTTAAAAAACAAAACAAACCACTACAATATTGTAAAGTAATTAGCCTCCAATTAAAGTAAGTAAATTTGAAATAATTATAATAAAAGAAAATGACACTATAATCATGAAACAGAAAATAACCAATGGTCCATCTAAGCACTGGCAAAACTCCGATTTCAAATTACTATGAAATGTTATTAAAGTGGAGGTGGATTGAAAAGACATCGTAAGAATATCTTCTATCTTACTTGTGTTTTTTTTTTTCCCCTGGGTTTCTGGTCATGGAAAATGTTGACTTACAGAAGTTTCTCTTTTTCTGTTTTGTTTTCCTATTCTACCCTCATTTCAACAAACTGTAAAAGAATGTAAGATGGTATAATATAGGAGAGATATTAAGAATCAACAAATTTTTGTTTTCAAAAAGGAAAAAGAAATAAGGACACTTTTAACAACCCACTGATTTTCATATTTTGAAGACAGGGGCAATGCTTCACCATGATGCGGCCACTGGAATGACACCTTCTTTCATGAGATTTAAATAGTCTACACAGATGGCAGGGGATGATTAGCTACTCCTTGCAGGATATTTGATTGATAACTGCCCAAACCCTTGTCCATTTACCTCAATACTGAATCATCCTTTTATTTTGAAGACTTAGGGCTGGAATTTCCAAACCAAGTTGTTAACCTATAATTAATGTGTTAGTCCTGTCTGACTGTTTGGGATCCCATGGACTGTAGCCCACCAGGCTCCTGTGTCCATGGAATTCTCCAGGCAAAAATACTGGAGGGAGCTATTATTCCCTTCTCCAGGGGATCCTCACAACCCAGGGACTGAACTCAGGTCTCCTGCATTGCAAGAGGATTCTTTACCATCTGAACCATCAGGGCAGCCACCTGATATGAAGAGCAGACTCATTGGAAAAGACCCAGATGCTGGGAAATATCGAGGGTGGGAGGAGAAGGGGACGACAGAGCATAAGCTGGTTGGATGACATCAATGACTCAATCGACATGCGTTTGAACAAACATCAGGAGATAGTGAAGGACAAGGAAGACTGGCATGCTGCATTTCACGGGGTCTCAGAGTCAGACACAACTCAGCAACTGAACAACAATGACAATGTGTTAGAATCATGAAAACTTCAATATGTGATTACAGTTATCTGAATATAAAATGAGTTTACTTCATCTGAATGCATCAGAATAGCTGTGCATGTTTGAAATTTCTCTTAGATTAACTTTCCCTTCCCCTTGCCTTGTGGTCACTTGTTGTAGATTGGGCTTAAATTTTTCCTGAATCTTACACATTTTGGCAATATTATATGTTCGTCAGAAAAAAAAATTGACTCTAAGTATCCACAACATCAGCCCTTATCTACAGTGCCTCTGTTTATATATCAAATATAATGCATTATTTTTAAAACATACTGTAACAGTGTGAATGTAAACAGATTTAGTATTTTAAAAAGTGATTATGTTAAACCCTCAAAATTATCTCAGGGTGTTAATTTTAAGCATTGCTATCACATCTTATTTAATAGCTCAACCCAAGAGTCACTAAGGGCAATAAATCACATTTTTACATTTATTCATATAATTGTCCTATCAGTCTAATTTTTAAGCTCAGTGCTATCTCATGTTCTTGTTGCTTGGCTTAGTTCTGTGTTTCATAAATCCTCTTCTGTTCTACCTTTATAACAGAATAAAGGATAGAATGTAAATGTCCTTCACTACTGATTAAATATTTTATCTTAAAATCTTTCCTGTCAACTCATTCTCTCCTTGACACCTCTATTAATTCCATCACTCGTTTTTGGATTCACAAAAAATACTGATACACTTTCTTTTGTCATAGAGAAAAAAATGAGGCTCACCACTGAGTGATGAGGGAAATTTTGCTGTCATGCAGTATGCCCAGTACAGAAGAGAGTTAAAGTTCTGAGGAATGAGGTTGAGAAGAAGAAAGATTTTGAACTGTCCCTGTCCTCTATTTGGAGAAGGAAATGGCAACCCAATCCAGTATTCTTGCCTAGAAAATCCCATGGATGGAGGAGCCAGGTGGGCTACAGTCCATGAGGTCACAAAGAGTCGGACATGATTGATCAACCAGGAGAGCAAAGTCTCTGATTGTTCTGATTGGCCGGCGATATCTGGGTTTGTCTATGAGTAAGCAGTGAGCTGTTTAGAGGTGGTCGGCTGCGTGTGTGATGGGCATATGCTGCATACATGGATTATGCCATTCAACTGCCTAAACCAAGATTATGATGTTCAGTCTGTTACACACTGCTGACAGACTAGATGATCAGGTTAAGCTTAGTCTGTGTCTTTCGTATAAGTTCAATAAAACTGAAGATTTAATTGACCATAATTTCCCTTGCTGCTCCCAACACTATTGTTTCACATATTCATATTATGAACAAATAAAGAGATTCATTACCACGATTATATACTTTTGGGGAAAAAAATGATTGATTGTTAATACATGGCTCTTAGCGCAAATGTGTAACAATCACATATGAGTGTTTGTAAGCTACTCTAAAACTGTCTTTTTACATCATCTTGACTGAGAAGAAAATGAGATTTTTTAAAAAATGTTTTTTTCATCTTACAGTACAATACCTTGAAAAGCACAGTAGTGCAGTCTTGAGAAACCTATATGTAGGTCAGGAAGCAACAGTTAGAACTGGACGTGGAACAACAGACTGGTTCCAAATAGGAAAAGGAGTACGTCAAGGCTGTATATTGTCACCCTGCTTATTCAACTACTATGCAGAGTACATCATGAGAAACGCTGGACTGGAAGAAGCACAAGCTGGAATCAAGATTGCTGGAAGAAATATTAATAACCTCAGATATGCAGATGACACCACCCTTATGGCAAAAGTGAAGAGGAACTAAAAGCCTCTTGATGAAAGTGAAACAGGAGAGCAAAAAAGTTGGCTTAAAGCTCAACATTCAGAAAACGAAGATCATGGCATCTGGTCCCATCATTTCATGGGAAATAGATGGGGAAACAGTGGAAACAGTGTCAGACAGTGTCCAAAATCACTGCAGATGGTGACTGCAGCCATGAAATTAAAAGACCTTTACTCCTTGGAAGAAAACTTAGACCAACCTAGATAGCATATTGAAAAGCAGAGACATTACTTTGCCAACAAAGGTCTGTCTAGTCAAGACTATGGTTTTTTCTGTGGTCATGTATGGATGTGAGAGTTGGACTGTGAAGAAGCTGAAGAATTGATGCTTTTGAACTGTGGTGTTGGAGAAGACTATTGAGAGTCCCTTGGACTGCAAGAAGATCCAAACAGTCCATTCTAAAGGAGATCAACCTTGGGTGTTCTTTGGAAGGAATGATGCTAAAGCTGAAACTCCAGTCCTTTGGCCACCTCATGCGAAGAGTTGACTCATTGGAAAAGACTTTGATGCTGGGAGGGATTGGGGGCAGGAGGAGAAAGGGGATGACAGAGGATGAGATGGCTGGATGGCATCACTGACTCGATGGACATGAGTTTGAGTGAACTCTGGGAGTTGGTAATGAACAAGGAGGCCTGGCATGCTGCGATTCATGGGGTCACAAAGAGTCAGACCTGACTGAGTGACTGAACTGAACTGAACAGTACCACAGCTGGCATATGGATGCTGGCCCTGAGTGAGCAGGCAAGAAGAGTTACTGACTGGATGAGGGAGGGGAGATGGGAGATGGTAGCGCTGAAGGAACAACAGGAGATGGATGGCAATTCCACCCACTCATGTCTGACGCTGATGGCACAGGTTCTGGTTCATTGCTAGATTTAATTCCATCTATCCTCTTGAGAAAATGATCCAGTGATGTCTGGGTTGTAGCTCTTTCCTTCCTCTTCATAGATGACATGGTAGCACTGGATTGCTTTTTGAATGACTGTCTCAATCTTTGTGTACCATTCTATGTTTGGGTCCTCTGCCTTAGAAACTAACAGTACCCCCTCAAATAAAGAAAGTCAGCCTGCCACTTCCTGCATTGTGAGTCTCTTTGGTTCCTCAGAAACTTCTTTTCACTCTTGTCTCTCTTCATCCTTTCTTGGAGCTCGGTGCTTCTTAGCAGTACCAGCTACCTCCCTGCTCCTTTTATGCTTGCTCTCAGGAATCCTGATTCTGAAATAAGGATACAAGTACTGTATTCTATAAATACAGCAAAGTAAACAAAAGCACAACAGCTTGTAGAGGATGCCCGTGTGAGACAATGTTTGCCAGATACTAACTTAACATGATTGGACATGTGAAGGCACATTTGCATCTTTGAAAGTTCACAACTTGAAGGTTCCTATGCAAGGGACTTACTTTGTTTGCATTCCTTTGAGTTACTAGCTTAAATAACACATATTTAAACCTATCTTTGTTTCTAATCCTAAGAATAAGACAGAGGTTGGTTGTTTTAGGATTCTGAGAGTTCATTTCAGTTCAGTTTCTCAGTCGTGTCATATTCTTTGTGACCCCTTGGACTGCAGCACCCAGAGCAAGATTAAGTAGACTTATTGACTTCTTGTCTCTCTCCCAAGGTGGGTGGGTCATGGTGGAGAGGTCTGAAGAACGTGGTCCACTGGAGAAAGGAATGTCAAGCCACTTCAGTATTCTTGCCTTGAGAACCCCATGAACAGTATGAAAAGGCAAAATGATAGGATACCAAAAGAGGAACTCACCAGGTCATTAGGTGCCCAATATGCTACTGGAGGTCAGTGGAGAAATAACTCCAGAAAGAACGAAGGGATGGAGCCAAAGCAAAAACAATACCCAGCTGTGGATGTGACTGGTTATAGAAGCAAGATCTGATGCTGTAAAGAGCAATATTGCATAGGAACCTGGAATGTCAGGTCCATGAATCAAGGCAAACTAGAAGTGGTCAAACAAGAGATGGCAAGGGCGAACGTCGACATTCTAGGAATCAGCGAACTAAATTGGACTGAAATGGGTGAATTTAACTCAGATGACCATTATATCTACTACTGTGGGCAGGAATCCCTCAGAAGAAATGGAGTAGCCATCATGGTCAACAAAAGAGTTTGAAATGCAGTACTTGGATGCGATCTCAAAAACGACAAAATCTCTGTTCATCTCCAAGGCAAACCATTCAATATCACAGTTATCCAAGTCTATGCCCCAACCAGTAATGTTGAAGAACTGAAGCTGAACGTTTTTATGAAGACCTCCAAGACCTTTTAGAATTAATACCCCAAAAAGATGTCCTTTTCATTATAGGGGACTGGAATGCTAAAGTAGGGAGTCAAGAAACACCTGGAATAATGGGCAAATTTGGCCTAGGAATGCAGAATGAAGCATGGCAAAGACTATTAGAGTTTTGCCAAGAAAATGCACTGATCATAGCAAACACCCTCTTCCAACCACACAAGAGAAGACTCTACACATGGACATCACCACGAAGAGGATGATGTGTAGAGTCTTTGCCACCTCATGCAAAGGGCTGACTCATTGGAAAAGACTCTGATGCTGGGGGGATTGGAGGCAGGAGGAGAAGGGGCCGACAGAGGATGAGATGGCTGGATGGCATCACGACTCGATGAACGTGAGTCTGAGTGAACTCCGGGCGATGGTGATGGACAGGGAGGCCTGGTGTGCTGCGATTCATGGGGTCGCAACGAGTCGGACACGACTGAGTGATTGAACTGAACTGATTGACTTCTTATGCAGGCTTTTGGTTTGAATTTTTTTATTTTTTGAATTGAAAGATAATTGATTTACAATTTTTTCTACTTCTTCCCCTCCTTTGAATGAAGTTAACCCTAATACCCTTTGCTACTAGGGTACCAGAATTTCTCAAGATCAACACTATTGAAATTTTGGGATAATAAATTTCTTTTGTAATGGTGTCTGTCTTGTGCATTTTAGAAAATTTCACAGCATCCTTAGTCTTTACCCACTAGATGCTAGAAGCAACACTCTTTCCTAATTGCCATTAGGAAAAAAACAAACAAAAAAAAACTGCCTCCAGAGCTTGTCAAATGTACATAGTCAGCAGAATCATTTTCATTTGAGGGCTAGTGAGCAAGGTTGGTAGAAATACCAATTCTTCATCACTGTTTGACTTCCCTTCTATTTCCTGTAGGGTTATGGAAATATCTCAAAAACTTATGAAGACTCATTCATTTGAAAAGACAGCCACAGGGTTGGCTGATTATCATTAAAACCTTGTATGACCCTCTTAAAGTTCAGTGACTGCTTTTGGATCATGCTGGGGATGGAGTAAGCCCTGCTGAAGCTGAGAGCCCCATGCCTAGGGTCACCCTCTCTAGTCCTGCTCCACAGTCACCACCCTCTGAGTCCTGTGCCCTCCCAGGTCCCTGCCACAAAGGAGTGAAGGGGTCCAGTAGGTAAGGAAATAGTCCACTCCCTCTTCTGTGAAAACTCTCTTTTCCCTTTTCTAGCTCTTCTAGATCTGACCTTCCTTCTTTCTTTCCTAGTCATACATTTAGAAATGAAGGATGAGGATTGTTGAAAATAAGCATTTTCCTCTTGCAAAGTGCTAAAGTTCAGAAAGCAGAAGATTATAAAGGGAGCATTTTCAATTCTTTAGAATGGGAAGGGGAAAAAATATAGAGAAAAATATATGTAACTTACAAAATTTGGTGCAGTAACAGAAATCTGTGGCTCAAGAAGTTGTATGTGTTCACCAGGCAACTTTATATTATCTTGGTCTCTGTCCTTGAATACCAGCCTCTTTTTCTCCATACAGTCAGTCGGTTTTAAGAAATGCACTTGTACCAGCCTGTTAAATAGTATGAAGGTAGTGGATTCCTCAGTCTAGTCAGAAGGTGTTTCTTTGCTTGTTTATTTGTTTTTATGTGAAACCGATATTGAAAACTGTGGTGTTAATGAAACAAGAAAGCAACATGGTTGGGTATGTGCTTTGGAGCTAGCCTTACTAGCTCCTTTCATTGTCCCGTTCGTCCATTCTTGAAACACTGTTAATTTCTCTGTGATTCAGTTTCCTCCCTTTAACTTACTTTCTTTTAAAAGTGGTTTGACAAATAAGTTAATATGTGGAAAGTTTAGAATGGCTCCTGATCTGTAGTTAGTATTCCATAAGCCTAAGTTATTAACTGTATTATTTTCTTGGTAAAAAGGATTATGCCTTCCTAACATGAAGCAGGCCATCAGGAAGGACTAGAAAAAAGCAATCCAGTAAAGATCCTTCACACTGACTTGGAAAGATGTCCTCAGAGACTTTTGGAATTCATCCATGCCTCTGCCCAAAACTCTTTCCCTGGCTCATGTAGTCAAAACCTGGCTTTTGTCTGTGTCTAATCCACTGTTCTGTCTGGGGACTGATATGTCAGAAGCAAAATGTACCTAATATGCAACATTTAGCTTAACTTTTCTAGGCTGACCTCAGATGATCCTACTACCATATCTTCCTGATTTTAGCTCAATCAGATGTCAACACCAGCTGTTCCATGGGCCTCTTCCGGCTGTCAGCCAAGAAATTAGAAACAATGAATGCTTAGAACCTAGTCAGAGATGCCTGGGAATAAAGAATCCCTTAAAATTTATTTCACTCAGATTTTTCAAATCTTATCTCACTAAAGAGGTTTTTTTTTTTTTTCTTTTTTTTTCCCCTTGCATTTTTCATCAAGGGACTATCAACACCTTGTGGAACTGTGGTTCTAAGGACTATGGTTAGAGACAAGCTGTTCTAATGTTACCAATTAACAATGATTAATACATGCTCGGCTCTCTGGTCACTTTGGTGAATCTGTGAGCTACTCTTGTATTAGCTTTTGGCCAACCGTGCTTATTATGGTTTTATCTCTATTCACATACATTTACCTGTTTCCCTTGGCTCCATATATTATAATAATGTCCTGTCTTATTCCCTGCTTTTCCAGATAAGCCTGCTAATTCAGAGGAGGTGCCACGTTACCTGCCACACACACACTTTCTTCCTTTAGCTAATTTCATGCAGTGCCCTCTCTCACTTGTATCTACTCCTGAGACAGAGGACATTCGGAGACAATTAGTGCTTCAGTGCTTAGTCACTTTGTCTTTAATCATGGTCGACCAGCAAAGGTTAATATTAAATTACAACAAAATACTAATGTGCTTCTCTGAAGCTAATGAGCCTCTTGTATCTCAAGAGAAGAAAGCAAAAATACTGCTGGTTTTGTGAAAGAAGGTTCAGCACTTTCAGCATTCAGGTCTCATTTATGGATTGGATAGAAATAGCTCAAATGTATTCATTCTTGAGATATTTTAGGATGCAGGATTTTTAGTAGCTCTCTTCTGGCCTAAGTTCATTTGATTTGGATGAGGTCAGCCATTTGGTCATATAACCATGTAACCTGAACTGCCAAATTAGAGCACCAGACTCTCCTGATGACAATAGAGTTTGGGGATGTTACATATAGTGGATGGTGGAAGACAAACCAATGGAAAGCCAGTTCTGGGATTTTACAGGGAACTATTTCAGAATAAATGGTTTATTTTCCTGGAGTTTCTCAGTTGACAGGAATAAGTAACAGACTTACAGCTTGAATTAATTTCTTGAGAGAGCTGGCATCAATGTGAAGCCAGCCTTGGGTGGGAAGCGTAGCTAAACTATGTAAAGGGACTGGGTTTAAAGACATTGTTTGAACTTCTGTAAGGAAGTCATACCTCACAAGGACTACTGCCTGAACTGATCCAGTAAGCTTCCATTTGGCTTTCCAAATTTAAGTCAAATTTTTGTCACTTGCAAATAAAAGTGCCTGGCTATACAGACTCTGTGCTTTCCAAGTGGCTCAGTGCTAATGAATCAATCTGCCAAGCAAGAGATTCAGGTTCAGTCTCTAGGTTGGGAAGGAAATGGCAACCCACCCCAGTATTCCTGCCTGGGAAATCCCACAGACAGAGGAGCCTGGTGGGCTATAATCCAAGGAGTCACAAAAGAGTCAGATCCAAATTAGTGACTAAACAATAACAAGGACAATAGGAAGATAAACCCAGGAGAATTTACTTATTAAACTACAACAATCCAGACTCTGATGTACACAATTTATGATAAAGCTATCTCTTGAAATGCAAAGCTGAAGAACAGTGAGGTAAGACTTGTAAGAACAAATCTAGCACATTTACATGTGAAAGTGCCTTCTAAAAGATTTTTGGTCACATATCTCACTCTATACTACCCATCAGCATATCCATGCCGTTAGATAATGGCCAAGGTTCTCATGTGAAGAGTTGACTCATTGGAAAAGACTCTGATGCTGGGAGGGATTGGGGGTAGGGGGGAAGGGGATGACAGAGGATGAGATGGCTGGATGGCATCACCGACTCGATGGACGTGAGTTTGAGTGAACTCCGGGAGTTGGTGATGGACAAGGAGGCCTGGCATGCTGCAATTCATGGAGTCGCAAAGAGTTGGACACGACTGAGTGACTGAACTGAACTTTGAGCTCTTTTTTTTTAATATGAAAATTATTGTACTGACCATACAGGAGGAAAATGAAATTTTTTGAATGAATAATATAATGCTATAATTAAATCAGGGAGATTTTTGGTAAAAAATAATTATTTTGACTGGGTTTTAAAGAGGATAATATTCATATAATAGACAGTTATTTTCCAAAAGTGAAAACATTAAAACTGGATATTTCTGAGATTTTATTCAAATTTAGGTTGATATATTCAATTTGCATTTTTCCTCTTTGCATTATTTTGCCATCAACTTACACATATTGTTAAGTTATTTCATTTTTCTATAAAATATCTTTGTCAATCTTTCTATAAAACTCCTTTTATTACCAGTCACACGCTACTACTACTAAATTGCTTCATTCGTGTCCAACTCTGTGTGACACTATAGACGGCAGCCCCCCAGGCTCCTCCGTCCCTGGGATTCTCCAGGCAAGAACACTGGAGTGAGTTGCCATTTCCTTCTCCAATGCATGAAAGTGAAAAGTGAAAGTGAAGTTGCTCATTTCTGTCTGACTCTACAAGACCCCATGGACTGCAGCCCACCAGGCTCCTCCGCCCATGGGATTTTCCAGGCAAGAGTACTGAGGTGGGGTGCCATTGCCTACTCCATAGCTATTAAATAGATTCTATTCCTGACAATGTTAATTTACTATACTTTACATTGTTGTCTTCTGAACTTCTTTATCATTTTAGGCCAAACCCTCCAATTCTTTCTTACACACCACCAGTACTTTAATTGTTGTTCAGTCGCTTAGTCATGTCTGACTCTTTGCGACCTCATAGACTGCAGCATGCCAGGCTTCCATGCCCTTCACTATCTCCCAGAGTTTGCTCAAATTCATGTCCACTGAGCCAGTGATACTATTTAACCATCTTGTCCTCTGCCACACCCTTCTTCTTTTGCCACCAATCCTTCCTAGCATCAGGCTCTTTTCTAATGAGTTAGCTCTTTGAATCATGTGGTCAAAGTATTGGAACTTCAGCTTCAGCATCAGTACTTCCAACAAATATTCAGGGTTGACCTCCTTTAGGATTGATTGATTTGATCTCCTTGCAGTCCAAGGGACTCTCAAAAGTCTTCTCCAGCACCATGGTTCAAAAGCATTAGTTCTTCAGCTCTCAGCCTTCTTTATGGTCCAATTAGATATATTCTATAATTTTAATACAATTTGTATTATTCAGCTACCAGCAAGTTTAATGATACACATAGAATAAAAAGTAATAGGTTAATATTGATAAGCCATCAAATTGCCAGTCACTCTGAAAGGTTTTTACATTACAATCCTAACTACAAGAACTTGCTTTTCGTTTTAAACTTTTGTTTTTTTATTATCATAATTACATGGTGAAAACCAGTAAGCTCAGTTCATTGTATCTTCTAACTTTTTAAAAACTTAAACAAGTTGAGATACTTGTGATTTCACTGAGCTTTATACCATGCTTCTATGTAACCATGTGGGCCTATTAGCAATAACATGAGTATTAGCTGACACAAAAAGTTTAAAAATTAAATAAAATATGTAGAGATATCATCAGATAACATTAGATTTAACAGTTTTCTGGCCATTAACATTTTCTCTTTATTTTATAGAATATTATAAAGACAGATAATTTTTCTCTTTGTTGAATTGTATAATAGAGCCAAAGTTCTTATAGATCATCCTTAAAGGATGAGAGAGAGGAATGGAGGTGGAAGAGAAAGCTATAATTTTAGTTTCTCATTTCTCTGTCAGTCTTATTACCTATCCATAATAGAAACCTGCAGCACAAGCAAAATATATTTCAATTGCTGGATCTAATGAGAAAGAGCTACTGGTGAAAAAAATAGAAATCTTAAATACAAGTGAGATTTGATGTATTCTTGACATATCTGACGTATGCTTATTTATAGAATCAGAATGAAGTTTGAAATATGTTTGAATTTGAAAGAACACAATTTTTACTACTTTTTATTATTCTCTTATATAACCTTCTCTCCACATCTCTCCCCAAATCCCTCTCTCTTTCTCCAACACACACACACACGTACACTACAGGGTAACTTTCCTTAATGTCTTGTACTCAGTTTTATATTAACAAAACATTTATTGAGTGCCTCAAATGTGCTAGCTATCGGGCTAGTTCTCAGACCCCAATGCACATAAAGTTTATAACTTATGCTCAGCACTGGCATAAACAAGATATAGTCTTTTTACTCATCATAGAAGTCCTCTCAGGTAGGATTTCCTCCTATACCATGTATGAGTAACTTGCTCAATGTCACTTTAATAATTAAGTAACAGAGGTCTTCCAACTCAGATATTTCTAGAGATACAACAAGTTTTGAAGTCCATATTTTTTTCTTACCATATCACACATATAATTAACTTAGACAGAAAACCATCTTTAAGACCCAAACTTTGTTCTGTTGGTTCAGTTCTTTAGTACTTTGTATAGAAAATGTTTTGATCTTTATATCACAACATGGCATTTGCTTTTTTCATTCATGTGCTCACTGACTTATTTGTTCTAGTTTTATTAAGCACTTATCTGGGACAGATTTTATAACAAGGTAAAACAGATTATAAGTTGCTAAAGTTCAGATGCTTGCTATACATAAAGTGGAGAAGTAAATGAAATATTCATAACCCAGATATCAATCACTGCCACTCTGTTCTTAAAATCTAAGCCAAATTAGACTCTGTTTAAACCTTATAATGGACAATTTCTGTTGTTTTATTTTAGTTTAATTTGTATTTTATTTTGTTTTATTCATCACAAAACACTGATAACCATTCCTTAGAAAATGGCATCTCAGTATCTTCTCAGACTTCGCCTTTTGTCAGCTGTTTCAATGTCAGATTACTCTACCTCTGGCTCCAACTATGCGTATACAGTTCAGGTTGGGCCAATCAGATCAATTCATTTCTGTATATGTTGTCTGGTTCAGGGATAATAAAAATGTAATTCAACTAAAACCAAAGCAACTCAGTGAAACCTCTCTATAGCCATTGTGAGAGAATGGATAAGCTTTCTTGCCCAGTTTAAACGTGAGAAGCGGAACAAAGGAGATGCTCCAGCCATTTTGCCATTTCGAGAATGGGCCAAGTTCTAAAAAAAAATGGAGGGAGAAATGGGGTCCTAATGACTGTGCTTGCATCCCCACCGTGTTGCGTTCAGGACTACACATAAGTTTTAAATTATCACCTTAATCCAGTCTTTGCTTTTCTTTTCCTCCCCTATAATTTCCTTTATGTTAACCCTTCACCCCATTGAACCACTTCCATAAGCTTGCTTAGTGGATGTTCAGTGAAGTATGGTGCTCTGACTGAAAGGGATAAGGTACCATATGGCAATTAATTTAAAACTGTAAAGATTTCACTTAAAAAAAATGGTGATCAACATGGCCGACTACCATGCCGCTTCTCTTTTCTGTCCTGTAGCCTACAACTAATTTTCTTGTCCACCTTTCCACCTCACTGGGATTCCGTACCTTTTTCTCAACTCCGCTCTGGTCCTCAGCTTAGCCAGCCCCCCAGCAAATAGCATAAACATGAATTCTTCCATTCAGTTACTGGACGAAACAAAAACTTTTCTTAAAAGCAAGACGTTTTTAAACTCTCTTCAGTCAAAATGAAACCCTTTCATCTGCATTCTTATATATGAAGTTTCTCCAAAAGGTAAACAAATCATATAAAACAGAGGAGCCTGGTAGGCTGCAGTCCATGGGTTTGTAAAGAGTAGGACACGACTGAGTGACTTCATTTTACTTTCAGTCAAAATGAAACCCTTTCATTTTTATTCTTATATATGAAGTTTCTCCAAAAGGTGAACAAATCTTATAAAATCAGAGCATGTGTGCTTAGCTGAGTCCAACTGTTTGAGACTCTGTGGACTATAGCCCAGCAGGCTCCTCTGTCCATGGAATTTTCAGGCAAGAATATGGAGCGGGTTGCCATTTCCTGCTCCAGGGGATCTTCCACCCAGGGACTGAGCCTGTGTCTCCCATGTCACCTGCAATTGCACTTGGATCTTTTACCACTGGGGCCTCCCTGGAAGCTCAGCTGGTAAAGAATCCACCTGCAATGCAGGAAACCCCAGTTCAATTCCTGGGTCAGGAAGTACCCCTGGAGAAGGGATAGGCACCCACTCCAGTATTCTCAGGCTTCCCTGGTGGCTCAGATAGTAAAGAATCTGCCTTCAGTGTGGAAGACCTGGGTTTAATCCCTGGGTTGGGAAGAACCCCTGGAGGAGGACATGACAACCCACTCCAGTATTCTTGCTTGGAGAATTGCCATGGATAGAGGAGCCTGGCAGGCCACAGTCCACAGGGGTCACAAAAAGTCTGATGCAACTAACCGTTGAGCCATTGGGGAAAGCTCAATAAAATTAGTGACTTTCTTCCAAACCTGAAGATCGCGTCTATGTTTAATTGGTCCATAAGTCTGAACATTTTCTTTAAGGCTAGTTTGGATTGATGGTGAACCAGTCAGCAACTTTATCACCTTCATCTTCTTTAGAGGTGGAATTTGCTGGTCTCCTCTCTCTACTATCTTCACATATAGAACATTGATTTGTTTATGTATGTTTAATACTCATTTCTAAATCTAGTCCTCTGCAGTAGCTAAACAAGCAAACACATAAGCAGTCAAATACAAACAGCGAAAACTTCTAATCAGTCATCTCTCAATTATTTCAATACTATTGTTTGTTTGGGCTCTTACTCTGTGACTGTCTGCATGTTATGTTTTTAGCTGAGATTTAGATCCAGCACATTCTACCTGCACACTGAGGAGTACTCTGTGAGATATCAGTGAAAATTCTCAGAAAACGATGTTTGCAATCTCTCACACAGGGCAATTCCATGGACAGTATTTCATTTAAAGAGAGCAGCATTCATGCCTCACACTTGTCCAATGCCTTTCTTTTGATGTGCTTGGAGTGATTTACAGGTTTATCTCTTAACAGCTAAATATCCCTAGGAGTCAGACAGGGTACAGGTATTAAAGATCAATATCAATCTTAAGGAAAGACTTTCAAATTTTTAACCCATTCAGTAATCTTTGCATAATTATATGTGTCTGGAGAATTTGTGACAACTGCAGAATCTTAGCTAATTCATTTCCTATGGACACTTTCCATGAACTTAAAAAAAGTTCCCCCTAAATCTCAAAATTTGTCATGCTATTTATTTTAAGGCTTTTGCACATTGTTCCTTTCTGATGATGTAAGACTGGAAGTGAACTTGGCAGGGTAACAATAATATTGTTTGGCTTGGTCCTCCAGGAATAAATGGCCACTGACTGCACAGAATTAAATCCTCTCCTAGAGACACTGTGGAGGATGGTTCTCCATGTCAGAAACAAAGGCAGTTTGTTCTGCAAATGAATTACCAAGTCTGAGGACTTTGGGTGGTCTGTCATTACAGAGCACTGGGTGATTACTGGAAAAGAGCCTAATCTGGGAAAAACTGAGGACAGAAGGAGAAGAGGGCGACAGAGGATGAGATGGTTGGATGGCATCACTGACTCAATGGACATGAGTTTGAGCAAACTCTGGGAGATAGTGAAGGACAGAGAAGCCCGGCATGCTGCAATTCATGGGGCCACAAAGAGTTGGATATGACTTAGAGACTGAACAGGTTATCTGAATTCCATTAGAGTGCTCTCAGAGCTCAAAAGTGGGTGTCTCTGAGACTTGTGAATGCAAAAGTTTGTGGTGTCAAGGTGACTAAAGCCCTGATCCTAGGAAGTAGATTTGACTGACCACATTTTCATGATTCTTAACAAAAGTAAATAAATGAACAGTGTCTCATTTCAGTATGGCTTCCAGTGCTACAGTTGTTTCTTTTAAACATCTTCACACACAGTAAAACTGTGTTAAAAACCAATACTGATCATCTGAGATTTAATTTTGTACAAGTGTTCTATATCATTCCGAAGTAGGCAAGGCTAATTACAGAGACTCTTGAATATAGAACCTTCTTCCATTCCCTACCCCTACTATTTCACATTTCTTTGTCAGTTTTAGAAGATTTTGCACTGTCCCTGTTACAAAAAACTGCTCATTGAAGAGCATTTTGGGAACTTGTATTTATTAACACCATAGACATTTACTGAGTGCTTATAATATGGGAGTTGTGGGGAAAATATGTCTTATATTTGCAAGGGTAGGACTTGGACTACACAGGTGGCACAGTTGGTAAAGAACCCACCTGCTATTGCTGATGCACAAGATGCTGGTTCAAACCCTAGGTTGGGAAGATCCCCTGGAGAAGGAAACAGCAACCCACTCCCAGGATTCTTGCCTGGGAAATTCCATAGACAGAGGAGCCTAGCAGGCTGCAGTCCATGGGGTCTCAAAGAGTCAGATACAACTGAGCACATAAGACTTAAAAAGTTGTATTTTCTGTGACAATGTGCACTTCAATTGGTTCAAAAAACTAATTTAGTTTATGTCAAAGGGATGATGTTCAAATTGCTGCAGTTTAGGCATTGGCAAAACAAGTAGGAGATTAATTTGTGCAACAAGGACATTTTTGCTGATGACTCACAAATCACACCAACAGTGGGAACGGTCTATAAATGTAACTAGGACAGCATTAGAATCCACTCATTTAGGGTCATCCCAGGGAAACTCAGGGTTTCCAGGTGGCGCAGTGGTAAAGGATTTGCCTGCTAACACAGGAGACACAAGAGAGGCCGGTTCAGTCCTTGAGTTGGGAAGATCCTCTGGAACAGGAAATGACAACCCACCCCAGTATTCTTCCTTGGAAAATTCCATGGACAGAAGAGCCTGGTGGGCTACAATTCATGGGTTGCAAAATGTTGGATATGGGCTGTAAAAAGTTGGACATGGGCTGCAAAAAGTTGTGCCTCTGCATGGGGAAATGACTTGTTCCCATATATCTGTACTTGTCCAAACACAAACGAAGAGAGACATGGTTTTTCCCACATTCATTTTTCCCACCTATCTTCAGAAAAAAAGCCTGTATTTTGACAATATTAATCAATACCCATTCTCTCCACATGGTTTAAGCTCTAATAAACATTCATATAGTTATCACTGAGAGAAATAGAATAAAAATGATAAATTTTAAAATTTTCTTTGAATTCTCCTTTAGAACAAAAATTTTGTAGAAACCACTTTCTCGCTTCTTACTTTTTCCTGTGTTGAGCCAATGTTTGTTAACTTTGTAATATGTCTCAGGCGTCAGAGTCCTCCATTCCTTCTGGATATAAAGAGAGCATTTATGCCCTTTGTTAAAAATTTTCTACAAGAGGAGTCAGACAGTAGAGTTATATAAACATATTTAGTTTTGCAATATTATAGGTTTTTATTGTTGTTCAGTAGCTCAGTCATGTTCAACTCTTTGAGACCCCATGGACTGCAGCACGCCAGGCCTACCTGTCCATCACCAACTCCCAGAGCTTGCTCAAATTCATGTCTATTGGGTTGATGATGCCGTCTTACCATCTCATCCTCTGTCATCCCGTTCTCCTGCCTTCAATCTTTCCCAGCATCAGGGTCTTTTCCAATGACTTGGCTCTTCACATCAGGTGGCCAAATTATTGGAGTTTCAGCTTCAGCATCAGTCCTTCCAATGAAAACTTAGCACTGATTTCCTTTAGGTTTGACTGGTTGGACTCTCAAGTGAGCTTTCTCCAACACTGCAGTTCAAAAGCATAAATTCTTCAGTGCTAGTCTTATTTATGATCTAACTCTCACATCCATACATGACTACCGGAAAATCCATAGTTTTTACTCTATGGACCTTTTTGGCAAAGTAATATCTCTGCTTTTTAATATGCTGTCTAGGTTTGTCACAGCTTTCCTTCCAAGGAGCAAGCATATTTTAATTTCATGGCTGTAGTAATTCTTACTGTCTGAGCCACCAGGAAGCCCAATACAATAGGTACAAGAAGAAAAATAAATTGTTTATTATTTTATTTATAAAGCCCATAATATTAAGGATGCATTATTTAGGTTCTGTTCCATACTAAAAGACTAAGAATAACCTTTTAAAATATTTTATGTCCAGCATATGTACTAGAATTTATAGGCATCCACCTAATATCATATGAATTAAATCTTCATATGAGTTCAAAATAAAGGAAAAGTGTTATTTTGCTTTGTTGGTTGAGAGATTGCTTCTTTTATCTAATACTTAACACTGTGTATTCATGAAGTCATTCATTTAAAGAAATCAATGACTCAGTATCTAGGAAATAAAAAGTAGTTAACTGTTTCAAATGCTACTGAAAGTGTTGAAAATTGAAAAAAAGATATTTTACACAGCAAAATATTCTCACACTAGACAGAAGGGCCATCATAAAAAAAAAAATCTACAAACTATAAATACTGAAGAGGGTGTGGAGAAAAGTGATCCTGTTTATGGGATGTAAATTGGTACAGCCACTATGGAGAAGAGTATGGAGGTTCCTTAAAAAAAAAAAAAAAGAAAGAAAGAAAGTTGAAAATAGAGCTATCATATGATTTAGCATCTAGAGAAAATCATGGTTCAAAATTATCCATGCACCTCTGTGCTCATTGCATCAGTATTTATAATAGCCAAGACATGAAATAAACATAAAGGCTTATTGACAGATAAATGGATAAAGAAGACGTGTGTATATATTCAGTGGAATAAAAAGAATCATATGATGCCATTTGCAGCAACATGGAAAGACCTGGAAATTATCATACAGAATGAAGTAAGACAGAAAAAGGAAGACAAATTTCATATGAAAATCGCTTGTATATGGAATTTAAAAAGAAATGGTGCAGATGGACTTATTTGAAAAATAAAAACAGGCTCAAAGAAGATTTAGAGTTAACCGTTGGTTATCAGGGAGGATGAGCAGGGAGAGGGATAGACTGGGAGTTTGGAAATGACACATACATATTGCTTTACTTAAGATATATAACCAACAAAAACCTACTCTATAGCACAGAGAACTCAGCTCAATATTCTGTAATAACCTAAATGGGTAAAGAACTAGAAAAAGAATAGATACATGTGTAGGTATAACTGAATCATTTTGCTATATACAGCTGAAACTAACACAGTATCATTCATTAAAAAGAAAATGTCCATTAGAAATGATGATTTAAGGAATTATGATGATCTTAACGGAACAAACTCAGTGGTTCCTGTTGCGCAGACAAGAACCATGTTGGGATGAAACATGTTGTAGATAACAATAAGACGTCATTACACATTTAGCAGATTGATAAAAGTACAAACACTGATGAGGATGTAGAGACCCTAGAATTTCCCTACCCTGCTATTAGGAGTGTAAAATGGTACAATGATTTCAGACAACCTAATGCAGCTTAAACTATGTACACATTTGAAATCTAAATATTCTACCTTAGAATATATATCTTAGATACCTTTAAAACAAATACATAGGAAAAATAAATATTTATTGAAGAACCATTAGTATAAAATGGTAACCAAAATACATCTCAAAATATGCTGTTTAGCAAAAAGGTAAGTTGAAGAGCCACATGAAATGTTTTATTTCTAAAAATGGTAGGAAGCATGGAAGGATAAAAGGACAAAGTGAGTGAGTGAGGAAGGAGGGAAGGAAATTTAGAAAGAAAAAAAAACAAAAAGGAGAAAAACAAATGATATTGATAAAACGTTAAGATCTGTTAAAACTAGTTAGGTACATGAGTTGGAGATACACACACACACACACACACACACACACATATATATATATATATCATTCTATCATATATATTCAGATGTTATTCTAATATATATGGTGTTCTATTATTCTCTAACTTCACTGTATATTTGAAATAACTTATTACCGAAAGAGGGCTTCGAAGATGGAACTAGTGGTGAAGAACCCACCTGCCAGTGCAGGAGATGTAAGAGACAGGGTTCAATCCCTGGGTCAGGAAGATGCCCTGGAGGAAGGGCATGGCAGTCCACTCCAGAATTCTTGCCTGGAAAATCCTATGACAGAGAAGCCTGGTGGACTATAGTCCATGGGGTTGCAAAGAGTCAGACACAGCTGAAATGACTTAGTTTCCATGCATGCATTACAGAAAGGAGACGGAAAGCCAAAGTCAGTTTGTGAAGATAGTATCGTTCCAGCTGCTTTGACCTGGGACTCAGTAAGCAATAGAACAGAGACGATGATAAGAGAGATACAGAATTAAACGAGCCAGACTTATGTATCTAAAATGAGGGGACTGATTCTCTGGAGTGGGTAACTGGTTTCTGGGAAAATATCTACTTTTTCTCCTGGTCATGAGGCAAGTAAAACATAAGAACAAAATGTGGTCTGCACCACGAGGAAATGCCATTTCCAGGAGATGGCTGTTTTCATATAAAAATTTGTAGGTCAAGCATTTAGAGAAGATAGTGAGGATATGAGATAGGTGACCTGAAAGTGATTAAAATATTTTCTGAGAATTTAGCCATTGTAAACATTCAAGATAGATTGATTCACAAAAACACAACATTTGGCAGGAAAAACTACCTTAGGAAAAGGGTGAAAGGTAAAACAAAGCAAAACAGCATATAAAATACACACGAGGTCAGAAACTGTTATTTTTTATTTTTCTAACATAATTTTCAATAATAGAGTTAAAAATGAAAGTAAATGTTCTTAAGCAATACACACAGTTAGAAGGCAGCAGGACCAGCTATTAGTATACCTGGCTTTGATATAAGACCAGTAGGTGGTCTTATATAAGACCACTGATATAAGACCCTCACTATTTCCATCCTTGTTTCTTCTATTGGAAAGGGAAAATACACCAGATTAAGTTCAGTTTAAGTAAAAGCTGAAGCAACCTACCTGAATGTAAATATGTAACACTTTTCCATGACTAAAGTTAAACATAAACAATGAATGTGCAGATATTAAAGAAAATAATATGGCTGATGGCCTGTGAGTAATGTGGTCATTAAAACTAATCTCTTTTTAAATTTTAGTTTTACTTTATTCTACATTACAATACTGTATTGGTTTTGCCATATATTGACATGAATCAGCCACAGGTGTACACGATCTCCCAATGCCGAAGCCCCCTCCCACCTCCCACCCCATATCATCTCCCTGGCTCATCCCATGCACCAGCCCCAAGCATCCTGTATCCTGTATTGAACATAGACTGTCACTTCGTTTCTTACATGATAGTATACATGTTTCAATGCCATTCTCCCAAATCATCCCACCCTCTCCCTCTCCCTCAGAGGCCAAAAGTCCGTTCTATACCTCTGTGTCTCTTTTGTTGTCTCACAAACAGGGTCATCATTACTATCTTTCTAAATTCCATATATACATGTCAATATACTGTATTGGTGTTTTTCTTTTGGCTTACTTCACTCTGTATAATTGGCTCCAGTTCCATCCATCTCATTAGAACTGAGTCAAATTTATTCTTTTTAAGGGCTGAGTAATATTCCATTGTGTATATGTACCACAGCTTTCTTATCCATTCATCTGCTGATGAACATCTAGGTTGTTTCCATGTCCTGTCTATTATAAACAGTGCTGCAATGAACATTGGGGTACATGCGTCTCTTTCAGTTCTGGTTTCCTCGGTGTGTATGCCCAGCAGTGGGATTGCTGGGTCATAAGGCAGTTCTATTTGCAATTTTTAAGGAATCTCCACACTGTTTTCCATAGTGGCTGTACTAGTTCGCATTCCCACCAACAGTGTAAGAGAGTTCCCTTCTCTCCACATCCTCTCCAGCATTTATTGCTTGTAGACTTTTGGATTGCAGCCATTCTGACTGGTGTGAAATGGTACCTCATTGTGGTCTTGATTTGCATTTCTCTGATAATGAGTGATGTTGAGCATCTTTTCATATAGTTCTGGAAGTTTTGGCCACAGCAATCAGAGCAGAAAAAGAAATAAAAGGAATCCAAATTGGAAAAGAAGAAGTAAAACTCTCACTGTTTGCAGATGACATGATCCTCTACATAGAAAATCCTAAAGACTCCATCAGAAAACTACTAGAGCTAATCAATGAATATAGTAAAGTTGCAGGATATAAAATCAACACTCAGAAATCCCTTGCATTCCTATACACTAATAATGAGAAAGTAGAAAAAGAAGTTAAGGAAACAATTCCATTCACCATTGCAATGAAAAGAATAAAATACTTAGGAATATACCTACCTAAAGAAATTAAAGACCTATATATTGAAAACTATAAAACATTGATGAAAGAAATCAAAGAGGACACTAATAGATGAAGAAATATACCATGTTCATGGATCAGAAGAGTCAATATAGTGAAAATGAGTATACTACCCAAAGCAATCTACAGATTCAATGCAATCCCTATCAAGCTACCAGCCGTATTTTTCACAGAACTAGAACAAATAATTTCACGATTTGTATGGAAATACAAAAAACCTCGAATAGCAAAAGCAATCTTGAGAAAGAAGTATGGAACTGCAGGAATCAACCTGCCTGACTTCAGGCTCTACTAAAAAGCCACAGTCATTAAGACAGTATGGTACTGGCACAAAGACAGAAATATAGATCAATGGAACAAAATAGAAAGCCCAGCAGATAAATCCACATACCTATGGACACCTTATCTTTGACAGAGGAGGCAAGACTATCCAATGGAGTAAAGACAGTCTCTTTAACAAGTGGTGCTGGGAAAACTGGCCAACCAGTTGTAAAAGAATGAAACTAGATCACTTTCTAACACCACACACAAAAATAAACTCAAAATGGATTAAAGATCTAAATGTAAGACCAGAAACTATAAAACTCCTAGAGGAGAACATAGGCAAAACACTCTCCGACATAAATCACAGCAGGATCCTCTATGATCCACCTCCCAGTACACTGGAAATAAAAGCAAAAATAAACAAATGGGATCTAATTAAAATTAAAAGCTTCTGCACAACAAAGGAAACTATAAGTAAGGTGAAAAGACAGCCTTCTGAATGGGAGAAAACAATAGCAAATGAAGCAGCTGACAAACAACTAATCTCAAAGATATACAAGCAACTTATGCAGCTCAACTCCAGAAAATTAAACGATCCAATCAAAAAATGGGCCAAAGAACTAAATAGGCATTTCTCCAAAGACATACAGATGGCTAACAAAAGTAATGTTTTGATTGAACTATTTTGTTAGGGTCAGAAATTGTGGTAGACTTTTGATCATAATTCTTTGCCTGCTAAACTCAGTTGGGCTTCTAGGAAACTCTACTCTCAAAATATTCATAAGCAGATAATAATGGAAATCTTTGTGTTCTGAAGAGCCACGGCCTAGAAGATGTTCCACAGTATCTCAAAACCTGGTAATTATTCCACAAATTAAGGGGAGATAAAGGTAACATGTCACTGGATATATCATATCGAATCCTATGCTAAGTGTATTATACATATCTGTTGAATCCTTATAACCTAACCTGGTATATACAACTCTTCCAATTCACAAAGAGGGCAAAAAGTAGGTATAAGCATAGTCCTAAAATGGCATAGCTAGCAAGACTCTGATTTGGGAGTTAAACCCATGAATTTTTGTTTGTTTGGAAGAATAGTTGATTTACAACATTGTGTTAGTTTCTGTTTCATATTATTTTCCATTGTGGTTTATTACAGGATAGTTCCATGTGCTCTACAGTAAGATCTTATTATTTATTTATTTTATATATAGTAATTTGTATCAGCTAATCCAAATTTCTCATCCCCCCCCCTTTACTTTGGTAACTATTAAGCCTATTTTCTACCTCTAGAGTCTGTTTCCATTTTGATAAATGAGTTCATTTGCATCATATTTTAGATACCATGCATAAGTGAAATATGTCTTTCCGACTTACTACAATTAGTATTGCAGTCTCTAGGTCCATTGATGTTGTTGCAAATGACATTCTTTCATTCTTTTTTCACGGCTGAGGAGTATTCCACTGAGAGAGAATGAGAAGGAGGGAGAGAGTATAACACATCTTTTCTTCTTCATGTATTCATCTGTAGATGGACATTTAGGTTACTTCCAAGTCTTAGCTATTGTAAATAGTTCTGCTATGAATATTGGGGTGCATGCATCTTTTCAGATTAGAGTTTTTCTGAGTGTATGCCCAGGAGTTGGCTTGCAGGATTATATGCTAATTAGTTTTAGTTTTTAAGAAACCTCCATTCCCACCAACAGCATAGGAGTACCCTTTTTCTCTACACACCCTACCTCAGCATTTATTATTTGTAGTCTTTTTAATCCTGGCCACTCTCACTGGTATGAGATGGTACCTCATTGCAGTTTTGATTTGCACTTCTTTGAAGGAGGCCAGAATGTACTATCGAGAAGAGGCAGTCTCTTCAGCAAGTGGTGTTGGGAAATCTGGACAGCTGCATGTAAATCAATGAAGCTAAAACACACCCTCACACCATACACAAAAATAAACACTAAGTGGTTTAAGGCTTAAATATAAGATATGACACTATAAAACTCCTAGAAAAGAACATAGGCAAAACATTCTCTGGCAGAAATCCTAGCAATGTTTTCTTAGGTCAGTCTCCTAAGGCAAGAGAAATAAAAGCAAAAATAAAGAAATAAGACCTAATCAACTTATAAGCTTTTGCACAGCAAAGGAAACAATAAGCAAAATGAAAAATCTTGGAGAAAATATTTGCAAACCATATAACCTACAAGCAATAAATTTCCAAAATATACATACAGCTCATGTAACTCAATAACAGAAAAACAAACAACCCAATCCAAAATTGGGCAGAAGCCCTAAATATACATTTTTTCAAAGAATAACACTGTTGTTGTTGTCAGTCACTAAGTTGTGTCTGGCTGTTTGTGATCCCATGGACTACAGCATGTCAGCTTTCCCTGTCCTTCCCTGTCTCCCAGAGTTTGCTCAGATTCATGCCCATTGAGTCTGTGATACCATGCAACCATCTCATCCTCTGTTGCGCTCATCTCTTTTGCTTTCTATCTTTCCCAGCGTCAAGATCTTTTCCAGTGAGTCAGCTTTCACATCAGGTGGCCAGTGACTAAACCCATGTCTTTCTGTTGCTAAATCCAAACTTGATGCTGTATTATACTCATTTTTAATCTCTGAAGCAAGCTAGGTAAAGGAAAATTACTTAATATTTTATGTAGATAATTAAGGAATTTCTGGACCTCTTTTCACTGACCATTTCAACAATCAGAGGGAAAGTTATAGACATTTTTAGACATGATGAATAGTCTGGGAGCTCTGTAAGGAAATGAAAAGACATAATCTCAACTGGAAATGCTCTCCTTGCTCTACTTTCCTCTTTGCAATTGATTCTGTCACCATTTTGTAAGTTTCCCTTGTTTTATCAGGGGCTTCCTAGGTAACTCTGGAGAAGGCAATGGCACCCACTCCAGTACTCTTGCCTGGAAACTCCCATGGACAGAGGAGCCTGGTGGGCTGCAGTCCATGGGGTCGCTAAGAGTCTGACACGACTGAGCGACTTCACTTTCACCTTTCACTTTCATGCTTTGGAGAAGGAAATGGCAACCCACTCCAGTGTTCTTGCCTGGAGAATCCCAGGGAAGGGGGAGCTTGGTGGGCTGCTGTCTGTGGGGTCACACAGAGTCAGACACGACTGACGACGATGTGATGTGTGATGTCCTAGGTAACTCAGACAGTAACAGAATCCACCTACAATCAGGGTGACCTGGGATCAATCCCTGGGTCAGGATGATCCCCTGGAGAAGGGAATGGCTACCCACCCTAGTATTCTTGCCTGGAGAATCCCATGGACAGAGGAGCCTGACTCACCACAGTCCATGGTGTTGCAGAGTCAGACATGACTGAGTGACTAACACTGTCACCTTTTATTATTAGTAGTATTATTTTTTGTTCTGTAAGTACTGCAACCAAAAGTAGTACAACTATGACTGGACCTCTGATTAGAAAATGCTAATTTTCCTAATATTAAGGGAACCTTTCAGGGGTACTAACTAGCTATGAAGACAATCTCCCAATGGACATAGTTAAGGGCCAAGTCTCTCAGACAGTTAAAAACAGTCAGCAGATTTAATGATAATTTTCTATCCCAATGTCTCTATGAATATGATTTGGTAGATGATTAAGTGATCACCTCCTTCCAATTTTTATAATTTGACAGTGCAGGCAGAGTCAGGGTATTACTAAAAGAAATCTGATGGCAAACATACTTAGCTCCCCTACAAAACTACAGCAGGGTTTTCTTAGGACTTAATTTTTACATAACACTGCTTAACGTGTAATGTAAACTGTGCTCTTTATTTAGCAGGTAAAGTCTGTGTTAAGAAGAGTTGAAAGCAGGGCAGAAGGTGTGAATAGCTATATTTAGATTCATATCTTATATACAAACTCCCCAGAATGTGCAAATAAAACACTCACCTTGCAAGAAAGAACATTACATCTATGCTCAGATATTTCACTTATGGAACCTAGAGAAAGAAGACAATTTTCTTCAAAGTAGCAATGACTACAAAATAAGATCAAGAGCTTGAGCTACTGATAATAAACTCTCATAAGTGGATTCCAGATGTCAGTCACTGTAGCTCAGCCATGGCCAAAGGCTATTAATCTCTTAAAAAACAGTGAGTGCTGAACAGTTCATTACACCTCAAAACAGATACAAGATATATCCTTTATAACAGCAGCAACACTTAGAATGGTCACAGCTTTGGTAATAATAATGACGTCCACCCATGATGCCTTTAAGTGGAAAGTGAATATGTCAGGTTCAAAAATATTATCTTTAATAACTGTAATCTTCTGGGATTAAATAGGAATGCTCAAAAATGCATGACACTACATCCTGGGGATTTACCATTGATTATGCTTTTAATCTTCTGTGACCCCATTTTCTTTGGAGTATTCTATCTGTGCCTAAACTTTAGGCCCCAGAGTGCTGTAAAGTCTGTGAAGGGAGTGCTTGATCTGACTTGGGAAAAATAGAAACCATCACTCTTATGATTTCTAAACATTACTTTTTATTGCTTAGTCGGGAGAGTGATTCAGTTTTTGGTTTGATTTACTTATTTTATAAGCTGCTACAATGGGGAACATGTTTTCTCATTAGAGATATCTATAGAGTGAGTTAACCTTCTAAAGTGTATCCTGAGATACTGTTCTGATCTTGAACTAATATCTGAGTGCACAAATTAGCTCAAGGAGATGAGATAACACTAAAGGAGGGCAATGAAAAGGCAAAATTACAGCAAAAACTCTGCCTAAATAAAAATAATGGTTTGGAATAAACTTTAAAATGGTATAGAAATTATATAGTTCTATTTTTGCCTGATGATCAATTTTCCAAGGACACAAATGTTCTGCTAAAGACAATGTGTCTGACCCAAAATCTCTGTGTTGAAGCCCTAACTCTCAATATGATGCCATTTAGAGATGTGGCCTTTGAGAGAAAGTATGTGTTACATGAGGTCATGAGGATGGGGAACTTAGAGCAGGGTTAGTGCCCTTTTGTTGTATATTAGTGCTATCTGTTGGAGAAGGAAATGGCAGCCCAGCCAGTGGTCTTGCCTGGAGATTCCCAGGGACGGGGAGCCTGGTGGGCTGCCGTCTATGGGGTCGCACAGAGTCGGACACGACTGAAGCGACGCAGCAGCAGCGCCGTCTGTAAGTCAGCAAGAAAGCTCTCACCAGCACCTGACCACGCTGCATGCGTCTCAGATTCCGCCTCTAAAATTTTGAGAAGATGAGTTTGTGTTTTAAGCCGCCCACCTAGTCAGTCTACGGTCTTTTGTGATGATAGCCTGAGCAGACTAAAGCATATCCTTCATGGATAAAAGGAGTGAACTAACAAGCTGGATACTTGAATTTGTGACTGGCAGAGCTTCTCAACTGAGTGCACCTGCTGGCGTATCCGCACAGTATACCTGTTGCCATGAAACCTTCTTCCTCGCCTCCACCTATTTCCCAATAGATAACGGAAGTGTCTGGTTTCTAAAAATCTGTTTTCCCGGTCTCAGAGGTTTTAGCGTATAAAGTGTTTATCAACTTAAATAACCTTTGTATTTAGGTGGGCTTCCCTGATGGCTCAGTGGGTAAAGAATCTGCCTGCAGTGTGAGAGAGATGGGAGACATGGGTTCGATCCTTAGGTCAGGAAGATCCCCTGGAGAAGGAAAGGGCAGAAGAGCCTGGTGGGCTACGGTCCATGGGGTCGCAAAGAGTCAGGACACGACTGAGCCTGAGCATGATGAGGATGCGTTTACATAAATAAGATGTGCTTTCTTAGAGTCAATATTTAATAGTTATGTAATCAGAGGAAATAGTTACATTGTACCCACCAGAAAGCTAGATACTTCGCTTAGTAAAAACTATATAGTATCTCTGAATGTATCAGTTCAGTTCAGTTCAGTCACTCAGTAGTGTCTGACTCTTTGTGACCCCATGAATTGCAGCACGCCAGGCCTCCCTGTCCATCACCAACTCCCGGAGTTCACTCAAACTCACGTTCATCGAGTTAGTGATGCCATCCAGCCATCTCGTCCTCTGTCATCCCCTTTTCCTCCTGCCCCCAATCCCTTCCAGCATCAGATTCTTTTCCAATGAGTCAGCTCTTCACATGAGGTTGCCAAAGTACTGGAGTTTCAGCTTTAGTATCATTCCTTCCAAAGTATATTTACCCTGAAAATCAGAACTCTAAATCTGTGCCTCTTCTTGTTAAATATACCTCTGAGCTTCTCTGCTAATGGATCCTGAAAAATACATCTCAATAAAATAAAAGATGACATTATGGTACAGATTTAGTAAGACATCTTAGCCACTGGATGAATTCAGTGAGTTGTCCTTAAGGAAAATAAGATCCTATCGCCAAAGTGGAAAGATGACGATTTAACAAACAGGAAAGTGAAAGTCGCTCAGTTGTGTTCACTTTTTGCGACCCCATGGAATTCTCCAGGCCAGGATATTGGAGTGGGTAGACTTTTGTGGGTAGAAAAATCTGTAGGAATAAGTATGGAAGTTGGGGATGGTTTCCTTTACCATGTTAAGAAAGAAGAACTATTTCTGAATGTATGTGTCTGACGTAAATGTATCCTTATTAAGAAAGTTTCAAAGAGCAATCATATTGAGGTACTTTGCCATGAGCCCAGTCAATTTCTGATAGTAAAATTTATAAGCATTTGAGGAATTCATGATTAAAATAATGTATTTGGACCGGATTCAAAGCAAAGGGTCAAAAGTAATTATCTATTAGCAAATATAATCTTTGTTTCTGCCAAGCACCACAAAACAATGTTAATAATATTAATGAGTATTGAAAAGCATGCTTATTATAGTAAGAGGTTCAAATAATGCATTTATAGAATAAAATTGATTTTAAACATTAATTTTACACTAGCCTAATCAATGGTCACAGAGTAGGCAACATAATTTTATTTAAACAGGGAGGAGCTGATCTATGGTACAATCAATAATGGTGAAATTGTGAATAATAGAATTTGTTGAAAAATAACACTTCAATAACTGTTACAGACAAACGATAATATTTATTTTATTAATAATAAAATAAATTAAGCCAATGATGTTATCAGTGCTATTATCAACAGCAATTGTGTAGCTGTTGAATTATTTTTTAAAATTTCATCTTATAAAGAACAGAGAAGATGTTTTATTGGAGTTTTTATTTAAATAGAATAATTTCCTATGACATTACAAGGAGCTGATTACATTTTGAAATGATCTTAGTAAATGAATGAATCATTTAATAATCATTTATTGTTTATTTATAAAACGTTAAACTCTCAACAGAACATTAGATGATTTCTTTACAAATAAAAGTGACATTAAAATTGATGAATGGTTGCAGTAGAAAATGTTTACCTTATTTGTGTAATCTTATAAAGGACAAGAAGAGCATGATGTGTATTTGGAATGATTATGTTAATTATGCAGTGAATGTTGATAGGCTGTCAAAAGACCAGTTCAGTGTATTAGCAATGTAGTATGACAGTTTATCTTGCTGTTTCTCTTAGAAAACAGCAAGAATAGGTGATCTATTCTTGATAGTGTAAATGGACAATAACTGTTCTTAGCTGCATGAGCATTTATTAATGGGATGATCAATTCTTGTAGTTATAGCTTTGCAGTCTTTGCATAATAGACTCATAAAGATTACAGATAGAAGAAACATGTTAGGTTGAATTTCCTTAAACTTGGTTGTTCTGGGACATCCTTTAAGATTTTTCCTAAGCATATTTATGTAACTCCTGAAATAAATGTGTCATTTCTTAAGATAGTTTGTGTGGTGTGATAGATTTCAAGGCTATTAATTCATTTCTCTAGTGGTCTATTCTAAGGAGCTTTAATTAACATCATCTGAAGTTATATGCTAGGATTAAAATAAAATTGGCCCTTTAGTTTTTATATTTTGTGATCATATCTGTTTTCTATACATAATTTATTATATAAATAAGTCATTTATTTTGGTTGTTCTGGTTTGACCATATGTTGCATTTACCACATATATAATTTATTTCTCTGCGATTACAAAATAAATTTATTTAAGGATGACATAAATGGCAGAATGAAATAGCTAGAAATTATTATCAAGGGGAAAATTATGATATGCTTTTATAGTTTGTTTTAACCTAGTTAAAATTATAATTTGTAGATATTATATATAGATATATAATATTTTAATGTAAAAGCTGTTTAATGTGAAGAATAAAAGTATATACTTTTGAGCATAAAAGTTAAAATTTTACTTACCAAGAAAATTTGTGTTGCAAGCCACTTGTGAACTTTGAATGATCTGGAAAATATACATTCGTTAGTTAGGAAAACCACTTTTGTGATGTAAAAAGCACTAGAAGTTCAGTCTGCACTAAAAATTGCACAAAGTATTTAAGCCTGAGAAGCTAAGATGCTACACTCAAAAGGAGGATATTTAAGCTTTGCAGAAAGCCATTCATGCTGACCCCATAGGAAATGATTTTTGTTCACATTGTCATCACAAGTATTTACTTAATCAAACAGAAAGAAAAATTCGCAGACACAGAGTCAAACATCAATGCTATACGAATAGAAGCTGTAAAGGCATAACGATAACTTAGTGGCCAGCACTGACACAGAGCACTAGGGGAACAATCACTTTTATATGTGATATAAATTTTAAAAATCTATTTAGAAATTGGAAGTTTGGGCATCAGATTCAAGATGGTAGACAGAGCAGAGACAATTAACTTTCCTTGCTCCTCAGTTAAATCACAGTAAATATTTATTTTTAGAGAATGAATCCAGGGTACTGAGTAACTAGTAGAAAATATTAGCAGAATGGGGATAGAATTTCAATAAATGATGACCTGAATAGACAAAATCATGGCCCAGAAAATTTTTAGAGATGGTTCTCACTGTCCAAAAAGTCCTTCTAGTCTCTAAACTTTTGTTCCTGTGTTCAAATATACATATATAAATATAATAATATATATATGACTTTACATAACTACAAATTACATACAATGTGTTATAAAGAATGTACTCTTAGCTGTTGAACTGATTATGGTGTACAAGAAAGAGCTAGGCTTGTTGGCTCCGCCCACATCATCTCCTTCTGTGCTTATAAACCTGCCCACTGATTACAGTCTTGTTTGTGCCTAAGCTAAAGGAAATCAGTCCTGAATATTCGTTGGAGGGACTGATGCTGAGGCTCCAATACTGTGGCCACCTGATAGGAAGAACTGACTCACAGGAAAAGACCCTGTTGCTGGGAAAGATTGAAGGCAGGAGGAGAAGGGGATGACGGAGGATGACATGATTGGATGGCATCACCAACTCAATGAGCATGAGTTTGAGAAAGCTCTGGGTGTTGGTGATGGACAGGGAGGCCTGGAGTGCTGCAGTCCATAGGGTCTCAAAGAGCCAGACACGACAGAGCAACTGAACTGACTGAAGCTAAATGTGTAGTCATATTCTAAAGATATTGATCTTGTTAGGGCTGAAAACTCCTTTTATTTTTTTCTCTGAGAAGGTACAGAAACTTTCAGGCCTACATTTCTTTCCACAATCTGAAAGTGAGAACTGATGCCAAGAAAACAAAATATCCACCATAGTCAACCGAATTCTTCAAAATTATGATGGGCAAGTATTTGAGAACACCAACAGAACAAGGGTAAAGGACCATGAAAAACATATATAATAACCAGCCACAGAGATCAAACATTATCAAACAACTAGACGACATTTTTATAAAAAGTCCTGATGAATATCCTCAGAAAGATTCAAAGTGATGCTTTATTCTACTAAATCAGCAGTGCTCTGCTATGAAAGGAGTAAAATAAAAGCAGAATACATTTGGGGAAGTAAAACTTACATCTGTAAATTTAAACATTTAAAGTATAAAGGAGATATGGTATAAAGAGAGCCCAAATTATACTTTTCAAATTAAAGGAATTTCCTCTTCCAATCATGCTGGAATTATAGGAAACGTTTGATGTTGAGATATATTGTTGGAAGCTGAAAGATTCTCTGTTCATACAAGGTAATGAACATTAGATTCTAATCAGTCAGTTTAGTCAGTTCAGTTGCTCAGTCGTGTCCAACTGTTTGCGACCCCATAAATCACAGCACGCCAGCCCTCCCTGTCCATCACTGACTCCCGGAGTTCACTCAGATACACGTCCATTAAGTCAGTGATGCCATCCAGCCATCTCATCCTCTGTCATCCCCTTCTCCTCCTGCCCACAGCCTCCCAGCATCAGGGTCTTATCTACTGAGTCAAATTTTTGCATGAGGTGGCCAAAGTACTGGAGTTTCAGCTTCAGCATTAGTCCTTCCAATGAACACCCAGGACTGATCACCTTTAGAATAGACTGGCTGGATCTCCTTACAGTCCAAGGGACTCTCAAAAGTCTTCTCCAACACACAGTTAAAAAGCATCAGTCTTTGGTGTTCAGCTTTCTTCACAGCCCAAATCTCACATCCATACATGACCACTGGAAAAACCATAGCCTTGACTAGATGGACCTTTGTTGGCAAAATAATATCTCTGCTTTTCAACATGCTATCTATGTTGGTCATAACTTTCCTTACAAGGAGTAAACGACTTTTAATTTCATGGCTGCAATACCGTCTGCAGTGATTTTAGAGTCCCCCAAAATAAAGTCTGACATTGTTTCCACTGTTTCCCCATCTATTTCCCATGAAGTGATGGGACCAGATGTCATAATCTTCTTATTTGAATGTTGAGCTTGAAGCCAACTTTTTCACTCTCCTCTTTCACTTTCATCAAGAGGCGTTTTAGTTCCTCTTCACTTTCTGCCATAAGGGTGGTGTCATCTGCATATCTGAGGTTATTGATATTTTTCCAAGCAATCTTGATTCCAGCTTGTGTTTCTTCTAGTCCAGTGTTTCTGATGATGTACTCTGCATAGACGTTAAATAAGCAGGGTGACAATATGCAGCCTTGACGCACTCCTTTTCCTATTTGGAACCGGTCTGTTGTTCCATGTCCACTTCTAACTGTTGCTTCCTGACCTGCATCTAGATTTCTCAAGAGGCAAGTCAGGTGGTCTGGTATCCCCATCTCTTTCAGAATTTTCCACAGTTTATTGTGATCCATGCAGTCAAAGACTTTGGCATAGTCAATAAAGCAGAAATAGATGTTTTTCTGGAACTCTCTTGCTTTTTCCATGATCCAGCGATTGTTGGCAATTTTACCTCTGGTTTCTCTGCCTTTTCTAAAACCAGCTTGAACATCTGGAAGTTCACAGTTCACGTATTGCTGAAGCCTGGCTTGGAGAATTTTGAGCATTATTTTACTAGTGTGCGAGATGAGTGCAATTGTGTGGTAGTTTGAGCATTCTTTGGCATTGCCTTTCTTTGGGATTGGAATGAAAACTGACCTTTTCCAGTCCTGTGGCCACTGCTGAGTTTTCCAAATTTGCTGGCATATTGAGTGCAGCACTTTCACAGTGTCATCTTTCAGGATTTGAAACAGCTCAACTGGAATTCCATCACCTCCCCTAGTTTCGTTTGTAGTGATGCTTTCTAAGGCCACCTAGACTTTACATTCCAGGATGTCTGGCTCTAGGTGAGTGATCACACCATCGTGATTATCCAGGTCATGAAGATCTTTTTGTACAGTTCTTCTGTGTATTCTTGCCACCTCTTCTTAATATCTTCTGCTTCTGTTAAGTTCATACCATTTCTATCCTTTATTGAACCCATCTTTGCATGAAATGTTCCCTTGGTATCTCTAATTTTCTTGAAGAGATCTCCAGTCTTTCCCACTCTTTGTTTTCCTCTATTTCTTTGCATTGATCACTAAAGAAGGCTTTCTTATCTCTTCTTGCTATTCTTTGGAACTCTGCATTCAGATGCTTATATCTTTCCTTTTCTCTTTTGATTTTCACTTCTCCTCTTTTCACAGCTATTGCAAGGCCTCCTCAGACAGCCGTTTTGCCTTTTTTGCATTTCTTTCAATGGGGATGGTTTTGATCCCTGTCTCATGTACAGTGTCACGAACCTCCATCCATAGTTCATCAGGCACTCTATGTATCAGATCTAGTCCCTTAAATCTCTTTCTCACTTCCACTGTAAAGTCATAAGCCATTTGATTTTGGTCATACCTGAATGGTCTAGTGGTTTTTACCTATTTTCTTCAATTTAAGTCTGAATTTGGCAATAAAGAGTTCATGATCTGAGCCACAGTCAGCTCCGGTTCTTGTTTTTGCTGACTGTGTAGAGTTTCTCCATCTTGGCTGCAAAGAATATAATCAGTCTGACTACGGTGTTCACCATCTGGTGATGTTCATGTGTAGAATCTTCTCCTGTGTTGTTGGAAGAGGGTGTTTGCTATCACCAGTGCGTTTTCTTGACAAAACTTTATTAGTCTTTGTCCTGCTTCATTCCACATTCCAAGGCCAAATTTGCCTGTTACTCCAGGTGTTTCTTGCCTTCCTACTTTTTCATTCCAGTCCCATATAGAAAAGGACATCTTTTTTGGGTGTTAGTTCTCAAAGGTCTTGTAGGTCTTCATAGAACCATTCAACTTCAGCTTCTTCAGCGTTACTGCTTGGGACATAGACTTGGATTACTGTGATACTGAATGGTTTGCCTTGGAAACAAACAGAGATCATTCTGTTATTTTTGAGATTGCATCCAAGTACTGCATTTCAGACTCTTGTGGACCATGATGGCTACTCCATTTCTTCTGAGGGATTCCTGCCCACAGTAGTAGATATAACAGTCATCTGAGTTAAATTCACCCATTTAGTCCATTTTAGTTCGCTGATTCCTAGAATGTTGACATTCACTCTTACCATCTCTTGTTTGACCACTTCCAATTTGCCTTGATTCATGGACTTGACATTCCAGGTTCCTATGCAATATTGCTCTTTACAGCATCGGACATTGCTTCTATCACCAGTCACATCCACAACTGGGTATTGTGTTTGCTTTGACTCCATCCCTTCATTCTTTCTGGAGTTATTTCTTCACTGATCTCCGGTTAGCATATTGGGCACCTACCAACCTGGGGAGTTCCCCTTTCAGTATCCTATTATTTTGCCTTTTCATACTGTTCTAATCAGCCCTTGTTAAAAGTCCTCACTGATCACTCAGAGCATTTAGTAGAGATCCTGGAAGGGCCACACCTTAGTAGCAGGGCTCAACTATGCCATGCTAGATATATACTACAAGGTATGCTAGATCTTTACTTTGGCCACCTGAGTTGAAGAGCTGACTTATTGGAAAACACTCTAATGCTTGAAAGATTGAGGGCAGAAGGAAAAGAGGACTACAGAGGATGAGATCATTGGATGGCATCATTGACTCAATGGACATGAGTTTGAGTAAGCTCTGGGAGATGGAGCACTAGCGTGCTGCAGTTCACGGAGTAGCAAAGAGACTGAGTGTTTGAAAAACAGTGCTCAATCTGGCTAACAAAGTTTAAAAATAAACCTCGAAAGGAAAAATTGAACAAGTGTTATGAACTGAATACGTGTTCCCTGAAGATTCACTTGTTGAAATCTAATCCCTGGTGTGATGGTATGTAGTTATAGAGCCTTTGGAATGTAGTTAGATCATGAGGAACCCTCATGAATGATATTAAGTACCCTTGCTTGAAAAGGTAGAGAGCTAGCTGGGTTTGTTACAATGTGTGAAGACATAGTAGAAAGACAGCCATCTGCAAAGAGGAAAAGTGTTCTCCTCAGACACCAAATAAACAGGTATGTTGATTTTGAGTTTTCCCACTTTTAGTTGTGAGAAATGAATTTCTCTTGTTGATAAGCCACCTTACACTATGTTTCATTTCAAACTAAGACAAAAAGTAACTTAATCTAACAAAAAAAATCAGTTCGATTATTTTTAAAAAGTTAGAAGGAAATTTAAGCATCTGACAACATCAAGTTTACAATCTCCAAAATCCAGTAAAACCAGAGTAAATGCCAGTTGATACAATTAGCTCCAAAAATGATTGGATGATAGAATAGACAAACTATTGAAACAGCTATTATTATGATGTTCATATTATGTAAAGGAAAAGATAAACAAATAAAGAAATAAACGATTAAAAAGGAAAAAGAACTTCTCACATGCTAGTAAAGTAACGCTCAAAATTCTACAAACCAGGCTTCAGCAATGCGTGAAACGTGAACTCCCTGACGTTCAAGCTGGTTTTAGAAAAGGCAGAGGAATCAGAGATCAAATTGCCAACATCCGCTGGATCATCGAAAAAGCAAGAGAGTTCCAGAAAAACATCTATTTCTGCTTTATTGACTATGCCAAAGTCTTTGACTGCATGGATCACAATAAACTGCGGAAAACTCTGAAAGAGATGGGGATACCAGACCACCTAACCTGCTCCTTGAGAAACCTATATGCAAGTCAGGAAGCAACAGTTAGAAGTGGACGTGAACAACAGACTGGTTCCAAATAGGAAAAGGAGTCCGTCAAGGTTGTATATTGTCACTCTGCTTATTTAACTTCTATGCAGAGTACATTATGAGAAATGCTGGGATGGAAGAAGCACAAGCTGGAATCAAGATTGCCAGCAGAAATATCAGTAACCTCAGGTATGCCGCTGACAACACCCTTATGGCAGAAAGTGAAGAGGAACTAAAAGCCTCTTGATGAAAGTGAAAGAGGAGAATGAAAAAGTTGGCTTAAAGCTCAACATTCAGAAAATGAAGATCATGGCATCTTGTCCCATCACTTCATGGGAAATAGAAGAGGAAACAGTGGAAACAGTGTCAGACTTTATTTTTGGAGGCTGCAAAATCACTGCAGATGGTGACTGCAGCCATGAAATTAAAAGACGCTTACTCCTTGGAAGAAAAGTTATGACCAACCTAGATAGCATGTTGAAAAGCAGAGACATTACTTTGCCAACAAAGATCGGTCTAGTCAAGGCTATGGTTTTCCCGTGGTCATGTATGGATGTGAGTGTTGGACTGTGGAGGAAGCTGAGTGCTGAAGAATTGATGCTTTTGAGCTGTGGTGCTGGAGAAGACTCTTGAGAGTCTCTTGGACTGCAAGGAAATCCAACCAGTCTATTCTGAAGGAGATCAGCCCTGGGATTTCTCTGGAGGGAATGATGCTGAAGCTGAAACTCCAGTACTTTGGCCACCTCATGCGAAGAGTTGACTCATTGGAAAAGACTCTGATGCTGGGAGAAATTGGGAGCAGGAGGAGAAGGGGATGACAGAGGATGAGATTGCTGAATGCATCACTGACTTGATGGATATGAGTCTGAGTAAACTCCGGGAGTTGGTGATGTACAGGGAGGCCTGGTGTGCTGCCATTCATGGGGTCGCAAACAGTCAGATACGACTGAGTGACTGAACTGAACTGAACACATATGAAATATCATTTAAAATTAATTGAATGGGATTAATAACAGAGTAAACAGTACAGATGATTGGGGAAGTTAAAGGCATAGCAATGGAAATTAGCCATAGAGAAACATAGGGAAAATTTAAAAAATAAATAGAAAGAACCTGTGAAGAACATTTTATCATACCTAAAAAAGGAGTCACAGAAGGTGAAGAGTTATATATATTTATATACATATTTCAATTCATATGGTGTTTTCTAAAATTCGATGAAAATAAACCCACATATCTGAGAAGCTTAAAAAGCCAAATAGACAGACACTCAAGCAAACAAAACCCCATAAGAGTTTCTAATTGAATTGCTAATAACCAATTAGAGATCATAAAGATAAAATCCAGAAAACATTCTATCCAAAAGAAGGCAGGAAAAAAAGAACACAAAGTAATAAACTGAATGGAAAGTTGTTAATTGGTGTGAACAAAATTTCTGGCATTTTCTCTTTAACTTGTACCTTTCCCAGAAGTTTGCTGGGGCTTCGGTAGGAGAGCTTCTGTTCTTGTGAGACCTGAAATACACTAATGATTGATTTGAGGCTTTGGGATTCAAAATAGAGTGTGTGACTCTTCGTGCTAGGGAGCTTCTCAGCATGAGCAAAATTTAGTAATAATAACCTAGAATGGGTGAACCGCAAAGGTTCCAAAGCTTAGTGTAAATAAGCACACATGATCTTTGATACTTATTCTAACTTCTTTATTTTGGAAATTTCCCAAGAACACCCTCTTCTGGGAAATTATTAGCATTTACTAACTCAGTAGTGGTGAGAAAAATCATGAGAATCTGATTGCAATGTGACCTTCTTAACTGTTAGGCCAAATTGTCATCACCACAAAATTTTCCAAAGTGTTCACAGCGACTCAGGTTTCAAGCTTGTCTGATTCTGAAAATACTTCAAGAGTCTTCTTTGTAAATTTATTTTCCACTAATATGATGTGTCTTAAACTTCTTATATATATATATATATATATATATATATATTTACTTTGCTGTTTTCTCAGTAGGAGCTGTTCTGTCAGACATCCAGCAAAATCATTTTTAATCACATTTGTAATGTCTTTCTGTAGTTGGGGAATATCAGACATTGAACAGACTGTCTTTCAAGGTGAAGGGGAAACCAAAGCTCTAAATTTCCTTATAGCAGCCATGGGGTGCATTCCTTCCATAATGATATTTTCAGATTTTCTCCACTTATAAATATTCATAATACTTTTTCACACCAAGCATATTCACTAGGTAGCCTTCTTCCAACCAAAGAAGCACATTTGTCTCCACATGGCATTCAGTAACCCAGCGTCTTAATTACTTATTTCTATTGGTATACTATAACGCAGACTTAACAATATTTTTGAGTTAATAAAAAGACTAAAGTTTCAATGAGTCTGTCTGAAAAGGCTCCCTTTGGCAGTGTAAATAAGGTGTAAAATAATATATTTGTGCTAGATGAATGATACAAGCAATGGTTTAAGGAGGGACTTCATTTTGTCATTCTCTGTGTTAGCTTAAGTTAAAAAATATGAATGTGAGGTAGAGATGGATGGATGGAGAGATACATAGGTAAGTAGATAGATAGGTAAAGAGCCTAAGAAACTAAAATTTAACTGGCAGACTTTGACTCTGAAATTTAACATACAGTGAAAGACTTTAAGTAAAAGCAAACTCAAAATTTTAACTCTTTTGTTAAAACAAATTACTATCCTTTACACTGAAACTTGACTGACATTAAAACATTTTATATTCTCTGAAAGACTGATAATTTTGGAAAGCTGACTCTTTCCTGATAATGATGAGAGAGGAATGGTTTGAGAAGACAGATTGAAGGAGGATGAGAGAATCAGGAAACACTGAGTCTTAGGAGATTCAGAACCCTAGAGAGGAGACTAACTCCATAGCATGGGGAGCAATTTATTTTCATGTTTTTTTTTAAATTATTTTTCACAACTTCTTGATACTAAAAATTCTGATCAATATTGAGGTTAGTAAGTGAGCAGTTCCTGGAAGTTTGCAACAAAGGAGAAAGGGAATGCTATGTAACTCATACATCCACTGCTGGAGACCAGGTGAGTTTTGTCTAATCTCCAAAATAAATAAATAGGATTAAATATTAAGATTAAGATCAAACTTCAGTTTTACAAAGGCTATTTGTTTACTTTTTTGATGGACTGTTCTCATCATAATTTATTAGTCTCCATTTAAAAGTCAATGATGTACCTTACAATTATTATCTTTGTGGTTTTTAATACTTATCAATCCTATAGTTTCATCATTGACCTTTGCATAGATACAGAAATTTAGCAGAAATTAATATCAAATAGTACTGTTGACCCATGCGGAGATTAGGATTTATAAATTAAATACTCATTTGTGAAGACTTTTATAGCAGCTGGTAATCTCTTCTGTACCTTTATCGGTACTGCGAGCTGATTGAGTGGTAATCACATTTTAGGAGCGTTCATTGTTTCCATGACTCACTACACAGTGCTAGATGGAAAGCATTGTTGTTGTTTAGCCGCTAACTCGTGTCCAAATCTTTGTGACCACATAGACTGTAGCCCCCAGACTGCTCTGTCCATGGGATTGAAAGGTTGCCACGATGAGCTGCAAACGACGCTGGGATTCTTGACTTCCAGAGGAATTCGATTCCGGGCCAGTGACGAGGTTTGATCACTCAGAGCTTTTCATAATCAAGTTTATTAAAGTATGAAAGAGATAGAGAAGGCTTCTGACATAGACATCAGAAGAGGGCAGAAAGAGTGCCCCCTTGCTAGATATAGCACGGAGTTATATACCTATTAGCAAGCTGCTAATTAGAGAAAAGAAATACCTCAAAACAGTGGCACCAGGCCCCTCATCCACAACATGCATTTTGAGATAGCACTGGCACAAGGTGAGCCATCCCGGGCCAGAAAACAATCGACAGGAATCTTGAAGAAAGGCAGATTCCCAAGCAAATACATAGTTTCATTAGCATAGCTTAAGGAAAACAAAACACATTGGTAAACTCAGGGACTGAGAAAAAAATTAAGTTCAGGTGGAACCAGGTGTCATCATGGCAACACAGAATTTTAAAAGAAATCTCCTTTTAATTTTGTATAGAGATGGAAAAAAAATGTCTGACCCTTGCAGTTTGTTTCCTCCTGCAGATTAAGAGAGAGAGAAGAGAGAGAGAAAAGAGGACTCTGAGGAGAGGGAGAGGGTGGGATGATTTGGGAGAACGGCATTGAAACATGTATACTATCTTGTAAGAATGAAGCGCCAGTCTATGTTCAATACAGGATGCAGGACGCATGGGGCTGGTGCACAGGATGATTCAGGGAGGAGGATGTGGGGTGGGAGGTGGGAGGGGGCTTTGGCATTGGGAGATCGTGGACACCTGTGGCTGATTCATGTCAATGTATGGCAAAACAAATACAGTAATGTAATGTAGAATAAAGTATTAAAAAAAAAAAAAAAAAAGAAAATCTGACACTTGCAATCTATTTCTTCTGCTTGGGTACCCCTAGCCTTCCTGCCTGTTACCTTCTCAGTATTTTCCAAGCAAGAATACTGGAATGGGTTGGCATTTCCTTCTAAAGGGATCTTCCCAACATAGGGATTGAACTCGAGTCTCCTGCATTGGCAGGTGGATTTTTATCACTGTGCCACCTAGGAAAATTATATACATATGTCAATACTTATCAAATTTTATTTTTTAAATATGTACAGTTTATTGTATGCCAATGAAATGTCAATAAAGCTGTAAAAAATATGGTTCTATTAAGCTAAATTTACAAATGAGGAAATTCCAGAGAGCAAATAATTCTGGGCATACTTTGAAGTAATAAGAATTTTTCTAACTAATAAATTTTAACAGAACTAATGAAAAGGATTATGAACAGTACACAGGCAGGACTAATATTTCTGGTATTAATACTTAAAAAATGGATTCTGGAATAAATGGCATAATTGCTCTATCTCATTTTGCTGTTAAAGTCAGTAATTCATGAGAGAAGCTAAATTCTTTACCTTTTCTCCTTCAATGTTTTATGAACTCCTTATGATCAGAGATCATCTAATATTAACTTAATTATTTTCACTGTGGGCGAGACAGGTACTATCCTCTGTCTTGTGGGATGTAGGTTACTATATAGGCATATAAGAAATGCTAAGCCAAATGATATAGTTCCTAACCTCTTAGTGAGACTTACACAGTAGTGGCAAAAACATATCAACTAACCATACTACAGGACAGAAAGAAAAACCTACTAATAAATGTACCTTTTCATCTTTAAAATATGCTAAGGCAGTGCAGATTTCAGACCTGTGAATTCTGAAATGAAGCTGGAAATGTGGGCTGGGATGGTTTTACAGAGGTGTGTGAGAGAACTTACATGCATATAAGGATAGTCTCTGATGTAGTCTCCTGGTGAGACTCAAGTACATTCTAGCCCTCTTGTGATAACTCTTGGGGCTGCCTCCTCTCCTAGGTCACTGTCACTTCTCTCTTTTTCTTGCCTCAAGCATCTCTAGGGCCTCCCAGATGACACTGTGGTAAAGAATCTGTCTGCCAGTTCAGGAGAGGCAAAAGACACAAGTTTGGTCTCTAGGTCAGGAAGATCCCCTGGAGCAGGAAGTGGCAACACACTCCAGTATTCCTGCCTAGGAGATCTCACAGACAGAGGAGTCTGGTGGGCTAGAGTGCATGCGGTGCAAAGAGTCAAAAGTGACCGAGCAACTGAGCAAACACAAACACCAACATTTCTAAGTACTCCCTGAGTGAAAAGCCTACTGCTTAAGCTCAAGCTGGGTGTTCTCTATTCGCAGAGCTTTAGGGCAATAGTCAGCGAAGGAGCCGAAGTCATGCACTTCAAGCCAAGTCTTTAAATCATGTGGGTGCAAAATATTCCAGAGACCATAGCAGTTCAAGCCACCCCATGGCAGTAACTCACTGAGTCAGGTTTTTAATTACCTCAAAAACTTGAGTCAACATCGAAAGCTATCAGAAGCAAAATGAATGTACGTTAATCACAGAATATTTTAGTCACATGGCATCTTTCTTCTCAGGAAAGTTCACAACCCCTGGGTCTGTTTCTCATCATACTTAATGTGAGGAAACAGGATAGCAAGTAGTTTTGAAGCGACTGAATGTGGGAAGGTTGAGTGTTTAATTTAGACAGAGCTATGCAAAGCTTGCAGAAAGCAAGTACTTTCTTGGTAACATATCCTCTCCCTCTTCCTTCCCCATGGAAAAACGGGTCAAAGGAAGAACTGAAGTTGTAACAGAAAAGTGGCAATTTCTCAAAGCATTGATTTCCTATCAATAACTAATACAAAATAAACTTCTTTCCTAAAAAGAGCAAATTTCAAACTGTGCTCCCTGCACTCTTGTATCCTTGAAGATTTATTCCAAGTCTTCTGCAAATAATGAAGTATTTTCCTTCAAAGAATCCGATCCTCTGAGGAGTTTCTGAAATACTTTTATCACTTTTCTATGATGGGAGTTATTGTTAAATTTTCATGTAAAAAAAGTCATCTACTAAATTTCAAGATTATTATATTAAAAGAAAGATGCATGTGATTTTGGAAAATAAAAAAGGATACGTTTATTTGATATTTATAGATAACATGAGATTTGAAATAAATTGTGTGCTTACTAAATTATCTCTAAGATAATTAGCCTGCTATTCTTTATTTCTGATTATTCTGTGTGGGAATTGGTTTGAACAAATTGTGTCTTGTGTAAAAGCAGAGTTGAAACTCTGATTCTATAATAAATTTGGGAATAAAGCAAGATCTAATCACTCATTCTGGAATATTTAATGGATTTTAACTCTGATCTAGGCCCAATACTATACTAAGATTGGCTTTGTATCTGTTTTTAGTGGATCTCAGACTATGGAGAGAAAGATACATCTGTAAATAAATGCAGCTGTGACATTCTCTGGTCAATCACTCAGACACAATGAAATGTGTCTTTCTGATTCTGTCGTGTTGTTCAGCCACTAAGTTGTATCAGACTCTTTTCAACTCATGGACTATAGCCCGCCAAGCTCCTCTATCCTCAGAATTCTCCAGGTAAGAATACCAGAGTGGGTTGCCATTTCCTCCTCAAGGACATCTTTTGAACTGAGGGATCAAGTCTTCTGCGTTAGCAGGCAGATTCTTTACTACTGAGCCACCAGGGGAGCCAAGTTATCTTTCTGGTTTTAATCTAACTTAATTTTTATTTCAGATCCTTGCTGCCCTGCAGAAGTGGTAGCTTCATAGTGCTTGCTTGTCTTAGCACACAAAATGGCAGCTTTACGTGAACTTGCGTCTTGCTGTGGTAACTGGGGAGGTTGTAGTGCTTCCCTGGAGGCTCAGATGGTAAAGAATCTCCCTGTAATGCAGGAGATCTGGGTTTGATCCCTGTATTAGGAAGATCTCTTGTTGAAGGGGATGGCAACCCATTCTAGTATCCTTGCCTGGAAAATTTCATGGACAGAGGATCCTGGCAGGTTTTAGTGCATGGGGTCAACAAGAGATGGATATGACTAACACTTTTACTTTTTAGGTCCACTACTTACCCCATATTTTATCCATTCCCACAAGCAGTTAAGGCAACATCTATTCCTCAAGTAGGAAATTTTTTCCACATAGGTTTTGTTAAATTGTACCTTTTGCTGTTTTCAAGGGCTCATTTTGACACACCAAATTTCTCTACTCACTATGTGTCCCTCTTAGGTGCATTCAGGGTTCGAATTATGATATTCAAAAATCAGAAACAGACCTGCTTTTAATTGGGGATAAATGTTAAAGGTCAGGGCCGTGAAATAAAAGTAAGCAACATGGAAAATAAGTAGAAATTGGCTAATTATTTGAATTATATTATCCCAATACAAGAAATTTCCATTGTGTGAGGTAAGAGCTAAAAATAAAAAATGGTCAGCACAAGAGTGGCCTATGTACACAAACACACGTTGGCATTCACAGGGTCAGAAGAGGAGTACAGAGCTTAGAGAGGCTTCCTAGAGTGAAGAGAAAATGCCCATTGATGTCTAATTATTCTGCGCTGTCTATTCTAGCTTTTATTCCTCTCAGTTTGATGCACCTGCATCATACGTGTTGCCTAAACATTACAAAAGATGTGGTCATTCATTCTGGTGATAGAAGCAGGTCCGATGCTATAAAGAGCAATATTGCATAAGAACCTGGAAGGTCAGGTCCATGAATCAAGGAAAGAGTGAACGTTGACATTCTAGGAATCAGCGAACTAAAATGGACTAAATGAGTAAATTTAACTCAGATGACCGTTATATCTACTACTGTGGGCAGGAATCCCTTAGAAGAAATGGAATAGCCATCATGGTCAACAAGAGTCTGAAATGCAGTACTTAGATACAATCTCAAAAATGACAGAATGATCTCTGTTCGTCTCCAAGGCAAACCATTCAATATCACAGTTATCCAAGCCTATGCCCCAACCAGTAATGCTGAAGAAGCTGAAGTTGGATGGTTATGAAGACCTACAAGATCTTTTAGAACTAACACCCAAAAAGATGTCATTTTCATTATACAGGACTGGAATGAAAAAGTAGGAAGTCAAGAAACACCTGGAGTAACAGGCAAATTTGGCCTTGGAATGCAGAATGAAGCAGGGCAAAGACTAATAGTTTTGCAAAGAAAATGCACTGTTCATAGTAAACACCCTCTTCCAAAAACACAAGACTCTACACATGGACAGCACCAGATGGTCAACATTGGAATCAGATTGATTATATTCTTTGCAGCCGAACATGGGGAAGCTCTATATAGTCAACAAAAACAAGACCAAGAGCTGACTGTGGCTCAGATCATGAACACCTTATTGCCAAATTCAGACTTAAATTGAAGAAAGTAGGGAAAACCACTAGACCATTCAGATATGACCTAAATAAAATGCCTTATGATTATACAGTGGAAGTGAGAATTAGATTTAAGGGATTAGATCTGATAGAGTGCCTGATGAACTATGGATGGGGGTTCGTGACATTGTACAGAAGACAAGGATCAAGACCATCTCCATGGAAAAGAAATGCAAAAGAGCAAAATAGCTGTCTGGGGAGGCCTTACAAATAGTTGTGAAAAGAAGAGAAGCAAAAGCAAAGGAGAAAACGAAAGATATAAGGATCTGAATGCAGAGTTCCAAAGAATAGCAAAGAGAGATAAGAAAGTCTTCCTCAGTGATCAATGCAAAGAAACAGAGGAAAACAATAGAAAGGAAAGATAAGAGATCTCTTCAAGAAAATTAGAGATACCAAGGGAACATTTCATGCAAAGATGGGCTCGATAAAGCACAGAAATGGTATGGACCTAACAAGCAAAAGATATTAAGAAGAGGTAGCAAGAATACACAGAAGAACTGTACAAAAAAGATCTTCAAGACCAAGATAATCAAGATGATGTTATCACTCACCTAGAGCCAGACATCCTGGAATGTGAAGTCAAATGGGTCTTAGGAAGCATCACTACAAACAAAGCTAGTGGACGTGATGGAATTCCAGTGGAGCTATTTTAAATCCTGAAAGATGACACTGTGAAAGTGCTGCACTCAATATGCCAGCAAATTTGGAAAACTTGGCAGTAGTCACTGTTCTAGAAAGGTCAGTTTTCATTCCAATCCCAAATAAAGGCAATGCCAAAGAATGCTCAGACTACCACACAATTGCACTCATCTCACATGCTAGTAAAGTAATGCTCAAAATTCTCAGCAATATGTGAACTGTGAACTTCCAGATGTTCAAGTGGGTTTTGGAAAAGGCAGAGGAACCAGAGATCAAATTGCCAACATCCTCTGGATCATCAAAAAGCAAGAGAGTTCCAGAAAAACATCTATTTCTGCTTTACTGACTATGCCAAAACCTTTGATTGTGTTGATCACAATAAACTGTGGAAAATTCAGAAAGAGATGGGAATACCAGACCACCTGACCTGCCTCTTGGAGAAACCTAGATGTAGGTCAGGAAGCAACAGTTAGAAGTGGACATGAACAACAGACTGGTTCCAAATAGGAAAAGGAGTCCGTCAAGGCTGTATATTGTCACCCTGCTTATTTAACTTCTATGCAGAGTACATCATGAGAAATGCTGGACTGGAAGAAGCACAAGTTGGAATAAAGATTGCCAGGAGAAATATCAATAACCTCAGATATGCAGATGATACCACCCTTATGGCAGAAAGTGAAGAGGAACTAAAAAGCCTCTTGATGAAAGTGAAAGAGGTGAGTGAAAAAGTTGGCTTAAAGCTCAACATTCAGAAAATGAAGATCAAGGAATTTGGTCCCATCACTTCATGGGAAATAGATGGGGAGACAGTGGAAACAGTGTCAGACTTTAGTTTTGGGGATTCAAAATCACTGCAGAAGGTGACTGAAGCCATGGAATTAAAAGACACTTACTCCTTGGAAGAAAAGTTATGACCAACCTAGATAGCATGTTGAAAAGCAGAGACATTACTTTGCCAACAAAGATCCGTCTAGTCAAGGCTATGGTTTTTCCAGTGGTCATGTATGGATGTGAGAGTTGGACTGTGGAGGAAGCTGAGCACTGAAGAATTGATGCTTTTGAACTGTGGTGTTGGAGAAGACTCTTGAGAGTCCCTTGGACTGCAAGGAGATCCAACCAGTCCATTCTGGAAGGAGATCAGCCCTGGGATTTCTTTGGAAGGAATGATACTAAAGCTGAAACTCCAGTACTTTGGCCACCTCATGCGAAGAGTTGACTCATTGGAAAAGACTCTGATGCTGGGAGGGATTGGGGGCAGGAGGAGAAGGGGACGACAGAGGGTCAGATGACTGGATGGCATCACTGACTTGATGGACGTGAGTCTGAGTGAACTCCGGGAGTTGATGATGGACAGGGAGGCCTGGCGTGCTGCGATTCATGGGCTCACAAAGAGTCAGACACGACTGAGCCACTGAACTGGACTGAATTGAACTGAACTGATTATTCTTAAGAGAAAGCTTCTGTAGGCTTCTTAGCTGTCCAATATAAAGAGTCTGAAATACTAACATATCTTCCTGAGAAATGTTCTCATGGTTTATTCTATTATGATTTGGCAATGCATAGCTAGAAGAACTGGAGAAGGCAATGGCACCCTACTCCAGTACTCTTGCCTGGAAAATCCCATGGACGGGGAGCCTGGTGGGCTGCAGACCATGGGGTCGCAAACAGTCAGACACGACTGAGCGACTTCACTTTCACTTTTCACTTTCATGCTTTGGAGAAGGAAATGGCAACCCACTCTAGTGTTCTTACCTGGAGAATCCCAGGGACGGAGGAGCCTGGTGGGCTGACATCTCTGGGTTAGCACAGAGTCAGACGTGACTGAAGTGACTTAGCAGCTAGGAGAACATGAGCTTTGAAATCAGGTGTGTACTGTAACCGGAGAATCTTATACAATCTATTTAATTTCTCTCAGATCCAGCTTTCTCATCTATAGAATCTGGATAAAAATTAAAAAAAAAAAAAAAAGATGGTAGGATGGTTTTTAGCACTCTATATAAAAACTTAATATGTGGCCTAATATAGTACTGAAAGTGGTAGTTTAGTATTATGAATAGTAATAATGAAATGAAATATAATCCCATCCAATCAGAAGATACTCCATGAATGTGAACCACTTTGGGAATTATTAATTTTTAAAGAAACTACAATCAATCAAATGATTTTATAGTCTCATAAAATCATAGAACTGGAGTGAATCCAAATATCTCACCTTTAGTAGTAATTCTAATAATTAATCAGCTTTTTCCCCATATCTCAGAGTAATCCAAAACTTTAAGTGCAGAATGAATTAGCTATTTTTCACTTTTGAAAAGTTGACATTTAGCCTTTTAGCTCAATGATCAGTAAAAATGTAATTATGTTGAATTTAGAGTGAAAAAAAAAAAATTTCCCTTTTATGGATGATACATAGTTCAGCAGTTCTAATCAGAATTTTTAAATCATACATAAAATGAGTATTTAATGACAAAGCACAAAATTTGTCAATATTCTACATCAAATTTCTGTTCCTTCTACTAAGTAGGCTAATTTATGTAACAGGCAACATGCCAATACTTTTACTTAATGTATATCAAACTCAATAATTCTCTTGATCAGTTCCTAGTGTGAAACTTAAACAGCATGACCTTATCACAGATGGCTGTAATCAGTCTCAAATTAAATGTTTTATAATGGATGGGGCCATAGAACAACACCTTGGAAGAAGATGAAAATAATCTAAAGGGCACTAAATTATTCACATTCTAGCCTTAGACTCATAGGTAGAAAAAGACTTAGAAGTCTTCTAGTTTGACTCTCTATTTTTCAAAAAATTATGAAAATGCATAAGTTTTTCAACCCACAGTTACTCATGAAAATTATAGTAGGAAAGACACTCCAGGAAGAAGGTCTAATTTGAACAAAAGGTAGATAAATTTTAAGAACATTTTAAAACTTCTGTTGGATTTGGCCTTAAGAGAAACCAGCTACAATTCTAAGTAATCTTATTACTAATAAAACATTTTAGTGAACTATAGTTGATTTACATGTTCAGCTAGTTTCAGATGTAAACTCATCTGTTATACATATACATGCATCCATTATTTTCTAGATTATTTTCCCACAGAGGCCATTAGAGTACTGACTAAGTAATTTTAAAAGAAAAATTATCTTCATGTTCTAGCCATAACATCTTACTGGACTTCTACAGACTGCACTTTTGAAGATAGTAAAGATGTCCTTGTACTCAGAAAGTTACTGATTTTAAAGTTCACCTTATAAATATTTCAGTTACTCATTATGTATCATTGTTTTCCAAAACCTTCTTAAATTATGTTTTCATTTTTGTTTTCTTTTTCCATGACTGATAAATTGAATTTGACATTCCTCAAATCAATTACAATTTTGTGTGAGTTTACTGTTCTTGGTCAAATAACTTTATAATCTATTTACTATTATGATGAATTTTCTGGTTGAACGATGAAAATTAGAAAAATACGAACTATTTTTTCCAGTATTTTCAATGAGCCCATGCTATTTGTGATTGCTTTTCAGTTATACTTTGGACAGTCTATTAATGTTTCACCCTTTAGTTTCTTTTTCTTTTTTAATGTCAGCTACAGTTGAATTTTTTCCAATCAAACTCTTCTAGGTCACCTTTATTAATATTTGTGTGTCTATACTTTGCCAGTCCAGTATCTAGGGGCCAAATCTCAGTCATGATACTTGATTTTTTCTACAGCAGTTGATCATGCTGTGTGCATGCATGCTAAGTTGCTTCAGTTCTGTCTGACTCTTTGTGACTCTATGGACCGTAGACTGCCAGGCTCCTCTTTCCACAAGATTCTCCAGGAAAGAATACTGGAGTAGGTTGTTCCATTTTCCTCCAGGGGTTCTTTCCAACCCAGGACTCGAACCTATGTCTCTAATATCTCCATCATTGGCAGATGTGTTTTTTACCACTAGTGCAACCTGGGAAGCCTATTGATCAAGCTGTCTTTAAATATATATTTTAAAAATTTAAGTTCACTTACCAGTCTCTGGGGGCTTCCCTGGCGGCTCAGAGGGTAAAGCGTCTGCCTGCCATACGGGAGACCTGGGTCTGATCCCTGGGTCAGGAAGATCCCCTGGAGAAGGAAATGGCAACCCACTCCAGTACTCTTGCCTGGAAAATCCCATGGACAGAGAAGCCTGGTAGGCTATAGTCCATGGGATCGCAAAGAGTTGGACACGACTGAGCAGCTTCACTTCACACTTACCAGTCTCTGTGTAAGTCTTGTTTTTGCAAGCTTTAAATGTTATAGAGCTTCAGGGCTTAAAAGCAGAACATCTCTTTGTCCCTTGATATTCATTTTTCCCTGGGATGTATAGCTTTAAAAACATCAAAGGCTTCTGAATTTTAATCTCCTTCCATCGTCACCTATCTAAATCTCTACTTGATGGGACTACTTAGATCTAGCAGGCATCTTAATCTTAGTATGGTTTTAGCCTAACATTTGATATTTTCACTTATACTTACTCTTTACAAGATATTTTCAATTTTTGAAGATACAGCACTGAAATATATCTCAAATCTATCTTTATGAATTTCACTGCTATTTCCCCAACCAAAACACCATCTCTTGCCTTGATTATGGGGGTTTCCTAATTTGTCTCACTTTTGTCACTTCTGTTCCTACCCATTATATATATTCTTTCTTGCAATAGTCAGTGTGACTATTTTAATATAAAATTTTATTTCTAAACTTCTAAAATAATTCCAATTCCTTTCAATAAACTACTTCCTACTATATGATCTGGTTCCTGATTCACTGAAATGCTATCTCTCATGTTTTTTGTTTGTTTAAGTTTGCCTATTATAAGTTTAACCACCTGGCCTTTTATTTGTTTCTGTTTCTCACACATACTAAGAGTATTTCCAGTTCTTTTGGAAATCTCTTTCACTAGGAAAAAGAAGAAGAAGAAGAAGAAGAAGCAGCTTCAACCTCTTCCTTCTTGCTTGCCTCCACTCAAATAGTAACTTCTTCCCTGATCCACCTGATCCAAAATAGTCACTCCTATTTTTTCTCTGTTCATATGAGCATACTACTTATCTCTCAGTACTTGACATTGTCTTATTTATGTACTAGTTTTTCCACTCTCTATTTTATCATCTATCTTCCTCACTAAAATATTAAGTCAAAGAAGGAAAAACAGCACACCACATATTCTTAGAAGAAGAATGAATTAGTGACATACTGGTTAGATAAATGAATGATTTATGACCAACCTAGACAGCATATTAAAAAAGCAGAAACATTACTTTGGGAACAAAGGTCCATCTAGTCAAAGTAATGGTTTTCCCAGTAGTCATGTATGGATGTGGAGAGTTGGGCTATAAAAGAAAGATGAGCACTGAAGAATTGCTGCCTTTGCACTGTGGTGTGGAGAAGACTCTTGAGAGTTCCTTGGACTGCAAGGAGATCCAACCAGTCCATCCTGAAGAAATCAGTACTGAATATTCATTGGAAGGACTGATGCTGAAGCTGAAAATCCAATATTTTGGCCACCTGATGAGAACTGACTCATTTGAAAAGACTCTGATTCCGAGGAAGATTGAAGGCAGGAGGAAAAGGGGACAACAGAGGGTGAGATGGTTGGATGGCATCACTGACTCAATAGACATGAGTTTGAATAAACTCCGGGAGTTGGTGATGGACAGGGAGGCCTGGTATGCTACAGTCCATGGGGTTGCAAAGAGTCAGACATGACTGAGAGACTGAACAGAACTGTGTAATATTTGTCTCTCTTGAAGATTTCCTCCATTTAAATAGTTTATGTAACTACATCATTTGAAGCCTCATCTTAATTAGTCCATGGAATTCTCCATAGTCCATGGAATTCTCCAGGTCAGAATCCTGGAGTGGGTAACAGCCATTCCCTTCTCCAGGGGATCTTCCCAACCCAGGGACCACATCCAGGTCTCCCACATTGCAGGTGGATTCTTTACCATCAGAACCACCAGGAACCTCCTCATCTGAATAAGTCTAATCTTAAATCTTAAGAGTCAGGCAATTTTAAAGAAAGATGGCCAAGACCATTTATATTACCTTTAGTTTATAAGGGACTTGTAATAAATAGTATTGCTCCTGCTACAGAAAAATCAGTCTGGTTACCCTGCTTTTATAATGACTATTTAACTATTGTCCACTTTAGCAAGAGAGATTATCAGAAAATTAATTTCCCCAAGATAGGATGGTCACTTTTTATAGAAAAACTTAATAAGGTTTGAAATAATAGAACTTTTCAGATTTTTAGGATTTTAAAAATTAGTTCCTCTTTTCTCAGGACACTGAGGAGAAATTTGATGTGCTAACTTTTGTTTGAATACAAGTACCTAAAGAAAACAATTTCCATATGCAGGTTGCTCTCAAGAATGTTATGCCCTTGAATATGTTTATAGTGTTACTAGTACAGGAGTATTCAATATTATGTGGGAAAATTTACTCAAAATTAGATATCTAATGGATGTTATTGTTGTTATGTCACTCAGTCGTGTCGGACTCTTTGTGACTCCATGGACTGCATCATGCCAGCTTTACCATCCTTCACCATCTCCCACTTTGCTCAAACTCATCTCCATTAAGTCAGTGATACCATCCAGCCACCCCATCCTCTGAAATTCTCTTCTCCTGTGTTCAGTCTTTACCAGCATCAAGGTCTTTTCTAATGGATCAGCTCTTCGCATCAGGTGGCCAAAGTATCAGAGTTTCAACTTCAGCATCAGGCCTTCCAATGAATATTCCAGGTTCATCTCCTTTAGGATTGATTGGTTTGATCTCCTTGCAGTCCAAGGGACTCTCAAGAGTCTTCTCAAACATCACAGTTCAAAAGCATAAATTCTTCAGTGTTCAGTCTTCTTTATGGTCCAGCTCTTACATGCATGCATGACTAGTGGAAAACCCTAGCTTTGACTATGTGGACCTTTGTTGACAAAGTGAGGTCTCTGCTGTCTAGGTTTGTCACAGCTTTTCTTCCAAGGAGCAATTGTCTTTTAAATTCATGGCTGCAATCACCATCTGCAGTGATTTTGGACCCCAACAAAATAAAGTCTATCACTGTTTTCATTGTTTCCCCATCTATTCGCCATGAAGTGATGGGACTTGGTACTATGGTCTTTGTTTTTGAATATTGAATTTTTTTAACTTAAAAAAATTAATTTACTTTTTATTGAAGGATAGTTGCTTTACAGAATTTTGCTGTTTTCTGTCAAACATCAACATGAATCAGTCATAAGTATACATATATCCCCTCCGTTTTGAAATTCCCTCCCCATCCCACTTCTCTAGGTTAATACAGAGTCCTGTTTGAGTTTCCTGAGTTTTAAGTCAACTTTTCCACTCCCCCTCTCTCAGCTTCATTAAGAGACTCTTAAGTCTCATGTAAATAAGATTCACCTGGAGAAATATGATAATTTCTAGTTAGCACTACCTGTGAAATCAATATTAGAGAGATTAACAAGGTACTTTCTAGACGTGATTTCATATACTAAAATTCAAATATATTAGTATACTCCAAAGTTGACATGTGTACTTGAGACCTTTTTGTCACCAGTCATCTTTCTCTGCCTGATAGAAAGCTTGTTATATTCAGAAAGACACACAGTTTTAAGTAAACTAGCTCATCAAGGTGGTTTTGACATTCCAGAAATCATATTGTAGCCACAGTGACTTACCTGAATAAATCTTCTGAAAAATCTTCCCTCTCCTTAACACATATTTAATCTTTCCTAGATGTTTCAGAACTAAATAAAGTCTGTCTTTTATTATAATCAATCTAAGTTAAATACTATGTGAAGTAAACCAGGGCCAATTCTCAGATGCTTAGTTAGGAAAGAGATTCTATTTCTAAAATTTACAACCACAAGGCTAATAATGGAGCCCTCTAACCCAGCATCTAGATGTAGCGAGGACCTTATGGCTACTCTAGGCTGAAACCATAGAGTGCCATACAGGAATCTATGTCTTTGTATTAAAAACAGCTGCCTTTCATCAGTAGTGATTAATAAACTACATAATAATATTATAATAATGCATGCTTAGTGGTGTCCAGCTCTTGGCAACCCTTTGGACTTTTGCCCACTAGACTCCTCTATCTGTAGGATTTCTCAGGCGAAAATACTGAAGTGGGTTGCCATTGCCTCCTATGGGGATCTTCCTGACCCAGGAATTAAACCTGCATCTCCTGGGCCTCCTGCATTGCAGGCAGATTCTTTACCTGATAAGCCATTGGCAAGCCTACATTTAATTTTAGATTTTTTTAGTTTTAAAAAACAAGATATTTATTCTAAATGTGATATGCAATTATAAATGTATTCTGATGACACTTTCATTTTTTTCATTTAATGAAGAATTCATTTCTCAGAGTTGATGTGCCTTTTATTTGTGGAAGGTTATCAAGGGGCCGTTCCTTTCCTCTTATAATGCAGTTTACTTTGCACAACAGGCAGCCTTCACCAGCTGTTTACACTAATTTCTTTTTCCAAGCAATCCTTGGAAGCCTTTGATATGGTAGAACCACACTTACTGGTGCCATGAGGGAAATTGTGAGCCTCTGATATAACATGTTTTGCTTTGAAGGAAAAGGATTCCCTAGAAGTGGATTTCAAATCCCTTTAGACATTTCTTGCTGGCTGATAACTCCACATTCATCATTTTGTGCATGATCATTACATGTGATATGTTTCAATAAAAGTTTTATGGGTGATTTTTAAGACCTGCATTTCCATAGATTAACACACTTTCCTGATTATTAGGATCTTCATTTTAATGATTTGCTTGCTAGCATTTTGTATTAGATTATACAAATTCACTTAAATGGTTGCCCCGGTTTACTCTTCTTCAACAATTATGTATTGCAAAATGCTATTCAAAGGACACCATTTTTGTTGTTGGACACCTGACAGGGGAAAATGTATATATAACCATGCACCTTCTATTTCTACTGTAGATGAGACCAAGCACTAAAATAATAATAATAGTAATAATTTAACTGATTATTTAAATATAATTTTTATAAAAATGATAAATGAGCAATTCTATTTCATAATTTCTTTTGCAAATACTGCAATGTATTAATTATCACAGTCAAACACTATTAGAGTTCACTGAGCAGAGCAGAATTAATATTGCTGATCCCTTTACAAATTGGTCAGTTTAGAGTAGGGCTTTGCTTACAATAAGTTAGATGACCCTAGGCAAAGAAAAATAACATCTGTATTTTGCTAAATAAGAAATGAAGAATGCATTTTGTGCAGTGATTTTTCAGTTTAGATCAATTAAGTGCACAGTGACAGATTTTATTTTCTTGGGCTCCAAAATCACTGCTGATGGTGACTGTAGCTATGAAATAAAAGATGTTTGTTCCTTAGAAGGAAAGCCATGACAAATCTAGACAGTTTATTAAAAAGCAGAGACATCACTTTCCCAACAAAGGTCTGTCTAGTCAGAGCTATGTTTCTCCTGTAGTCATGTATGGATGTGGGAATTGGGCCATAAAGAAGGCTGTGCACCGAAGAATGGATGTTTTCAAATTGTGGTGCTGGAGAAGACTCTTGAGAGACCCTTGGACAGCAAGGAGATCAAACTAGTCAATCCTAAAAGAAATCAACCCGAATATTCATTGGAAGAATTGATGCTGAAACTGAAACTCCAATACTTTGGCCACCTGATGCAAAGAGCCAACTCATTAGAAAAGATCCTGATGCTGGATAAGATTGAGGGCAGGGAGGAGATAGTAGTGACAGAGGATGAGATGGTTGGATGGCATCACCAACTCAATGGACGTGAGTTTGAACAAACTCTGGGAGACAGTGAGTGACAGGGAAGCCTGAAGTGCTGCAGTTCATGGAGTCAGGGAGTCAGACACAACAGTGATTAAATAAAACAGAGGTGCAATAACATAAACTGTGTGAAACAACTACTTCAGAATGAAACCACGACAAAACGGTTGGCATAGATTCTAACATTATCGGTTACTGGTTTTGAGTTGAAGTTGGTGGAACTTTAATGCACATTAAACGAATTTTGCTTTGCCACTTTTATTGTTTTTTTCATTTTTCAGATGCTTTTTCCTCCTCCAATACTGCTGTAACCTCTGTCAAAATTCAAGTGAATGTTGGACACTCCTTATTTTGATTTATTCTGTAAATGTCCAAAGATCTCATTCTCTGCTACTATTAGAAAATCAATTAAAAAATAAAAGTGTTTATTAATTTTTGAGAACTGTGGGCATATTTAGTCCTTGATCCTGAAAGATGTACCTAGTTGCTTAGATAAAAAATAAGTTCTACAATGTACAAAGAGGCTGTAAAAAGCCTATAGTCTTAATGACATATACCATTAAAAAAATAATGTTCTAATTTGAGCCTGGTAAACACAGTGTAAAATATGCATCTTTTAACAGAATTTTTAAGAATTTAAAACGTGTCAGTTATTCAGCACAAATGAATAAATAGACAAAAATCAGTAGATAACAGGGAAGCCTCTGTCTATCTTCTAACTTTCAGTTCCTTTATGAGCATACATGGTAGCTAACTGGCTTCAGTGGTTGTGAATTGTGGTGCCTTCCATGGCTGAAGGTTCTTTATTCAAGCTTGTTGGGGCTACAGTAGATGAATAATTTGTCATCCCTTTTTGGAATGCATTTTTAAACCTTGAACTAGAACAATAATTGTAACATCTCAACTGATATATTAAGATGCATTTTATTAAAAATGAGAACTGCTCCACTGAACCAAAAAAAAAAAAAAAGTTGTTAAGGTAACCTACAAGTGAATTTCCTTTGTAAATGAATTTAGCCAGCTAAATTGAAATATGTTTAGATTATCTTTCACTTGTGATTATTGTGCTACCAATAAACTGGACTCATAGACTTTAATAAAATATGAGGTTTTACAAGAAATAGTGCTTCATAAGTATAAGCATTGTATTGTTATTTATATATCAATAAGTATAACCATGCAGCAGCCTCATCCCTACTTCTTAAATTGTAGAGAACAAAATTCAGAAGAATTTTATAAATATAAACACACAAGTTTGAGTATTCTTATTCAGTCAATTATTTAGGATGGCCAGTTTTAGAAGAGGGTATGTGATATCTACTATCTGTGATCTCTAGCAAATGACTAAATTTCAATAAGCCTCAACTTCATGTCTATCAATAGAAATAGTAACAATATCCCTGTAGTTTCCTTAAAGATTAAATGAAATAGCATACAGGTAACAGTGAGTAAGATGTCTAACTTTCAGTGAGTGTTCAATAAGTAGATGTTATTTTTCAAAGTAACAAGAAAAAAATTGCTTAGATGAGGAATGGCTTTATTAGATGGAGGATAAATAAAACAAGTGGTCTACGAGTTCATCATTCTTTAAGGCTGTCATTTATAAAGCTTGACTATTCTCTTATCCAGCAGAACTGAAGGAAGGGTAAGTCATGCAGCTAAAGCATACACGCATTTGTTCATGAAATAATTAGAAAAAATGAAACAGAATGTAAAGTGAACTTTACTGCTTTTCCTGCTAATATAATAGCTATTCAGGGGAATACTTCTTTTTCAAAATTTATTTATTTTAGTTGAAGACTAATTACTTTACAGTATTGTAGTGGTTTTAACCATACATTGATATGAATCAGCCATGGGTTTTGCATGTGTTCCCCATCCACCCCCCCCCCCCCCTCCCCCCCCATCCCATCCCTCTGTGTCATCCCAGTGCAGGGGAATACTTCTGATATTGAAAGCTAAATCACAGATGAAATTTAAGAAAAAGGAAAGAAATCTTTACAGACGTGCATTGGGCTCACTGACAAAGCCAGAGAAACAAAGGTCATAAAGGTGTAAGAAATAAAGATAGAAAAACTGTCCATGGGACACAGATAAGCTTTTCTCAGATGATCCGCTAGTCTCCAGCAGAGGTGTTTTTAATGAGTTTTGGGTTGTTTGGTTGCTCAATCATGAGTGACTCTGCAACCTCATGGACTGCAGCATACCAGGCTTCTCTTTAACAATAGGAATAAGAAATAAAGTTTAGGACCTGAGCATGATGAAAATTGAGATTATAAACTTTTTTTCATAAAACTGGAAACTCTAAAAACCTCTTACCAGAGTGAGTATGATAGGAAAAACTTGCCTTGAAAATTAAATCAACTGAAAATTACTATCAGCAGACCTACTATCAAGGGACTTTTGAAGGTATATTCATATTACTTTTAGGGGCTCAAAAGTATCCCAGCAAAATGTCTTAAGGTACTTCTATTAATATATGTTAGGGCCAGTGGATACTTAGCAGAAAAATCAGAGACACTCTTTGTAAATCATAATCTAAACACAGATGTTAAAAATCCTCATGCACAGAGCTGTAAAAATATGCGCTCACAAAGAGAAATCAGAAAACATACAAAGCAACAAGCCACAGGCAGCCAGAGTAAGCAGAGACAAGCAACAGAAACAGATCTTCAGAGACTACAGATATTGAATGAGAAAATACAGAATATTAAATGTTTGTTTAATAGGATTAATTCTTTAAAAACATCACGTTAGATGTACAATGGGTACACTACTCCTATGAGCTAAATTATGCCTCTTAAAGTTCTTGTTTCGAAGCCCTAACCCCCAGTACCTCAGAATGTGATTCTATTTGGAAATAGGACCTTTAAAGAGGTAATTAAGTTACAATGTGACCATTAGGGTGAGTTCTGATCCAATCTTCAGTTCAATTCAGTTCAGTTCAGTAGCTCAGTCGTGTCCGACTCTTTGTGACCCCATGAATCGCAGCACGCCAGGCCTCCCTGTCCATCACCAACTCCCGGAGTTCACTCAGACTCACATCCATCCAGTCCGTGATGCCATCCAGCCATCTCATCCTCTGTTGTCCCCTCCTCCTCCTGCCCACAATCCCTCCCAGCATCAGAGTCTTTTCCAATGAATCAACTCTTCGCATGAGGTGGCCAAAGTACTGGGGTTTCAGCTTTAGCATCATTCCCTCCAGAGAAATCCCAGGGCTGATCTCCTTCAGAATGGACTGGCTGGATCTCCTTGCAGATCTCCAAGCGTCTTCTCTAAAACCACAGTTCAAAAGCATCAATTCTTCAGCGCTCAGCCTTCTTCACAGTCCAACTCTCACATCCATACATGACCACAGGAAAAACCATAGCTTTGAATAGACGGACCTTTGTTGGCAAAGTAATGTCTCTGCTTTTAAATATGCTATCTAGCTTGCTCATAACTTTTCTTCCAAGGAGTAAGCATCTTTTAATTTCATGACTGCAATCATCATCTGCAGTGATCTTGGAGCCCCAAAAATAAAGTCTGACAATGTTTCCACTGTTTCCCCATCTATTTCCCATAAAGTGATGGGACCGGATGCCATGATCTTCATTTTCTGAATGTTGAGCTTTAAGCCAACTTTTTCACTCTCCATTTTCACTTCATTAAAAGGTTTTTAGTTCCTCTTCACTTTCTGCCATAAGGGTGGTGTCATCTGTATATCTGAGGTTATTGCTATTTCTCCTGGCAATCTTGATTCCAGCTTGTGTTTCTTCCAGTCCAGCATTTCTCATGATGTACTCTGCATAGAAGTTAAATAAGCAGGGTGACAATATACAGCCTTGACGGACTCCTTTTCCTATTTGAAACCAGTCTGTTGTTCCATGTCCATTTCTAACTGTTGCTTCCTGACTTGCATATAGGTTTCTCAAGATGCAGGTCAGGTGGTCTGGGATTCCCATCTCTTTCTGAATTTTCCACAGTTTATTGTGATCCACACAGTACTGTGTCCTTATGAGAAGGACATACATCCCTGATGCACGCACACAGAGAAAACCATGTGAGCACACAGCGAGTTGGTGGCCATCTGCAAGCCAGGAACAGAGGCTTCAGAAGATAGTATTGGCCAACACCTTGATTTTGAACTTCCAGTCTTCAGAACTAAAATTTTTATTTAAACCATCCAGTCTGTAGTATTTTGTTACGGCAGCTCTGGCGAAATAATACACTGTATAAATGAACAGACATATTGAAAAATAGATTTCTGTATAAAAACAAATTAGGTTATTAATGGGGAGTAGCCCTAGAACTATCCAAAGACTCTTAAAGTTGAAGAATGAGGAGGACGAATTTGCTGTATGTCAAGATTTATCCATCAGCCTTACTAATTCAGACAGAGCAGATTGACTGCTTTGCTGGTAGCTTAGATGGTAGAGTCTGCCTGCAGTGCAGGAGACCTGAGTTCGATCCCTGGATTGGGAAGATGCCCTGGAGAAGGAAATGGCAACACATTCCAATTTTCTTGCCTGGAAAATCCTGTGGACTGAGGATCCTGATGGGCTGTAGTCCATGGGGTCACAAAGAATCGGACACAGCTGAGTGAGTTTCATATATGTATCTATGGCTGCAAGCATAGACAGTGGGCTGACGTAGTTGAATGTAGAGTATGTGACCCGGAAGTGCGTAGCGATTTATCCCATTTTCTTAGGACATGTTAGTTTACATTAGGTTTCTTGATGTCTCTCATAGTTGAGTGATTAATATTTTCTTAAATTATCAGTTTGAATCAAAATTACATCCCCTGATCTCCATATCATGAAGCTTTGAGGAAAGGGCTAGCTAGTTAAAAGTGTTACTTGCAAAAATAATTCACCTAAAGAAATAAAAATGAGATTAGATGTTTAAACATTGTTATAAACATTGTGAAAGCAATTTAACAGTACATACAGAGGGTAGAAATGAGGCAAGTGATTATGTATCCAAGCCTGTGTCCTGACTCTCAAGACAGAGGAAGGGCATCTTTTTCTAGCTGGTCTGCTGGAAGGGGAATTCTATTCTAACTGGTCTGTCAAGGAGGAAACATCTGCAATTCGACCTTCCTAAAGGAACACTTTAAAAATAAAAATTATCACAAAAAAGTCCTATGTGCTAACAGTGGCTCTGCTTAGACTTTAGTTCTGAGGTTGTTACCATCTGAGAGAACTTCAGTTTTTGGTTATACAATTCTCATTATTGACTCACATTTTATTCACTATTATCTAAAGACTTTTATCATTTCCATGTGTGGTATTACCTAGCCATTTTCTCCATCTTATTTGAATATTCCAACTAGTCACTTAGGCCAATGTGTATGCTCTTAGGAGGGAAATTTTGTACAAAAATTAGATGGGAAATTCTGAATACATAACTGCATTCCAAGCCTGGATTTTTGACTTTCAAAGAGAGGTGCTTGATCTTTTGGAACTTTGACTTCCAAATCCATAAAATGTGAGTAATAATAATACTCCATAGGATTGTGGTGAGAATTAACTAACTCATGTAGAAGTATTTAGCACAGTATGTCACACATAATATTACTTAATGCATGCTGATTCTTGGATTTCTTTGCTTATTTTTATTGAATTTAACTATTACTATCATTTCTTAACTTCTACCAGTAAATAATAATGTTTTTGGTTTTGCCACCAATGATACTCATAATTATATTATCCATGTATTCAAAAACTTAAAGGAGTTTCAATGCATCATAATCATTGCATCAAATTGTGAAACAGTAAGAGGTCAAAAACTGGAGCTGTGGCATTCCACAGCACACATCATCCAGAGTAAACATCTACATTTTCACACTGGAGATGGTTATTCAACAAGTAATTACGGTAGTATATATTTTCATCATTATATCCAATGATTGTTTATCACTGTTTCCCAAAGTTCTGACTCACTGAAAAGAGGTATAAAAAATTTTATATTGAGTTTTCTGTATGTAAATCAGAGGTTAAGAAAAAAACAAAAATCTAAGCACTGTAGTAGAAAACCAATATAAAATATGATCTAATATATCATGTGACATTTACAGTAACTGTCTTTATATCAACAATAACCATTGTGAATATAGCACTGTCACTGTTTTGTCTGATTACCCAGCACATGAAGGCATTGATATCTCTAATTTTCTTGAAGAGATCTCTTGTCTTTCCCATTCTGTTATTTTCCTCTATTTCTTTGAATTGATCACTGAGGAAGGCTTTCTTATCTATCCTTGCTATTCTTTGGAAATCTCCCTTCAAATGGGTATATCTTTTCTTTTCTCCTTTACCTTTGACTTCTCTGCTTTTCATAGCTATTTGTAAACCTCCTCAGACAATTATTTTGCCTTTTTGCATTTCTTTTTCTTGGGAATGGTCTTGATCCCTGCCTCCTGTACAATGTCACAAATCTCCATCCATAGTTCTTCAGGTACTCTGTCTATCAGATCTAATCCCTTGAATCTATTTCTCACTTCCACAATATAATTGCAAGGGATTTGATTTAGGTCATACCTGAATGGTCTAGTGGTTTTCCATACTTTCTTTAATTTAAATCTGGATTTTGCAATAAGGAGTTCATGATCTGAGCCACAGTCAGCTCCCGGTCTTGTTTTTGCTAACTGTATAGTGCTTCTCCATCTTTGGCTGCAAAGGATATAATCAGTCTGATTTCGATGTTGACCATCTGGTGATTTCCATGTGTAGAGTCTTCTCTTGTGTTGTTGGAAGAGGGTGTTTGCTATGACCAATGTGTTCTCTTGGCAAGACTCTATTCACCTTTGTCCTGCTTCATTCTGTACTCCAAGGCCAAATCTGCCTGCTACTCCAGGTGTTTCTTGATTTCCTACTTTTGAATTTCAGCCCCCACAATGAGAAGTACATCTTTTTTTGGCTGTTATTTGGCTTGTAGGTCTTCATAGAACCATTCAGCTTCAGCTTCTTCAGCATTACTGGTCAGCATTACTTCAGCATTACTTGGATTACTGTGATATTGAATGGTTTGCCTTGGAAAGAAACAGAGATCATTCTGTCATTTTTGAGATTGCATCCAAGTACTGCATTTTGGACTAGTTCATTGACTATGAGGGCAACTCCATTTCTTCTAAGGAATTCTTGCCTACAGTAGTAGATATAAAGGTCATCTGAGCTAAATTCATCCATTCCAGTCCATTTTAGTTCGCTGATTCCTAAAATGTTGACATTCACTCTTGCCATCTCTTGTTTGGCCACTTCTAATTTGCCTTGATTCATGGAACTAACATTCCAAATTCCTATACAGTATTGCTCTTTAGAGCATCAGGCTTTACTTCCATCACCAGTCACATCCACAGCTGGTGCTGTTTTTGCATTGACTCCATCTCTTCATTTCTTCTGGAGTTATTTCTCCACTGATCTACAGTAGCATATTGGGCACCTACCAACCTGGGGAGTTCATCTTTCAGTGTCCTATATTTTTGTCTTTTCAGAAATGGTAAGGGCTTAACAGAAGCTATTAAGAAGAGTTTGCAAGAATACACAGAAGAATTATATAAAAAGATATTCACAACCCAGATAATCACAATGGTGTGATCTCTCACCCAGAGCCAGACATGCTGGAATAGAATGTCAAGTAAGCCTTAGGAAGCATCACTACAAATGAAGCTAGTGAAGGCGACGGAATTCCAGTTGAGCTATTTCAAATCCTACAAGATGATGCTGTTAAAGTGCTGCACTCAATATTTCACAAATTTGGAAAACTCAGCAGTGGCCACAAGACTGGAAAAGATCAGTTTTCATTCCAATCTCAAAGAAAGGCAATGCCAAAAAAGTTCAAACTACTACACAATTGGACTCATCTCACATGTTGGTAAAGTAATGCTCAAAGTTCTCCAAGCCAGATTTCAACAGTACATGAACCATGAACTTACAGATGTTCAAACTGGATTTAGAAAAGGTAGAGGGACCAGAGATCAAATTTTCAACATCCGTTGGATTATTAAAAAAACAAGAAAGTTCCAGAAAAACATCTACTTCTGCTTTATTGAGTATGCCAAAGCCCTTGACTGTGTGGATCACAACAAACAGTGGAAAATTCTGAAAGAGATGGGAATACCAGACCACATGACCTACTTTTTGAGAAATCTGTATGCAGGTCAGGAAGCAACAGTTAGAACTGGACATGGAACAACAGACTGATTCCAAATAGGGAAAGGAGTTTGTCAAGGCTGTATATTGTCACCCTGCTTATTTAACTTCTATGCAGAGTACATCATGAGGTGGAAGAAGCACAAGCTAGGAATCAAGATTTCTGGGAGAAATATCAATAACTTCAGATATGCAGATGACACCACCCTTAAGGTAGAAAACAAAGAAGAACTAAAGAGCCTCTTGATGAAAGTGAAAGACGAGAGTGAAAAAGTTGTCTTGAAACTCAACATTCAGAAAACTATGTTCATGGCATCTGGTCCCATCACTTCATGTCAAATAGGTAGGAAAATAATGGTAACAGTGAGATACCTTATTTTGGGGGACTTAAAAATCACTGCAGATGGTGACTGCAGCCATAAAATTAAAAGACACTTGCTCCTTGGAAGACAAGTTATGACCAACTTAGCGTATTAAAAGCAGAGACATTACCTTGCCAACAAAGGACCATCTAGTCAAAGTTATCATTTTTCCAGTGATCATGTAGGGATGTGAGACTTGGACTATAAAGAAAGCTGAGCACCGAAGAGTTGACGCTTTTGAACTGTGGTGTTGGAGAAGACTCTTGAGAGTCATTGTACTGCAGGAGATCCAACCAGTCCATCCTAAAGGAGATCAGTCTTGAACATTCTTTGGAAGGACTGACGCTGAAGCTGAAACTCTGATGCTTTGGCTACTTGATGAGTAGAACTGACTCAACTGAAAAGCCCCTGATGTTGGGAAGGATTGAGAGGAGGAGAAGAGGAGAACAGGATGAGCTGGCTGGATGGCATCCCCGACTCAATGGACATGAGTTTGGGTAGTCCCCAGGGGTTGCTGATGCACAGGGGAGGCCTGGTGTGCTGCAGTCCAGAGGGTCACAAAGAGTCGGACATGAATGAGTGACTCAACTGAGCTGAACTGAAGACATTATTTCTTATAGTAGTGCATTTCCTTTTTAGGTTAATTTGAAGCTCTGAGAAAACCTGAATTTTCTCTTCTTCACCTTGGCAATTAGAAATATAAAAGGTTTTATGTTAATAAAACACTTTATTTTTAAAGTATTCAATTATAAATCTGAATACATGTATATGAATGATATTTCTGAAGAGATATGCAGCTGGGACTAATTTACTTCTTCAAAGATCTGCTGAGATATGAGCAATGGACCAAAGCCCTGTGAACTGCCTCTGAACGCTGTAATTATATTGAACTATGTCTGAAAGGAACACATATATAGGGAACAAAAACCAGATATATCAGAGAACACAGAATGAGTGAACTTGTTAACTCTACAGACTGGATTTGAATTCTGTCAATCCTTCTAAAATTAGAGAAAAATAGAAACTCATGTTAAACCAATAATTTAAAGGAACATGTTAAAATTCTCTAAGCCAAATGAAGTATTTCAAAATAAACCTCTAAAGTGGCTAATGCAGATTGACCTACAAGCTCCCTAAGTGAGTAATTTAGCATAATGTCCTTTTTAAGTGATCAAGGTTAAGGGGAAACCAAACAATTTTCCAGTTTCAAAACTAATATTTTCAGTTGAAACTTGTTTTTGTTCAGTCACTAAGTCATGTCTGATTCTTTGCAACCCCCTGGACTGCAGCATGCCAGGCTTTTCTGTCCTTCACTATTTCCTGGTGTTTAATCAAACTCATGTCCATTGAGTCAGTGATGCCATCCAACCATCTCATCCTTGGTTACCATAGTCTCCTTCTGCCTTCAGTCTTTCCCAGCATCAGGGTCTTTTCCAATGAGTCAGTTCTTCGCATCAGGTGGCCAAAGTATTGGAGCTTCAGCTTCAGCCTCATTCCTTCCAATGAATATACAGGACTGATTTCCTTTAGGATTAATCTCCTAGATTTGATCTCCTTGCAGTCAAAAGAACTCTCAAGTGTCTCCTCCAGCATCACAGTTTGAAGACATCAATTCTTCTACACTCAGTCTTCTTTATGGTCCAGCTCTCATCTACACATGACTACTAGAAAAATTTAATCTTAGGGTGGCAAAAATCTAACCTTGGGGGCAGGCATGGGCCCAAGCCAAAAACCACTTGTTATGGAAAGCTGACTTGTTGTAAGTTGATATTCTAAATGTAACCATCTCATCACAGTTTCCCCACTCCCATTATTTTTCCTTATATATTAGACACCTTTCTAGAAAAACAGTATACCAACTATATAAAAATAATTTTAGAAATAGAAAATAAAATCTGCTATTATAGTATCAACCAGTAAAATTATTTTCATTTGTTTCTATTTTTCTTATATTCTATCAATGTGAAAATATATTTTATAGAGTCAAAGTTTTACTGAAAATATGATTTGATATGCTAAAAATTATAATTTAATAGACCTTCATGTGGTTCATGATAATGGTATTGCTATACCTTATTTTATCATATATTATAATATTATGACATTTTGGTATATGTGTATATATATATGTATTTATATACAATAATCTATAGCAATGGAAAAGACATTCCTTCATTTTTATATGTTTAAAATAGAAGTGCTTGTTTTCCTAGTTTAGGCACTGGCATAGTAAATATATTTTTGGAAAAAATATTTTTCTTTATTTTTCCCTTTAGTATAAATATCACTTTTGGGGTTCTTCACTTTTTTCTGAAATGAATATGCCACAATTGAAAACTGCTATAAAAATCAGCCACACCTGTCATTAATTGAGCACATGTTAGTTCCTGTGCCAACCACTGTACAAGGGGCTGGGGATATAACACTCATCTAGTCAGATGAGGTTCTCACGTCGCAGGCTTGGAGACAAACCACAAACTATACATTTGAAAAGTGCTTAACATTGTCCCAGATAATAAAAAAGACCTATGAGGACACTTAGACTAATGGGATAAGGAATGTTTGAAAGGGAACAAGAATGGCAAATTTAATTGGGGAATGCTATGGAGGGTCTTTCTGAGTGAGAGGGTGTGGAATTTGAGACATCATGAAGGTGTGGAACATGGGAGGCATTGTTAGCCATGCGAAAGTCACTAACAGGATTCAGAACAGAAGGAGCATGATCCGAATTTATATTCTGAAAATCTCATTCTGCCTGTCATGTGGGCAATGGGTTTTTACAGGTAAGAAAAGAAGAAGAAGAAGAAAAAGTGGAAAGCCCAAATTGGAGGTATCATCATATCCATGTGAGAGAGAATGAGGACCTGAACCATGATATGGAACCCTGTGATAGAAGCAAATGGACTGGAGTTGTGCTTTGCAGATCAAGTCAGTTGTGCTCAGTGAAAAACTAGAATGGGTATGTGAAAGAATGAAAAGATGCTGAAGTAATAAACATCAGTGTGGTCACTCTCAAGAACTCAAGGGTATTTCACCGAGAAATTTTCCTTGCTAATTAATAGGGGGAAAAAAAAAAAAACCTAAATAAAGCATCAAAGCAAAACAAACACAAACTTCAACATTTTGTGAGTCAATTTCTCCTCAGTTCAATTTTGTTCAGTCACTCAGTCGTGTCCAGTTCTTTGTGACCCCATGGACTGCAGCACACCAGGCCTCCCTGTCCATCACCAACTCCAGGAGTCTACCCAAACTCATGTCCATTGAGTCGGTGATGCCATCCAACCATCTCATTCTCTGTCGCCCCCTTTCTCTTTCTGCCCTCAGTCTTTCCCAGCATCAGGGTCTTTCCAAATGAGTCAGCTCTTAGCATCAGGTGGCTAGTAGTCTCTGTATTTCACACTTAGTTTCAAAATTAAAATAAAAACCAGAGACAAAATGTGTCTTTCTATGAATCATCTATTGCCTTGAGGCAGCACTAAGGAACATCTTTAATTATTCTACTGTATGTGGTAAAGCAACTTTGAAACCTGTTTAACCTTATTGGAGTACCTACTGAAGATCTACTTATTATAATTCAAACTCATCCAAGTTGATGAAGCAGTGACCCTCAATCCCTCTTTTATCCTCTGTCAATAATTGGAAATGTTGTCATTTAGAAAGGTAAGAAATGAGAACTTTATTAGACTCTCTCAGGAAAAAGATATACTTAACATTGTGTGTGTGCATAGCATATATAAATGCATGTATCTACCTAATATGAACCTTTTCAACTGTAATTCCTGTTTGACATTTACTGCATCACTTGGAGATGAAGTTATGGAGAATGGAGCAATGACAATAAGAGATCAGAATTTACTGTTAAATCTTCCCAGAGGAAGTTCATTAAAGTGGGTTTGTTGAGTTGCACTGAATTTATTACCTAGAGGCCTTAGTGCTCAATAACTACCATCTGTCATTCCAGGTCAGGTCCCAGGGAAGAAATGCAGGAGGCGAGGTCAGGAAAATAGAAATATTCTTTATTAACTTAATGGACGTTGTCTACAAAATCCAGCTTAATCTTTTACTGGACTAAATTAGATTACTTGATAATATACAGGCTCTTCATCTTTGGTTATGGGTAGATGGATATACAACATGCAAAGCACTTATGGCTTTTTCCCTTAAAACCTATACCCTAGTCTTGGACCTTTAACCCCTGCTGTCCTGTCTGAAGTGAACTGGAAGTTGCTCAGTCATGTCCGACATTTTGCAACCCTATGGACTATAGAGTCCATGGAATTCTCAAAGCCAGAATACTGGGGTGGGTAGCCTTTCCCTTCTCCAGGGGATCTTCCAACCCAGGGATCTCCAACCCAAGAATGGGACCCAGGTTTCCCACATTGCAGGCAGATTCTTTACCAGCTGAGTCACAAGGGAAGCCCAAGAATACTGGAGTGGGTGATCTGTCTACATTGAAGAAATTACTCATATTTCTCCTATACTGTTGTAAATGCTATTGTTAAAGCATGAACCATCAGACACATTCAGTGTCTCTTTCTGTCTTTTAGAAGAGAAGAAATAATAGGAATTGTAGTTACATTATTCTATTAATATAAGTGTTAGAGCAGAAAGCAAGCTAATGGAAACTTAGAGTTCATTTTTTTATAATGAAGAGAAGAGGCCAGATCTTTATAATTTGTCAAAAATAAATCATTGAAATTACCCATTTTCAAATATGTTATCTCTCAAATATTTTCAAAAAGGTGATGTTTCTTTTTCTTCTTACCCTTCCTGCAGAAATAACAATGATTTGATGTTCATGTTACTGTTTAAATCACTTATTCAGTTTTTATGGAATGCTTTGATGTTCCAAATAAAGCTCATTATACTACAGATCAAAGAGGATGATGCTTTCATCAAAGAAATACAATACACCAATTAGCATTTCATCTATGGGTATATATATATTCTTTTCCTTCAGTTCAGTTCAGTCACTCATTCGTGTCTGACTCCTTGTGACGCCATTGACTGCAGCATACCAGGCTTCCCTGTCCATTACCAACTCCTGGAACCTACTCAAACTTATGTCCATCACATTGGTGATGCCATCCTACCACCTCATCCTATGTCACCCCCTTCTCCTCCTACCTCCAACCTTTCCAAGCATTAGGGTCTTTTCCAGTGAGTCAGCTCTTCTCATCAGGTGGTCAAAGTATTGAAGTTTCAGCTTCAACATCAGTCCTTCCAATGACCACCTAGGACTGATCTCTTTTAGGATGGACTGGTTGGATCTCCTTGCAGCCCAAGGGACTCTCAAGAGTCTTCTCCAACACCACAGTTCAAAGCATCAGTTCTTTGGCACTCAGATTTTTTTATGGTCCAGCTCTAACATCCATACATGATCACTGGAAAAACCACAGCCTTGACTAGATGGGCGTAAGTCCCATTAGTGCCTACGATGTGCCCAGAGTATGTGATATGATTAAGTACATATGTTTCTAATGACAGATGAATAGAACTGAGAAAGATAAAATATGCTGAGGACAGAAGGTACTAAAATTTTATCCTTATCTTAAAATGCTTCATATCATTACTAATACTAATAGATATTATTAAGCAGCTACTTTTTCTATAGTTTCTTCCTCTTGAGAATATCTCATAGACTAAGTTAAGATGGTTAAATAAATTATAGAGGGGACTATTTTTTTATTCCATAGCTGGGATTCGAAATCTAAGTCTAAAATATTAGATTCCAGCAGAAGAAAGGAGCACAACTGTTACCATGACTCAGGGGTCACCTAAAGAGAATGCCATCTGTATGAAATGTGGCAGCAACATTCCTCCATAGGAAGGTTCTGTGTTTGCTTGTAGGAACTGTATGCACAATCTATTGATACAAAGCTGAATTTCTCTCCCCGAGCACTTGGAGCTGGCATAAGCCTGAGTTCTGATCTGAAGCTTCTACTCGTGAATTTAGGATCTGCCTCAGTGTTCAAGTCAAGACTATGAGTCTTGCTTCAGTTCTCTTGTCCTCTGGGGAAACTGATTCATTTGGGATCTGAAAAGAACGTTTAAAATTCACTATTGCTCATGTTCTCCTGCCTCATTTCTAAAAGCACTGCACTATTTTCCCCCAGACTACCATCTGATCCCCAAATGATTATCACGTGACATCCCCCCGCCAAGTTCCTGGCTTAGATAAATTATATTCCTAATACTGCTTGAAAACTCCTACTGGATTCATGAAAACTGATTTCTTATGGGATACAGAGTTCAAAAGGATTTCAATATGGTTCCTTTTTACACTTGAAAAAGAGACAGAAGACTTAGGTGACATATTTCTGTGAGAGACCTGGGTTTGATCCCTGGGTTGGGACGATCCCCTGGAAAAAGGAAAGGCTACCCACTCCAGTATTTTGGCCTGGAAAATTCCACAGACTGTATAGTCCATGGGGTCACAAAGAGTCGGACATGACTGAGCAACTGTCATCTTTCTGTGAGCATCTTTTAGAGTCTAGTGTGTTAGTTGTCTATTACAAACAGATTGCCATAGCACTCCACTGCCTAAGATGATAGACATTTATTGCGTCACATTTTCTGTGGGTCAGAAACTCCAAAGCAAATCTATTGGACGATTCTGGCTCAGGTTCTCTCGTCATGATGTAGTCAACTTGTTGGCCTGGATTCCCATCATCTGAAAGCTTGACTGAAATGGATTGGTACCAAAATAGTCCTCTGAGAGGGATGTAGGCAGGAAGCCTCAGTTCCTTGTTTGCTGTTGGGCAGTTCTTTGCCACACGGAACCTCTCCTTACAGCTGCTTGATTCTGCAGCTGACTGTCCCCAGGGAGAGTGATCTAATAAAGTGGTCACAAAAGGCAGTGCCTTTCATGATCTGGTCTCTGAAATCTCACACACTGTGTCTCCACCATGTTTTACTCATTAGAAGCAAATCATTCAGTGTAGTTCTTGTTCAAGGTAAAGGGCATCAGATTCCACCTTTAGAGGAGAGAAGACTAGAATAATTTATAGACCTATTTCAAAAGCATTGCATGATAGAAAGGGCTGGATCTCCTCTGAATCTGGCTTTTGTAGTGTTCTTGCAACCTGGAGGAGCTCCTTCTCTCTATTTTAGTATTCAAAGTAGAACATTTACACACCCATGACGGAAAATTTAAATGCATGAGATTTATAAATGTTTGAATGTAATAGTCAGTGCACAAGATTCTACACAGAAATAGTTGAGTACATAACAGTTTATTGTGTACTATTTTCAGCACCAATGATATGTAGTTCAAAAGGCACTTATCTTAATGTCAAAGACAGAAATTAAATCTATGTAGCATCTTTCCTGGTAAGGAGACCTCAGGCAAGTTACATTATCACTTTGCATGTCAGTTGCTTCATTTACTTAAATGAATTCTCACAATAACTCTGTGAGGTGTGTATTATTAGCTCCATTTTATAGAAGACAAAATTGAAGCTCAACAGTATTGCAACTAGAAAGTGACAGAGTCAATATTCCAACGCAAGTTTTGTTGATTTATGCCAATGCTGCTTTGCTCTCTCCTGTACTTTCTAGGGAAGAGAGACAATTTATAAATTACTCAGTGATGCAGCATATATGAGGCATTTAGTATTTTATTTCTAATAAGATTAGCATCCAAATAAAAATACTCTCCTGAATATAAGTTATTCCTATTGAGGAATAGTAACTTTATGTTTATATTAATCAACAGAATTTTAAATACCAGCGATTTCTAAAGATGTTCTTTAACATAAAATTTTGAGTTAGGATAATCAGTCAAATGATAGACTGCATCATAGTGGTGGTCTGTGCATTGCCTCGGTCTGTGACTTCTCATCACAGGCTGAAGCAGTATTGAGGGAAGTGATTCATAGCTTAGCTCTACCAGTGCTCTCCAAGCAAATGCCAGACAAGCGGTGCTTTTGGACAGTTTATATCTGCCTCCTTGATTCAGAAGCCAGATTCATCAAGTATCTTGATTATGCTGTAGATAGAAAAAGGGATGCAGGCAAGGTCACCTTTAAACACGGATGCCCTGTGTCCATTCACTGTATTCTGCTTTGGACCAAGTATTGAATACTGTAGTTGAATAGCCTGAAATGAAGCTATTCAAACTGAAACATATTCTAAAAGCTTAAATGCATGCTTGATAACTGAAAAATTATTAATTATGCTTTGAACCATCCAGGTTTACCAGAAAAAGTTCAATTATTGAATGGTTAAGCTACTCAGTTTTCTCATATCCTTATGCATTCAGCTAGAAGTATCAGGTAGAGAATCAAATGCTGTCAAAGGAAGGGGCATTGACTAAACAAAGTCTAGAGAGGGAAGCCATGACCCTGAATGCTGGCCTGTTTCCTTCAGGCTGTAGCTAGCTTGTATTAGAGTCTGACAAGCTACAGAACTATTGAGTATTTAATCTTACTGTAATTCATCACACGACAACATATGGAGGTGGAAAAAGTGATCAATTTTAGAGTTCGCTTTTAATATGTAAGAAGGAGGTTGTATACCGGGCAAGTATAAATCAAAAGGTAATAAATGTCCCAGAAGATTTTAACAAATGTAAATTGCTATATAAATATTAAATAAATTATACAATATTTTTAGGCTCTGAAACATTGAATCACTTTGCAAAGGACTAAATGTCAAATAAATAATGCATGTTTATACATATTTCTTCTATGGACCATTATTACAACTTTAGCAACACTGTTTGCTTTAAAATTTTTATATCCAGTGCATATTCATTTTTAGCGCTTACCACACACATCATGATTTTCTCTGAATCACCAACCTTCAGTTCTCCAGGGAGCAATGTGAAACTTGACGCTTCTGTAGCAAGTGGCCTCTCTCCCTTTTGGAGACTGCTAAAGGAAGCTGAAGAATGGGATGATGGTCCCGGGAAAATAGCGCCCTTCAGCATTTGTGTGTAGAAGGAATTTGGTTGAACTCAAGTTCAAAGGGAGACTGGGAGAATAAAAATTCATACACTGACAATCTATGTCCTTGGGGATTATGTGAAAGGACGTGTGGAAGGAAGAAGACTGTCTTGGTAAGAAAGATATTCCAGTCTGATAATGATGCCCAAGTTATACCCATCACTGTTTCATTATCATTATCATTATCTCTGATGTTTTGTGTACTTAAATTGTGGCAGGTCCTCATAAATTATTTCACCTTTAAACCTCACCCCCAGTGATGTAGATTTCTACCCGCATATTTATAGATGAGGAATTTGTCACTCAGAGCAGTGACACTCTGAGACAACTGACTACTGTCACACAGCAGGGGAATAGCAGTGGTTTTATGTAATCCCAGATTGTCCAATACTAAAGACAATTGCAGATGTGCCCTCCTGACTGCCTCTGTGCCATGTTTTTAAGAAAGCTTGAATCCTTTTCAGTGCCATAGGTCTTGAATGTCTTCTTCTAGGGAGCCCCCTGGAGCATAACCTCTCTGGAGGTTACCTCTGTTGCAGAGTTGATGATGGGGCCCAGCAAGGCTATCAGTCAGATACAGTGGGATATATATTTTCCTTTGCACCCCTATGACTGAGCAACCCATATGCTGCTACAATACAGGCTGGAATGCAGTGAAGCATTTACTTGTTTCAGCTATGTCAGAGACATGGGTTTGATTTCTGGGTTGGCAAGATGCCCTAGAGTGGGAAATGGCAACCCAGTCCAGTATTCTTGCTTGGAAATTCCACAGACAGAGGAGACTGGTAGACAACAGTCCTCAGAATCAGATAACAAAGAGTTGGACATGACTGAGCACGTTCACACATAAACATACACACAGACACACATCCGAGGCAACAACCAGGATAGGACTAGACCTCTCCTGATGCAGACAATGATCAGACCTCAGGGATCAGGGACTTCAGAATGAGAAAAGTCTTAATGCTATGCTGTCAGGAATATGATTTTCAGTAGGCAAAAGGAAAGAATTCTGATTGGAATGTAAAATGAACATTGTGGGGAGGGGAATGTCTGCACATTTTCAAAACTTGGCAAAGGAAAATTATCAATGACATTTACAGGGATGCACTGAAGGACTGCCTGGGATTGGTACTAGAATTCCAGAACATTATCTCAGCACCTTAAACAGACTTGTAAAACACTGGAGCAGGAAACTACATAAAAGGCTGCTTTATTATCAAAGCTTCAATCCACAGAAGAAATTTCTTATGCAGAAATTTCATGAAGAGGTCAGTAAGGAATCACGGAAGAGGTCAGTTTCTAGAATCAGAGCATAGAGTGAGAGAAGTTGACTTGATGTCCAACTGTCCATTTACTGCATTTGGCTGACTTATCACAGAGCTGACCAAGGAGAAGGTCTTCATCCACAGCTGGGGACTAGAAGGGGACTAAGTGGTTTAGCTTTTGTGTAACAGGCATCAGAAAAGGCAGTTATGCCATTAAATATCATGATGATAAATGAACTCAATTTCTTACACTGACATTCAATAATCTGCAGATGTAAGCACTTTGTCAATAATACAGCTGAAATTTATGAACATTGTTTACAGTTTTTATTCCTAAACAGTAAATGTTTGGATACTTAAAAACCTGTTTGTTAATTTTACATGTAAAATCTAAATTAGAATGATGATTTCTATTTCTTTATTGTCAGAATTTTGTCTTCGATTCTAAACCATAATGTTTTTGTTTTAGTTATGTCTTTACCTACTGCATCTCTATCACTAAACAATATAAATTAGTCAAAATTGATATATGATAATGTTAATAAAATGACAATACCTATCATTTGAGGATTTGATGAAACCGAGTGTGATTAAAAGTGCCTCATATGAATTACTGCGCTTAAGTCCCATGATGGTCTATCAGAAAAGTTGGCTTTATTAGTTTCTAGAGAGATTCAGTAAACTCATCTGTGATTATAGGTAAGAAGGAAGCATACCAAGATGCAAACCAAAGCTGTCTAACTCAAAAGGCTTATTCTCAACTGCTGGCAATATTATAAAATGTAGATACATACCTTACCAGTATAACACTCCTCACACCTTTCTGTCTCATTATGTTTTCAAAAGTCAAATTTTCCCTGAAATGAGAGGGAGGACAGTTTTTTTTTTTTTGATTGCCCACCTATCTTGTCTTCCTGCTAATTCACTAAGACAGTCTAAAAGTTAGTTAAAATACTCCCATTTGTTTCAAGCAAAAAAATCCATAAGTTTCTAATTCACTGTTCTTATTTCAGCCTTTTGAATAAAAATGTATGTTTAAAATTTCAATATATGTGTTCCTTTTAACTTTTTTAAGGGGGATGGTTGTTTTACAATGTTATGTTAGTTTCTGCTGTACAGCAAAGTAAATCAGCTATATGGACACATATATCATATCCCTCCCCTGACCTCCTCCCACTCTCTCCGTCCAACCCTAAAGCAACCTGTGCTTTAGAGCAGGTTCCCACTAGCTATCTATTTTACATGTGGTACTGTATCTATATGCAGGTCAGGAAGCAACAGTTAGAACTGGACATGGAACAACAGACTGTTTCCAAATAGGAAAAGGAGTACGTCAAGGCTGTATATTGTCACCCTGCATATTTAACTTCTATGCAGAGTACATCATGAGAAACGCTGGGCTGGAAGAAGCACAAGCTGGAATCAAGATTGCTGGGAGAAATATCAGTAACCTCAGACATGCAGATGACATCACCCTTATGGCAGAAAGTGAAGAGGAACTAAAAAGCCTCTTGATGAAAGTGAAAGAGGAGAGTGAAAAAGTTGGCTTAAAGCTCAACATTCAGAAAATGAAGATCATGGCATCTGGTCCCATAATTTCATGGGAAATCCATGGGGAACAGTAGAAAGAGTGTCAGACTTTATTTTTGGGGCTCCAAAATCACTGCAGATGGTGACTGCAGCCATGAAATTACTTCCTTTACTCCTTGGAAGGAAAGTTATGACCAACCTAGATAGCGTATTGAAAAGCAGAGATTACTTTGCCAACAAAGGTCTGTCTAGTCAAGGCTATGATTTTTCCAGTGGTCATGTATGGATGTGAGAGTTGGACTGTGAAGAAAGCTGAGTGCTGAAGAATTGATGTTTTTGAACTGTGGTGTTGGAGAAGACTCTTGAGAGTCCCTTGGACTGCAAGGAGATCCAACCAGTCCATTCTGAAGGGGATCAGCCCTGGGTGTTCTTTGGAAGGAAGGATGCTACAGCTGAAACTCCAGTACTTTGGCTACCTCATGCGAAGAGTTGACTCATTGGAAAAGACTCTGATGCTGGGAGGAACTGGGGGCAGGAGGAGAAGGGAATGACAGAGGATGAGATGGCTGGATGGCATCACCGACTAGATGGACATGAGTTTGAGTGAACTCTGGGTGTTGGTGATGGACAGAGAGTCCTGGCATGCTGCAATCCATGGGGTCACAAAGAGTCGGACATGACTGAGTGACTGAACTGAACTGAGTGTATCTATGGGGCTTCCCAGGTAGCTCAGCTGGTAAGGAATCTGCCTGCAGTGCCAGAGACCCCAGTTTGATTCCTGGGTTGGGAAATTCCCCTGGAGAAGGGATAGGCTATCCATTCCAGTATTCTTGGGTTTCCCTGGTGGCTCAGAGGGTAAAGGACCCACCTGCAATGTGAGAGACCTGGCTTCGATCCCTGCAGAGGGGCATGGCAACTCACTCCAGTATTTTCTTACCTGGAGAATCTCCATGGACAGAGATACCTCGAGGACTAAAGTCCATGGGGTCACAAAGAGTCAGATATGACTGAGCAGCTCAGCACAGCACAGCAAAGTGTATTTATGCCACTCCCAGTGTCCCAGTTCATCCCGTCTCCCTCATCCTGCCAGTGTCTATTCTCTGTTCTGCATCTCTATTTCTGCCCTACAGATGGTTCATCTGTACTGTTTTTCTAGATTCCAAATATATGTGTTAATATACAATGTGTTCCTCCTTCTGACTTAATTCGCTTTGTATGACAGTCTCTAGGTCCATCCATCTCTCTACAAATAATCTGGTTTTGTTCCTTTAAATGGCTGAGTAATATTTCATTGTGTATATGTACCGCATCTTTTTTATCCATTCATCTGCTAATGAATATTCAGGTTGCTTCTGTGTCCTGGCTCTTGTAAATAATGCTGCAATGAACTCTTTTTTTTTTTTTTCCTTTATTGGAGGATAATTGCTTTCCCACGGCCCCCCCCCCCCCCCCCCCCCCCCCCCCCCCCCCCCCCCCCCCCCCCCCCCCCCCCCCCCCCCCCCCCCCCCCCCCCCACGCCCCCAAAAACACCCCCCCATTCTCCCAAACCACCCACCCTCCCCCCCTCACCATCCCCCCTGTGTCTCTGGTTGTTCTGCCATAGCCTCAAACATGAATCACCCCAGACATACATATGTCCCGGTCCAATCTCTTCCACCAGAACTGAGCCCTCTTTTTTGGGCGGGTTCCCTACCCAACATGAATCACCCCCTCTATGTCCCCTCCCTCCCGAACCTCCCTCCCACCCCTCTGCATCTCCCCTTTAATACATGCCTATGGAATCTGGAATGATGACGCTGATCAACCTGTTTGCAGAGCAGCAGTGGAGATGCAGATAGAGAACAAACTCGTAAACACAGTGGGGGAAAGAGAGGGTGTGATAAACTGAAAGAATGGCAGGGAAACATATACATTACCAAATGTAAGATAGATAACAGGTGGGAGTTGCTCTGTGGTACAGGGAGCTCAACCGAGTGTTCTGCAATGAACTTTTAAAAAACATACCAGAAATATTTGAAGCTTGAAAAATTTAGACAAGGTATCTACCAGGAACAACAAGATAGCTGAAAAATCTACTCTGTCTATAAAGAAAAATCTTAGAACTTCAGCCTCAAAATACTAAAGTAACTAAACAGGAGGATAAGCCAGCTTAAGTTATATTTCACTTAATTGATTTTGTTGTTTTGGAAATATTTGTAAATGTCATATGGGTGAGCTGGGCTTGATCGACACTTGCCCAATTAAATGCTTAATTTAATAACAGCAAAGATTATCCTATGCATCCTCTCATATTCACCACCCCCCACTATTCACCACCCCAGTGCTCGTAGCCTTATGTGCTACCTGTGCTTATTCGATGAGTCCTGCCCGACCCTTTGAGACCCCATGGACTGCAGCCCACCAGGCTCCTCTGTCCATGGGGATTCTACAGGCAAGAATAGTGGAGTGGGTTGCCATGCCCTCCTCCAGGGAATCTTCCCAACTCGGACTGAACCTCCTGCATTGCAGGTGGACTCTTTACGCACTGGGCCCCCAGGGAAGCACGGAAGAGCTCTGCAGGGAGCCCTAGTGAGGGACCATCCTGGAGTGCACTTCTTTGGTGCAGATGTTTCCGCAGTTCTCAGAAAGCCTGCTTGTTTTGTCCTTTGAGGCCCATTTTAGACCTGCTCCTGGAATTAAGAGCAGAAATGCTCATTGTCACTTCATGCTACACAATACACTTTATAGATGACAGATGCCTTAGTCACACTTTAGTCTCAGTATTTTACTTAAAAATTAAGGTACTGGGAAATAATAAGTACCCACACACTAACTGTAACTGGAATCCACATTGCCTGACTTTCAGGCAATTATAAAAATCTGTTACCTAAGTCTTTCTTCCTGAACTTAAGAATCTAAGCTCAACTTTATCTTAGGAATATTCACATTTGTACCGTACATATTAAATGGCATTGGTTTTATAATGACCTACTATATCAAACAGAAAATACAATTATGACAACATTTTCAGGATTTCTGGCCTTTTAATGGATTAGATTGATCTTTTAGAATTAAATATAAATGGGGAGGAGATATTTGAAGAATATTAAATAATATTAAAAATGCATTTTTCCCAGCAGTGTGAATGTCAGACAATGGAAATATGTAATATATGCCATCTTATTTTTTCAAAACTTCCTATCAAAAGAGAAAGAGAACATACTAAAGGCATTTGAGGTTCTTTGGGAGTTCTCTCTCTCACACCCTCAAAATATTTATATCTATGTATTAGTTACCAATACTATTGCTCTTATAATAACTTACCATAGACAACATGATATTAAACAAATAGGAAAAAGAGTACATTAAGGGTGCATATTGTCACCCTACTTATTTAACTTATATTCAGAGTACATCATGAGAAATGCTGGGCTGGAGGGCAAGCTGGAATCAAGATTGCCGGGAGAAATATCAATAACCTCAGATATACAGATCAGTGCAGTTCAGTCTCTCAGTCGTGTCCGACTCTTTGTGACCCCATGAATCACAGCACGCCAGGCCTCCCTGTTCATCACCATTTCTCAGAGTTCACTCAGACTCACATTCATCAAGTCAGTGACGCCATCCAGCCTTCTCATCCTCGGTTGTCCCCTTCTCCTCCTGCCCCCAATCCCTCCCAGCATCAGAGTCTTTTCCAATGAGTCAACTCTTTGCATGAGGTGGCCAAAGGACTGGAGTTTCAGCTTTAGCATCATTCCTTCCAAAGAAATCCCAGGGTTGATCTCCTTCAGAATGGACTGGTTGGATCTCCTTGAAGTCCAAGGGACTCTCAAGAGTCTTCTCCAACACCATAGTTCAAAAGCATCAACTATTCGGCACTCAGCCTTCTTCACAGTCCAACTCTCACATTCATACATGACCACAGGAAAAACCATAGCCTTGACTAGACTGACTTGAGTCAGCAAAGTAATGTCTCTGCTTTTGAATATATTATCTAGGTTGGTCATAACTTTTCTTCCAAGGAGTAAGCGTCTTCTAATTTCATGGCTGCAGTCACCATCTGCAGTGATTTTGGAGCACCAAAAATAAAGTCAGCCACTGTTTCCCCATCTATTCTCCATGAAGTGATGGGACCAGATGCCATGATCTTCATTTTCTGAGTGTTGAGCTTTAAGCCACTTTTTCACTCTCCTCTTTCACTTTCATCAAGATGACACCACCCTTACAGCAGAAAGTGAAGAACTAAAGAGCCTCTTGATGAAAGTGAAAGAGGAGAGTGAAAAAGTTGGCTTAAAGCTCAACATTCAGAAAACGAAGATCATGGCATCTGGTCCCATCACTTCATGGGAAATAGATGAGGAAACAGTGGAAACAGTGGCTGATTTTATTTTTCTAGGGCTCCCAAATCACTGCAGATTATGACTGCAGCCAAGAAATTGAAAGATGCTTACTCCTTGGAAGGACGATTACAACCAACCTTGACAGCATATTAAAAGCAGAGACATTACTTTGTCAACAAAGGTCTGTCTGGTCAAGGCTGTGGTTTTTCTAATAGTCTTGTATGGATGTGAGGGTTGGACTATAAACAAAGCTGAGCAGAGAAGACTTAATGCTTTTGAACTGTGGTGTTGGAGAAGACTCTTGAGAGTCCCTTGACCAGCAAGGAGATCCAACCAGTCCATCCTAAAGGAGATCAGTCCTGGGCATTTATTGAAAGGACTAATGTTGAAGCTAAAAGTCCAATAATTTGGGCACCTGATGCAAAGAGCTGACTCATTTTAAAAGACCCTGATGCTAGGAAAGATTGAGGGCCGGAGGAGAAGGGGATGACAGAGGATGAGATGGTTAGATGGCATCACTCGCTCAATGGACATGGGTCTGGGTGGACTCCAGGAGTTGGTGATGGACAAGGAGTCTTGTGTGCTGTGGTTCATGGGGTTTCAAAGAATTGGACATGACTGAACTGAATTGAAACAACATGTAATGGATTGGCTAAAGTTCATTTGGGTTTTTTCCTAGGGTCTTACAGAAAAACCTGAATGAACATTTTCACCAACTCAATATTTATTTTCTCATAATTCTGGAGGCCAGAAGTCCTTCATTTTCAAGGGTTTTGGCAGTTCTACTTCCATCTGGAGACCCGTGCCGAGAGTCTCCCTCCTTGTTTCTAGCTGCCTACAGTTATTAGCATGTCTCCTTCCCCACATGGCTCCAGCCTTTTGTTTCTTTTCCTTTTATCACACTTCCTACTACTATTCTTATCTCCCTGCATCTCTTTTAAAGGAAATTTTAAAATTAACGTTGAGTCTACCCATAGGGTCCACTGAGATAATCTCCCATATCAAGATCCTTAAGCTATTTTCCGCCAAATCTCCTTTCAATAACATACTCATAGGTTCTGGAAATGAGAATGTGTTCATCTTGCAGTGGGGTAGAGGGGTGAGCATAATTCAGCCTACTCTGATGTACTGTGAACTTGATAATCTTATTTTGGCTATGCCTTGCAGATTTCATGAGGGTTGGCATTCATTTATTTTTTTGTTGTTTTGTTTTTTGTTTTTTTTTAATTAATTAATTAATTTATTTGTTTTAATTACAATACTGCATTTGTTTTGCCACACATTGACATGAATCAGCCACAGGTGGTGTTTAAAGTTTGTTCTTTTTCCTGCTGTGACTTCTGTTGGCCCTTCCAGTTACAAAACTGCTGTGAGGCAGTGATAGGATTTGTTGTGACAGGAATCCTTTGGTAAAAGGTCAACACTAATCCTATAAACCAATGTGTTATCTCAACTCATTGTTAACAATCAAAATATGCCCATGAAATGAGACATATGAGTCTGCATGCATTCTCTCATTAGAAGTCAATCATTTCAATAGCTTTCTTATTCCTTTACATTTTCCAAATTCATACAAAAATTTATGCCAGCTTAACCCAGGCAGCTTAAAGCTCAACATTCAGAAAACGAAGGTCATGGCATCTGGTCCCATCACTTCACAGGAAATAGAAGGGAAACAGTGAAAACAGTGTCAGACTTTATTTCTTTGGGGCTCCAAAATCACTGCAGATGGTGAGTGCAGCCATGAAATTAAAAGACACTTACTCCTTGGAAGAAAAGTTATGACCAACCTAGATAGCATATTCAAAAGCAGAGACATTACTTTCCCGACTACGGTCTGTCTAGTCAAGGCTATGGATTTTCCTGTGGTCATTTATGGATGTGAGACTTGGACTGTGAAGAAGGCTGAGTGCCAAAGAATTGATGCTTTTGAATTGTGGTGTTGGAGAAGACTCTTGAGAGTCCCTTGGACTGCAAGGAGATCCAACCAGTCCATTCTAAAGGAGATCAGCCCTGGGATTTCTTTGGAAGGAATGATGTTAAAACTGAATTTCCAGTACTTTGGCCACCTCATGCGAAGAGTTGACTCATTGGAAAAGACTCTGATGCTGGAAGGAATTGGGGGCAGGAGAATGGGGTGACAGAGGATGAGATGGCTGGATGGCGTCACTGACTCGATGGACATGAGTCTGAATGAATTCTGGGTGTTGGTGATGGACAGGAAGGCCTGGCGTGCTGTGATTCATAGGGTCACAAAGAGTCTGATGCGACTGAGTGACTGAACTGAACTGAACTCAGGCAGCAAATAAGTGGATGAGAGTGAGAATTAACCTTAATTAAAGTCTTTGGATAGGCATAAATTCCATAACCAAATATCTTTGAATGCCCATATTTCATGTACTGATTTTATTTCTAGAGAGTCATTAGTAAGTACTGTTTTTTTCTCGCTGGTTTCTATGTTCTTCATTTACTGTATTTATATACACATATAAAATATGTGTGTGTGTGTGTGTGTGTATATATATATATATATATATATATATAAAGTCTAGCATATGAGAACTATGAATGCTTGTACCATCTTTTGTGTTTGGTTATTCAAAACAGATATTTTAACACAGAGAACTTTTGTTGATTACATTTAGAGCTATGTTTTCTTAAAACAATATGAAATAATGTATTTATGAATATGTTCTGTGGGAATTAGTTATGGAAGTTTATGCCTGTGTGCATAAAGCTGTATGATGAATGCATGCTAAGTCACTTCAGTTGCGTCCAGTTCTTTGTGATGCTATAGTCTGTATAGTCTGTAGCCTGCCAGGCTCCTCTGTCCATGGGCCTCTCCAGGCAAGAATACTGGAGATGGTTGTCATGCCCTCCTCCAAGGAATGTTCCCTGGCTGGGGAGCAAACTCACATCTCCCGTGTTTCCTACATGGGCAAGTGGCTTCTTTACCTCTAGCGCTACCTGGGAAGCTCCAAGCTATGATACACATTGGGAAAGAGGATCTTCAAAAGTAAGTGGAAGCTTGTCACATAGATCCTTCTCCCCTAAAGAAGGTGTCTCAAGGGAATAGGTGTATAAAAAATTATACCAGGTCGTGAAACATGAGTGTGAAGATTGGAGATGGGGAAGTGTGAATATGGAGCAAAACTGGGGTTCAGTTCAGTTCAGTCACTCAGTCATGTCTGACTCTTTGTGACCCCATGAATCACAGCACACCAGGCCTCTCTGTCTATCACCAACTCCTAGAATTCACCCAAACAGGCAAATTTAGCCTTGGAATATGGAATTAAGCAGGGCAAAGGATTATAGAGCTCCGCCAAGAGAACACCCTGGTCATAGCAAACATCCTCTTCCAACAACACAAGAGAAGACTCTACACATGGACATCACCAGATGGTCAGCACCAAAATCAGATTGATTATATTCTTTGCAGCCAAAGATGGAGAAGCTCTATGTAGTCAGCAAAAATAAGACCAGGAGCTGACTGTGGCTTAGATTATGAGCTTCTTACTGCCAAATTCAAACTTAAATTGAAGAAAGGAGGGAAAACCACTAGACCATTCAGGTATGACCTAATCAAATCCCTTATGATTATACAGTGGAAGTGAGAAATAGATTTAATGGACTAGATCTGATAAATAGAGTGCCTGATGAACTATGGATGGAGGTTCGTGACATTGTATAGGAGACAGGAATTAAGACTATCCCCATGGAAAAGAAATGCAAAATACTGGAGTTAAATAGACTCTATTCTAAACAGGATCATTATGATAACATTAAAAGTTTTAAAATTCACTTATAGGCATATGTCAACAATGACTCCTTTCCTGCAGACACCATTGTAGGATAGCAGGAAAGTCAAAAGACTTTAAACCCCGTCAGTACAGCATGTTTGATGGTTGATCATACTTTGCCTGAATATGAGTCATTCAGTTAGAATTATTTTCAAGGCACTAAAAGCCAAAAGACTAACAAAATGCAGAGTGGTAAGACTTGTTTTTATCAAAATGAGTCATAGTTTTAAGCTCAGAACAAGAAATTTCAAAGTACAGATCATTAAAGTCTTTGCTGAAGCTATATTTAGGGATAGTTTTTCCATGTTAAAGAGATTCACACAGTTTTCAAGTTTTCCACTGATAGATGCAGTCAGAAGAGCAGAGAAAGGTTTGAGGGTGCTGGGTAGTCCAGTAACCCTCACAGACAAGTGAAACTACATTCCGTGACTTCCATCATCTGTTCTAAAACAATATGGATTGTCATTACTATGTAAACTGAGCAACACCAGCTTGCACATGTATAGCCTTTTAACTGCTGGATTCTGGACTACTTCCAGGGAATGTAACAGAAAGTTCAGTTTGACCATTATAGCCATTTTCATGTTTGGGGCATAAATGGACTGCCAATCTCAGCAGCCCCTGCAACCTCGTGTGTGCATGGTCCAGTTAAGCTGTGCTTTCCTGCACTATCTTGCTGCATGTGGACATGAGCCTTTTGAAATGGGTAACTGCAATTCTTCACACCACTCAGAAGAAGAGGTCCTCTCAAGAAAACCTTTGGCAACAAAGAAGGGATTATTTTATGACTAAGTTGGCTGCCAAAATGTAAACTGACTAAACAATTTGGATTTTCCAGGAAATTTCAAATTTCCTGAAAGATTTTATCCACCAATTTGGAAGAATAATAATGTGAATCTACATGCTAGGCTCTCTGATCTAGTGATACCAAGTTGAATGCAAGATTACCGTTACTTGATAAGCCTATCTTTTGTTTGGGAGAATAAATATTTTTAATAAGGGAGATTTTTTCATTGTGTAATTAACAATGACTTAATTTTTAAGATTTCAAAGCTCTTCTTATGAATATTTCAAATGGAATAAATTGTTTGTCAAACCATATGCCCTAATTCTTGTTTAAAAAATAACCATGGTGACCTGAAAATGAGTATTTCCTTTTTGGGAAATAAAGTCAGGAGTACTTAAGTGTTGGTTTGTTCATTTCTCAACATAACTTTCTGTCCTTCCCCACCCCCTCCCCCACCCCAACAAACCGATGTGATTGACTTGAATATTCCCATGGTCCCTCTAGTATCATTAACTTTTTTTTTAGTTTCAGATACTAATTATATGAAGGGAATAAAAAAATAAGCTAAAATTATACACTAGACTTTGGAAAAGAATATGTGATAATCCAAATTACAGATGATTTCTCCCCTAAAAAAACTACATTTCATTCTGTCTGTGTTGATTCAGCTTCAAAGCCTGGAAAGGAACCAAATTTTGGTCCAGTCCAAATAAAATTTTGCCAAACTCTTACCAGTTTGGAAAGCCAAACTTCCACATTTGTTTTTCTTGGGTCATGTATAAATGTTTTCCAATTACGTTATTACTCATTGCTAATGAGCTAATTTTTCATTGGTACAGCTCCCTTTCTTAATCTAACACTGTTTCAGGTATTATCCTGCTCAATTTTATTTTTCAATGGCAGTTACTAATACCATGTAATTAAATAGATCCTAGTTTATTATTTTAATAGGTCTTTTTAACTGCTAGGTTCTTGACTATGTCCTGGAAATTTAGCAGAAAGTTAAGAGTTTGGCCATTATAGCCATTTTCACGTCTGGGATACAAAGAAACTATTTTGGAAATGGCTTGAGATTTTGGCAGAAGGTGATTAATGGAATTATATATGACTTCAATAGTTCCTTCTCAAATATTAAGAGCATTTCTCCTCCCATCAAGATCTCTTACCTTAAATTCAACCTGATAACCAATTTTTCATGTTATTTGTTTGTACTTTTCTGTTTATCCTCCCGCCTCTCTTTCTCAGGAGCACAATAAATACATTGAGGTAAGTGTTTTTCACATTTTTAGACTTTGTTACATGGTTGTAACCAATTACTTTTAAAACAGTTTCTTACTAAAGAATATTGAAAACCTGTATTTCTTGATGTGAGATTTTTCAATTACATCCAACTTTCACTTGATTTGTTATGATACCTGAATGTTACAGAAATAATTCAGCTCACCAACCAACATTATGAAAGTGATGTAAGCGCCTAAAGAATTCATAACATTCTGAGATTAAACATAATTTAAGCTTAAAATATCCAAAATTAGTTTCCTATGTCTAATAATACTTGTTGTATGAATAAGTATGAATGGAAGAACCACTGAAAATAAAAGCTGAATATGTTAACTGGCATTCACACCCTGAGTGCAAATGCAGAAAGCAACTTCTTCTCTTTTGCCTGCATATCCCTACTTTTCTGCCGAAAATGAAACTGTACTCATTAGACAATAATTATCTCTATGCCTGAAAAATCGGGAGGACCTGAGGCTTTCAAGAGAGATTACTAGTTTTACTTGCTCTGCCATATGGAAATATAGTTTTCTGTGACTCCGTCATCATCACTCGATCAGAGTCCTAGCCTTGACTCCCTAAACACTTGATGGAGTTGGGGTATAGAAGGACCACACCTGGGAAAGGGTAAAAGAGTAGGTGGTTACTCATAGCAGATAAGAGATAGAGTCTCGCTCTCTTTCCTCCAAGATACCTGTCCATTGGTAAAAAGTTTCTAGGCACAGGAGACAGGGATAACTGGGGAAAAAAGAAAAGATGCTATTCAAGGAAGCGATTGGAAAGACTGGAGCAGGAAAAGAGGCTTCTAGGAGATTGGCCATGAATCAAAATGTTATCAGTCAAAAAGGACATTGGAAGTTAAATAAACATTGGAAGTTAAATAACTGGGGAAACAAGGGAAAGATAAGCAATTTACGGTGCTGAAAATGCTATTGCATGAAGGCAAAACAGGGTCCCAGGATTCATTTCTACCATATGGGATACTATGTTTTGTTGCCAAAAAAAGTTTCTTCCTTTTTAATTTATCATCATCATAATCCTAGGAGTTATAATTTATTAAACTCCTGAAATGACAGACACTGTATTACATGTTAAACCCTGATTAATTTAGCATATAATTACATGTCACCCTCAAAATAGCTCTCTACAATATGCTATTATCTGAATTTACACACACACACACGTATAAAGATACTACAGATACATATGTGTGTCTTTTAAAATTACTCAGTTATATAACAAAGCACAATCATAGCAGCCCAAATTTGACCCTACGCCTATCCAGATCTACCCAAGGCTTGCCTCTACTAACATAAAAATTGGGAGTGCACTTAATCTTCCATCAGAAGCTTTTATTAGACCCATTAATTCAAAATTATATTTCCTTGAAACAATTGTTCAAAAATGCTCCCTGGAGTGGAAACAAGAGAAAACACAAAATAGATTATTCAATCAAACAAGCTTAGAGAAATGTGCATAAATATATTTGTTGAGCTTTGTAATGTGTATTTATATATCAATGGTCATAAGAAATTTTGCAATAAACAAACCAGTTTTACATTTTTCAATTCCTTTGTTGTGGTTATGTGGCTTGCTAACTTCTTGTGCCAAGTTTTACAAAACAAACTTTATTAATCTTCTCCATTTTCTTTGCTAAGGTTATATAATGTGTAAATCTCTTGTGCCAAGTAACATCATAAAGAAATTTCTTTGGAAATCCTTTAGGAATTTTATACTATTAACAAGCAATTTCTAGACATAGTAGTTTTCAAACTTATTAACTCATTGAATGAATGAATGAATGAATGAGTGAGTTAATTTTAGGAAATTGTGGGGAAAAAATTACTTTCCACAAGAGAGTAAAAAAATAAGTCTCTGTCTCTCCCTTTCTCTCTTGCTTATAATTTCCTGCCATATTTTTCAGAGATCTCTGCAGAATTTGTCTTACACAAATCTGTGTTGACTGACTGACTGTCCAAGCCTCACTTTATTGACCCTCATTTGTATTTCTATAAAAATATGCTTCTCATGGGGATTTCAATTTGACATTCAGTCAAATAGGAAGAAGAGGTAGAGCCTAATAATAAACGAGATTGTTCCAGCAAAATAAATGAGTAGTGTCTTCGCCTTTCCTTGGTGTGCCATATGGGCAGAAGAGCCTCACCATCATCTTAGTGCATTGTAAGGGCACAGGAGCCTGGCTCAGGGCCATCCTACCATAAAGCACTCACCAACGGAGTAACTGAAATTCAGGAATGCAATCTTGCATTGCCTCAAAATTAAAATGTGTTTTTTTTTTTTTATCACTAGTAAAAAAGTAGTGATAAAATTTATTTACTAGCTGGTAAAGCTGATTCTAAGGAAACATTTCATTGAGAATTAAAAACAGCAACTATTGAAAAGACTATTAACTTGAGTACTCAAGTTAATTTGTGTTAGATTCACTTTTTTAATTTTTTTTTTTTAACTGAAATGTTTATCCTGATAACATGGTAAATGTCTTCTACAGGAATTTATAAATTAAGGTCATGTCTTTTAACATATTCACCCCAAAGGCGGTTTGTTCTTTCTGATGCATCACGAGGACACCAAAAGAAAGCTTTTCATCTCTCCTCTTTCAGCTAGGTGCTATTCAGAAACAAACACAGCAAACTGAGGAAAATTCTTCAAGATTTGGGAATACCACACCGCTTTACCTGCCTCCTGAGAAATCTGTATGCAGGTCAAGAAGCAACAGTTAGAACATGGAACAACAGACTGGTTCCAAATCGGGAAAGGAGTCCGTCAATGCTGTATATTGTCACCCTGCTTATTTAACTTCTATGCAGAGTACATCATGAGAAACGCTGGGCTGGGTGAAGCACAAGCTGAAATCAAGATTGCCGGGAGAAATATCAATAACCTCAGATATGCAGATGAAACGACCCTTAAGGCAGAAAGTGAAGAAGAACTAAAGAGCCTCTTGATGAAAGTGAAAGAGGAGACTGAAAAACCTGGCTTAAAACTCAGAATTCAAAAACTAAGATTATGGCATCCAGTTCCATCACTTCAACGCAAATAGATAGGAAAACAATGGAAACAGTGACAGACATTTTTAAGCTCCAAAATCACTGCAGATGGTGACTGAAGCTGTGAAATTAAAAGATGCTTGCTCCTTGGAGAAGGAAATGGCAATCCACTCCAGTATTCTTGCCTGGAGAATCCCATGGACAGAGAAGCCTAGTAGGTTACAATCCACAGGGTTTCAAAGAGTCGGACAAGACTGAGCAACTTCACCTCACCTCACCTTGGAAGAAAGGCTATGATCAACCTAGACTGAATATTAAAAAGCAGAGACATTCCTTTGCCAACAAAGATCTGTCTAGTCAAAGCCATGGTTTTTCCAGTAGTCATGTATGGATGTGAGAGCTGGACCATAAAGAAAGCTCAGTATCGAAGAACTGATGCTTTTTGGAGTGTTGGAGAAGACTCTTGAGGATCCCTTGGACTGCAAGGAGATCCAGCCAGTCCATTCTAAAGGAAATCAGTTCTAAATATTCATTGGAAGGACTGATGCTGAAGCTGAAACTCCAATACTTTGGCCACCTGACATGAAGAACTGATTCAATGGAAAAGACCCTAATGCTGGGAAAGATTGAAGGCACAAGGAGAAGAGGACGACAGAGGATGAGATGGTTGGATGGCATCACCGACTCAATGGATATGGGTTTGAGCAGGCTCTGGGAGTTGGTGATGGACAGGGATGTCTGGCATGCTGTAGTCCATGGTTTTTCAAAGAGTCAAACATGATTGAGCCAACTGAACTGAACAGAAACAAAAGAAAACAAAATAACACTCCATGATGTAGTTTTTTAGTTGCTAAGTCATATTGAACTCTTTGGTGACTCATGGACTATAACCCACCAGGCTCCTCTGTCCACAGGAGAATATTCATGTCCAAGCATGAATACCAGGAGTGGGTTGTCATTTCCTCCTCATAGAGTTCTTCCTGACCCAGGGATTGAACCCGTGTCTCCTGCATTACCAGATGGGTTCTTTACCAGTGAGCCTGCAGGGAAACCTGTTCTGTGATATTGAACAGATAAAGGATAGTCTGTGGTCTATGTTAAAGAAGGAAAGTGTTCTTGCTCAGTTAATAGTGAAGTGAACATCGCTCAGTCGTGTCTGACTCCATGGACTGCATCCTGCCAGGCTCCTCTATCCACGGAATTCTCTAGGCCAGAACACAGAAGTGGGCTTCCCTAGGGACTCAGTGGTAAAGAACCCGCCTGTAACGCAGGAGACACACTTGCAGTTGCAGTCAGGAAAATACCCTGGAGAAGGAAATGGCAGCCCACTCTAGTATTCTTGCCTGGGAAAATCCCATGGACAGAGGAGCCCGGTGGGCTATAGTCCATGGGGCTGCAGAGTTGGACATGACTCAGCTACTAAACAACACCACCATACTAACTAGTCATGGACCTCAGGCAAGTCATTTTCTTGACCTCATTTTCCTCATCTTGGTCTAGTTTTGTAGTCGTGGCAGTACTTTGTCATTCCAAAACTTATGAACTTGTGTTTATAAACCTCTCTCTTTTATGATATCTCTTGATAGCAGAATAGCTGAACCAGCTGTTTCTTATTATCCATCTCCACTACAACCCAGGTTGTCTGGGTGAATTACTGGAATATTCTAAAAATGACTCAAAATTTGACATTTTAAAGAGGGGCAAATCATTTTGAAATACAGCCAACATATGTTAAATAATGTTAACCCATTTAACACAACAGTTTGTGTCAAAATGAAACAGAATATACCTTAAATCAGGATTAAAGTATCAAATCACAGATGATAAATTCTTCACACTGGATGTATTATAAATTGCAGTAAAACAATCAGATTGTATTTTAACAATATGGAATTTTTTTTTCTTATAAGCCCATGTACACAAGAGTAATTTTTCAAATATATACATAAATATCACAAATCTTTTCAAAATTTCTACAAATAACCATGTCTGTTGTCTAATCTGCATGATTAAAATTTAAAAGTCAAGAACCAAAAAAAAAAGCCAGTCATTAAATGATATTGGTGATAATAATTATAATGACTTCAATGCTGAAAAACTAGAAAGTTAGCTTTACTTGGTAGTGATGTCAAAATTACGAGGATTTCAATAGTCTTAATTTGATATGTTTGAAATTGCAGTGGTTCTTTGTAACTGGTGCTTAGAGCTATTTAAACTATATTTTTAAGTATTTGTATTTGAGGCCACCCAATATTAATTCAGGAAACTCGACTAGATGTTTGTAGGTTTAATGAGCAGAAGTATTTCAAGAAGAGATTCTGAGGCCATTTAAATTAATTACAGAATATACCTTCATCTCATCCAAGTATGCCCTGAATGTTTCTTTACTGTATACTGTTACTTTCATATAGGTGGTGGTCTGGTTATGAAGAATTGAATTTAAGAATCAGTTATGAAAACTGACTTTTAGGAAAATATTTCAAATGCATCTTATAGTCTTTTTCCACATCTTACACTTTTAATTCTTTGGTCTTGAGTATTGATGATCTGCAAATGTATTTGCTATACATGCTTAAGGAATGGTAATCTCTACCAAAATATATGAAATTAAGTTGCACATGCTTTTTGGAACATTGCAGCTTTGAAATCAAAAGGAGTTAAATTTCCACATAGGGTCTCATTCTAGTGAACAGAATGTAGAATGTGCTAGAAGAGATGCTGTATGACTTCTGAGGCTAGGCATATGAGTCAGACACGACTGAGTGACTGAACTGAACTGAATTGAAGGTAGAGTCTCCTTCTCTCCTTTCTTTTCCTCTCTGTTCCCTGTGTCTCCAGATATTTAGTCTTGGAACCTAGCCCACGTGCTGTGGGGAAGCTTAGGCCACCCAAAGAAATCATATCCAATTGTTCCTGCTCATTGTCCCAACGGGAAACTCACTGCCAGCCAGACATGTGAGTGAGCAGGGATTTAAACAGTCTCAGCATTACAGCTGACTCCAAAGTGGAGTTGAGAGGGGCTCTCCTTGCCAGCATCTGCACAAACTGCAGATTTATGAATAAAGTATATGTTGCTATTGTTTTAAACCACATATCTTATGATAATTTCTTACATAACCTTAGCAACTGAAATAATAAGCAGTGCAAATAAACCATAATTTTAGAAGTGCCTATGAAATTATAAGGGAAGGTGATGGTTAATTTTATGTGTCAACATGACTGGGTTCTAGGTTGACCAGATAGTAGGCAAACATTGCCTTTAAGCTTGTCTGTAAAAGTGTTTCTGGAAGAGATTAGCCTTTGAATTAGTAGACTGAGTGAAGAAGATCTATTCAATACCACCCTGATGCAGGAAAACACGAAGAACAGTGCTTGACTTCTATTAACAGATGAGACGATAGACATGGTTATCTGTAGAAATTTTGAAAAGATTCAAAATATTTATGTATATCTCTTTGAGAACTTATTGTTGTGTACATAGACTGATAAGAAAACCAAGAATAAACCTTTGTCATTTTGTTAATATGCATTTTTTTAAAAATTTACAGTTTATAATATATCCAACCTATTGAGGGCCTTTCTAAGACAGGAAGAGAGAGGAAGGGAGAATCTTCTCTCTTCGCTTGAGCCAGGGCATTCTTCTTCTCCTGCCTTTGGACAACAGTGTTTGGGTTCTTGGGCGTTCAGACTCAGATTGGACTCGCATCATTGACTCCTTTGCTTCTCAGGCTTTTGACTTTGGACTGAGAGTTGCACCATCAGTTCCTCTGTTTCTCTGGGCCTCAGACGTGGACTAGGACTGAACCACCAGCTTCCTCAGGTCTCCAGCTTGCAGATGGCAGATCATGGGCCTTCTTGGCCTCCAGAATTGGGTCAGCCAATTCTTATAGGAGGTCTCTTCTTAAAAATCTCTCTGTGTATTCCATTGGCTCTGTTTCTCTGGAGAACACTGACTAATACAGTGAGGAATGCAAAGTCTCCACAGGCCTAGGTAATGATGCGGCTTAAATAAAGATATGAAACTGGTGGGTGTCTGTACTTGGATCAGCAGGCTAGAGGTCAAGTTTGGGAATCTGGCATCAGTAGTTTTAAATCTTAACTCCATCCGTAACTTACTGAGAAATTTTGTGCCTACTATCTTTTTTTCCTTTGGTTGAGTGTCCTTGGTCCTGGGTAGAAATAGTATGTACCTTCTGGAATTGATGAAAATAAAAATAGATAATAGACCAGAGTAAAACCTTGACAAATGCCAGCTCTTGTTTAAATTCGCTTCCTTGACAATGTTTAGCAAGTGTCCTCTGTGGTTCAGGATCTTCAATATCCTCTGGAAACACACAAGTAGATGATGTCCCTGCCCCGTGGAGCTTAGACTGTTTGCACCCACGACCCACTGTTTTGCTTGTTTATATCAATTCTGGTCTGTTACTGACTTATGCTATTTGTTTTTATTCTGATTCCTATCGTTTAACCATCCTTCCTATCACCTCCTTCCTGTTTTATGCAACACCCTTTACAATAATGATCTGTTCAGAAAGCAGATCTGAGTATATACTTAATAAATCATTAGCCACTTCTCCCTATAACCTCATTATCTATGCATAACTCTTTCTGATCTTGCTTCCACAAAATCTATTCATTCTGATTTTCATTATGCATTTTAGAAATATTACTAAGCTTCATCAAACCTTGGGATTCCTTGGTCATCAAGATGGCACAGCCCCTGAGCTCATGGCCCTTCAGTCTGTCTGGGACAATTGAAGAAGCTATAATAATTCTCTTATGATTAAAAATGATCTGGGAAGACAATGAATGGGGAACTTACATTAAAAGATCAGTGTTTTTAGGGACAAGATGTTCGTTTTGAGACTTGAAGAATCCATAGAAGTTAGAAGGTGTCATCATCTGCTGATACTAAACTATCTTAGTCTTAGTAACAAAATGGCTCAGACTTACTGGTGTATAAATAACAGACATTTATTTATCACAGTTCTGGAGGCTGAAAGTCCCAGAGAAGCGTGTCGACTTATCTTGCCCGGGATGAGCACCTCTTCCTGTTCCATAGCCATCACCTGTTCACCATGCTCTCCTGGTCCACCATCACCAAGCATGGGAGAAGCTAGAAGAGGCTATTGTTAAGCTCTGATTCTAATCATGAGTGTTCCACCCTCATGATTTAAGCATTGCCCAAAGGCCCCACCTACTAATATCATCACTTTGAGGGGTTAGGATCCCAACGCATAAATTTTGGAGAGATACCAACTTTCAGACCATAACATAGCCATCTTGTAAATTGCTCTCCAGACTTCCCATCGAGCGCTGGGAGCAGAGAACCCGCCTGCATGCAGGAGACACAGAAGATGGGGGTTTGACCCTGGGGCCAGGAAGATCCCTTGAAGGAGGAAATGACAACCCATGCCAGTATTCCTGCCAGGAGAATCCCATGGACAGAGGAACCTGGAGGGCTACAGTCCACGGGGTCTCAAAGAGCCAAATGTGACTGAAGTGACTCAGTACAGCACAAAACCAAAGAATTTTCAGCTTTGAGCTCACTCAAGCCCCTGAGATATTTCATGGGTCACTCTTTGCCTTATAAGTCACTCTACCTCTACTTTTTTTCTGACCAACGACTACTCTTTGAACTCCCCCTTCACCTCTGGCAGGTGAATTCAGGTGTCTTCTACTTGGTCTTGTGCACATCACATTAATAAGTGTTGTGCATATTACTGCATGTACTGGGAAGGGTTGCATTTGCTCTCCATTATTCTGTTGTGTGTTCCTGAGGGAGGATTTTTGATTTTATATTTCTTTGAGTTCTCAGTGCTGTCTCTGGAACACAGTGTTTGAAATGAATAAATGCTTAATAAATAAATGCTTAATTCTCCAAAATTAAATTTAATGCTGAATAGCAAATTGAGTTTGTCTTTCTCATAAATGATTCGCTTACTCAAGTTCCCTATAGAGCGGAACAATTATAAAAGAAACACTTGACGACACCCTTTATAACACAGAACTATATTAACTCATATGCTCACAGGTAGTAATTTATAATCTGTTTTCTTTTCATAGCAAGAGTGCTTAGAAAATGAAAGATGGTGAAAGTAAACTTCTAAAACAAAATAATGTCAAACATTTAGTTTTGAAATGAAACATGTAAAAGGGAAATTGACTAGCTGGAAAAACTGGTATTTCATTAATTGTGCTATCAAAATAAGTGGTTTTTTTGAGGGGACTAAGCGAGGAAGGAAATAACTTAATGTGGTCTTGTCAGGATTTTCTGTAAGTGTTATGCATGTTTTAAACAGCTTAAGGAGGCAGGGGAGTAGGGCAGGAAAGGTCAAGATCACAAAATCTGCTATAGTTTGATTTGCAGCTATTTTTTTAAAAATATGCCAACTGTTCACATTTTTCTGTGAACTTTTTTATAAAAGAAAAATAGCATTTTTCACAGCTGTCATTGGATAATTTGATTTATTGGTGCCACTGAATAATAAGCAACTAGATTCACACTGAGCATTCCACTGCAATCAGTGTTTTTATGGAAATGGTCTGTATCTGGGGTCTGGACACCCCACTGCCTGCCGGCATGTCTGTTTCAAAGTATTCAGGATTGGTTGTGATTTGCTCTTTTCCAAGATTTTTTTTTAAGACTTTACTTCTTTAGAGTAGTTTTGGATTTATAGCCAAATCGGTAGGATGGCACAGAATTTCTCATCTACTTTTTGATCGTGCAAGTACAGGCCTCTCCCATTGTCAGTCTCCCCTACTGGGGTGTTGCATTTATTACAGTTGATGAGCCTACACTGATACATCATTAACATCCAAAGTCCGGAGTTTACATTACGGTTCACTCTTGGTGTTGTACACACTAAGGGTTTGCACAAACATATCCATTATTATGATACTACATAGAGTAATTTCACTGCCTTAAAAATTCTCTTGCACTCCACCTGTTTATCTCTCCACTATAATCCTGGTAATCACTGATCTTTTTAACCTCTCATAATTTCACTTTTTCAAGAATGTCATACAGTTGGAATCATATGGACAGTATTTAACCTTTTCAGGTTGTACTTATATTGCCTCGATGTCTGATAGCTCATTTATTTTTAGCACTGGATAATATTTTATTAGATGTAACATAGTTTATTTATCCATTCACTTGCTGAAGGACATATTGGTTGCTTCCAGGTTTGGGGAGTTATTAATAAAAGTAAGAGTTGCTCAGTAGTGTCCGACTTTGTGACCCTATGGACCATAGCCCGCCATGCTCCTCTGTCCACAGAGTTCTCCATGCAAGAACACTGGAGTGGATTGCCATTCCCTTTTCCAAAGGATCTTCCCGACCCATGGATCAAACCCAGGTCTCCTGCCTTGCAGGCAGATTTTATATAAGTGAAGATTGTGTGTGGATATGTCTTCAGCTCCTTTGATATCAGAGAATATGCTTGCTGGATTATATGGTAAACTTATATCTTAAACCATCAAATTGCTTTCCAACACAGCTGTACAATTTTGCATTCTCCCCAGCAGTGAAGGAGGGTTATTGCTTCACATCCTTATGACTTGGTGGTGTCAGCATTCTGGACTGGCCATTCTTGAAGGTGGCAGTGATATTTCATTGCCATGTTAATTCACGTTTCCCTAATAAAGGGAAAACAGAATTGTATACTGGCTCTACAATTCATGATGGAAATAATGTAATTATGAAAGAACAATATGTAAATACAGTAGGGGCTAGAGATTTGAATGAATGTTTATCAACTTAAATGATCACGTTGGCAGATATGTTCACGAATCACATCCCCTTTTAACCTGAGGAAACTTACACTAGAAGAGGTTATTTAACTCGAACTCTGATCACAATTAGGGGCTTCCATGATGGCTCAGTAGTAAAAGAATCTTCCTGCAATGCAGGAGACCTGAGTCTGATCCCTGAGTTGGGAAGATCCCCTGGAGAAGAAAATGGCAACTCACTCCAGTATTATTGCCTAGAAATCCCATGGCAGGGTATACCCTGGCAGGGTATAGTCCTTAGATTTGCAAAGAATCAGACACAACCCAAGCTTCAACAACGTGATCACAGTTTGGGTGACAAACCTGAGATTTGAAACTCTTTCTGATTCGAGATCATAATCACTGAGACCCTTAACCTCTGTACCACATGGAGACTTCAAGGACATTGATATTTGCATTTTTACTTTGCACAATCAGCAGCAACTTTAGAGTATGGCATACTTACGAAGAGAAAAGGTCAGTAAACTCTTATTGTGCTAAATCACATTTTAAAAGCCTAAAGTCTTCATAACTGTGAAAACTTCTAGCACCAATCATAGTCTACAAAAGAAAGACCAAAGATAAAAAGAAAAGCAAAAAACTCTTTTCTTTGTTTCCAATCCTTATGCTTATTGCTTGTACTGATTATTATTTCTCTATCACATATTTGAACTTCAGTACAATTTTGAATAATCTTAAAGTATTAAGTGTGAATCCTTCTTTTGCGCATTCCTGTTAAGGCAATGCTTCTGATTTTTCATCTCTAAGTAGGATGTTTGCTATATGCTTTGTTGCTTTTCTTAGTGTAAGGCCGTTACCTTCACCTATGGCTGATTCGTGTCAATGTATGGCAAAACAAATACAGTATTGTAATTTAAAATAAATAAATAAATAAAATTAAAAAAATAAATGTTTTGCAAGAATTTTGTTTCAGTCATAAATGAACATTAAATTATAAGACAGTTCTCTATCTATTGAAATGATTCTGTAGCTATTAATTTTCCTTTTGACGTGTTAATACCACTGAGCCCAGTTGATATATTTGTTGTTATTGTTCAGTTGCTAAATCATGTCTGGTGTTTGTGAACCCACGGACTGTAGTATCCACGCCTAGCTGTCCTTTACCAGTTGATAAGTTTTCAACTGGGAATGATGCTACCTTCCCTTCCTCTACCAGGAGACATTTAGAATTATCTGGAGACATTTTAAAACTTGTACCTGGAAGAGGCTTATGCTCCAGTGGGTACAGACATCTAGTCCATATTGACATCTGGTAAGAAGAGGTAAAGGATACTATTGATCATCCTATAAAATATGGGATAGACTCCTAAGTCAGAGACTTGTCTATTCCAAAATTACAGAATCACCAAGCTTGAACCACCTTCCTCTAGGTGAATGGGGGACATTCTCACACACTTGCAGAGTTTTGTAATCTTTAAATATATATTGAACAGTAATGGCATGCTAAAATGTACACATGGTTCCTTCTCTGACAGAGCTTATTGTCTGGAATGAGACAGATCCACAGTAATTCAATGTGATTTGGAATAATGAGAGCTACAAGACCATAGGATACAGTATTCATTGGAAAAATAAAGGAGGACATTTACCTAAATAAGTCCCAGCAAGAGTTAAACAGTACCTTTTCATTCATTCTTTAAATCATTATTTTACAGCAAAACCTCATTAAGGCAATGGTGTTTTATTTTAAAATAGCACACTTCAAAGAAAAATTGTACTCCATAGCCAATTAGATGTAACATTGTCAGCTAATAAATAGATGCAATAATCCCAACCGCCTCCCTGCCAGTTCATCCTTCTCCCCCTTCCACCATCCCATGCCTTTGTCCTTAATGTTTGAAATAAGTTTTTAGTCTTAATACAGAGAAAATAAAAAACTAACACATGTTGGTCTCAGATTAGAAAATATATGTTTTGTAAATTTGTTACAAGATTTTCTATTATTCATTTGTCCCCCTTCATCTTCAGGGAAATTCTCATTCTCTCTCTCCTGCAATGTTATTAATATCCATCTACACTGATAATAAATAAAAGGCATCTGTAGGGTTGATGATACACTGATATGTCTTCAAACTTTATGACTTTTCTCCTAGTATTTGAGCTTCATAATGTGCACTTTTGCTATGATCCAATTAATCTTAAGCACAATACCAGGCATGTAGACTGTTTGGTTTTAATTTACTAGGTTATAACTAGTGGTATTTTCTCTTTCAGTATTGCTCTGCACCCATAAATTATTTGGTAGCAATTATCTCTTAAAATGCATCCAAATGCTTTTCACTTGCTTCCTGAATTCCAAGTAAGCCATCCGTTAAGATATTCCCAAGAACTTAATCTAAAGTTTTATTTGCCCCTTTCTCTAACAGAGAGATAGGTGGGTGATTTTTCTTCTTCTTCTTCCTTTTTTTTCCTTTTGGTTTTAGCATGCAATGTGTGTAACATGAGGAGTGCCAGTAGCTACCCTCACCAAAAAGAACTCCATCTGTGTATAATGCTTTGCAAATTAAAACAAAGCAAACAAACAAAATACAGGCTTAAACTTCAAAACTCTCTGATAACATTTATCAGCTAAGCTCTTAAAATCAGAATTTAAAATTGGGGGCTTTTAGAAACATAGTTAAGTGCTATGTTTGATGTAAATCGTTCAGTAAATCTTTGAAGTGTGGACCACGGACATAACTGTTTGTGTATGTAGATGAATCTATAAAAATATCCATGGGATGCAATAGGGAGAACCAGAAGGGTTCTTGTCTTTGAATCTGCAAGTGTCTCTCACATTCATTTTCATGATAAGCTGTAATTCTGTAGCCCCTTCAACCTCTCTAATTGTGAGGGTTCTTCCTTGCAAAAAAGATGATATTGTTACCTTGAAGCATTGTTGTACAGATGAAAAGTCAAGTAATAACAATGACTATGCTACTATTTTTCTGAGCTTGTTATGTGTACTGTCTAATTTAATACTCAGGAACTATTAGTGTGTATAAGAAATGAAATTAGAGAGAAGTTAAGCAATTGTCCTCTAGTTTGCACAGCCATTGATATTAATAGGTAGGGTTAGGAGTAAATCCAAGCAATGTGGGTCAGAGCCCAAATTTACAACTAGTATACATATAATAGACACTAAATAAATAGCAGGTATGATTATTGAGAAAAAGCAGCATATATATTTGTGTTTAATATTAGTGAAAATATTATTTGATGAAATATTGCAATCCACTTAATTTTTTTTTGCATATTATGGACTATTATAATAGAGAACTGTAGTCTGAATTTCCCAGTCCCACAAATACTATTAGCTATACAAGCAAGTTGGCAGTTAAACCTGTGTTAGAATAAAAAGCTAAAATGTGTTTTGCTGCAGTGTTTATCTAAGCATCAGTTCTCAGCATCGGTTCCTAAACTCAATTTGCTTTCCATAACTATCTAAGTCAGTTGTGTGAATGGCACCATATCTCCTCAATAATAGCACAACTTTGCACTTAATTTTAATTAGCTAAGCATAAAGTAGCTGGGATGGCAATCAAACAGATGGAAAATTGATACCACAATGGCCCAAATGTTGAAGACCATCACACAAAGAACATTATTTCCTTTTTCCTCTCTACTCTTCAAAATAAAAATATTTCTCCAAGAAATGCTTAGCAGATCTCATGGATCTACTTTTATTTTAAATAGTGCATAAATAACAGTACATAGGCAAGCTTACAGTGGTATATATAACACCTGTTCACAAGCTTGGTACTATTAAAATAACAGACTTATCATCTGAAGCATAATTTCAAAGCTATGAGTTTTGAAATAGCTAATGAGCCTTGGAATATTTCTGTAAATAATTGAAAAATGGCTATTTTAAAAAATACCATAAAAGGCACCATTGGATGATGCAATATAAGCCTACCACACAATATTCCAAGAAGCCTTACTGGATGGAACTCATTTAGTTTCTGGTAAATCTACCAGGAACTATGTTCTGGCCCTTGTATTTGCAATTTCAGTAAATTTAAAGTTTGGTGCTAAAGTTAATGTTACAAGAATGATTTAAATTAAACAATATCACATGGATCATGCAGTGATGTATTAATGTACAGTGAAAGATCATTCTTACAGGAAGCTGTATACTCTAATGCAAGGATCTTCACATTTTCCTATAAAGGCTCAGACAGCTAATACATATTATAGGGGCTGCAGGAATAATCATCCCTGTTGTCGTTACTCAACTCTGCTTATGCATTCAGTTCAGCTCAGTCATGTCCGACTCTTTGCGACCCCATGAATCGCAGCACTCCAGGCCTCTCTGTCCATCACCATCTCCCGGAGTTCACTCAGACTCACGTCCATCGAGTCCGTGATGCCATCCAGCCATCTCATCCTCGGTCGTCCCCTTCTCCTCCTGACCCCTATCCTTCCCAGCATCAGAGTCTTTTCCAGTGAGTCACCTCTTCGCATGAGGTGGCCGAAGTACTGGAGTTTCAGCTTTAGCATCATTCCTTCCAAAGAACACCCAGGGCTGATCTCCTTCAGAATGGACTGGTTGGATCTCCTTGCAGTCCAAGGGACTCGCAAGAGTCTTCTCCAACACCACAGTTCAAAAGCATCAATTCTTCAGGGCTCAGCCTTCTTCACAGTCCAACTCTCACATCCATACATGACCACAGGAAAAACCATAGCCTTGACTAGACGCATCTTAGTCAGCAAAGTAATGTCTCTGCTTTTGAATATACTATCTAGGTTGGTCATAACTTTTCTTCCAAGGAGTAAGCGTCTTTTAATTTCATGGCTGCAGAAACTGCTATTTCAGACTGTGTATTTCAAATCATTTTGCATATGTGTGTACTCAGTCACTTCATTTGTGTCCACATCTTCAAGATTCGCTCCACATCTTCAGGTTTCTTGTCTTCTTTGCAAAAGTTTCTGTGACCCTATGGGCTGTAGCCCATCAGGCTTTTTTTTTATTGGATTCTCTAGACAAAAATACTGGATGGCTTACCATGTCCTCTTCTAGAGGATCTCCCCAACCCAGGAATTGAACTCGCATTTCTTGCAACTCCTGCTTTGCAGGCGGATTCTTCACTCACTGAGCTACCTGGGAAGCCCTTTAAATCATGATAACTAGGCCCAAACACATATTTATAAATCAAAATAGGAACCATTACAATCAACACTTTTTTCTTTTTGCCAGTGTTTATTCCTGTAGCATGAAAATTCATGCTTCGAGATTCGAAAAACTCTTGAAAAGCATTTTCTGCTTCCTCCTGGTTGTGGAGGCATTTTCCCTGCAAAAAATTGTCGAGATGCTTAAAGGAGTGATGGTTGGTGAGAGTTCAGGTGAACACGGAAGGTGAGGCAAAACTTTGTAGCCCAATCCTTCAACTTTTGAAGCATTGGTTGTATGGCATGCGATTGGGCATTGTCCTGGAGAATTGGGCCCTTTCTGTTCAGCAGTGCTGGCTGCAGGAATTGCAGTTTTCAGTGCATCTTATCAATTTGCTGAGCATGCTTCTCATATGTACTGGTTTCTCTTTGGGATTCATAAAGCTATAGTGCATCAGATCAGCAGCAGACCACTAAACAGTGACTATGACCTTTTTGGGTCCAAATTTAGACTTGGGAAGTGTTTTAGAGCTTCTGCTCAGTCCAACCACTGAGCTGGTCATCACCAACTGTACAAAACCAACTTTTGTCACATGTCACAATCCGTCAGGAAATGGTTGGTTGTTTTGTAGAATAAGAAAAGATGACACTTTAAAACAAAGTGTTTTTTTTTGTTTTTTTTTTTGATTTCTGGTCAGCTCATGAGGCACTCACTTTTCTAGCTTTTCCACCTTTCCAATTTGCTTCAAGTTGAATGACAGTAGAATGGTTGACATTGAGTTCTTCAGCAACTTCTTGTGTAGTTGTAAGAGAATCAGCTTCAATAATGTCTCTCAGTTGGTCATTGTCAACTGCCAACAGTTAGTCACCTTGCTCCACACCTTCAAGAGTCTCGTCTTCTTGGCAAAAGTTTCTGAACCACCAACACATTGTGCATTCCTTAGCAGTTCCTGGGCGAAATACACTGTTGATATGGAAAGTTGTATCCACTGCTTTATGACCCATTTTGAGTTTGAACAAGAAAATTGCTTGAATTTGCTTTTTTTCTAACAGCATTTCTCTAGTCTAAAATAAATATAAAATAAACAGCAAGGAATAAGTCATTAGCAAAGAAACATGAAGTTAGAAATGCTTATTAAAATGGTGTATCACATAACCACAGTTATTAAAGAATGTATTCCAATATCAAAGGGCAAAGTTCAACAATGTAAAACCATATTTACTTTCACACCAACCTAATGGTACAAAAGTAGCCATAAGCAATATGCAAATCCATGATCAAGGTTATATTCCTATAAAACTTATGTATGAACACTGAAATTTTAACTCTATAAAATTTTCGCATGTTGTGAAATATAACTCTTCTTTTGTTTCTATTTTCGAACCATTTCAAAGAACAAAAATGATTCTTAGCTCATGAACTGTGGTCTTAGTCTACTGACCCTTTCTGTAATGCAAAGGTCAACAAATTCACTGACAAGTTGGGTGATCATTGAATTTACTGTGTAAATCTGGACACCTTAAAGTGAAAAGATGCTCTAAAATTATTAAAGTTATACATTAGAAATTTTATTACTATTTTACAATAGTGCTTTTTTTTAACCATAATACTGCTTTTGTTACTATTTACATAGTTTTGCAGACTGTTTAATTATAACAAATACACAAGTATCAATTCTTCGGCTTTCAACTTTCTTTATAGTCCAAATCTAATATCTATACATGACAACTGGAAAAATCATAGCTTTGACTAGACAGACCTTTGTCAGCAAAGTGATTTCTCTGCTTCGTAATATGCTATGAGGGCTTGTCATAGCTTTTCTTCCCAAGGAACAAGCATCTTTTAATTTCATGGCTACTGTCACCATCTTCAGGGATTTTGAAGCTCAAGAAAATAAAGTCTGTCACTGTTTCCATTGTTTCCCCATTTATTTTCCATGAAGTGATGGGACCAGATGACATGATCTTCATTTTTGAACGTTGAGTTTTAAGCCAGCTTTTTCACTCACCTTTTCCACCTTCATGAGGAAACTTTAATTCCTCTTCACTTTCTGCCATAAGGGTGGTGTCATCTGCATATCTGATGTTATTGATATTTCTCCTCACAATCATGATTCCACCTTATGCTTCATCCAGCCCAGCGTTTTTCATGATGCAACCTGCATATAAGTTAAAAAGGCAGGATGATAACATAAATCCTTGACATACTCCTTTCCCAATTTGGAACCAGTCTGCAGTTCCATGTCCATTTTAACTGTTGCTTCTTTACCTTCATATAGGTTTCTCAGGAGACAGTTAAGGTGGTCTCATATTCCCATCTCTTGAAGAGTTTTCCACAGTTTGTTGTGATTCACAAAGCAAAAGGCTTTAGCATAGTCAATGCAGCAGAGTAGATTTTTTCTAGAACTCTCTTGCTTTTTTGATGATCCAATAGATGTTGGCAATTTGATCTCTGCTTCCTCTGTTCTTTCTAAATCCAGCTTGGGCATCTGGAAGTTCATGGTTCATGTATTAGTGAAGCCTAGCTTGGAGAAATTTTAGCATTACTTTGTCAGTATGTGAGATGAGTGCAATTGTGCAGTAGTTGGAATATTATTTGGCATTGCCTTTCTTTGGGATTGGAATGAAAACTGACCTTTTCCAGCCCTGTGTCCACTGCTTAGTTTTCCAAATTTGCTGGCACATTGAGAGTAGCATTTTCATAGCATCATCTTTTAGGATTTGAAATAGCTCAACTGGAATTCCATCCTCTCCACAAGCTTTGTTCATAGTGATGCTTCCTGAGGCCTGCTTGACTTCACATTCTAGGATGTCTGGCTCTAGGTTACTGTGAGTGATCACATCATCATGATTATCTGGGTCGTGAAGATCTTTTTTGTACAGTTCTTCTGTGTATTCTTGCCACCTCTTCTTAATATCTTCTGCTTCCAGACCATTTCTGTCCTTTATTGAGCCCATCTTTGCATGAAATGTTCCTTTGGTATCTCTAATATTCTTGAAGAGATCTCTAGTCTTTCCCATTCTATTGTTTTCCTCCATTTCTTTGCATTGCTCACTGAGGAAGGCTTTCTTATCTCTCCTTGCTATTCTTTGAACTCTGTATTCAGATGCTTATATCTTTCCTTTTTTCCTTTGCTGTTCACTTCTCTTCTGCTCACAGCTATTTTTAAGGCCTCCTCAGACAGCCATTTTGCCTTTTTGCATTTCTTTTTCTTGGGGATGGTCTTGCTCCTTGTCTCCTGTACAATGTCACGAACCTCTGTCTGTCCATAGTTCATCAGGCACTCTATCTATCAGGTCTAGGCCCTTAAATCTCACTTCCACTGTATAATCAAAAGGGATTTGATTCAGGTAATACCTGAATGGTCTAGTGGCTTTTACCCATTTTCTTCAATTTAAGTCTGAATTTGGCAATAAGGAGCTCATGATCTGAGCCATTGTCAGCTCCTGGTCTTGTTTTTCCTGACTGTATAGAGCTTCTCCATCTTTAGCTGCAAAGGATATAATCTGATTTCAGTGTTGACCTTCTGGTAATGTCCATGTGTAAAGTCTTCTCATGTTGTTGGAAGAGGGTGTTTGCTATGACCAGTGTTTTCTCTTGGCAAAATTCTATTAGCCTTTGCCCTGCTTCATTCTGTACTCCAAGGCCAAATTTGCCTGTGACTCCAGGTGTTTCTTGACTTCCTACTTTTGCATTCCAGTCCCCTCTAATGAAAAGGACATATTTTCTGGGTGTTAGTTCTATAAGGTCCTGTAGGTCTTCATAGAACTGTTCTACTTTAGCTTCTTCAGCGTTACTGGTCGGGGCATAAACTTGGATTACCCTGATATGGAATTCTTTGCCTTGGAAATGAACAGAGATCATTCCATCATTTTTGAGATTGCATCCAAGTACTGTATTTTGGACTCTTTTTTTTTTTTTTTTATATGATGGCTACTCTAATTCTTCTAAGGGATTTCTGCCCACAGTATATAATGGTCATCTGAGCTCAATTCAGCCATTCCAATCCATCTTAGTTTGCTGATTCCAAGAATGTTGACGTTCACTCTTGCCATCTTATGTTTGATCACTTCCAATTTGCCTTGATTCATGGACCTAACATTCCAGGTTCCTATGCAATATTGCTCTTCACAGCTTTGAACCTTGCTTCTATCACCAGTCACATCCACAACTGGGTGTTGTTTTTGTTTTGGTTCTTTCCCTTTATTCTTTCTGGAGTTATTTCTCCACTGATCTCCAGTAGCATCTTGGGGACCTACCAACCTGGGAAGTTCATCCATCAGTGTCCTATCTTTTTGCCTTTTCATACTGTCCACGGGGTTCTCAAGACAAGAATACTGAAGTGGTTTGCCATTCCCTTCTCCAGTGGACCACATTCTAAGGACATATATGAGGAATCAAGTGGAGTAAGAGGTGAGGAAAGTGGACTGCTTAGCTTTCTAGAAGAGAGGAAACAGGAAAAGAAAGGCTTCCCCTGATAGCTCAGTTTGTAAAGAATCCACCTGAAATGCAGGAGACCTTGATGTGATTCCTGGGCCAGGAAGATCTGCTGGAAAAGATACAGGCTACCCACTCCAGTATTCTTGGGTTTCCCTTGTGGCTCAGTTGCTAAAGAATCTTCCCACAATGTGGGATACCTGGGTTTGATCCCTGGGTTGGGAAGATCTCCTGGAGAAGGGAAAGGTTACCCACTCCAGTATTCTGGCCTGAGAATTCCATGGACTCTACAGTCCATGGGGCCACAAAGAGTCGGTCATGACTGAGCGGCTTTCACTTTCAACAGGAAAAGAGAAGCTAATCTTAGCAGATATAAGAATCTTCAAGATAAATCTTGATTTGTTTACAGTTTTATTTAAATGCTTATTTTACTGTGATTTTATCCTTCATTTGGTGATGAAACATAATGTAAAATGTTTAACACGCACACACACACACACACAAAAAGTGTTTTTGTCAAAGGTAAGCAAACTGAAAATTTGCAGTGCATAATACTAACAGCAGCGCTATGGCTGAGGCGGCGCCCAGGACTAGAACGGCGCTTGTAGAGCCTAACGCTTCAGCTTATTCAGGTAAATAATCCATGCCTCAGAAACAGATCGCTTTTCACATGCATTCAGCAGAACTGAAAGGTAATTGACAGCCCCAGAGATAGAATCCGTCCATTAGTTTACAGAAAAAGATATCTCATATGCATCATTCTGACTATAATATTGTCTCAAGCAGTTGATGCAACAGTGAGTTTAGTGATTTACATTAAATGACAGAAAAGACTTTCTTTATTCTGGCTGTTTATAATTCAGTAAAACTTCGAAATATACACATACATATTCTCATTCACAACCTGCCAGAAATAGTGAGGAAACTTGGTGTGCGTGTGTGTGTGTGTGTGTGTGTGTGTGTGTGTGTGTGCACTGTTTATCTAATTTGGCTACTACAGTGTTTTGGAACTTGAGTTATTTTTAAAGTATGGCAAATTTACTTTAAAACAAAATCTGATCTCTAATTTTGTTTGAAAAAATTAAAAGATTTGGCAACAGTGGGCCAACATGCACACATTATAGATAGAAGGTGAGCTATGATTGTCTCTTTAAATGAGTTTCTTTTCTCCCTTTTGCCATTTACACTATATGGAATGCTAACTTTGTTAAGTCACTGATCCCCACCCCCAGCCATGTAGCCATCATGTCCTATTGCAGAGCAAACATAAATAACACCCAATATAATTGTTAAAGGTAACAAGGCAGATTTTAGACATACTACTGCAATAAGGGAGAGATACTTCTGAATAAACTGAGAGCAACTTCAACTAAGACACAGGTGACCAAAGTTTTTAAATGGAGAAATCAAGGAAACAAAAGGGGATTATATGGGTAAGTGAAAAAGCTGGAACAGAAATGGGCTAGTTAGGCTGTGGGGAAATGGAAAATTAGAGAGGGAAATGACTAGAAAAATACTGAAAACAGGCAATGAGAGTAGGGACACAGTCATGCTTTATATTTTGTCAGTATTGCATTTTCTAATCTCCTTTAAAGCCATAACCTATTGCAGGTGGAAGCCAGGTTACAATTTGGACAAATCCCTCGGTACAGTGTTCTGGTATGAAAGTTAATTTTGCACGTCAACTTGCCTGCACTAAAAGGTGCCCAGATAGCTGGGGAAGCACTCTTTCTGGGTGTGGCCCTAAGGGTGTTTGGGAAGAGATCAGCGTGTGAGTCAGTGAACTGAGCGAAGCAGATGGCCCTCCCTACTGTGGGTGGATATCATCCAATCTGTTGAGGCCCAAATATAACAATAAAGAAGAAGGACGAATTCACCCTTCTCTCTGCTTGATCTAGGACACTTCTGCCTTCAAACACTGGCACTCCTGGTTCTCAGACTTTCTACCCCAGATCAGGATTTGCCCCATCGTGTCCCTGAATCTTTGGCCCTTATTCTCAGACCAGAACTATATCCCACTGGATTTCCTGGTATTCAAGTTTGCAGATGACAGACTGTGGGACTTTTGGTCCTCATAACTACCTGAGCAGATTCCTAGAATAAATTTCCTCTTACATACATCTACTTCTTACAGGCTTTGTCTCTTTGGAGAACCCTGGCTAATACATCCAGCAATGTGTTTTGCTATATAGCTGGGCTTTTTGTTTGTTTGTGTGTTTTGCTGTATAGCTGGGCTTTTTGTTTGTTTGTGTGTTTTGCTGTATAGCTGGGCTTTTTGTTTGTTTGTGTGTTTTGCTGTATAGCTGGGCTTTTTGTTTGTTTGTGTGTTTTGCTGTATAGCTGGGCTTTTTGTTTGTTTGTGTGTTTTGCTGTATAGTTGGGCTTTTTGTTTGTTTGTGTGTTTTGCTGTATAGCTGTTCACAGTTTGCACTTACGCTGCTGCTGCTGGTAAGTTGCCTCAGTCGTGTCCGACTCTGTGCGACCCCATAGACGGCAGCCCACCAAGCCCCCCATCCCTAGGATTCTTCAGGCAAGAATACTGGAGTGGATTTCCATTTCCTTCTTCACTTATGACATCTTTATAAAAGAAGACATAAAGCAGTTGAGCAACATGAAGGCAAGGAGAAGAGGAGAAGCAGTGGCAAGGATCTCTGAGCTAGTCTGCAAACCTTCTATGTGAAGCTGTTTTTCAAACTAACTGCCAATATCCACTGGAGGGAGAGGGGAGTGCCAGGAGGTGCTTGAAGCCACAGGATAAATAAGACCCCATTGCCCTTGAATAGTAACTTTACTGAAAAAGCCACTTATTTTAAACACATTTTAAAGATCTCCAACTCTGCATAATCCATGGAAAAGCAGGACTTGCCTGTCTTGCTCACTGTTATTGCAGAGTCTGCCATCATGTGAAGCTCTCATCATTTCACCTTCTCCTCCTCCTTCTCCTCCCTTCCCATCCTCTGCCTCCTCACCCTTCTTCATATATTAATATTTTGTCTTTGATTCTTAAAGTAGTTTATATAAAACGATGTTCAGAAAATTGAGAGTGAAGATTTCAGTGTGTATTTCCACACTATTAAGAATATAAATCTTTTCAAAACCCCATTTTTAGCAATATTATTATAGTATATAAATGTGTATGTGTGTGTGTGTAAGAGAGAGAGATCAAAAGAGAGAGATTGTGGGGTCAAAATAGTTCAAAAGATTTTAATTCCTCTGTGTAAGTTATCCATTCTGAGATTTTCTGTGTGGGCTCAACCTTTTGCTTTACCTCATTTCTTTTTGAAAAAGTATTTATGATCTAATTTTAATGTAGAGAAATTCAGTAATTAAAAAGAGCAGTTCTGAATGTTGTTAACACGTAAAAGTCAAGGTGCCAAATAGTCATTTGGGAACAATAAAAAAAAATGGATTCCGTTTAAAACACTTTCTAAGGTGTTCAGTGTAGGCTTTATAATTTATGCAGATTTTTCTGGTCTCCTAAATATGACTTGAAAACATGCCGAAAGGGATATAATTCTTCCCCATAACTGTCTGCTCCCATTTGGAATGCAAAGTAATTCAGAGCAACATCTTACATGGTATTATAACTCTTTCACTTCTGCTGACTGAACTGCAGAGGATAGGAACCCACGTCACTAATATCTGGTAACTTTTTCTAATGTTTGGGGTGAAGCAGAAATTAAGAGGATCAGTGCAAAATAGTGGAAGGACAGGAATGTATGTTTGAATTTCCATTTCTTGAGTTCACTTGCTAATCCAAGAATTTCGTTACTGATCTCCCTTCTTCGTGGAGGGGCTCGTTGACTGGCAGACCTGCATCAGGTGTATGTCTCATAACTTAGAACTGGCATTTCTTTCTTCTGAACTGAATCTTTTGTTAGTGATGATAAATCCCTTTGAGATCTGATTATTTTTTAAAATTCAAAACCGAGAAAGTGAAGTGTTCCCATAGTTACTGCTATTGTTATCTTTCTTTAATGCCAGTCTTTTCATGGTAAAGTGTTTATTTGGAGGGGATGATAGGTGAGAGGTCAGTATTACAACCTGTCACTGTGTGGTAACCTCAGCTTGTTTTCTGTTAAAGATCAGACAGAGATTTTTCCTTCCTGCTTCTTGAATTGCTTTGAGAATGCGCGGCACTGGTTTCAGATCTTGCTGGTTTATAACCTCTTTGCTCTCCAGCTACCTTAGGCTTCCCTGGTGACTTAGTGGTTAAAAAAAAAAAAAAAAAAACCCACCTGCCAATGCAGGAGATGCAAGTTCAATCCCTGAGTCAGGAAGATCACCTGGAGAAGGAAATGGCAACAACTCACTCCAGTATTGCCTGGGAAATCCCATGGACAGAGGATACTGGTGGGCTACAGTCCATGGGGTCACAGAAGAGTCCGATATGGCATAGCAACTAAACAACAACAACCCTGTGCTTAGTGATTCTAGAGAAAGAGATGCTCACAGGTATGAATAGCATGTATTAAGACTATCATTTTTAATGAGATAGATTTAAAAAAATCAAAATTACTTGAAGAGATAAAATTACTTTTACTGCAAATTTATGAAAAAGAAAGCTAAAGCAAATAGTTGTTAATGATTAAAACCTTACTGAGCCCCGAATGTGTGTCAGTTACTACGCTAATGTTGAAGGGCCTGTAAATAAATAGACCTCATCTTCTATACTCGAGTTAAGAAGTAGGAAAGAAAAACATTTAAACACTGACTCAGGACTTCCCTGGTGGTCCAGTGGCTAAGACTCCATGCTCCCAGTGTAGGGGGCCTGGGGTTCAATCTCTGGTCAGAGAACTAGATTCCACATGCGGCAATTAAGAACTGGCAAGCTGCGATAGAAAGACCCTGCACGCGCAATGAAGACTGAAGAGCCCAAGTGCTGCAACAAAGACCTAGCACAGCCAAATAAATAAAATGCATATTTAAACACTGACTTTAAAAACTATGCATAGAATAAAATGTCTAGATAAAGATGAGTGAGAATGCAGATGAGAGGAAATCTAAGTCTTGTTAGGGCTGTGATGGGAAAAATCTAGTGGAAAAAGGAAAATAAGTAGGTTGGGCCTTGAAGTATGCATAGGAGTTCACTAGCCCCAAAGAGATACAGAGGATAATGGAAACGGAAGGAGATGGTGACTTGTCAGGTTGTGGTCTGAATAGCATAGCCATAGGCAAAGGCAAGCAGAGCACAGCAAACACAGAAGTGGCCCGCCTTTGGCATGTCAGGGTACAGAAGGAGAGCGGGTAAGACTGGAAGAGACACTTTCCCAAGGGGCCATGTCCTAAGGCCAGGTAGAGAATAAGCAGGTTCTTGATAAAGGTATACTTAGCCCTCTTCATTCAAATGAGTTCCAAGCGTGTTTGTAAGTCTGGCACATTCGAAAGTATGACAGTTAGCTTAGGTACCCAACTAACACAGTCAGCTATATAGTTCAGTTCAGTTCAGTCACTCACTCGTGTCCGACTCTTTGTGACCCCATGGACCACAGCACACCAAGCCTCCCTGTCCATCACCAACTCCCAGAGTTCACCCAAACTCATGTCCATTGAGTCAGTGATGCCATCCAGCCATCTCATCTTCTCTCGACCCCCTTCTCTTCCTGCCTTCAATATTTCCCAGCATCGGGGTCTTTTCAAATGAGTCAGCTCCTCACATCAGGTGGCCAAAGTATTGGAGTTTCAGCTTCAACATCAGTCTTTCCAGTGAATATTCAGGACTGATTTCCTTCAGAATGAACTGGTTGGATCTCCTTGCAGTCCAAGGGACTCAAGAATCTTCCCCAACACCACAGTTCAAAAGCATCAATTCTTCAGCACTCAGCTTTCCTCACAGTTCAACTCTCACATCCACACATGACCACTGGAAAAACCATAGCCTTGACTGGACAGACCTTTTGGCAAAGTAATGTCTCTGCTTTTTAATATGCTGTCTAGGTTGGTCATAACTTTCTTGCCAAGGAGTAAGCGGTTTTTCATTTCATGGCTGCATATAGTACTATAGCTATATATTACTATACAGTAATAGGTTTATAGTACTTTTCACACAAATAATACATATAAAAAGCAAACAAAAAATAAAGAAGACACTTGTAACCTTACAGTACAGTACCCTGAAAAGTACAGTAGTTCAATTCAACAGGTGGCATACAAGGGCTGGCATCGAGTGAGCAGGCAAGAATTCCTGACTGGAGGAGGAAGCAGAGGTGGGAGATGGCAGAGCTGAAGCATCGCCAGCAACAGGAGATGGAGGGGAAGCTGCAAAGTCACTCGCACCTGCCATTGATGGCACAGGTTCTGGCTCCTTGCTGGCACCAATTGCAAGTCTGCATCTTTGAAAATTCACAACTTGAAGGTTTATATATAGAGGACTCACTGTATAACACAGGGAAAGGGCAAAAAAGTTTTTCCACACTGTATAAGGAAAATATATTTCTCTCTTTTCAGAAAAAAAAAAAAGACCCAGAGGGCTAGATTGCCACAGAAGCCTTACTGAAAGTAGCAGAGAAAGAGAAGAGAAGAGTGTATCGGATGCTGCGATTAAGGAGTAACAGCTTTATCCACAGGGAGCATGAGGGGTCAATTGCAGGAATCAAAGTAGAAAGAGGACATATGCAGAGCCTGTGTGTAGGAAGATTCATCTGACAGAGTGTGATGGCTCAGAGGGACAAACGGGAGGCGGCCAGGGGCCGGGAACAAGCTATTAGTTCAAAGCCAGAGTGATAAAGGTTGCTATGAGGATGATGTCTGCGAAAATGAGATCACACAGTGGCCATAAGCAATGACCTTACCCACACAGTCTAACTCCTTATTCTCCAGCTCCTCCACTCACCCACGTTGCCCCCTCCAGTGCTAGGCCAGGATGGACCTGAAACAAGGCCTCCAGCTCCTTTACAGATGAGCAGTCACTTTTTGCAGCACAGATTTCCGCTAGATCTTCTGATTTTGAGAATGAACTAGAAGAGACAGGGAGGAGCCGCTTGTACAGCCAACAGCAGGAATAAAGGCGGCAGCGAACGTTTTCATGCTCCTCCACTCTGGCGGCGGGGATGCTTCCTCCCCTTTCATCCGCGCCATGCTTGGGGCAGTGAGTCAGAAGACAGCAGACGAGTGTAACTGCACAGCCTTTGTTTTGCTACCAGAGGCATTAAACATAAGCCCTTGTTTCATGATGTTCTGTCCCAGGAAAATGGAATCCTTCTTCTGCATGGCCTCGGCTTTCTCTGCTCTACTCAGATTCAGTATAAGGAGAAAAAACGCCAGGGGGTAAAGGGGAGAAGCCAGCTTGATATTCTGTGCACCGTGGGGGAGAATCCTGCTGAATAATTCACTGATAATGCAAACAGGCTCCAACTGGCCAACAGTTCCCGTTCATCCAAATGATTTATCTGAAAATTAAAAAATCTAACTAAAATAGCAGTATTAATTTACAGAACTCAGAGCGTGAATTAGAGGCAAACATTCAGTATGTATACCAAGAGAGCATTTTGAGAATGGAACTAAAACAGTACAGTATTTTGAACTTAAAAAAAAAGAAAAATCTATGAGCAACTGCCATTTACATTCACTTCAACCTGGAAATTAGATTGCAATGATATATAGATGCTATTAAGGTATAGATAGTAGGGCTATACTCTGGTCCCCAAGAACTGCTAATTGAATTGTTTCTGTGATAATGGATAAATGTTGAAATTGCTCTGTGCAGAAAGAAAAAATATATATATATTTCCTGTGATCCATTTTATACTCATGCCACAGGCAAAGACACTAAAAACATTCAGCATTTATTCAGTCTCCTTAAGTCCCCATCCTAAAGGTAACATTTCAACCACTTTTCTAAATGATGATAAATACATGAAACCAAGATATCCAAAGGATGGAATTATTTTATCAAAGTTAATTCCTCCACAGAATCACCACCTTAACGTTTTCCGTCAAAGGTGAGTAGCCAAGGCCGAATTGGATTATGTTACCTAGGCAAGAGAGGAAACAGAAATAATGAGTGGAAGATTGGATGCTATCTCTAAGAGGCTTCTTTCTTTCTGACACATAGGGTTTATCTGTTTTCCAGAAATCAGCTAGGCGGATGTGTGTGAGAGAGAAAGTTCCACACATATGCTTCATATATAATATACCCTAAAATCAATTAAGAGTTTAAAAAAATTGGATAATTAGAGTTTCTAAACTCTAGTTGTCCTCCTGGTTTACCATAGAGTTTAGAAAAATAAGTAGATGGTAATGCAAATTTATATGATATGTGTGTAGCAATGAAATAAATTCACATTGGTTCAAGGTTTCATTTGAGCGCCCGGACAGGGAGGCCTGGCATGCTGCGATTCATGGGGTCGCAAAGAGTTGGACACGACTGAGCGACTGAACTGAACTGAACTGATGAAAATGCAATAGCTTTCCCTGAAACCTTTCTGAATGGAAAATTGGCTCTAGAATTCCCATGCAAAGCAAGCTCCCAAGTGATATTCTTGTCACTTGCACTTTTAACACCTCCTGAAATCCAAAAGGGAAATGGCACATGAAAATGAGAAAGTATGGTAAAATAGGTTCAAATAATGGCCACAGAAATGAAAATTACAGAAGCTGCATATCAACCTGAGATTAAGGTTTGGGGAGGTGCTTGTCTATTTTATAGAAAAGATTATGATTTTTGTAACTAAAATCATTCTCCTTTCTTCTTCTCTTTATATCTCTTATCATCAGATTGTGCCAAAAATTATATTGCCTTGTTGAAGTTATTCATATGCCTCTGCCTCACTGGTCTTTGTTTGTGCACATAGTAAGGTTTAAGTAGCATTGACATAGGGGTTTCCTTGGTGGCTCAGTGGTAAAAAAGGTGGCTAGTGGAAAAGAACCTGCCTGCAGGGTAGGAGATGAAACACCTGTGGGTTCGATCCCCAGGTCAAGAAGATCCCCTGGAGAAGGAAGTGGCAACCCACTCCAGTATTCCTGCCTGGGCAAACCCACAGACAGAGGAGCCTGGTGTGCTATAGTCCATGGGGTCTCAAAAGAGTCAGATATGACTGAGCAATTGAACAACAGCACTGAAATAGCCTGTTTTCCCTACATACTGCCAATTACCTCCTAAACTTTAAGCCCTATCTCCTTTATTTCTTTATTCCAATGTCACTTCTGCATTGTGACTGATAAATTGTCCCTCCCACCCATTAGCCAGAACACATAATCTACTTTATTTTTCCACAGTCATTATATAATATTAATTTCTTCAGTCACAATTTTGTCTTTATTCTTTGATTTCTTTCACCCCAAATACAATCTCTGTAAGGAATGGCACTTAGAATTGTTTTCTGCATGGAGATATTAAATAAATACAGGAAGAACAGACCTCTGGAAGTTTTTATAACCTTTGCTAATGATTGGAAAAATGTCAGCTTTTGAAAAGTGGTGTTGGAGAAGACTCTTGAGAGTCCTTTGGACTGCAAGGAGATACAACCAGTCCATTCTGAAGGAGATCAACCCTGGGTTTTCTTTGGAAGGAATGATGCTAAAGCTGAACCTCCAGTACTTTGGCCACCTCATGTGATGAGTTGACTCATTGGAAAAGACTCTGATGCTGGGAGGGATTGGGGGCAGGAGGAGAAGGGGACGACAGAGGATGAGATGGCTGGATGGCATCACCAACTCCATGGATGTGAGTTTGAGTAAACTCTGGGAGTTGTTGATGGACAGCAAGGCCTGGTGTGCTGCGATTCATGGGGTCGCAAAGAGTCGGACATGACTGAGCGACTGAACTGAACTGAACTGAGCTGCTAATGAATCTGGGAATTAAGTACAACAACAAAAGACAGGAGGAAGTGATGAAAAGTGGAATTTTCTGTTTCTGAGGCCTCCAATTTTAAAGGAAAAAAAGACAAAGTGTATAATTCACTATAATTTAAATTTTGAGGATCCCTACAGAATTCTATAACAACAATTAGAAATTAACTATCTTCCTTTTGATGGGAACTATTTTTTTAGACAAATTTAAGTCCTGCATTAGAAACTGATAGACTGAAGGAATAGATATTGTTAATATTGAATCTATGACTTTGAAAGAAACAGGACATTTGGAAAGTAAGTGTGGATGGTATCCTCTTTATGGGTTATATTTGTAGAACATGATTTCCATACACAAGGACAAAACCCTCCTGACTGGGTAAAAGCAGTCACACCCTTTTGAAGTTGGTAATGCCCATGGAATACTAGCACTAATGTGATAAGGCACAGGCATATATTCTCTCTCTTTTGCAAACACACACACACACGTGCATATTCACACACACACACATATATATATACTTAAGCCCACAGGTGAGTAATCAGAACAGTAAAGATTTATGAGTAAGAATTGAAACATGAGATGTGAAGTATTTTAATAGCCCTTAATTAAACATTTTCATGATTATCTAGATATAAGGAGGTTTCCCAGGTGGTATTAGTGATAAAGAACTCACCTGCCAATGCAGGAGATGCAAGAAAGGCAGGTTCAGTCCCTGGGTGGGGAAGATCACCTGGAGGAGGGCATGGCATCCCACTCCAGTACTCTTGCCTGGCGAATCTCATGGACAGAGGAGCCTGGGGGCTGCAATCCATGGGGTCTTAAAGAGACAGACATGAGTGAAGCAACAGCATGTATGCACACAAGAAGGAGGCTTAGTTTCTGTCGTTTCACTCATTCAATAAACGTTAAGTATTTTCACCCACTGCCAGGACACATAACTGAAGGATATCATTTAAATGCACTTGATAAACAGCTTCATCCCGATGAAGCTTACACTTTTGTGAGAAACAGTAGAAACAAATGGATTGAAATGGACTAGTGTATAAAATTAAAGGGAAGAATAATTTAACTTAATTGGAGAATGTGATCTTCAGAAATAAAATATATTTCTTGTGAAGACTGAGCTCTTTATCACTAGAAATAATTGTATAGAAGCGCATGGAAACTTTAAAAATGTTCTCTAAGAAACTTACCATATCAGAGGGAGGATAATTTGAAAAGTTTAAGTGTTAGTCTCTCAGTCGTGTCCAACTCTTTGTGACCCCGTGGACTGTAGCCCACCAGGTTCCTCTGTCTGTGGGATTCTCCACACAAGAATACTGGAGTGGGTTGCCATTTCCTCTTCCAGGGGATCTTCCCAACCCAGGGATCAAACCCAGGTCGCCCGCATTGCAGGCAGATTCTGTACCATGTGAGATACCAGGGAGGATAATTTAGACAATTCTTAAGCTACTTGGAGAAGGGAATGGCAACCCACTCCAGTATTCTTGCCTGGAGAGTGCCATGGACTGAGGAGCCTGGTGGGCCACAGTCCATGGGGTTGCAAAAAGTTGGACATGACTGAGCGACTGAGACACACACGCACTCACGCACACACACACACATACACACACACACACATGCACGCACTCACGCAAGATATTTTCCAGGCTTCTCTGGTGGCTCAGACTGTAAAGAATCTGTCTGCAATGCAGCGGACCTGGGTTTGACCCCTGGGGATGGTTCCTGGAGAAGGGAACAGCAGCCCATTCCAGTATTTCTGAGAGGAGAATTTCAGGGACAGAAGAGCCTGGCTGGGTGGGAAGAGTCAGAGACAACTGAGCAACTAATGTTTTCACTTTTCACAAGGTACTTTCCAACTCATGAATTCTATGATTCACTTTTCAAAGGGCTCAGTATCGACAACAGGATTATTTAGTTTATTGTTCTGTTATATAGCTGTGGGAGAAATTTACCATCAAGCTAATTGCCCGGAGGGCCCAGTGGATAAAAATTGGTGCTCCCAGTTCAGGGGGCCCAGATTCTATCCTGGGTCAAGAAACTAGACCCCACACACCTCAACTAAGTGTTCATATGTCGCAGCTAAAACAGTCCACGTGCCACAACTAAGACAGTTGGTGCTGCCGAATAAATGAATCATCCAGTCACTAAGTCCTGTCTGACTCTGCAACCCCGTGAACTGCAGCAAGCCAGGCTTCCCTGTTCTTCACTATCTCCTGGAGTTACTCAAACTCATGTCCATTGAGTCAGTGATGTCATCCAATCATCTTATCCTCAATCATCCTCTTTTCCTGCCTTCAGTCTTCCACAGCATCAGGGTCTTTTCCAATGATTCAACTCTTTGCATCAGAAGGCCAAATTATTAGAGCTTCAGCTTGAGCATCAGTCCTTCCAATAAATAGGGTTGATTTCCTTGAGGACTGACTGGTTTGATATCCTTTCTGTCCAAGGGATTCTCAAGGGATTCTTCTCTATCACCACAATTTGAAAGCATCAATTCTTTGGTGCCCAGCCTTCTTGATGGCCCAACTCTCACATCTGTACATGGCTACTGGAAAAATCCTAGCTTTTACTATACAGACCTCTGTCAGTGAAGTGATGTCTCTGCTTTTTAATAAAACACTGTCTAGTTTTGTTATAGCTTTTCTTTCAAGGAGCAAGCCTCTTTTAATTTCACAGCTGCAGTCTCTGTCTGCCATAATTTTGGAGCCCAAGAAAATAAAATTTGACAGTTTATTTACTAATAGATAAATATTTTAAAAATAATTGCCTAACTAACATCTGTAAACTGCAGCCCAGTCTCTCTCCTATTATTAAAAGACAATATATAATACAATTTGAACATTGGCAAGTCTGGCTTTTTATTGGCTTTGAAGCAGTTTAATCAGTAATCTGCAATTTTTAAAAAAGTGATTGTAAATACCCCACTCTGTCCCCAAAAACAAATCTGCAAGAAAGCTTTTCATTGCTTTCTTAAAAATACCAGGATTGAGAAATCTGTGGAAATCCTCCAGGACTATGGCTTTGGAGGAGTTATCCTCCACTGTGAGTCACAGTACAGATTTTTACTGGAGCCTATTTGATATGATCTCTGATTTATATTGTGCTTGTGAATCCACTTAACGGGGGCTCCTGACAAATGACTCCCAGCTTTATTTGTGACAGTTGCCAGAGGGAAGGTCTGCCTGATGCATTCTGATAACTCCTCATAAATGATAAATGTGGCATTGAGTTCGAGTGTACATAGCACACCTGGCACCGCAAACCCACGCAGCTGTTGACAGGTGAGAACACTTGTTTACCCGTGTTCCTGGCATTTGCTCATTTGCGCCGTCTTCGGGGGTTTACCACTGCTGCTAAATGAGGCAAACTTATCTTCATAGCAGAGTTTCCCGTGTCTGTGCTTTCCTGCCCTGCTTAATTTAGAAGAAATCAGTATAATTGAAGAGTGACGTTCTTGCAGCTCATTTTGGTTTGATCTTCCCAGGAGTGAGGACTTGGTTTCCAGGACACATCTCTGTTTACTCTGGGGTTTCTGCCAACAAAGAGAGTCTGCCATACCAGCAATGCATTTGCAAGGATCAGACCTTGCTGGAGGGAAGCGTTCATGAATTGGAAAATGCCTAACCGTATCCAGGAAGAAAGTTCAGAGTGGAGACAAAGGGAACTCTTTCTCCCTCGAGCATTTTACAGCATGTTATGGTTTAGATTCATCTGGCAAAGTTTAAAATCAATGGTCTCTCCCTGGGTAATATTTTCTTTGCAACAACTCTACCTCTACACCCTCGAGGATCAGGGTTTCATGTTGGTTATAGGATTTAAACTTTACCTAAGCTTTCAAGGGGAAAAAAATATATACTCAAAGTGTTTTTGATACAAATTCCTGTAGCTGTACTGTAAATGTTGTTGGCATGGAGACGATTTGACAGCATTTGGGTTCTCTCTGACAGCCGACACTATCAGTACACGATTCTCCTCTGTCACTGAGGAGGTGTTCCCAGGCCTGAACATGACTTGTCGTTGGTACAGATCTCAATGTACAAAGACAGACTGCTGAAGTGAAACAAGTTTGTCCTTATTTGGGAGGAGGGCACACAACAGGCTCAAACGGAATTGGATCCATTAGGTTGTGAGGAACGAATGGATGAGTGGAGCAAAGTGCAACATCCCTCGTAGACCATAATTAAGGAGCAAAGAGCAGGGCAGAGAACACTTGGCTAAGAACAACTCCTCCGCAGCCCCATGTGACAGTCTTCTGTATGTTACATTTAATCATGTAGGTCTCACTAAAACCGAAAGAACATTCCTATCCCTAATTTTTAAAATAATTTTGTCCATATTTTAAGGATAATTGTTATGAATAATTAAATCAGGTGATGCTTTGACAAACCAGATCTATATGCCAGGTCTATATATGTAGACTCTGTGAGACTCCACGTACTGTAGCCCCTAGGTGCCTGTCTCTGTCCACGGCACTCTTCAGGCAAGAATACTGGAGTGGGTTGCCATTTCCCCCTCCAGGGGATCTTCCTGACCCAGAGATCAAACCCATATCACCTACATCTCCCGCATTGGCAGGCATATTTTTCAGCACAGCACCACCTGGGAAGTCCATTGGCAAACCAGAGATGATTCTACTGAAAAAAAAAAAAAAATCATGAAAGAGTTGACTACATAAAGGGAGACCCCAATAGCAAACCAGGTTTCTTAACCAAATGTAATCTTATTATCTCTGGGCCACTTCTTTCTTAGCAATGGTTATTAATCCTTTATACAGTATTATTTTCCCAATGTTATTAAATCACCATAGATGATTAAGATCAAATATTAGAACCTATTTATAAAAGAATAGTCATTTATTCTTGTTATGAAGCCAAACTTAGGATCTTCTCATGTTCTTTATAATTATTGTCTTGGCTCAGATTATAGCTTTGCCTCCTCTCTGCTGTTTCAGATGCTGGTGTCACTGTGAGAAAGACAGGCAGGGCTCACCTTGAACACACTCTGCTTGGTGATAGCAGGCTTCTAGGAAAGAAACCACACTGTAGGCTGACTTTTAATAGCAAAATTCCTTACAGTTATTTCTCCTTTGTCTCTCAGTTAATTCTGGTGTTAATATAAACAGACTCACCTAGGACATTGTCAGCAGAGCATCCCATCATTTTCTTGAATTGACTACATTCTCAGTGAGTAAGCTGAGCAATTTCTGACATCCCGGGGTGACTTTTCCAGGTACTAATTAATCCCTGTTGGAAGGTAATGTAGAAGGATCCTCGGGGTGTTGATTGAGATTCTGTAGAGCTGAGTACTGAAAATTCCATTGGCTTATAGAAATAGAGAACATTTGAGGGCTTTCCAGGTGGGACAGTGATAGAGAATCCACCTGCAATGCAGGAGATGAAAGAGATGTGGGTTTGACCCCTAGGTTGGGAGGATCTCCTGGAGAAGGAAATGGCAACCCACTCCAGCGTTTTAGCCTGGAGAATCCCATGGACAGAGGAGCCTGGCAGGCTCCAGTGCTTGGGGTTACAAAGAGTTGGGCATGACTAAACAGGCAGATGCATGCACACGCGAGCCATAGAGTGAAGTTGCTCAGTTGTGTCTGATTCTTTGCAACCCCATGGACTGTAGCCTACCAGGCTCCTCTGTCTGGCAAGAGTACTTTAGTGGGCTGCCATTTCCTTCTCCAGATGATCTTCCCTACTCAGGGATCAAACCCTGGTCTCCCGCATTGTAGGCAGCCACTTTACCATCTGAGCCCCCAGGGAGGTCACTCAAATACTGCACAGTATGTGCCTTTGTTGTGTTTATTTGCCAATATGCATCTTTCTGAGTCTTCCACAGAAGCGTTTCCTGGTACCCTGTGGCATTAAAGAAAGGAAGAATAATGGTAGAATTGGATTAAGCATATTTCATTAGCCTATTCTAGAATTTAGGGACCAAAAATATTAGATACAACTGAATACATAAGAGAAAAGCCTTCAGCTCCACACATATAGGTAGATAGAGAAAGAGAGATAGATAGAGAAAGAGAGAGAGAGGTTTCTTCTGGTTTTATAAGAGAAATGTCTTTGTGTTAGATAAGATTTAATCTACTAGGAGAATGAGAAGAGTCAGTCTCTATGACATTTAGAAGAATTCATTCATTCAATCCAGAAGAATTCATTCAGTTTAATTTCTATCCCTACCACCAAGCTTGCTTCTCACTTTTATTTAAACACCAACCCAACTATACTTACTGAATTCTTTTTTAAAATGTGTATTTATTTGGCTGAGTTGGGTCTTAATTGAGGAGAAGGCAATGGCACCCTACTCCAGTACTCTTGCCTGAAAATCCCATGGATGGAGGAGCCTGGTAGGGTCTTAATTGCTGCAAGTGGGATCTAATTCCCCGACCAGAGACCAAAGCTGGACCTGAGCTTTGGGAGTACAGAGTCTTCATCACTGCACCACCAAGGGGGTTCCATGAATTCTTTTCGAATCATCAGAGAAAGTCAAAATTTCAGCAAAACCCTCATCTTGTTGTCACTTAAGGCGGTTTCCCATTCTTCAAGATCTGTATTTATCACACTTCTTGCTTCCTGGGAACACACCACCGACCGCTCTAACCCCAGCCACCAACAGTGCAAGGAAACTCATTGAGTTTTGCTGTGCATGTTTCTTCCTCCCATTTCAGATCAGTTTCCAGCTAAGGAAGAGGTCTCTTCTACATTATATTGAGAATAGAAAAAAAAAAAAATCAATAAATCTCTGGAGCTGAGATGACTAGCTCCTAAAAAAAGCAGGCGGAGAACATTTATTAAAGAACTTTTTCATTAGAGCACTACTTCAATCATAAAATAATCATAAAGGAATTATGCAAATGTGCCAAAATCAAACCTGCATGCTAACATTCAGTTCCAAGTCACTCTGCAGAGAACCTGAGATCAGACCCTGTTGGGAGAAAACATGAAGACCTTCAGAGTTAGCTGATAAGAACTTGACTGATTATAAGATTTGTGACTGCCTGTATGCTCAGTTGCTAAGCCCTGTCCCATTCTTTGTGACCCTCTGGGTTGTAGCCTGCCAGTCTGCTCTGCCCATGTAATCTTTCCAAGGAAGAGTACTGGAGCGGGTTGCCATTTCCTACTCCAGAGGATCTTCAGGTCTCAGGGATCGAACCCATGTCTCCTGCATGGCCTGCATTGGCAGGCGGATTTACCACTCTTTTCCCTTGGAAAGCCCCAAGTGACTACATGAAGCAAGCACAATTTTAGCTAACATCAAATTAGGTTACTCTTCAGGGAAGGAGTAGCTGAACTGTCTGATAAAACATGCACAAAGGTTTTGAAAATATTTACTCTTTTATCTAAAACATCACTCACTGATTAGGAAGTTACCATGTCAGACAGAATTCTAACCACTTATGTGTATTATCCCAACTAATTTCATTTATATAACAATCTTGTAAGATCCTAGTAGATTTTTCATTTTACAAATCAAGAAAATTAACTTCAGAAAGGTTAGGTAATATGTCCTGGGTTACAAAGCTGTGAAAAGCATATTTTTTAAACACTATCCTATTTTGGAAACTACAGAACATCAAACCTAGGAGACATTTCAGACATGGTTTTTCCATGTTACTCAAGCTTCTACAGATGACTCAAAACTGAGCCTCACATGTTAGTGACTTGCTTGAGGTCATATATAAAGCCTCTGCCTCCAGGCTCCTACCTCAAAATAACAGCTTTAGCAATTTGTCTTCACTCATTTACCTATTCACATGGGTCAGGGTCGTCACATTCCATAGTTTGTATTATCTCTTATTGAGAAAATGCATTGTCTCTGCCCCCAAAGTAAACACTCTAATGATATTTTTATGTATCTGTGACTGTCTTGATTCCATCTTGAATACGCGAACCTCATTCCATGAGGAGCCACAGTGTGCAAAGACTAACACTGCCTGAAGCTTGTGCTCCTGTTTGTCTTATGAAATCTTTGTCATTATTGCGTTGGTTACTGAGTCACTTAGTCATGTCTGACTCTGAGCGACCCCATGGGCTGTAGCCCACCAGGTTCTTCCATCCACGGGATTTTCCAGGCAAGAATACTGGAGTAGTCTGATATTTCCTTCTCCAGGGTAGCTTTCCAATCCCATATATGACCTTAAGCAAGTCATTAACATGTGAGGCTCAGCTTTGAGTCATCTGTAGAAGCTTGAGTAATATGGAAAAACAATGTCTGAAATGTCTCCTAGGATTGAACCCCAGGGATTGCCTGCGCTGCAGGCCGATTCTTTACTACGGAGCCACCAGGAAAGCCCCCTGAAATCTTTATACAGAAGAGTTAAGACTTCTTAGGACAGCTATCTATTAGTCTGACTCTTTTCCCCACTCCATCCATAAAATCCCCAGCATTTCAACTTTTCTCTCCCAAACTTCTATGGGTCTCAGGCAAGACTGACTTAGAAGTGATTTATGATCAGATGCAAGCATGCTCAGTTGCTCAGTTGTTTCCAACTCTTTGTGACCCCATAGATTGTAACCTGCCAGGCTCCTCTGTCCATGGGATTTTCTAGGAAAAAATACTGGACTGGGTTGCCATTTCCTACTCCAGAGGATCTTCCCTACCCAGGGATGGAAACTGCTTCTCCTGTGTCTCCTGAATTGGCAGGCAGATTCTTTACCATGGAGCCACCTGGGAAGCCCCAGGTGGCATTCATGAGTACACTTCAGATAAAAAGGCCTACTTCATTTGTAAAAGTATCAAAAGTATTTGTTTCACATGCTAACAAATTTCATAGTTATTAACAATAAAATTCAGAGCCTTTAGAGATCTGTTTATAATGATGGGGATAGATATATATTTTTCTTATCATCATTCAAGGCCAGTCTATCGACCCTGAGTTAAAGTCCCCTATCCTAAAAAATGTAAACCAAACCAAAACAAGAACATAATAATAATGAGTGAAAAGTGAGTAAAAGGAAGAATGAGAGCTCTAAAACTTTGATGTTTTCTAAGACTATAGATTGAGTTATATAAACTTTATAATTAGCCTTTAGATGAAAATCCAGGTCATGAGAGGTTAACAGGCAGGAAGGCCAGGGGTCTCCAAACGGAGGAAATAGCCTGCAAGTGTCAGACATTTTATCTCTCTTAAGCGCCAGGAGGAAACAAAACTAGCGATACTTTCTCCTTCTCTATACAAATTTAAAAGGCGGTTTCTCTTAAAATTCTGTGTTGCTATAATGACACCTAGTTTCACTTGAAGTTAACCATTGCCTTTTTCTTATGGAAATGTTTATCTTAAGCTATGCTAATGTACTATGTATTTGCCCCAAGCTCTGTCTTCAAGTCAGTTCCGCCTTTTGGGCTCAGACCTACCTGATAACCCAATATGTTATACTCCGATGTTGTTCCTCTAATCTATGTAAATGAAACTATTTGTATGGTGATCTGCCCTTCTTCAAGATTCAAGTTAATCATTTTATGGCCCAAGATAAACCATTTAGAGCCAAAGTTATCCCAAAATACATCTTATGGGTGAGGGGCCTGGTGCCATTCTAAGTTTTGAGACATTCCTTTCTTTCATTAACAAACTGCTGATGACTATATAACATCCAGCTAAAGACTAGTAGGGGGTACTCTTTCTATCCCCTTCTGATGCCTATGTCAGAAGCTTTCTCTATCTCCTTTATACTTTAATAAATCTTTGTTACACAAAAGCTCTGAGCGATCCAGCCTCGTCTCTGGCCCCGGATTGAATTCTTCTCCTCCGGGGGCCAAGAATCCCGGCGTCGTGATTCAACAACAACCTTTCAGTCACAAGTTAGTTCAGTTACCCTCTTGAGTGTCTCATTAATCAAAACCTCCTTAAAGTGATTTTCTCATTCTCAACACAATGTAATGTGAAATACGCTATGTTTATAAATCCCCACTGTTTGCTCTAATGTTACAACAGACTTTTGTGTGTTTCTGTCTTCATTTCTGTTTATGTGGTTGGTTTGGGGTTTGTTTACTTCTTTGCCTTATCTTTCAAGACATTTATGAGAAAAGAATTACCTGCCCATTTCATGGTGTATACCTTTCCAGTCACTAGTCCACTGCTTTAGGAAATATGAGATACATACAAAAAGGAAAGTTAGTTTAAATTTAAAATGTGTAAGTCATGGTAGACAAGCAGCTCAGAGATTGTATCAATGCTATTACAGTCACTGACAGATTTGGAGAAAGCAAAAATATATATATATATATAAATATATATATCAGATCAGGATGGTTGGAATATGCCTACCATTCTCCCCTAACATATATTAAGTTAGATATGACTGAAACAGTAACAGCAGAACTTTCTCAATCTGTCCATCACTTTACTCAACAGTAGCCACAAGGATAAAAATGACACATCTATAGATTATGAGAATTTTAAAGGAAAATATGTTATGGTGCACTCTGGGTAAAATATGCAAATTATCAAGGCAGCAGAGATAATTAAATTTTCTCAAATCGAAACAAATGATCTCTTTGATTGAACCTCTTTTTTGGGAGGGAAGAGACACAAATTCACCGCACTCATTGTTATAAGAGCATGCCTTGTAATAAAGTCAAACGACAGATGTGGAGATTAAGAAGCTTGAGGATTTATAAGAAAAAAAAAGAATCAATAAATTGAGGCAAAGAAGATGCGAGGTTCCTGATATACGCCTCCTTTTCCTCTGTGCTGTTCAGTTGTTTTGATAATTCTTGCGTGTGTGCGTGCTCACTCACTCAGTCGTGTCTGCCTCTTTGCAACCACAGGGACTGTAGCCTGTCAGGCTCCTCTCACCATGAGATTCTCCAGGCGGGCATACTGGAGTGGGTTGCCATTTCCTCTCCCAGGGGATCTCTCTCACCCAGGGATCGAATCCACGTCTCCTGCGTCTCCTGGCAGGCAGACTGCAGGCAGATTCTCTACCACTGTGCCACCTGGCAAGCCTTTGATAACTCATAGGTGCTGTTAATTAAATCTAGCAGAGTGCTGTATACAAGTAAGCAGAGCTATCAGAGGAAGTGAAAATGCTTATGTAATCAGTGGTGGATCTATGATACTCTTATTGAAAATAGATATGAGTGGTTTTGTTATTTACATTTTCACTGTGACCTGACACTTAGTCAAGTGAAAGTGAAGTTGCTCAGTCCTGTCCAACTCTTTGCAACCCTATGGATGGTAGCCTACATGACTCCGCAGTCCATGGGATTCTCCAGGTAAGAATACTGGAGTGGGCTGCCATTTCCTTCTCCATGGGATCTTCCCAACTCAGGGACTGAACCCGGGTCTCCTGCATTGCAGACAGACGCTTTACCTTCTGAACCACTAGAGAAGCCCTGTGAAAGTCACTCAGTCATGTCTGACTGACTCTTTGAGGCCCCAAGGATTACACAGTCCATGAAATTCTCCAGGCCAGAATACTGGAGTGGATAACCTTTCCCTTCTCCAGGGGATCTTCCCAACCCAGGATCAAACCCAGGTCTCCAGCATTGCAGGCAGATTCTTTGCCAGTTGAGCCACAAGGGAAGCCCAAGAATACTGGAGTGGGTAGCCTATCCCTTCTCCAGTGGATCTTCCCTACCCAGGAATTAAACCAGGGTCTCCTGCATCTCAGGCAGATTCTTTACCAACTGAGCTATCAGAGCTACCTTGACACTTAGTAAAATGTTTGGAAATTCAAAAGAACTCAATATTTGTAGAATTAATGACTAAATACAATAATTAAAAAGTTATTATAGTTTATTGATTCAATTTCTCATTTCAGACTCAATGTAAATGTCTTTGTGATGTTAATACCAATGAGTGCCACCCAAATTGTTACTTTCTTTACGCTAGATAGATTTCTCAGTGAATAGTTGGGCTTGAATGGATTAAAATAAAGATTTGAAAGCTCATTTTTTCACAGGCCTGTACTAAATATTCTAAAGTCAGTTATCTGCCTACCTTGTCCACTGCATTGATCCTCTTTAAGTTAAAACTAGAAGTGGTGTGGGTGTACACAGGTGAGTATGCAGGTGTGTGTACACACTCACATGCATGCATGAATGCATGGTTTTCCTAACTGGACTTCTTTCAATTTGGCAAACCTTTTGTTTCCTCCTGGGTGATCATACCTGCACCATAATCAGGACATTAATCTGGCTTTTAAAGTCAGAAATAAGACTATGAAATGAGCTTTGGGTTGTAAATCAGTGTTCATATCCAGAATTACCAATTAGAAGATCTGTGACTTGGAGACAGTAATTTCATTTCTCTGAGCCTTGTTTTTCTTGTCAAAAATAAGAAGGACTTTATCTATAATTACTCTCAATACTGTCCATAGCGATTTTGAGATGCAAAGAAATTTTAGGTTCCAAAGAGCTATAAGTGAGAAATTTTCTAAATTAGCAATATGGTTTCAATAAGCTTATTTAAAGGGCTTCTCAGGTGACTCAGTGGTAAAGAATCTGCCTGCCAATGCAGGAGACACAAGAGTCATGAGTTCAGTCTCTAGCTTGGGAAGATCTCCCAGAGAAGGGAATGAAAACCCCTTCCAGTCTTCTTGCCTGGAAAATGCCATGGACAGAGGATCCTGGCGGGCTACAGTGCATGGAGCTGCAAAGAGCCAGACAAGACAAAGCAACTGAGTACACACACACGCAGCTTATTTGGGAAACAACTGTAATGCATCTAAGAACACATCTAGTTCTGTATCTCGCACTTCGCCGATGAAGATGCGGTGGGCAAGGCGGTGCCGCGGCTGCTGCACGAAGGTGGGGCGGGGCTTCCTCTGTGTCACCGCATTGTTGTAGCCACAAGTCACTAAACCTTCCTCTCCTCTTAGCCACCTCTTCTTAAAAGTATGTATTTTGGAAAACCCTTCTTAAATTAAAAGAAAAAAAAAATTTCTAGGGGCAAAATACTTAGATTTGATAATGCAAATTAAATGTCTAGACAAATCATGGAAGGGTCAGGAAAATGTGTCACTTAATATGGACATTTTATTATCTTTTTCTGTACACACTTTCACTTCCCTTTACTACAGATATCATGGCTTTGAAGTCATGGTCATGGATTATTCATCTCTATTTGCACTGCTCAGACGATGAAGAGTCTGCCTGAAGTGTGGAGACCGGGGTTCAATCCCTGTGTCAGGAAGATCCCCTGGAGAAGGGCATGGCAACCTACTCCAGTATCCTGCCTGGAGAATCCCATGGACAAAGGGAGCCTGATGGACTATAGTCCATGAGGTTGCAAAGACTCAGAGGACACTGAGCAGCTTCACTTTCACTTTCCCACTTTGTTTTTTTTTCAAATAGCTCACTCTTCTCTAGACACTGATATTCAGTCCCCTAGTCAGGAGTACACCCTAAACTTCATAGTCAATAGAATTCTAATTTAGCTGGGAATCCCTAGTTATACTGCACAGACATCCTTAAAACTACTCTTTCCCAGTTTCCTGAACATAATAGCCTGCTAAGTACCTCCTCCCTGTCATTCCTTTCATCTGTATTTGCCATGAGTTTCAGCACATTCCTAGTCTTTATTTTCTATTGAGCATACATTTCTCATAAGCTAGTTTCCTTTTCCTTCTCCAGTCTTGATCATGTCATGCTTAGTTAACATTTCTTATTGAAACCAAATTTCATTTCTATCCTGTTCTCCTTTTAATTCACGCTATTATGCCCACTTTGCCCCGATCACATTTTATCCTAATTTTTCTTCGTTTTTCTTCTCATCTGTGGTGCAAATTCTCAACAGTTTCCTGCCTGAGTCTAGCTTGAGTTAACTCAGTTCTTGTCTGATTTGATTTCAAGCTTAAGGATATTCGTGTAGATGAAATTTATGACACTGTATTATAAAGAAAGGAAACTGTTGATACTTAATGTGTGAATTAGTAAAAAGAAACTAGTTTCATTTCTTTCTTTCTAAGATGTTCAGTTCAGTTCAGTTCAGTCACTCAGTCATGTCCGACTCTTTGCGACCCCATGAACTGCAGCACGCCAGGCCTCCCCTGTTCATCACCAACTCCCGGAGTTCACTCATACTCACGTCCATCAAGTCCTGTTAGCACACAACTAATCCTGGATAGTAGTTTTTAAAAGATGTTTTAAAGAATGCAAATTATGTACTTATTGTTAGTATTGATATTGATAATTTAAAAATATATAATTTCTTGAGGGCAAGGGCCATGTATTATCTTCATAGCCTCAATAATGAAAATTAATTACAGTATCAAACAATTCTTATATTCTGTCTTTAACATATCTTGTATAATTGAATCAGGCTTCTTCTCTTACTTGGGTCATGAAAATTTTATAAACTTATCAATCTTGGTCAACAATGGCTCCTACCTAATTGATTCAGTTATTGATCTCTTACAGTATTTTTCTCAGCACTTGTAGAAAAATAAGTGTTGTTTATATCATATATTTATTGTTTAATTATATACATTTTCATACTTTATGTAAATAGTTTGAAAACATTGCCTAAATTCTTTTGTTCAACTATTAAGTTGACAAGCCCCATTCCTAGTGTTGCCTATATTTGTAGATTGCTCATCCATCCCTTTTGCTGCATGATATTCCCTGACATGTGTACATCATAATTGCTTGAACAGTTTCACTGTTGATGAATATTTTGGGCAGTTTCCAGCTTGTTACCATTTCTGAAGGCAGGTTGGATTTCCCTGATTTTAATTCTTCTAAATAATTCAAATAATTTGCCAAACACAAAAGATAGAGATAGAATTCATCTTGAATACATATACACTTTTTGGTTGAGCCTCATTCCTCTACGAGCTTCCCGGGGCTCAGTGGTATAGAATCTGCCTGCAATGCTCAAGACAATGCAAGAGATGTGGGCTCGATCCCTGGGTCAGGAAGATCCCTTCGAGCAGGGCAGTGCAACCCACTCGAGCATTCTTGACTGGAGAATTCCGTGGACAGATGAGACTGGCAGCCGACAGTGCATGCAGTTGCAAAAGAGGTGGACATGACTGAGTGACTGAGCAAGCACACACACGCAAGAATTATCACAACAGCTGAAATAATAAAGAGGAAAGGGAGGCGTGTATCGTGAATCTAGCATCTTCACTGGAGAACGCAATGGCACCCCACTCCAGGACTCTTGCCTGGAAAATCCCATGGATGGAGGAGCCTGGTAGGCTGCAGTCCATGGGGTTGTTAGGAGTCACACATGACTGAGTAACTTCACTTTCCCTTTTCACTTTCATGCACTGGAGAAGGAAATGACAACCCACTCCAGTGTTCTTGCCTGGAGAATCCCAGGCACGGGGAAGCCTGGTGGGCTGCCATCTCCGGGGTCGCACAGAGTCGGACACGACTGAAGTGACTTAGCAGCAGCAGCAGCAGCAGCATCTTCTTTGCCTCAATTTATTGATTCATTTTTTCCTGGGGCAGAGGAGCCTGGCGGGCTACAGTCCATAGGATCACAAAGAGTTGAACACGACTGAAGCAACTGAGCATGCATGCATGCAGGCATTCCCTTACTCCTGTTAGGAGAAAATGTTTTACAGAGAGTTATTTATACTTTCCCTTTTTCCCCCTTGAAATCTCTCCTAGCTAAAATGAAGTTTCAGACTGTTGAATTGGAGTTAGATGTTACACTACTTCAAGCGTCACTATTAATTTCAAGGAAATATGCAATCAGGTAGCACAGGTGAAGCAAAGTGCCCCCCAGCGTTCTTCACTGCACTATCAGACATCCTCTCTGACCCACGTCCAAAGTAGTCTCTTAACTGAAGTGGGCTTCCCTGCTGGCTCAGATGGCAGAGAATCTGCCTGCAATGTGGGAGACCTGGGTTTTATCCCTGGGTTGGGAAGAACCCCTGGAGAAGAGAATGAGAACCCACTCCAGTATTCCTGCCTGGAGAATTCCAGAGGAGCCTGGTGAGCTACAGTCCATGGGATTGCAAAGAGTTGGACAAAACTGAGTGACACACACACATATTAACTGAAATAAAAGTTATCTCACACAAGAGGAGACATTTAGGTAGTGAAAGGTTTCCATTCTAAACTCAAATAATTACATATTTTATACAATACTTTTCCAGGAACTCAGACCTCATAAATCTTATAAAACAATGATACTCTACTAAACTAATTCAATGAGTAAGAACTCTCCTCCAATGCTATAGGTTATTTGATAAAACATTCTTATCAATGTGCTAAACAGAAAGAAAACTGGAGTCATCTGTGTTCATTTGTCCCTGGAAAGATAGACAAACAGACCACAAGCCAGCTGGTAATATCTTTCTTTCATACTGCAAGGGAGTATCTTTCCACATCTATTTATGAAGGCCATCAATGAAACCTAATATATATTTTTTTAAGTTCAGTGACCCATTCTGGATGCTTTACCTACCTGATCTACTAGCAGCAGTTGGCATAGCTGACTATCCCAATACTTTCCTCACTTGGCTTCCAGAGCAGCCTTTATTTTTCTCTGTCTCTCTCTTATTTTGCCTGTCTCACCGACCACTCCTTTTTTTCTTCTTCTTCTTCTTTATGATTCCTTCTTATCTTTGGGATGCCTTACAATGGGAGTGCACCAAAGGGCAAGTTCCTTGGAAGCCTCCTCTTTTATTCCCTTTTTGCTTCACACAGTCTCCTGACTGTAAATGCCACCTGTAAGCTGAAGATTCCCAAATCTGCATCTTCCTTCCAGTCCTTCTCCTGCCTTCCTTTTGTTCCCCTCGGCTTACTGAGGTATACTTCACAAATAATATTGTATATGATTAAATAATTAATATTGAGTATTTAAGTATGTATTGTGAAATTATGCTTTTTACCCTCACCCCCAGTCTCCAGATTTAAGCATCCAGATACCTTTCTAACATCTCTATTTGTACATCCATGACCTATGAACATTTGATACGGCCAGAACTGAATTTCTTATTCTTAATCTCAATTCAGTCCCAAATATTCATTGGAAGGACTGATGTTGAAGCTGAAACTCCAATACTTTGGCCACCTGATGTGAGGAGCTGAACCATTCAAAAGGACCCTGATGCTGGGAAAGACTGACGGCAGGAGGAGAAGGGGACGACAGAGGATGAGATGGTTGGATGGCATCACCGACTCGATGGACGTGGGTTTGAATAAACTCCAGGAGTTGGTGATGGACAGGGAGGCTTGGCATGCTGCAGTCCATGGGGTCACAAAGAGTCGGACATGACTGAGCGACTGAACTGATTCTCACATATTCCCCCCCACTGTCTTCTCCATCTGAAAAGATGACAACTCTCCTCCTCCATTAACTCAAGCTAGAACCATGGTGCCTTCCGCCTACTTTCCTTCCCTTACAGCCACACTGACTCCTTCATCAAGTCTTCTTGATTCTATCATCAACATTTACAAAGAATTAGACTATTTTTTTCCCCATCTCCACTTTCAAGACTAGACTTCACTTCAAAGTAATAAAGCTTAAACTTTGTGACCTTTCTGTGCCAGCCTTTATACCCCTCCGGGGACTCAGGAGAAAGTACTCTAGCCATGGGCTGGAGGCACAGAGTATAGTCTGAACTGTGATACACTCCAAAGGGGGCCCTGAAGCTGGGGATAGGGTGTAAGATGCTAGCAGCACCACTTCTCCAGAGCAAGATGTGCTCCTGTCTGATCTTAGCAGTGTCTGGACTCCATCACTCACACCAAGGGGAACTCCCCAACAGCATCGTGGTTCTTCTGTCTGCTGAGTGACCCTTATGACCTAGGCTTATCCAGCCCCTAGGGACTCACCCTGTGGGAGTGATGGCCAGGGGAAGTAAGAAACCCCAGGAGATAAAGATTAAGTCAAGATAAACCACAGTGTGGGGCCATGGATTTCTCCTCTCCAGGGGATGAGGAAGGGAGATTAAATGGCTGGAGCTTTCGAGGGCTTCCATCCATCAGTTGACACAGCCTCAGCAGGAACCACAAAGGGAGTGGGGAAATTAAGTTATTTTTCCACACTGTCAAAAATAAAAGACAAATTTTGTTCAAGCAAGTTTGCACAAAAGAACAAGTTTTGATTTTTCAATGAGAGAATTATCTTTCTATTCTCTGTACCATAAAATTGCTACATGAGAATGTGATCAAGGAAAATGCTTTTAGACATGTAGGTGAAAAAACAAACAAACAAACAAACAGCAGAGACGTGTATCAGGCCCCTAATGATAAGAATAATTTACAAATTTGAAGACTTCTATGATTCTTGTGTTGTTTGTCAGCTTTTTAATGTTCGTAATGTCTTCTATTTTGAGAGGACACCAGAGCAGCCACTTCTGCTCTTCTGTGTTGCTATCACCAGTGTCCAGAGGTCCATCAGTCTTTAACCTGGATTAACACAGTCTCCAAACTTCCAATTTGGCTTGACCCGCCCCACCCCACCCCTTTCTAGTTAATTCACAAAAGAGCAGTCCAAGTGCTTATGTTAAACTCTAACCCAGGCCAAGCCCCTCTTCTGCTTGAAACCTGCCAGTCCATTCCTGTCTTGCTCAGAGTCAAATCCAAACCCCTTACCTTCGCCTGCTTCTTGTCTCTCCTAACTCCCTGAGCATCTCTGTCCTCTCTTTTCTCTTCCTCATTCAGCTTCATTCAGGTCAGTCTCTTTACTGCTTTTGGCTACATGACATCTTTCTGCCTTGGGAACATCTTATATTAATGACTCCCTCTTCTTGGAGGATTCTCCCCAAGACACACAGACAGCCTTTCACCTGGTCCCTTTAGGCTGCTTGTAAATAGCAGTGTCTCAGTGAGAACTCCCTGATATCCCACATAAAAATGATTGTTCCCATCACATGGGGATGTCTTCTCCTTCTCTCTTTTGTTTTTCTGCATACCATTATCATATTCTAAAACACTCTAAAGTAAGCTTACTTTTCTTTTAATTTAAATTTATTTATTTTAATTGGCAGCTTACTTATTTCTACATTGCCTTTCTCCCCTCATCACTCCATGAAGACTGGGATATTTTTTTCTGGTAGGTCTACTACTATTCTCTCTTCTGATATCTAAGCAATGCCTTGCACATAGTTGGCCCTCACTAAATGTTTTATGCATTCGTGAATGAATGAATATATAATTGGATGAATGACTTATGTTTCCTGCATTCTTGCAGACCAGAGTTTAGAGACAGAAATATCTTAAGAGTGTATTTGGAGGTTCTGGCAAGGGAGCTTAGTTACTCGTATACCCTTGACCAAAAAACGGTCCTCCTCTGTGGGGGAAGGTAGTCCTCTTTGATGGAGAGTGTGGCTGCAGGAGGGACACACATGGAGAGGTGGGGGAGGAAGGGGACACCCACCTAGCCATCTGGATCTGCTGAATCAATCCTGGCGGATCAACCAGGTGAGAGCTGTCACAACCAGATCAACCTCACATACTAGAGATAGAACTATCTCAACAAATATTGTTTTGGTTCTGCATGTAACAGAAAGTCATTAAAGGTTTTTGACTGAGTGCATAACATCATGAGACCTTTGTTTATATAAGATGGTTATGAAAATGTAGCTGAAGATGATCTGATTAGAGTCAGAATAGAGACAATCAGACCAACTGTTTAGGAGTAATGCAATAATGGTCTGCACTAAGATAACAGAATAGAGGCCACAGTGCTTGGCACATTGATGCTGAAAATTTTGTAAATGACATTCTGGGGGTCTCAGGGTTGGGGCGGTTCTATTTTAACTCAGATATTTAAGCTGTGTGGGAAATCCTGAACTTAAAGTTGAAAAACCAAAGGGTATCCAAAGGATACCCAAAGAATTCAAATGTAGCATTGGTGGGATGACATGCCTTCAAGATATTTCTTCCAGAAGGATAGCGTTTAATACATAAATATGCATTGGTTACCAAAATTTTAGCCTTTGAGGAACATTTGTGAAAAACGCCACCTTAGCATTTGCTGTAAAAGTACATCCATCAGTTGCATCTATCTATAAAACAGTAGGGCATAGAGCATCTTATTACATGGCATACAAAAGAGTTGCAGTGGGAACAGTAGGTGTTTCTTCATCCTTGGGTCCCAATGTCTGTGGGCATCCCCCCCCCAAAACTGAAGATTGAAAATTGATTTTCACAGGCAAAAGCACACGTGAAACTGGTGAAAAAGGAAACCAGATGGAGAGGGAGAAGGAGGGGGTGGAAAGAAATGGAAGCGAAGCACGCTGACACCTGTTTTCCAGCACAATGATCATTAAAGGTATTGCATGTTATGCCAGAAGCTTTATTTTAAATATCCTGTCTGCTACCTTCTGGGTTAAATAAATAGTTTTGAATATGCATCTCATTCAAATTACTTTCCATCACAATCAGTGACTGCAATTAAAGTTACAGTGCTGAGTAGCTTTGAGTTCTTCTAGAAAACAACAAGGCGTAAAAGTAATACTATCCCCATCTTGTTAACTCTGGAACACACCTTGCTCCTGGATGTAGTCATGTTCAGTGCCTCAAAAATGCTCACTTATAGGGCCTACTGTTAGTATTCCAAAAATCAATGTCACCACCACCACCACCATAGGTAGTTGTTTAGTGACCCCATGGACTGTTGCCCACCAGGCTCCTCCGTCCATGGGATTCTCCAGGCAAGAATACCGGAGTGGGTTGTCATTTCCTTCTCCAGTGGATATTCCTGCCTCAGGAATCAAACATGTATCTCCTACATTGGCAGGCAGATTCTTTACCACTGACCCACAAGGGAGCCTGAGTAATGAACTGGGATAGGCAAAAATTTGATAGATTAGCACTGGTTCCAAGAGAATTTCTTATCATTAGGCTAGACATTTATCTTCAAATGGAAATTTCTGGAAATATAAGCCATACTTACACCAACTAAAATTTTTTTAAACAAAGTAGTGTGTTGTGTTAGCAACTATTTTTCTCTCTATAAATAATATATATATATATATGTATATCAGCACTGATAATTACAATGTCCACCTATATATAGCAAGAATTTTTTAAATTAGTTTTTTTGATTAGTAAATATTCATATGTTTCACTGTTATCTCAGTAACTATTATATGAAAGTAATAATTGTTGCTGAGCACAACAGTTGGATTCTGTTTTCTCTTGATATTGATATGTTTATTGCAATAAACATATTGATGATCTGGAAATCTTAAGTTCTTACTGTGCTAACACTTAAGTTTCTAAACTAGCTTTTGATATAATTAGTAGTTATAGAATTTATTATAGGCTCATAGTGTAACTGGTTGCCTGGCAAAATGGTTGTCTGAGGAGGACTTAAAAATAGCTAAGAAAAGAAAAGGAGCTAAAGGCAAAGGAGAAAAGGAAAAATATACCCATTTGAATGCAGACTTCCAAAGAATAGCAAGGGGAGATAAGAATGTCTTCCTCAGTGATCAATGCAAAAAAAAAAAAAAAAGGGGAAAACAACAGAATGAGAAAGACTAAAGATCTCTTCAAAAAAAATTAGAGCTATCAAGGGAACATTTCATGCAAAGATGGGCACAATAAAGGATAGAAATAGTATGGACCTAACAGAAACAGAAGATATTAAGAAGAGGTGGTAAGAATACACAGAAGAACTGGACAGAAAAGATCATGACCCAGTTAACCATGATGATGTGATCACTCACCTAGAGCCAGACATCCTGGAAGCCAAAGTCAAGTGGGCCTTAGGAAGCATCACTATGAACAAAAGCTAGTTGAGCTGATGGAATTCCAGTTGAGCTACTTCAAATGCTAAAAGATGATGCTGTGAAAGTGTTGCACTCAATATGCCAGCAAATTTGGAAAACTCAGCAGTGGCCACTGGAAAAAGTCAGTTTTCATTCCAATCCCAAAGAAAGGCAATGGCAGAGAAAGCTCAAACTACTGCACAATTGCACTCATTTCACACACTAGCAAAGTAAAACTCAAAATTCTCCAAGGCAGGCTTCAGCAGTACATGAAACGTGAACTTTGAGATATCCAAGCTGGATTTAGAAAAGGCAGAGGAACCAGAGAGCAAATGGCCCTTGTCCACTGGATTATCAAAAGCAAGAGAGTTCCAGAAAAATATCTACTTCTGCTTTATTGACTACACAAAGTCTTTGGCTGTGTGGATCACAACAAACTGGAACCACCTTACCTGCCTCCTGAGAAATCTGTATACAGGTCACGAAACAACATTTAGAACTGGACATGGAACAACAGACTGGTTCCAAATAGGAAAAGGAATACGTCAAGGCTTTATATTGTCACCCTGCTTATGTAACTTATATGCAAATTACATCATGCAAATGCTGGGCTAGATGAAGCATAAACTGGAATCAAGATTTCTGGAAGAAATATTAATAACCTCAGATATGCAGATGACACCACCCTTATGGTAGAAAGTAAAGAACTAAACAGTCTCTTGATGAAAGTGAAAGAGGAGAGTGAAAAAGTTGGCTTAAAACTCAACAGTCAGAAAATTAAGATCATGGCATCTGGTCCCATCACTTCATGGCAAATCAATGGAGAAACAATGGAAACAGTGAGAGACTGCTTTATGGGGCTTCAAAATCACTGTAAATGGTGACTGCAGCCATGAAATTAGAAGACCCTTGCTCCTTGGAAGGAAAGCTATGACAAACCTACACAGCATATTAAAAAGCAGAGACATAACATTGCCAACAAAAAGTCTGTCTAGTCAAAGCCATGGTTTTTCCAGTGGTCATGTACAAATGTGAGAGTTGGACGATAAAGAAAGCTGAGCACCGAAGAATTGATGCTTTTAAAACTGTGGTGTTGGAGAAGACTCTTGAGAGTCCCTTAGACTGCAAGGAGATCCATCCAGTCAATCCTAAAGGAGATCAGTCCTAAATATTCAGTGGAAGGACTGATGCTAAAGCTAAAGCTCCAACACTTTGGTCAGCTGATGCAAAGAACTGACTCGATGGAAAAGTCCCTGATTCTGGGAAAGATTTAGGCAGATGGATAAGGAGACGACAGTGGCTGAGATGGTTGGGTGGTATCACTGACTCGATGGACATGAATGTGAATATGTTTCAGGAATTGGTGATGGATAGGGAAGCCTGGCATGCTGCAGTCCTTGGGGGCACAAAGAGTCAGATACGACTGAGTGACTGAACTGAACTGAGTGTAAACATTCACTTTCAGGATATTAATAAATATATATTTAATTTTTAAAAAGTATATTCTTAGATGAAATTTTGCAATGCTGTAAAAATATATTACTATTATACAAAGAGCTGTAATCTGCCCCATTGCTATTTCTTGTCAATTCTCCAAATTTACTTAATGGAGCTAACACTGATGTCCTCTCATACTGAATAATATGTGGGAGTAATTTTGGTAATTACACAGTTAGTTGCTATCCCACCACTCCCTCCTTCCCAACGAAAACAATCCTAAAATCTAGGCACAATTAAAAAACTAGGCATTGGACAATGATCAGCAGCAGACAGACTCTGGTGGGAAGGATCCGCACTGGGAAAAGCGGAATTATAAAGAGAATTCCAATCTTAGGATTTTAGCCTGGGGCCAAAGAAAATCGGCATGGTACAAGCCAAATGTGTGTTACAGATGTACTAATACTACTAACTTCAGTATTTTGACCTAGAAGATCACAGGAGTGAAACCAGGGAAGCTGTGACTATTGAATAGAGCAGGATGCCCCTTAAAAGTGACAGTTTATTCTATCATAGGCTCTAAACTACACATACATAGTACCCACTCAAAGCACCTAAGCTAAAGACAGAAGGCATGGACTGAGATGGGTTTCCATCCAGGAAGCAGCTGCTGCTGCTGCTAAGTCGCGTGCGTCAGTTGTGTCCAATTCTGTGCGACCCCATAGACGGTGGCCCACCGGGCTTCTCTGTCCCTGAGATTCTCCAGGCAAGAACAATGGAGTGGGTTGCCATTTCCTTCTCCATCCAAGAAGCAGAGTTTACATGTAAAGTCTATCTAAGATAATGGCCTGCTAGACAGGAGAAGCAATATCAGGCTGAGAAAATAACAGATTCTGCACAGAGTGCAATTAAAAATTGATCAATATGTAAGAGAAATTAGTAAAATGGAACACTTTTCAAGAGAAAGAAAACTGACTCTGAAATGTCTTATATGTTGAAACTAGTAAATAAGAGGTTTAAAGTAGCTCTTTCCATTCACCCCAAAGAAGTAAAGCACGTATACTCACATGAATGAAACTATAGGAAGTCTCAGCAGAGTCATACTGGCACTATAATATAAAAGAAACAGAAATTCTAAAACTATAAAAGGTATATATGATATTAAAATTTAAATGTTTAATGAATGGATTTAACAATGAATGGATACAGTAGATGAAAAATTTCAGTGAGCTTAAAATTAATTAATGTAAAGAAAAATAAAGACTAAAAATTATTTAATAGAGCTTCAGGGATCTTTGATAAAATATAAAATAGTCTAAAGTTCATGCCTTTAGAGTCCTAGAAGGAAAAGGGGAGATAGAAGGAACCAAAAGAAAAATGAAGGAATAATGGCTGAGAACTTCCTAAATTTGATTAAGGACAGAAATTTCATGTATTAAAAGCAGCAGAAAAGAACACAAAAAGTTATTAGCCCATCACAGTAAAATTGTTGACAACTTCTCTGCAATCCAAAAAGGTAAAATCTTAAGATTTTACCAAAAAAGGTGAAATCTTGAAATCAGCAAGTGATAAATGACACATTACATAAAATACATAAAAAGGATCAATGATTTGATTAATAACTGACATCTCAGAAGCATACACGACCACTGTAGCACTAACCTACATGGCTGCAAGTTTCACATATTTTACATGAACATAAAATATGTAAAATTTCTAGTACAATTTCAAATTTAGTGCCTAGAGCAAGCAATAAAATTCTGATAAGAGAAACAGAGCTAAAAGGTTAACAAGAAAATTGAAATTGAAATAGTATCCTAAAGAAAATGTCAAATAACTTTAAAAGGCAGAAAACAGTACTAGAAGAACAAAACTGGGAGAGGCAGAAAACAAATGATAAGAGAGTGGAGCATCCCAAACATTTATATTAAATGTTCACAGACAAAATCTATAATTGAAATGTACAAATAGTCAGGGTGGAGTGGAAAGCAAAAATCAAAATATGAAAATATGAAAAAGGGAACCACTTTACAGGTGGGCTGGGTAGAAAGACCCTGTAGTCACAACATCCTACAAGCACATAAAGAAGACAACTATTCACAGAGCATCTATCTGTGAGAATGACCTGAAGACTAGCAGAAACGGTTTTCTTCATCTAAAGATATAAAGAAAGAACCATAGTGAGCTGAGTGGGAAGGCTGGAGATGTCAATATGGTCCAGACCCACACTCCCAGAGAAGCAGCTCACAAACAGAAGGATAATTGCAGAGGTTTTCCTCAGAGAGCAGGTGGTCCAAGGTCCACATTAGGCTCCCCAGCCTGGGATTTTTTTACAAAGAAGACAAGACCTAGGATCGTCTGGCTTAGAAAGTCAGTGGGGTTTGCACATGGGAGAGACAGGAAACAGAAACTCTACTCTTACAGGGTGCATGCAAAATCTCATACACTCTATGTTCCAGCACAGGGGCAGTAATTTGGAAGGATTCGGGGTCAGACCCACTTGCTCACTTGGAGAGTGCCCCAGAGAGGCAGGAGGCAACCAGGTCTCCCCTTGGGATAGAGTAGCAGCAACAATCTGGGGGAGCACAGGGACCCCAGTGCTGGCAGGCACCCTTTCGGTCTCCTCTCTAGCCTACTAACCCCAGGGCCTTGCTGCCAACCAGCAGGCTGGCACCAGCCCTGGGACCTCCATGGCCACATATAGAGTCATACCAGGACCCAGCCCAACCCACAAGGCCAGAGCTACTGCATGAATAGGGCTCTGCCATCAGTTGGTTGGAGGACCAGCCCCTCCCGTCAGTGAGCAGACAACAGTCAGCCCACCACAGCAGAAGGGCCCATGCAGCCCACAGAGGGGGCGCCCCTAACCCGAGAGCATATCGCTCTGGCGACCAGAATGGAGTATGCTGCTGGATCCCGTAGGACGTGTCCTAAATAAGGCCCCTTTTCCCAGAGATCAGGAGACATAGCCAACCCACCTAATCTGAGTCTGCTTCCAGGTGTACTCACTCTTGTCTGATTCTGTGACGCCATGGACTGTAGCCCCCAAGCTTCTCAGTCCACGGAATTTCCATGCAAGTATACTAGTGTGAGCTGCCATTTCCTACTCTAGGGAATCTGCCCGACCCAGGGATAGAACTGGAGTCTCCTGCATCTCCTGCATGGCAGGAGGATTCTTTACCACACTACTACCTACCTAGCACATAGAAATAAAAACTAAGAATCAGGCAAAATGAAAACAAAACACAGGGACATAGAATACAGTAAGTTCCCTACATATAAATGCATTGCATTCCAAGAGCAGACTCTTAAGCTCAATAAGTTAGCCTGCTTCTGCTGCTAAGTCGCTTCAGTCATCTCCAAATCTGTGCGACCCTGTAGATGGCAGCCCACCAGGCTCCACCATCTCGGGATTCTCCAGGCAAGATCACTGGAGTGGGTTGCCATTTCCTTCTCCAATGCATGAAAGTGAAAAGTGAAAGTGAATTCACTCAGGCGTGTCCCACTCTTAGCGACTCCATGGACTGCAGCCCACCAGGCTCCTCCGCCCATGGGATTTTTCAGGCAAGAGTACTGGAGGGGGTGCCATTCCCTTCTCTGAAGTTAGCTTAGTTCAGTTCAGTTCAGTCTCTCAGTTGTGTCCAACTTTTTGCGGCCCCATGGCCTGAAGCACGCAAAGCTTCGTGTTCATCACCACCTCCTGGTGCTTGCTCAAACTCATGTCCGTCGAGTGGTGATGCCATCAACCATCTCAGCCTCTGTCATCCCTTTCTCCTCCCACCTTCAATATTTCTCAGCAGATTGGTACCCAACTAACACAAATAAGATTAATACACTATGCTTCTATAAAAATCCCAAAGAATCTAAAAATTCCACTAAAAATGGTACATGAATTTGGCACGATTATAGGGCACAAGGTCAAGGTACAAAAATCAGTTGTGTGTGTGAAAAATACACAGTTCAGTTCAGTCGCTCAGTCATGTCTAACTATATGCGACCCCATGAATCGCAGCACGCCAGGCCTCCCTGTCCATCACCAACTCCTGGAGTTCACTCAGTCTCACGTCCATCGAGTCCGTGATGCCATCCAGCCATCTCATCCTCTGTCATCCCCTTCTTCTCCTGCCCAATCCTTACCAACATCAGAGTATTTTCCAGTGAGTCAACTCTTCACATGAGGTGGCCAAAGTACTGGAGTTTCAGCATTAGCATCATTCCTTCCAAAGAAATCCCAGGGCTAATCTCCTTCAGAATGGACTGGTTGGATCTCCCTGCAGTCCAAGGGACTCTCAAGAGTCTTCTCCAACACCACAGATCAAAAGCATCAATTCTTCGGCACTCAACCTTCTTCACAGTCCAACTCTCACATCCATACATGACCACTGGAAAAACCATAGCCTTGACTAGATGTACCTTAGTCAGCAAAGTAATGTCTCTGCTTTTGAATATACTGTCTAGGTTGGTCATAACTTTTCTTCCAAAGAGTAAGGGTCTTTTAATTTTATGGCTACAGTCACCATCTGCAGTGATTTTGGAGCCCCCAAAATAAAGTCTGACACTGTTTCCACTGTTTCCCCATCTATTTCCCATGAAGTGATGGGACCAGATGCCATGATCTTTGTTTTCTGAATGTTGAGCTTTAAGCCAACTTTTTCACTCTCCTCTTTCATGTTCATCAAGAGGCTTTTTAGTTCTTCACTTTCTGCCATAAGGATAGTGTCATCTGCATATCTAAGGTTGTTGATATTTCTCCCAACAATCTTGATTCCAGCTTGTGCTTCCTCCAGCCCAGCATTTCTCATTATGTACTCTGCATAGAAGTTAAATAAGCAGGGTGACAATATACAGCCTTGATGTACTCCTTTTCCTATTTGGAACCAGTCTGTTGTTCCATTTTCAATTCTAACTATTGCTTCCTGACCTGCATACAGATTTCTCAAGAGGCAGGTTAGGTGGTCTGGGATTCCCATCTCTTTCAGAATTTTCCACAGTTTATTGTGATCCACACAGTCAAAGGCTTTGGCATAGTCAATAAAGCAGAAATATATGTTTTTCTGGAACACTCTTGCTTTTTCCATGATCCAGCAGATGTTGGCAATTTGATCTCTGGTTCCTCTGCCTTTTCTAAACCCAGCTTGAACATCTGGAAGTTCATGGTTTACGTATTACTGAATCCTGGCTTGGAGAATTTTGAGCATTACTTTACTAGCATGTGAGATGAGTGCAATTGTGCGGTAGTTTGTACATTCTTTGGCATTGTCTTTCTTTGGAATTGGAATGAAAACTGACCTTTTCCAGTCCTGTGGCCACTGCTGAGTTTTCCAAATTTGGTGGCATATTGAGTGCAGCACTTTCACAGCATCCTCTTTCAGGATTTGAAACAGCTCAACTGGAATTCCACCACCTCCACTAGCTTTGTTTGTAGTGATGCTTTCTAAGGCCCACTTTACTTCACATTCCAAGATGTCTGGCTCTAGATGAGTGATCACACCATCATGATTATCTGGGTCGTGAAGGTCTTTTTTGTACAGTTCTTCTGTGTGTGTATTCTTGCTACCTCTTCTTAATAGCTTCTGCTTCTGTTAGGTCCGTACCATTTCTGTCCTTTATCGAGCCCATCTTTGCATAAAATGTTCCTTTGGTATCTTTAATTTTCTTGAAGAGATCTCCAGTCTTTCCCATTTTGTTGTTTTCCTCTATTTCTTTGCATTGATCGCTGAAGAAGGCTTTCTTCTCTCTTCTTGCTATTCTTTGGAACTCTGCATTAAGATGCTTACATCTTTCCTTTTCTCCTTTGCTTTTCACCTCTCTTCTTTTCACAGCTATTTGTAAGGCCTCCCCAGACAGCCATTTTTCTTTTTGCATTTCTTTTCCATGGGGATGGTCTTGATCCCTGTTTCCTGTACAATGTCCCGTACAATATCCTCATTCCATAGTTCATCAGGCAGTCTGTCTATCAGATCTAGTCCCTTAAATCTATTTCTCACTTCCACTGTATAATCACAAGAGTTTTGATTTAGGTCATACCTGAATGGTCTAGCAGTTTTCCCTACTTTCTTTAATTTGAGTCTGCATTTGGTAATAAGGAGTTCATGATCAGAGTCACAGTCAGCTCCTGGTCTTGTTTTTGCTAACTGTATAGAGCTTCTCCATCTTTGGCTGCAAAGAATATAATCAATCTGATTTCAGTGTTGACCATCTGGTGATGTCCATGTGTAGAGTCTTCTCTTGTGTGGTTGGAAGAAGGTATTTGCTATGACCAGTGCATTTTCTTTGCAAAATTCTATTAGTCTTTGCCTTGCTTCATTCCGCATTCCAAAGCCAAATTTGCCTGTTACTTTAGGTGTTTCTTGACTTCCTACTTTTGCATTCCAGTCCCCTATAATGAAAAGGACATCTTCTTTTTGGGTGTTAGTTCTAAAAGGTCTTGTAGGTCTTCATAAAACTGTTCAACTTCAGCTTCTTCAGCTTTACTGGTTGGGGCATAGACTTGGATAACTGTGATATTGAATGGTTTGCCTTGGAGAGGAACAGAGATCATTCTGTCATTTTTGAGACTGCATCCAAGTACTGCATTTCAGACTCTTTTGTTGATCATGATGGCTACTCCATTTCTTCTGAGGGATTCCTGCCCACAGTAGTAGAGATAATGGTCATCTGAGTCAAATTCACCCATTCCAGTCCATTTTAGTTCACTGATTCCTAGAATGTCGACATTCACTCTTGCCATTTCTTGTTTGACCACTCTCAATTTGCCTTTATTCGTGGACCTGACATTCCAGGTTCCTATGCAATATTGCTCTTTACAGCATTGGACCTTGCTTCTATCACCAGTCACATCCACAGCTGGGAACTGTTTTTGCTTTGCTCCATCCCTTTATTCTTTCTGGAGTTATTTTTCCACTGATCTACAGTAGCATATTGGACAAGATACCCCTCGACCAAAGTAAGGAGCAGCAGCTGTGCTTTGCTGGAGCAGCTGTGAAGAGATACCCCACACTCAAGGTAAGAGAAACCCAAGTAAGATGGTAGGTGTTGCAAGAGGGCATCAGAGGGCAGACACACTGAAACCATACTCACAGAAAACTAGTCAATGTAATCACACTAGGACCATAGCCTTGTCTAACTCAATGAAACCAAGCCATGCCCGTGGGGCAACCCAAGATGGGCGGGTCATAGTGGAGAGGTCTGACAGAATGTGGTCCACTGGAGAAGGGAATGGCAAACCACTTCAGTATTCTTGCCTTGAGAACCCCATGAACAGTATGAAAAGGCAAAATGATAGGATATTGAAAAAGGAACTCCCCAGGTCAGTAGGTGCCCAATATGCTACTGAAGATCAGTGGAGAAATAACTCCAGAAAGAATGAATAATACACAAATAGAGCATTAAATAATATTGCACTTCCTTTTAAAATAGCAAAATATATATGAGATGTTTTATTAAATGATATACAAAGTACTGAAAGCAAAACATTTCAAAGAGAAATTTCAGAAGAAGTAAAAAAAAACATATACAATGGTTATGAATCAATATAATCATCTTATTAATATCATGATTGTTCTTGGATTAATAGAGTCAAAGTAATCATTCAAAATCACAGCAGACTTATATTTTTAAGAAGTTCACATATTGATTCTAAAATAGCTATCTAATGATATAGGTCTAAAAAGTCAAAACAAACTTTAAAAATATTAGAAAACACAATATCTGATTTTAAAGGGTTACTATGAAAACATAGTACAACTAAGATAGTGTGATATTAACATACATACATATATATATATGCATAACTCATTAGAAGAAAATAGAGTAGAGCTATCCATATAAAGATAATTGATTTTCAATTAAAAGCCCGAATAATTCAATGAGAAGACAGGCTCTTTAACAAATGATGCTAGAACAACTGAAATTCGATAGGAATAAAAAAAAAAAAGAAAGAAAAAGACAAGAAACTCTCTACTTTTACCAAACACCATTCATAATTAGAAAATGCAAAAGTACACTTGCTAAAGTATATCAGTGGTTGCCTGATCCTAGGAGAAGACTGATGACATAGAGACTCAAGGAACATTTTAAGTGTGGTGGCAATATTCTACATTCTGATAATGGTGGTACTATTCAACTTTATAAAAATTACCAGTTTTACCCTTAAAATGAATAATATTGTTCAACTGAGTTATATCTTCCCTGGTGGCTCAGATGGTAATTAGTCTGCCTACAATATGGGAGACCTGGGTTCGATCCCTGGGTTGGGAAGATCTCTTGGAGAAGGAAATGGGAACCCACTTCCAGTACTCTTGCCTGGAAAATCCTATGGAAAGAGGAGCCTGGTAGGCTACCATCCATGGGGTCACAAAGAGTCGGACACGACTGAGTGACTTCACTCTCTCACTCACAGATGGATAGCAATTGAAATAATCATGTTTTAGGATACTTCTAAATTTTACAAATTAGGGACTTCTCTGGTGGCCTGGTGGTTAAGAATCTGTCTTGCCATGCAAGGGACACAGGTTCAATTCCTGGTCAGGGACCTAATGTCTCACATGCTGCAGAGCAACTAAGCCTGGGCATTGCAACTACTGAGCCTGCCTGCTCTGGAACCTGCCCATCACAACTGGAGAGCTCACACTGCAACCACTGAGCCCAAGCACCACCACCGGAGAATCTGTGCATCCCAGTGAAAGGTCCCACAGGACCCAAAAGGAGCCCTCATGCTGAAAGCAAAACCAGAACCACAGCCAAACAATTATTTTTTAATAAAATTTATGAGTAAACAATGCAGATAAAGGTGTTTAAATTATAAATTACAATTTCAAGATACTATTATTACCATATCAAAAATATGGACTGTTTTATTAGAAAAATGTATCATATAAGTTAAATGCATCCTGTGTCATGTAATTTTCATACATCCTCACAGTTTCTTGAAATGTACATTTATTATTTTGTCATTTCTAGCAAACGGGTCGCTAAGAGTCAGACAAGACTGAGCTACTTCACTTTCACTTTTCACTTTCTTGCATTGGAGAAGGAAATGGCAACCCACTCCAGTGTTCTTGCCTGGAGAATCCCAGGGACAGAGGAGCCTGGTGGGCTGCCGTCCATGGGGTCACACAGAGTCGGACACGACTGAAGCAACTTAGCAGCAGCAGCAGCAGTAAACACATTTACAGAGCGTAGATGACAGTGAAAAATCAAATGGGCAAGTGAACTGCAGAACTAGGATTGAAACAGAACTCTTTTCACTATGAAGCTAAAATCCTTTCAGCTTAGAGTGTATCAGTTATGACTGAATGCCAGATATGTACGCAAGCACAAGTATTTCACAGAAGTTTAGAAGTGAAGGGTCTTTTTTTTTTCTTCTTACGTTTTTGTCATAATAATTTAAAGATAATCTGATGAAGAATGATTTCCATATCTTCAGCAAATGTTTGTGGTTTTTAATACAGTTTATTCAATAATACTTATAAAACAATTTCCTCCTTGAATTTAGTACAGAAATAGACTTGATGATCAAAACAACATGAGTTTAATTTTAATCTGGGATTTAAATAATGTTCATAGAAAGGATTTTTCTATTTAAAAGTATATATGTAGATACGTGTCTTAATATTTTAAATGTTATTGTCATTTTATCCCATGCATTTTCTATTTTTAACTTGGCTGACAGGAAGTTTAAAACAAGTATTAACACTCAGTTTTAATAACTCTTAGTCCTAAAATGACTGGTACACAATTCTCCTTATTACCTAATTATATAGATGTTTAATATTCATCTTATATGTGATTTAATATTTTATGCTAACAGTAAAGCTTTTGAGGCAAGTAAACTACAAAAGAAAGTTAATTTAAAAATTGCTTTTTAAGTTTTTGTGTTTTTAATTATTGTTTGCTCTTAAAATTTAGTATTCATTGTTTTGGTCAATACCCCAAATCAGGCATCTAGCAGCAACTGCTTTTAATAAGGTTTATTACAAATTATAATGGTATTATTCAGCCATTAAGTTGTATCTGACTCTTTGTGACCCCATGGACTATAACCCTCAAGCTCTTCAGTCCATGGAGTTTTCCAGGCAAGAATATTGGAGTGTGTTGCCATTTCCTTGAATCTTCCCATATGCTATTAAGATAACAGTACACATTAGGAAGGTATTTTGGTGTTGTATACCAAAAAATGCACTTGTCTACACATACACAACCTTCTTTCATGCACCTATGTTAATCTTTGAATGTGTATGAGATACATTTAAATTTGGATAACACACATGTATTCATAGTACTTAATTCATTTATTTAACATATGGGTATTATATAAGAAACACATAAATCTCATGAAATGTAAAAAGAGAAAATAGCTACTACAGCTACTAGCTACAGTAATGCAGTGACTTAGCGACATTAGCCTCTGAGCAAAATATTCCAAGAAATGCGTAAAATTTTCCCTATTTGATCAAGGTTGGAAATAAAGTTATAAGAATCAAGTATTATGATACAGAGCAATTTTCTGAGCAAAATATTAATATCTATATCACCTACACATGATAACAGACACAGAGATTATTTCAAATTTAATTGACATTATGGGTCATTCTCCCAAAGGATTGTCTGTTATTCAGCCACTAGGTTGTGTCTGTGACCTGTGGACTGCAGCTCGCCAGGCTCCTCTGTCCTCCACTATCTCCCAGAATTTGCTTAAATTCATGTCCACTGAATCAGTGATACTATCTAACCATCTCATCCTCTCCAGCCCTCTTCACATTTTGTCTTCAATATTTCCCAGCATGAGGATCTTTTCCAGTGAGTCAGCCATTTGTATCAGGTGGCCAAAGTATAGGAGCTTCAACTTCAGCATCAATCCTTCTGATGAATATTCAGGTTTGATTTCTTTAGGATTGACTGGTTATATCTCCTTGCTATCCAAGGGACTCTCAAGAGTCTTCTCTAGTACCACAGTTCAAAATTCTTTGGTGCTCAGCTTTCTTTATGGTCCAACTCTCACATGACCACTGGAAAAACCATAGATTTGACTACCTGGACCTTTGTTGACAAAGTAATGTTTCTGCTTTTCAATATGCTGTCTAAGTGTGTCATAGCTTTCCTTCCAAAGAGCAAGCATCTTTTAATTTTTTTTTTAAATTTTACTTTATTTTACTTGAATCAATTCTAATGAAGTGGATGAAACTGGAGCTGATTATACAGAGTGATGTAAGCCAGAAAGAAAAACACTGATACAGTATACTAACACATATATGGAATTTAGAATGATGGTAACAACAACCCTGAATGTGAGACAGCATCTTTTAATTTCATGGCTGCAGTCACTCTCCGCAGGGATTTTGTAGCCCAAGAAAATAAAATCTGTCACTGCTTCCATTCCACCCTCCTTTCTATTTGCCATGAAATGATGGGACCAGATGCTATGATTTTAGTTTTTAGTGTTTTTGAAACTTGAATTTTTGAGTTTTGAGTTTCAAACCAGGTTTTTCATTCTCCTCTTTAACCCTCATAGAGAGGCTCCTTACTTCCTCTTCACTTTCTTCCATGAGAGTGGCATCATATGCATATCTGAGGTTACAGATATTTCCCCTGGAAATCTTGATTTAGCATGTGATTTATTCGACCTGGCATTTCACTTGGTGTACTCTGCATAGAAGTTAAAAAGCAAGGTGATGATATATGGCCTTGATGTACTCCTTTCCCAATTTAGAATCAGCCTCTTGTTCCATGTCTGGTCCTATCTATTGTTTCTTGACCGGCATTCAGGTTTCTTAGGAGACAGATAAGGTGATTTGCTGCTCCATCTCTTTAAGAATTTTCAACAGTTTGTAGTGATCCACAAAGTCAAAGACTTTAGCATAGTTAATAAGCAGAAGTAGACATTTTTTCTAGAAGTCCGTTGCTTTCTTCATGATGCAACAAATGTTGGAAATCTGATCTCTGGTTCCGCTGCCTCTTCGAAACCCAGCTTTTACATCTGGAAAATCTCAATTCACATGCTGCTGAAGCCTAGCTTGGAGGATTTTGAGCATACCTTGCTAGCATGTGGAATGAACACAAGTGTGCAGTACTTTGAACATTCTTTGTCATTGCCCTTCTTTGCGACTGAAATGAAAACTGACCTTTTCCAGTCCTGTGGTTACTGTTGAGTTTTCCAAATTTGCTGACATGTTGAGTGCAGCACTGTCCCAAAGAATTAACCAGGACATATTCATTTGTATGGCATTATAAATTCATAGATTAAATACTCTGACTAAAAGAGAATACATATACACAAAGACCTGATTTACATTATGCATTTACTAGCAGATTGCAGCCATGAAATTAAAAGATGCTTACTCCTTGGAAGGAAAGTTATGGCCAACCTAGATACCATATTCAAAAGCAGAGACATGACTTTGCCGATTAAGATCCGTCTTGTCAAGGCTATGGTTTTTCCTGTGGTCAGATATGGATGTGAGAGTTGGACTCTGAAGAAGGCTGAGTGCTGAAGAATTGATGCTTTTGAACTGTGGTGTTGGAGAAGATTCTTGAGAGTCCTTGGACTGCAAGGAGATCCAACCAGTTCATTCTGAAGGAGATCAGCCCTGGGATTTCTTTGGAACTGATGCTAACGCTGAAATTCCATTACTTTGCCCACCTCATGTGAAGAGCTGACTCATTGGAAAAGACCTTGATGCTGGGAGGGATTGGGGCCAGGAGGAGAAGGGGACGACTGAAGATGAGATGGCTGGATGGCATCACCGATGAGATGGACATGAGTTTGAGTGAACTCCAGGAGTTGGTGATGAACAGGGAGGCCTGGCGTTCTGCAATTGATGGGATTGCAAAGAGTTGGACACAACTGAGTAATTGAACTGAAATTAACTGAACTTAACTGAGCAAGTATGGTAGAGTGAACTAATTCTTGATAATCTGCTATTCTATGTGTTGTTTAGATGTTTACTTTAAATATCCTTATATCATACTCATGAATCTAGCTAAAATTGCAAACTGTTTTTTTCAAATTTTAAGGCAAACACTTTAGGAACAAATTAAATACTTATATTTTTTTAATAAAATTTCACTGAGTAAAATTTAATATTTTACTGATTTTACAGAATTGCAATCATGAGTCATAGGATCATCCTTAACACTTGTCATTACTGATGAGAACCAAGGTGAGGAAAAATAGATTCCAATTAAAATTCCAATTAAAAAGAAGCACACAAGTCAGTTTTTACTATCACTCTGATAGAAATATACTTATGTGTATGAACTATTATTTCAGTATTCTTCTGGGCAAGCCTATGGATTTTTTTGGTTGGCCAATACCACAGATCTGTGGCATTGCACTCTGTGCACAGGTGATCACGGGTTCACGAACTTCTCTGAAGGAAGTTCAGGTTGATGATGTATTTTGTCTCCGTTATGTGGCTTGTCGTAGTTTGTTCCTGATCTACTCAGGAAATCTATTATCACTGTTGTTGCTATCATTATAGCTACGTTGTGTCTTACTTTTGTGACCCCATGGCCTACGGCCTGCCAGGCTCCTCTGCCCTTGGAATTTCCCAGGCAAGAGTACTGGAGTGGGTTGTCATTTCCTCCTCCAGGGGATATTCCTGATCCAGGGATGGAATCTGCATCTGCTACATTGGCAGGAGAGTTCTTTACCACTGAGCCACAAGCTAATAATTCATTCCATTACACATGCTCTGTTATTTTTAAAAATATTGTTTGATGTGAAGTTTGCCAGTCAGTTTTCCAGGTTGGTCATTGGGCTGGTAACTTTTTTACTTTTTTGAGTTCCAATATCAGATAAACAGCTTTGAATCTGGAATGTTGTTGTCATGGTCTTGAATATGTCTCTGTAAAATTTGTATGTTGAATCCTAAACCCCATAGGTGATGTTATTAGGATGTGGGATTCTTGGGGACTGCTTAAGGTCATGAAAGTAAGACCCTGATGAGTAGGATTATTGCCTTTATAGGAGATAGCCCCAGAAAAGTCCCTTCTCTTCTGCCTTGTGTAGATAGGACCAGAGGTCAGTGACCTAAAGATAGCCTCTGCCTGACCATGCTGACACCCTGATCTCAGACCTTAAGCCTTCAGAGCTGAAAGGGATAAATTTCTGTTGTATTTAAGCTACTTAATTTGTGGAATTTTGCTCTAGCAGTCTGAATGAACAGAGAGTTGTTATCTTGACCAATACAAGCATGAAGATGAGTTACCTTGCTGTAGCTAGGGTCTGGGCCTAAATGTCAATAAGTGTTAATCACTCAGTCATGTCTGACTCATTGCAGTCCCATGGACTGTAGCCCACCAGGCTCCTCCATCCATGGAATTCTCCAGGCAGGAATACAGGAGTGGGTTGCCATTCCCTTCTCTGAGTGATCTTCTCAACTCAGGGATCAAACCCAGGTCTCCTGCACTGCAGGCAGATTCTTTACCAACTGAGTTATAGGGGTCACTAGGAGAATAAAATAGGGTCTTATCTTCTCTAAAAGTCTTGCACAAACTCGCTTCTCCCCAGAATCTGAGGGTGTGAGGCTGAGAAAGGCCAGGTCTCTTCGACAAATAACCTAATCCTACCCCAGAACTGGAGCCTTGACAAGAGGTCTGTTGTTAAGAGTTCATATGAGGCTGGGAAAGAGCCATTGCCAAGCTCTGCTCTCTAGGAAGCCCAGCTCAGGCCATGGGAAAACAGGACCATTTCCAAAGACCACAGGCTTTGAATTAAGGGAACCCAAAGAAAAACACAGAGTGGTATGAAAGTTATGAACTGAGATGGCTCTGCTGGCTTCATCTGGGTAGCATGAGCTGGTCTGCCTGGCACATTCCACGCACGGAGGCCGAACACCTTATTCCCTATTAACAAGTCCAGCCATCGGCGTTTCTAACACAGTTGGCTTTTTTCAGTGATGTGTTAACCACTCTTTAACTAGCAAAGTAGGAGGGTAGAGGAAAACTCTGAGGGTGATAAATTCTCAGAAGATGTTAACTTTTAAAACACGATTAATGGCACTAATTCTAAGTCAAGCTGGTTTTTAATTATTGATGTTGCCACGGTCGTGACCCTATAGATTTCAGTCACTCTGTAAACACATTCCTCTAGTTTTGGCCTCAGAATCCCTGTGGGCTACAAATTACTTGATGGAATTTCTAATTTAAAAAAATAGAAAGGGCTCCAAGCAATTTAACCCCGAGTCCTCACACTCCCTGTTATGAGCGTCCCCATAGTCTCTTATTCATATCGACAACTTGTGCTTGATGGCACCCATAGAAGAACTGACAATTTTCCTCCAAAAGCAACATCCTTCATACTGAAGTTGCTTCAACACCTTGAGATCTACCTTTCAGACTGAACGGTTTCATACACAGTGATTCATACCATTCACAAAGGATCTATTTATAAGAAGATTCCTTGTGCACCTGGGTGATAGTTGCTAAGGTACCTTTTTTTGATTTGGGTCAAGGATGAAGAGAATTTTGACTTTACAGAGCTCTCCTGTATTTACACAGGTGTGGAGCCCACATATATTTCACACACATGTCTTTGCCTCTCTATAGTTTCTTTTGGTCTCTCCTCTCTTCTGCCTTGTCTCTGTCTGCATCCTTCTCTTACGTTCTAGCTCACTCTTCATTAGAAAAATGCATTGCTTTAAAGTTGGTGGAAGTTCTGGGAAGTGCACACTGGAAACTACTTTACAATTACAACCTTCAGTAAAATTTCTGATTTCAGATTCTTCTTCCTAAGGTGACCAACATTAAAATGGCTTTATTATATCTATTGACAAGCTGGTCCCTCTGACTTGCCTGGAATGTCTCACAGGCTGTTAATAAAAGGATGGTAACAATGATATCTTTCAATGTCATCATTACAATTTTGTTTGGATTCTTGAATGGAGCCAGAGTAATTTTGATATCCAAATCACAATTCTCTGCAGTATGGGATTCTCTTATTATTATTATTGTGTTTGTGTGTCTCTGATTTCTGGTAATATACTCATTACATACTTAAGAGAATAACTCTAGGATACTTGGAGATCTGCCTAATAAGGAAATACTACTGTTTACATAGTCAAAGCTATTTTTTACCATAGTCATGTACAAATGTGAGTGTTAGACCATAAAGAAGGCTGAGTGCCCAAGAATTGATACTTCTAAACTGTGATGCTGCAGAAGACTCTTGAGAGTCCTGTGGACTGCAAGGAGATCAAACTGGTCAATTTCAAAAGAAATCAACTATGAATATTTATTGGAAGTACCAATGCTGAGGTTGAAGCTTCAGTACTTTGGACACTTGATGCGAAGAGCTGACTCACTGGAAAAGACCTTGATGCTGGGAATAATTGAGGGCAAGAGGAGAAAGCAGTGGGGCAACAGTGGATGAGATGGTTGGAAGGCATCACTGACTCAATAGACATGAGTTTGAGCAAACTTTGGAGTATCTGAAGGACAGGGAAGTCAGGCGTGCTGCAGTTCATGAGGTCACAGAATTGGACATGACTGAGTGAACAGCAGCAACTGTTTATGTACACTTGAAATTCATGCTAGGAAACTATGCCATGGATCGTTTTGTCATAGGTGATCTAATGTACTTGCATTTCAACTTTTGTTAACTTAGAAAATAAAACTGACTTCAAGTAAATCAAAACTCAGAAAAGAACATCCCACTTTGTTCCCTACCAAGATATTTCCCTTGACTCCAAGGCCAAAGAAAGTATCCTTCTTGTGGCCAGTTTGTTAGTTGTTGTGGCAGAGATACAGAGTTAAGAAAATGTGTGGTGCCTTAGTATATGTAGCCTTTAAAAGTTAAAAGCACTCTAATTATTCCTGAGGGGTAGTGAAACTTTAAGAAGAAATATTACAATCATAAAACTAAGGAAAGCCTAATTTTATACTAATAGTTCACGCTTTAGATGGGTCTGATTTTTTTCTTAGTTTCTTTCTGCTGCTGTTAAAATAATTCTGTTACCACCTGTTCTTTCTGCTGTAGGCCTTTTATATATTGAACACATAAAAAAGTCTGTGTCAATTAGGGACTGAATTGCACAGGCTATTTTATTAATAGGGAATTCCATTTGAAAAGCGTGTCTTTTATTCTGTTTAACTATTATTATAAATTACATTAATGGAGATGTGACCCTTTGTAAATTTCAGGTAATTACTTTTCCTCCATAAGCATTAAATTTACAAATTTGCTTTGCAAATTTGCAAATTTCAGGTAATTAATTCTCCTTTGTAAGCATTAATTTTCCTCCATAAGCTCATATATTTGTTTTCTTAACTTAGACTAAATGGCTGTGGTTGTGCATGTGTGGTCAGTCATGTCCATCCAACTCTTTGTGACCCCACGGACTGTAGCCAACCAGACTCCTCTGTCCCTAGAATTTTCCAGGCAAGAATACTGGAGTGAGCTGCCATTTCCTACTCCAGGAATCTTCCTGACCCAGGAGCAAACCCGTGTCTGTCGTGTATCCTGCACTGGCAAACAGATTCTCAGCACTGTGCCACCTGCCTTAGAGTAAGAGGAGACTCTAAACCTTAGTCATCCCAATTGTGGGGGAGCAAAACCCTGCCACCCCAAAAAAACGTTTCTTGGGTGTGAGAATTGTTTCAAGCCGAAAATAATCAAGGCCCAAAAGTCTCAGAAGAAACTTTGTCTCCTTTACTGCCTAAAGAATGTGTGTAGGAAACTTGTTCTGGGAAGGGAGCAATCACTGTTGATAACTAGAGTCTGAATGAGAGGTATAGCCATGATGTCACCTACCAAGTCTGTTTCTTAAAATTCCTCTTTCTGTCTCATTTTCTGTACCTACGTGTATGTTAGATCACATCAGTTCACTTCAGTTCAGTTCAGTTCAGTCACTCAGTGGTGTCTGACTCTTTGCGACCCCATGAACTACAGCACGCCAGGCCTTCATGTCCATCACCAACTCCCAGAGTTCACTCAGACACACGTCCATCGAGTCGGTGATGCCATCCAGCCATTTCAACCTCTGCCGTTCCCTTCTTCTCCTGCCCCCTATCCCTCCCAGCATCAGGGTCTTTCCAATGAATCAGCTCCTTGCATGAGGTGGCCAAAGTACTGGGATTTCAGCTTCAGCATCATGCCTTCCAAAGAACACCCAGGACTGATCTTTAGAATGGACTGTTTGGATCTCCTTGCAGTCCAAGGGACTCTCAGAGTCTTCTCCAACAACAATAATAATAATAACAATAATAATAACAATAATCTCCCAATGGAAGTACTGGTGGTGAAAATAGAAATAAATGTTGACCATATAAGCCTTAGTGCACCGGATGCAAAATTTGAACTCAATTCGGTATCTTACTCCATTGTGATATTTTGGGCTTTTGTCAGCTGAACACAAGAGTTATCTGAACTTCAAAAGGTAAGGGTGAAGAAAGTCTTTGTGGATTTCAAACAGCATGTATGTTGAGAGACAACAAAGACAGGAAAGGTAAACTGAATACCTGTGATGAAAAAACCTCCAGTGGTAGACTCTGGGTTTATCCTTAATCCACCAGGCACAAACAAGGCATGGAAGACTTCAGAACTCTATCAGAGTTAGGCATATGGAAAACTAATCTTGCAGTAGTAGACATCAGATGTATTAGATCAAGGAAGAACCGGACATAGGGAAAGGAATCAGATGATTACTTCAATATTTTAAGTAGTAGTAATAACACTAATTCCCCAACAGAAGTACTGGCTGTGAAGATAGAAGGAAGTGAACAGATATTGCCATAATAGGCATTAGTGTACCCGACACATAATTTAAACCACAATGTAGCTAAATCTGTGCTATTGCTGTTCACATTTTGGTGTTTTTCTGTATCCAATGGCTCAATACAATCATTCTGAAAATAGCAAGGGGAAGTACTCATTTGTTTCCTATAATACATAACTGCAATGTGTAAGGTATGCCAAACACATGGGTGGTTAAGTTATCCCTTTGCCATAACCTGCCAAGCACACTGAAAAAAAATGCAAAACACATTTGAGAGTGCCACGTGAATGCTTCTGGAGCTCTGCGTACATTTATTACGGCAGAAGTGGCTGTTGTGGCGCATAAGTCAAACCAACCAGTGTTTAACAGTTTGGTCACCCTACCGCAGGTTCCCTTTTCACATGGCACATTTTCTTAATGAAGAACCACCTTTGTCTAAACATCCTTTTTTCTGTTTATCTGCTTGACGAGTAGCAGTCATTAGTGTCCTGCTCCTTGTCCAACGATCATGGCTGCACTATTTGTGATTTAGGATGCTGGGGGGAGAGGAAGGGATCAAACATTTATGAGTTTCTGAATGTTTCTAGAAACTCAGTTTCTACTTCATATACTCAGAAACATTCTTTCCTTTCCTAATGTGTTGCAATCTCTTCACTGGAGATTAAATGGCTTTTCCTTCTCTCCCTTTATTCAACTCAGCACTTGCTCCTGCAGTCTTTCAGAATCAAGCTTCGTGAGAACTCTCTGTGCCACCTCTGAACTGACTGCTCCATACACACATACCTTAGACACCCCATCCCTGTGCTATGATTTTATTCTCCTTTTAATCATGGAGCTGAAAGTGAAGAGACAACAGTTGAGGTTTTATTATGCCAGCTTCAAAGTGTTTCAATAAAGGACCACATGGAAAACAAGGAATATACAAGGGGGACTGGTGGAGAGGGATCACAAATATTTCTTAACTTCAAAGCAAAAGGAACAGGATAAATAGGTCATTCTGTAGCCATCAACAACATGAATTTATTACCTTTTGAAAATGGCCAGAGGTACTGAAATATAAATAGAAAGGACTATTTGGAAGTCTGTCACTTTTCCACCCCTTCTGAACTATGCAGAAATGCATTTACTCTGAAAACTGTGTACACTTTTCTTTTAATCTTTTTGTTTTGGCTAAATAAGAAAAAGATGCTTACTTAAAAAAAAAATGTCCATAGTGAAAAATGTAAGTCTTTCTCTGCTTTCTTTTCCTTTAATGATTCTCTGTTTACTATTCCTTGAAATTTTTCCTGTGCAAAGAAATAATGTATCTTATGTGTTCATCTACGATTTTGTGTTGGTCTTTTAAATAGATTGGGATCAGATTCATTTCCTTCCTCAGCTTGCTGTTTATTTAACAATATGCAGCAGATATTTTTCTGAGTCAGAATCTAATTCAATTGTTTTAATGGCTGCACACTTTTCCATTTATAGACATTGTATAATTCTTATATTTCTCTCACTTTTCCTTTTTTCCTAATGCTAGCAATGCTGCCATGAACTTACTCAAACATATATTTGTACATATGTGTTCAAGTATTTTGTAGAGAAGAGTCCTACATGTTATTCAACAGTTTAAACATCTTTTTTTCTCCTTCATCTAATTAATGATATTCATTTACACATGCATATATTACAGACATATTTTGCCTTTGTCTTCATGATCTCTATAGACTAGAAAGGATCTGTTTGACACATGTCTGGAAATTAAAAAAAAAAGCAGAGTGCTAAGCATCATTAAATATAATTCTCACTAATGAAATTTTTCCTGTAAGTTATACTACCTCCATCCTCTTAACTATGAATATTCATTAAGACACTCACAAATCCTGTTCCCATTCTGTACCTGCACCTTCGGTCATGTTTGCTTTGTGGTCCAGAATCTTCTTTACTTGAAATTCATCAAGATGCTAGTGAAGCTATTTTATTTTTTTCCTTTCTTCCAGCAGTTTTAGTATCAGCTTCTCTCTGCAGTAAAGAACAAAACAACAGTGGAAATGACAGCTTCCCTAGAAGCCATCTAAATACCTTCCTACGCTCTGGGTTTGTTTGTTCTTTTTCAAAGATCAGAGAACACAAACATGGGCTACATCTGACAAGACGCTGGGTTGAACTCGTTTTTAGCAGAAATCATGCTGTGCCTGACAGATTTGCAGCCAGAAGTGTTATTTGGGACACTGGAAGGAAGAATGGGACAGTATGCAACATTTAATATTTTCTTTGTGACTTCATTGTTTTTTAAATGCTTTGTTATATGACAGGGATAATTGTCATTTTTAGTGGGGGAAAAAAAGCCACAGAGTTGAACTGTCATTAACTTTAGAAGAAGATAACCAATTAATTTAATAATTAAGGGTAGGAGGGCTTCCCTTGTGGCTCAGCTGGTAAAGAATCTGCCTGCAATACAGGAGACCTGGGTTCAGTCCCTGGGTTGGGAAGATCCCCTGGAGAAGGGAAAGGCTACCCGCTCCAGTACTCTGGCCTGGTGAATTCCATGGACTGTATAGTCCATGGGGTCACAAAGAGTTGGACACCACTGAGCGGCTTTCACTCATTCACTAAAGATAGGAAACTTATTTCTGCCTATAATTATGAAAAGACTTAGAGATGGGTATAAAAATTGGAAAAAATAAAGAAAAATGCATTTTCCTCAGTTATTATAAAAGAAATTCTGGAACCATTGAGGTAAATAGAAAGGAATTATGTTTCCAAAACTGTTGTGAGAATTAGGGATGCCAAAGTCTAAAAATCACAGGTTAAAAAAAAACCATTTATTTATAGAAATAAGAATACTTGTACGTTTATCTTGGGGACTTATTTAAATAGACAAACTCTCCTGCATCTCTGCATATGATAGCCTAGAATATATAGCTGGAAGTACATGGATTTCATGCACAGCCCAAGGGTGTTTGCTCATCAACAAATAGAAGTGATAAATATATTTATACCAGGTAGCAGTCACATGACACAAAAAACAACAAGTTAATGAAATATATTGTCTTAATATTCAAGAAATTAACTATTCCAAACCGAAAACTGCATTCGTTTCAGCTGATCAGCACTAGCTGAAAATCATTTTGATGGGATCGTTTGGTAATCTATGCTCTTTTCTATTATCTGTATTATTTGATTTATCTCCTGTAGCACCCACTGAGGCAGGAAGACATTACTTATACAGCCTACCTGAATGCCGTTGAGGCTATAAAGTCATTTTAAACTATTTAAGTTTTATTAGTCTGGGAAATCTAAAATTCCGGAAACAACACCCTGTGTATAGTTTGATATTTAATAGTAACAAAGAGGGACATAAAAAGGCAAGATGTTCTTTTTTTTCCCTCATATTTGCATAATCTCTCTATATCCCTAATGACCAGGAGTAGGATTCATTGTGCTCCTCTCTGACGCAGAGGTATTATAACTAGATGGCCGAGAGAGTTGCCTTCAAGATTGAAATTATGCCAGTCTAAATACAATACTGCCTTTAACTTCTCAACAACGAATTCCTCCATGAAAACATCAATTAGCCTAAATACCTGAGCATCTGGAAGAATGACTTTTTATTTAGAACTTGCCTACTAGACAAATCATTAAAAATTTCAAGAATGCACTGTGTATTCAGGATACGAAGTCCAAACTGAAAGGATGTAGAAAAGCCGTTGGGCTAAAGTGAAATTGTATCCAATTAATTCCACACTGTAAATATATTGGCAAATTATTTAGACTGCTTGATAGCTTTGGGAATGTTGCCAACATAACTAAGGTGGGAGGAAATCCTGCTTTTTAACAGTGACTACTTCCTCCACTACAGAATTTAGACCTCATGACTCTGGAATGGCTGATGGCGCTCTAGATCCAAGGCTAATGGAGCTTAAGTGATCCCCTCTTTAAATTCTGGGTCACTTTTTAGCACAAAGGTGCTTATTTATCTTAAGACAACCACTCTAGGTTTAGTTAAAAGTAAGTGAACATTGAACACGTGCATGTTCAGTTGTGCTTGACTGTGGCCCCATAGACTGTCGCCCACCGGGCTCTTCTGTCCATGGAATTTCCCAGGCAAGAATGAGTCAGTAGCTCTTTAGCAATACCCGAACATCAAATTCATTTTAGACTTTTTTTTCCCAAGGCTACTACTCACTCATTTGGCACTTCTTTGTGAATTGGAGAAAGGTGCTCCTTAGGGTAGACACAGCCCGAGTCAGCACCCCTCCGCCTCCACTTTGCACCCTCATCTGGACAGCATTTGGCAACCACAATCTGCCCACTCTACGTGATAACGCTGTATCTTCAAAAATCTCTAGTTGAATACTTGTCATTCTCCTCCACATGCTCTGAAACATTTTTCCTGATCTCAAAACTTTAGACTATATCCAAATCACTAATCCTTTGCCAAAGATTTCACTTCATATTTTAACAAAATAAATTATTTAAATGTATCTGATTTATATTTCTTCAATCTCTATGTACTCCAAATGAATATTTATTCATCCTTTCGTATCTCTCTTTCCATCTGAGATTAACATGGTCATCAACTCCCCCCACCAGCATAGGTCACTTGCTACTCCCCATCGTCTCCTCTTGGTTTTACATGTTGTAGTTTTCTCTGCATGGGATACTTCATTTCAGTTTGCATATGTTCTCAAACCTCCACTACATGGCCTTGAAAAATTGTTGTAGGTGCGTATGTTTCATTTTGCCAAAAAGAATGTCAGCATCTTGCCAATGAAACTCACATGTATTTCAGCCTTGATTCCATAACTCAAAAAGTAGAATGGTGTGCATGTATTTGGTACTCAGTATAGTGGCTCAGATGGTTAAGAATCTGCTTTCAATGTGAGAGACCTGGGTTTGATCCCTGGGTCAGGATCCTCTGGAGAGGGAATGGCAACCCACTCCAGTGTCCTTGCGTGGAAAAATCCATGGGCAGAGGAGCCTGGTGGGCAACAGTCCAAGGGGCGGCAAAGAGTTAGACACTAATGGGTGGCTAACTACTACTGCTTTATATTTTGTGGAAGGAATTTCCTATTTAATTGTATAGTGCTTTTCTCACTTTTTAGCATTTTGAATTCACTAATGATTTCTAATAGACTATTTTTTTTAGAGTCGCTTTAGTTTCACAGCAAAACGAGTAGGAGGTATAAAGATATTCTGTATGACTTCTGCCCACACACATGCAGGCACGCATGCTCAGCTGCTGTCGTGTCTGCTTCTTGCAACTTCATGGGCTGTAGCCCACAACTCTCCCCTGTCTATGGGGCTTTTCTGGCAAAAATACTGCAGTGCATTGCCATATCCTCCTCCAGGTGACCTTTCTGACACAGGGATCGAACCCGCATCTCGTGGGTCTCCTGCGTTGGCGGGTGAACTCTTTACCACGAAGCAACCTGGGAAGCCATACACATGCATAGCCTCCCCCATCATCAACGTCTTCCAACAGAGTGGTGCGTTTATTGTAATTTACAAATCCACATTGACACATCATAGTCACCCAAAGTTCATAGCTTACATTAGGATTCACTCTTGGTGTATACATTCTGCTGGTTTGGATAGATGTAGGGTTTGGGGCATGAGATGCAGTAATCACTTGGATAGTCCAATGGAATTCACTGCAAGCACTGGCAAATAAGAGCATGCTTCTTTGAGAGTGTATAGTCATTTCATTTATCTTTTCCTAAATGCTTTACATCTCTTCAAAACAAAGATAACCGTAAAGAAAATAAAGTGTTAGTGAACTTATGCCACCTGCGCTTAGTGTGCTGGTTTTGGGCTCCAAAATCACTGCAGATGGTGACTGCAGCCATGAAATTAAAAGACACTTACTCCTTGGAAGAAAAGTGATGACCAACCTAGATAGTATATTCAAAAGCAGACACATTACTTTGCCGACTAAGGTCCATCTAGTCAAGGCTATGGTTTTTCCTGTGGTCATGTATGGATGTGAGATTTGGGCTGTGAAGAAGGCTGAGTGCCAAAGAACTGATGCTTTTAAACTTTGGTGTTGGAGCAGACTCTTGAGAGTCCCACTGCAAGGAGATCCAACCAGTCCATTCTGAAGGAGATCAACCCTCGGTTTCTATGGAAGGAATGATGCTGAAGCTGAAACTCCAGTACTTTGGCCACCTCATGCAAAGAGTTGACTCATTGGAAAAGACTCTGATGCTGGGAGGGATTGGGGACAGGAGGAGAAGGGAACGACCGAGGATGAGATGGCTGGATGGCATCACGGACTCGATGGACTTGAGTCTGAGTGAACTCCCGGAGATGGTGATGAACAGGGAGGCCTGGCGTGCTGCGATTCACGGCATTGCAAAGAATCGGACATGTCTGAGCGACTGAACTGAACTGAACTTACCTCAATTTAAGGATGTGTGTTTATATATATGAATTAATTTCAAGCATATATATATATATAGATAGAGAGAGAGAGAGAGAGAGAGAGAGAGAGAGAGAGACAACAGAAAGGAGAGAGAATAACATAATTTTTCTAAGATGGCTGTCAAATTTAAGCTCTCTTTACCAAGATGTATTTGGACACTAGAACTGAGCAAATATTTTCACATATTTAAAAGAATTTGAAATTATTTATCTTGATAAGAGAGAAATAACCCTGAACTGAGAACAAGTGCACGTCTACTTCATTGCTAGTCCTACTATCTGGCCTTGTTAATCTGGATGTTCCTCTTAATATTTACTAGCTTCATTATGTGCAAACTTACATTAATGTAACCTGAATTACATATGGCATGGAGCCATTATAAGACTAAACGCAGCAACAGAAACATACTATATAAATGCAGACCATCACATATGTATTTAAGTAGAACTTATAAAATGAGGAAAAGAATCTGCAGTTTCCACATGTATTTACTGAGCAACCACTATTCTAGGCAAACAGGTTTCAGAGGCAAACAATTCTGAGTCTCCTGGAGTGTATCTTCTATTGATGGAGACAGAAAAGAAACAAATGTATCAATGTGATTTAATTATATGTTCACATAATAAAATATGCTTTTTAATTCCATCTCAGGTTGTCTTTTAAACTGAAATTAGACTGAAAATTCAAATTAATACAGATCTATAATAATAATTTCTTCTTTGTGGAGAAATACATACAAGAAGGAATGCTTTCTTAGAAATGCACATCTGAATATTACACTATTTTAAGGTTCATAGTTAAAACCACTTTTATTTATGCTGTTCTGATGCAATAATGTGTTGTCTCATACATAATTCCAGCCTATCTATATTTCAGAAAGTGTATTAAGTTCCAACAGTGCTAAGATCCTGCTTGGCACCAGTAGAGTGATTTCAGAGCCTACAGAGAAGAAACCTTGCCCCATTAGGACTGATGAGATGTTATACACTTTCCATAGCAGAGACTTTGATAAAATTAGGCCAACATAAATTTATCTTGCCTATAAGGAGGTTTTAATAAGAGAGAAGATGGAGGGAAGCTTGAAAATGGTGTATATTTACATAGATACATGGCTAAATCCAATTAAGAAGGCAGAAGGCAGTCATGGTAATCTCTGTGGATGTTTAAACATGCAATTATGGAGGTAAGTGTTTAATCAGGAGAAGTACTGAGCTTTCACCATGTGCACATCACTCTGCTTGGGCTCTGACCCTAGATTCAGGTCGGGCCTGTGAGTTGCCTGCAGCCAACTAGGGAGAGGTGGTCATGGAAACACACAAGTACCTTGTGCTACTTTAGTGTCTTGACAACAGGGAGTCCCAACACAGAAGAAGCTAGTCCCTTACAGGAGGACAGAACAGCTACAGAAGCAAGTTTAGTTGGTTTTTGAAATAATAGATGTTCATCTGAAAGGTGATGAGATACGGCATTGTAGTGGTGGTGCTGGTGGTGGTGGTGGATTGGGTGGGGGTGGTGTGAAGAAAGTTTTCCAGACAGATAGCAGGATTAAGCATTTTGAAATGCAGGAGAAGCAAGAGACATGGGTTGGATTCCTGGGTCAGGAAGATCCCCAGGAAGTGGCAACCCACTCCAGTATTCCTTGCCTGGAAAATTCCTGTCAGAGAAGCCTGATGGGCTACAGTCCATGGGTTCACAAAGAGTTGGACACAACTAAATGATGAGGATGGTGATGACTAGCGTGAAGGTAGAATTTAGTGGGCACGCTTAGATTTACAAAATTTCGGAACATGTTTTTATTATGCCACCCTAAGACATATGTGTAAAAGTTGCTCAGTCGTGTCCGACTCTTTGTGACCTCTATACAGTCCATGGAATTCTCTAAGCCAGAATACTGGAGTGCGTAGCTTTTCCCTTCTCCAGGAGATCTTCCCAACCCAGGGATAGAAACCCGGTCTTCCACAATTGAGGCAGATTCTTTACCAGCTGAGCCACAAAGGAAGCCCAAGAATACTGGAGTGGGTAGCCTACCCCTACTCCAGTGGATCTTCCCAACTCAGGAATTGAACCAGGGTCTCCTGCATTGCAGGCAAATTTTTACCAACTGAGCTATCAGGGAAGCCCCTACAACATATGGACAATTATTATTCTGTACTATTTGATTGCTTCATTTTTCTTGATCTACATAGACACAAGAGAGGACCGTGATTTACATACATGTACTGAACTGATATAATAAAAGAGCTTAATAAAATTCTTTAGAAAATATTTTAAAAATGGAGAGGGAAAATCTAAGCATCTTTTTAGTGCTTTCATTGTTATCCAAATAATTATGGGAAATTAAACACTACCTATCCAGGAGATGGAAATTATTTAAAACTGTAGTTTTCTCCAGTCTTGGGATGTTTTGCATTTTTGTTTTTGTTCAGTCTCTAAGTCATGTCTGACTCTTTGTGACCCCATGAACTGCAGCACACCAGGCTCCCTGTCCCTCACTACCTCCTAGACTTTACTCAAGTTCATATCCATTGAGTCAGCGATGCTGTCGGTGCTGGTTTGCATTATGCAAAGTGAAATATTATTGAAAGCTATCATCATAGATTAGCATTGGAGAACAGATGCACAGAATATACATTCTAACAATAGGGATCTGTTTGGTGTTCTACAAAAACGCAAAAGAGAACACACAGAAAAGATGTAAAAGATGAAAATCACAAAGAAGATGTAAAAAGTTATACAGCATATGAAGAATATTGTATTACTATTCTTTGGCCCACTATCACACAAACCTCAACACTCCAGAAAGTTTTGTCTGTAGGTTTCTGAAATACTTACAAAGCTTGACAATCTTGATTCTCACTATTAAAAATAGAGAAGCTACCTTTGCCCACTTAACATCAAATTCCCATTTTGATAGCCAGCTGGTTCAGCAAAGACTGAACGGCCTTGCATAGACCATGGATCTTCCTGTTGGCAAATAGGTGGGTGTTTAGTTTTGAATTAGCTGAATAAAGCTTATCAACTTTTCAAAATACACTGCTATGAAAGTATGAGTAAATAGTTACATGAAATTAGACTCTTTCTTTCGCTAAAGATATATATATATATATATATATATATATATATATGTAATCTTCCATATGTAAGGAATTGGATCCGAAATAAATTTGTCCTTCATTCACAGTTTGCTCACCTACTAGAATAACATGCGGTTCTCCATTAAGAAAAAAAAAACTTCAGCCACAGAGATGAAGTGCAGCCCACTTTGCAGTTCCAAAGGTGTAAGTGTGGGGCAGGGCAAGAAGGAACCGTGGAAAATAAAAGGGACTCTGGAGGCTCATGCCCAAGAAGTTTTCAATCACACTTTAAAATTAAGTGTCTCAAATCAGGATTTAATTTACAGTTTAAGATTTAATAACACAGTCATTGCATGTTAATTAAACAGCAATGGATCATTTAGCAACCTGTTTAATGAGGTGTAACAACTATTGCATATAAAACATACCGACATTATTATTACATTGCCATTAAACTTCAATAAATCTGTTTGAATAATTATTGGTATTTAAGCACTATAAAGGCAGTAACATAACTAGGCACACCTATTTATATTCAATAAAACAAGAATTTTATTGTAGGAATAATTAAATTCCCAGGACCACATTCCTACATTTGTATGACACAAAATTCCTCCTGGCAACAGTGGGAGTTGCAGCTCCAGTAAAATGAAGAATTCAAGAGAGAAGAATTCAGCCCACACAGAAAGAACTGTCCTCATCATTAGCTTTAGAATCTCACCTTTCTTTAGGGGGCCAAGCTCATCCATAATTTAATTAATAAATATAATTGAAAGACCAGTTCCTCCATTATTCTTTGGACTAGAGGATCATAAATCCACACACTACCTCCCTCGTGCTCACACAGGATAAATTAGAGAGGCCTGCCTAGGAATGTGACCTGACCAAAGATGCAGAAAAGCTATAACTTTTTCGTTGGGAGGACTTGGTGAGCCAGCAAGGTGTAGAGGGCTCTGCAGAATAAAACAAACATAGGGAATGGCCCCCGTTTGGCATATATGTTGCTAGGCTGCCTGGAAGATGAGGAAGGTGTGGTACCATCAAGAACTGATGTACTCTGAATAATAAAGTACAATATTTTGCTGCCAGATAAAATCTCAAAAGGCCCGTGGGTAGAGAGAGCAAAAGAGGATGCTAGCCAGACCATGGGAATATGGAACTCAAGTAGATAATCTATAGTACACTGACTTTAAAATTCTAGATTATTAATACTATATTTTAAAAAATTTTACTGGAGCATAGTTGATATACAATGTTGTATTAGTCTCTGCTGTACAGCAGAGTGAATCGGCTATGCATATACACATAGCTGGCCCTCTTTTTGGATCTCCTTCCATTTAGGCCATCACAGAGCACTGAACAGGGCTCCCTGTGCTATCCAGCATGTTCTCGTTAGGTACCTATTTTAAATGTGTGTGTCTGTTAGTTGCTCAGTCGTGTCTGATTCTTTGTGACTCCATGAACTGCTGCCTGCCTAGCTCCCTTGTCCAAGGAATTTTCTAGGCAAGAATACTGGTGTGGGTAACCATTCCATTCTTCAGGAGATCTTCTTGACCCAGGTATCAAACTCACATCTCCTACATTGCAGGCAGATTTTCTTACATGCTGAGCCAACAGGGAAGCCCATTTTAAATGCAGTAGTATATACATGTCAACCCCAGCCTCCCAATTCATCCCACCATCTCCCTTTTCCCCCTTGGCATCTGTATGTTTATTCTCTACATCTGTGTCTCTATTTCTGCTTTGCAAAAGGCTCATCTGTTGCATTTTCTAGATTCTGCATATGAAATATATGATATATATATATTTTATCTTTCTGATTTGCTTCACTCTGTATGGCAGTGCTTAGGCCCATTCATGTCTTTGTAAATGGCACAATTTTGTTCTTTTTATGGCTGGGTAATATCCATTGTATATATTTATATGTTTGTACCACATCTTTATCCATTCCTCTGCTGATGGACATTTAGGTTGCTCACATGTCCTGCTGCTGCTGCTGCTAAATCGCTTCAGTTGTGTCCGACTCTGTGCAACTCCATAGGTGGCAGCCCACCAGGCTCCCCCATCCCTGGGATTCTCCAGGCAAGAACACTGGAGTGGGTTGCCATTTCCCTCTCCAATGCATGAAAGTGAAAAGTAAAAGCGAAGTCACTCAGTTGTGTCCGACCCTTAATGACCCCATAGACTGCAGCCCACCAGGCTCCTCCATCCATGGCTTTCTCCACGCAAGAGTACTGGAGTGGGTTGCCATTGCCCTGGATATTGTAAATAGTGCTTCAATAAACATTGGGGTACACATTACCTTGCAATCCTACTCCTGGGCAAATACCCAGAGAAAACCATAATCCCAAATGATACATGCACTAAAATCTAATTGTCATATGATTGTTTTAAATGTTAATATTCCCCATTTATCCAGAATGTTTATAAAATTTGGCCAAAGAGTAAATAGGTAAGTGTGAAATATAGTTTGAGAGTGACGTTTTGTGGAAAGCAGATGATATATACTGGAGATATAGACAAGAATACAAATTCAATTAAAGTTGGATACTGGAGGAAGAAATGGTAACCCACTCAAGTATTCTTGCATGGAAAATCCCACTGACAGAGGATTCTAGTGGGTTATAGAACATGGGGTTGCAAAGAGTTGGACATGACTTGATGAATAACACTAACTAACTAACTATTGGAGCTAAATGCTACTAGGGTACTCATGGATGTCCAAAGAACATATCAATTGTGGATTGGGCATTCAAATTCTTTTATGTATATTTTAATGGCAAGATGGCTTTGTGAAGTCTAAAGATGTGAAAACCTGGAAGCTGACACTTTATATGTAAGGGTACATATGTCTTACAAGGGTAAACATAAACTGTCGTCACATTAGAGAGTTAGCAAACAGATCAATGATCAACACGCTAGAGGGGAGACTGGGAGATTGGAAGTGATGCTTTCAAACTGTGATGTTGGAGAAGACTCTTGAGAGTCACTTGGACTGCAAGGAGATCCAACCAGTCAATCCTAAAGGATATTAACCCTAAATTTTGATGCTAAAGCTGGGCTCCAATATTTTGGCCTCTTGGTGAAAGGACTGACTTACTGGAAAAGACCATGATGCTAGGAAAGATAAAAGGCAGAAGGAGAAAGAGATGACAGAGGATGAGATAGTTGGATGGTGAGTTTTCAGCTGCTACTAAGTCGCTTCAGTTGTGTTTGACTCTGTGCGACCCCATAGACAGCAGCCCACCAGGTTCCCCCATCCCTGGGATTCTACAGGCAAGAACACTGGAGTGGGTTGCTATTTCCTTCTCCAATGCACGAAAGTGAAAAGTGAAAGTGAAGTAGCTCAGTCATGACTGACCCTTAGCAACCCCATGGGCTGCAGCCTACCAGTCTCCTCCATCCATGGGGAGTTTCCAGGCAAGAGTACTGGAGTGGGGTACCATTGCCTTCTCTGGATGGTGAGTTTGAGTATGAGTTTATGGACATGAGTTTGAGCAAGCTCCGGAAGATAGTGAAGGACAAGGAAGCCTGGTGTCCTGCAGTGTGTGGGATCACAAAGAATCGGACCTAACTGAGCAACTAAAAAAAAATACAAAGGAATTTTCAGAGCAATGGTAGATGCATGTCATTATACATTTGTCCAAACCCATAGAATGTACAGCACCAAGAATGACTTTTAATCTGAACTATGGACTTTGGGTGATTATGATTAGTCAATGAACATGGAAAAGGCAAAAAGATAGGACATTGAAAGATGAACTCTCCAGGTCAGAAGGTGCCCAATATGCTTTGGGGAGAACAATGGAGGTAAATCTCCAGAAGGAATGAAGAGACGTAGCCAAAGCAAAAACAACACCCAGTTGTGGATGTGACTGGTGATGGAAGTAAAGTCTGATACTATAAAGAACAGTACTGCACAGGAACCTGAAATGTTAGGTCCATGAATCAAGGCAAATTAAGTGTTCAAACAGGTGATGGCAAGAGTGAACATTGAAATTTTAGGAATCATTGAACTAAAATGGGCTGGAATGGGTGAATTTAACTTAGATGACCATTATGTCTACTACTGTGGACCAGAATCTCTTAAAAGAAATGGAATCACACTCATAGGCAACAAAAGGATCTGAAATGCAGTAATTGGGTGCAATCTCAAAAACAACAGAATGATCTCTGTTCATTTCCATAGCAACCCTTTCAATATCACATTAATCCAAGTCTATGCCCAACCAGTAATGCTGAAGAAACTGAAGTTGAACAGTTCTATGAAGACCTACAAGACCTTGTAGAACCAACACCCCCAAAATATATCTTTTTCATTATAGGGGACTGGAATACAAAGGTAGGAAGTTAAGAGATACCTGGAGTAACAAGCAAATTTGGCCTTGGATTATAAAATGAAGCAGGGCAAACGCTAACAGAGTTTTGCCAAGAAAACGCACTGGTCATAGCACCAGAAGCACAAGAGAAGACTCTACACATGGACATCACCAGATGGTCAACACCGGAATCAAATTGATTATATTCTTTGCAGCCAAAGATGGAGAAGCTCTATTCAGTCAGCAAAAACAAGACCAGGAGCTGACTATGGCTCTGATCATGAACTCCTTATTGCCAAATTCAGACTTAAATTGAAGTAGGGAAACCCACTAGACCATTCAGGTATGACCTAAATCAAATCCCTTATGATTATACAGTGGAAGTGAGAAATAGATTCAAGGGATTAGATCTGACTGATAGAGTGCCTAAAGAATGGTGGACAGAGGTTCATGCCATTGTACAGGAGGGAGTGAGTACGACCATACTCGAGAACAAGAAATGCAAAAATGCAAAATGCTTGTCTGAGGAGGCTTTACAAATAGCTGAGAAAAGAAATGAAGCTAAAGGCAAAGGAGACAAGGAGAGATACACCCATTTGAAGGCAGAGTTCCAAAGAATAAAAGGAGAGATAAGAAAGTCTTCCTCAGTGATCAATGCAAAGAAATAGAGGAAAACAATAGAATGGGAAAGACTAAAGATCTCTCCAAGAAAAGTAGAGATACCAAGGGAATATTTCATGCAAAGATGGAAACAATAAAGGACAGAAAAACTATGGACCTAACAGAAGTAGAGGATATTAAGAAGAGGTGGCAAGAATATACAGAAGACCTATACAAAGAAGATCTTTATGACCCAGATAACCATGATGGTGTGATAACTAACCTTGAGCCATACATCCTGGAATGCCAAGTGGGCCTTAGGAAGCATCACTAAGAACAAAGCTTAGGGGAAGTGATGGATTTGCAGTTGAGCTATTTCAAATCCTAAAAGATGATGGTGTGAAACTGCTGCACTTAATATGCCAGCCCAGAAAACATGGGAAACTCAGCAATGGACACAGGACTGGAAAAGGTCCGTTTTCATCCCAACACCAAAGAAAAGCAATGCCAAAGAGTGCTCAAACTTCTTCACAACTGAACTCATTTCACATGCTAGCAAAGAAATGCCCAAAATTCTCCAAGCCAGTCTTCAACAGTATGTGAACCACGAATTTCCACATGTTGAAGCTGGGTTTAGAAAAGACAGAGGAACCAGAGTTCAAATTGCCCACATCTCATCCTTTTTTTTCCATGTTAAAGAAACTGACTTTATTTAGTTGAAAAGTATCTACTGGTTCAAGTAAAGAACTTCTGTACAGACTGGCTTGGAGAATGGAGACGTGCTGAGGGACGGAGGGGGGCACGGGGAGGGCACAGAGTAAGAAAGAGTTCTTGCACCCCTGCCTCTCGCTCCTTCCTCGGCACAAAGCTCACTTCACTTTACCCCATTCCAGGGCGGGCGGAGGAGCAGAAATGGCGGGAGGGTGGAGCAGAGGCGGTCAGCTGGGGGCAGAACCACCGACAAGCACTGCCTCCAACTCGGAACAGCATGCAGGGATGCTCTGTCCTAGATGTGTCAGAGGTGGTCCTCAAGGCCGGAGGTCGGAAACTTAGGGTACTGGCCAAGGTTAGAGGTCAGGAGGTCGGGGGTCACTCTCTAGGGTCAGGGGGCAGGGAGGCGAGCACCCCTCGGGGTCAGAGGGTGGCGAGTGGGAAGACTGTTCCTTGCGGTCAGAGTTCAGGACTTGGGAGCCGCCCTCGGCCTGCTCCCCTCCCCAGGCCCCCAGGCCCTCCGAATAGAGCTCCTGGTTCTGCTCCTTCCACCGGCGGAATTTCTCTCCGGTGAGCTCGGGGTCGCCCAGCACCTCCTCCAGAGCCTGCAGCTCCTGCAGCTTTGCCTTGAGCGTGCTCTGCAGTGCGCGGTGCACTCGCTCATTGAGCTGGGGGTCTCGGTTGCGCCACATGAAAGAGCTTCGCCATTGCTCCTGAGTGAGGGGCTGCTGCTGGCCCAGCAGGGACACGCCACCCAGCCTCAGCCCCCGGACCATTCCTTCGAGGGCCCCTGCGCTGCTGTCTATCCCCGGACTGAAGGAGGTCTGCGGGCTGCCCTGTGGGGTGGCTGCAGATGATGGATCTCCATGGAGCGAACTCCTAGCTTGGGCCTGGCTGGGTGAGGCTGAGCAGGATCCAGCCTCGTGGTCAGGATCTTCGGCTTCCGTCTCGCTGTAGCAGTCTTCCTCTCGGGGCAGGGAGGCCCGGCCTGGAGACTGGTACTTGGCAATGCAGGTAATGAGATGACGCACCCACATGGCCAGATCCGTCAGGCTATCAGCAGCGAAGATGAAGGGTTTGTACACGTTATGGGTGAGCTGGAACACATATTTTTTCTTCTGATCTTGTCCACTTTCCAGGCTGTAGTTGGAGACATTGATGAGGCCCTCGGCCTTCTCATCCTGGGGCTGCCGGTACCAGTAGAGAGTGTGTCTCTTGAGCACGAACCAGCAGCGGCGCCAGCATGGACCCATGACGCCCCCGGGCACCTTGCGGAGCAAGAGCCAGCCATCATAGTCGGGCAGGCCCAGCTCCCGACACGACATCCGCCAGCGCGTCGCCATGCCTTTTGATTTCCTGCAGCCAGGGACAGGACTCCTATCAGGGTGTTCTGGGGGCTCCGGAGTGTCTGCTACCTCTGCTGGGTGTGTGGCTGGGGTTGCAGGGGGGCTGGGCAGGGGCTTGGGGCCAAGGGAGGTTGAGTGTCCAGGCAGGAGGGCTGGGTCCAGGACATGTGTTTGAAGACAGGTCGAAGTCAAAGATGTCTTTAGACGGGGTCCTGGGGAGAAACTGAGGCTGGAGCTGATGATGGGCTCACTGGGCATGGTGAGCCCAGGGGCTGAGGAGGGGTCTGTCGTGGGGTCTCTGGCACCGGGACCTTCTTCAGCACTAAGCTGACCCTGTCCGGCTCCCGCAGCAGCTCCCCTCACCACGTTTTTGTGGGGCCAGCCCACCACCACCTGCTCATTGACCTGGACAATCTCGTCTCCAGGCAGGATCTGCAGCTGGGAGTCGGTGGGGACCTGGGCACCCACTCCGAGACACAAAGTGCAGGCAGTTGCTGGTGGTGTGGATTTCCAGGCCCGAAGGATCGTCCAATGGCACTCGCTCTAATACAGCCTTCTGCTTCAGCAGCTCCTCCAGGCAGCAGTTCAGAATGTTGCAGCAGATCCCGGACACATGGCTGCTAATCCTCAGGGCTTTGCTTTCCTTCTCACCCGCTGGACAGTCCTCCTGCAAGGCCTGGCCCAGCTCCCCGCATAATTCCCCAAATGCCTGGCAGGATGAGAAAAAGGATGATCCTGGCAGTATCATCGAAAAAGCAAAAGAGTTCCAGAAAAACATCTACCTGTGATTTATTGACTATGCCAAAGCCTTTGACTGTGTGGATCACAACAAACTGTGGAAAATTCTTAAAGAGATGGGAATACCAGACAAGCTTATCTGACTCCTGAGAAATCTGTGTGCAGGGCAAGGAACAACAGTTAGAATTGGACATGGAACAACAAACTGGTTCCACATCAGGAAAGGAGAATGTCAAGTCTGTTTATTGTCACCCTGCTTACTTAACTTATATGCAGAGTACATCATGAAATATGCTGGGCTTGATGAAGCACAGACTGGAATCAAGATTGCCAGAAGAAATATCAATAACCTCAGATATGCAGATGGCACGACCCTTAAGGCAGAAAGTGAAAAAGAACTAAAGAACCTCTTGTTGAAAGTGAAAGAGGTGAGTGAAAAAGTTGTTAAAGCTCAATATTCAGAAAATGAAGATCGTGGCATCCTGTCCCATTACTTCAAGGCAAATAGATGGGGAAAAAATAGAAACAGTGAGAAACTCTTTTTATTTGGGTGGGGGGGGGCTCCAAAATCACTGCAGATGGTGACTGCAGCCATGAAATGAAAAGATGCTTGCTCCTTGTAAGAAAAGCTATGAGCAACTTAGACAGAATATTAAAAAGCAGAGACATTACTTTGGCGACAAAGGTCCTTCTAGTCAAGGCTATGGTTTTTCCAGTAGTCATGTATGGATGTAAGAGTTGGACTATAAAGAGAGCTGAGCACTGAAGAATTGATGCTTTTGAATTGTGGTGTTGGAGAAGACCCTTGAGAGTACCTTGAAAGTAGACTACTCTTGAGAGTAGACTGAAAGGAGAACCAACCAGTCAATCCTCAAGGAAATCAGTTCTGAATATTCATTGGAAGGACTGCTGCTGTAGCTGAAATTCCAGTACTTTGGTCAGTTGATGTGAAGAACTGACTCACTGGAAAAGACCCTAATGCTAGGAAAGACTGAAGGCACAAGGAGAAGGGAATGACAGAGGATGAGATGGTTGGATGGCCTCACCGACTCAATGGACATGAGTTTGAGTAAGCTCCGGGAGTTGGTGATGAACAGGGGAGGCCTGGCGTGCTGCAGTACATGGGGTCACAAAGAGTCGGAGATGACTGAGCTACTGAACTGAACTAAACTGATGTGTCAATGTAGGTTTATCACTCTAAATCAGTGTACCACTCTGGTGGGGAATGTTGATACTGGGGAGGCTATGAATGTGTGTAGTGTGATTATATATGGGATATATCTTTACTTGCAACTCAATTTTGCTATGGACCTAAAATTGTTCTTTAAAAAAGTTTATTTAAAGTGTCTATCGAAGTTGTAATTATGTGTAGTATTTCATGGAGCTGAAATTTGAAAAGTGGGAAAATCAGTGAAAACTGGGAAGGTTTTTGTAGAGTAGAAATATAAATTATGCCATAAAGAGTAGAAAATGAGCAAGGAGTGATAAGCGGACTGGGTACTTCAGGACAGAGAAAAAGTTTGAAACAATGTAAGTTGATGTGTGGAAACATGTCTTAGCATAGTATAAATCATACCAATTAGAAGATGGGATCTTTTTGTAAACATAAAAATTCTAAGTGTTCTTATTAGGGTATAATGGGGTAATTATTAAATATCTCATTGTTGAGTCAAAAGGTTTAGCTTTGATACCAAAAGAAATATTGGACCACTGGTGGATTTTGAGACAAGAAATGCCATGTCAACTAATGACTTTCCATCTTTATTGTTGTTCTTTATCAAAGGATGGGTAATGATTCATAGAGGCTCCAACAGTAATTTAAGTAAATTATTATATCATCTTCACTTCCTTGTATGGCTCATTAGTTTCTGCAAGCAGGTCAATATATATCTTACCTCCAACTTGCTTATGCAGATTCTTTGTCATAGAATGTCCTTGCTACTTTGCAAACTTCATAATAACTTACTCATAATTCAAGTATAGGTGGCCTTTTTTGGGGAAACTTGATGATTAGCAGGTCCTTGGTAGACTTAATAGGATGGAGCTGCCTCTCCTTTAGGAGAAGGCAATGGCACCCCACTCCAGTCCTCTTGCCTGGAAAATCCCATGGATGGAGGAGCCTGGTAGGCTGCAGTCCATGGAGTCGCTGAGAGTCAGACACAACTGAGCGACCTCACTTTCACTTTCCACTTTCATGCATTGGAGAAGGAAATGGCAACCCACTCCAGTGTTCTTGCCTGGAGAATCCAAGGGTTGGCGGAGTCTGGGGGGCTGCCGTCTATGGGGTCGCACAGAATCAGAGAAGACTGAAGATACTTAGCAGCAGCAGCAGCAGCCTCTCCTTTAAGTTAACCTGAAATCCTGCACTTAGTAATTTCATGGCACATGCAAATATGGTTACATGCCACTATTTACGTTCTCTTCTTCTGGGTAGGCTAAAGACCTTTGATATCAGTTTTATGTTGTATTCATCTACTATTATATATTTTAATTTATTTTTCCAACTTTATTGAGATATAAGTTCAGTTCAGTTCAGTCATTCAGTTGTGTCCGACTCTTTGTGACCAAATGGACTGTAGCATGCCAGGTGTCCCTGTCCATCACCAACACCCAGAGATTACTTAAACTCTTATTCATTGAGTCAGTGATGCCATCCAATCATCTCATCCTCTGTTGTCCCCTTCTCCTCTTGCCTTCAATCTTTCCTAGCATCAGGTTCTTTTCCTATGTGTTAGCTCTTTTTGCATCAAGTGGCCAAACTACTGAAGGTTCAGCTATAGCATCAGTCCTTCCAATGAACATTCAGGACTGATTTCCTTTATGATGGACTGGCTGGCTCTCCTTGCAGTCCAAGGGACTCTCAAGAGTCTTCTCCAGCACCACAGTTCAAAAGCATCAATCTTTTGGTGTTCAGCTTTCTTTATAGTCCCAACTCTCATATCCATATATGACTACTGGAAAAGCCATAACTTTGGTGTTCAGCTTTCTTTATAGTCCCAACTCTCATATCCATATATGACTACTGGAAAAACCATAACTTTGACTAGATGGATCTTTGCTGGCAAAGTAATGTCTCTGCTTTTTAATATGTTGTCTAGATTGGTCATATTTTTTATCCTAAAGAACAAGCGTCTTTCAATTTCATGGCTGTAATCACCATCTGCAGTGATTTGGGAACCCCCAAAATGACATCTCTCACTGTTTCCAATGTTTTCCCATCTATTTGCCATGAAATTATCTAACCAGATACTATGATCTTAGTTTTCTGCATGTTGAGTTTTAAGCCAGCTTTTTACTCTCCTCTTTCATTTTCATCAAGAGACTCTAGTTCTTCTTTGCTTTCTGCCATAAGCGTGGTGTCATCTGCATATTTGAGCTTATTGATATTTCTCTTGGAAGTCTTGATTCCAGCTACTGCTTCATCCAGCCTGGCATTTTCCATGATGTACTCTGCGTATAAGTTAAATTAGCAGGGTAACATTATACAGCCTTAACATACTCCTTTCTCAATTTGGATTATTGAGATATACTTGACATATAACATTGTGGCAGTTTAAGGTGCATGAGGTGTTGATTTGATACCCTTATACTTTGCAAAATGTTTACCATGTGTGTACGCTTAGTGATTAGGTCATGTTTGACTCTTTGAGACACTTTGGACTGTAGCCCCTGGACCCCTCTGTCCATGGGGTATCAGAGACAACAGACAAGAATGCTGGAGTGGTTTGCCATTTTATTCTCCAGGGCATCTTTCTTACCCAGGGGTTGAACCCATGTCTCCTGTGTCCCCTGTACTGCAGATGAACTCTTTACCTGCTGAGCCATAAATCATGTTACATAATTACCTTATTTTGGTGATGAGAACATTGAAGATATATTTTCTTAGCAAGTTTTAAGTACATAAAACATGTCATTATTTTTTTAACACTTTATTCTACGTTACAATACTGTATTTGTTTTGCCATACATTGACATGAATCAGCCACAGGTGTATACGATCTCCCAAAAACATGTCATTATTAACCATACTCTACATTAGGTCCCCTGAAGTTATGTATCTTATAGCTAGAAGTTTGTACACTTTAACCAACACTTCTTATTTACCTTACCCTTAGCCTTTGGTAAGCATCATTCTGTGAAGTTTTTTTTTTTGCTTTTTTTAGATTTCATGTGTAAGGGATATCAAATGATGTTTTTTTTTTTTCTCTCTGTCTGGCTTATTTCACTTATTATAGTGCTCTCCATGTTCACCCATATAGTTGTAAATGGCAGGACATTCTTCTTTCTCAATGCTGTGCATATAATATTACATATTATATAATATTACATATTATATATATATAATATGTATATATATATATGCCCATATATCTAATAACACTGCATTATACATATATATGCATATATCAACACAGCACATGCTCTTTCTCCTCATCAGGTGATGGACATTCAGGTTGTTTCCGTATCCTAGCTATTGCGAATGATCTTGCAATGAACATGGGAGTGCAGACACCTCGCATTTCAGCCCTGTTAGGATAACTGTAATCAAAAGACAAGTGATAACAAGTGTTGGTAAGGATGTGAAGAAAAGGGAGCTCTTTTGCAAATTGGAGGGATTGTAAGTTAGTATAGTTACTAAGGCAAATGGTATGGAGGATCTTCAAAATATTAAAAATAGAACTACCATATGATCCAGCAATCCTATTTCTGGGTATATATCCAAAGGAAATGAAAACAGGACCTGCTAATATATTTTTAGTCTTTATTTTATTGCACCTTTAGATGCACAGATGTTGGTTAATCATAATTTTTGCTTCGTGAAATCCTTTCATCATCTTGCTCATCATCGTATGCTATCTTTAACAGAAAGCCAGAATATAATCCATAAAGTATGTATTCAGTGAACTTATGCTCTCTGGATGAATTGTGTCAAGTAGAATTTTATAACAACCTCTATGACCTTTCAGAGAAGGCAATGGCACCCCACTCCAGTACTCTTGCCTGGAAAATCCCATGGATGGAGGAGCCTGGTAGGCTGCAGTCCATGAGGTCACAAAGAGTCGGACACGACTGAGTCAATTCACTTTCACTTTTCACTTTCACGCATTGGAGAAGGAAATGGCAACCCACTCCAGTGTTCCTACTTGGAGAATCCCAGGGACAGAGGAGCCTGATAGGAGGCTGTCTATGGGGTCGCACAGAGTCGGACATGACTGAAGTGACTTAGCAGCAGCAGCAGCTATGACCTTTGCTCACTGGTGCTATTTCTATGATCATTTTAATTTGCAACAGTTAATTATTCTAGTAGACTTAACCTAATTACACAAGCCTGTTAAAAGCAAAGTTTTCTCATACTGGTGGAGAGATTTCAAGAATAAGATGATCTCAGACATTCTGTTTATGGTTTGAAGATGAAGGAAATAACGTGAAAGGAAACACAGATGGTCCTAGGAGAAGCAAGAAGTCCACAGCCAGCAGCCCACAGAGCAATGGGAACATTGACTTACAGCTACAAGGAAATGGATTCCATCAAAACCCTGAATGAGCTTGGAAGTGAATTCTCCAGAGACTCCAATCAGATTCCAATCTGGAGGGCATCTCAAATTTGGCTGTTTAAGAACCTCAGCAGAAAACCCAGCCAATCCCACACAGATTTCTGACCTATCAAACTGGGAGAATAAATGAGAATTCTTTTAAAGCTGCTATATTTTTGGTAATTTATCACACAGCAATAGAAAACAAATACACAGAATCACTTTTTCCTTTTATTTTTACCACAGTGTCATAAGCAGTGTATTATGTGCATATTACTAATAAATTTGATATGAATAAACAAGACAGCTATTATTCTGGGCTATGAAGAACTGGGTTTTTCATGACTACTGAAATTAATTTCTGATTTACAGAAACTCAAAATTTTTTAAAGTAGATATGTTCCTGCTTCAAGAGTGGTATTAGCAGGGAGTACTTTTATTCTGGCTCCGGCTGGACTACTTCCATCCTTCTGAGATAGGGAGATTCTTCTTTCCTAACAGGAAATAGAATTTTTGGCACTGACATGGCGAGAAGGGCAACTGAAGATTAAGGGTCTTATGTAGCCGACATCAGAAGTCAGATCAGATGCAGGCCACCCTAAGTGAGGTACTGAATTAAGAATAGAAGAGGCGCAGTTTGGCACAAACTAGAGGGTCAAAGCTAGAGAGTTTATAGGAGCTAAAATGAAAGTGATGTTAAAAGAAAGCATTTCTTATCAGCCCAGGATTTTTAAGAAAAATCCTTGATTTATCTTTACCGGATAATTCCAAAAGGCAAAACCTGAGCTTGCACTAAATTCAATGTTTAAATTAAACCTTATTAGGGTAAGCAGTTGAGATAAGATCTGCCAGCAGTTTGGGAGCAGAGGAATCACAGCAATGTCTAACATAAATAATAGAGAACAAGAAAACAGGCATAGCAAAGATGGGACCTATTATCAGAGAGAAGTATAGCAAAGATGGATATGAAAATTGTATGGAATAGTTTCCTTATCTGTTTTGAAGAGATATGGACCACCACCCACAGAGGACAGGGAATATCCAGCTATTAAATATCCCAAGTACGAGAAAGGTTGTTTGGGAAGCTGTGCCATCTGCCCCAGGCTGGTCAGCCAAAGACAATCTTAGATAATATGGAGCCTCGGGATGAAAGCAAACCTGGGGTGAGGGAGATAGTCCTTAGCCACAGTAGCTGCCGGTATTGCTTTTCCCCATATACATGATGCAGGGGGAGAGAAGGATGCTGGAGAGGGGAAGGGAGGGAGAGGGCTAGGGAAAGAGCAGCAAGTCATGCTAATTAGAGGAGTGGCAGACTTTCATTACATAAGATGTTTGTCTTCTTCAGAATTAATGAATACTTGCTGCAACAAGGTGTTTGCCTGGTTAACTCAGTAGGAAAATAGTCTTGGTTATAGGCATTGGATAAAGTCGACTGGATTTTCAGGCATCACTCCTTATTTCATAGGACCAGAATCCAACACAGCTTGTAGTCCCCTTGGCTTAGACAAAGCCCTATGGACATCTGGCTAAAGCGAAGACAACTAAATGTACACCCTGTAAAGAGTGCACGAATGTAGCCTCCTTTCTATCATAGGGTGGATGACTCTTTCACAAAGGGAGGGGGATGAGGACACCACACCGGAGAGAGGGTGGGAGCACTGCTTTAAAGGAGAATTTTGTGAGAATTCAAATGTTCCTATGATCATATGTAGTAAATTATGGGAAGTGGTACCTGGTCTGTTCTAAATACATTTGATAGCAGCCAGTCCTTATAATAGGAAGCTGAGTAACGAAAACCAGTCTCAGAAAGACATATTTCCAAGGACAAAGAAGTCTCAAAGAGATGCATGGAGCTGCATGAAATAGCAGCTGAAGGTCTGAAGGTGAAATTCAAAGTACTAGTCAGTCAGTCGTGTCCGACCCTTTGCGACCCCATGGACCTCCTAGGCTCCTCTGTCCGTGGGATTCTCCAGGCAAGAATACTCAAGTGGGTTGCCATTTCCTACTCCAGGGGATCTTCCTAACCCAGGGCTTGAAACTGGGTCTCCCACACTGCAGGCAAATTCTTTACTGTCAGAGCCACCAGGGAAGGAATAACAAGAATTCAAATTGCTAAGAGAAGGTGGAAACCAGTGTGCTTTAAGCTGTAGAAGAACTTTAGGGAAATTAGAAAACTTTCTCCCCTTAAGTGTAAGTTTGGTTATGGGGTGGAGGGTTGACATTTCTTTAGAAGGGAGGGAAAATGTGTTTTTCTCTGAGTAGCTACAAGGCTTAAAGCTTTTGTTCCACCCACAAGATATATGACCATTCAGAGTGTTCACAGTGGCCCTAGCTTGGAGAAAAAATGCACTGCAACACCTGTCTTGGGCTTCAGGTTTAGGTGGGAACACAGAATTCATGAGTAGGTGAATAAAGACACAACAGGTCAGTCAGGACCTGAGCAGAGATTTCTGCTGCCTCTGGACCGGCAATGCAATGATTCACATGTCCACGTGGGGGCAAGAACCACAAGTGATTATAATACTTAATTCTACTCAGAAGACCCAGGGGCAAACAAGGTTCAAAGGACTGCAGAATCACCAGACAAGAAGCAGTAAACCAGAGGCAGAAGTGGAAAAATAAGCTTTCTGTAAAATACATTGCTATGTTTAATAAATTACTGACTTAACAAAAGAATGTAAAGATTGTTATGCGTGATTTAAAACAAAGGTTAATTGTGGCTTCACTGGCGGACCAGTGGTTAAGACTCTAGGCTTCTACCGCAGGGGGCAAGGGTTTGATCTTTGGTTGGGGGACTAAGATCCCACACACCACATGGTGCAGCCAAAAACACCAGAACAAACAAAGCATAGGCTAATAAAAGATAATGTAAACATCAGGCCAGGAACACCACAATTTTAGGGGAGGGATCAAGAGGTGATGCGCTTGCTAATGCTCGCTAAGCTCCTCGCGGGCTGAAAATCCAGGGTCCGCCATTGGAAAGGTCGTAAATGTAATTTGAGGCTTCTCTACAGGCAGAGTCAAAGAAATGAGAAAATAGAAAACCTTCTCTCTTCAAGCATCGACCAAGTGAAGGATGGACATGATGGGAAAACAGGGAATCAGAAGCCTCATGATGTCAGTCAGGTTTCCTGAGTGGTTTTGCCATGCCAAAGCGTGACCCTCATATCCCAGTAGTTTCTAGCTTTAAAGGCATGTTTTTTGAACACCCACCACACACCCCAAAAAGTGTCTACTGTGAACTGAGCTTGTTCAGGCTGCATTTAATCTTCACTGTGGGACTCAGGCTGATGGAAGAGCTTCTAGTTGAGAATCTCCAGTCTTGGGACTGGGAAGGAAGAGGTCATGGCAGATCACACTGTGGCCTGTAATGCCTCTTTTCAGAGACGAGGGCTCACTCTCTCTCAAATTTCAGGGTGAAATCAGCTCACTCGGCAAGAATGATATTAGGAGAAGTAGAAAATATCTCACAAGAAGGCATGCCACGGTGAGCGGCACTGCAAGAAGAGGCAGCAGTGATTTAAAAAATTATCCTGCTGGACAAGAGAAAGCACTCTATATGACAATACAGGTGAGTCAGAATATACAAATGAATGCATTTATTTATATATAAATAAAATGATGAAAAATCTATTAAAAATAGAGTTTATATTTTTGTAAAAAAACAGTGAAATGATAAGTTGCTTAAAAATCTTAAAACAAGGCAGACAGAAAGTCTAAAAATAGGTGAATCAAAAAGTACTTGCCAAGAAATTACCAAATAAAAGTTGCAATAGTAGAAGCAATACAGATGAAAAAGTATGCAATGTATGAATTCTACCAGAAGCAGAGTCACTAAAGAAAACAGTCATCAAGAAAACATAAAAGTCATCAACATCTAAGAATAGCTTCAAAAATGAAATCTCAAAACAATAAATGGAAACCAACAGAATGGTTGGATGGCATCACCAGCTCGATGGACATGAGTTTGAGTAGGCTTCGGGAGTTGGTGATGGACAGGGAGGCCTGGCATGCTGTAGTCCATGGGGTCACAAAGAGTCAGACACGACTGAGCAACTGAACTGACTGAAGAGAATCTGCAAACACAGGACATTACAATAGGTGTCTCCAAAGGTTAAAGTTGCAACAAAATTTGGTAATAGTACAGTAAATAAAACACTGATAAAATTAAAAAGGTTTGCTTACCTACGTATCGATATGTGATAGATTAAAAGTCTTAGTTACTCAGTGTCGGTCTCTTTGTGACCCCATTGTCTGTTGATGGAATTAACTAGGCAAGAATACTGGAGTGGGTTAACATTCCCTCTCCAATGGACTGCTGTTGTTGTCCAGCTTCTCAGTTGTATCTGACTCTTTACAAACCCATGGACTGCAGCACACCAGGCTTCCCTGTCCTTCATCATCTCCTGGAGCTTACTCAAACTCATGTCCATTGAGTTGGTGATGCCATCCAACCATCTCATCCTCTGTCATCCCCTTCTCCTCCTGTCTTCAGTCTTTCCCAGCATCAAGGTCCTTTATAATGAGTCTCCTCTTTGCATCAGGTGGCCAAAGTATTGAAGTTTCAGCTTCAGCATGAGGCCTTCCAATGAACAGTCAGGGGTTAATTTCCTTTAGGATGGACTGGTTGGATCTCCTTGCAGTCCAAGGGACTCTCAAGAGTCTTCTCCAACACCACAGTTCAAAACTATCAGTTCTTCAGAGTTCTAGTCCAACTCTCACATCCATATATGACTACTGGAAAATCCGTAGCTTTGTCTAGATGGATCTTTGTTGGCAAAGCAGTCTCTGCTTTTTAATATGCTATCTAGGTTGCTCATAGCTTTTCTTCCAAGGAGCAAGCGTCTTTTAATTTCATGGCTGCAATCACCATCTGCAGTGATTTTTGAAGCCCAAAAAATAAAGTCTGTCACTGTTTCCATTCTTTCACCATCTATTTTCCATGTAGTGGTGGGACTAGATGCCATGATCATCGTTTTTGAATGCTGAGTTTTAAGCCAACTTTTCCAGTCTCCTCTTTCACCTTCATCAAGAGGCTTTTAGTTCTTCTTCACTTTCTGCCATAAAGGTGGTGTCATCTGCATATCTGAGGTTATTGATATTTCTTTCTCTCATACAGAGATTAGATAGACAGATAAATATCTAACAGAGTTACATAATCTTTCACCTAACCAATTAAATAAATTATACATTCAACTAAAAGACACACTGAAATTTACAAATACTGTTCTAATTAAATCAAATAGCAAATTCAAATAAATTTTAAAGAACATCTTGGCCTTAATGCAATTAAGGTGAGAAATGAATGTTACAAGTTATAAATCCTTTGGGTTTCCCTGGTGGCTCAGTGGTGGAGAATCCATCTGCCAGTGCGGGAGATGCTTCTCCAACTCCAGGTTGGGGAGGATCCCACATGCCACGGAGCATCTGGGCCCCCTGCACCGCACCTATTGAGCCTGTGATCTAGAGCCTGGGACCCACAACTATGCAGCCGTCATGCCCTGAAGCCTGTGCTCCACCACAAGAAAAGCCATCACAATGAGAAGCCTGCCCGCCGCAACTAGAGAGTTGCCCCCACTTGCCTCAACTAGAGAAAAGCCCCCAGAGCAAAGAAGACCAAGCACAGCCAAAAATAAAGACATAAAATTGCTTTCTAAGTTTATAAATTTGTTTATAAGTAAATATACATATTGCATATATTAGAATTAGATGCAAACAATGGTTGCATAATAGAACGAGAAGGATGAGTACAATGATCTTTGGAGCAAAATATCTGAAGAGGAAATGTATAGCAAAAACAGCATTTCTAAAAATGAGATTTCTTTCACATATCTTAATTTATCAAAGAATCCTGTAGTTCTGATTATTCCATAGTATTGGGGCAAGAGCTTCCTGGTAGCTCAGATGGTAAATAATCTGCCTGCAATGAAAGAGATCTGGGTTCAATCCTGGGTTGGGAAGATCCCCTGGAAGAGGGCATGGCAATGCACTCCAGTATCCTTACCTGGAGAACCCCCTGGGCAGAGGAGCCTGGTGGACATGACTGAGTGACTAAGCACTGCACATACTGGGGCAAGGGAGCCCTCTTACACAGATCATTGGATTGTAATATAGCATCACCACTCTCACCTGACAATCTGGATATATAGCCCTCAGAATCAGCCACACAAGCACCCAAAGAGACATCTGAAATAATGCTCATTTTAGTATTATTTGAAATAATAATAAAAAAATTACAGGCAAATAGAATGTCTACTAAGGAATTCATAAATATTATGAAATGTTCATGAAGTATAACTCTGATCTGCAATTGAAATTAATGAACTAAAGCTGCATGAATCAAATGGGTAAAATTATGGAACAATGTGCAGTGAAAATAATCAAGTTGTAGAATAATAACCACTACAGTATGAGAACGTTTATAAAAATGTCTAAAACACACAAGTGATACTGATTGTACACACACATTCATGGATTACAAGACAGCAAATTAAGAATCGAATCACAGTTCCATTTTTCAAGAGTAGGCTAGAGAATGTGTGACACTGGGAGAGTTGCAACTGCATTTATAAGATTTTGATGTCTTTAATTAACACAAAATAAAAATATTTTAAGCAAACATAGCAACATATTAAGCTTTACTAAGCTGGATGGAGGGTACATGGTGCTTTGTCATCTTAGCTCCTTGGATTTTCTGTAGGAGTGAAATACTTTATGATTAGGCTAAAGAAAAATGACTAGATACATACTGGAAGATGGACAGAAGTCTAAACCTGGAGGCTGTGGCCCAGTGCCCCTTACCTGTTTCGACCAAGTGATCAGAATTGCTTGTTCTCTATTCTCTGCCATGGCTAAACCAAACTTGAAGTCTCTTCTCCACACAGGCCCCTGCCCTATGGCTTTCCTCCAGCAAACGCTGAAGTGCAGAGCCGCCCCAGTCATGAGAACTGGCTGGCCACAGGAAGAAGTATTCCCTCTCCAGTCACCTGTCCATTCCCCCATCTCGTCTGTCCAGTTTCTCCTTTAAATTCACCCGTTCTCTCTCCCTATAAATGTCTTTTTCTCTTTGACTTTGCCATGCTTGCAGATCTTTAGATGGGAGAGTTCCCACAACTGCACTAGCCTTCAAATAAAGTCTCTCCTTATCTAAATCTGGATTTGCTTTTAATTTGACAGTTTTAAGGGAATGGGGAAATCGGATGTAGTCACAAGCCCTTGTACAGGTACTTGGCCCTGTTTTTAGTACACGTAGAGACTATACTATACTTCCCTATTCCCTTAAAACTGTTAAAGAAAAACAAATTATCATTGGGGTAACTTTTGTGGAAGCAAAGTTCAATCATTTTTCAAACCATTTGACTGAATAGATTACAAATATAAAAGGCTTTTTCTTTTCCCTACAGAATAAGATGGCCATATATTCTGGTGTGCATGGCAGTAATAATATAATGGTATATGCCATTGTGTATTGATTGTTGTTGTTCAATTGCCAGGTCATGCCCAGCTCTTCGTGACCTCATGGAGTGCAGCACACCAGGCCTCACTGTCCTTCACCATCCCTTGGAGCTTGCTCACACTCAGATCCATTGAGTTGGTGATGCCATCCAACCATCTCATCTTCTGTCATTCCCTTCTCCTCCCGCATTCAGTCTTTCGCAGCATCAGGGACTTCTCCAATGAGTCAGCTCTTGATGTGTGTTAATTATTTGTACAAACCCCTTACTCTTACTTTCAAAGGAGTCCCAGTTTAAATGGCAAATTATGTAGCTAACTTAAAGAAATTTAGATGTTTAGACCTGAGCAGAATCTACAATCTACAGAATAATTTTCAATATGAAAATGTTAAAACAAAACAAGCTTATAGAAACAGAGCACAAATTGGGGTTTCCAGAGAGAGGGGTGGTAGCGGTTGGCTAAATGGGTGAAGGGAGTCAAAACATACAAACTTCCAGTTATAAAGTAAGCCCTGGGGATGTCATGCACAGCATGGCACTATAGTTATAACATATTGCATAATTTAAAGTTGCTAAGAGAATAGATATGAAATTCTCATCACAAGAAAAAATGCCTTGTAACTAGGTATGGTGACAGATGTTAACTTGACTTATGTGTGACAGTCAATTTGCAACACATACAGATATCAAATCATTTGTATACCTGAAGTGAATACAGTGCTATATGTCATTTACATCTCAGTAAAAATAAACACGGACATGTAAAAGAGTCCAGAAGACAAATCTAATATAGTGCCTGTCTCCTTGCTTGCCCTCAACTCTAGCTTGGCTCAAAGTCGCATTTTCTTTTGTTTCTGCTACGCTGGAGTGGAAGAGAGAAAACAGGCCAAGGTCAAGTACTAATCTGAAAGTTCTTGTTGCCTGATTTTGGCTATGGAGAGTCTCTGGGTGAGACTTTCTGGGTGTGAGGGTCTAGCCCAGCTCCCCGTGGGCCCCTTCTGTGGGTTCTTCATGGATTCTCTGCTTGGGCAGGACGGAGCCTCACCAAGACCCAGTTCCCTGAGGTGGGAAATCCCTTCTGGACAGACATCTTTGTTTATTTACAATTTCTACTGAAGTGTAGCTGAGCAACTATGTTGTGGTATTTTCTGTTGTACAACAACGTGCATCAGTTATACGGAAACATCTGCCCCCTTCTCTTGCGCTTCCTTCCCACCCTCAGCCCCATCCCAGCCCTCCTGGTCCGCAGAGCGCCAAGCAGCCGTTCTGCTCCCTGTCCGTCTCCCCCACGGCCCTTGCATACGGGCAAGGCTACCCTCTCCCTCCTGCCCTGCGTCCACACGCCCATTCTCTATGCCTGTTTCTCTATTCCTGCCCTGCAAATAGGTTCATCAGAACCATATATTTTTTTTATTCCTCCATATATATATGCTTTACCAGACATCTTTAATAGTGGATGAGGAGTAGAAATAATCGAGCAGTTTAATTCTCCTCTTGAAGAGGTCTTTCAAGTTCCTGAATGCTCGCCACAGTCTGTGATTCAGAGGATACTGGAAAGTTGTCTGCCTTCGTATTTCTCTTCAGGGAAACGGAAACCGTTCATCTGCCCATGCTGTTACCAGTCATGACACGGCATCAGAAGGAGACTAAGAAGCAGGTGTAGGATCCCCTCCGGATCCCGCGGCCACGCGTGTCCTCTGGGCCCAGCGGGTGGCAGGGCTAAGCTGCCAACAGGGAAGCTCCGACGCGCCTCCTGCATTAGGTGGAGGAACTGCCCTTCTCTCAGAAGAGGAAGAGACGCCCTTGCAGAGCTTAAAAATGTAAACTTAAAACTCTGTTTGAATGTTAGCTGACAGCAAATTTGACTTTGCTTGTCTTTTTCCATTTTTATGACTTTATGACTCTTCATTAGCATACATGTAAGCGTTAATTATTTCTTCGATTTCTCAGACAAGGACTCATGTGAGTGGAAAGAACCATTATTGGTTAGACATTTGGACAGGGAATGCTCATTTGCTCTATTGAGCAGATGACGTGGGAGAATTTGTGGATAACCTTCAGCATGCTATCAGCTGGCAGGAAAAGCACACCCTAAACAACTGGTGAGCTCGGTTGTGTCTGGAGTTGGTTGTGGGGAAAATGTGTTGGACAAAGATAGTCGGTTCTTCCCACTTTCATCCAGTGACTCTTCTTGATAGGTTCTGATAAATAAGGCTCAGCCAGGACTGACTAGAGGAGGCTGGCATCTAACTTGATTAACTTTGTTTCTAAAATTACATAAAGAATGAAATAATGCATTAGGAGGAATAGATTTAATCCATGGGTGTATAGAGAAAAATTATATGATTACCCAAGCTAATAAATAAGGATAGATGGTCTCTCTCTTGCTCATTTATTGTCTTTAAACTAGAGTGGAGTCTATTGACAGATCATGATTTTAATAACCATCTTAAATAAAAGTATATACATTAATGATAATCATTCATTTTCATAAATTCATATTCAGTTAAGTTCAGTTGCCCAGTCATGTCTGACTCTTTGCGACCCCATGGATTGCAACACGCCAGGCCTCCCTGTCCCTCACCAACTCCCGGAGTTTACTCAAACTGATGTCCATTGACTCGGTGATGCCATCCAGCCATCTCATCCTCGGTCGTCCCCTTCTCCTCCTGCTCCCAATCCCTCCCAGCATCAGTCTTTTCCAATGAGTCAACTCTTCATATGAGGTGGTCAAAGTATCGGAGTTTCAGCTTTAGCATCAGTCCTTCCAGTGAACACCCAGGACTGACCTCCTTTAGAATGGACTTGTTGGATTTCCTTGCAGTCCAAGAGACTCTCAAGAGTCTTCTCCAACACCACAGTTCAAAAGCATCAATTCTTCAGGGCTCAGCTTTCTTCACAGTCCAACTCTCACATCCATACATGACCACTGGAAAAACCATAGCCTTGACTAGATGGACTTTTGTTGGCAAAGTAATGTCTCTGCTTTTGAATATGGTATCTATGTTGGTCATAACTTTCCTTCCAAGGAGTAAGTGTCTTTTAATTTCATAGCTGCAATCACCTTCTGCAGTGATTTTTGGAGTCCCCTCCCCCACAAAAGAAATAAAGTCTGACACTATTTCTACTGTTTCCCCATTTATTTCCCATGAAGTGATGGGACCAGATGCCATGATCTTAGTTTTCTGAATGTTGATATATATAAATAGCTTACATATAAATATTTGTGTATATACACATGTAGTTTAGGGAAATTGTTTATAAACATGCTAAGTTCTTAAAGAACTTAGACACTGTGAAAAGGTATAATATATTTTGCTTATTTTTTGTTAAAAATTAAATCACCATTTTAAAGTTTGTAGTTTATCTATATATCTATTATAAAGAATAATAAAGCAGTGAGATTTTTCTGACCTTGTTAAAATATGTATGTGAATAAATAAAAATATTTCTTAATATCAAGATTTTTAAAATATATATGTATTTTAGTATTGCCCTACATACTCCAACAGGAAGCTAAGTTCAATTTTTAGATCTCCAAAATAAGCATAATATTTAAGTGAATCAAAACCAGTATCAAATATAGATAATCTCTCATGCTTATATGTATTCCTGGCTACTATATTTACACAAAAACCACAGAAATAAACTCGGAGTGGATTTTAAAAATGTATCTTTATAAGAAATCTGAACACTGCTCCTCCAGTTGAAATAAAGAATGTTTCACTTTGTGGACTTTCAGGAAGACATTATTCCCAACAATATACAACAGGATACTAAGGACAATAAAGATAATGGAGAACAGATGTAGAAATTCCGTGTGAAAAAGCGTGGGAGGGTAAGGGTTTTCAGTCTTCCCGTTTGTGTGATAAATAACCGTTCGATGTGTCTTTTTGGGCAGCGCTTTAGACTGCTAACTAAGGGCAGATGGAAGCAAACGGCTGGAATTCTTCCATTTCCTCAACTGTAGCTTAGACCCGACAAACCTTACGGCTTCCTGCATTTCCTTCTGACTGCAATTACCCAGGTGGGAGGTTAGTATTCAACCCTTCTTCCGTTGCTGCTATGCCTACACTTAGAAATGCTTGGGTTTATCATCATTTATTAATTGCTTAGTCAATAAGCTCTGTAAATGCTGACCATAATTATCCCAGAAGGTCACTGAAATAAAGGAGAATAAGCTCCTAGGGCGATGAGGCTCAGGCGTGCATCCATTTATCTGAAGTTACATGACCAGATGCTATTTTTTATTTCTGCCTTGAATTTCAAATTAACAGTCAGCTGAAAAGATTCTGTTGAAGAATGAATCCATAATAAAGGGATTTACTTCTTATTCCTTGCCCTTGTTTCTTTGCTTCCACTGATATTGATTATGGGAGATGTGTGCCTTAAGGGAACAGTGCTACTCTTTGACTGTCTTCTCTCCAGTCAATGTTAGGATCACATTAAGGTCTTGCATTTCTCAACACTCAAGAGTCAATCAAATGTTTTAGAAACTATGTGTTTTATATAGAAAAAGTCAAGAAAGTATGAAAAACAAGGTTTCAGCGTGTTCTCACTTGAGGAAAAAGAATTCCAGGTACATTGTTTTAAACTCTGACTTTTGTATCGCTGTTCAGTAGCTAAGTATTGTCTGACTGTTTTTGACACCATGGACTGTGTACCACGCCAGGCTTCCCTGTCCTTCACTCTCTCCAGGAGTGTGCTCAGAATCACGTCCATCGAGTCAGTGATGCCATGCAACCATCTCATCCTCCGTCGTCCCCCTTCTCCTCCTGCCCTAAATCTTTCCTAGCATCAGGGACTTTTCCGCTGAGTTGGGTATTCACATCAGGTGGCCAAAGGATTGGAGCTTCAGCTTCAGCATCAGTCCTTCCAATGGGTATTCGGTGTTGATTTCCTATCAGACTGACTGATCTGATTTTCTTTATATTGAACATCTAGTTTCTGAAACAATTGATTCCTTTTTGAATGTTGAAATTTCAAGACAGACAAATAGATGATGGAGACAGATATATGAATATATTGTTTATATTCTAAAGGTCTACCCAGGAGTCATTCATCCTCATCATTATTTGTGCTGTTTTATTTTGTTCATTTTTAGGTAGCTTTTTAATGTATAATTTGCATGCGATGAAATGTATACATTTTAGTGTACAATTTTATGAGCTTTGTCAGTCTATCTCAATCTGAGTGTGGTGATGATACCACCAAAATAATGAGATGGAGCTAAACTATTCACTACAGTAGAATCCAAGCACATGAGGTGTTTCAGCACGGGAAACACCAGTGCAGTGAGGAGCATAACATTTTAGATGTATCTGGTTATGTCAAATATATGCTGTAATTAACGTTATTTATATTTTTTTCTTCTTACATTTAAAAATATAGCTACAAGAATTTTTAAAATCACCATGTGACTTGTACTTAATTCCCATAATACAGAGTAGCATAGAACATTCCATCAACACACAAGTTTCCTCACAGATCTTTTCATTGAATCCTCCCACCTCATCCTCACTCCATGACAACCACAGATTTACTTCCTGTCTCCAGCTCTGACTTTTCTACAAGTTTACATAACCAAGATCTGTGTGTGTGCAATCTCATCAATGTCTCTAATCAGCTCCTACACATGTAGCCCACATTGGTATGGTGTGTAGTCTCTCTATTACTTCTTTTACTTTGCAAAATGCTTGAATAATATGTTCATATCGCCATATCTGTAGTTCATTCTTTTTAAGTGCTGACTAGTGCTCCTTAGCACTAGATGCCCAAGCTGGGTTTAGAAAAGACAGAGGAACCAATGATCAAATTTACAATATTTACTGTATCATAGAGAAAGCAAAGAAATTTCAAAAAAAAAAAAATCTACCTATTTTTCATCCACTACTCTAAAACCATTGACTATGTGGGTTATGTGGGTCATAAAAAAACTGTGGAAAGCTCTTAAAGAGATGAGGATACCAGGCCATCTTACTTTTATGTGAGAAACATGTATGTGGGTCAAGAAGCAGAAGTTAGAACAAAACATGAAACAACTGATTGGTTCAAGATTGAGAAAGGACAACACAGGGCTGTCTGTTGTCACCTTCTTTGTTTAACTTATATGCAGAGAACATCATGAGAAATGCTGGTCTGGATGAAGCACAGGCTGGAATCAAGACTGCAGGGAGAAATGTCAGTAACCTCAGATATGCAGATTGACACCACCTTTATGGCAGAAAGCCAAGGGGAACTAAAGAGGCTGTTGATGACGTGAAAGAGGAGAGTGAAAAGTTGGCTTAAAACTCAGTGTACAAAAACCTGAGATTATAGCATACAGTCCCATCACTTCATGGCAAATAGATGGGGAAACAGAGGAAACAGTGGCTGAATTTATTTTTCTGGGCTCCAAAATCACTGCAGACGGTAATTGCAGCCATGAAGTTAAAAGATGCTTGCTCAGTGGAAGAACAGTACGACAAACCCAGACAGCTTATTGAAAAGCAGAGACATTACTTTGCCAACAAAGGTCTGTCTAGTCAAGGCTCTGGTTTTTCCGGTGGTCATATATGGATGTGAGAGCTAGACCATAAAGAAGGCTGAGCACTGAAAGATTTATGCCTTTGAACTGTGGTGTTGAAGAAGACTCTTGAGAGTCCCTTGGACTGCAAGGAGATCCAACCAGTCCATCCTAAAGGGGACCAGTCCTGAATATTTATTGGAAGGACTAATGTTGAAGCTGAAATTCCAATACTTTGGCCACCTGATGCAAAGAACTGACTTATTTGAAAAGACCCTGATGCTGGGAAAGATTGAAGGCAGGAGGAGAAGGGGATGACAGAGGATGAGATGGTTGGATGGCATCACTGACTCAATGGACATGAGTTTGAGCAACCTCCAGGAGTTGGTGATGGACAGGGAAGCCTGGCATGCTGTAGTCCTTGGGATCACAAAGAGTCAGATACAACTAAGTGACTAAACTGAACTGAGACATTTTACATGCATAAAGTATCCATTTACCATACTATTTAAAAGTTTCATCCATGTGGTTGCATATCTGAATATCTTGTTATTCTTGCTGAATACTATTCCATTGCATGGATGTACCACATTGTTTATCCATTAATCAATGGATGAACATTTGGTGGTTTCATATTTTTAGCTATTAGGTATAATGCTGATGTGAGCATTCACATAAACTTTTTGTGTAAACATGAGCATTTAACTATCTTGAGTACACTTTTCTCAGTAGAATTGCTGGGTCACATGGCAATTGGCAATTCAACATTTAACTTTCTGAGCAGCTGCCAAATAGCTTTCCAAAACAGCTGCACCATTTTATATACCCTCCCTCCAATTATATATGATAGTTCTAATTTCTCTAAGTCCTTCAAACATTTGTTGCTATTGATCTTTTATTGTAATCATTCTAATGAGGATGAAGTATTTCATTCAAATGTAATCCTTGTTTTCTTAATGACTAATAATATTGAGCATATTTTCATGGACCTGTTGACCACTTTTTTTCCCTGTTGTTATTGCTTTTATGAAGAAATAGCTTTTAGAAGGACCTTCCTTCATAAACACTTCTAATCTCATTTTTGTAATATTTTCCAGTTTGCAATATATAGGTCTTGTTAAAGTTTTTTTAAATTTATTCCTAAGCATTTTATATTTTATGATGTATTTCAATACTGTTATATTTGATCTATAATATATCATTTTTAATTTCAACTTCCAAATGTGCAATATTGCTACATAAAAATGCATTACTTTTTGTGTATTAGTCTTATATCTTATGACCTTTCTGAATTTATTTACTAATTTTAGAAGAATTTTTATAGATAAGTTTTAAGACTTACTATCATGTCATCAGTAAATAATAACAATTTTACTTCCCCCTTTCAAATATGTAAAATTTTATTTCTTTTTTCTTCCCTTATGTTATTGGCCAGAACTTCCAGTTATAATATTGAATTAAGTAGCATATTTCTCTTATTCTAAAGCTTAGGAGAAAAAGAATTCAAATCTTACCACTAAGTTTGATGTTAGCTCTATATTTTTTAAAAATGGCTTAAATAGGTTTAGGAAGTTACTTTCTCTTCCAAGTTTTCAGAGAGTTTTGTTATAAATGTGTGTTCGATTTTGTTAAATGCCTCTTTTTTTTTTTGCGTCTTCTGAGGCTATTATGAAGTTTTACTTTTAGTATAGGATTGACTTTGTTTTCTGTGGTATGGGTTATATATTCCAGGTTCTTTGTATGTCTGAGTACTCTTGAATGGATCCAGATGTTGTGAATTTGATATATATGGGTCTTGAATTTGTCACGTAACTTTAAATATTGTTGATCTCTAATCTGGACACACTGAAGTTACTTAGAGTTTAATATTTTTGAACTCTTTTTAAAGTAACCTTTTTAGGATGGACACAGAGAAACTTTACTTACTAAAGTAGATTCTGTCAGATGATACCCTGTGTATTATACGGTCTTTGTACTGACTGGAACACAGATTATTCCCAGTCCAGCATGAACTCTGGAAACTGTTGTGCCTACTGCTTCCAGTGATTCTTCCTCAGTAGTGGGTTGGTTAGTGTCATGCAGGTACAGGCCATTATTCAACCATATTCAACTTTCTCCTCTGTGATACTCTACTCTGCAAATTCTAGCTACCCTTCCACTCTCTGCCTTTTGATCTTTTTCACTTCCACTCAACAAGTTTGTGGTATTTGTGGTATTGTGTTTAGGTTCCCATTCTGCTCTTTGGGCTAGAAAATGGAGTCTAAGTAACACTCTGGGGAGATTATTTGCGCTGGGATAGTTTTCCCTTTTCAAAGGTGACAGTCATCCACCACCTACTGTTCATATCTGAAAGCTCTCATTTACGAGTTTTACTGTTTCATAATACAAACTCTGGGGAGATGGTGATGGACAGGGGAAACCAGGCATGCTGCAGTCCAGGGGTCACAAAGAGTCAGACATGACTGAGCGACTGAACAACAACAACTTTATTATAATGTGTGAGGATAAATCTGATCCCTGTCATCTGTGGCCAAATGGGTTAAACATCTTCTGCTTTTAACTATCTTTTCTAAATGATGTGAGTCAGATTTACTTTATAGTTATGAAAGTCTCATAGTCTAAAAATATTAGCAGTAATATTTGACCTCAAAGCTCCAAGTTGATTTTAAATTATCTTGTTTTCATAAATTATGTGACATGTCATCTCTATACAAGGCAATGGAGCAAAAAGTGGGTTGAAAATTGGCTTAGGCTAGCCAAGGGAAAGTGAAAGCTGTGAGGACATGCTGAAGAAGTCATGAAGTGAAAATATAAGTTCAGCTGATCATTGAGGAGAACGAAAGGAGAAGGCTGAATGAGAGTGCACAGCAGGTGTTCTGGAAAAATTAATAAAATAGATTAACAGGAATAAATAACCTAGTCTAAGAAATACTGAAATTGTAGCTTTTAAATATTCCTGAAATTTCAGTAGTTAAAGCTCTTTAAATGCATCCATTTAGAAATATAAAGATGACATGTAACTTCACAAAAATGCAAATGAATGAATGAAGTAGTTTTTATACACCATCTTCATGGAATTGTGTTTATCTGGACTGAAACTTTAAGATATACTTGTCAGTGCGAAATGGGAACAAGTGTTACAGTAAATATTTAAATGGTATCTGCTTTCCAAGATAGAATGAACAATTTACATTGCAACATTATGGAAATTTCTGATTTAGTAAGTACATAGTGAAAATAAAAGGGCGTATCTTAGAAGGAAAACAAATTTTATCCTAGTGCAATGTTTCTTCTGTCAAAATTCCATGGATGGAGGAGCCTGAAAGGCTGCAGTCCATAGAGTCGCTGAGGGTCGGACACAACTGAGCAACTTCACTTTCACTTTTCACTTTCATGCATTGGAGAAGGAAAAGGCAACCCACTCCAGTGTTCTTGCCTGGAGAATCCCAGGGACGGAGAGCCTGGTGGGCTGCCGTCAATGGGGTTGCACAGAGTCGGACATGACTGAAGTGACTTAGCAGCAGCAGCAGTGATACATTTTATATAGAAATTTTCTGCAGTTACTGATATTCCTGACTGCTGAAGCATGAATACAATTTTTTTCTTTCCTCCTTATCATACACTTCTAGATTTTTACCATGCCTAGCAAGAAGAGATAAGAAAGCCTTCTTCAGTGATTAATGCAAAGAAATAGAGGAAAACAACAGAATGGGAAAGACTAGAGATCTCTTCAAGAAAATTAGAGATACCAAGGGAACATTTCATGCAAAGATGGGCTCGATAAAGGGCAGAAATAGTCTGCACCTAACAGAAGCAGAAGATATTATAAAGAGGTGGCAAAAATACACGGCAGAACTGTACAAAAGATCTTCACAACCCAGATAATCATGATGATGTGATCACTCATCTAGAGCCAGACATCTTGGAATGTGAAGTCAAGTGGGCCTTAGAAAGCATCACTATGAACAAGCTAGTGGAGGTGATGGAATTCCAGTGGAGCTGTTTCAAATCCTGAAAGAGGATGCTGTGAAAGTGCTGCACTCAATATGCCAGCAAATTTGGAAAATTCAGCAGTGGCCACAAGACTGGAAAAGGTCAGTTTTCATTCCAATCCCAAAGAATGGCAATGCCAAAGAATGCTCAAACTACCACACAACTGCACTCATCTCACATGCTAGTAAAGTAATGCTCAAAATTCTCCAAGCCAGGCTTCAGCAATATGTGAACCATTAACTTCCAGATGTTCAAGCTGGTTTTAGAAAAGGCAGAGGAACCAGAGATCAAACAGAGATTGCCAACATCCGCTGGATCATGGAAAAAGCAAGAGAGTTCCAGAAAAACATCTATTTCTGCTTTCTTGACTATGCCAAAGCCTTTGACTGTGTGGATCACAATGAACTGTGGAAAATTCTGAAAGAGATGGGAATACCAGACCACTTAACTTGCCTCTTGAGAAATCTGTATGCAGGTCAGGAAGCCACAGTTAGAACTGGACATGGAACAACAGACTGGTTCCAAATAGGAAAAGGAGTACGTCAAGGCTGTATATTGTCACCCTGCTTATTTAACTTCTATGCAGAGTACATGATGAGAAACGCTGGGCTGGAAGAAACACAAGCTGGAATCAAGATTTCTGGGAGAAATATCTATAACCTCAGATATACAGATGACACCACCCTTATGGCAGAAAGTGAAGAGGAACTAAAAGCCTCTTGATGAAAGTGAAAGAGGAAGGTGAAAAAGTTGGTTTAAAGCTCAACATTCAGAAAGCAAAGATCATGGTATCCGGTCCCATCACTTCATGGCAAATAGATGGGGGAACAGTGGAAACAGTGTCAGACTTTATTTTGAGGGGCTCCAAAATCACTGCAGATGGTGACTGCAGCCATGAAATTTAAAGATGCTTACACCTTGGAAGAAAAGTTATGACCAACTTAGAAAGTATATTCAAAAGCAGAGACATCACTTTGGTGACTAAGGTCCGTCTAGTCAAGGCTATGTTTTTTCCACTGGTCATGCATGGATGTTTGAGTTGGACTATGAAGAAGGCTGAGCGCCGAAGAACTGATGCTTTTGAACTGTGGTGTTGGAGAAGACTCTTGAGAGTCTCTTGGACTACAAGGAGATCCAACCAGTCCATTCTGAAGGAGATCAGCCCTGGGATTTCTTTGGAAAGAATGATGCTAAAGCTGAAACTCCAGTACTTTGGCTACCTCATGCGAAGAGTTGACTCATTGGAAAAGACTCTGATGCTGGGAAGGACTGGGGGCACGAGGAGAAGGGGACGACTAAGGATGAGATGACTGGATGGCATCACAGATTCGATGAACGTGAGTCTGAGTGAACTCTGGGAGATGGTGATGAACAGGGAGGCCTGGGGTGCTGCGATTCATGGGGTCTCAAAGAGTCGGACATGACTGAGCAACTGAATTGAACTGAATTACTCACTCATGATTTACTCTGCATATAAGTTAAATAAGCAGGGTGACAATATACAGCCTTGACCTATTCCTTTTCCTATTTGAAACACCTCCACTAGCTTTGTTCATAATGATGCTTCCTAAGGCCCACTTGACTTCACATTCCAAGATGTCTGGTTCTAGGTGAGTGATCACACTATCTGATTATTTGGGTCATGAAGATCTTTTTTCTACAGTTCTTCTATGTATTTATGCCACCTCTTCTTAATATCTTCTGCTTCTGTTAGGTCCATTCCATTTCTGTTTTTATTGAGCCCATCTTAGCATGAAATTTTCCCTTGATAGCTCTAATTTTCTTGAAGAGATCTTAATCTTTCCCATTCTGTTGTTTTCCTCTATTTCTTTGCACTGATCTCTGAGGAAGGCTTTCTTATCTCTTCTTGCTATTCTTTAGAACTCTGAATTCAAATGGGTATATCTTTCCTTTTCTCCTTTGCTTTTCACTTCTGTTCTTTTCACAGCTATTTGTAAGCCCTCCTCAGATAACCATTTTGCTTTTTTGCATTTTTTTTCCTTGGGTATGGTCTTGAGTCCTGTCTCCTATACAATGTCATGAACCTCTGTCCATAGTTCATCAGGCACTCTATCAGATCTAGTCCTTAAATCTATTTCTCACTTCCAGTGTATAGTCATAAGGGATTTGATTTAGGTCGTACCTGAATGGTCAAGTGGTTTTCTGCATTTTCTTCAATTTCAGTCTGAATTTGGTACTAAGGAGTTCATGATCTGAGCCACAGTCAGCTCCCAGTCTTGTTTTTGCTGACTGTATAAAGCTTCTCCATCTTTGGCTACAAAGAACATAATCAATCTTATTTAACTTATATACAGAGTACATCATGAGAAACCCTGGGCTGGAAGAAGCACAAGCTGGAATCCAGATTGCTGGGAGAAATATCAATAACCTCAGATATGCAGATGACACCACCATTTTTTTGCAGAAAATGAAGAAGAACTAAAGAGCCTCTCGATGAAAGTGAAAGAGGAGAGTGAAGTTGGCTTAAAACTCAACATTCAGAAAACTAAGATCATGGCATCCAGTCCCATCACTTCATAGCAAATAGATGGGTAAACAGTGGCTGAATTTATTTTTCTGGCCTCCAGAATCACTGCAGACAATGATTGCAGCCATGAAATTAAAATATGCTTACTTCTTGGGAGGAAATTTATGACCCACCTAGACAGCATATTAAAAAGCAGAAACATTTCTTTGCCAACAAAGGTCCGTCTAGTCAAGGCTATGGTTTTTCCAGTGGTCCTGTATGGATGTGAGAGTTGGATTTTAAAGAAAGCTGAGCACCGAAGAACTGATGCTTTTGAACTGTGGTGTTGGAGAAGACTCTTGAGAGTCCCTTGGACTGCAAGGAGATTCAACAAGTCCATCCTAAAGGAGATCAGTCCTGGGTGTTCATTGGAAGGACTGATGCTGAAGCTGAAACGTCAATACTTTGGCCACCTTATGCGAAGAGCTGACTCATTTGAAAGGACCCTGATGCTGGGAAAGCTTGAGGGCAGGAGGAGAAGGGGATGACAGAGGATGAGATGGTTGGACGGCATCCCTGACTCTATGCTCATGGGTTTGGGTGGACTCTGGGATTTGGTAATGAACAGGGAGGCCTGGGGTGCTGCAGTTCATGGGGTCGCAGAGAGTCGGACATGACTGAGTGACTGAACTGACTGAATTACCCACTGGAAAAGATTCAATACCATAGGAAGCTGATTTCATAGTTTTAGGAACATGTATTATAAAGAGCTATTCTGCAAAGCAGGACAATTTGAAATTCTTAAATTTCTGTTTCTTCCAAAATTATACCATTTAATGCAAAAAGTTGCTTAAGTATAAGACCTAATTCCATTGATTCAAGAGGTGCTTAACAAATGCTTGTTGAGTTGAATAGTCTACTAGAGCCAATGGTATACAGTGAAATAAGCTCAGGGTTAGAAGAGATTCCAGTTGCAGTTTTAAGTGGATGGGAGCTTGATAAAGTTAACCTATCAATACCATTGTTGTATTTTATTTTTGCCTCCAATTGACCTGAATCGCTTCTAAATTCCAGGATTCCAAGAATCTGCACCTTTTACATGTCTAAACATTTTTACACATCTGGAGGTGTCCCCACACCTACAAAGATTATTTCTCCTAGAAATTTTTAGAACTCTTCAAAGGTTATTTCTTTGGAATCCATAATTTCCCCCCTTGCCTGTTCTGATTCTGAATTACTGATGTCCATGTCATTGCGTGCTTGGCCTAAAATTTACCGGTGACATTTTTGTTAGTTGACAGAGCTCTCACTTTCAGGTCTCCTGAGTCTGTTCCACCCAGCATCCCAGGAAGGTTTTAGTGAAGCTTCTATTTTAGTGTTTCTCTGTTGAAGGAGGTCATCAAGAAGACATGATCACCAGTTGACCCACAAGACGGACCTGGGCAATCAGAGTCCCCTCATCCCCTCCTCTATCCTTGGAATGCATCTTCCACATGTTTTCCCTGAGCTAGAAGCTGCTACAAAAACTCAACCTTGAGAAAGCAATGTGCGATTGAGACCCCCCCTGGACAGTTTACATGACTGACCCTGGTAAGACCTCGATATAAACTTTGAAGATTCTGGCAGGAAGGTATGGAGAGTTACTCACCCTGCAGTGGCCCAAGACAGGCCCCCTTTATAAGCTCCTTTGCTTATTAAATCCGCTCCCTACCCGTCTGCAGTGTCTGCCTCTCCCTTCGGTCTCTCCTCCCCTCCGTGTTTGGGAGCCGGTTTGCAAACTAGTATCTTCCCTTTCACTGGGCTTCCCTGGTAGCTCAGTTGGTCAAGAATCTTCCTGCAGTTCAGGAGATCTGGGTTTGATCTTTCGGTCAGGAAGATTCCCTGGAGAAGGAAATGGCCACCCACTCCATTACTCTTGCCTGGAGAATCCCATAGACAGAGGAGCCTAGTGTGCTGCAGTCCATGGGGTTGCAAACAGTCAGACGCGACTGAGTGACTAACACATTCTCACTTCCACTAATTATTTTAGGATTTCTGAAATAAAATTCTCTTCCCCATAGGACTCATAAATCTTTGCTAAGACAATCAGAGAGCAACCAGAATGACAAAATCTTCTGCTGTATTAGTGGACTCCCTAGACTCTTGCACTTAAACATCCACGAAGGGTCTGCATTGCTAGTTTCCCATCTGTCCACGTGTCTATATCCCAGGGAGAGCAGAGCTTAGGCTCAGGTTGGACTTTGAGCTAAAGGCATGCTCAGAGCAGACTGTGATTTTCCTTGGGTGAAATGTAGCTTCTAAATAATATTCAAAGCACATGTAGATTTGACAAGATGGGTGATCACTTAATTAGCAACAACTGAACCATTTTTATTCTCTGAGTCACATCAGATATGACCTTTCAGTTTACAGCTTTGCACTGGCCTTTTCAACGGCAGAAGCTAATATACAATGTGATCTTTAGCAGCTTCAAAGACAGGAGCTCTCATAGGAATGAGAATAGGGAGTAGGCACTGGAGCTTTGTCATTCACGGTGGCAGCCTTGCTACAGATCAGGAAGGAAGTGGTGTGGCATGAAACTCGAAGTGACCAAAACCTGCCCCATTCTTTATATGATATGCAAATCCACTTTTTTTTTTTAAAATGATGGCAATTGTTCTTTAGTACTGAAATAAAAGCCCTTAATCAAAAGTGTCAGGTGTACAACAAACCCTTTGAAGATGAGTTATGCTATTTTGATTAATGTAGAGAAGTTTGTATGTCTTAACAAGGGATATGATGAAAATATATGCAAGTATGCTGAACTGAGATACTTACAAACTTTTTAGCTTATCATTTATTTATTTAACTTTATTGAGTTTTTTTTCCACCTAATCTCCACTCAGTTTCTTATTAATTGTATTCTTTTAAGTGTTTGGCCAGATGAAATTTTTACATTAATATTTTAGTCCTAGAGGAAAGAACTCATATGTTATTATCTTCACCTTCTGGAAAACTAATTAATATTCAGAAATACAGTTATTGTACTTTATGTTGCAGAGACATATGCTCAAACAGAAGGAGAAAACCAGCAATGGAGTTTTTAGTGTGCAAATATGACTTACAATGTTAAGTCATTACAATTACAACTACAATGTAAGCATTACATTATTTGTAAGATAAACTTAAAAGTCACTGTTTCCTTGCCTCTTAATAAATGTCTAGAAAAGTAAATTTTATAAAGAGACTTTCTAGGCAATTAATATGCCTAATTAATTATGGAGAAATAATTAGTGCAGAAACTTCCTTTCTTTGTATAGAGCTTATTTTTCTCTTCGAACTTCCCTTGTGATTCAGATGATAAAGAAGCTGCCTGCAATTTAAGAGACCCAAGTTCAATCCTTGGATCAAGCAGATCCCCTGGAGAAGAAAATGGCTACCCACTCCAGGATTCATGCCTGGAGAAGTCCATGGACAGAGAAGCCTGGAGGGCTACAGTCCATGCGGTCGCAGAGTTGGATACAACTGAGCAAGTAACTCACATTTTTCTCTTCATTAGTGGATAATTTAACTTTTGCTGGAAAGGAAACCCTCTGGTTATTGAATATTATAGTACCGAGAGCACTTTCAAGTCTTCATGGAAAAGGAGCACAACAGCAAGCATTCTTTGTGATCCTCAGAAAATGAAAGACACATTTTGAATGCTTTGTGGGGAAAACATATGTTAGGATGACTATACTTTAAAATTTTGAGAAGTAAGTTTTCAGATAAGCTTTCTGTAATGGAAACACTAATGTTACAGATGTATTTTTGTTAAATAAATCATTGCAGAAAAAGAAAAATTTAGAGTTCCTGCATATATATATATATAACACACACACTAGCTAAATAATTGAGAATAAACTATAAAAATAATACATGCTTTGGTATAAAATAATTGGTTCTAAATTATTCATTTTACCTGTCTACATTGATTGTTACCTTGAAATTAAAAATTAAAAAGGAAGTTATATGTTTAGTTTTCATGTTTCCATATGTAGTTAAAGTTCAAGTAGGGTAGAAAGGGGATATTTTCAAATCCGTTTCTAAATAGATTGAAAACAGACAAATTTGCTTTAGGGCTTTGAATTTTCAGAATTATTATTATTTTACAGAAACCCACTTTTAAAATCCAAAACAAATTTATCCCTACTATACTTTCACTTCTAATTTGCAAAAGCATATTTTTGAAGGAAATTTAGCCTTCTAATTTTTCATTTATTTACACTGAAGTCATTAGGATGTTATTTTGTAAAATTTCCAACACTTTTGAGGATTCTGATTTAGTTTCTATGAAGAAACTTTTAATCTTTTCAAGCTACTTTTCTAAGAGAAGCATATTGTGTTTTTGCCAAGCACAAGTAACCTTGAAGGTAAAAAAAAAAAAAAGGAAAAAAGATTCCACATTTCATTTGAAGAACTCAGTTACAAATATTTTTAAGTCACTTTCAAAGTTGATAAAATATTTTATCCAGCCTGAAAATACCATTGCTGATGGTGAGGGGAACATACAAGGATTTTCAGCCAGGTAGAGTGATCCATACTGCAGCATTGCCAATCAACAGTGCACATAATTGTTAAATAAGAATCAAGGCAATACTTCACATTTGATTATATGGAGCATTTCAGCATTTATTATCTCACATTTTAGATGCTGCTCTTCAGTCTCAAAACAATGCATGTGATTTTCTTTTGTTTAGGCCCCACACTGCCTTCAAGGCCTATCTCAGGTACAGCATTTAACACCTTACCTTCCTTGTCTCATTTATTCTCTTCAATGAAATTCTATCATAAAGGCATTCAGTAAAATTTAACATCAGAATTTTTGTTTCTCCTTCTCTCATGTGGTATTGTTTTATTTTCCCATAAATAGCATAAGTTCTTTGGGAAAAAGAATCCCCACCTTCTATCTACTGTGCCTAATAGGCAGATTGTTGTCACTTTTCCTTATATTGGCATTATACCATGATTGGAAATCGCTATTAAATCAAACTACAAGGATAAAACATCTAAGTGACTTTAGGGAGTCTTGGCAATGTAGAAAAGATTCAGTTTCCATTTGGCCCTTAAATTATAAACTAATTATGCTGAACAAATAGTTTGTGCAAAATTACAAAAGGGCACTGATTGAAACTGCCTACCCTGGCCAGGTCACGTGCATGATAGTAACTACTTTCTTGAGTTACTTTAAACAGGAGGTCCTGGTAAAGAATGTGGAACTAACAACTACCACCAACCAGAAAAATTTGGGAAAGGTCAAAAAGAGGCTGCTTCAGGCCATATGTTCTACCCGCCTCTCAGAATCCATCTTGCTGGAATCCATCGTGCCGCCAGGAAGGACCCTGAGTCAGAGTGATTGGCCAAAGATGACCTGGAGAAAGTGAACGTGTCTCAGTCATGTCCAGCTCTTCGCAACATCAAGGGTAATGTGGTCCGTGGAATTCTCCGGGCCAAAGTACTGGGGTGGGTAGTCGTTCCCTTCACCACGGGATCTTCTCAACCCAGGGATGGAACCCAGGTCTGCCACATTACAGGTGAATTATTTACCAGCTGAGCCACCAGGGAAGCCCAAGACAACCTGGAAACCAACCCAGTTACCATAAAAGCTGAGACTGTGAACCACGTGGCAGAGCAGTCCTCCCGGGTTCCCTCACCCTATTGCTCTCTGCACAGGCACCCATTCCTGATAAATTCTCTTAACTTTTCAGCATATGTGTCTCCTAGGACAATTCATTTCTGAGTGTTATATAAGAGCCCACTCTTGAGAACTGGAAGGGGTCTCCCTTTCTGTTGTTTCCTTAGACAACAAGTGTTCTACCCTGACTCAGCCTCTACACATGTAGCCTTGACCAAGTCACCTCATCTTTATTGGGCTGCAGTTTCTCCAACTGTAAAATAAGGAAACTGGCCTAGATTTGTGGTGTTCAAGCTTTTCTACTAAGTGCTCTAGGAAAGAATCTAAGGCATCTCGGAGATGGAAAGGGAAGCTGAATTGTAGAATTCTGGCCCTCCTCAATTCAATAAGAGCAATTCCATCTTTCACTTGAAACATTGCATTTTCCTGTATGGATTCTTTAGAGGGGAAATATATATTTTGAAGCTAAAGCAAGTTTGCAAATAATTGAGACATTATTTGTAAAAGTCCTTCCTACTGTGAGATCAACAAATCTAGGTTTTGGCCTTTAACCCTAGGGAACTCGCTTCTAAAAATGTCCTTACGGTTTGGTCTCTGCTTTTCTTTCAAGCCTCCATGATTCTCTATAAACAGTCCTTTGATTTTGCACACCAGAAGCAGGAGGAAGAAAGCTCACATAAGCACTTACCATAAAATGCAGTCTTTATTCAATTAAAAAAATAGAGTAAATCAAACGTTGCTTCCTTAAATTTTTTTTTTTTCAAATCTATGTTTAAGCTTTTTATTGCCTTACTGACAGGCTCCTTTAATTAGGCTTTTTTTTTTTTTTTTTCTGCCCAGCAGTAAATTTACCAGTCTCTCTTTACTCCCTCGAACCATTTTCCTTCCCATTAATGTGCTTAAGGATCAAACAGTAGAGTTGCAGTTGAGAAAGGATCAGTTTTCCATAATTATTTCCCTGTTATAAACTTCGATTGCCTCTAATGGTGTGGGTATAAATTTCAGACACAAAAGCACATTTGTACTTTTCACTCTTAGAGTGAACTTTAAAAATTTTAACCAAAACCTAAAAAGTACTAAATGAGCTCATGCTTCATAAACTTATATTCCACAACCAAAAGAAATAAGAGTGAATCCTTGGAGCCTTTGTGTAGTTAAATATCCATTTTGCAATTCACAGACTTCTCCCTTTACTGAAAAATGCTTGTGACATTTTCCAGAGCTGGAATTGTACACTTTCAACAATCTTTTCACTGATGAAGACAAATGTTATACAGGTAATATAGAAATCCTTCTATATCTCTTATTTTCTTTTCATCAGGACCTGCTACATAAGGTGATATATTAATATAGAAGGCAATGTATTACACACTCAAACAGCCATACACACTCACACATGCACACACACACAGATATCTGTCAGTGTTATTCATTTTGCTGCAAACAAAGTTTGCAGCAATAAAATCAATGACATTAAGCATGGAAGATATTAATAGCACTCACAATTATATCACAGTAAATTACATTTATAGCTTTGAAAATAGCTTCTTATTAAACCCAATGAACATCAATATAACTGCACGTTTGAAAGGATACATAAATCCAGTGAAAGAGAAGATGACTGAAATTACTTTGACCTAAAAAAGTGTGCAAGATAAAGTGTTAGGTGGATTTGGGGGTCTATAATGAGTAAAGAGAAGCTGGTAATGAATTATCCACAGATTTTGACAATCCACTGTCATTACTGAAACTATTAAAGGTAGACCAGATGCAGTGCCAGTGACTGGCTGGGGAAGATTGATTTGCAGCAGCCTCATTGTCTAAGCAATATCACCTATCGGCTAGACCCTGGACTGAGTTCTGGGGAGAATGGGGTTTAGAACAATCTCTCTAATTACGTCTCTAAATGTAGATAAGCTTAGAGGAGTTCTTGTGAATAAAAACGAATTAAACTTGGTTCTAGGATGCAATAAACATGAGCAAGAGGACATTTAAAGAATGTTAAGAGGACATTCAGTATAATTTAAGTGAGTTTCTTTTAATGGAATTACATAAAAATAAAATGTGTTGCATTACTCTGCTGAGGTTCCCTAGAAAGCAATCCCAGACAAGCAAAATGGCCTTTTGCTGAAGATTTTTCAGTTCCTGGGAAATTTGTGCAGAAATTGTTTTACCTCTAGGGTTCTTTCAGAAACAGAACCAATTCAAGTCCTTAACGTTGTCTCTGAATTTCAGTTTTTTGATTTGTAAAAATTCAATCTGATTCCACTCGGTCTCTTGATGCTTTTGCACCTCCAAAGTTGTGTGATTATGATGTAATTGGTCATTTTCTGTTGGGCATGCTGCCTTTATTTCTCCAACTAAATGAAGACTTGTTACCTAGTCAATGAAATACCAATAGTCCTATGGACTCAAACTGAATTTGAGAGTAGTGTGATACAGCATAGCATACAGCGCACAGGATGGATTTTCTTTTTCCAGTATGGTGAAAGTGTTAGTCTCTCAGCCATGTCTGTCTCTGTGACCTCACGGACTGCAGCCCCCGGGCTCCTCTGTCCATGGGATTCTCCAGGCAGGATTGCTGGAGTGCGCTGCCATTCCCTTCTCCAGGGGTCTTCCTAACCCAGGAGTCAAACCTGGGTTTGATCTGAACCACCGTGGAAGCCCTTCTCCAAGGTATTTGCTGTCAATTTTGGGAAGTCAAAGGTAGACTGAGATATAATAACTGACACAAAGAAATAACTTGGGCCAGTGAAATAATCTCCACACACACACACACACACACACACACACACACACACACCCGTCTAGTTTGGGTGCAAATAATAAAACTCTGTAATGTTTTCTCATCTAGGTATAACTATGAGTTGAGACTGAAGGAAACGTCCTGAAATAATAGAGTCATAGTAATAATAGCAGTTATCATAAACACTAGTAAGTAGCGCCACCACTATGTTAAAATACATATTATTTTTAAAGGAAAAAATCCTCATATAACACTTACTATATGCTAGGAACTGATCTATACATGCTGCATTTGTAACTCATTTTGATACTCATGATAACTCTAGTTTTAAGGACTATTGTTATTTGTATCCTTTTAGGATGAATAAGTGATACATATATAGAGGATATCGTTGACTTCAATTTGTAATATGCTAACTAATATGATGAAGTGAAAGTGTTAGTCTGTCAGTTGTGTCCGGCCCTTTGAGACCCCACAGACTGTAGCTCTCCAGGTTCCTCAGTTCATGGACCTCTCTAGGCAAGAATAGTGGGTTGGGTTGCCATTTCCTTCTCCAGGGGATCTTTCTGATCCAGCATTCAAACCTGGGCCTCCCACATTGCAGCCAGATTCTTTACCATTTGAGCCACCAGATAAGCCCAGCTAATATGATAGACCCTGTTAAAACATTTTACACACTCCATATGCTATTCAATCTTCAGAGAAACCTTGTTTGGTAAACAATGTATTTTATACTTTATGAATGAAGAAACTGGGTAATTTGAATAACCTGCCTAACTACAATGGCTGCTGCTGCTGCTAAGTCGCTTCAGTCGTGTCTGACTCTGTGCGACCCCAGAGACGGCAGCCCATCAGGCTCCCCCCGTCCCTGGGATTCTCCAGGCAAGAACACTGGAGTGGGTTGCCATTTCCTCTACAGTCCATGAAAGTGAAAAGTGAAAGTGAAGTCGCTCAGTCCTGTCCAACTCCTAGCAACCCCATAGACTGCAGCCTACCAGGCTCCTCCATCCATGGGATTTCCCAGGCAAGAGTACTGGGTGGGGTGCCATTGCCTTCTCCAACTACAATGGCTAGATAATCCAAAATAAAACAAAACAGAAAAGATATTTATATAAAATAATCATAGTTTCTAAGCATTACACTTGGAAATTTCCAGGGTTATTCCTTTTAATAGGTATAGTAATTCAATATCTGGCCATGGGAGAAGATAAAAACTTCTTCAGATACCAATGAAGCCACTTCACTTTCTAAGGTAAGGCTTATGTTTGATTCAAGGCTGATGGTCTGTAGTTAAACTGAGGTATTACTTGACCCTGTTACAAAGTGCTAATATATGATCATTCTTGACCCATAAAAACAATGATTTTATAATCTAACATATGATGAGGTCCCTCTAGCAAACTTTGAGCAATAATTTGCAAACTCAATTAAACATTCATTGTTGATTGATTGACACAGAAGAAGCCCACTGGCAGCTAATTTGTAATATGCACTTTGATTACAATTTAACCCCCTTGGCATTATTGCATTTAATGATTCGTGATTTTTGCCTATTTGTTTACTGTTCTTAACATGAATGATTCCAAATTACCAAATGCCAGGGGCTTCCAAATGTAACAGTTTTACCTCCTCTTATTACCAGTCTCTGCATACTTAATATCCCTGCTTTCATTCAAACAAGGAAGAAAACTCCGCATAGCAACAGACAGAAGAAATGAGAGGACCACCTGGTGCAGGACCAATCAGCTCTGTGCCTGAGTGCTGGTGAGAAAAGCCCTTGCGATGCACGGCTTCACTCCCCCATGGTGCTTACTGAGCTGTTTGTCCTGGCTACAATCCCACCCTTCTACACTCAACTCTGTGGCCCTGGGGCTGAAATTCTACAAATCATATTTCCTTCTCGTACCCTGGCTCCATTTTAGCTTCTGCCAGTTGACCCAGGTAGGGTGAAAGAGCAGTGGGACATGGAAATGTGGACCTTCCTGGTTTATTTCCTGATGCTGTAAGAATCATGGCAAGAGCTTGTATCCAGCAGCACCAACTGGGACGAGGAGAAACTGGTTCCAGTTTTCAGTGTCTTCCACCTCTGTCAGTACCAGCTTCACGGAGCTCAAAGGAACTGACCTCCGTTGTATTGTTCAGAGATCTGAATCCAGTTTCTCAGAGTCCCTTCTCTGACATTCCAAGTTCTAAAAATCCAAACTCCTCCCTTTTAACCTCAGTGGCTAGAGGGTTTGGTATCATTACCATCTCTCTGCTCCCCCAAAGTTCTATTTGCTTTTCAATATATGTTAAACCAATTTGCCGTTTGATGTTCTATATGTTGAAATAACTAGTGTGGTTTCTTTTTTCCTGCCTGATACATTTCCAGTGTTATGACTGAAGTTGCTGATAGGTTTAGCTTTTTAGCATGGGATAGTTTTTGGCATCTTAGAATGAAATGTGAGAGTGGTATTTAGGAGTTGAACATACACTTACTACACAGAAATATGGTTGGTAAACATTTTGCAATCCCAATATTTAGTATCGGTTGTGAATCATAAATCAGAAAAGAAAAAAAAAAAAACCTGTCAACTATAGATTGGCACTTGCCAGAAGCATTGCCAGTGACTGAACAAGGGCATTTGCCATCTGCCTCTGCAAAGAGATTGAACCCTGTGTTGCTGCAGCTGTTGAACCTCGACACCCCGAGGGAGATCAGGGTAGAGTGAGGCACTCTGTGCTCCAGGGAATCTAGTGGGACAGGTCTTTAGATGGATGATTTGAGGAACAGATTCTATGACCTCAATCCTTGCATCTCCTCATACCTAGAAAAGCACTGATTTCCTTCATGGTGACAACAGATCTTCATGACTAGGACAAAATTTTTTGTAAAATGCATGATTAATGATGTTGAAATCCACCTTCATCAAAACCTTATGTATTTGTTCAGTCAGTTAGTTCAGTCGCTCATCGTGTCTGACTCTTTGTGACCCATGGAGTGCAACACACCAGGCCTCTCTGTCCATCGCCAACTCCCAGGCCTCTCTGTCCATCACCAACTCCCAGAGCTTACCCAAACATATGTCCATTGAGTTGGTGATGCCACCCAACCATCTCATCCTCTGTCATCCCCCTTCTCCTCCTGCCCTCAATCTTTCCGAACATCAGGGTCTTTTCCAATGACTTGGTTCTTCACATAAGTTGGCCAAAGTATTGGAGTTTCAGCTTCAGCATCTGTCCTTCCAATGAATATTCAGGACTGATCTTTAGGATGGACTGGTTGGATCTCTTTGCAGTCCAAGGGACTCTCAAGAGTCTTCTCCAACACCACAGTTCAAAAGCATTAACTCTTTAGCGTTCAGCTTTCTTTATAGTCCAACTCTCACATCCATACATGACTACTGAAAATAAAACACTGAAAAGACGGACCTTTGCTGGTAATGTCTCTGCTTTTTAATATGTTGTCTAGATTGATCAGAGCTTTTCTTCCAAGGAGCAAGTGGTGTTTAATTTAATGGCTACAGTCATCGTCTGCAGTGATTTTGGAGCCCCCCAAAATAAATTATCTCACTGTTTCCATTGTATCCCCCTCTATTTGCCATGAAGTGATGGGACCAGATGCCATGATCTTCATTTTCTGAATGTTGAGCTTTAAGCCAACTTCTTTATTCTCTTCTTTCACTTTCATCAAGAAGCTCTTTAGTTCTTCTTCACCTTCTGTGATAAGGGTGGTGTCATCTGCATATCTGTGGTTATTAATATTTCTCCTGGCAATCTTGATTCCAGCTTGTGTTTCTTCCAGCCCAGCGTTTCTCATGATGTACTCTGCATATAAGTTAAATAAGCAGGGTGACAATATTCAGCCTTGACATACTCCTTCCTGATTTGGAACCAGTCTGTTGTTCCATGTCCAGTTCTAACTGTTGCTTCTTGACCTGCATACATGTTTCTCAAGAGGCAGGTCAGGTGGTCTGGTATTCCCATCTCTTTAAGAATTTTCCACAGTTTGTTCTGACCCACAGAATCAAAGGCTTTGGAATAGTCAATAAAGTAGTACCAGATGTATTTCTGGAACTCTTTTGCTTTTTGATGATCCAGGGGATGTTGGCAATTTGATCTCTGCTTTCTCTGCCTTTTTTTAAATCCAGCTTGAACATCTGGAAGTTCACAGTTCACGTACAGTTGAAGCCTGGCTTGGAGAATTTTGTGCATTACTTTGCTGGCATGTGAAATAAGTGCAATTGTGTGGTAGTTTGAGCATTCTTTGGTATTGCCTTTCTTTGGGATTGTAATGAGTTTTCCAGATTCGCTGGCATATATTTGTTAGGCAGTTGGAATAGGAAAAGGAGTCCCGAATGGTGGTGGCTAAAAAGCAAAGAAGGGAAATGCCCATGAAAATAGAGCAAAGGAAGATCCGAGGACCGGGAGTGAGAACCTCGGGTAAAACAGACAGCCTTCCTGGCTAGCCCGATTGATACAGAATATGCTCAAGGGGAGGAGGAAAAAAAAAAAAAAACATATAAAAAGAGGAGCTAAAATTGAGCCACGGTCTTCTCTTCATGTCTTTTGAGTTGGCCAGCCCTCACGCCTCTAGGATGAATTTTCCTTTGCTTTCTAAATAAAACTGAGCTGTAACACTTGTCCCTCGTTCACTGCAAATTTCTGTTGCCACAGAACAGAACGGAGGAAACTGCATTCTCCCCCGACATATGGACCTTCCTCTTCCTACCTCTTTGGAGCAGTCTCTCAGTGCTATCTGAGGCGCCACCTCCTGGGAGGCAGTCCTCATTTTGCCCCAAATCAAACTTAACTTTCAACTGTCAAGTTATGCATCTTTCTGTAGTTGATGCAACAATAATTTTGATTAATTACTAATTGAAGGCATAATCCACAGTCAGTTGTGAAAGTTCATTTCTTTTAGGAAGAATATCAAGGCCAACTTAGAGATAGAGGAGACTCTTTTGCTTGTGTGAAATCATATGTTTTATATACCTATACTTGCATTTGGTTTGTTTAATTACCATAACCATTACCATAACCATACCACAGTTAGGCATAACCATCTCAAATCTGACTGATGAACTTGGTTCCCATTTCAATTTTCCACTGAAGTCCAGACCCTTGTATGTATTTTAAAATTGTCAGAAGTAGAAGATTTGAGTCAATGTCTTGCTGCATTTTCCCCATGTGTGGTGTTTTGGGTTTTGTTTTTTTTTTTTCATTTACCAGGCCACATAGGGAGACCCTGTTCCAAAATGCTGAGCTTACTGCTAGAGACAGTGACAGTCTAGCCAGTCCCTTGCTTAATAACTGGATCATTATCCACTGACCTAAAATCAAGTTTCTCAGTAGATCCTTCATAGCATCCTTCGTCCTTCATCCTTTTTTAGGATGCAATAACGACCTAAATGTTGACAGTTACGTTTTATTTTGCAGGAAGTTTTAGGGCTTCAAGTGCTGGAGACAGCATCTCAAGTAATCCTGAGAAGACTGCTCCAAGGAGGTGAGGGGTGGGGAGCTAGGATATATAGGGGGTTTGCAGGAAAGGGCAGGTAGTAGGGACAAAAAATGGCTGTTAATTAAAGAAAACTAGGTATCTCAAGTCAAAGAATTTAGTTCTTTCTGTGTTTGGAAAGGTGCTAGAGTCTGGGTGCACTGTGGGGCATGGGTCCTGTGTTTTCATATCCTGAGTCCCCCAGGGCTCACCCTTGGCTGTGGCTGCAATTGCCGATGACCTTGACATTCTTTGTTAACTAATGTCATCTGCAAGTAGGAACTTAGCTTCTACCTCTACAAGGCTTGAATTACCAGCCACTACAGGTGCTGACTTTCAACACCCCCTGAAAGGAGTTCAGAGTGGAGAACAGAAATGAGGCACTCTGTGCTCGGGGAGGGAGGGGGGACTGGAATAACATGTCTTCAGATAGTTAGATTATTTTCAGGAGATGATTTTTTGAGCCCAATTCTTGAATCTCCTCATAATTAGAAGTCCTTCATGGTGACATCTACTAGTGACTAGCAGTAAGTAACCTTCACAAAGCTAGCAGAAACCTTCTGGAAAAAAGACGTGCTTAATTTCATGTACTTCCCCTTTACCAAATTCATATATATATATATATATATATATATATATACACACATATATATATATGTGTATACACACAGAGAGACCTTCCCTCCTGCCTCTTTGTAACAATTTCTCAGAGCTATCTCTGAGAAAGTTTTCATGCTGTTTCCTAAGCTCTGTTTCTCAGAGCTTTATTTAGCGATTATTTATTTCAGACTTGGATTTATGTGTGAATTTATTATGGCTAGTCCCTTGCTTACATTTGTTAAATCCTTATAGATAAGAAGGTAAAATATGTTAAAGGAATCCCTTTATGATATGGCTACTACCTCTCCACCCTTTTTCTAAACTTCATCTCTTACCCTCCTGATAAATATGAACTATTAGTGATTCCTAGAACTGTCCTTGTTTTCCTTTATCTCCATTTCTTTATGAATGTTGCTGCTTCTTCCTGGAATATCATCACAACTCATCTTTTGTTTCCACCAACGCACCATTCTCCCATTGGTGAAGAATCAGCTCAAGTATCTGCTTTTCCAGTAAACATTTTATTACTCCTTTGAGTCCCTTCTTGGAGTTGTTATCACAGCACTTTGCATTTCCCTCTCTCATAAATCTTAGTTCAATCTGTTGCAAATACTTTTTATGGCATTCTTCAATTTAATAACTGAAACTTACAAACTTGATATTATATATATATATATACACATATATGTATTTAACATATTTTTAGTCTTCTTTGAAATGGGATTATAAATATACATTGACATACATTTGCAGCATATACATACCTATATAGCCTATAAGATTTGTGTGTGTGTGTTTGTATGTATGTATGTATGTATGTATGTATGTATCTATATATATATGCATATATATATACTTTGGAAACTGCTTCTTTATTCAACATTACTGATTGACTTAACTTCTATGACTAAATATGATTCTATTTTATAAATATGCTAGTTTCTATGTGTCCATTGTCCTGATTTCCTCCTAGAAAATATCATTACCGTATATTTCTCAGGGTTCCAGTAACCACATCTATGAAGAGACTAGTCTGTGGTCTATGACCTCTGTCTTTATCCTGAAGGCCTTCCTTAGTAGGAGAGGAGTAAGTTATAGGCCACTCACCTTAACTCTGTCATCTCCACATGCTCAATAGGTGTTTTCAATATTAATAATGGAATAATGATTATGATTTTAAAGTATTTTGGTAAATGAAAGGATCTCCCTTCTCATAAACTGAGACCCAGATCTTGAGTGATCTGAAGTGGCATTTAACTTTATTTAAAACAAAACCAAAAAGAACACTTGGGGAATCCTTTCTGGGGCTTCCCTGGCGGCTCATATAGTAAATAATCTGCAGTGCAGAAAACCCATGTTCAGTCCCTGGCTTGGGAATATCTCCTGGTGAAAGGAATGGCTATCCACTCCAGTATTCTTGCCTGAAGAATTCCACGGACAGAGGAGCCTGGCAGGCTACAGTTCATGGGATGGCAAAGAGTCGGACACGCTTGAGCAACTAACACGTTTCACACTTTGACAGTAGTACAGATGCATAACTCCAGAAACTCAGGTAGTAGAGCAAATATCATATGTCTTTAATCAAAATTAAGTTTTATTCTTAGTCTCTACTCCAGCTGTATGGCAATACTTTCTCATCTTAAGTTTTACTCTCCTTCATGACTTATGCAAATGTCCTAAGTAATTGATCCAGAGGAAACATTCAGGGCGATCTTCAGTCAATGCAGCTGTTGTTGAAATGTCCGTTGCCTGACTCTGCATGCGCCCTAGAAATTTTTATCCCTAGAAAGCTGTTGATCCCACTGCTAAGTAATGGATACTTGTAATAGAGGTGGTTGTTTTTAGTCGCTAAGTCATGTCTGCGTCTTTTGAACCCCCTTTTAGTCTGCTAAGCTCCTCTGTCCATGGGATTTCCCAGGCAAGAATACTACAGTGGATGGCCATTTCCTTCTCCAAGGAATCTTCCCAACCCAGAGACTGACCCCATGTCTCCTGGATTGGCAGGTGAACTCGTTACCACTGAACCACCAGAAAAGTGACGTCGCTCAGTCATGTCTGACTCTTTGCAACCCCATGGACTGTGGCCTACCAGGCTCCTCCATCCATGGGATTCTCCAGGCAGGAATACTGGAGTGGGTTGCCATTTCCTTCTCCAAGGGATCTTCCCAACCCAAGGATCGAACCCAAGTCTCCCACATTGCAGGCAGATACTTTAACCTCTGAGCCACCACACTCTGAACCACCAGGGAAGCCCCTAATAGGGGCAGTGATGCTCAGCAAATAATCCATTTTCATCTGTGAGTTAATGTTCTGTCTTGAAGTGAGGCTGTATGAAACAGTCTCATCAAAATGCTGTGAGTAAAATGGAGATATGTTACTTTGGGGATAAAACTTAGAAAACAAAGTATTAACCCTCAATATGCTCCTTCCCTCTGCCTCAGGAAACATGAAGCATCGATGTTGAGACAGAGGACCTGCCAGTGGTTTAAGTTTCTGAATAATTATGAAATAAGGATGTGCAGTGTATGGGATGAATTAGACATAAACATTTGTTGTGACAGGCAATTGAAGGATTATTTGTTATTGCAGCTGATCCCAGCCTAATGCACCAGTATATTATGTCTTTTATGGCTGTGAGCCTATTTCTCTAGGCTCCAATGATCCTATGATATCATTTAGACATTACCTTTCAAATGTTTATCACTTTCCAGGACCTCTAGAGGAAATCCATCATTAAACTCTACTCCTTATGGAGTTTACAGTCTTTAAAGCACTACTCAGCCTTAGATGTATTCAATTCTTAATTTCTCTCTAAACCACTCATATCTCTCCCTTCCCTAAAAGATCCCAAATATAATCTTGATTTGCTTTAACCTTTCAAAAAGTACAGGAGGATCCATTTTCTTCTTCCAACTTCTCTTATGTTTAAGGAACACAAAACCCTAACTCTTCATTGAATCATGAAGAAGGAGGTAAAAATTGTTAGGTGATGTTGAAAGAGGGTAAATATTTTTCCCCCAAACCTATGGATATCATCAAGGCATGATTCATTCTAATACTTTTACAGCAGTGAAAGTGAAACAAGAATTTATATCTCAGTAAATCACACTGCCACATACCTAGGGTTCTTAATGACCTAACCCTGAATCTTGACATCGCACAGGTTGAAATTAACTTCTAAGCATTGAGCTTGATTGCATAAGTGACAGTCCAGAGATTTCCAAGGAATTCTCTTTCCTTGTTAAGCGTCTTGCATGGCTCCCACATCAGATTCTTGAAGGGTGCACAATAGATCTGTAACTCTAGCTCCTAATCAACGGGATTGCACTCTGTTCTCATGCTTTCTCTTCCTTCCTCTTGTTCACCATTTTTCCTTCAGCAGACTCTTCTGTCAGAGCAATTTTTTTTTTTCTGTATATGATTTTACTTTTGTCTCTGTTTCTGCAAATCGTGACTTCCTTCAGTGTATAACGCTGGCTTCTAAAACATAATTTCTTCCTCTACCTCCAGGAAAACTTGTTAGACTTACTTCTCTAAGGGTTTCTTAAAAATTTAATGGCCAGAAACCTCCAAAGTAGATTTCTTGACCTCTTTATAATTTAAGAAAAGTAATATCTTACTTTGTGAGAACTTACAATCTTCCTGGACAAGTGACAGTGATGATCTTTACTATCAGCCTTCTAAGGTACATACCACTGACAAACAGAGGACCAATTCTGGAGTTTCTCCGAAGAAACCTCTCTCCCAGAATGCTTTCTGCTTTAAGCTAGATTATTTGTGACTGTGATATTATTGCCTGGCTGCTTTTGATATGCTTTGAATCAGGCCATAGCAATAGCAAAACTGTACATTAAAGAGTCTTCTTATTCAGATCCCCATTTTTTGAAATACCTTTCACCCCATACTTAAGAATTCTGCTTGATAATTTAGCAGTATGGAACAAAAAAATCTTAAAAAGGAAAAATCAATTGACTTGGCAATTCCTTTTATAGGATTTTGTTCTAAGGAAGAGGAGAAAAGTAGGTGAAGATGTTTGTTTAACGATGTGAACTGCAAAGATTGTTGTTGCGGTGGTAGTCATATCCACCTTTTGTGACCCCATGTACTGCAGCACACCAGGCTCCTCTGTCCTCCACTGTCTCTTGGAGTTTGCTCAAACTCATGTCCACTGAGTTGGGGTTGCAGAGTTACTGGTAGCAAAAGAAAGAAGGATAAATAATCTAAATGTCCAGAAGTTTTTGGTTAAATAACTATGCAACAATCTTAAATGAGAAGAGGGTATGCAGGTTATAGTGTGTGGAAGGATTTTAGGGGATGATGCTGATAATGATGGTGATTGTTTATCTGTATTTTTTTATTTTTATATAACAATTATGCATTACTTATTTTGATTAAAATAAGTAATAAAACAAGAATTTTGGTATTCACTGCTATATCATTTAAAGTAAACAGTCAAAAAATCACACAAGGAATTAGGATTAATTTGTTATTCTTTTTTTCATAAGTTTTATAATTTGTAAGATAATTACTATGTGTAAATACCAATGAATAACAGCAAAATTGCAATTGTTATTCTAGAGAATTTCTTTAGTTGGGATTTATTTTGGTGTCTATCAAATGGGATCATATATGAGACCACTTCTATTGCTGGACTGAAACTGATTTCTGGGAGTAAAAGAGTTGTTAACAGTATTGATTTTACCATTGAAGATGATGATCTAAAGCACCCTGTGATAATTAGATGCTAGGTATTAAAATAAGACATAATTCACACATGTATCCAAACATGTGCTCACATCCACATTATCATGTTTCATTTTTGAACAATTGATTTTATTGGGGGAGTGTATGTAGTTTGCACAAAACGAACTTCTGTTCAGCAGTGATGTACTGTATTGAATTTTGCTGACTCAGTAAGTATTGCTTTTTCTACTGAGATACAGTAAATCACTTAAATATGCTTAAGTGAGCTATCACTGTCTGATGCTAACATTAAGGAGAAAAAAATACTCAATGGATTATTTTTTTCTTCTCTTTCTCTTTTCTATTCCTTGGTTCAATTTTCTTCATTCTGCTGCTGTTGCCAAAATCTGCCATATCCCATCTATTCTTTTTCCACGTTTAGGTTTTCTACATGCACACGAAATATTTAGAATAGATAGATTTTGTCTTTATAACATATTTCTCTGTGACCAAGAAGCACTATCTTAGCATTGCTAGACTAAATCCCATGAGACAGAGATTGTTTCTATTCTGTTCATAGATGTATCCCTAGAGGCTAGAATTGTTCCTGGAACAAAATATGATTGCAATGTGTTTTTTTGACAGACAGGATCCAGTTTTGTCAGATTTAAGTCACTTTAATATTCTTTCCTGCGCCTCTCCTTAAACATGAAGCTGAAGCCGTAAAGTAGATGCAGACGGAAGCTTGATTCACGTCGGTGTCATGTAGCTCCACCTACCGCAGATTTTCCTGTGAGCTATTCAGCATCTGTGACGACGCTCAAAAGCGAGGATAATAATGGCTGCTGTGGTTTTTTTTAATACTGTTAGCCAAACATTTCTCACTCTAAATTCCAGTATCACGGTGAGATTAGACGTCAATCTTCATCCTTTTATGTTGTCATAAGACCTCGATACTAGTTCTGGCTGATGCATTTTGAAATTCTACAGCAAACCAAAATTCTCTTTTTTCATCTTGCTTACTCATGGTTCCAATCAAGAGGGTAGCTGCTTTATTCATCTGGGACCCTGAATGACTCTGACAAGAAGAGATTCTAACAAATTCCCAATAGACATGAGTGAGAAATAATTCCCTGCAGTATTAAGTCACAGAGTTTGGAAATTACTACTACAGCATGGCTTATATCCTAACTGATGCAGATAATTCACCGAAGTGTTAGGGTTTTACGCAGAACTTCCAAGCACTGTGAAGAAACACCGATTTCTATTATTTGTGCTTTTGTATTGACCATTTTAAATGCTGCTCCCAATCCTACTTTTTCCTTTGCTCATTCACAACCATCCATTTATGATATTTAGGAGACAAGCGTGTATTTGTTAAAATCAAGATGCCCTGAAAACTATTTTGAATTTTCTCCACCCTGAAATATGTCTGCCCTTCATTGGGTGACAGCCTCTATTGTTGGAATGAGAGCTACATTTATGCTTTGAAAGTGATGCAAAATCTTTTCTAGATAACTGAAAATTTATCATCCAGTGTTCTTATGAACTTGTATGAACCAACAGTATAAACTTCAACATGTGTACAGATATTTGTTGCATCCACTGATTTGAGAAAATGAAAACTGGAGTTTTTATGAGATATGATAGCAAAATAGCTTTATTTTATACTATATAATTAATTTAGAGCTGTGATTACCACCATTCTTTTCTAAATAACTTTTGTTTGGTTGTTGTTGTTGTTCATTTGCTGACCCCTGTCTGACTCTCTGTGACCTCATGGGCTGCAGCATGCCAGGCTTCTCTGGCCTTCACTGTCTCCCAGAGTTTGCTCAAACTCATGTCCATAGAGTCAGCGATGCTGTCTAAGGACCTTGCTCTCTGCCACCCTCTTCTCCCCTTGCCTTCAGTCTCTCCCAGCATCAGGGTCTTTTCCAATGAGTCAGCTCTTTGCAACAAGTGGCCAAAGTATTGGAGATTCAGCTTCAACATCAGTCCTTCCAATGAATATTCAGGTTTGATTTCCTTTAGGACGGACTTGTTTGATCTCCTTGCTGTCAAGGGTCTTCTGCAGCACCACAATGCAAAAGCATCAACTCTTTGGCTCCCAGCCTTCTTTATGGTCCAACTCTCATATCTGTACATGACTACTGGAAAAACCACAGCTTGACTAGATGGACCTTTGTCAGTAATGTGATGTCTCTACTTTTTATTTTTTTATTTTTTAATACTTTATTCTACATTACAATACTGTATTTGTTTTGCCATACATTGACATGTATTAATACTCTAGGTTTGTCATAGCTTTCCTCTCAAGGAGCCAGTGTCTTTTAATTTCATGACTCCAGTAAATTGCTTTAAATATATATGTGCTGGATGTTAAATGCCTCAGTAGAGAGTATGTGCTGTCTGATCGCCACTGAATCTGGCTTCAGAGACCATCATTCTCTGCCTTTCTGAATTTTGTAATCTTTTTTCCAGAGTAATCGTTGTTCTTTTTAAACCACAAAGGAATTCTGACAGATCCACTCTAAGACTCTTCATATTTTTTCAATCAACAAATTAGACAATGGATTAGAGGCATTGTCCTACTTTCCATTAGGAAGCATGTGAACCAGATTTTTAAACTGCATCTGTAATGAAAAGAAGATGGGACAAGGGGAAGGGAAGACTTTGAGTCACATCAAGCAACTTAAATGGTCAATATTTCCTTAAAATATTTCTTGTGGTTTTATTTCTTTTAAACTATAAAGGTATATTCTTGAAAGAAAGAGAAATATATCTTCTGATGCTTTGTGTCCCCTTATTATATTTAACAGTATAGTTGCCAGATAAATTACAGGACTCCCAGTTAAATTTAAGTTTCAAAACTAAATTTTCAGAAAATGTATTCATATATAATGAATATATATTTTTAGTGTAAGTTTGGTACATGAAATGTTTGGGAGGTACTTATCCTAAAAACTACCCATTATTTATTTGATATTCAAATTGAATTTTCTATATTTTTACTTGCTAAATTCAGCAACTGTAAATAGCAGGCACTGAAAAAGAAAATTACTTGACAGACTTAAACCCCAACTCCTCTCACCATGAATGCAAGATCTAGAACTGGAATTAGACACAGAGTTTTCTAATTCCCTGCCCAGAGATCTTTTCTTCACATTAAACCTGTCTGTCATGACAGATACAGAAAATCATTGCATCAGCCCTGCAAAAACATGCCCGGCTCAGCTGTTGGATACGCCACTTACTAGCTGATGGATTTTGGATGACTTACTTATCTTTACTGTTTTTCAATTTTCTCCTCAATGCCATGGGGATTAAAGTAACATTAAGATATGTATGACAACATATTTAAGTTGGCAATAATTATTATTTCACAGAAATAGAAACTATATGCAGTTCTTATTTTCTTTTTTGGGTTCCAAGTCCCTTCTGGGTTTGATGAAATCTAAAGCACCTGCAAAAGAAAATACCATAGTCACAGATAATTTTCTTAACATTTTCAGAAAGTTATAATGTCTCTGGAGCCCGGATTCCAAGAAGACGGAATGAACCTAGTATCAGTTTTACATATATTTTAGAACCCTTTCTTTTCAAAAAGACAACTTTGTTAAAGGAGATTGCCTTATTAAACCCCTAAGATATGCTCTTTCACCAAAGCAGAGCTGTCATTTCTCAACCTTGGAATCCCCAGTAATTCTTCCTTATAAAGGGCGGAGGCAGTGTAAACCCGAGCTGAGTTGATTGCATATTGCTGACTGATGCATTCTCCAGAGGGCTTCAGATTCACTTCCAGCATTTTGCTAGTTGGGCACACATTTAATTTTCTTGGCACTGTACTCAGTGATCTGTAGCCTTGAACTTAAATAGCGGATTTTTCGGGAACACTTCATCATGCGCTTTACACAGCGGGACACAAACTATAAAGGAGACTCTCCGCAAAGTGCTCTTGGAGTTTAATCGCGTGACCCAGCATGCCTTCCTGTTACGTATCATACAAGCATGCTTTCTCTTAGAAAAGAAGAGTCATTTAGTTTCTAAATTAAAAACAATCTGTATTATTTTATCATTCTTTTCATCCTGCGGCTACCACTGGGAGTAAAGGGATATCGGAGCAAACATAAATTGCACATTTATTTAACTAGTGCTACATACTTGACTACCACACTAAATTGCACAAATTAAAATGTAAGCCTTTGTCCTTAAGATGGTCAGAGCTATTAACTAAAAGCCAGATCCATTCTATAAGTCATGTCTAGCAATATTCTAGATGATAGAAGACATGCCAGATGGATAGCCTATGTAAGAGGAACTTACCAGTTAGCAATGAAAGAGCAAAGGAGCAGAATGGCTTCAACCGGTAACTGGATTTACTTCAATCACGTGACAGGACTTTCATCATCAGATGCTATTATGAGATGACTTTATTGAACACAGCAAGGTCACCAGCCACTAACTTGTTGGGCAAAATTGTAACGTAGACAAGCAAGCACTATATAACACTTGGTGCTGCTGCTAAAAAGCTGGTATATATTGAACACATATGCAAATTGAGCTAGGAGTTTTCTCACCTACTTTTTATTAGTGAGATTTACTAAGATATAATTGATAAAGCAACAGTATATTTATAGCAGACAATGTGATGATCTGATAAATGTATACATTGGGAAAGGAGTCCCACCATCAATTCAACAAATACATTTATCACCTCACATAATTACCTCTTTGTTTTTGGTGAGAATTCTTAAGCTCTGCTCTCCTGGTAAGTTTGAAGTATACAAACAGTGTCATCAATTACAGTCACCATTGCTACACATTAGATTCTCAGAATTTATTCACCTTAAAAATGAAATTTTGCGCACTTTCACCAGCTTCTCCTGATTTCCACAAATGGGAGCACAACATCCTATTCTCTGTTTCTATGAATTCCACTCCTTAAAAATTCCTTATATGACCAATGTCATGCAGTATCTGTCTTTTACTGTTTGACTTGTTTTACTCAGAATAATGTCCGTGATGTTTTCACATCCATGTTGTTCACAAACCTCAGGGCTTTCTTCTTCATTAAATCTGTTATACACACACACACTCACACACTCACACATATATATCTCACATTATTCTGTTCATCCATCAGTGAACACGTAGGTTGCTTCCACAGCTTGTCTATTGTGCATAACTCTGCAATGAGCATAGAAACACAGAAACCTCTTTGAAATACTGATTTTATTTCCTTTGGCTATATACCCAGAAGTGATCATTGGTAGTTCTGTTTTTAATTTCTTGAGACTGCCACATGTTTCCATTATAGCTGTACCAGTTTACACACCCAACAAAGTACAGGGGTTCCCTTTGCCCCATGTCCTGCCTACTATCTGTTATCTATGATCATTTTGATAATAGATGGCCTAACTGGCGTGAGGTATCTCACTGTGGTTTTGATTTCTATCTATGCAGATGATTGTTGTTTTTCTTCTTCAGTATTCTAATGCGGTATATCACACTGATTGATTTGTGGATGTTGAGCCAGCTTTGGATCCCTATGATAGCTCTCATTGATCATGATGTTTGATTCTTTTAATGTGCTGTTGCATGTGCTTTCAACCCCCTCCCAAGGGATTCACAGGAGGTTTCTCCCTCCCATTATATACTTGGCTGCCTTTCAAATCTTTGTGACCATCCAAGCTGCTCTCTTTGTTATTAGCATATCCTAGTAGTTAAGCATTTGTCAAAACCCACCAGTATCCCAAAGTGAAGGAATGATATCAGTGCAAGATATAGGTTGATTGGAAGCAGTACTTGCAGAAAGCAGCTGGGAATGGATGCAGTCAAACTCCTTCCAGGATAAATTGAGAGACAGGCACTGTTACTTGCTCCCTGGGTAATAAGCTTTGGTGTACAGCCCAGCCATGAAGGTGCTTTTCCACCTGTTTGAAAACTACTTCTTTCTTCTTTATCCTGTAGGACTCATAAATGTAAGCATCACTGACTCTCAGAGTTAAGTGATTCGGGGATCATCCCTCAGATGGCAGATGGAATTGCTCCATGAAGCTGTATGGTGCGTCCTTAGGAAGGAAAAATTCAGGATCGTTATACACCACATCCTGATAAACACAAATAAAAGCCCAAGCTTTCTGTATATTTTTGACCAAAGCTTTGTTTCATCTCAGCAATATGAGGATTGGGTGCCTGTGAAGTTTTAGAAACACTCAAGTTGCTCACTCAAAGTTTAGCAAGGGATGAATCTAGGATTTTAAATTCCACATTCCACCAATTCTAAGGTGCACATTTTTTTTTTTTTTTTCTTTTGCATCCTGAAATTAGGATTCACTTATGATCACCTTAAGTCAAATAATGAGGAGGACAGACTTGTCATTTCTTGTCAGTGATTTACCCGGTCATAGCCATCCTCAAGTCATTCCTTTAATGGAGTTATATACATTGTTAAAACTACAGATGTTGAGTGTAATTGCCATCTAAAATGTCTTCAAAGATACATTATTCTACAGTTCAACAGTGAAACTAAAAGTTATGGTTTGGGAATTTTTTCCTTTGCAATGTGTTACATAAACTAATGTCATATTTTACAGTTGAGCCATTTAGATTTGCCAGAATCAGATAGGTAGGCTTGTATTAAAACCTTTAAAATAGGCATAATAATACTTCTATTAGATATTTTTCCAGGCTGATATTATATGCTATTGTGTAAATGCCACTGATGTGTATATATGATAGTACGATTGAAAACAAAGATGCATAATTAAAGGCAAAAATACTCCATACATTATTTGGTGTTACTGAGCTTGCAGACCATTAATAAAATTAAAAAAAAAAAACAAAACAACTTTGTCATTCAGGTTCGTTTCCTTTTTGACCATCTTGGTTACTTTTTAACTATTCTGAGACTGGGTCAACCAGTGACTAGAGTTTGTTAATGTACATACCATACCATAATATACTTAAACTTTTTCTTTCTGTGAGCATAATAAATTTCAGAAAAATATCTGTATTGAGAAGTGTATTTTTTCTTCTTCTAATAGCCCAGGGTACCCAGACACATGTTCAACTTTTAAAGGAGAATAGCTTGACCTTAGAAATTAAACTAAATAATTAAAATCCCACTCTGGTATTATTTCAAGTAAATTCTCAGCAACAACAACAAAAACCCAAACAAATTACAAAAAAATATTTTAGATATAATAAATACCTGCAAATCAAATATCATTTCCCTCTAGCTTCTCTGCCAAGCAAATTTCTTTTACAGCCTCTATCATTTTCACATTGCGTTAATGATATCTGTCTGCTATTGATAATTAATCTAGATAATGACATTCCTGAGTATGATGCCACATCTCTGGACACTGAAGTGTGTCCAACCTGCCATTAAAATCCCATTAAAGCTTTATTTACCAGTCTCAAATTAAAAATAAACATTGGTTGTCCATAGGGCAGAATAATGATCACATCGACCTTGGAATGTTCATTCCCAAAACCTAAGGACTGAAGTAATGGAGAACTAACATTGGAACATTTGGTGATGGGAATCTAACTAGTAATCTTGGCAAAAGAGCCAGAATATATGTAATTTCTTACTTATCTTTAGCAAATGCAATTTAGGATATTGCCTAAATAAGATGCAATATCAGAATAAAAATTTCCTGGATTGCATTTTGCTTGTTGGTTTGTTTTTTTAAAGAAGCCATGATATAAATAACTTAATACAAGCTTTATTAGATACAAAAGGGACTTGTGTGTACATTTAGCCTCTTACTTTAGTTTTGGATGTTTTAATTTTGGTGGGATGTCTTAGTTTAAGTACAGGTTGAATTTAGAGTAAACAACTGCCATCTGGTAAACTAGTGAAATTAGATCCCAGATGTTTTTACTTTTTTTTGAAAGCTAGAGAAATTTTGTAACAGAATTCCAGTTCTGGTTAATCCGGGAGATTTATCTCCAACTTAATGTGTTTAAAAACCAATATAGTAAGCTACTGAGTGTCTGTTTGCAGGGGACTCACCCTATCTCCATGAGAGAATTAATCCTAAAGTAAGAAATAGGTGAGTGTCATGAATTTAATATAGCTACCAAGTCTTGATTCTTAGAAGATACAGAATATTTATGTGCATAGCTCAGTGGTTGTTCCTGAAATATGTTCTTTTCTTATCCTTCAGGCTGTGTAACCAGGTCCTTAAGAAAAGATGATTTCCAGTAAGCACATTAGTGCTATTTGATTAAGCTAGGAACTATATTTCAACCCAAGCTTTCATCCTTTGCAACCCAAGAGATCCGATTACAATATAAAAGGATGTATGGACTCACCCTAACTCTGACATGAGATATCATACAGCTTTGAGGACTTGAGGGCTCAGTGGGTCCCATGAAAAAGCTGGGAAAAAATCTTAGACATGAGTGGCCAGTAAACAGATAAATCTATGCACTTGTTATAAAATCAAAGGCTACACCCCCACACACCCCCCAGGGAACTGCTGACCACATGGAGCATCCAGGGAAACCTTGGTGTATAGGAAAAGAGGACTGAGGGATGATGCTAATGCCTGATTGGCAAAGCAACACAAGACCCCTCAAAAACACAACTTCAAAGAAATGTTTCACGGTAGGTAGAACTTCACTGGGGCTAGAGTCAGCACTCAGCAGAAGATCCTTGTTGTTCAGTCACTCAGTCACGTCCACCTCTCTGCGGCCCCATGGACTGCAGCACGTCAGGCTTTCCCATCCCTCACCAACTCAAGGAGCCTGCTCAGACCCACGTCCATTGAGCTGGTGATGCCATCCAATTATCTCATCCTCTGTCATCTCCCTTTCCTCCTTCTTCTACTTATAAGCCAATAATTGCAGGCCTTTCATACCTTAATGATAATATCATGTTATCTCCAAATGTATTGATGCAGTTCAGTGAAGATCCTCTTAGAATATTATTAAGAAGAGGGTTGGTTCAGATGCAGGATACACTGTCTCAAACGAGTACAGGTACATACTTAGGACGTGTAGTCCTGTCTTCTGGTACATTCCAAAGCATCAGGATGAAAGTAACATTTAACCTGTTCCTGACAAAATACCCCATGTGTCTGCTTGTGGTTTACCAATAGAGCTCCCACGAAGCCTGGATGCACTCAGAGATGCCAAATGCCCACAGTGGGCACAGTTTTCTGCAAGCCCCAGGGGCCATCCACACATTTGATGGACCAGCTATATTTCAGGGGTTCCCACTACCTCTCCTCAATTCCGACAGTCTGCTAGAATGAGTCACTGAAAGTCACTTGACTCAGGAAATCACTTTATGTAAGTGAACCAGTTTGTTTTAAAGGGTGCACCTCAGGAAGAGACAAGTGGAAGAGACGCACCGGACGAGGCATGGGGTGGAACAAAAGCTTCCACACCCTGTATTGGGTATGCTACCATCCCATCACGTCAGTGAGTTCATCAACCCAGAAGCTCCCTGAGCCCCACCATTTAGGGGCTTTATGAATGTTGCATTATTTAGACATGTTGGCCGTCAATGACTGAAGTCAGTCTTCAGCGCTTTTCCCTCCCTGGAAGTCGGGAGGTGGAGGTGAAGGCTCCAGCTCCTTGGCCAACACTTGATTTCTCTGGTGGCCATCCTCCATTCTGAAGCTACTCAGCTCCCACCCCTCATTCTCCCAATGGTTATCTCATTAGCATGAAAACAACAGTAAATTTCATAGGTTTTAAGAATTGTGTGCCAGGAGACAAGGCCAAATATTAAATTTTTATTACATTACATACAGGAAGGATAATTTCTTGCTATTAAATACTGCACCTTGGGTAGGAACACATCACAGCTTCCAAACATCATCTCTGCAGGCAGTGGTGACTGCCCACTGGCACCTGGTGTGTAACTGTTGCAGACTTTGAAACACTGGCAAGTTCATTTTTAATTTTTATTACTCTTACATGATTATGAGTAAAGCCCAAAGAGAATATTCTGAACATTGAAAATGTATCTTCTGGACAAAGAGAAAGAGGAAAGATGTGGAAGATAACTTTCTTCTCAATCCAAAATTGGACTAGCGGTTTAAAAAAAAAAAAGAATACAGAGAGCAGAACCCATGGCTGTGAGTGGCTTGGTCTCTCAGCTGTGTCTGCCTCTTTGCGACCCCATGGATTTGTAGCCCACCAGGTTCCTCTGTCCATGGTGACCATTTCTAAATAAGAACCAACAGGCAGAGTTCTGGGGTCAAAACAAGAAACCAAGGAGATTGCATAAGGTCACATATATAAAGGGAGCTGAGAAAAGTCAGCTTTTCTCCAAAAGAAAAATCCATGTGGGATTCTCTGATCACTTACTGCTCCATTCTGGTTTTGGGCGGTCAAACCAGGAGGATTCAAACATTATAAATGCTGACTTTTGTGTAAGGGGCCCGATTTTCAATGTAACCAGGCTAAACTTAGATCAAAATGTTTTTACAAAGATGTCAAACTAACTTCTGACAGTCTTGATCATCAAAAGCATCAAACAAGCCACGCATACAAAATAACCCGGGATTAAATATGTGACACAAACAAAAATCCATGGCAAAATAGAGGTGATCCCGGCAAAATAGAATTCTATAACCTTGCAACATATTTCTGCTTTCGAATTCCTAAAATGTGAAGTTTGAATGAAAAATATACTCTTGTTTCCTTTTAGATTTATTGTTTAAAGAGATACCATGGAAGGCATTATAAAAATTATTAAATGGAAGTAGAGATTTTTTTACCAATTGAATCATTAGATTAACATTTGAAATAGCAAGTCATCATTTTAAAGGAATTTTTGAAAACTTGATTACAAATATCTATAAAATAGTCTGAAATATGCTTTATTATCAAACAATAAAAATCTAAATTTACTGGATTAATGTTATGCTTTTGGAAGTTACTTAAGAAACGGGAATAGTAAAATATGAAACAGTTTTTATTAATTAGACATTAAAGATGTTTAAATAATGCAGTTACCACTGACTTAAATGTAAATTTATAGTCCCTTACAGTCTATATATTCCAGTGATTTCTTTTTCTTATCAGCCATCTCCCAAAAGCTTTCATTTTTCTGAAAGAAGACAGTAAATAAGTGAAAATGTTTTAATCCATTCTCATACAGCCCTGCATAGCTCATTGTCATTCTCAAAATCACTTGGGCCAATTTAAACTGCCAGAAAAATTTCTAAATGCCTCAGTGACTCCTGGTTGAACATTTAAATCACACAAACATAGGGGAAAATAAGACATAAGGAATACACCTGTAATTAAGAAAGTTAGCTTTTAAAATATCTGAAATATTGGTCCCAGAAAGAATTTCAAATTAGATGAAAGGATTCTGTGTGACAGTCTCCTTTTACGATATCTCAGAATAATGCTGCCTACTCTTAAAATACTTGCAATGGGGATGCACGTCTCTGCCGTTAAGAGTTTCAGAGGACTGGCTTATTAAATGATTGTGTATGTGAGTTTGTGTGCAGGTATGTTTGTATCATGAACACAGAAGTGAAAATAGTCAAGGTGTCCAACATTTGATTTCCCTCTAATTTTGATTTCCTTGTTCAAATTGTTACTTTTCTTCTTTTCTGGTTGCAACTGAAATAAAAATAGGACTTTTTCCTGACCCAGAACTTTTGCTTTCTGAATGCATTGTAATATTATTCTCTTGTTCCTCTCAAAATCCTTTAGCTCAGTAAGGCTCAAGGAATTCACAGTCCAAGAAAAATAAGTGTATAAGTAAGTCAGAGACCGCCCCAATCTAACCAGACAGAAGTAGGCTGAGCTCCCTGCGTGAGTGGTCAAGAGAGGGCTTATGCCTTAAGATTCTCTCTTTATGATAGGTTTTGGGGAATGTATACATCATGAAAATACATGAATCCAGGTCAAGACGATGCTATCAGTAATGATCAAGGCAGTTGAAGGAATTTAGAAAATGTGAGATGCAAGAGAAATACTTCAATATAGCTTTGCTGCAAAATTCTCAGCTTTGCAGGGCTTTAGGGGATAAAGAGAATATATTGAATAGAATACGAAAAAAGAAATGAAAAGCCACCATTTAACAACAGGAAGTAGAGAAAATTATTTGAAATATATTTTGATACACTTTCAAATGATAGAGTGTAAACTGAATTCAGGGTACAAAGCTGAAAAGAATCATATAGCTGAAAAAAAAAAAAAACTACTGCATTTTTCTTGACTATCGCTTCTCATAATCTGAACGAAAAGCACTGTCTGTGTCTATAGCACATGTAATGTTCAAAGATGCGTCATAATAAGTCTCTATTTCTGTCGTCATAAATGTAATCTAGAATTGTAGAGATGTTAATATTTACCATTCTGCAGATGAGAACACGGTTTAAATAGATTGGTCAAGGTCTCTTGAAATCACATGAGTTGTGACAGATCTGGAACTCAAAGGCAGATTTTCTAAAATTCAGGAAAAAGTTAAGAAAGATCCTCTTCTTGTAATGCACTAGATATAAAATATTGCACATAGTTATTCTTCAAAAAGAAATTAAAGTAAAAATGTTGCAGTGTCCTTGGAAAATATTTGATATTCTCTCAGGATACAGACTAGTTGTTACACAACCTTGGTCAAGGTGCCTTACTATGTTTTGGAACCCCATGCCCAAAGGCTCTTTCAGAAAAGTTTTACTTAGAAATCAAAAGTTTTTTTTCTTCCATTCATCTATTAGGAGAGATATACACATACATATATTATTATATATGAATATATTATAATATATGTAATGTAAATATATATCAATATAAATATATGTGTGTAATCACACACATATATTACATATATGTAACGTGTGTGATCTAAACATACAATATATACACACATATGTATGCATGTGTGTGTGCATACATATATATACACACACACTGGTGGCTCAACCAGTAAAGAATCCGCCTGCAATGCATGAAACCTGGGTTTGATCCCTGGGTCATGAAGATCCCCTGGAGAAGGGAATGCATACTCCTGTGTTCTTGCCTAGAGAATTACATTGCCAGAGGAGTCTGGTGGGCTATAGTCCATGGGGTCTCAAAGAGCTGGACACGACTGAGCAACTAAGCATGCACACACACGTGTGTGTGTATATACATGTATATATTCATGAAATGAAATAGGACCATGCCTATAAATCGCCTGGTAAGTGCACAATGCCTGTGCGGCAGTCACTATCTGAAAGCGTCTGTAATTGCAATCATTTTCCATTTCACGAAAGAACGGATGTGCTATTTTCTGATAAGCTCACTGTGAGGCTCAAATGTAATCCTCTGAAATAGCTGAAGCACTGTCTCCAGATCTGTGACACAGAGACACCTATTTTTCCTACTAGATTGCTGTAGTAAAATAAGAGTTTGTTTTATGGTATGTTATTTTCCAAGGAATGAGCATGTGCAGGAGAACGCAGATGCAACGAATAGTTCTGAGGCAAATATAACACGTGGAGACAGGCTGTTCCTTGCCTGTAGATGGCATGTGCTATCTGGGCAAAGATGGCAAGTGGAGAGCACCCAGCGCTCACAGGGCCACAGAGCGATCCTCAGCCCGCAGAGAAGGTGTTTAGGCTGGATGTAGAAGGCGATGGCACCCCACTCCAGTGTTCTTGCCTGGAGAATCCCATGGACGGAGGAGCCTGGGGGGCTGCCGTCTATGGGGTCACACAGAGTCGGACACGACTGAAGTGACTTAGCAGCAGCTAGACAGAAGGCAGCACGCAAGCATTCCCATAGAGATTCCCCACGTGTCTATAGCGCTCTTGCCATTTACAGCGACAGGAAGGCAAGGGGCAGTCAGTGTCTGAGCAGCAATGCCACTTCCTCACCCGTGAAAGGGTCAGGCTAGAAAGGAAGCCCTCCAGAGCCCAGCTGATCTGCCTTTTATGCTTCCTGTGAGCTCCCTCTGCTAAGCCTGCTCTTTGCTCTGTTCCAGAGAAAACAAAAGAAACGAGCCTCTGGGGATGTCTTTATTTGTCTCTCCTCTAATGGTTAGCTTTCAGGGCAATTTTGTTTCGCATTTTCACGTTGTTAAAAGGGAAGTGTGTGTGCTATGAAGGCAAAGAACAGCCTATAATCTAAACCAGTCCAATATACCTTGGTGTACTGTGACACCATCTCTTGGGAGCCAGGGTTTTGGGGGATGTTGGAAGATCTGATTTGGATGTTTGCCAAATGCCATGGGATAAACCACCTGCTTTTTCTGATTTCAGACTACTCACATGGCCTTGGAAAGAGCCGCACATGCAGAACCGGTGCCAGCTGGGAGGGGCCTGCTTCTCCACACTGTTGAGAGAACACACATGTCACTAAAATGTACAGTCTTGGTAGTAAAAGCAACACAGCTAACATTTAAAGTGGGACAACAGGTGTGAATCTGAACAGGTCCAGACCAGTGGAGACACGTAAACTCTGAAATCCTAATAGGAGGCAGGCATCTAGAAGACACCCAAGGAACCTTCCTGATGGAACTTAAACCTTCGAGATTCCTCTGATTTGACTGGATTGAGAACCCTTTAAGAATCTGATGAAAGTTTGCCAGTTTCTTTTCCTTCCTGGCTTTTGATTGCGGAGCAGAGTTTCACAGTATTAAAAAAAAAAAAAAAAAAAAAAGACTTGGCTTCCCTACTCCCTGATCCTGGAATCCCCGAACTTCCCTTGAAGAGACTTTAATTTCGATAGTTTCATTGGAACTACCCAAGTCTACTATTTCTTGCAATCCTATGGCCGTTCAGTTTTGCTGTTTCACACTGTGAGGTCCTGTATAAGTTTCCCAAACACTCCCTTTTCATTTCCTTGCGTTATCCAGAGTCAGTTTCTCTTGCTTGTTGTTGTCGGTTTGGTCACTAAGCTGTATCCAGCTCCTGCGACCCGGTGGACTGTAGCCTGCCAGGCTTGTCTGTCCGTGGGATTCTCCAGGCAAGAATAGTGGACTGGTTGCCATTTCCTTCTCCATCTATTGCTTGTGACCCCCAATATAATGGCACTGTTGGAATGAAGTAACATGAAAAAAACATGTCCCTAGGTCTTCAGACAAACTTTGGAATACTGGAAACGCAGTCCTCCAAGTCCTATCAAAAGCCCAAGCACTTCTGGGAGGGAAGGGAGAAAGTTTCTTATGGGGAGAAAGTTCTTTAAAGAAAATTTAGAAGCTTATTTGTGCAAGCTGTCTTAAGAAGACGAAAAACAACCAAAGTCCTTTCTGAGAATAATGTTTACAGAGCAGGATTCAGTCAAATATTTGATAATAATTGTCTGACATTACAAAACTAGATGATAAAAGAGATCATTTCTGATCTGTGCACTTTCTCCTCAGCTGGCTTATAGGTCACACTTCTTACAGGTGTCTGAGTCAGGTTCCTAGGTGATAAACTCAAGGTAATTTGCTCAGTGTAGACATCTCATAGGGCCCAAAATCAAAGCTACTTATTCTCAGTTTTGTTTGCCTGTTTTTTTGGAAATCCACTTTTCTAAGAACACATGAAATAAAAATTCGGTAACCTTTTTTCTTAACAGTATGCCACAAAAATTCAGTACAAATATATTCAAGAAAAGGCATAAGCTTTCATAGATAGTCATTCATTTATCCCTACAACATCAAACTTCCTTACCAGTGGGCTTTTCGAATGCTTCAAAAGTGGAGTAAGTCATGGGAAATTTGGAAACTCCTTTTTACTTTCATATAAGCTCCATCTCCTACTAGCTTTCCAACAATAGAGGTGATATTTTCTCTGTCTGTTTACTCCTTAATCTTATTTCTAAAGTTCAGAATTCTGGTAGGGAACTTGATTATTTTTCTGCACACTAAGAATGATTATTTTCAGTTGCAGAGTTAAAAGTGGCAATACACACTGTTGGGCTTTAGAAACAGCCCAGATTTCTATATTTGAATCCATGAGTTGCTGTGCAGAACTCTTATCCTTGATATTTTACCTTGGCAGTGCTTGTGTTGCTCTGTTTGGAGGACAGTATCCAAGGCTAACTTCTAACTCTTCTAATTGTGCTGACCTTTTCAGACATACAAATCAAAGTGAAAAATAGACTGGCATCATGCACTGCACAAAAGGGGTAAGAAGAAAGCAGGGTATCAGCAATATTATCTCATAAAGAGAATGCATTGAAAGCAAATTAGTTGGATTCCTCATATTATTTTTAATGTATTCCTTCTATATTCAAGTTGAAATTGTCAATGAAGCCTTAGCATAGCTGATAAAAATGAGAGAGACAGTAATTGAAGAAACAAAAGAATCTGATGACCTCTGTTACTTAAGTCCATACAAATCAAAAATAATCCATAGCAATTTGCTGTTTAGTTGTTTCCTCTGTGATCATTAGTTTTCAGAGACTGCAAGCACCAAGCACACTTTCAGATGTAAGAAACATTTAAAATACAGAGCTAGACTCCACATAAAAAAGCAGTGTAGAAAGGGGTAGGTTATCTCACATTCATGCGCTTTCTTTTTAAGGATCTTAGGCAAACAAGTTTCTTCCAATGGCCCCAACTAACGGGAATGAAACTGAAAGTCTTCTTAATGCAAAAAATTAATTTTATATTTTTATGCTATTTCATTATCTTAAAAGGCAAATGTCTTCTTTGCTTCTTAACACATTTTGTTTAAGAATTTCAAAATCATAGGAATCTACAAAAATCATGGTTATAATTTTACTGAGCATTTACTAAGGCCTTTGCAAATACGATCTCTGTTTTTCCTCTTAAGTAAGAATTCCAGTGTTGGTATAATAGCCCTGTGTTTGCTAGCAAAATCCTGAGCATCCAAAAAGTAACTTTCATAATTTTACACATCTTTAAGGGGTTACAGTCAGAATCAAATCGGTCACATTCTTATCATCCAAGTAAAAGTGTTGTTTACATCTTAATGTCCTTCCTTCTGTGTGTGTGTGTGTGTGTGTGTGTATTGGTATAAAGATTGGTATAGATTTTTATAAGAGTATAGATAAATTTGCATCCTACTTTTTTCTTATTATAATATACTGCTTACCTTTGTAAATATTCTTAATACATCTTACCTTTAATAATAGGTTGGAATCCCCTATTTGAGCATCATTTATTTACTCATGTGTTTGTTATCGGTTGTTTCCATACTTTTTATCTTTTCAATAGGACTGTGTTGGACACTTTTGTGCTTCAACTGATGCTCAGTTTTCTGAATTGAAGGAAAAGAGTAGATCAACTGGTTATAAAAACAATAAAATGGCTGTAATTTTAATTATAAAATTCACAATTGTTTAATAGATGATACTAAACTCTGCTCCTTCACTTGATAGGAGACACACATAATGATGAGCGTAACTGAAAGCCCAGAAGCTACACTGACTACTGATCATGACCCCGGAGAGACCAATGAGACATTATGTTGGTGGCTGTGCCATGGAGCACGGCCAGTGCTTAGTGGACCATGGGGTAGTGGACACGGGCTCTGCACATGGAACAGGGACAGAGCAGAGGCCACTTATGAAACAGGAAGTTGTGACAAACCCCTCTGTTTAAAGATCAGGCTGAGAGTGACAACCTTCTGCCGCACTCTGTCAGAGACTATGAAAAAATATTCATGTTACGTCAGCGGGGAGAGTTCTTTGCTGAGAACTCCTAACTATAAGCTGATTCTCAAAAGGATTTGAAGGCGGATTCACCCTACTTGTGTGGTCCAAATATCCCAGCTCATATTTAAAATTGCTTTAGGATTTCCCATACCCACAAGGAGCATAGCGGAGTTAAAGTTCATAATCTTTCTGCAGAAGTGTCTTATATCAGGGCTCAAAAGAATGCTTAAAGCAAAAACTTTCATAGACCATGAACTCAAATTAACTAACATTATATCAGAGAAAACAAGTCACTACAGAGAAACATAATTATATTCCTGACTAGTCAAATACGTTGGAATGATCAAATATGGAATGCAAGTGTATTTCACATGTTTTAAACGAGGAGTCAAAATGCGATTAAGCAATGGAATACTATGTAGAATGGTCAGGCAGATTGGAGAAGATCCACTTGTGGGTAGTTGCTGTTCAGTTGCTCAGTGGTGTCTGACTCTTTGTGACCCCATGAGGCCTGCGGCACAGCAAACTTCCCTGCCCTTCACCATCTCCCCGGAGCTTGCTCAAACTCATGCCCATTGAGTTGGTGATGCCACCCAACCATCTCTCCTCTGCTGTCCGCTTCTCCTCCTGCCTTCTACCTTCCTTAGCACTTTCTCCACTTGTAGGAGAAACTCTAAAAGTAAAACACTTAGAAGTGAATATTCTGGTAGTTGAAATTAAGAAGTCAGTGGAGAGACTAAGCAACTAATTTGAAAGAAGCTGAAAAGAGTAAATAAATTAGAAATAAGCCTAATAAAATGAAGTATTAAGGAGACAAAGAGAAAGAATCCTGATTGAGACCTCAAGGCATCTAAGTCAGAATAAAAGTGAAAAACGCCTTTATTCAGATGACCAGAAAAAGATGATACAGACACTGGTAACTGGGCGCAGAGTGATGGTTCTGAACCAAAGTGAAACACATCATGCAACTCCCCTAGAGATGTGAAGCAGGAAGTAGATGGTTCCCATGTTCATTTCTCTTGTTTCCTAGGGCATGAAAATGTAAATTTAGCAAGGGTTGATGGGCTTGCATTTCCTACCTTGTACACTAAAAGACAATTGTCTTAAGCACACTGCTGACTAATCCATACTTCAGTTTACTCAAATATAAAATCAGTGCAGCAATCAACCTCCTATCACTTTAAAGCAAGCCAACAAGATGGTGTATATAAGCCCCTTGGTATGCCAAATGACACATGAATAGTGATCACCACACAACAGCTGTTTCTGAGGCTATTGTTCAATCAACTTATTTTTTTATGAAATGCTACATTAGATATAAGGTAGGCGATCCCAATGCAAACAGAGACAGAAGCGTCTTCCTAAGTTCCTTAGAGCAACCTAGACTTTCGTATTCTAACTATGCTGAATTTGGTGCTCTTTTATTTCATTTGTAAAAGGAGCTGAAGTGAGCTTTTGTTACTGTCATAGATATGCCCCAGATAATACAGTTCTAGAGTGACATTACAACGCTCAGTTCAGTTCAGTTCAGTCACTCAGTCGTGTCCGACTCTTTGCGACCCCATGAATTGCAGCACGCCAGGCCTCCCTGTCCATCACCATCTCCCGGAGTTCACTCAGACTCTGGGGGTCTAATAAAGGTCATTGCTTGTTTTGAAGATTCCTATTTTTGAGTAAGTGACCCAACCTATACAGAGTGCTAACTCACTGTGTATTCTTGCCCCTATAGCTGCTGGTGTAAGTAAGTGGCATCATCATATTGATAAATAAAGACTTTTTCAAAATGAATGGAAAAAGAGGCACTCTCTCTGAGGCACATGTTTTATTAGGATGAGAATTTACAAGAACAAAATAAAAACACAGGATGTTCCAAAAAGGATTCTTCATCTCTGTGATTCGTTCACATCAGATCTAGAGAACTGACTTAAAGTGGCAACACCCTGGGCACCTTGCCAAAGCCCAGATCATGACCCAGCACCTTCACTCTCTTGGGTGTGATTCACCATCAGACAGAAGTCTAGTCCAGCTAGAGCAAGCACTAACTCCCACTCTCCTGTTGCTTCATCCCCTATTCCAAGCCCAACTTGTCAAAAAAGATCTTTAAATGTAACATAGAGCCCAATTACTTCCTAAAAAAAAAAGATTAAACAAAAAATAGATAGGATATTGATATCTTGATTGAGATGACATATTTTTGTTAGTGTTGCCCATTACAAGGACCAACAAATCAGAAAAATCACAGATCAAGTCTGTAGAAACAAAATAGTGTCTCAGGGAAAGTTACAAGCATCACAATCCCTATGAAACACCAGACACAATTCACACTGAAGATATGTTTCATGCATTCATGATGGCAAGCATTGACGTTTACCTTTACTGACATATAAATGTTATTGTAGACTGTTATGATACGTTATTTCTAGCTGCCTATTTTTCTTTAATGACTTTCCTAAGACAATGTGATCTCTGTGAGTGCAACTGGAACAGTGTCAGACTTTATTTTGGGGGGCTCCAAAATCACTGCAGATGGTGACTGCAGCTGTGAAATTAAAAGACGCTTACTCCTTGGAAGAAAAGTTATGACCAACCTAGATAGCAGAGACATTACTTTGCCAACTAAAGTCCATCTAGTCAAGGCTATGGTTTTTCCAGTAGTCATGTATGGATGTGAGAGTTGGACTGTGAAGAAGGCTGAGTGCTGAAGAATTGATGCTTTTGAACTGTGGTGTTGGAGAAGACTCTTGAGAGTCCCTTGGACTGCAAGGAAATCCAACCAGTCCATTCTGAAGGAGATCAGCCCTGTGATTTCTTTGGAAGGAATGATGCTGAAGCTGAAACTCCAGTACTTTGGCCACCTTATGAGAAGAGTTGACTCACTGGAAAAGATTCTGATGCTGGGAGGGATTGGGGGCAGGAGGAGAAGGGGATGACCGAGGATAAGATGGCTTAATGGCATCACTGACTCGATGGAGGTGAGTCTGAGTGAACTCCAGGAGTTGGTGATGGACAGGGAGGACTGGCATGCTGCGATTCATGGGGTCACAAACAGTCGGACACAACTGAGCGACTGAATTGAACTGAACTGAAGACAATGTGATACAAATTGCTACCAGTATAAAACCCATTTTCAGCTGTAGATCAAAGCATATTTGGGGCTGCAAAAAGCAAATATTTCAACACTTGCTCTGAGCAGAATACATTGGATTTTATGCCCTTTATGTTATTTAAATAATGTTATCCCTGTTGTTTCTCTCTGGGGAGTTCAAATATTAGTATCTTAATTTTCAGACATCAATATTAGTTTGATGAGTGAGACATAATTGTAAAACTTGTTAACGAGGTCCAAAAGGAAAATGTCTTTAATAAGATAGCTAAATCAGAAACTTAAAGTTTACCAGTTTTAAACTTTACCAGAACATAAATCATCAACTCTCTCTAGAATCAAAGTCAATACAGAGAAAGAGGTTTTTTTTCCCTTTATCAGTTGATTCGCAATAGGTTTATGGCCCAAGATTTTATGTGAAAAATATTACCTTGAAACAAAGCAACATTTTTAAGAAGCTACATTTTATTAATTAAAAAACTATCGAATAATACTAAGTGCTATTAAGCTGACATCTAGAACTATGAAGAGAAATAATTCAACAGTGTAGTTCTCAAAGGCAGTCTTTAAAGGAATCAGGCAATACATCCCGTAGAAAAAGTGGTACGGGAGGCTCCCCTGGTGGCTCAGTCACAAAGAATCCACCTGCCAATGCAGGAGACACAACAGACGTGAGTTCAGTCCCTGGGCTGCAAAGATCCCCTGGAGGAGGACATGGCAACCCGCTCCAGTATTCTTACCTGGAAAATCCCATGAACAGAGGAGCCCGACAGGGAACAGTCCATGGGGATGCGAAAGAGTCAGACATGACTTTTCAGCTGGGCACACACAAGTAAAGTGGGATGGCTCAGGCCAGGACTGACAACGGAGTTCAGTAAGGTCAGGGAAAATTTCCCAGAGCAGATAATGTCTAAATGGTTAAATAAGCATCACATCTATGGTACTGCAGAGACACAGTTACAGAGGCTTGGGGCTGAATGTGAAGCTGGTATGCTCTGGGAGCTTCATAAGCTTCTGCTTGGCTTGAATATGAACATGAGGCAGAAATGCCAGCTGAGCATCAGTCATGAAGTGCAGTGAGTACCATATTCAAGAGAACAGTTTTCTTCTAAAGCTACAGAGAGCTAACAAAGAAAGGCTTTCATGCCGTTCTGATTTGTGATCCACTCTGGCAACAGTATCCACAGTAGATGGAGGGGGTGTGGCTGTGTGGGGGCGGGACAGGTGTTCCATTAATCCCGCAGCAAAGGATAAGATCCCGAATTGAAGCAAAGATAAGATGGCAGTAGTGCTAGAATTTTTTTTTTTCCTGTTTAGTAGAGTTCAGCTTCACGAACTGGCTTAATTCACTTAATATGCTCAATAATTTATAGACAGTAAAATGATTATCAAGTAGAAGACTGCAGAGAAGATGCAGATGAAGAATACGTGTATTTACAGTAGCCTGGTCTTTTAGTCCAAGGCTAGAGTATCAGTTTTGCCAAAACTTATCACAGTGGGAAGAATAAAGGTAGCATACATTAGTCCACAGATACAGAGCAACTGTGGGGTTAACTCTGTAGACTTTGTCTTCTTTAATTCTAACTCCAACACCTGTAAGGGGGTGTTTCTCATTCTTCTTATAATGATGGAAAAAAAATAAATAAAAGGAGATTGATAGAGGTGTGTGACTTTCTAAGGCTTCAGAGAAGATCCTGGAATGGAAACCACTTCTGTCTGACTTCAGGGAGACTACGGTCTTAATCTCTATGAAATATGCCCCTTTTTAGAACTCATGTCCTGCATACGGCGAATTCCACACTGAAACTGAAATCGAGTGCAGCAAGTAAGATTTCCATCAAACAGGTGATTTGATGCTGGCTCGTGTAAAGGTGTTAGGTAATAGGTAGAGACTTTCGCTTGCAGGCGCCAAGCGTGCACATTTTGTGGCTTAATGAACAAGGAGAGCTGATGACAGGCACGGCGACAATCATGGCTACAAGCGAAGGGGTGGCAGTGAGTGCAGACTGCTGTCGGGGAGCCCGGAGGCCGGAAGCGCTGATACCGTCCATACTAACGCCCGGCCACGTGCGAGCTCCGCGCCGGAGAGGGCTGGTGAAGCAGGCGCCCAGGAGAGGCTGAGCGCCACGGCCCATCATCAAAGGGCAGATGCTAAATGCGATTCAGACGAAAGTGAGAGGGAGTGCTGGCAAGGGCAGAGCTGAGCAGACAGGCAGACACACGTGGTGGAAACTGTCAGACGCACGTGTCGTCCGGAGGAAAGCAGGTTACTGGGGTGGGGAGGGCGGAGGGGACGCACGCATTCCGCAGAACTCGTCACTTTTAGCCCAAGCTAGGGTCAACCAAAACAAAGGAACACCTGTTTACTATTTTTTTACATTTTATTTCATTTTGTTACATTTCACAAAAGGCGCTTTACAATGTCCTGCTGTTTTCTGTTGCACCTCAGAGTGAATCAGCTCTGCATAAATTATCCCTCCCTTTGGAATCCCTTCCCGTTTAGATCCCCAAAGAGCATCTAGTAGAGTACCCTATGTTGGACAGTAGATTTTCATTAGTTTTCTATTTTATACATAGTATCTATACTGTATATGTGTCAGCCTCAATCTCCCAGGTCCTCCCAACCCCTCTTTCCCCTCTTGGTATCCGTATGTTTGTTCTCAAAATCTTTGTCTCTCTGCTTTGCAATGATCATCTGTACCATGTTTCTAGATTCCACAGATACGCATTAATACACACTATTCATTTTTCTCTTTTTGACTCACTTCAGTATGTATGATAGTCTCTAGGTAGAGTTCAATTCAGTCGCTCAGTCATGTCTGACTTTTACAGCCCTATGGACTGCAGCCCTCCGGGCCTCCCTGTCCATCGCCGGCTCCCGGAATTTACTCAGACTCACGGCCATCGAATCGGGTGATGTCATTCAGTCGTCTCATCCTCTGTCGTCCCCTTCTCCTCCCGCCTTCAATTTTTCCAGCATCAGGGTCTTTTCCAGTAACTCAGTTATTTGTGTCAGGTGGCCAAAGTGGGGTGTGATTTAAAAATAATAATAATAATTGGAATACAATAGCTTTACAATGTTGTGTTAATTTCTGCTGTACAACAGTGTGAATCAGCTGTATGTATACATATATGTCCTGCTTCTGGAGTGTCCCTCCCGTCACCAGCAACACATATCTAAACATATTCACCACAGACTTCCCTGACAGTCCAGAGGTTATGACTGCACTTCCACTGCAGGGGACGAGCTTCAATTCCCGGTTGGGGAACTAACCAGGAATCCTGTTTACCACGTGGCATGCTACTCACTCCCCCCAAAAGGAAACAAACATATTGACCAGTCCCAATAATTAAATAAAAGGCCCAAACACATGGTTTCCTCCAAAGGAAATTGTACTGCAGAATGATAGGTCTAAATTCCTCCAAAAAGAGTTTTGCTGAGTGAAGAATAGAGTGAACAAAAACTCTCAGAGCTGCTATTATTTGTTTCTTGTGTTTGCATCCAAATATCCACAGGTGACTTTTAAGGTGTGTCTGTTTTTCGTCTCCTTTGAACCTTTGTGTTTTGTTGATAAGGAATGATGAGGAAGCTAGCAGGAATTTCTCACTGGTGACTGCTGAAGTAGTAATTGCTAATCAGTGAGCTGTAGATTCACAGTGCTTCAACCAATTTACCTATTAATACAAAAGATTCCTATTCAAAGAATGCAAAATGTGATGTAATAGTGTGCCCAAAAGCGTAAAACCATGTTTAACTTTGACCTTCTCCGTCATCTCCAGGGCAGTGAAGTATCTTCCACTGCAGCTAACATCACTACTCAGTAACGTTTCTGTAACTAACACAAACCATGCTTCCAAGCAGAGAACTATCTTCAGACGCTTGATGAGTAGCTGTAGCCTCTGGTGAATGTCTACCTGAGGCAAGTCATTGAAGAAGCAAAAGTGAAACGACCGTTTCAGTTATTCACAACCTAACAGCCAGACGCTAAGTCACCCTCCATATCGAGGGAGCTATGTCGAGAGTAGGAATGAAAAGTTATGAAGACAAGGCTTACAGTGACGGTTAGCATTAAAATAGCTGCTTACTTTATACAGTTAGATATACATCACGTTTACTTGAATTCAGAAAAGAAGAGGTATGTGAGGCAGAGAAGTGGAAAAAAAAAAAAAGAAAAAGACCCTGAACAAACATAAGATGATAAAACGCAGAAGGGGGAAAAATCATTAAATTAAGAGTAATGCAGGTACAGATATATATATTGTGTCTTTAATACACAATATCTTTGTAGATAAAACAAGAAAATAAACTGACAGCTGGGGGAGGGAGTCTAAGACGCCAGCCCCTTTCGAGCTTAGTATTGTTTTCAGTCTGCGTTGTCAACCTCAGTTCCCTATAAACCTCATATAAACCTCTAATTCAGTCAGATCTATTACCTCAGGTTAAGATGAACTGTATCTCTGCCTAGAAGATGTTCACAAATATTTGTTGAGTTAAAGAATGAATGGAACCTGATACTACGCATACAGTAAGTAACTGATGAAAACCTACTATATAGCACAGGGAACTCCACTGGATGCTGTGTAGGGGGCCTGAATCAGAAGGAAGATACATGTAATCTTAAGTCAATTTCAGGATAAAATCATGAAAAACCTCTCCTTTAAATTATACTTGATCTTCTCATAAAATGTTCCTTAAGTACAAATATTCATTTGTATACTTCTAGATAAGGTGGTAAACTGGATGCATTCAGTCAATCTCCAAATTATATCAAAATGACCATAAACAGATTCTTAAACATAATAAAATGAGAGCAAAGAAGACTGAAGAGATATTAAAAAATAAACAAAGTAAGCTTGAAGTGAAAGGTAACTGACTAAATATCCAAGGAAGAAAGACTCTAAACTGTTGGTGGAAGATATGTTTTAAGTCACCCAGTTGGTGGGAGATATATTTTAAGTCACCCAATTAATCCAGACATCAGTGGAATTCAAGACTTTTGAAAGAAGTGAGATTGAAAAGGAGAGAGAAATTGTTTAAAAAAATTAAAGAAAGGATCAGTACTGAGAGAAGGAGAGGGAAATAGAGGGGAAGAGGGAGAAACAGAGAGAGAGAAGCCGTGAAGAGATGGAGATGATCTGTAGAGAGGGGCCGGAAACAGATTGGGAAAGACACATAGAGAAGGACAGAGGCGAAACTTCTCTAAGTTTATTGTTTTGTAGAGGAGATGTTGCCTTCATGTAGGTAATTATAAAGCGAAACCAATTTAATATAAATACTAAAAATTAAAAGAATAAATAGATGAATCTGTGTGTTTCAAGGGGATAGAACCACAGAAAGGACTTATTTAAGTGATATTTCAAACAGTCCTTTGACAGGACATTGCTAACAGAATACACACTTTGTTTAAAAAGTCAACCAAAACCAGTATAAAACTGTTTTACTAATCAAATTATTTTCATATTATTATTGATTCTGTAATAAAACATAAGAACAATTTTGTTGGTCTCACTTATGACCCAGATTTTCAGAACAGGAGAAAAGCATTTAAGATGTAAGTTTGATGAAACTGAGTAACAATCCTATAGTTCTGAATATGAATGGGGGAAATTAATAAGAAATCATGTTGTGTTTAACTTTTAAAAAACAATAATAGCTACTTCCTATATGGATGTGAGAGTTGGACTGTGAAGAAAGCTGAGCACCAAAGAATTGACACTTTTGAACTGTGTTGCTGGAGAAGACTCTTGAGAGTCCCTTGGACTGCAAGGAGATCCAACTAGTCCATTCTGAAGGAGATCAGCCCTGGGATTTCTTTGAAGGAATGATGCTAAAGCTGAAACTCCAGTATTTTGGCCACCTCATGCGGAGAGTTGACTCATTGGAAAAGACTCTGATGCTGGGAGGGATTGGGGGCAGGAGGAGAAGGGGACGACCGAGGATGAGATGGCTGAATGGCATCCCAGACTCGATGGACATGAGTTTGAGGGAACTCCAGGAGCTGATGATGGACAAGGAAGCCTGGCGTGCTGCAGTTCATGGGGTTGCAAAGAGTCAGACATGACTGAGTGACTGAACTGACTGAGTTGAGCAAACTCTGGGAGACAGTGACAGGGAGGCCTGGTGTGCTGCAGTCCATGGGGTCACAAAGAACTGGATACAACTTAGTGACTGAACAACAACTCTGTACACTGTAATGACCTAGAAATAATAACCAACACAGTGGCAGTGAATTCCTTATTTCTTCGGGCACGGCCACTTTATCCCAGTGGTTCTCAGCTGGCCTGATGAGTTAACTCTCCTGCACAGTGACGACAATGCTCATTTGATCCTGTTAACATAGCCTCTTTATCTTTTCGACTTCATATCAAAATATTTTTAAAAATTCAATAATGTCTGAGATCTGCTTCTACATTATGTGATGGAGGAATGGAAATGCATGAAACTATTGAAATAAGATTGATCATGATTCAGTAAGCATTGAAATTATGTGTTTGGGGGCTACTATGTTAACCTAACTGCTATAGACTCTACCATAGTCTGTCTACTAAAAGACCCTGATGCTGGGAAAGTCTGAAGGCAAAAGGAGGGGGGCAGCAGAAGATGAGATGGTTAGATAGCATCACCGACTCAATGGACATGAATCTGAGCAAATTCCAGGAGATTGTCAAGGACAAGGAAGCCTGGCATGCTGGAGTCCATGGGGTTGCAAAGAGTTGGAGACGACTTAGTGACTGAACAACAACGTCTACTATAGATGAACAATTTTCAATCATTATTTTAAGGTAAACATAGCAAGCAGTTAACTCTACAGAATTCCTGTTGGTGTGGGTGAGTGTCTCTTTCCTACTCAAATTAAACACAAGACTGGAGGTTCACTCTCTGATAGAATAGACTAGAGGGACCTGAAAGTGGGAAGCAATATACAAGGATGAAGGTATCACACTGAAGCAGGAGATTTTCCGATAACCTAATACTTAACAATAGAACCAAACACCTACTTAGTGGGCATTCCCTAAAACCAAATAAATAAACAAGGAAGCAAATTATTAATAATAATTATTGAAAATATTTTCTGTGTCTTAAAAATGAATGGCATATGTTGTCTCCAAAGGCAACCCACCCCAGCAAATGGCCAGGAATGAAAGCCTGTTTCACTGGTATGATGAAGGAGCTTGTTTTTCACCTTGAAGGAAATATGTCAACTTGGCAACACATCCTAGACAATCAGACACCCAGAAACTTCATCAGGACAATGGACTCTGAGCCTTCGTGCAGAGATATTTCGAGATTATGGAGAGAACCCATTCTCCTTCTATCTTTCTTCCACTGGATTGAGTGTTCATTGATGATACTTGAATAAATTGTTAGTGTAACGATTGTGAAATAATGATATTCTGATGTCTTTATGCCTTATATTAGATAGCATTCTCCTTAAGCCAGAATTCCATTCATCTCCATATATCATCAGTTCAGTTATGTTAGAATGGACTATATCAGTAATTTATTACTATCAGTATTTATTTTGATGTTGTAGTTGTCCCAGATTGGGCTGAGGGAGTTCCTTTAAGGTATCGTCTTTATTTTGAGATCTCATGATTCTTTGAGTACTCTCTTATCAAAAGATGTTTGAAGTTCATCTTAAACTTTTCCTCTTCTAGCCCTGAAATCAGTCTTTGGAACTCTGATTCCTTTTAGTGGAAAATAGTATTTAAAAACTAAGATCTAGGCTTTTTTTTTTTTTTTTTAATCTACATTCTCACAATGGCCTGGAGAAGGACATGGCAACCCACTCCAATATTCTCGCTGGGAAAATCCCATGGACAAGGGAGCCTGGTGGGCTACAGTCCATGAGGTCTCAAAGAGTCAGACATGACTGAGCCCCTAAACCTCTCACAATGTCCAGAGCTAATATATATATGTAGGCATAACATGAACACACACATACACAGGTATGTGTGTGCTTGCCTAGCTGCTCAGTTGTGTCTGTTTGTGGCCCTTTGGATTGTAGCCCACCAGGCTCTTCTGTCCATGGGATTCTCCAGGCAAGAATATTGGAGTGGGTGGCCGTGTCCTCCTCCAGGAGATCTTCCTGATCTAAGAATCGAACTCACGTCTCCTGTGCCTCTTGCATTGCAGGTGGATTCTTTACCCAGTGACCCATCACACATATGAACAGGTCACAAATACATGCATACATATCTACCTGTTTCTCTATAATCTATCTATTAAAAGCTGAGCTTATCAATACCTGTTGACCCAATCTGGCACTATGACGTTTCTGTCTTTGTGTATTTCCACATCTTTTCTCTAACAATGAAGAATCTGCCACTTAGTGTTTCTAGTATGTTCACTTATTTTTTCAAATCCTCTTATAAATATCTCCTGACAAGGTGGGCTGCTTTGCAGGATCTATACCCACAAGTCCTGTCCATGCAGATTGTTTTCTTGACTCCGAGGCCACTGAACAGCTGGCTGAGTCTTCTGAATTCACTCTGGCCTTCTGATGTTACAATAGAATAGCCACACTGGGATGAACCTAGAGCCTGTTATACAGAGTGAAGTAAGTCAGAAAGATAAAGATAAATATCATATCCTCACACATATATATAGAATATATATATACACACACACACACACACACACACACACACACACATATATATATATATATAGGAAAAGGAAATGGCAACCCACTCCAGTACTCTTCCTGGAAAATCCCATGGACAGAGGAGGCTATAGTCCATGGGGTCATGAAGAGTCGGACACGACTGAGTGACTTTACTTTCATTTTTCACTCTCATGCATTGGAGAAGGAAATGGCAGCCCACTCCAGTGTTCTTGCCTGGAGAATCCCAGGGACGAGGGAGCCTGGTGGGCTGCCTTCTGGGGTTGCACAGAGTCGTACGTGACTGACGCGACTTAGCAGCATACACACACACACACACACACACACACACACACACACAATATATATATATATAGTCTAGAAAACTGGTATCGAAGAACATATTTTCAGGGAAGGAGTGGACAGACAGTAGAGAATGGACTTATGGACACAGTGGGAGAGGGAGAGAGCGGGACGGGCGGACAAAGCAGCGCCGACGTGCACACACTCTCAGTCGTCAGATGGACAGCTGGTGAGAATGTAGCCCGCGTGCCCAGTCTGGTGCTCTGTGATGGCCTGGAGAGATGGGATGGGGGAGGGAAGGGAGATTCTGGAGGGAGGGCATGCATGTATAATTACAGCTGATTTGCCTTGATGTGTGGCAGAAACCAATACAATACTATAAAATTAAAAATATAAAAATAAAAAATAATAATAATAAAAAGAAAGAAAAGCCACACTGACAGAGTTCCAGCAAGGCTCTCAGCTGGAGGAAGGGTCTATGAATTCATCTATTGAACCCTATGTTAAATATGAATCAGGTACCATAGTGTAAGTGTCAAAACAGAAGTGCTCTGTTCACGAGATTATATAAATCACAACAGTGTTCTGCTTTTTTTTCAAAACATAAAAGTTGGAGAGGAAGAATTTAAATGACAGGATAGATTTTTAAGATGCTCCCTAATGTTTTAGTTCACAAGGAAGGACGAAGAGGAGGAGGAAGGGTAGTGGCGGGGGAGGGAGAGAGGGAGGGGAGTGGGAGGGAGAGAGGGGAGAGGGAGAGAGAGGGAAGGGAGGGGGAGAAAGAGGGAGAGGAGAGGGAGAGAGAGGGAGGGGGAGGGAGAGAGAGGAGGGGAGGGGGAGAGGGAGAGGGAGAGGAGAGGGAGAGGGAGGGAGGGAGGGGAGGGGGGAGGGAGGGAGGGGAGAGGGGAGAGAGAGGAGGGAGGGAGAGGGAGGGGAGGGAGGGGGAGGGGAGAGGGGGGAGAGGGAGAGAGAGGGAGAGGGGAGGGAGAGGGAGAGGAGGGGGAGAGGAGAGGGGAGGAGAGGGAGAGAGAGAGGGAGAGAAGGAGGGGAGAGGGGGGAGAGAGGGAGGGAGAGAGAGAGAGGGGGAGGAGGGAGGGAGGGGGGGGAGAGGGGGGAGAGAGAGGGGAGAGGGGGAGAGAGGGAGGGAGAGGGGAGAGAGGGAGGGGGAGGGGAGGGAGAGGGGAGAGAGGGAGGGAGAGGGGGAGAGAGGGGGAGAGGGGGAGAGGGGAGGAGAGGGGGAGAGAGAGGGAGGGGGGAGGAGGGGGAGGGGAGAGGAGAGAGGGAGGGGAGAGGGGGAGAGGAGGGAGAGGAGGGGGAGAGAGGGAGAGGGGAAGGGAGAGGAGGGGAGAGGGGAGAGGGAGAGGGGAGAGAGGGAGGGAGAGGGGAGAGAGGGAGGGAGAGAGGAGGGAGAAAAAAAAAGAGAGGGGGAGAGAGGGAGGGGGAGGGGAGAGAGAGGAGAGGAGAGGGAGAGGAGGAGAGGGGGGGGAGGGAGGGGAGGGGGGGGGGAGGGGAGAGGAGAGAGAAAGAGAGAGGAGGGGAGAGGGGGAGAGAGGGAGGGAGAGGGGAGAGAGGGGGAGGGGGGGGGAGAGGGGGAAGAGGGAGAGAGAGGGAGAGAGGGAGAGAGAGGGGGAGAGAGGGAGGGAGAGAGGGAGAGAGGAGGGAGGGAGAGGGGAGAGGGGAGGGGGGAGAGAGGGAGAGAGGGAGGAGGGAGGGGAGAGAGGGAGGAGAGGGGGAGGGAGAGGGAGAGAGGGGGAGGGGGAGAGAGGGGAAGAGGGAGAGAGAGGAGGAGAGAGGAGGGGAGGGGGAGGGGGAGAGAGGGAGGGAGAGGGAGAGGGAGGGGGGAGGGGAGAGAGGGAGGGAGAGGGGGAGGGGAGAGGGAGGGAGAGAGAGAGAGGAGAGGAGAGAGGGAGGGGGAGGGAGAGGGAGGAGAGGGGGAGGGAGAGGAGGGGGGAGAGAGGGGGAGGGGAGAGGGGGAGGGGGGAGAGAGAGGGAGAGAGGGGGGAGAGAGGGGAGAGGGGAGAGAGGAGGGGAGAGGGAGAGGGAGAGGAGGGGGGAGAGGGGGAGAGGAGAGGGAGAGGGAGGGAGAGGGGGAGAGAGGGAGGAGAGAGGGGGAGGGAGGAGAGGGGAGAGGGAGGAGAGGGAGAGGGGGGAGAGAGGAGGAGAGGGAGAGAGGGAGAGGAGGGGAGAGGGGGAGGGAGAGAGAGAGGGAAAGAGGGGGAGGGGAGGGGGAGAGGGAGAGGAGGGAGGAGAGGGAGGGAGAGGGGGAGAGGTGGAGGGGAGGGGGAAGAGGAGAGAGAGGGAGAGAGAAGGGGAGAGGAGGAGGCGGAGAGGTAGAGAGAGGGAGAGAGAGGGAGGGGAGAGGCGGAGAGAGGGAGAGAGAGGGGGAGAGGAGGAGGGAGGGAGGAGGCAGAGAGAGGGAGAGAGGAGGGGAGAGAGGGAGGAGGGGGAGGGGGAGAAGGTGGAGGGGAGGAGGGAGAGGTGGGAGAGAGAGGGAGAGAGAGAGGGAGGGGAGAGGGGGAGAGAGGGAGGGAGAGGGAGAGAGGGGGAGGGGAGAGGCGGAGAGGAGAGAGGGGGAGAGAGAAGGAGGAGAGGAGAGAGCGGAGGGAGAGGAGGGGGAGAGGCAGAGAGGTGGAGGAGAGGGAGGGGAGAGAGAGGGAGGGGGGGAACAGGGAGGGAGAGGGGGAGAGGGAGAGAGAGGGGGAGGGGGAGAGAGGGAGGGAGAGGGGGAGAGGGGAGGGGGAGGGGAGAGGGAGGGGGGAGGGGGGGAGAGGCAGTGGAGAATCTGAGCTTCTGCATGTAGCTTGCTGCAGATGTTTAGTTAACCCGTGGTTTGAATCTCACAAGTTCAGCGAGATGTTTAACAACAAGGGAGAAGTCAGGGACAGAACTGTGTAACCGGACTCATTTGGAGGCAGCAAATGCCGCTGTTGCTGTTTAAACTGCTCCCTTTGGCTTTGTTTTCCCCCAGCGCCTGTTTCTCTGAGGTGACACCATCATCTCCCCACCCCCTCACCCCTCAAACTTGCAGTGGCTTCACGGTGGCGGCTCTTCTGGCTGCTCGAGGGTCGGGTGCGCCCGTGTGAGGCCTGTTATCTGGCCATTCTGAAGCTTTTATGGAGCAATCGCCTTTGCTCACCTGTGCCGCCACCTTCATTCAGACCTCATTCTACTCGCCCCTCGCTGAGCTCCCAAAATGCCACTGTGTCAGGAGACATGCACTTCAATTTTCTAACGAGGTGAATGCAAGGCTTACCCATCAATTCAGCGCTGACCTTTGAAGTTTAAACACAACAAGCACATTCTAGTTTTATAGGAAAGAGCAGTTTAAAATATCTTCAAAAAATATTGTCCAATATAGACTTTTCTCTCTGTCTAAAGCATCATTCACTGCCCTTACTTCCCTGCCCTCTTTAGTAAAATATATGCTTCCTTTGAAAAGCACATATAAAATACCTTTGGCTTCAAAAAGAAATTGAAAGCAGCAGAGCATGCATGCTACCATGGTCTTAAGGCTCTGGATAGGCTTAAAAGTAGGTGTTGTGAAGCAGACTATTTTTCAAACCAAGTTCACAGTACTGCATTTTCCAGGGGTTGCTGTTCAAATTTCCCAAGTTCACAGTACTGAATTTCCCCAGATTTTATACATTTGAGGTGTCATCTGTTCCTTAGCACAAAATACGGAATTATTTGAGATTAAGCCATCCGATGTTTGGTGATAATGACGGAGTAAAGCGATTGTTCAGAATTTCCCACAAATGATAAGAACTGGATTAAATTTGAAAATGAACAGTTTAGGAGAACGAGAATATATCTAAAAGGTGACAGAAGCCAGAGAGATGCTAAAATAGGAGGAAAGCTATGAAGGTCAGAATATTACAGACAGATTCAAATCATGAAAAAGGAGCTGTTAACTGAGAATCCTATATATGGAAAGTTTCCTGTAAACAAAAACTGAGAATATCTGTAGGCAGCAGATAGGATTTACAAGCAAATACTAAAAGTGGAGTGTGACACCAGAAGGCAGCTTGAATTTCAGGATTTAGTGATGAGCACTGGAAATGGTAAGTATGTGGATAAACATAGCATTTGGTTAGTCAAATGTTTACCATTTCTTTCTTAGTTTCCTTTAGAGGACATTATCTGTTGAAAGCAAAATTGTAAGGTGCTATTGAGAAATAAGTAGCATACATATGACCACAGTACAGAGTAGAATAAAAATGGAAATATGCAACTGGAAGGTTTCTCGGTTTTACTAAGAGTATGTCAGAATTAACTCTAAGTAGACTGGGATAAGTTCAGATACATATTTTAACTTCGGGATCCTTAAAGTACATACTTACAGGCAAATGTTTAAAAATAATGCAAAGAAATACAGCTAGGCTGCAGAAAGAGGAAATAAAGCAGAATACTAAAGAAATATCTGATTAACAGAAATACAGGAAAAAAAGGAACAAACAACACCAAAAAAAGAAAAGTGGGAGAAAGTCAAACGGGATATCAAACAGTAGTTTTTATTACATATATAGACTACAGACATGTTTTGACTTGTTAAATTAATATTTGTTAAGTGGACCTCATGGTGCCAGAAGAGAAGAAATTCAACAACAGAACACAAGGGAAACTGAAATAGAGAAGTTTTTTCACTCAGAGGTTTTGGAGGAAGCACGGGACTATGTGTCTCAAGTACTCAAGAGAAAGAGGCAGGACTGAGCACGTAGCTTTATTAGGGCCCGTGGGTGGGCTGGTTTCAGGTTCCCAGGCCAGAACTGGATTGGTCAATGTAATCCAAAAGAGTGGGGGTTTTGATCAACTCCCCAAGGATCTTATCTAAGGGGCACATAGGCTTGCAGGAGCGGGAAGGCAGGAGAGACTGCTCATCAGGAACTCACATTTGCTTGCGGCCCCCCGTGGCTGTTATCCACTGCATACACTTCCATAGGGGCTGATATCAGTTTGAAATGCAACACAGTAGTCATGTGCAGATGTGAGAGCTGGACCGTAAAGAAGACTGGAGCTCCAAAGAATTGATGCCTTAAAAGTATGGTGCTGGAAAGACTCTTGAGAGTCCCTTGGACTACAAGGAGATGAAACCAGTCCATCCTAAAGGAAGTCAGCCCTGAATATTTGTTGGAAGAACTGATGCTGAAGCTGAAGCTCTAATACCTAGACCGCCTGATGTCTAAGTCACTGGAAAAGATTGTGATGCTGGGAAAGATTGAGAGCAGGAGGAGAAGGGGAGAGAGAGGATGAGATGGTTGGATAACATCATAAACTCAATGGACATGAATTTGAGCAAACTCCAGGAGATCGTGAAGGACAGGGAAGCCTGGAGAGCTCCAGCCCATGGGGTCACAACGAGTCGGATATGATTTAGCAGCTGAACAGCAGCGACCATGGAATAACTCGAGCTCAGCTAAACTCTTGACAACAATCAAAATGCAATGATTTTTAGATTATTTATGAAAGCAAGACCCAAACCTATGTAGTCTAAAAGAAACAAGCTTTAAGTCTAAGACCCAAAGAGACAGAAACATCATTTAAAAAAATGCTACATAGGCAGTAAGCCAAACAGAATTAGAAGAATCATATTTCAATCAGGGAAAAAGTATACCTTTCTCAGTCTTTCCTAAAAAAGGTAAAAACTAGTCAAAACTATATCGGTAATGAAGATATATGAAATCTAAATGACATTACTAACCATCTTTTAAGTCACTGACATCTACAAAAGACTGTGTATCCAAAGTACAGAATATACACATATAGAAAATATGTTAGAAAAGATAGTTCTGAATTCAATTATTAAAGCTATCTTTAAAGGAAAATAAAAAAACAAAGAAAATTTAGCATTAAGTGGAAGGATATATATAAAAATTATAAAAATAAAATAACATGGAGAAATAAAAAAATAAAATTCTATTCTTTAGAGATATCAAAAACACCCCATCATACAAAAATGCTCAACATCATTAGGAAACTAAAAAAAAAAAGAGAAAAATTTAGCATTAAGTGGAAGGATAAATATAAAGATTATAAAAATAAAATAACACAGAGAAATAAAAAAATAAAATTCTATTCTTTAGAGATATCAAAAAACCCCATCATACAAAAATGCTCAACATCATTAGTTATAGGAAAAAGAGCCTTTAAACTGTAAAGAAACATTACTATATACCCATTGGAGTGGCTAAAATGAAACATATTTATAATGTCAAGTGTTAGAAAATGGAACAACTGAAAGTCTCGTACACTGATGGATATTAAAAATATTATGCCATGTGAAAGAAGTCATACACAGGAGTCCAGGCCATACAATTTGCTTTATATGACATTTTTAAAACTGGAAACTTTTTATAGTGATGGAAAGCCAACCAGTGATTGCCTGGAGACTGAAGGCAGAGAGAAGAATTAAGTGCAATGTGCTATAGGAAACTTTGGGGAGTGATAAAAGTGTTCTGTATTGTGACTGTGGCTGGAGTTTGTGGTTGTGTATGTCTATCAAATGCATTGAATTCTAGATGTTATATCCTGCAGTGTATTAAACATCATTGACACCTCAATACAGTTTGTTTCAAAAATAAATGGAAAACTAGGCAAATAGAAAAAAATTGTCATGAGGAGGCTGGTTAATTTATTCTAGAGTCAAGTCACTGTAAGCGAAATATGTGTTACTGGGAAGAAGGTATGTAAGGGAATGGAAGACAGGAGCTGTTAAGTGGTGAATGCCGGCAGTGGGATCAGAAATTCACCCGTCTACTCGATTTGCGCAGCGGCATGCTAACATAGGCACGCCACTCATTCAAAGACGACAGAACTCTTCAGTAGCACTCATTACAGGCTGCCATAGGAGAGGGAGTGTCTAGGTCACTCAGACCTTAAAGGCCACTCTTCGCGACCTCTCGCCGCTCTCTGCTGCCTGATGCTCACTGTAATATTTTGTGAAAGTGTTAATGAAAATGGCTTGCAAAGACCTGATTTATTTTTTTTCTAGTAGATTTTTAATTATTATTATTAAATTTATTTATTTTTTTAATTACAATACTATATTTGTTTTGCCATACATTGACACGAATCAGCCATAGGTGAACACAATCTCCCCAATGCCGAAGCCCCCTCCCACCTCCCACCCCACATCCTCTACTTATTAATAAACAATCTGGAGTAGCACAGATAGATGAATTTTTGAAAGCAAAGAACTGGACTTCCCTGGTGGTCCAGTGGATAAGAATCCGCCTTCTGATTCAGGGGACACAGGTTCCATCCCTGACCTGGGAAGATCCCATAGACCGCAGAACAACTAAGCCTGTGTGCCACAGCTGTGGAGCCTGCACCCGGGAGCCCAGGAGCTGCAGCTCCTGACGCCCATGTGCCCAGAGCCTGTGTTCCACAGCGAGAGGCGTCACTGCCCTGAGCATCTTGAGCACTGCAAGCGTGAATAGCCCTCGCGCATCCCAACTAGAGAAAGCCCAGTGCAGCAACAAAGCCAGCACAGCCAAAGATACATAAATGAATAAAATCATTTAAAAAAGAAGCCAAGAACGAGCACAGCCTTCATGTATTTTTCCTCATCAGAAAAATCTGTTGTTGCTAGTAGCACTGTGCTGGTGAGTGTTTAAACAACCAGTTTGGTAGAAAGGGAAGAAGAAAAACCTAAATTCTGAGCATTTGATGGTTTCCATCCTATGAATGTTCTCAGCGTGCCAATTCTAGAATGAAAACACCAAAACGGAAAGAGATGTGAACTATGGCTCCTGTCTTGGCTGGAGCAAACCGGCTCCAATGCACCACTGCTTTTAGCCTATGTAATAAACAGAATGGGTCAGATTGGGTAAGTTCATTTTCCTTCACAGCTTTATCATTAATAGCGAATTTCTTTGGCAGGTGTTAAAATAAATTTAGCTTCGTACACTCATTAATAGAAGTGAAACTCATTATCAGGTTTGTGTTACTTACAAGAGGGAAACTTCCTGATGACAAGGTAAGCCAGTGCATGAACAATACAAGCGCCTGCAGTCTTCAAACACAGCTCTCTGGGTCACGAGACGTCTATAGAAAGAGGTTCACCATGGATCTAGGGAAACGTCTGATTAGAGTCTCTGTCTTGTTTCATGTTAGAGGATTGTTTAGTGTCTAAGAAAAAATGTCCTGAAGGAGAACATTTAATAAAAACGAGCCAGTAAAAATAAGATCTGCCCAAATCTCTATTGCTAGAAATGGAACAAAAAAGGAATTATAAGTCTGAGTTACTATCATAGGATCTTGACGGTGCTACGATAATTATTAAACCCTCTGTATGCTTAGATACTCTGTGATAAATTTAAACAGATCATTTTACACATTCTGTAGGATACATTTGCTGATGTCATTAAGTCTTCTAGTGTAACTGTAATTTCATGAAAAAATAGATATTTAAAAACCAGTAGTTGGTTGTGAGCTAGAAAACTGGGATGTGACAGAATATAGGACATGATACACATGCATGAGAAATATTAGAAGAAGCATATGAAAATCACAAGAAAAGCAATAATGCACAGATCATCTCCTAAGCGCCAAAGATGGAACACAAAATGGAATATCAAAAGGATGTTTGGAGTCTGGAAAGACTTGTGTGCCTGTGCGCTAAGTCACTTCATTGTGTCCAGCTCTTTGTGGCTCTATGAACTGTAGCCTCCATCCTCCAAGGAATCTTCCCAACCCAAGGATCGAACCCGTGTCTCTTATGCCTCTGGCATTGGCAGGTGGGTTCCTTACCACTAGTGCCACTTGAGAAGGCCATGGAGAGCCTTAAGAGAAGAGTAAAAAGAGTTTTCGTGCTGACCTCTGACACACAGAGGAAGCTCCACAGAGCAAGTGGGGGTTACACGGAACTTTTAGCAACTTCCAGTAACTTGTGGTACAAAGCAAAGCAAAGTTCAGTTCAGTGCAGGTCAGTCGCACTGTCCTATCTGACTCTTTGCGACCCCAGCACGCCAGGCCTCCCTGTCCGTCACCAACTCCTGGAGGAAAATTACCCTTGATAAAATACTGCACTCTCAGAGTTAGTCTTCTCTAAGAATCAGTGCCTGATTGTTTTGGTAATAAAATGTCTTATTTCCACTTATTATTTTACTTAAAATGAAGCTTTTATTTGAAACATCACTAAGAAAAGGAGGTGATCAGTTGAGAACGACTATATTCCTCCTTTCAGGTGAGGAGCATTCCACTCTATTGTCCATAGATTATTATACAAAACAACTTTACGGAGGGCTGAGCAATAGCCATAGATTTGCACAACCCTGGTGTCTTTACTCATCACATGGTATTCTTGGAGAATGACCTCAACTACAGTGTGAGTGAGGCTCTCTGGGGCCCTTCTATTGGGTGGGGTCCTGACAGAAACAGATTTCTTTATAATGAGCCCTTTGTAAGTAAATAGTCTTACAGTAGTTATACAGTCTGGGTTCATCCAGAGAGCCAATAGGAGCTTGTGTCCTGAGAAATTTAGGGCAAGGTATTTATACAAAATGGTGTCTGACTAGACAAGCTCAAAATCAGCAGGACAGGCTTAATGGAAAGGCAGGTTGAAGCCGCAGTTTGCAGACAGAATTTCTTCTGGGAAACCTCATTTCTGCTCTTAAAGACGTTCAATTGATTGAATCATGTCCACCCAGATTATTAGGCTAAATTTCCTTCACTTGAAGTCAATGGATTATGAACATTAATTACATCTACAAAATAACCTTCACATCAACACCTACATTAGGATTTGATTGATAGACTGGGAACTACATCCAAGATGAGCCATAAAGCTCTCACAGGTGTAGACAACTTTTGGTCTTTCTCTATCTCTGTTGTTCTCTTCCTGCCTGTATTACCTTTTTTGATGTCCTAGCATTCAATGCCAAGTTTTTGGATTTATATCTCTGTTTTATTAGGAAATATGTTGTCATTTTCTTCTGCACCTGTTAAACACTCATATCATCTATGCCAATACTCATTACAATTTTGCAATATACAAGGCTTCGATTCTCTGTCCTTCACTTTCTAATCTGTTAGTTATGAATGGATGGACTTAAGAATCATTCAGAAAACTGTAAAAGAAATAGTGTTTCAGGCCCTCACCTTAGACCCCTAAAACAGGAACTTCAAAATTGGTGGCAAGGAATGTACATTTTAAATAAAATGCTTCCCCCTGATGACACACACACACACACACACACACACACACACACACACACACACACCACACATGTATATGTATATGGTTAGTACTGACAAACATTGTTGTAATTCATGGGTATTGTCTGTATTCTCTCCTCAGTACAGCTAAATAAAAAGCTTTAACGCTTCCCCCAATTTTTCTTGCCTTTTTCCCTTTTTCTTCATTTTTGGTAAAGTGAAAATGGGATGTTTTTCAGAGCAACACTTTGCTTGGAATTCATCCTAAAAACAGATCTTTTATTCAGTTCAATTCAGTCACTCAGTCGTGTTCAACTCTTTGTGACCCCATGAACTGCAGCACGTCAGGCCTCCCTGTCCATCACCAACTCCTGGAGTCCACCCAAACCCATGTCCATTAAGTCGATGATGTCATCCAACCATCTCATCCTCTGTTGTCCCCTTCTCCTCCTGCCCTCAATCTTTGCCACCATCAGGGTCTTTCCAAATGAGTTAACTCTTCTCATGAGGTAACCAAAGTATTGGAGTTTCAGCTTCAACATCATTCCTTCCAATGAACACCCAGGACTGACTTCCTTTAGGGTGGACTGGTTGGATTTCCTTGCAGTCCAAGGACTCTCAAGAGTCTTCTCCAACACCACACTTCAAATGCATCAAGTCTTTGGCACTCAGATTTCTTTATAGTCCAATTCTCACATCCATATATGACCACTGGAAAAACCATAGCCTTAACTAGACAGACCTTTGTTGACAAAGTAATGTCTCTGCTTTTTAATATTCCATCTAGGTTGGTCATAACTTTTCTTCCAAGGAGTAAGCGTCTTCTAATTTCATGGCTACAGTCACCATCTGCAGTGATTTTGGAGCCCAGAAAATAAAGTCAGCCACTGTTTCCATTGTTTCCCCATCTATTTCCCATGAAGTGATGGGACCGGATGCCATCATCTTTGTTTTCTGAATGTTGAACTTTAAAACCAACTTTTTCACTCTCCTCTTTCATGTTCATCAAGAGGCTCTTTAGTTCTTCACTTTCTGCCATAAGGATAGTGTCATCTGCATATCTGAGGTTGTTGATATTTCTCCTGGTAATCTTAATTCCAGCTTGTGCTTCCTCCAGCCCCAGTGTTTCTCATGATGTACTCTGCATATAAATTAAATAAGCAGGGTGACAATATACAGCCTTGACGGACTCCTTTTCCTATTTGGAACCAGTCTGTTCCATGTCCAGTTCTAACGGTTGCTTCCTGATCTGCATATAGGTTTCTCAAGAGGCAGGTCAGGTGGTCTGGTATTCCCATCTCTTTCAGAATTTCCCACAGTTTATTGTGATCCACACAGTCAAAGGCTTTAGCATAGTCAATAAAACAGAAATAGATGTTTTTCTGGAACTCTTTTGCTTTTTCCAAGATCCAGCAGATGTTGGCAATTTGATCTCTGGTTCCTCTGCCTTTTCTAAAACCAGCTTGAACATCTGGAAGTTCATGGTTCACATATTGCTGAAGCCTGGCTTGGAGAATTTTGAGCATTACTTTACTAGCATGTGAGATGAGTGCAATTGTGCGGTAGTTTGAGCATCCTTTGGCATTGCCTTTCTTTGGGATTGAAATGAAAACTGACTTTTTCCAGTCCTGTGGCCACTGCTGAGTCTTCCAAATTTGCTGGCATATTGAGTGCAGCACTTTCACAGCATCATCTTTCAGGATTTGAAATAGCTTAACTGGAATTCTGTCACCTCCACTAGCTTTATTGAAAGATAATTGCTTTACAGAATTTTGCTGTTTTCTGTCAAACCTCAACACGAATCAGTCACAGGTATACATATGTCCCCTTCTGAAGCTCTCTCCCACCTTGCTCCCCATCCCACCCTCTAGGTTGACACAGAGCCCCTCTTTGAGTTTCCTGAGCCATACAGCAAATGCACATTGCTGTCTATTTTACACATGGTAATGTACGTTTCCATGTTACTCTCTCCATGCATCTCACCTTCTCCTCTCCTCTGCCCATGTCCATAAGGCTGTTCTCTAAGTCAACCTAAAAACAGGCATTTTAAAAAGAGATTGTTGTTCAGTAGCTAAATCATGTACAACTCTTTGCAACCCCATGGACTGTAGCATGCCAGGCTTCCCTGCCTTTCTCGACCTCCCAGAGTTTGCTCAGACTCATGTCCATTGAGTCCATGATTCCATCCAACTGTCTTATCCTATGTTGTTTCCATCTCCTCCTGCCTCAGTCTAGCATCTGGGTCTTTTCTAATGGGTTTTTCTCTTTGCATAAGGTGGCTAAAGTATTGGAGTCAACACAAAACTATGTATGAGACAGCAATAAACACACATCTTGGCCTCCCATAGAGGCCCAGGAAAGTTCATTTCTCAATTTTTTGTGTACTGTGTTCAAATTACACTCCCTCCAAATCTGCCAATCGATGTTACATTTTCCCAGTAGAGACAATATCCAAAAGGAAGAAGATTCCAACTGTATTAAGTACTGAGGACTCTCTTTGAACTGTACCACATGGAGATGGATCTGTTTTTCTCAGATTTTCCTTTTTGTCAGGATGTGCCAGAGAAACAGAACCAATAAGATATTCATGTGTGTGTGTGCACAGGAGATTTATGGTAGGAATTGGCTCTTAAGTCTATGAGGGCCCCAAAGTCTCATGATTTGCTGTCTGCAAGCTGGAGAACCAGAAAAAAAAGCCTCTGATAAAGTTTCACCCCAAGACTGAAGGCTGGAGAGCCCAGGCAGCCTCTGGCCTAAGTCTCAGCCCAAGGTCAAAGTCCTGAGAACCCAGCAGCTGCGGCTGTCAGGGTCCTACGGCATGAGAACCAAGGGCTCTAAGGTTTGCGGGCAAAAACGTTGGAGGTCTCAGTTCAAAGAAGAGGAGGAAATTCATCCTTCAGGCCCCCAGTGGACTGGGTGATGCCCATCTGACTTCCTGAGGGTGAATCACTTTACTTACCCTACTGAATTCAGGGCTCACCTTTGAGAAAAGCCCTCCCAGACACCCCCAGCAATAATGTTTGCCCACCTACCGGGACACCCCTTACCCCAGTTAAATTGACATATAAAAGTAACCAACACAATTGTTAATCCTTATCTTACACTTTCAGCAGTGTATAATTGGTCTATATTGGGGCAAGATTTGACCTTTTCATAAAACAACTATAGATCAGAGTAGGAAAGGTCAGCGAGGCAGCAGCATCAGGATGTGCATAGCAAAACAACCGGATCACATCAAGGCCATCTTTTATCTTGATTCTTCAAATCTGTTTACTTCTATTTACACCTGTGGTTAAAATGTATAAGGTCTCACCTCAGATTTTCTTAAAAATATCACGCCCCACCACCACATGCACAATGATGTTTTCAAGCAGGGTTTCTTAAGACAAGTGATGTTTATATGCAAAACAATTCAGGAAAAGAAGTATGAAATTTTTGCTGGGGAACTGCAGGGCAGTTAATGACTAGCTATTAATTAACACTCCCAGGACCCACCAGGTTACAATAGCTAAGGGTTATTATTTCTAGGAATAGCTAATTTTAAGCATTAATTGCCATGATAAACTATTTTCTCTAATTCAAAAGGACCACCGGTTACTGCAGTTAACAGATGATAATGACAATTTAGTCAATTGAGTGAGTGTTTTAATAATTTCAAAGAGTTAGACTTTACATGCTAAGTCATGAAAGATGTAGTGACTAGTTTTATACGAATAAAGATGAGGGACTAGAAGAGATGCTATCTCTACATTTGCAGAAAAACAAATTAATTTACTACCAAAAGTGCTACAAAATGCACGTGTCTGGCCATTTCTAAAAGAAGATGTTGGTGATGATAATGACGATGATTATGAAGATGATGGAAAAAGAAAGGGAAGCAGGGAAATGTTTCAAATGGAACCCATCATTTTGGTGTTAGCCTCACATATTAGCATGTAAATTGATTTTATTATTATTAGTCTTGACAAATATTATTAGCCTTTTAATAGTTCAAGTATTTAAGATGAAAAGACCAGAAACCCTTGTTGATCAACTTCATCATAAATAGAACTACAGAACTGTATTTTGCATGGTTTAAGTTTTGATGCATGCTTGCTCAACCATTTCTGACTCTTTTGAGACCCCCATGGACTGTACGCATGTGTTCTTTTGTCTATGGGATTTTCCGGGCAAGAATACTAGAGTGGGCTGCCATTTCCTCCTCCAGGGGATCTTCCCCATCCAGGGATCAAACTCTATGTCTCCTGCATCTTCTTCATTGCCAGGTAGATTCTTAACTCTGGGTCATCTGGGAGGTCCAGATTAAGATGCAGACTTTGCAAAAGGAAGTTGAGAAGGAATGAAAAAATTAGAAATCAAAGTAACGGGATGCATTTTGTTGCACTCCTCAAAAAAACGAGTTCCAAACTGAAAATTATTCTTAGTCTTTCTAGATTTACTTACTGGACCACTGATGATGTCATTTGTGAATATATATAATATCATCACTGACAGACTCAAGACATTTGTGATGAGCAAATTTCTTATTTACCAGAAGCCTCTGTGTGCGTGCGTGTGTGTGTGTGTGTGTGTGTGTGTGTGTGTGTGTGTGTTATGGGAAAAGCTGAGAGTGAGACAGGGAGAGAGAGAATTCGCCACGGGTGGACATCACGATGAAGGTGTAGACAACCTTGGACAAGGAATAAATGCTAAGAAGCTGTGAGGCAAGATTTCAAAGAAGAAATTTTTGAAATCCAGATTTCAGAGGACATTAGGACCCTAGTGCCTAGGACACTCAGAAGGAAAGCATTCTTGAAAATTATTCTTTGTAAAAGTACTTCCATTGCTAAGTCTTGGCTTGAAACTGACAAGCCATGGCAAGCATATCCATCTGACAAAGATGAATGAATGGTTTCAATGAAACGGCTCAGGTTTATTTGGGGGTGTCCACCACGTATAATATATTGCCATATGTAATGAAGTTATATCTTTTGAAAAATCAGCAGCTATCCCACTGATGTCCAAGTGAAAATATTTAAAACACTCCTTTATCTTTGACGTGTTTGCATACATTCTGCCATCATCTCCTTGTCTCTAGAGTCCCAGTGAGATATTCCCTAGATTAAAACTAATACAAAGCATTTTTCATATAAGCAAAGTTGTGTTGTCTTTACATTTAGTTGTCACTTTATGTTCTTATTTATTCAAATAAAAATTAATCCAATTTCATTTAAGCAATCATGGTAGTTTTTTAAAAAAAAGCTGTCCATCCTATAGAGATAAGGCACTTTTATGAATAAAGGTGAAATTTAGGAATGTTCTAGTGATATCCACTTCCCCAGAAAATTCTTAGTGAATTCCTCAAATTTATTTAATTTACTTTTTAGTTGAACTTTCTAGAACCATGCCCTTGCACAATTACCTCAAAATATAAACCAAGAATAATATACAAGGAGAAAAGACTAGAAATATAGAACTTTAAATTTTGATTGAAATTTTACAGGGAGTTCAAACAGCTTTAAGATTAAATCATAGAAATTATATTTTATACAAGTTAATTCTTTCAATACAATTTCAATAGAAAGCATCTGACTTTTACTATTGATGGTTGAGGTAGGTGACGCTGTTGTTGGCAAAATAAAGCAGAAAATAGACTTAGATTTACATAGTGTCTTTTGTTTTATTACACATCAAGTTTCAAAATAACTATTTCAAGTGCATGTTCTGTGCCTTGCAACAATTTCCTGATAAGATAAAAATCTGGACGATAATTCACTATACTTGAGAAAAGACATGACAGAATATCAGTGATGACTGGACATTATAAGGAAAAAGCTATGATCCTTGTTGTGATTCTAGATTCAATATGAATCTCACTGGCAGGTTTTAATGTCTCACATTACACAGTACATGAAAAATGAGTATTGATGCTGACAAGAGGAAGTAAAACCACAAGCCAGCCCTCCCATTAAAATAGAGATTAATATAAACAAGCGAAGAACATTCAGACGCTTGGAAGTTTTAATTTTCATGGGATATTAATTTCCACAACACAATTCAGGGCCTTTTAAAAAGTAAATTAGATTTTATTCAGCCTAGACGTAGGCATTTAAATACATTTCTATCCTTACATAAAAGTTGTCAAGGTGGTGCTTCCTCTTGGAACTATTTGCATTATATGCTAAAGAAATAAAATTTCAGCTTTAGATCTCAGACAGTATTTCATTCATTTGAACAGACAGACTGTGAATTAGACCTCGATTTGAGTCAGCAAATTAGGAAGTAAATAATGGAATGTTTCTTTAAGGAGTATATTGTATCTTTGGAAGATAAACACACACAAACACACACACACATATATTTATTGCTAAATCCCTGATGTTCGCGTGGTTTTAGAAAAGGCAGAAGAACCAGAGTTCAAATTGCCAACATCTGCTGGATCATGGAAAAAGCAAGAGAGTTCCAGAAAAACATCTATTTCTGTTTTATTGACTATGCCAAAGCCTTTGACTGTGTGGATCACAATAAACTGTGGACAGTTTTGAAAGAGATGGGAATTCCAAACCACCTAAGCTGCCTCTTGAGAAATCAGTATGCAGGTCAGGAAGCAACAGTTAGAACTGGACATGGAACAACAGACTGGTTCCAAATAGGAAAAAAGAGTGCGTCAAGTCTGTATATTGTCACCCTGCTTATTTAACTTCTATGCAGAGTACATCATGAGAAATGCTGGACTGGAAGAAACACAAGCTGGAATCAAGATTGCCAGGAGAAATATCAATAACCTCAGATATGCAGATGACACCACCCTTATGGCAAAAAGTGAAGAGGAGCTAAAAAGCCTCTTGATGAAAGTGAAAGAGGAGAGTGAAAAAGTTGGTTTAAAGCTCAACATTCAGAAAACGAAGATGATGGCATCTGGTCCCATCACTTCATGGGAAATAGACAGGGAAACAGTGGAAACAGTGTCAGACTTTATTTTTGGGGGCTCTAAAATCACTGCAGATGGTGACTGCAGCCATAAAATTAGAAAACCCTTACTCCTTGGAAGAAAAGTTATGACCAATCTAGATAGCATATTCAAAAGCAGAGACATCACTTTGCTGACTAAGGTCCATCTAGTCAAGGCTATGGTTTTTCCAGTGGTCATGTATGGATGTGAGAGTTGGACTGTGAAGAAGGCTGAGCACCGAAGAATTGATGTTTTTGAACTGTGATGTTGGAGAAGACTCTTGAGAGTCCCTTGGACTGCAAGGAGATCCAACCAGTCCATTCTGAAGGAGATCAGCCCTGGGATTTCTTTGGAAGGAATGATGCTAAAGCTGAAACTCCAGTACTTTGGCTACCTCATGTGAAGAGTTGACTCACTGGAAAAGACTCTGATGCTGGGAGGGTTTGGGGGCAGGAGAAGAAGGGGGACGACCGAGCATGAGATGGCTAGATGGCATCACTGACTCGATGGACATGAGTCTGAGTGAACTCTGGGAGTTGGTGATGGACAGGGAGGCCTGGTGTGCTGTGATTCATGGGGTCTCAAAGAGTCGGATACAACTGAAGGACTGAACTCAACTGAACTGAAATTGCTTAACAGTTTCTCAACTCTTTGCAACCCTGTGAAGTTAAGCGCTCCAGTCTTCTCTGACCTCCACTGTCTCCTGGAGTTTACTCACATTTATGTCTATTAAGGTGGTAATGCTATATATATTTATATATTTTGCATACAGACAGAAAGGGCTTCCCTGGTGGCTCAGCAGTAAAAGAGCTCGTCTGCCAAAACAGGAGACACTGGAGATACAGGTTTGATCTCTGGGTCAGAAAGATCCCCTGGACAAGGAAATGGTAATCCATTCCTGTGTTCTTGCCTGGGAAATCCCACAGACAGAGGAGCCTGGTGGACTTCAGTTCATGGGGTTGCAAAGAATTAAATATGACTTTGCAACTAAGTCATATTTAACTTAATAAAGGAGATCCAACCAGTCCATCCTAAAACAAATCAGTCCTGAATATTCATCGGACTGATGTTGAAGCTGAAATTCCAATACACTGGCCACTTGATGTGAAGAGCTGACTCATTTGAAAAGACCCTGATGTTGGGAAAGATTGACGGCTGGAGAAGAAGGGGTTGACAGAGGATGAGATGGTTGGATGGCATCACTGACTCAGTGGACATGAGTCTGAGTAAGCTCTGGGGAGTTGGTGATGGACAGGGAGGCCTGGCGTGCTGCAGTCCATGGGGCCACAAAGAGTCAGACAGGACTGAGCTTCTGAACTGAACTGAACTAGCAACTAGAACAACAACAAAAATAGAGAGAGAGGGTGTGTGTACCTGGGTACCCAGAGAAAGTTGAGAAGAGAACTGTTCAACTTGCTGGCTAGAGCACCGGCGTTGGTTTATCTTGGTGAAGTCAATGTAGAAAATTTGGGATTTGGGCAATGCAGAATCAGAGGATCAGTGAGCTAAAGGTCTTCCTTCAAGAGGCACTGTCATCTGTGTTATACTTGTGGTGTGACTGTAGCCCACCAGGATCCTCTGTCCATGGGATTCTCCGGGCAAGGATTCTGGAGTGGGGTGCCATTTCCTTCTCCAGAGGATCTTCCCCACACAAAGACTGAACCTAGGTCTCCCGCACTGCAGGTGGAGTCTTCACCACCTGAGCCATAGGGAAGTCTCATACTTGTGGTAAAGGCTCCAATGCAAACGATACCATCGGACGGAGGAGGCTTTACAAGCAACACTGGTGACAGCCCAGCGCTGTTCTGTGACTAAAGCTGTTTTCTTGGTCCTTCCTAACCCTGTCTTGTAAAGTGAACCCACTGTTGGTCCTTAGTGGAGATTTGTTTGTTTGTTTTTTTCCACTTGAGGAGTCTTTTCACTAATATCAATTGTTGTTACCATGGCATTACAGGTACCATGCTACTTAGTCACAACAACGTGCTGTGCTCGGACGCTCACTTGTGTCTGACTCTGTGAGACCCCGTGGACTGTAGCTCACCAGGCTCCTCCGTCTTTGGGTTTTCCCAGCAAGAATACTGAATAAGTTGCCACTTCCTCCTCCAGGGGATTTTCCAGCCCAGGGATTGGGCCTCTGTCCTCAGCACCTCCTGCATTGGCAGACAGATTATTTCCCACTGAGCCACCTGGGAAACCATGCTACCTATCCATAACAACGTGTTTCTAAATATTAGTGGGTGCATTATTCTGGGACTGTACTAATATTGTGGGCTTCCCATGTGGCTCAGTGCTAAAACAATCCACATGCCAAGAACTGAGTCATTTGAAAAGACTCTGATGCTGGGAAAGATTGAAGGCAAGGGGAGAAGGGAACGACCGAGGATGAGATGGCTGGATGGCAACATTGACTCCGTGGACATGAGTTTGGGTAAACTCTAGGAGTTGGTGATGGCAGGGAGGCCTGGTGTGGTGCAGTTCATGGCGTCACAGAGAGTTGGATATGACTGAGCGACTGAACTAAACTGAACTGAACTACTATTTTATTTACTTACTTATTCAACAAGAACTTATAGCCTATTTCATGTCAGCAATAACCTGGACACTGGAGCAGTTTCTCTTTTACCTTGACAAACTGACTCATAATGGGAATTAAAACAGAGCAGGGACATGATCATAACACAATGTCACAAATACTGAAGCAATGAGGCAATAATGTATTATATCTATTTATATAGGTAAGCATACTTATATAAATATAATTAGATAAATACAAAGTGTTCTACAACAGTGAGATTACATATGGTCTACACCATAGACTCTACAGTTTCTTGAAAATATAACAAATAAGTGAAAGTGAAGTGAAGTTGCTTAGTTGTGTCTGACTCTTTGCGACCTGATGGACTGTAACCTATCAGGCTCCTCCATCCATGGGATTTTCCAGGCAAGAGTGCTGGAGTGGATTGCCATTTCCTTCTCCAGGGGATCTTTCCAAGGTATCAAACCCAGATCTTCTGCATTGCAGGCAGGTGCTTTACCATCTGAGCAAGTATATAGATAGATAGATAGATAGATTTACCATCTGAGCAATTATAGATAGATAGATAGATATAGATAGATATAAACAAGTTTCCAGAGCACTTCTATCCTCTAGATGCGGTCTCATTTCTCCATTCTCCTTCATAGCAAAAGTCTTCCAAAATAGTGTCACTATTTCTTGTGACTATTCTGACCTTGTTCATTGCCTGACTCTCCAATTTGGAATTTTTAACGAATGAACTCCACTGACAGAATTCAAATGAGGTTTATCTTGCCAGATTCAATGGTTGCCTTTCTTTCCCCATCTTACTTCTCAGAGAATTTGAAAGAGCATCAATCTCTTTGAGATACTTCATTCTCTAGATTCATCAATATCACGTTCTTACTGTGCTCCTCCTTCCTCATGAACTTATCTTTCCCAGCCTCATTTTAATTAACCCTCTGTCTTTGGCCCAAATCTGTAAAGCGGAGAAGTCTATATCCTGAGTCTTTTCTCAAAATCTCATCTTTTCTGATCGAATCCAGTCAAAATGCTTTAAAAGTACTCTCCCTACAGTGTTCCTATACATTCATCTCTCACCCAAATTCTCCAACCTCATGGGCTGTAGCCCGCCAGGCTCCTCTGTCCATGAGATTCTCCAGGCAAGAATACTGGAGTGGGTAGCCGTTCATTTCTATAGCAGATCTTCCCTACCCAGGGATCAAACCCAGGTCTCCCGCACTGCACGTGGATTCTTTACCATCTGAGTCACCAGGAAAGACCCCTTACCTCCACACAGACTTCTTTATCCAACTGCTTGTTCAACATTATGCTTTAATAGGGAATATGGATGTCAAGAGAACCGTGTCTAAAGCAAAACTCTTTTTTCTTTAATTTTTTCTTCATTTGTTTTCCCTATTTCAGTAAATAACGCCTTATCTATTTTCTCAAATCACACCACTAGGGGAGAATGGATTATTTTTCCTTTTCCATTACAGCTCATATCCAAGCTTCCAGAAAGCCAGGTCATTTCTACCTCTAATATAAACCCCAAATGAGAGAACTACCAGTTTCTCATCACATTCAGTGATAAAACCCAAGGCCACACCAACATGTCTCTCGACTAAGAGATTTCTCAACCTCCCAAATTATATCTTTGCTTCACTCCTGCCAGGAGCCACGATGGGAGATCCCATCCATGACAAGGTCATGTAGAAGAGAACTGTTAAGCAGGGCTTCAGGACTCAGTGGGCTCCCTAGGCTTTTTCGAGCATCTACCCCCAAACCAGAATCTATCTGTTTTACTATTTCATGACTTTCACCAACTCCTCTGACATTAACAGGCTATTCCTGACCACCTTTCTCTGGAAAAAATCAACTTAGGGCTATAGCTAATAAGTCTCCTGGACATGAGAGGAATATTACCAATCAAAACCCCTCTGTTAGCATTCTAGCTTGCTTGGCAGGTCTATCCAGACTCTTGCAGCTATGCATATGATTATTTACATCCTCCCAACTGTGAGAGGCATGGAAAGCCTAAAACACAGAGCCTTTTAAAGAGTTAAAAGTTATTAGAATAGTGCTGGTGTAGGATTTCATTATTGGGCCAATGTTTGTTGCTAAGTTCCCATATCTCTTATGCACTGTGCACCTGGGAGTGCATTAGTTAACATAGTTGGAATATAAGAAAAATAAGTGTAGCCTTGAAATTAACCACATTAGACTTTTGAGCTAATTGGTTCTTTCTTGTAATTCACTGCACCTTTACTCTGTGAGAAATGTAACTTGTTTAATACTTTCTGAGGCTGACATAGATTAGAAATATAAGAAAAAACATTTCAAGGGAAAATAAGTTTTCTAGTTGAGAAGCCTTTATCAAAAGAGGGTCATAAAATGTTCACAGGCCTCCAAGGCCAGAAGATAATGTACACAATACTGTTTATGGGAAAGTTTTGTAGAAAAATCCTGGTGTTGATAAAGACAATACAGATGTAATGTTTGGGCTGACTCTGTATGATTTTGCATCTTTCATTTCCCTCTATGTATAAGACAAGGTATAAAAGTACCTTTAATTAATAAAGCTAGGGGCCTTGCTTCCTGAAGTAGTTTGGTCTCCTCGTGTCAATCATTTCCTCCCTCTCTCTCTCCCTCCCTCTCCTTTTCAGGCTGATCCCTTGGAGCATAGAGGTTCTCTGCGTTCACTTATCTGCTCGGGTTTCTAAGACCTAAACGGGAAGATGTTCTGCATCTCCACTCCCTCGGGAGACTGGGAAGGCACCTGTGGCCTCAGTGAACAGGGCAAACTTCCTGTCTCGAAGTTTTATTGGCTTTCTATGTAAACCAGGGAATATCAGCCTCTTTCTCTCCTCTATTTTCTCATCTACAATATTCTTTCCTTATCTCTCTCTAAATCATCCGCCGACGCCGTTTTCCTTCAGGTTCCCCTGGATCCTGTGGGGGCTGGACTCCGGCACACTCCCACCTACCTCTTCCACCATGCCTAGTCTATTCTTTCTCCAAATAACATGCAAGTGATATTTTTTATCAGGGCAAATCAAGTAGTATCCACTCCCTTGCTTAAGATTCTCTAATGACTTGTAATTATATTTTTAACAAAACCCCACAACTCTGCAATGGCCTTTTATGATCTAGCCTGTCCTTATGCTGACTAAATCCCATCCAATCCATGCATATCTTCCTGTCTGCTAACACTCTAGACCTTTCTTTCTTTATATATTTTTGTCCCTTAAACATGACAGATGTGTAAAAACCAAGGGCTTCTGAAATTTCCGATTCTTCTGTGTCCAAGAGGACCTTTCCTTTGGATATTGGAATGAATGTATTCTTTTAACCAATTAGATCTCAGTTCAAATATTACCCCTTTAGGAAATCTTTTTCTAGTCTCATTAAAGGAGTCTTCCATACATGTACCAACTAACCGCTATTATATTGTTGTGTTTTGTTTCTGTGTGGTTGGAACTGGAACTAACTGTGCATGTTTTCTAACTTTTCCACTAGAATGTAAAATTCATGAAGGGAAACACTTTGTCTTTTTTTCAATTGATGTATTTGCTGTACCTATACAAGTGCTTATACACAGCTGATGTTCAGTGAATTTTTGGTGTTGTTGAATAAAAGACTTGGGTCAATGTGGTAGATTCCCTTATTCAGAGAGTCAGGAGGTAGATACACAGTGTGCCTTGCTGCCTCCTGAGAAACCTGTATGCAGGTCAAGAATAAACAGTTAGAACCAGGTATGGAACAGTAGACTGGTTCCAAACTGGGAAAGGAGTATGTCAAGGCTGTGTATTGTCACCCTGCTTATTTAACTTATATGCAGAGTACATCATGAGAAACGCTGGGCTGGAAGAAGCACAAGCTGGAATCAAGATTGCTGGGAGAAATATCAATAATCTCAGGTATGCAGATGACACCACCCTTATGGCAGAAAGTGAAGAAGAACTAAAGAGTCTCTTGATGAATGTCAAAGAGGAGAGTGAAAAAGTAGGCTTAAAACTCAACATTCAGAAAACGAAGATCATGGCATCTGGTCCCACCATTTCATGACAGAGAGATGGGGAAACAATGGAAACAGTGAGACAGTTTATTTTTAGGGCTCAAAAATCATTGCAGATGGTTACTGCAGCCGTGAAATTACAAGACATTTGCTCCTTAGAAGAAAACCTATGACCAACCTAGACAGCATATTAAAAAGCAGAGACATTACTTTGCCAATAAAGGTCTATCTATTCAAAGCTATGGTTTTCCAGTAGTCACGTATGGATGTGAGAATTGGACTATAAAGAAAGATGAGCGCTGAAGAATTGATGTTTTTGAACTATGGTGTTGGAGAAGACTCCTGAGAGTCCCTTGGACTGCAAGGAGATCCAAACCAGTCCATCTTGAGATCAGTCCCGAATAATCATCGGAAGGACTGATGCTGAAGCTGAAACTCCAATACTTTGGCCACCTGATGTGAAGAACTGACTCATTAGAAAAGACCCTCGTGCTGGGAAAGATTGAAGGCGGGAGGAGAAGGAGATGACAGAGGATGAGATGGTGTGATGACATTGCTGACTCAATGGACATGAGTCTGAGTGAGCTCTGGGAGTAGGTGATGGACAGGGAGGCCTGGTGTGCTGCAGTCCATGGGGTCACAAAGAGTCAGACAGGACTGAGCGACTGAACGAACTGAACTGTGTCATGCTGGGTCATGGCTGTTGTCCATCTTCATCCATCTTTAGTGTTGTCACTGATGTGAATGCTTGTCTGCTTTTTAATCATATTTATCGACTGACACATATAGGTTCATCTTCTAATTTACTCTAATTTTTCTTAAGCAATTCATTATGAATTTATAATGTATTCAGGAGGAATGTCTGTCTTTCTTCTCTCTTTTTTTTTTTTTAACTTGGAGAATGAATAGTTTGTTAACAGAAAAGAGAGAAGGAATAGTTTTCTGCAAGTCCTAATATGGTTTTATCAATTCAAAATGCCATATCCTGTATTTCAAATTCTAGCCTCTTCTGCACTAGAAGTTCAGTTCTCGCTGAACATGAGTTTGATCAGATATGATCTTAGGCAACATGTATTTTCTACACGACTTGAGCTGAATATTTCAAAAATCTCCAATAAATTCCAAAATTGGTGTTTATTCAGGAGGATAAACAGGGGATACTTGCTTGGCATCAATCTCTTAGAAAACTGCTTGGATTTTGGTTTGAAAAGCTAGATTGCATCATTGCAGTAAAAACCTTCAGGCTAGATTTCCTTTTCTCATTGCATTTCCAGTCACTAGTGAATATGTGAAAGTACAACAGGGTACCAGCTAACCTAGGGGAGTCTGCTGCTGCTGCTGCTGCTGCTAAGTCGCTTCAGTCGTGTCCGACTCTGTGCGACCCCATAGACAGCAGCTCACCGGCTTCACTGTCCCTGGGATTCTCCAGGCAAGAACACTGGAGTGGGGCGCCATTTCCTTCTCCAATGCATGAAAGTGAAAAGTGAAAGTGAGGTCATTCGGTTTTGTCTGACTTTAGCAACCCCATGGACTGCAGCCTGCCAGGCTCCTCCATCCATGGAATTTTCCAGGCAAGAGTACTGGAGTGGGGTGCCTCTACTTTCAGCTCACAATGTTGTTTTGCTACTCTAAGTTGTCTATACATTGCAATGGCCCACGACTTTTCTTTTCCTTCTTTTCACATTCAACTTAACAAACCACTCACCCTCAAAAGAATTGTACTGAAGAAGCCAGAGCAATGTTTCTTTAAAAGAAAATGCTTAGGTTCCTGCAACAGACTGCTTGTTAACTTTTTCTGATTTCTTATTGTTCTTCATGCATATATACTGGGGATAGAATGATGTGAATAGATTTTAATGGGAAAAATACATGAAATTACCATTCAAAAAATACAAAAGCAAAGTACAATTCAGGTTAGAAATCATAATTCAAAGAATTAGAGCTCGTGACTAAACAGTTGTATTTCTAAACAAAGATATAAACAGTGGTTTGATATATGCATTTAATTAAAGTTGTATTTATTTATCTTTGCTTTTTAATTAGCTGATTATAACCATTTAAATTATATCAAATTAAGATTTTAATTCAAATAATCATTGTTTTTCATAATGTAAAAAGATCACATCCTTGATTGAAATGGCATCAGAAAATACCATGAGATCTTTTGTTAATTCTTTTTAAATAACAATGTTAGATATTCAATATTTTTATTTTGAAAAAAATCTCCCCCTTACCTCTCTCTTGATTTTCTTACAAATAAGACATGGCTCACAGTCCTTCAAAACAGTTTTTGAAGTCATCCAAAAGAAATAAGAAACTATTATTATTATTACTTTTTTTAGGAGTGGAAAAACACAGTCATGTTCGAGAATAAGTGCGTTCATAATATATGTATATATCCACACCAGGTTCCCGGGTTTTCATGTTCACAAAATATGTTGAAGGTCTGTCTATATTTTATGAACATCTACACTAGTAGACATAACCATAAAATGCTGCTACATCTTCATTGCTAGTGTTTTGTTTATAAAGGCATTTAAACAATTGTTCATCATATACTCTTTTTCCGGATGTATATTTCCTTACTGGACATATTTAATTTGAGTTCATAGTTTCATTTTCTTCAGCCAAAATCTACCTAATGCTTAGCTGATCTCATCCTAAATTTGGATGCATCTGTTCAGGCTGTGAAAATTTGGCATATTTTAGGCAACATTTTGTTTCTGTTATGTGGTGACATCACTTTACTGAAAAAAGATGGCTTTGCATTAAAAAATAAAAGTAAGTAGCACAAATAAATTATGCTGCAAAGAGTTATAGGAATTATAACAAGAGGTGGGGAAATCTTTTGGATATTTTCATCATAGCCTCAAAAGAAAAAAAAAAGAATGCAATTTTTGTTAAGTGGGGCGAGGTCCCTGTCACTTAACAGTAAAGAGTTATTAAAAATGTTCTTTTATTTTTCAACCCAATACAAACAAATTATACTAGAAACAGATTTTTAGAAAGTCACAATTCTGCCTTAAGGGCTAAAAAAATTACAAAATACCTAAGAAAGGCTACATTTTCTGTGAGCATTTGTTAAAGTATATTTTAATGAAACCAAAGATAGAAACTAGGCTCACAATAGGATTAAGGAAACATTTTGTTTTATTGAGTTTCACCTTATTGCACTTCACAGATAATCATGTTTTTTACAAATTGGAGATTTGTTCCAACTCTTTTGAACAAGTCTATTGGTACCATTGCTCAGTTTGTGTCTTTGTATCAAGTTTTGATAATTCTCACAAGGTTTCAATTTGCTTATATTATGATGATTATATTGTTTTAATGGTGAACTGTGAACAGAGATCTCCGATGTTACCATTGGAATTGTTTCAGAATGACATCAATCATGCCCACGTGAGATTACAAACTTAATAAATGTATGTGTTCTGATTCTGGCCTTCCCATTCCTGGAGACACAGCAATATTGAACTCTGGCCAATTAACAGTCCCCAGGGACTCAGCAGGTAAAGAATCTGCCTGCAATGTAGGAGACACAGGAGATACAAGGTTGTTCCCTGGGTTGGGAAGATCCCCTGGAGGAGAAAATGACAACCCACTCCAGTATTCTTGCCTAGGAAATCCCACAGATAGAGGAGTCTGGTGGGCTACGGTCCATGGGGTCCCAAAGAATCAGACACGACTGAGTGAGCACGTGAGTACCCAGCAATCCCTCCATGGTCTCTAAGTGTTCAAGAGAAAGAGAGACTCCTGCCTCTCATTTTAAATTTAGAGTAAGAAATGAGCAAATTTAATGAGGAAGGCAAGTCAAAAAGTCAAAAAAGGCTGAAAGCAAGTTTGTTAGCTAAGTTCTGAACATAAAGGGAAAATCCTTGAGGGAAAATTAAAGGTGTTACTCTAGAGAACACAAGAAATGGCAAGAAATCAAGAGTCATCCTGCTGATGTGGGGAAGGTTTTAGTGGTCTGGAGAGATCAAACCAGGTACGTACATGCCTGCATGTTCAGTCGCATCTGATTCTTTGCAACTCCATAGATTATATTCCCCTAGGCTCTGCTGTCCATATAATATTCTAGGCAAGAATACTGAAGTGGGTTGCCATGCCCTCCTCCAGGGGATCTTCCCGATGACCCAGGGACTGAACCAGTGTGTCTTGCCTCTCCCGCACTTGCAGGCAGATTCCCACTGCACCACCTGGGAAGCTCCAAATCAGTTGCAACACTCCCTTCAGACAAAGACTAATTTAGAGGCAGACCCTAACTCCCTTCACTTCTGTGAAGGCCGAGAGAGGTGAGGAAGCTGGAGGAGGAACACCGGAAGTTCGCAGAGGTTGATTCTTGAGGTTTAAGGAGAGAAGTAACCTCCATAACATGAAAGTGCGAAATATACCAGCAAGTGATGACATAGAAGCCGCAGCAAGTTATCCAGAAGATTTAACTAAGATACTTTACAAAGGTGGCTACACTGGACAGCAGAGTTTCAATGCAGATGAAACGCCTACTAATATTAGAAGATGTGATCTAGAGCTTTCATAGCTAGAAAGGAGAGGTCAGTGCGTGGCTTCACAGATTCAAAGGACAGATTGATCTTTAGGAGGGATTAATGCAACTGGTGAGTTTAAGCTGAAGCAGATGTTTATTTACAGTTTGGAAAATCCCAAGGTCTCTAAGAACTGTGCTAAGTCTTTGCCTGTGCTCTGTCAATGGAACAACAATGTCTGGATGACTGCATGCATGTTTACAACATGGTTGGCTTTATATTGTAAGTTCCACTGTTGAGACCTACTCTCAGTTTAAAAAAAAAAAAAAAAGAATCCTTTCAAAATATTATACCTCACTGACAATGCACTTAGCCACATAAAAGCTTTGATAAAGATGTACAAGATTGATGCTGATTTCATGCCTGCTAACAAAACATCCATGTGGCAGCCCACTGATCAAATGAGCAATTTTGAATTTTGTGCCTTATTACTTAAGAAATATATTTGTTAAGGTTATAAAGTTCATAGACACTAGCTCCTTTGATGGATCAGGGCAAAGTGAAAAACATTCTGGAAAGAATTCAACATTCTGGGTGCCTTTAAGAACATTCCTGATTCATGGGCTGATCAAAATGGCAACATGAACAGAAGCTTGGAACCTGATTCCTACTCTCCCAGGTGACTTTGAAGGAGTCAAAACTTCAGTGGTGGAAGGAACTTCAGCTGCGGTAGAAATAGCAAGAAACTAGAATTAGATGTGTAGCCTAAAGATGTGACTGAATTGCTGCAATTTCATAATAAAATTTTAACAGATGAGGAGTTGCTTCTTATGGGTGAGCAAAGAGAAGGGTTTCCAAAGATGGAATCCACTCCTGGTAAAGATTGTTGACATGACAATAAAGGATTCAGAACATAAACTTAATTGATTAAACAACAGCTGCATTTAAGAGGACTGACTCCAATTTAGAAAGAAGACTGTGGGCAGAATGCTATCAAACAGAGTTGCAAACAACAGAGAAATCATTCATGAAAAGAAAAGATAATGCGAAGTTTCACTGTTGTCTTATTATAAGAAATTGCCGCAGCCACGCCAACCTTCAGCAGCTACCACTCTGATCTGTCAGCAGGCATCAACGTCAAGGCAAGAACCTCTGCCAGCAAAATGATTACAATTTGCTGAAGGCTCAGATGCTGATTGGGCTTGCCTGGTGGCTCAGATGGTAACAATCTACCTGCAATGCGAGAGACCTGGGTTCTGGTTCAATCGCTAGATTGGGAAGATCCCCTGGAGAAGGAAATGGCAACCCACTCCAGTGTTCTTGACTGGTGAATCCCGTAGACAAAGGAACCTGGCAGGCTGCAGTCCATGGGGCTACAGAGAACAGGACACAACTGAGCGACTGACCACACGCAGCACAGACAGATGCTAGTTAGCATTTTTTATCAGTCAAGAATTTTTAAATTAAGATATATATGTTGCTTTTTAAGATACACTACTGTTGCACACTTGGACTTCCCTGGTGTCTCAGACGGTAAAACGTCTGCCTACAACACGGGAGACCCAGGTTTGATCCCTGGGTTGGGAAGATCCCTTGGAGAAGGAAATGGCACCCCACTCCAGTGTTCTTGCCTGGAGAATCCCATGGATGGAGAAGACTGGTGGACTATAGTCCCATGCGGTTGCAAAGAGTCGGACACAACTGAGCGACTTCACTTTCACACGCTTAATAGACTACAGAATAGTGAACATAACTTCTGTATGCATCAGGGAAGCATACAGAAACTGTGTGTGACTTGCTTTATTGTGATATTGGTTTTGTTGTGGTGGTCTGGAACTGAAACTTCATCATCTCCAAAGTCTGTCTGTATTTGTGAAGATGGTAAAAATACCTGCCCTGTATGAATCAAACAGAGTAAGAATAGAACAGAATACTTGGCAAGGTTTAATGCAATGCACTGTTTCTTTTAGCCAAAAATCAAGTCTTGACAACCCTTCAGCTGAGTCTGCAGGTATCAATGTGTGTACACGTGCTCTGCTGTGAAGCACGTGGCAAAATTTTATTTTGAATTTGAAAAAAAATATGCAGTTGCAAAGGTACTCAGTTGGTAACTAATTCTAAAATACTTAAATTGATGATATTCTGCCTATCTTTTGTATTTTGAGAGCTAAAAAAACTTGCCTAGGTATAAATTTTGGTAAGGGAAAATAGTTTTGTTATTATTTGTTACTGAATTTGCCAGAATAACTTATATACAACTTCATTTCAGGATAGCAATTCAGTTGTCAAAACTAATTCTCATAATTTTATTGTTTTGATCTTTTATTAAAATTATAATGCTTTGAATATTCTTATATCACATATTCAGTATTTTTGGACTAAGTTACTTAAATGTTTCCCTGAAGGTTGTGACATATATAAGTTTATGTACATATATATTAAACAGTATTTGATACATAAAATTGTTATATATACATGTATGTGTGCTTATATGCATAAATAAATATACATGTATACTTATATAGGGGCTTCTCAGGTGTCATGAGTGGTAAAAATCCACCCACCAATGTAGGAGACACGGGTTCAAGCCCTGGGTCAGGAAGATCCCTTGGAGGAGGGCATGTGCACCCACTCCAGTATTCTTGCCTGGAGAATTCCATAGACAGAAGAGCCTGGTGGGCTGCTGTCCGTAGGGTCTCAAAGGGTCGGACGCAAATGAAGTGACTTAGCAGACATGCATCCCTATACAGAAAGAAGCATGTATATAAATTTGGATTAGCAGATGGAACCAGGTTTCCGAATTAGGTTTTATTGAATCAGTTAAGACACAGCTAAGTAAGAGAGTCATACGTGAAACTGTAACAGAGAGAGATTTAAATGCTTTTTTTCTCAGATCAGGACCACGGTAGCCTGAGAACAGAGTCCTTTCATAAGATTTAGTAGGGAACTGGTTATGTGAGCTGTAGCCTCTCTCTCGTTTTTCCAAGCTATGGAAAGTTCTTTTAACATTAACTCGCTAATAAGCTGGAGAGTTTGCTTCCCTTTGAATGTATTAGAGAAGAGCAGAGAAGTTCTTCTGCCCTCCATACGCCTAGTCTAAGAGTCCAAGGAAAGCGCCATTGTGAGAATTCAAGCGATTGCTTTATGGGTGGGTTTCTTTTCCTGGACATTAATATATTACAGGGGGCTTTCCCGGAGAACCTCCAGCCCCTCGAGGACTTTAAAGGAGGCTTTGAGCAGCCCTCCGGTCTTCTCTCTTCATCATGGAAGACGAGAGCGTTTCAGGGGCGCCAGGGCTGCTTGCAGCCAGGCAGGGGCGTCCGTCTCTTCCGCTCCTCCCGCGCTCTGCCTCTCGCGCCCGCTGCGGCGCTGGGGCTCTGTCCTGGCGGACAGTGTGAACTGGTCAGGTTGCTGTAGGCTCTGATGTTCGCACAGTGTTTACACGGTTGGCAGCGGCTTCGAGGGGGTGTATCCGTAGGTGACGGGTATTAAGCTGAGAGCTATGTGTGACCCAGCTCATTTAGTTTTTAGACGACTCTGTGAGCTAGGTGATTTTATTTCCTGCATTTCAGAGATGGGAAGCTGAAGCTCAGAGTGTTCTGTGACTTACCGGAAGTGGCAGAGCTTGGGCTGGATACAGGGTATGAACACGTGATGTCTGATTCTGCAACTGACTCTTCCTGCTTCCCAGTTAGTTAGGAAAAAAAAAATATATTGAGTGGTAAAATTGCCCGCGTCAGTGTCTGGGAAATGGGAACAGATGAGAATGATGTTCTCACCTACCCAGCTGATTAGCGTGGCATGCGTAAGGTTACAAAGTTTGGATGAGTCACACAAATTAAGGCATGTCTGGGGTGCAATTCTGTGCTGTTTATGGATTTATATGCTAATTCAAGTCACAAGGAAGCTGGGAAAATAAATTCCAGCTTATCAACAAGTTTATTTTCCTATCTTTATTTTTTTCATCTGTTTTGTATCACTACATCAAAATTTCCAAGTCTTCCTTTTCATAGTCTAGAAGAGTTTTTGAAGAGGGTTGATTTGACAGACTCAGAATAAAATCCCTAAGGGAGTCTAACATTGCAAGTAGTAGAATAGCTGTTTGTAAATGGTAAGGGGCTGTGTGTTACCGATAGCCAGATCTTCCCAAAAATGATTTGCTTTCTGTTTGACTTATTTGGTAAACACAGAAATATAAACTATACAGTTGAAGGATATATTTTTCTTCAAAAATGAATATCAGGGGTAGACGAAATTGTGGTTGGAGTAAACGTTTCCATCCTAGTATTTACAGCCATGAAGTCTATAGGACAGGTCATCCCCTCCCTGGCTCACATTGGATAGGATAGCTGAAAAATACCTTAGTGATATATGCTTTCGGTGTTAGAAAGCCAGCCGACACCCTTTGAAAACACCTCATTTCAGGATAAGCCCCCTTCAGCAGTCTGGAAGGTGACATTTCACTTTCTCTTGAATCTGAAAATCGGCACGTAGGCCGTCACAAAATCCCCCGCTTGTCGCTTGCTGTCCCTATCGTGCTATGCCCACCTTCCTCCACGAGAGGGCACTGCAGATATTAGCGTTCTGGCCTAACAGCTCCGAATCACTTTTCCTGATGCTACTATAGAACGTCGTAGAAAGCAAACATTAATTTAAAATAAACTGCACACATTTATCTTAAAAGCACTTAGCGTGTACCTGATGGTTAATAGATGTGAACTGTTTGGAGCCCCGATGCCTGGAGAGTTAGTGAACATAATGAATTTGGCAGTTTTTAAAAGAAAATTGGGGGAGGTAGACAAATATGAACCAAATTTCTTCATTTGCCTTAATACCTTACGGGAAAGAATCAGAAATAATGCAGAACCGTTCTGAACAAGCTGGTAGGTATAAGTATTGGTTTACATTTCAATGAAGATAGCACACAAGAGGAGAAAGGATGTGTTTCAAATAGTTTCTAGCACCTCATCTGAAATGCAAAAGAGCAATCTGTGTTTATAGTCACTCAGGTGGATGCCTCCGGTTTGCTTGGTCCTTCTTAAAGATTTGTTTCTATTTACCTTGGCAATGCACATTTGGAACTTGAGATGGAGGCTGTGTACAGACTTCTTCAACGTGAGGCCTAGAAGTTTTGATGCCAGTTGGGGGAAAGAAGAGCCTAGTGATGTGAACACGCGTCACGAAAGGGGCAGAGTGGACCTGAGCGATATGTTAGGATGTCATTCTCTTTCATTGGCAAATCTTAAAAGAATAAATTTATAAACACAAGGCACCAGAAATAAAAACATCCTTTTGTTCTATTTCCTGCAATGACACGAGATATATATTCTAGATTGCAGACAGAGCTGCCTTGGAGATAAATTGTCTGATTTCAGCATCTCAGCGGTGGATAATAGATTCCCCTCAGAACCACATAATTAAAAAATGACATTTCTGCTACTCTGTGCCAACTCGGTACTGTTGCTGCCCCTGGCTTCTGGGCCCCAGAGCCCTGCAGGGTACAACCAAACAAATTTTGCATTATTCAGTGGGACAATGTAAGGTCGTGTTAACAGAAAAAGTTCCTTCTGGGGGACCAGAGGACTTTATTATATTCTTCTCTACAAACTGCTCTGTCTGCTTTTATTCTCTCTCTCCCTCTTTTTAACCCTGCCAACAGGAAAAGGATATGAATGATGAGATTAGGACATCCTCTTATTGCAAGTTAGCGAGATGAAAGAGAACATATGTGACTAGCAGAATAAATTAAGAGCCTAATTTTAGCACTTTTTTTTTCTCCCAACAGAAATTCAGAATCAGCCGAAGATGAAGCCAAATGTTATGAGAAAATATGTAAATCAATGTGCTTCTTAGGTCCATATCTTCGGATGTCTTTTGGAGGAGAAGGTTAATCCTTATATGGATTCCCCCTCCTTGGGAGTTTCCTGAAAGGCGATTGACTGCAGCCTGCACATCTGCTATTTATGGGCCTCTGAGTTCACTGTATGTCTCTAAAAAGTGTGTGTGCCAGACAAGCCTCCAATTAACAGGTACTAAAGCGTAAATGGATTTCCAAATGTCACATAGCTGGTAATTAGTGAAACCAGGACTAGCAATGGATCTCTCGATTCCTACTTGGGATGTTTAAATAACAGCCAATATTCTGCAACTGTCTTTATTTCAGCTAATAAAAGCCCACACAAGAATATGCTTATTAAAAAGATAATATAAGGCTCCTTTAGATACATCCAATGCAATGAATCTAAATGTTGATATTTGAACCCCCAATTTGAGAATGTTGGGAACTCTCCACCCAGAGTTTCTGTCTGAGGATCACCACTGATGGTCCTGTGACCCTGAGGGTCTCTCTGTACCTTCCATGTATCCACTGTTCTCATGAGCAAAAACAGCTATGGTTATCTGGACTGGACAGCCTTTCTCTCAGACACGTAAACTCCTGTGTCTACTTACAAAAGCTAAGAAAGTGTAAAGAAGGGTGATTACAGATTTTGATCAATGTATAATGACTAGAGGTAACCGTGGTAGGCTAGAGATCAAGAGAAGAGTCTGTGGAATAAGCTGTCCTTAGAGTTACTCCTGACTTGCCCTATGAGCGTGGTAATCTGGGGCAGTGGTGGCGATCACGTGCCATTCTCGTAGAGATGTGAGAGCTGTGGGTGTGGACTGGTATGATTTTGGCCCAGTAGCTGGTATGTAGTAAGCTCTAAGGAAATATTAACACAGAGGCACACAAAAATGCTTACCCCTATTATTTAAATCCATCAGTATTCTTGATTTTCACTCAGTGTATTAATACACTGTGGATTCAGAACACAGACTGTCAGAGTTCAAATTCAACTCGTTATTACGTGTATGACTTTGGCATTGGGTTAAACTCTCTGCACCACTGTTTATTTATTTTTTAACATAATAGGGATGATAATACTACCCCCCCACCTTCACTGGGTTGTTAAATAAATTAATATATGTAGTACAACTCATGGTATGCTTCATTATTCAGCAGGGATAACTATGAATAGTAGAAGCAATAGTAGAGGTAGTCATACATTTATTTTAGATTTATCTTTGGGAAGATAAACTACTCATCAAAAGCATGCAAGTCTATTTACTTCTACAAACCTAAGATATATGCTATTCTGCTGGAGCATGGGGAATGGAGAAGAAAATGATGGCATCAAGCAATTTGCATCATAAGATGGTTCTGTTTGCTCACTGGGACATAATCGTGCTCTCTTCCTTAACTAACGATAGGCATAACTCTGGTGTGACAGAAAATCAGTTACATGATCAGAATGTCTGTCATACTGCCAAATCCATATGTTGAAATTCTAACACCCAATGTGATGGTATTAGATGAAATGTGTGGGGTTTTAATTACATTCTTATATTTCTAAAAATTACACTATCACAACATGAAAATACATATGCACAAAGTTTTCCATTTAAGCAGCATTAATAAATATAAAATGCTTGAGGCGTTCAACAGGGGAAAGACACCTTTTTCAATAAATGATGTTGGGCAAATGGAAAAAGAACATGTAAAAAAATCAAGTTGTACTACTTCCTCATACTATATACAAAAATAAACTCAAGACAGATTAAAGACTTAATGTAAGACCTAAAATTATAAACTTCCTAGAAGAAAACATAGGCAATACACTCTTTGACATTGATCTTAGCAATATTTTTTGAATCTGTCTCCTCAGGCAAAATGAAAAAGTAAGAATAAATAAACAAGACCATATTAAACTAAAATGTGCAGAAGGAACCATTAACAAAATGACAAGACAAACTACTGAGTGAGAGAAGATATTTGCAAATTATATTTTCAGTAAGGGGTTAATATCCAAAGCATATAAAGAAATCATATAACTCATAAAAAAAGCAACCCAAAACCAATTCGATTACAAAAGAGACAGAGGACCTGAGTGACATTTCTCCAAAGAAGACTTACAAATGGCCAACAGGTATGAAAACATGTTCCTCGTGACTAATCATGAGAGAAATGCAAGTGGAAACTACAGTGAGCTATCACATCACACCTGTGAACATCCCCTGTGAGTAAAAAGACAAGAGGTAACCAGTGCTGGAGAAGAGATGGGGGAAGGGAAGGCTCATACCCAGCTGGGAACACACGCTGGTGAAGCCACTATCAGTCACTCAGTCATTTCCAGCTCTCTGCGACCTGCCACGCTCCTCTGCCCATGAGATTTTCCCGGCAAGAACGCTGGAGTGGGTTGCCATTTCCTCTAGCAGGAGAATTTCCTGACCTAGGGATCTAAGCTGCATCTCCTGTGCCTCTTGCATTGCAGGCAGATTCTTTACTGTTGAGCCACTAGGGAAGCCCCTGGAAAACAATATGGAGGTTCCTAAAAATTAAAAATATCATACAATCCACCAATTCCACTTTTAGGTACTTACTCAAAGGAAGAAAAAAAACAACAACAACAACATTAACTTGAAAATATACATGCACCCCATGTTCACTGCTGCATTATTTACTATAGCCAAGATGTGGAAGCAACCTAAATATCTATCAATATATGAATGAATAAAGAAGAAGTGGTAGATGTGTACAATAAATATTACTCGCCATAAGAAAGAATGCAACCTTGCCATTTGCCAAAAGGGGGATGAATCCAGAGGGTATGATGGGAAGTAAACTAAGTCAAACAGAATGTTAATCACTATATGATCTCACTTATATGTAGAATCTTGAAAACAAAACACACAAACAAAAATAGAAACAGACTTATAGATACAGAGAGCAAACTGCTGGTTGCCAGAGAGCTGAGGAATAGAGGGACAGGCAAGTGAAGGAGATGAAGAGGTACTACTTCCAGATATAAAATAAATACATTGTGTCATGTGAACTTAATATGCAGCATAAGGAATATAGTCAGTAATACTCTAACACTGACAGATGATAGACTTATATACTGGTGACCATTTCACAATGTATTTTTCAAATCGCTATGTTGTACACTTTAAACTAGCATAATGATTTTATAATGTAATTACGTAACATAAGACCAGTGAAGGCGGGTGTATGTCTTACCTCAAATTTACAAGATAGGTAGCATTGCTCTCCCCACTTTAGAGAGACATCAATTAGAAATTAGAGGGTTAAATTATTTGCCTAAACACAAATTCCAGATTCTGTTCTCTATGTACTAAAAGTAGCTTTTATTCATTGAGTACCTTAAAAGATTGTCGCTTTGCAAACACTATATGTAAGCCCCATGATGCCATTGTAAAAATGACTAACATCCTTTATTTAAGCATTCAAAAACTAAATTTGGAGATGCAACGTCCCTCATGTAACATCCCTTAAATGAGCATATTTATGGTTCTTATAATCATCACTACTCACTTCACCTGAGGTCACAAGGCTGATTTAAAAATCTGTATTCTTTTCTGTATATCATCTTGAATTCATATCTAAAAGGGATTAGTAGAAAGTTCAGTTTACCATGTGTTCTTTATTAAAATGAAAACATAAACAATAGATGTCTGCATAGTCATGGTTAAATGAGTAATATATGTTTTTAATTCTGTAAAGTAGATAGAAGTAGATAATATTATTTTCAATAAAGTTGAAAAACACTCATGCACACATACACACTGTCACATACATACACACACAGACAACTTATCCATGACAACTAAACACAAGTAGACACAAAAGACCTTTGTTCTTCATTTCTTTATAAAGTTCTCTCCATGTGGTTTTTGGTGAGTGTTCTAGTGACAAGTTCTAGTGACACACTGACCATAACCTAATTGCTATTCAGAATTAAGTCTGAGTTTTGACCTCTGTTCAGCTTGGAAAGTCAAACTTTCCAAGTTTATCCTGGTGCACTTGTGTGTCTGGTGGCCAAGAATTTATTTGTGTGATGACTTCAAGAAAGAATTCTCTGAAGGACAAAGAGAGACAAACAGAGAAGTTTAGATAAGACTCAATTGTTTGTGCAAAGAGGGATTTGGAATAGAACATTCGGTTTAGTTGTCCCTAGATGTTCCCCTGAAGGAAGAGGAATCACATTTGGGATCAGATCAGCAAAGATTAAGGGAAGAAAGAAATGTTAGGAAAACTATTAATACGTTGTTTTCACTCTGATATAGGAGATAGCAGAAAAGGAAGGGAGTCATCTCTCACAACTTCCGACAACTGCGTTGTTTTTTTGAGGCTCGGAGCACACAGTGAATGTTGATAACTTTATCTGTAGAGTTCCATGACCTATACTGGGGCATGTCTGCAGGGCAAGTGCCAGAGACCACCGTGTAGGATACTTTGCCAGACTGGGCACTGTGGAGACATTTCCAAGAAATACTACCTAAGACTGTCAGAGGAAGAGAGGAGGCAATGGAACTTCCTACACGGAGCAGGCAATGTCCAGGGCTCCCCAGAAACAATTAGGTGAAACTGTACAGAAGAGTTTCTGTGAGAATCTTTTAAGTTCCTTGTGGGGCCAACTCCAATAGAAAAAGTTTCTTTATACATTCACCTTTAGTGGTCTTGGATAAGAAGAGATATCAAATATTGAATTGACACTCTTTTATTTAAAAAGAAAAAATAAATCCTTAAGTGCACTTTAAAGCAAATAGACATATATATATATATATATATATTTTTTTTTTTTCCTTTTCCTTCAATGAGTTCAGGTACACTAAATGACTCCCAACATATCCAGTGGCTTGAATAAAAAATACATTCAGAGAGGGGCAGAGTTTGGCCAAGCAGCTCTCCCCATGTAATTATTCAGGACCCAAATCTGAATGAAGCTCTGTAATCTTATATGCGCAGCTCCCAAAATTGTCCTGGATGCTATTCCCTTTTTGATAGCCAATGGGAAAAAAGAGAATTCAATTGCTTATGGAAAATCTTATAGGCCAAGATTGTAAATAGAACGTTTCTCTTCTGCCTGCAGTCTACTGATCAGAAAATACTTCTGTTGGGACACAGCTGTTGGAAAGCTGTCCAATGGTATGTGTGAGCCTAAGGGGAAAAGGATATAGGTTTTGGCAAATAGTCAGCAGTCTTTGCTCATATTCAGTGGGCATCTTCAGCTTAGTTTTATAACATACTCTGCTGTTAATGTTTCTTAATATGTTCTATTTGAAGGATGACCTCTTAATATAGGGCGTGTAGATAGTAAGTACTCAATAAGTCCTTGCTAAATCAATAAATGAGTCATATTTTACAAAATAAACTTAATTTTTTTAAGTGACCCATAAAAGGTGTAATGAACATTAACCATTATATTTTGTTATATAAAGAAACAATTTACTTGAAACTTAATTCATTTGACCACTCAATCAATTTAATAAGTGTACGTTGATGGAAAATCTATGATATGCCACTGTCTTAAGTATAAGGAATACAGCAGTGAAAAAGATTATTCAATTTCTTAATGTAACAGAGAAAACACTCTAGTGTTAAAGGCAGTCGGTGAGCAAATGAACAGTGATATACCCATTCATTCTGCATCATAAATTACACTGAGTTAATGCAATTAATTTTATTACATTAGTGAATTTGATACATTGTTTGAAATATTTGAGGCACTATTTTAGGTGCTAGAGATATGAATGAAAATAAAATGCAAAATTATTTTCCTTCAGAGAGGTTATATTCTAATGGAAGAGATGTAGTATTATTAAAAAATTAGATAACTTGCTCAGTCACTGAGTTACGTCTGGCTTTTGCGACCCTGTAGATTGTAACCCACCAGGTTCCCCTGTCCATGGTATTCCCAGGCAAAAATACTGGAGGGAATTTCCATTTTACTTCTCCAGGGGAACTTCCTGACTCAGGGATCGAACCCATGGCTCCTCTGTGTCTCCTCCATTGCATGCAGATTCTTTATCACCGAGCCACCAGGAAATGTCAACACATTACAGGTAGGGAGCCTGGAGCAGGAGGAAACAGGCGAGCCCGTTTCCTAAGCTGTGTTCAAGGACACTGGTGGTGGTGAAGTCTCTGAGTGTAGGGACCTACAGAATGCAGGAACTGGGGGCCCTTGGTGTAAAAGCCCCTAGGGATCTCCACAACTCAGCCCCCCAGCCAGAGGGGACGAGCCCATACTGGGACTCCAGTCTTGGGCACTGTTCCATGATTTGATGGGGAAATGAGTCCAGAGTCCCAGAGGGCTTGCACAAAGGATGCCTGGTTTACAATGTGATCTTGAAAGACGAAAGGCCAAGGGCCTGGTACAGTTTTATTTCGCAGAAGAGGAGAGGCTGCAGAGGCTGAGATTACAACTGTAGGTTCGGGGGCAGCCATGAGAGGCTGCTCCTGTCTCTCTGAGATGTGTGTCTACCCATGACCATGAAAGGCTGTTCTTGAACCACACAGAAATGCCGAGATCCTTGGTCTCCAGAGGAGAAGAATTCACTCCGGGGCCAGAGATGAGGCTTGATCGCTCAGAACTTTTGTGTAATAAAGTTTTATTAAAGTATAAAGGAGACAGAGAAATCTTCTGACATAGACATCAGAAGGGGGTAGAAAGAGTATCCGCTTGCTAGCGTTAGCAATAGAGTTATATACTCTCCAATGAATCCAAAGAATGTCTGGAGGTTGTAAAGACCTCACCAGACCTACTCCCTTAATTTACATTTTAAGATAACAGGATTAGCCAGAAGGTTTAATCCAGAGACTGTCCTCAGGCAGGATACATTATTGTTATATAATCCTGAAGAATGTAGAGGAAAATAAAAGTTTGTCCTTTCTTCCTCCTTGAGAATTCCAGACCCTTCTCCCCTTGGGGACCCCTAGACTTCTTGCCAATCTGCCTAGGAAATGACTCTCTCAACCACATGAAGACCAAGCAAGATATGGTGGGGATGCATTCTTGGGATGGTGACTCAGGTGATGGTGTCCCTTCTCTCTTAGGGGAGGAAATGGACTTCAGACACAGCTGCATTATTGAGAACCCAACAACTAAGGGATAGGTATGGAGTGGGGGAAAGCTGGGAGCCACCTTTGACCCAGGCACCTAAACCATTCCATCTTAGGAAATCATCAGTCTACCAGGATGAAATAGGAGGAGACAGGCCAAATTTATGGCTGACCTTTTTGATACAAGCTCAGGTCCCTCTTAGCTCAGTTGGTAAACAATCCGCCTGCAATGCAGGAGACCCCGGTTTGATTCCAGGGTTGGGAAGATCCGCTTGAGAAGGTATAGGTTACCCACTCCAGTATTCTTGGGCTCCCTTGTGGCTCAGCTGGTGAAGAATCCACCTGCAATGTGGGAAACCTGGGATGGATCCCTGGGTTGGGAAGATCCTCTGGAGAAGAGAAAGGCTACCCACTCCAGTATTTTGGCCTGGAGGATTCCGTGGACTATATAGTCCATGGGGTCACAAAGAGGTGGACAAGACTGAGTGACTTTCACTTTCACGTGCCACAAAACTACCTTCATTGTCAAGAGTTATGGCAGCAGCCTGTAGAGCTCTGCCCCTTTTCGCAGACCCATTATGTCAGCCACCTCACACCCACATTATGGAAGGATGTGGTAAGACAATCCTCTATGAGATCCTTGAATTCCTACGGGGCTCTCCTGGTATGTCAAGAATGCCAGGCCCTCAGTGCTCTTCAGCTTGGCCGCTTTCCAGGGTTGTGTTTGTAGAGTGCAGTCTTGAAAGATGAAATAATGTTGCTTCAGAGACAGAAAGCCAGTTTGTCTGTGGCTCGTTCTAGTGGATTATGCTAAGTCAGAATATCCTGGCAGGAGTGAACATTCACTGAATGTGCAGCATCTCTCTTGCCCCCTCCCCATGCAGGACTTGTGACTGTGAAGTCGCTCAGTCGTGTCTGACTCTTTGCGACCCCATGGACTGTAGGCCACCAGGCTCCTGGGTCCATGGGATTTCCCAGGCAAGAACACTGGAGTGGGTTGCCATTTCCTTCTCCAGGGGATCTTCAAAATAACACAAATATGTTGATGCTCATACTGTTTGCGGTACCGTTAGTGACAAATCCCTTTTGTCCTTCTTCTGATCCAGGTGTTCTGCGCCTTCTGACAGCATCCACAAAATAATGCATGTTAATTTAATAGCTTATAAATGGGATAAGATCCAATCCCAGATCCCATAGGAAGTTTTCAGATAGAATTCACTTTGGGGCATGTTGTGTTTGAGATGTTTTATTGAACATCCATGTTGGAATTGTGCTACATAGATCTTAAATTCAGAGAAGAGAGCCAAGGCAACCCACTCCAGTATTCTTGCCTGGAAAAATCCCATGGACAGAGGAGCCTGGCAGGCTATGGTTCATGGGGTCCTAAGAGTCAGACGTGACTGAGCAACTGAGCAGGAGTACGCACAAGGGTATATATGGTATTTAAAGCTCTGAGACTGAATGAGTTCACCAAGGGAGTGAGTATAGTCAGATAAGAGTAACCAGGACTGAGATCCGAGACACTTCAATGTTGATATAGTAACAAGTGTCAATAAGTGCCCTGGAGAGTTAAGCACTGTTTTATGACTGTGTTAAGAGAATGGCGCTGCCCTCTGAGAGAGACGTGCCAGATTATGCAGTTTAGAACATGACAATTCTGCTTTTCCGTCTTATCTCAGGCTGTTTGCACTCTAGTGATAGTGGATATATTTGGCTTTTGGGACATGCAAGTTTGCCGATCATATATTCTTGCCCTATTCACATCTCCCAGCTTGGAATGCTCATCTCACTTCTCATAACTAACTCCTCTGTCCTTTTGGAGAAAGCAATGGCAACCGACTCCAGTACTCTTGCCTGGAAAATCCCATGGATGGAGAAGCCTGGTGGGCTGCAGTCCATGGGGTCGCTAGGAGTCAGACATGACTGAATGACTTCACTTTCACTTTTCACTTTCATGCACTGGAGAAGGAAATGGCAACCCACTCCAGTGATCTTGCCTGGAGAATCCCAGGGATTGGGGAGCCTAGTGGGTTGCCATCTATGGTCACACAGAGTTGGACACGACTGAAGTGACGTAGCAGCTTTCAGATCCTTTCAGATCTCTGCCAAGATGTCATTTCTTCAGTGAGGTCTATTCCAACAGCCTCACACCCAGTTACGTTTTATCACAATATGCATTCATTGTCTTTGTTGAATGTATCACATCTTATATATTTACTTATATGTTTAAAAGTCTTCCCAGGTGGCTCAGTGTAAAGAGTTCACCAACAGTGCGGAGTTGTTCAATCTCTGGGTTGGGAAGATCCTCTGGAAAAAGAAATGGCAACCCACTCCAGTATTCTTGCTGGGGAAATCCCATGGGTAGAGAAGCTTGGAAAACTACAGTCCATGGAGTCACAGAGAGTTGAACATGACTTAGTGACTAAACAACAACAATAATATATAAAATATATATCATTTTACATATGCTTACACATTTACTTATATACCCATCTGGTCCAACAGAATATTTCTTAAAGGTGTGGATATCAATAATCATATCCTCTGCTATATTCCCAATGTCTGATCCAGAGTCTGAGTTTGAAAATAGCTTGGTAAATATTGAGAGAATGAATCTGAGACTCATCATATAAACTCTGACCTCTTAATCTATCTGAGCTTTTTCTCACTCATTTGTAGAATCATATCCACTTCACAGCTGTATTGAGGATTAATTAACCTTGTTGATATATGCTTTCTGACACATAAGTAGCCCTTTAGTAAATGAGACATTAATTACTCAGTAGTGGAGGACTATATGGGGGAAAAGCACCGGAAAAGATTATTTATTCAGAGGCACAATTCTTTCTGCTCAGGAAGAGGAATAAACGGGTTAGACTACTCTATGTGTGAATCAAGAGCACATACAGAAATAAGAATAATAGACAGACTGTAACTTCAAAGTTGGGAGATTGGAAAACATCCAAAATGAAGTGAAAGAAACTGGAACCAAAATGAGCAAAGATCTAAGCAACAAAATGAAAAGAACATTGTACAAGAAGTGTCCATAAATCTAAGGGATGTTTCTGGTTCAGAGGGAGCAAGAGCTCAGCTAGGAAGAAGAGAAGCAGTGAGGAATGACAAAGATTGTTCTTTGATAGGGACGGCAGAGCTGTCATAACATCAAAAATAATGCCTTCTCTTCAGGATAATAAAAGAGAGTAATGGAGACGAGATGCCGAAAACACAGGTACAGCTTCCAGACAAAATGTTGGGCACTGATTTTGAAATCTATCAACCTTGAGGCTAAATAATTGATTAAAAATTAAGCTTTATGTTACCTAGACTGAACTCTTAGAAAGCTCCAAAACTCTTAAGAAAGAAGTCAAAATGTTGTAGTGACTACTTTAAAAGAGGCTTCTTGAAAAATATATTTAGTAATATGGTAAGCATTTTTCTTAAATAGAGGATACCTTAAGGATATATTGGAGAAGGCAATGGCACCTCACTCCAGTACTCTTGCCTGGAAAATCCCATATATATATATATATATATATATATATATATATATATAAATGCATTTGTGTGCATATGTGTGTAAATATTTAATGAAAAGAACAGAATTAGAAAAACAAACTAGAAGACTATTTCTAAAAGAATGAGAAGGTTCATGCACACATATTAAACACAAAGTATTTATTTATATTTTTAATTTTATTGTAATATGTTTGCTCAGTTGTGTCTGACTCTTTGCAACCCCATGAACTGTAGCCCACCTGGCTCTCCTGTCTATGGGATTTCCCAGGCAAAATTATTGGAATGGGTTGCAATTTCCTTCTCCAGGGGTTCTTCTCGACCCAAGGATTGAACCCACATCTCCTGTGTCTCCTCCATTGCAAGCAGATTCTTTTACTGCAGAGCCATCAGTTAAGACTCTCTGTAATTTTATTGTAAAACTTATAATTATTATAAGCTATTCTTTGAATAAATTCTATATATACACATATATAATATTATATATATATATATATATATATATATATATATATATATATCAACTCCCATTGAGGACAATTGTGTCTGGTTCAAGCTGAAATTCAGGGACCTTGGATTGGGCTTTACAATGAGCAAGAATGGGTCTTCAAATGACAGGCTACAAAGGAAAAGTTTGAAAGAGTTGTATCATGGATTGAAACTTAAATGTCCTTGGAATTTTCAGAGTCAAGGGTCTTGGTAGAATGGTGGAATCCAGGTAGAAGTAAGCACATGAGAAATAGTAGCAGAGAAAATAGAATGGAGTCAAGGAGGTAGAGCCTAAAAACTTTTCTTCAGTCATTAAAGAATTAAGTAGTCAGTATTCTACCCTAGGTTCCAGATTGATCCAGCGGGCCTGTTACAGGACGTGGTGATGGAGGAGGCAATTATGAAAACATGTTACTAATGTCAGTTGCCAAGTTTGCTTTGACCTATGGTCAAACTAAACCCTAAAGTAATAGGTTCAAAGACCTACTAGTTTAAAATTTACATTAATATATTGAAACCTTAATACTCAACAGAATGATATGTTGAGATGATGTTTTGGGGAAGTAATTAAATCATGAAGATGGGGACCACCTTGACAAGATCAAGCTTCCTCTCTGCTTATCATGTAAAGACACAGAGATGATGACCTTGTGCAGACCAGGAAGAGTGCCTTCATCAGAAACCAAATCACTACCTTGGCCTTGGACTACTCAGTATCCCAAACTGTGAGAAATAAATGCTTGCTATTTAAAACGTCCAGTCTATGGTATCTTGTTACAGCAAAATGAGCTAATAAAAACAACTTGCTACTCTAATAAAAGAAGTAAAGATCTTTCAAGCAGATATTTCAGATTAGTATAATATCAGGTATCTAAGATTCCTAGCAGCAGCTTCCTAAGACTACTGACCTTGTAAACATCAAATAGTAATTTTCAATATCAGCCTCGTTTGAAAAGAAAAATGTTGTTCTACACTGACATTGTTTTCCTCACTTTCAGATAACAGTCTTTTGGTAATAGCATTGCATGTTATGCAATCGAGCTCTGAGACAGTTTTGGTAGAGATTTAATAAAATTTTCCTGGTGTCCACCTATATCGTTCACATGCTGTTTCTTACAATAATAAGATTCAGTTCAGTTCAGTTCAGTCGCTCAGTCGTGTCCGACTCTTTGTGACCCCATGAATCGCAGCACGCCAAGCCTCCTTGTCCATCACCAACTCCCGGAGTTCACTCAGACTCATGTCCATTGAGTCCGTGATGCCATCCAGCCATCCCATGCTCTGTCGTCCCCTTCTCCTCCTGCCCCCAATCTCTCCCAGCATCAGAGTCTTTTTCAGTGAGTCAACTCTCCGCATCAGGTGGCCACAGTACTGGAGTTTCAGCTTTAGCATCATTCCTTCCAAAGAAATCCCAGGGCTGATCTCTTTCAGAATGGACTGGTTGGATCTCCTTGCAGTCCAAGGGACTCCAGATTAGGGGTTGGCAAACTTTGACCAGGAAACCAAGTTTGACCGACCAGCTGTTTCTGAAACTAAAGCCTTATTAAAATGCGGCCTCAGCCATTCTTTCCTGTCCAGGCTTTGGCTATTTCCCTACTGGTGATTTAATGTCTCTAGATTCCTTTTCCACTTGGGGACCCAGTAATCTGTAGCATCACATGTGATGGGGTACTCTGCTCATGGGTCTCCTTTCTAAACTTCATGATGCTTTTTCCTGCATCTCATACATAATTTTTAATTTACCTGGAATGTTTTACAAGTATTCAAAGAAAAATCCACATACTATTCACAGGCAAAGGATGAGTACTTTTACCTTCTGGAGTCTCAGCTTTAGTAGAGTCTTGTTGCTTAAAAACCTTCTAGGACCTGCAAGTTTGGTTTCACACAGAGCATGCTTTGTTTCATAATCATGATTCTTCATCTAAAAAGGGAAATAGCTTTTTGTTCCCCCTTTCCCCGTTGTTCTCTGTGCTTGCCTTCCATCTTTTCCTTCAGCTAGTCATGTCTTTGAAACTTTGTGATGACTCCTCATCTCCCCCAGGGTGAGTTTAAATTGCTTAATTAGGCATTAAGGACTTTGCATCCTGTGACCTGAATTCATCTGTCCTGGTTTGTATCTCGCCACCTTTGCACACTCACACTCTGCTCTTGCCACACCTCATGGAGGCTTTCTCATGCCTCCAAGATTTTGCATCTTCTCCTTTTATGCTCCAAGGAACTTGTGCATCTCCACATACACAGCACCATTCATCATTCATTTCTTTATTCCCTCCCATTCATCAAATATTTATTGACCACCTGCTCTGTTTCTGCTTCCATGAAAAGCCTTTGGGGAAAAGGATGAATAAGTACATGCTGTCTCAAGGAACTAATCAATCCAGAGGGAACTTTAACCACATAAACATTTAATCAAAATGCAGCATCATATCTATATTAAGATAAATAAACTTTTTGAAAGAAAAGACCGATATGTATTATAATTTTTGTGCTATAATTTTTTTTAATAAGAAATGTCCGTTTTCAGAAGGTGTATCCTGGATCTTATTAAAAATGACACCAAAATGGTTGATATTACTCAGAATAGTGTGCGTCAATCAGATTCTTTTTGAATTCCTACCATTATTTCCTGTCCTCATTTATTAGCTAACTAATCAGCATTAAAGAATCTGCATACAGTGTAATTCAGGAGACATAGGTTCGATCCCTGGGTAGAGGTGATCCCCTGGAAAAGGAAATGGCAGCCCACTCAAGTATTCTTGCCTGGGGAATTCCATGGACAGAGGAGCTTGGTGGGCTATATGTAGTCCCCGGGGTTGCAAAAGAGTTGGACTCAACAGAGCATGATAACAGAGATGCACTTGGATATATTAGTGTTCTGCAAATTGGTAGCTCTGTATCTGAACTCATCGTCATATCCACCAGACATGGTCTTTTTGGCGAAACCATTTTCCTTCCTGTGAACCCCGAATTCCCCATCTGTAAACTCATAAGCATCTTGTGAGTCATGTAAACATACACCCACACATACACAATTGCACACACAACTTAAATTTCATTTAACTCTGAGAGACTGAGGCTAGTCTGTTGTACTCATTCATAAATTTTTATCCTTTCACAATATTATTCACTGTAGAATTAGGTACTGTATAAAAAAAATATAATTTAAATTTAATCCCTACCTTCTCCCAACCCCGTTAGATTATATCTATTTGTAGCTACATGAAGAATAAACCATTGCATTCCTAGTATATACTCCAGCCTCTGGCAAAGAGAAAATAGTCAATAAATAATTATTTAATGAATAAAAAGACACTGGTTTTCATGTCTAGTGATTTTCCTAGATTTTTGAAATTATTTCAATACAAACATTGCATTGATACAGTTTGCCCTGATTTTTATAAATTTAAATTGTTAGTCTTCTATTTTTAATCTATTTGATACAGATAAGTCAAATTACATCAGTTGAACTATTGTTCATGTTTACCTTACTAACTAAAAATTTTTCAATAATTTCACATTAACAAAAGAATAATGTCTAATTTTTTAGGCAGATAATCAAAGGCTTAAATACTTTTTTTTTCTTGGAATCTATAATGTTTTTTTCCAGCTGGCCTTAAAACTGAGTGTGTAGATACAACTGAGTACTGGCAAATAGATTAAGCCATGGTGGTATGCCTTACTTCCAAGAAGGGTCCATGAGAAACTTGAATGCATGAGTCTCTACAACCTTTTCCATCTATTGGATGGATGTCAAAAAAAGCAGGAAAATCTTGGAAATTTTATATTAAAAATAAGAGAACACCAGTCTACTATTGGTTGAATGGGTGGAACAGAGAAACTCCCTTCAATCCAACACATCAATTAAATTTTACATGAATCAGAAGTACATTTCTATTTGGTAAAGCTATTGAGACTTTATTGATTATATTATCTCATATTGATTAACTCATGTATCCTTACATCAGTATTCCTCTTTAGAAATATTTTCCTCTAGTCAAACCAAACTTTAACTTTTTCTCTCTGTGTATGTAAAAGGCGTACTCTGTACTGTGTATATTGCACGTCTAACAGAAAGAAGACCTTGTATGAATAGAACTCATACCACATTATCCCTCACTGAAGTTGCAGATGATCAAGCAAATCATGGTCAAGAACAAGTCAGTTCTATTTTCTCTCCCCACTTTGGGACAGTGAATCCAAGCTGAATGGAGACTGGAAGCTACCATTCTTGATAGTCACCATGGACCAAGTATACTAACAGCAGAGAACACAGATATGCAAAACCATCTTCCTCAGCCTCTACCATTTCAGGGAAGAAGCTACAGGAAAAAAATCAACATTGAGGAGCAGCGTGGAGGATGTGATGTCCCAGATGCTGACAGGAGGTTTGGTTTGGAAGTGTTGATAGGGATGTAGGGGAAGAAAAGGAACTTCTCTTTACTTTGTTGAGTTCTCATATGAGACTCCTGTAATGAAAACCATAATCACAAGAGAAAAACAAACAGAGGTTTATTAGCAAATATGTGTCACATATACAGGGGAGATCTGCCAGTTCAGTTCAGTTGCTCAATCGTGTCCAACTCTTTGCGACCCCATGGACTGCAGCACGCCAGGCTTCCCTGTCCATATGAGTAGCACCCAGAGGTGGTTTAAATTTCAGGATTAAATGCCATCTTCATTAGGAAAGTAAAAAGGAATGTAGACCTCTTGGGGAGAGAAAATTATTTTTTGAAAAAGATGAACAGATGGCCTTAGATGCCCTTAGGACAGATGGGAGAAATGGTAGCTGGTGATTACATTTGTCTGGGTAAGGTGTCAAATTCTAGTCTCCTCTGCTGTAATGAAGCAATCTCTCCTGGTTGATGAGACTCCCAGGGAGGGGGTTTATAATGACTGCGTTCCTTGGAGGATCTGTCTTTATGTTGATAAGAGGAGTTCAGAGAAAACGTCCCCTTAAAATTTGCTGTTTTCCAAGTGCCTGCAATTCAAAATATTCGATACATCAGAGCAATGCATTTTGGGAGGGCATCTTGTACAGGGACATACTCAGATGAGAGCAAGGTGTGACCAGTCAAAAGAATATCAGTGATTTAGGACAGTGTTTAATGTGATTTACTTTGGATGCTATATCCTGGAAGGAATTAAAATGATGAGAGGATTTAAGTAGAGAAACCCAGGTGCTACACAGCACAGGCAGGAGTGTGAGGCACCTTTGGAGGAACACAGTCTGCACTCAGCGTTACTATCTCATCTCCAGACCCTGCCCATGACTGAAAGCATTTTGTGATATACATTTGATTAACACAGGATACATAGGAAATGGTGTCTATCTATTGTGTTGATATGTATTGCCATGCACAGATTCCTTCTCAAGAAGTCACATAGGTAATCATTTGAAAGATGCTCATGTTAGTAAGAGGAACCACGCAAGCTCAGAGAGGGTGGGCTTTTCTATTCAGACCTATTTTAACGCTACCATCTGGAATCCCACTCTTGGCTTCTGTTTCATTTCTGCTACATTATGTCCAGGCTTAGAAAAGCTTAAATTCCCTCAGCATGTTGAAGCCAAGCCCAGCACCAGTGTAGGACTGTAACACATTCACACTGGCTCCATGCTCTTTTTCTTTTGAAACAGTATCTCCATACCTTTCTGAGGGTACCATTGCTTTTCTTCTTCTTCTTCTTTTGAAGAGGGAAGTAAATTCCTGAAACCCCGAGTCTAATCGCTGGTTGTAAAGTAATCATGACTTGTTTCTCTCTCCACAGCAAAAGAGACTGGCGTGTGGAGAGCCAGCAGAGGCCTTGGGCAGCAGGCAGATGGGTTGTACCTGAGCCCAAAAATGCAGGAACCCAGCCTTGGTCATTCAGTTCAGGACCAAGCAAATCATACAGAAAGGTTTGTTGCTGAGATGGCATTTCTGCAAACCAAATGGGCTCGAGTTCCTTGGAAAGTAATGGGGTCATTGAGAAGCCAGAAAAATAAAGACTCTTAATGGAGTAAGAGTTACAAATGCCTTATGGCATATGGAATGAATTGTGAAGAAGTAATCATGAGATTCAAAACCATAGATTTAATAAGACTCCATTTGCACCACACATACAAACAGAATTAGAAATAAATCCTATATGATAGCTTGGGCAAACTAACACAAGAGCACTTACCATATATAGGTAGATAGGTACACATGTCTATATGTATATATGTTTATTTTTAAAGAAGGAAGAGTAAATGGTAGTCTATGCAATTATGTTGACACTTACAAACACATGCATGTTATAAAATAAGCGTAATGCTCGAGAGATCATTTTTAACATTTAATTAGTTCCCTCTTTTAAACATTTCGCCTCTCTAGTAGACTTGGAAATTCTGCTTTGTCATCAAGAAAATTCACGCTTTTATAATCCAGTGTAACTGTTTGTATCTCTGTTTCTAGCACTGGAACTGAGGAGAGCTAGCAACATTTGAAAGCTAAAATTTTTCTCTGTGAATTTAACTTAATTTTATGTTTCACTCAGCAGGGTGCATATATAGAGTGATGCATTTAACTTTCAGTTTCTCGAATATTTTCTGCATATTTTTGTGTTTGGATTTCTTGAACTACGGGTAGAGGCTTAAGCATGATACTCCTTGAGCTTCTTTTCAGTGCAAAAAAGTAATGAGTGTGGGGTGTTCCATATTAACCCCAAATTATGAATGGAATATCAGCTATAAATCTCAATTTGCTGATATGTTTAGTTTTCCATTTATACAAAATAAAAAGTGATTTAATGTAAAACCGATGACTTAAAGAATACCTTTTGAAACTCCATAGTTTGTGCTTCAAGCAGTAAAAACTAATGCGGTTTGAAATTAAATGATTTTACTCTCCATTGGTAGCAATTATATTAATGATAGAAACAATTGTTTTGTATTGTTAGTTGTGCATGGTTACCCATTCTCCTTTCCCAAATCTGAATGCTACTATTTCAGGATTTGGGTCATATTTTTTAAAAATATAAAATAATATTCTGCACATGAAATTCATATATATTTTGTATTTTTACTATTATGGAGCCATTAATGAACTCCTGTGTATACATTCTCCTTTTAAACTGTCCATGTGCTTACCCTAATCACATTACTCTGGGCTCTTTTCCAGGACCAACCACTCTCCTGAATATAAAATTTATGATTTATTTCTATTTTATAAATTATAATTTTACCCCCTTGAATGTAGTCTTAACCAATATATCACCTAATTACTTTTATTTTCAAGGTTCATACAAGTGTTGTCATTTTGTAGGTTCAGTTCAGTTTAGTCGCCCATGGGCTGCAGCACACCAGGCTTCCCTGTCCATCACCAACTCCCAGAGCTTGCTCAAACTCATGTCCATCGAGTCAGTGATGCCATCCAACCATCCCATCCTCTGTCATCCTGCCCTTCTCCTCCTGCCTTCAATTTTGCCCAGCATCAGGGTCTTTTCTAGTCAGTCAGTTCTTTGCATCAGGTGGCCAAAGTATTGGGGTTTCAGCTTCAGCATCAGTCCTTTCAATGAGCATTCAGGGCTGACTTCCTTTAGGATGGACTGGTTTGCTTTCCTTGCAGTCCAAGGGACTCTCAATTAGAGTTGGTGGTGGTCTTGGAGGTCACCATCTTGTAGGTGGTGGTCTCTAATTGGCTTGATTTTGCCTAACAGTATTTGTATGAATCATCCGTTTTTGTTGAATGTTGTTATGCTTTGGGTGGATATACTGTAATTGATATCTGATGTTGTGATGGTTAAATTTGTGTTGCTTTCAGCTTTTGTTTTATCTTGGTACTATATATGTCATCCTACTATATATTCTACTTTACACGTCTCTTGGTTGGTGAAATAGCCTCCGAACTTTACTGATGGTGACTCATCATAGAAAAATTTCACAATATGGGTAGGCAAATATTGTGAAGAACCGTGCAGAGTGTGGGCTATTACCCCACTTGTAACCTAGTGAACCTGTCTGTTATTACCACATGGATGCTGGCAGAAGACATGAAATTCTCAGGTCAGAGACACAAGATCTCATTGCTCTGGCAATAGCATTACCCAGAGCTCCACATTCGCTGGCATCAGATTCCCATGCCCTCAAGTTCCACAGGTGTGACAAGAAGGGTGGGTGATGGATGCCTGAAGATGCAGTGATCTGTGTTCCAGGAGAGAAACACGCAGCTCGGGCAAGCTTGTGCTTATACAGTAAGCCTGTGCTTTGTCTAGGGGGAGACATTACCTCATCTGTCAAAGCTCTTCACTGCAAATACAACTGTGAGTACTGACCAGGGCAAAGAGCTGTCAGAGCTTTAAGTTCTTGGCACACCCAGCAGGAATGCTCAAGAGTTGGTAGTGGATTGCCTCTCACGACAAATATGTGCATGACTGAAGCTCTTACACCTCACCCGTTTGGGGAATGTTGATTTTTTTTTTTTCTACATTTCATTTTCAAAAATCTGTGTGTGACCCACTGAAACAATTGTACAACTTAATATGTAGCAACTCTCACTTTAAAAAAAAACAGAAATATAAAAAGTTAAAGTCAATATATTAAGTCATAGGCCTGAGAGTGTGATTGCTGGATTATATTCAGCCTTAAATCTATGTTCAATGTAGGATGCAGGATGCATGGGGCTGATGCACAGGATGATTCAAGTAGAGGATGTGGGGTGGGAGGTGGGAGGGGGCTTCGGCATTGGGAGATTGTGTTCACCTATGGCTGATTCGTGTCAATGTATAGCAAAACAAATACAGTATTGTAATTAAAAAAATAAATAAATTTAATAAAAAAACAAACAAAAAAATTAAAAAAATAAAATAAAATATAATCTGAAAAAAAAAAATTGAATGTGAACTGTTTTATAAGATAATTTATCATTATTTTCACATCAGTGTATGAATAATCTCCTGTTATATATCTTCACCACCACTTGTTTTGTTTTATGTTTTGATAATCAAGTGATGCATAATTATCTCTGATTTTATTTTAATTTGCACTTTAGCATATTTTTAAATTGAGATATTTGTCCCTTTTAAATTAACATACAAATTGTTTACATTTGTCAGTTATATATTTTGCCAATATTTTCTCATTATGGTTCAACTTTTCATTTAATTTCTGGTGGCATTTATAAATGGAATTTCTTTTAATGTTTTCTATTTTTAATTTACCGTTTGTAAGTTTTTCACATCTATAAAAATTACTCTAGATTGTAAATCATAAAAACATTCTCCTAAATGCCCTTCAAAATTTTAAATGCCTTTAATATTCAAGTACTGAATATTACATCTGAACTGGTCATGTCATTTGAATCAACCAAATACCTCAGAAAAACTGTAACAAAAGAAGAGATAAACCTATACAAAGTAATTAAAAGGCATTACTGAGAATCAGTATAACTTAAATGAAAGCAAATATTCATGAAATGGAAGAATTACTATGGAAGGAGGGCAATTATCTTCAAATTCATCTGTAAATTTACTCAATTCATCTGTATATTTACTCAAATCCCAAGAAAAATTCCAACAGAATTTTGTCTTGAAAATTACAAGTTTTATGAATATGAAGTTAATATGAATTAAAATTCATATAAAAATTCAAAGGGCCAAAGATACCCAATGCAATCTTGCATAAAGAGACTGAAATAGGAAATCTAGGGCTCCCATATATCACTTACTTGAAAGTCACTGTAATTAAAATGGGCTTCCCAGGTGGCGCTAGTGGTAAAGAACCTACCTGCTAATACAGGAGACGAAAGAGCCATGGGTTTGATCCTTGGGTCAAGAAGATTCTCTGGAGGAGGGCATGGCAACCCAATCTAGTATTGCCTGGAGAATCCCATGGACAGAGGAACCTGGTGGGTTATAGCCCTTAGAGTTGCAAAGAGTCAGATACAACTGAAGTTACAGCACGCATGCAGGCACGTAATTAAAATAGAATGTGATTGGTGCATAAAAGCACTAGGAGAACAGAATAGAGAGTTTAGAAGCAGGCACAGACATAAACAGATATTTGATTATCGGTAAAGGTGACACAACAGACGTGTTAGGAAATAGCAGTCATCTGAATAAATTAGTATCAACTGGACATCAAAAATAGATTCAGAGAATTCTCTAGCCGTCCAGTGGTTATGTTGCAGAAAGGTGGACCCTCTCCAGGGCCCGAAATTGGGCTCTTGTCTAACACCTGGAAATGAATTGTCCAAGGAGACACATGTGTTGTCAAAGCAAGAGATTTTATTAGGAAGGAGCACCCAGGAGGAGAGCAGCAGGGTGAGGGAACCCAGGAGAACAGCTTTCCCACGTGACTCACAGTCTCGGGTTTTATGTGATGAGATTAGTTTCTGGGCTGTCTTTAGTTCATTCTGACTCAGAGTCCTTCCTGGTGGTGCACACCTTGTTCAGCCAAGATGGTTGCCAGTAAGGAGGATTCTGGGAGGTGGTCGGGCATGTGGTGTCTCCTTTTGACCTTTCCTGAACTCTTCTGGTTGGTGGAGGCTTATTAGTTCTCTGTTCCTTATCAGGACCTCCTGTTGTAGAACAACTCATGCAAATGGTTGCTGTGGTGCCTGGCCAGGGTGGGCAATTTCAGTCAGCGTGCTTGCCCTAACAGTTAGGACTCTGTGCTTCCACTGCAGGGGATGTGCGTTCGAGCCCCGGTTGGGAAACTAAAATCCCATGCAGCACACAACGCAGACAAAAAAGAAAAGAAAAGAAAAAACATATCTTGGTGCACTCATTGTACAAACTAATTAACTTCAGATGGACTTTAGATTTTAATGTAAAATAAATATTTCAAAGGATATTGTAGAGAATATCTTCACTTGCTGTAGAGTATATAAAAACTAAATAGAATAAACAGGGTGAAATCCCCTAATTATTAAAAAAAATTAACAAATATTATATAGAAGTTAGGGTTTCCCTAGTGACTCATACAGTAAATAATCTGCTTGCAATGCAGGAGATGTGAGTTTGATCCTTGGGTCGGGAAGATGCTCTGGAGAAGGAAATGGCTACCCACTCCAGTATTCTTGCCTGGAGAATCCTGGCAGGCTACAGTCCATGGGATTGCAGAGCTGGACATGACTAAGCTATGAACACAGCAGCAACAACAATATGGCAACAACATATGGCAACGATATGGCAATATGGAAATTTTAAAAATCAATTAAATTGATATATTGTTTATCAATACACACTATACCTTGAAGGGAAATAACAAGGCTAGCCTTAGAATGAGGTTTGCAATACATATTATTGACAAATGACTAAAGATTTGTTTCCAGGATATATAAAAAGTAATTCCTATAAAATAATGAAAAAGAAAGAAGACCCAATAAAAAATAACCAAATGACTTAAACAGAAATTTCACAAATGAAGATATTCAAATAGAAATAAATACTTGAAAATGTACTCAACCTCATTAATCATCCAGGAATTTCAAATTAAAACTACAGTGACATACAACTTGAGAGGCAATAAATAAGAAGAGTGGAAATACTCTGTGTTGGTTAGAATATAATGTAGTTTCTTAAGCATTGTTGCTCCATGTGAGTAGGTAGCTTTCTTTGGCTATCATCCTCCATAGAGTTTTCATAATATATCATGTCCAAGTCATAAGTGGTAATGGATAATTCATAAAAGAATTCAAGTATACATTACAACTTTACCATCTTTAATTATAAAAGTAGTTCTTTTTGATTTTCAAAACCTATGTCCAGATATCTCATTCTATAACAAGCAATTTCTATGTTTTGTTCTATATTTATCACTTATCTCTTTATACATTCACAATTTAAATTTTTTAAACTTTAGGTTATGTTTATCCATTTATCCATTCTACACTTATTTGACATGGCATATTTATTTAAGAACACTAATAAAAGTTGGGAATTTGAGCAGTCTCAATAAAATCCACAAGTCCAGGTTTTTTAGTTCTCATATTTAAATATTTTTCATATTACTCTGTACCTTAGCATCTATAAAAGCTGGAAAGACAAAAAGCAGAACGTGAAATGCATGGCTGTCTGGGAAAAGGAAACATATTTCTTTGTGGGAGTTCATTGTGAGAATGAATACCTTAAGAAAACACTATAAAACCAAGGATTATATGATCCATGAGAGTTATTCAGAAAGAGATGTAGATGTTATATTTTTGAGCTGAAAAAAGAACTAAAAGTTCAACAGAGTTTGAATGGAGAAAACTAATGATACTGTTGCAGAATTAAAGTCTCTTTTTTTTCCCCTTATACTGGGCGCATTTTGTTAATTTGTTTAATTCTCACTGTGAAGACATGGAAGCATGAGACCTTTGTCCTAAATTCTTTTTCTGTTGTTGTTTTGTTTTCTAAGGAGTTTTCTTTTCATTAGTGACGGGCTGGGTTAATTCCTGGAAAAGTTCAAATTTATTCTCCTGATGCAATCATCAAATCTGTCTCATGTTATTAGTTTAATTCAGTTTAGTTGCTCAGTCATGTCCAACTCTTTGCAAACCCATCGACTGCAGCACGTCAATCTTCCCTGTCCATCGCCAAGTCTCAGAGTCTACCCAGACTCATGTCCATTGAGTTGATGATGCCAGCTGACCATCTCATCCTCTGTTGTCCCGTTCTCCACCTGCCCTCAATCTTTCCCAGCATCAGGGTCTTTTCAATGAGTCAGTTCTTTGCATCAGGTGACCAAAGTATTGGAGTTTCAGCTTCAACATCAGTCCTTCCAATGAACACCCAGGACTGATCTCTTTTAGGATGGACTGGTTGAATCTCCTTGCAGTCCAAGGGAGTCTTAAGAGTCTTCTCCAGCACCACAGTTTAAAAGCATCAATTCTTCGGCGCTCAGCTTTCTTTATAGTCCAACTCTCACATCCATACATGACTACTGGAAAAACCATAGCCTTGACTAGATGGACCTTTGTTGGCAAAGTAATGTCTCTGCTTTTTAACATGGTGTCTAGGTTGGTCATAACTTTCCTTCCAAGGAGTAAGCATCTTTTAACTTCATGGCTGCAATCACCATCTGCAGTGATTTTGGAGCCCCAAAAAGAAAGTCAGGCACTGTTTCCTCATCTATTTGCCACGAAGTGATGGGGCTGGATGCTATGATCCTAGTTTTCTGAATGTTGAGCTTTAAGCCAACTTTTTCACTCTCCTCTTTCACGTTCATTAAAACAATAACAGTAGTAATAAAAACTAAAAGCCTATTTTAATTACAGTAGCTCATCAAATTGTCCATATTTCTTAGGCATGACTTTTCATCTCTGAGTCTTGTACAATTTCAATGCAGACTTGCATCTTGTCATCTTTATGAATCTTCCTCAAATTACATCAGGTCAAAAAATCCTGACATTTCTGCACATCTTTCTAACTCTTAGAATATATATGTATTAGCAGTCACACTCAAGTAGGTAATTTCTATTAATTGTATTTGTGTAATGTTGTAAAATTAATGTAACTATGATTTTCTTTTCATTCCTCTTATATCATCTACAAACCTTTCATAAGACTGAAGCTAATACATGAATATTGAGCAAAAATCTCAAAATGATGTCACTGAAACCAATTTCTAGCTCAACTCAATTTTTCTCCCATTATGAGTCAACAGTCCAGAATTGTTAGTTTCTCCGCAGACTCTGAGCAATTTGTCTGAAGCAGAGTGATACCTGTCCCCATTCAAGTTTTCTTGTGGTTGGTTTAAAACCATTCGTTGCCTCTGGAGACATTTTTTATCAAAATTTCCTCTTAACACCTTCTGTGTTGAGGATTGATACCAGTGGAATTCTGGGAGTGGAATTATTAGGATGTCCTTAAAGTCATGTTCCATAAATGAATAATTCACTGGGACAATGAAAGAAAGGCATGAGTTTGCCTGCTCAGTATTGCCCATCATTTTTGATGAATGTGGTTCACCTTTGTGCAAGAAGTCCAGTTTAGCACTGGTACCTTTTCTGGAATTTACAAAGAAGAAAATTGTGAAATATCTTAGAAATCTGTCTGTGGAAGGAACACACTGAGGTGGGAAGTTGCAAAATCTGAACTACACTGAATGCAGCATAAAGTCAGTCCTGTCCAAGAATTCCCTTACTGGTGTCAGTGGGTAGGACTCCACTTCCTGTGCAGGCAGCAGGGGTTCAGTCCCTGGGTCAGGGAACTGAGATCCTGCCTGCCACACAGAGCAGCCGAAGAAGCAAAGAAACACACACACACGCACACGCGCGCGCACACACACACACACACACACACACACACGCATACGCACGCAGTACTGTTTGATATCCAAGATAGCCACAGGATAAAATTTGACGTTTTTCTTTTTGTAGCCTTATGGGCTTGGTATTGACTCCCAGGCAGCAAGATTTCACTCGTTTATTTCTGCTGCTGCTGCTGCTGCTGCGGCTGAGTCGCTTCAGTCCTGTCCGACTCTGTGCGACCCCACAGGCGGCGGCCCGCCAGGCTCTGCCGTCCCTGGGGTTCTCCAGGCCAGAACACTGGAGGCGTTCGGGCTTCCCTGGGGGCTCAGCTGGTGAAGAATCCGCCTGCAATGCGGGAGACCTGGGTTTGACCCCCGGGTTGGGAAGATCCCCTGGAGAAGGGAAAGGCTACCCACTGTAGTATTCTGGCCTGGAGAATTCCATTTACTGAATTTATGGGGCTGCAAAGACTCGGACACGACTGAGCGACCTTCACTTTGACCTAGTGGCATGAGGGCTTCCCTGATAGCTCAGTTGCTAAAGAATCCGCCTGCAGTGCAGGAGACCCTGCTTTGATTCCTGGGTTGGGAAGATGCCCTGGAGAAGGGAAACGCTGCCCCCTCCAGTATTCTGGCCTGGAGAATGCCACGGAATCACAAAGGGTGTGACAGGAGTGACCGCTTTCACTTTAGTGGCTTGACATTCGGCAGTATGTGGGGTGACCTGCCAGTTTCTGAGGGCACGGGCACATTTCTTCCCCATTCCTTTCTGAGTGGCATTATGTTCACGGCTTGCAGTTGGTCACAGTGAGAGCATTTATGTCATGAAAACTGGCATACCCCTTATTATCAGAGCTTAACCCATTGGGCTAAGCATGAATCATCACACCACCACACTACTACTTTCAAAGGGTGAACTGAAGAAGCCTGTCACATTTTCACCAATGTGTCGATGAAAACTGCCAGTGTAATATTTTGTTCATCTATAAACACAAAACTGTTTTCACATTCACAACTTTGCTTGGCTATTACCAACTAATGACTCAATGAAATGAAGTATACCAAAAACAGTAATTGGTATACATTTTCTCAGATAATATAAAATATAGCATATTTAAATATAATTTATCTTTTGCAAAGTAAACATAGACATCAACCATAGAAGAAAGGAAATATGGAGAAACCCCAGGAGACTTCAATTTAATTTGAATTTCATCTTTTATGCTTATAATGGAAGTGATCTTAAATTATGTAATTTCTTTAAGCTTCAGATAGTTTGTAAGTAAACTTGGAATTGATATCTACATTTTAGGATTATTGTGGCTGTATGTTTTCCAAATTGTAGGAAATACATGCACATAACTACTCACACATCAAAGAAAATACCTAAAATCTTTGAGAAGACAGTCTACAATCCTTTGCATTGTTGCAATGTTTAGGGTGTTAATTTCTTAAATCTTGCCTCAGTCCAACCTCTGGGGACACACTGAGCCAGTTTCCCCTTTTTCAAAATCTCAGGAATGTGACTAGGTAGTTTAAGTAGTTGTGTGGTTCTGGGCATAGCACTTAATTGATATAAGCCTTGGTCATCTCATATGTA